>OX388041.1:3043182-4324055 GCA_947578705.1 Lacanobia wlatinum | reverse complement strand
GATGCAGCTGAAAACCAATATTTGTCGTAGAGCAGCTGTCTATCTCGCCTCGACAACCCAGTAACTAGGTAACACGGTACTTCTCAAAAACCCCAACAATCATCTGTCTGTGTAGACCATGATGTGATTGATCAATCTTCTTCTCAATAATCTGTAATAATCAATCGATGTCTAGCGTACGACCACTTCAGCGAAATGTCAATGACATAAACATGTCTACTATTGCATAAATTGCTAAAACTCACTTTTAGTTTTATCGTAGCCATTATAGCAAATATATCTAAATTACTTTCGATATTCTAGAAGCAATAATCATTGGCTTCTCGTAAATGTTTAGCGTTTGCGAAATATTATGTTTTGATGAAATCTAAACTCGTAAGCTAATGAGGTTTGTCGTTTAAATTTATTTCTGTGAGACGTACAAAAATCCTTGAATCATCATCTGCGTAGACTTTTCCCGACTTTGAAGTAGGCTTCCAGTCAAACCAGATTCAGCTGAACACCAGTATTTTACGTGGAGCGGCTGCCTACCAGACCTCCACAATCCAGTGAGATGGTAAAACAGCAGTTCTTGGAAGATCCGGCTCGAAGAACCAAAATATATGTAGGAGATCCCTACACTTAATGATGATAAAATAAAACCGACAACCGCGAATGTCCGTTGAGCACTGATTCATTGAAATAATGTATTTATACAAATTACATTAAATGATAGTTACAAAATGCTGAGCGCACAGTATGTACGGTGATGTGAGTCTGCAAAATAATGTGCGGTTCCGTACAGGACTGGTGTCAGATTTTCTGGCTTCTGACAATCCGTAACGACTTTCAAACCCGCCACACATTCCCAACCACTGCAATTCCTGAAAGCAAGAATCAACAGTGGCGACCACCAGAAAAAGCCGAGGCAATGAAGCCCGACGAGTCCCGGAGAAACGATTCAACTGTCTTGGATCCCACGACTAAATTAATCAGAAAAGTACAGCGGAGGAGTAGGAAAAAAATATAGATATAATTTCCACTTCCCTCCTTATCAAGCAGGAGACAGAATAGAGCCAGGCCATTAGGCACCAAGGGCACTAATCCGTAACGACTGTTAAAGATCTACAAATGACAGCCGGGATCAATAGCTTAACGTGCTTTCCGAGACACGGAAGAATTTTGGTATGTTAAAACGGACACCCATCCACAGACTGACCTTAGCAAGCGTTGCTGGGGCAAGAGTAATCTCTGGATCGACTGAACCGATTTTGAAAATTCTTTTACCAATAGAAAGCCACGTTATTTGTGTGTGTCATAGGCTATATGCCCGAAAAATACCGCCCAACGAAGTGGATACGGGTCAGCTAGCGAGAATAAAAGTCGGGGTAAAGCAGGCAGATACCATTTCTCAACTATGTTAGAGTCGACTTCTAGTAACTGGAGGCAGTTAAAAGAATTTTTAAATGAAGTCACTGCATCTTAGAAGAAATTCTCTTTTCGAAATTTCGCTTTTCGCTATATTTTGACATTGGAACTTGAATGCTGATTAGATACGAGAATCCTCCGGAGTTGCGGAATTTTTTCAAAAGAGTCACCGCGGCCCTGGAACGCAAAGGGCATTTGGAGGACCACGGATGGGTTTTAGTCAGTAAAAGCCTGGCACTCCCTTCCGCTCCACCCAGAGCGGGAGGAGTCATTTGATCATTTCCCATCCTTAAAAAATAAAAGGTACAAGAATCCTATCCTATTATATAAAATTCTTCCTTTACTGAGTGACTGACAGACAACGCACAGCCGAAAGTACAGGTCATAGCAAGCTGAAATTTGGCATGCAGGTTGCTTGGGGAGTGTAGGGGAGCCCTAAGAGAGGATTTCCCAAAACTCCTACAAGAACGGGAAAAAACGTGATATACGCGTGTGAAGTCGCGGGCAGGAGCTAATTAACATATCTATACTAATATATAAAGATGAAGAGTTTGTTTGTTTGCTTGAACGCGCTAATCTCAGGAACTAGAGGTCCGATTTGATAAATTATTTCAGTGTTAGATGGCTATCAATTATCGAGGAAGGCTATAGGCGATATATCATCACGCTAAGACCAATAGGAGCGGAGCAGTAATGAAAATTGTGACGCAGGCGAAGTTGCGCGGGTCAGCTAATTTTGGATAATGTAGACATTACCTATTATGAAAATCATGCTCCGTATTAAGGTATGGTCAACTTTTTGCTAATAACCTCATTATTATGTAGAAACCGAAATCAACATAAGTAACGAATTTCGTAACAACAGCACAATTTCTGATATAATTAATCAAACTGCAGGCAGTAATCCGACAACCAATGCATTACATATAACTTTGTACACCTACAATTTGTCAGTCATTCTTTCTTTATTTTTCTGTGTCATTCATCCATAGCTTTTTTTTTTGTAGATCTTAGGCAGTCATTACGGATAGTCAGAAGCTAGAAAATCTAACACCAGTCTTGCCAAGGAGTACAATATTACCTGGTTAATGGGTTGTGGTGGTCTGGTAAGCAGCCGCTCCACGTAAAATACTGGTATTCAGCTGAATCCGGTTTGACTGGAAGCCGACCCCAATATAGTTGGGAAAAGGCTAGGCAGATGATGATTGATCTATAGCTTTTAATATTTCTTGAAACAGTTCAAGGTCAAATGTTAGTAGTACAAAAGTCATAAAAGAAGAATTTAAAAGTTTGACTATTTGGGCACTCTCCATACTGTTCATACTACTATTATAAATTGTCTGTCTGTCCATTGGTTTGTCTTTCCATTTGTCTGTCTGTCTGTTTGTTACCTTTTCAAGTCTAAACGGCTGAAAGGGTTTGGATGAAACTTGGCAAACAGGCAATATTATGTCCCAATGGGACTCGTATTGCTATTTTTCCGATGAAAAGAGCGAGTATAATTATAGCAATAAACAAAAAAAAATACACTCACTTCGAACAATCCTTACAGCTCTTGCTTTTGCTCAAAAGCTTAGCCTTCGCCGAGTCCTTGGTCTCCACGGCCGAGCAATAGCACTTGGACTTACTGCCCCCCTTCAACGAGCAGTAGCAGCGGTCCACACAGCTCTCGGACTCGCACTCGGAGCACGACACGTAACCACTCGAACTGTTCCTGTTCTGACATCCCAATCTATTGCTCAGGGTAAGAAAATCCGAGTCTTCTGACGTCGATGTCCTCTCCCCCGGCCTGGATTTTCCAGTTCTTTTCGAAACATGGACGATCTTCTCGGATCTTTTCGAATGTCTCTGTCTAGACCCCTGTCGCTTTGGGGGAGGTAGCATGGGCTCTTTGGGACGAAACTGCCGCAAATCGTAGCTGGAGGTGGACACTGAGCTTTCAGATACAGGGTCCTTTGCTAGGTCTACAGATCCGGGTGGTTTGGTCTCTTTACTCCTTATGTCTTTGCCGAACGGCATTCGGAAGACCATTCGGAGACCGCTCGCGCCTTTTAGTATCTTTCGTCTTTTGTTCTGAAACATACTGTTTCTTCTTAATATCTTTTTCTTTTGCTTCTTCATTATCGCTTTGCTGTGCTGAAAGATTTCGTCTTTCGTTAAAGTTACTGCTAGTTTCAGTAGGAATTCTTTGTATATCGGCTTCAGATCATTAAAGGACATCCCCTCGGCGTCTATTATGGCATTTAGGATTTCGTCCATCGAATGCAAGTTCTCCTGAACTTTGAATTCATTAAAAAGTTCATTGAACCCTAACGGTGAGCCGCCTCCTTTCTTACCGTTGTTTCTGAAATTTATAATGGTTACTTTATTTGTTGTCACACCGTTATCAACTGCGATAATATGTTTGGGTACATCGAGTACACTAGAGAGAGGTTTGAAAGTAAAATTTTTGTTTGTATCCAACAGCTTTTGCCTTTTCTCAGAATACCCAATAGCAAAATGATTCGAAAGATTCGGCTAGCTTAATTGAGGCATGCTACACAAATCATAATTGAGCTAAAGTTTGCACAATAGTGCAGATTTAGCCAGTCACTGATCAAATTAACGACAGCACAAATGGAAAAAAAAGTAGTAAAAATTAACAAAAAAAGCAGAGTACATTGGCTTTCTCAATAAGGATGTTGCAAGTGTAATGATAGTTAAAAATAACTCGGCGGCGTATTGGATCAGAGGAATGTAGCGGACGCGCTTGCCTTGCCACAATTACGAGCATGCGAGTGCGCGCAACACTCCACTAAGCACGCTCTATGCGCCTCTCGTTACAGCAATTTGAACGAACATATTGATCATGTGAAAAACTTAAGATGTCAGCGTGCATTGGGTAAAAGGAAATAACAGCTCAAGCGTACCAACGAAATTGCTAAGAACGAAATTTCAACACTTGATTTATACACTAGAACAATTTAGAAATACATACCTGTGTCCAATCGACTTGTACCTAGTGAGGCCGCCCGCGTTCAGGAAGCTGCCCGAGCGCGGAATGGCTACTTTAGTCAATATGTCGCCGGATTCGTTTATAGACTTTCTTCCACTTTGACTTCTGCGTAGAGGCTCTTTGGGAGGCTCCGGTGGGGCTTCCGAAGGCGGCTTTATAGGTATCGGAGGAGGTAATGTCGGTGGTCTCTGCAAACTTTTCCGTCGTTCTAACTCTCTAAATAGTTCTATTTTTTCTGAAACCTTGCTTCGGACGGACGATTCACTACTGTGCACGTTTTTCAGGTTTTGAATCTGACGAAGGCCAGGGTTCTGAGCTTTCTTGACGGACTTCTTCGAGCCCTGCGTATCGCTGCCACTAGTGTCGTTATGCTTTATAGAATCCAGCTTGGCTTTCACTTCTTCTACTGTGATTCGTTTCACATCGGCGGGAGGGATCGACGGAGGTGGGGGAGGGCGCGGCAGGCTCTCTGAAGATAACTTCTTCGTCCTTTCCAGCCGGGGCTTCTCTGTGTAAGATTCGCAGGCAGAGAAGCCATCAGCTCTATCACTGTCGCCACTCATGGAAGACGTGCTTCTCTTTTTGCGCGGCGGCCTGATTGGTATTTCGTTCGGCGACATGCTGCTTCCGACGCTCATGCAGCTGACTCCGTTTCGATTCTTAAGCTTTTTCTTGTCATTGTGACCCTGCCGGCTCATGTGCGCCATCAGCGATTTGTATAACGTGGCCGCTATGACGATAGCGTCCTCGGTCGTCTGACATACAAACCCATGACACTCCAGCTGCTTCGCGACGCCGATCTTCCTCATCACTACAGCGAAAAGGGGTGAATGCGAGTTTTCGTTGTGGGAGAGGATATACTTCTTGTCTGGTGACTCTAAAGTTTTGAAAAGGGCTTGTCGGTCGATGTTGTCAGGATCGGTGATAAGGGGCAGGAAGGCGTAGCAGAGGTCGTGGTCGTCTTCTTCGGAGGGTTGAACGACGAACTTTACGGCTGACCAGACTGCTATCGTGGGGAAGGGGTTGAGTTGTTCGAGGTCGCCTTTGTCTCCTTTATATCTTACTTTGAGTCCGCTTTTTGATATTTCTAATCGTCCGTTTAGGGCGTTTTTATGGCGGTAGTTTCTCCTATACGTGAAGTATAGGTCTCTTAGGGGTGTCTGGAGTCCTGAGAGGCTGGTGACCTTGCTGTGCAGGGGCGTGGAGCCGAGGTAGTGCACATTGAAGATGTGCACGCCGATGGACTCGACCGCCTGCTTGGACTCGCCCGCCATGTCCGCGAACATTCTTTCTATGCGATCCTGCACTGTGTTGTTGATATTACTGACTTTGCTCTGGCAGTAGCCGTCGTCATCTTCGTAGATTGTTACTTTGCCTTCGTGGGTCGAATTCGCCTGCGAACAAAAAAAATCTTATGAAAAATATGGATCTTCGGTAAACTTTTTCAATATTATAAAATACCCTGGGTCAATCAGCTTTAACATTGTTCCAAAGAAACAACTTTCAACAAATTAGTCAGGACATAACGATTTTATACTTAATTACAATAAAACCAATAAACAAAGTAGTACATCCGCGTATGACTTAGTATATAATACTATGTGTCTCCACATAAGTAGACCGTGTAGGCGGCCTACCGCGATGTTTGATGAGCGAGATTTTTATATTAATTGTCTTTATTAAATTAACGAACAGTAGAAATCTATCTTCTATAATAATAAAGATAAGTACCTATTAATGAGGAAATTCCCCTCCTAATAGGTTATTTTACTAAATACAATAAAAAAAAAATCTATTTAGTCCATCCTTTAGATTTAAAAAAACTATTAGAATCATATTTTTGCCATTTAAAATCAATATAAAAATGATAAAGATATAGCGCATCAAAGTTCCAGAGTGGAGGCTGGTGACGTCACGCTATAGTTAGAATGCACCATCGCGTGACGTCACACGAGTTTTCAGCGCACTGTATCGTCTTAATTCATTGTTTACGTGAAAAAAGAAACGTGTTTGGAAAAGACAAAGAGGGAGACCTTTGCCCTGCAGTGGCACATAACGGACTAGATTAGATTAGAAAAAAACTGGCCAAGTGCGAGTCGGACTCGCGTGCAAAGGGTTCCGAACGAATTTAATTTTTTTAAGTTATTATTTTAACACTACAGACATCTTATAGGTTTTTCTGTAATCTTTAGGTACTTAAAGATCTATTATCTCCATTTTTTTTAGCTCAGTATTTTCGGAGATAAGGGGGGAATGGTCATTTTTCGTCTAATTTCTTGAATACCTTCAAAAGCATTTATTTTAAAATGATAAAAAAAAATTAAAACCCTCACATTTTTTCTAGTTTGACCCCAAAAGTGTAACGCATCCGTGTTTGGGTCACAGAAGTCCATATGTGTACCAAATTTTAACGGTATCGGCCCTGTGGATCCGTAGAAAACTGAGAAAGGATTCCGAACAAAAAACGGTTTCGTGTTTTGTTCGGAATCCTAAATATGTGTGTTTAGTATTTTTTGGAAATCCATCTATCGAAAATTAGTTTTATTTCAATAAAATACCCTATTGGCAAATACTTAATACCCCAAAGCACTCTGGAATAAAATAAAAGACATCACAAATACAAAAAAAGTATGTGCACCACCTACAGAACTGCTGAACACCAATTCTGATCCACAGGTGGCAATTAACACTGCCTGTCATTTCTTTGCCACAATTGGAGCTGAGCTAGCCTCTAAAATTCCTGCAACTTTGCAAAAGCCCATCAAACAAAACGCCACAAAAAGCTCCTTTGTAATCCTTGAAGTAGACGATTCAGAGGTGGAGTCCACCATCATGAACCTTAGGCTGGATAGTGCAACTGGCTGGGATGGAATACCGTCTACCTTGTTGAAGGTTTGTCGGAACACCCTTGTCCCTCTAATAACACATATTATAAACATTTCTATTGCAAAAGGTGTGTTCCCAGAACCTTTCAAGAGGGCCCTGGTCCACCCGATACACAAGAGCGGGGCCAGAGACTGTGTCAACAATTATAGACCTATATCAGTACTCTCGGCTCTCTCTAAAGTTATGGAAAAGCTGATTAATGCTAGATTAGTAAATTATCTAAACAGATACAAAATTATAGCATCCAACCAGTACGGATTTAAAAAAGGAATTTCTACAGAAGACGCAGTTATCGACCTAACCCAGTTTGTATCAAAAAAACTAGACGAGCTACAAAAATGCGTCAATATTTTCCTGGATCTAAAAAAAGCGTTCGACACAGTCTCTGTTCCCACCCTTCTCTGCAAACTGGAGTGTATAGGTATTCGTGGCAAATCTCTTGAACTCTTCAAGGATTACCTTCAAAACAGAAAATTGGCTGTTAAAATCAATTCATGCCTAAGTGACGAAGAAACTGTCTCGCACGGAGTCCCGCAAGGCAGCGTGCTGGGACCTACACTTTTCCAAATCTACATAAATGACCTATGCACGCTGCCTTTACACAAAGCACAAATTTTTACTTATGCTGATGACACCGCAATTGTAGTCTACGGTAACACTTGGAGTGAAGTAAAGAATATTGCGGAGCAGTCCTTAAAAACAGTTATGAACTGGTTGCTAGTCAACCTACTCACCCTAAACTTGGCCAAAACAAACTTCATTCCCTTCTTTTTAAATTTTAGGAACAAAGCTCCACCAGAATTTGAAATCACGGCACATACATGCTCAGATCTCAGTTCTTGCTCATGTACGGCGCTTAGCCGTGTTAATCACACGAAATATCTGGGTGTAGTGATTGATGACGGATTGAAATGGTATAACCAAATAGATAACACTGCCTCAAAAGTCAGAAGACTTATCTATATTTTTAAATCTCTGAGATATTGCGCAGACATTAACGTTCTAAAAATGGTTTATCTAGCACTCTGCCAGTCTGTTATCACCTACTGCATCCCGGTATGGGGAGGTGCTGCTAAAACCAAGTTTATTGTAGTGGAGCGGGCACAGAGGGCTGTCCTTAAGGTGATGCTTGGCAGACCATTCAGATTTCCTACTACTGAATTATATGCGAACTGCAGATTACTTACTGTGAGACAGCTTTTTGTTCTTCGAGCCACTCTCAGAAAACATAAACAAATTCCTCAATTAGACCCTACTAGGCGCAAAGTAAAGAATGTATGCCCAACAGTACGACATAAAACTGCATTCGCTAGGCGCCAGTTTTACGTACTAAGTACATTAATTTATAAAAATATATCTAAGGCCGTTCACATGACTGGGCTAAATCACCACGATGCTAAGATTAAAGTTCAAAGTTGGCTACTGGATCAAGACTATGCTCGAACAGAAGAACTGCTACGACACCAGCAGTAACGTTTTTAAATACATAAACGTGTATTCTATTGTTTCCATTTTATTTTATTTTTTTCTAACTTTGCTTCGAACATATCAGCAGCACATATTTACATATACAACACAATCTCAAACACTTCAACACACCCTCAGTCTAACACACACACTCTCACATATGTATACACTCTCAAAGTCGTTTCCAATATTTCTTAACATTCCTACGTTGTTTATAATTTAATAATACATATTTTGTAACCTGCAATGTCAATGACTACTTCTTTAATGTAAGAACACAACATAAAAGGTTTTTGGTATCACAGTGACAGCAGAACACTGACTCCTAAGTCACAGGATCACCTAGTTTAGGAGTCAGGGTTTACCTTATCCGTATGACCTTTAGTTAACCAAGCTATGTATCCTAGTCTTAAGTCTCAAAGGTTTTTTGTATCAATAAAGATTTTTATTATTATTATTATTATTATTACTTATTTTAGGAGTACCAATGGCTTCTGTCTTGCCCGTCGAGGACAAGGTGTGATATTGTAAGTTTAAAAGCACATTGCTAGTCGACGGTAGATATTATTGTAGCAAAACGTTTATATAAACGTAAGGATTGACATGTCCTTACGTTTATGACTTGTTCTTCTTTTGGAGTCGATGGTAACCCTTAAACGATATAGTAAGGCCACTGGGCAATTTTACTATATCGTTGTGAAGTGATTATCATACTTTTCGTTTACGTGTTTTTTCTATGTACCCATAGGTTACTGCAGTGCTGTCATCATCATCATAACAGCCGAAAGACGTTCACTGCTGGACATAGGCCTCCCCCAAAGGGACGGTTTGCCATAATCGCCACGCTTGGCAGGCGGGTTAGCGATCGCAGTGTACGGTGTTGCGTTTTACTGAGAACGTAGTGCTGTGTATTTCTCGAATAAATATCTTCTCCTGTATTCTATTTACTTAATTAATTTCTCGTAATTTTAGATCGCTTAAACAAAATTCTTTAATCTTCTTCCTTTTTAGGGTGCCGTGCCACAGGCCAACGCGATTTTATTACTTGCCTCCGCTGCTCGTCCGTCCGTAAGTCTATCAGCGGGCTGTATAATATGAACCGTAATAGGTAGACAGTTTTAATTTTAACAGTGTGTATTTTTGTAGCCGCTATAACAACAAATAATTAAAATGATATTAAATAAAAAATTAAAGGGGACGCCCCTACTAGAAACGTGTTTTTTGGCGTTTTTGACCGATGTTAATAATGGTAACAGGTAGATGCTTGAAATTCTCATAGAGCTTGTGTTGCTATATTCGCTAAAAAAATAATTAAGTATAAATACAATTATATTTAAAAATTTAAGGGACCCCATACAAGAGATCTGTTTTGACTTTTTGCTCGATTTAAACGGCATAATAGTGGATTATAATATTGGCGATAGTGCGGAACCCTTCGTACCAGAGTCCGACTCGCACTTGGCTGGTTTTTAAATTCTGCCATAACGATGATGTCTCACAATACCTCCAAAATACGAGTACATGCCTTTTGTGTTAGATACTTCTAATTACATGGTTTTTTTTACAACTTAATTAACATTTCGCCATCCGCAGCTGTTGGGCTTGTTTTACGTAGTTTTGTAATAGTTACATGTATCTTACATATGAATGTAATTTGTAACTGCTCGTCTTGATCTAATACCCTTTGCAATACATTGTGGGCTATTGTAACTATATTGTTCGTTTCACATGTAATTATTTTTAATTAAGGTCTAATTTGGACTCTTCATTCTTAATTTTTTTTTGTCTGTCCTGGCTAATCTCTGTAACTGCTTGAACGATTTTGACGGGACTTTCACTGACAGATAGCTTAATTGTAAGGAGTTACTTAGGCTTATATAAAAAATCGGCCAAATGCGAGGCGGACTCGCACACGGAGGGTTCCGTACCATAAACCTTAATTTTTATTAAGTATTTGTTGTTATAGCGGCAATAGAAATACACAATCTGTGAAAATTGCAACTGTCTACCTATTACGGTTCTTGAGATACAGCCCGCTGACAGACAGACGGACGGACGAACGGACAGTGGAGGCTTAGTAATTGGGTTCCGTTGGTTACTCTTTGGATACGAAACCCTCAAAATACAGTTTCGCAAAAAAAAAAAAACATAAAATTGTGAACAGATGCAAACAAAGTCGCGAGCATCAGCTAGTAAAGAATAAACTAATTGTAGGTAGCAATGAAACATAACACACTTCCAGTCGACAGCGATGCGGAAAAAAATTTGCCGCCATATTTTAGGGTAAACTTAGAAGTTTTTATTTTTAGTGTATCGTCGGTGCGCATGCCAAATCTGATATGTGTTTTTCATCAAGTTGACAAGGGAGACAATAATCTGCTTTATTTAATGATTAATTGACTAATTCATAATTTCAAAATGCCGTATGAATAGAGATACAAGTAAAATGATAAAATGTACTGTTAATGTACCTACTTGATTTTAAGGATATTTAGTAACAAGAAAATATCATAGAAATGCACAAATCAGATTTGGCAACCGCACCGAAGGTATATAGTTAGTTTAGTATTTATTAAAACTTTACATGTTTGACATAACAATGTCGACTATGATGGCCAAGAGTGCATTTCTCATGAATCAACTCTAACATGTGTCACCAAGAATTTCCACTTAGGTTAATGAAGCACGTGCTTTTGTTGTGAGACATTCAACGTGCACGTGCATTTGTTGTGGAACGAAGCTGCGACATCAAAATATTGTTATACAACGAGTAACAACGTGCTCGCCAGTTGATTAATATTAAATATGAGTTATTTATTATTATTTTGAAATATTTGATGTCTTCTTCTTCTTCTTATCGTGTGGGCAGTAAGGTTGACCCCACACACCCTAATGTCTGAGTTTCTAAACCGCCTCAAGGGCCTCTGACATGGTTTGTTTGACGACCGCCATTTGGCGGCCGGGACCACCGACTTATACGTGCCTTCCGAAGCACGGAATCATCTTTTGATCAGACAATCAGGTGATTCAACCCTGAAATGTCCTAGCCAAACTGGAAACAACTTTACAAAGTATGCTTCCCGTGGGAATCGAACCCACGACCACCGGGTCACAAGGCAAACGCCTAAACCACTCGACCACGTGAACCATGTCCGTCCATGACCGTCAACCATGTTAATTAATTGTTACTTGACTGTGATTTTATTTTAATTATTGTGATTTTAATTATAGTTTTATTTTGATTAAATCGATTTTTCTTTTTATTGTGATTTTTATTATTATTTTGATTTTAATTTTTCTGCTGTGATGTATACATTTTTCTTTTTACTGTGATTGAATTTTTGTTTATTTCGGATAGTGTTTTAAGTTTTGTTTATTTAATATTTAGATTTATTGTATAATCTTAACCTTTTTGGGTGATGACCCAAAGTATAAATATATCTGAAACGGTCTTATTATATTCAACGTGTAACAGAATAAACGCAATACCTCTTAAGGGGTAATTGTACTCAACATTATGAACAACTTTTACTATGGGCCAACCCCGAAATCGCGAGAAAAAAATGAGTTGTTAAGTATATTTTGTCGAGTTACGCGAACATAGATGTAGGTATGGTGTGTGACGGGGACCATCACCGGGCCCTATTCACTGAACAAACATATATTGGCCTACGGGGCCGAAAAGTTCAGGAGTGGCGTCCGCGTACCGGAAGACGCAACGTTGGAAGGTCTTCCACAAGGTGGACCGACGACCTGGTGAGGGTCCCGGGTAGCCGATGGATGCGAGACGCACAGGACCGATTATTGTGGCGATACTTGGAGGAGCCCTATGTCCAGCTGTGGACGTCTTACGGCTGATATGATGTTTTTTTTTACCATCGATAGGCACTCGTTTGACCACTATCTCACCTGATGGTAAGCGATGATCGATCGAAGATGGAGCACGTTTGCCTAGAAGCAACCTATTCACTATTGTCTTAAAGACTTCCAGGTGGTAGCTATCTGGAAACACAGACTCCGGCAGGGAATTCCACTCCTTAGCTGTACACAATATAAATGTGTTCCCAAAACATTTTGTGCGTGTGGGTGGGATGTCAACCATGTACCGGTGGCGCATCGCCATTCGTCTTGTGGTCCGATGATGGAACGGGCTTGGCGGAATTAAATCACGCAATTCCGTCGCACACTCCCCAAAATGCAATGATGAAGTTACCTTAGGGTCTCTGTCTTGCTGCACCGGCGCGTAGTGATGGCTGGTGAGGGAGCGCGTGTCGTCGAAGAGCGCGTCGATCTTGTGCTTGTAGGAGAGCGAGGAGACGGACGGCGCCCGCGCACGCCGCGGCTCGTCGTCGCGCGCGCCCAGGCGGAACCCGCCGAGCGGCGCGCTGCCGTTGTCGCACGTCACCATCTGGATCACGGACAAATGAGAAACATTAACACTTTAAGTGGGTGCCAAGAAGTTCCAAGAACTCAGCGTATGGGTCGAGCGTGATTCGTTCGTGTGCCCACAACCCGTATCTGAGTCGTCGTTTTAAGTAGCTATATTATGTGACTTGTGTTAATGCGCGGGTTGTGGGCACACGAACGAATTGTTGTTCGGCCCATGTGTTGAGTGCTTGGTACTAAAAATGTAAAAACACTTTTGCACATAGCACTAAAAGTGTTAAAGTACACTGCAAACGAAAGGGACAACATCAAATGACTCCTCCCGCCCTGGGCGAAGCGGAAGGGAGTGCCAGATTCTTACTGACTAAAACCCATCCGTGTTCCTCCTGCCCTTTGCGTTCCAGGGCCGCGGTGACTCTATCGAACAAATTCAGTAACCCCGGCAGATTGACAGCCCTGCCGTCACGTTAGTTTAATTATACTGCTAGTAAATAACTAAATATGTTGACCCTACATAATAAGTATTTAATAAAAAATCGAGGAATTCACGAAAAAAATAATTAGAACATTTTGTAGGTACTGTGATACATGACAGAAACAGAACGCGAACAAATATGAACATGGCATTTATTGATTCTGAGGTATTACGAAGTTCACCGGGGCATAGTTTAAAATACTTAAATACTGTAAAGCCGATCAGCAGGGTCTTAAAAGGCTGCTTTAGCAGAATCATATTAGTATAATAATATTAACCGCACAACAATCTGTCAAATTTCATTTTCATCTTTATCGCTAACGTATTAGGTTCAAGGTTGATTGGGAAAATCTGGCAGTGTCGGGTAGCGTGATGTGCTTTCTGATTCTGCTAAAGTGGCCTTTTTAGACACGCAGACTTGAAGTTCAAGTGAAATTTTGTCAGATAAGATAATATTTTTTTTTACTATAGATTCAAAACATGAGTATACACACACATGGCATGCAAGATGTTACAATTAAATTACATAATATATATCATTCATGTTTTGCCTTAACAGCGCACAAATAGGTAGGTTACACTTATATAGGCATGAAATAGTTTCAAATTTATCCACTATAACAAACATTAAACAGTCCAAATACAACAGAACAGCAATAATAATTCAATTCAATTAAATTAATTCAAGTCAATTAAATGTCATAGTAATTAAAAATACAATTCAATGTCAAAGTAATTAATTTTTTTTTTTTTTTATATTATCTCGTGTTAATGAGTGTATATAGTTACTAGATTATTTTCCTACCCTGCTTAAAATACATTCAATTAAATTAATAAATAATCAAAGTAATAATTCAATTAAAAAGCGAGACAAATAACTGAGGTGATTGTCAAAACGTCAAAAATGGGTTTGACAAACGCTGTCGAAATGTCACGTGATCGATCGCTTATATTTTGGAATTTTGACAATCACCATAGTAAATTGCCACTTTGTCTATGGTCTCTTGTTTCCATCCGGGGATCGCATAGCACTTGCATTCAGTCACAGACACGATGATCGATGATATTCGTTTCGATTGATTGATCGAATGATCGATGGATCCGTAATAACGCTTTTTGCGTATCCACTGTATATAATAGCTGTTTTAGTAGCGTTTTTGTCGGAAACCGGTTAGTTGGTTTTGCACTATTTAACCTAACAGCGCTAGTTTAGTGTGCAATATGGTATTTTACTGAAAAAGACGAATTAGCGCGTCAGATAGATTTCCAAAAAATATTGGACCCGTATTTTTTTTTTTCTCTTAAACAAAAAATGACGAAGATACAGTACGTTGAAAATTCTCGTGACCTCACTACGATAGTACAATTTTATTAGCGACGTGACGTCACCAGCCAGATCTTTGTCAATATTCATTGATATGGACGATGATGATAATGGACACGTATTTTTTGTTTTCGTAAAAACAAAAAATACGTGTCCATTATTTTTCAATACTCTAACTGACAGACTAAATAGATTTGCAATTTATTGATGGTGGAAACTAGCCTATTTGTTTTAATTTCTAGAATTGTAGGAGAAATTTCATTGAATGCTAAGTTAACTATTAATGCTGTGAACGTTACCAACGCGTATGTTCTAACATAATTGAACTGATGGTATAAAGAAATATTACCAAGACTCCTCAGTGCCTCGGAAAGCGGTTGGTGCCGGTTGCCATTTTACAATCATTGGGGTAGTCAGACGCCAGTCTTACCAAGAAATATCGTCATATCGTGTTACTCATTTAAGGTGGACATACCTGAGGGTAGCTGACTTTAAAATGAAAATCACGTCTGAACGGCTAGTTGTAGTTTTTTAGAAAAAAATATATGTTATATTAGACTACTTTCTTAATAATATGAAATATAAAAATTTAGAGTTTTATTCGTTCAACATAGTGTAATTAATTTGTAATATTATTTCTAACATGGACATAAAAACGACAATCGAACCAAAACCTAATTTACACTATCTCGAAGACAATTTAACTATCTACATTTTGATATACGGCAAATTATTTTTAAGTCTTAGAATAATAAGGGTAAGTAGGGTAGTACATTGCATGTTTTTTGGTATTTTTTTATATTCTCTTGTGAGCATAATAAAATTAACAAACACTGATTAATTTATTAACATTGTCGGCACTATTGATTGGAAAGTCGTAGATAAGCCAAAATAAAATAAAATAATTATACCCGATTGCACCTTATCCGGCTCGAAGGGCCACAATATTAGGCTAGCAACGGGGAGGTTTACGTTTTTTTTGCTATTTTTTTATATACTCTTGTGAGCGTTGCACCTTATCCATGTCTCATTTGGTGCCGAAAACTCAGTTCATAAATAAAGACAAATTCTAAATTATATTTTAAATTTTATTTATTAGCTGTACACCTACCACAGTGTATTTCTTTTTGACCCAAAGGTTGACTGGTAGAGAACACCTCGTTGCATTAAGTCCGCCTATGTACCACTATTGTATATATTGTACTATTGTAAATGGACAAACTTATTCTGCATACAAGTCAATAATGTAAGTATTTCTTACATTCTTCTAACTTAATTGAAAGGAAATGAGTCACACAACACACAAGTTATGGAATCTAACAAAAGAGGGCTAGGCTCGCTGCAAAATGTAATAGTCCATTCTTTGTATTTAAATACTTGAGTTTGACAAGCCCAACACTTTCTAGTTGCGGTCAGAAACTATTTGCGTCGTCATATTATTGTGAATCATTGAAGAAAATTCAACGAAATGTGTGGTCCATTGTTAGAAATTGATATTCTGTGTGATTTATACTACGGCTTAACCACTCAGCCTCCGTCAACCCTGAGGGGCAAAATCGTTTTTATACGTTCCGTAAGTCCCTATTGGGCCAAGTGAAAATAAACGCAAGGCGCCTACAAATAACGTTCAAATCTCGGGAGGGTCGGATTCTGACGGTTGGGGCGATGTCCCGAAAGGGACTAACAGATCATGAGTGGTATGGCCATAATTGGTATTATTTCAGTTACTTTTGTTTCAATTATGGCCATAAGTATTGCCTTATTACAGTAGTGTAGCCGCAGCATTAGAGAACATCCCCATGTGAATTGAACAAAAGAGCAAAGAGCAGGTGATTTGACATTTAACTTTTTTAAGTATGACGTGCCAATGTCATCATGATTCTGTTGTGAAAAAGAAGTAGTGCTACGCGTCTTGTATGGCTACGACTCATTATACGCACCGGTATAATGACGGTTTTATGACATCTTAGAACTACATTTCTGCAATCCTAGGGTATCATTCCTGCCAGGGTTGCGGAATCCTGTTTTTGTCAGTAAGTGTTTGACACCTCGGTCCCTTCAACTCCGCCCAGAGCGAGAGGAATCATATAATAATATCCCATCAAAATAAAAAACTTTTTACAAAAAATTTATTTAAAAAAATCACTTTTAAGTGGTGATACTTGGACGACGTCTTCGTCTACGCAGAAATTGAAATAAGCAATAATGCTCATAAAATAAAAACTACTGAACCAAACTGAATCAAATTTTTATGGGACCAAATGGCAAGTATACCGCATCGAACTAAAAAACAATCACAGAAATCGGATCATAAACCTTGAAATAATCGGTGTACATACATAAAAAAAACCCACCGAATTGAGAACCTCCTCCTTTTTCGGAAGTCGGTCAAAACTAAAAACATAATATGTTCAAATTAGCTTTGTGTTTTTACTACTCGTAAATTGACAAGATAATCACTAGACACTATTGTAGGACACATGATTTATTTACACTGACATAAAACCACAGCTTTTACCCATACTTTTATATCCCTATCATTAACTGTCAATGTCATCATGATTCCGTTGTAAAAACGAGATAGTGCATCATGTATAGCTATGTCGCTCTCTCTCTGGGCAGCTAAAACGAGGGAGACGTTGCGTTATTGCTATTATAATAATTACTAGCACTTCGCTCGCGACTTCGTTCGCGCGGGTTTAGTTGGTACTCCACGAACTTTATCTCCCATCTAACCTCTTAAAGGGTATGCGTAAATTACTTTAAACGTAGGGCGGTTCACTCGCAACATTTTTCTTACTTAGAGTATTTTTAAAACCGTCGTAACTTTTAAACGAAAGGTTCGATTTGAATAATTTAAAGTGTAATTTACATGCACATAACCAACCTTAATTATTGAAAAATTTGAATAGATAAGGATTAATACCCCGCTTTACGCGAGGGATACGTTCCGGAAAAAATCGCGTTAACTGAAATTCGCGTATATCGAGTTTTATGATTAAACATAGTCAAAATTTAATACAAAAAATACGAATCATTTTAATCAATCACTTTAATTCTAAGAACACTTAAATTATGTATGTATCCCCAATAAATGTTAAAACACGTCTGACAGCTGAGCTAAACACGACGAAACAAACGAAACGAACGAGGGAATCCCCATAGAACAAAGTCGTAGGACGGGGAATCCCAAATTCTTCAATCAGAATTTTAGAGGAAGCGAGGATTCCCGCGACCAAAGAGAAGTTAATGACTACATTATGTTTATACGCATTCTTTCGCGGAGTGCGAGGCATTTGAACGCGAAATTTGAAATTCGCGTTATAGTGAAAACGCGCATAACGGGGTCGCGTAAAGCGGGGCATTACTGTATTCAATTTCACAAGGGTTTGATTGAATAATTTGAACAAAAAGCGGTCATTGTGACTTAACCATAATAGTTAGATATATACCCTTGCGGACTTTTTTGTAGATATTTATGTCCTCTATAAAACTTTAGTACATCACTTTGCTCTATTGTTAATAGTTTCCGCAGCGAATAAAATACCAAAAAAAATCCTTATATCGCGTACGATTTAAGGTTTTTTTTTGGTATTTTTTTCAGAGTTACATTGTCAAAGTTTTCATACGGATCCGTAATTTTTTGAAAATATTCTATAGCCTATGTTCATCAAGGATAATGTAGAATTCTAGTGGTGAAAGAATTTTTCAAATCAGTCGAGAAGTTTCGAAGCTTATTCAATTCAAACAAACAAACAAACAAATCTTCCCTCTTTATAATATTAGTGTAGATTATGTAAGATGTACATTTTGTTTGATATGACCTTAAACAGAATCTACGATGAACAGCAAGGAAGGCATTTGCCCTACAATTAGTACCAATTACCAAACAATGAGTTACATAAAGAACACATAAAATTGCGTGTATAATTAAAACATAAATTTCACAAGCAACAAGTATGTATGTACTACACAATGAAAACAAGTACAGTAGTACCCAACAGGCTTAACGATGTACCTACCTGCGTGGAAGATGAATTTTCAAAGCGCGGGAAATGCTATTGACCAATCGGCACGCTCCACGCAACGCGCTTTTTTTTCCTGTACCGCCACTATATAGATACATACAATAACGAAAATGTGAGCTCATAATTTCACGACACAATACACATCAGTGTTAGGCTAACTTAACCAATTAATATTAGATTTATTGCATTTCAGTACCATTTGTAATTAAGTAGGTAAGTAGGTACGTAATTAAATATCAATTTCTTCGTTACCTAATTGCTACCTGTCAACCTGTTTGACAGTAATAAGTACATTTTAGCATTAAAAAATTACGCTTTAGACTAGAATATCCAGAATACGACTATATCAAGCTAACAAATATACATTACAGGCAAGGAGAAATGCCTTAGGTACGCAAATCAAATCAAATCAAATCGTATATTTCAAATAAACCATTTACAGGCACTTTTGAATTGTCAAAGTCGGTCAGTCAAAAACATGAAGCTATTTGCACGTTCCAAAGCGTAGATCTCTATGGAGAAGAACGTGCAAGAAACTCCACGGACACTCTTGAAATGATCTGTGCTCTGACTCGTGCCGGCTAATATACCAGGTCACTGGTCACTGGTATGCAAATATTTATTAAAAAAAATTAATAATACTGGGGTAAAGACTGGGCTGATTAATTGATACAGAAAAAGCTCGGTTTTGTAACATGTCAAAGTCCAAGTTTTTATTCGTGTGTTTTTGGTGATACAATAGATCTTTTAGTTAAGTTATGGTAACTCAAAAAACTACCCATAGGGCGGGCATACACTATTTAGCAATACAAGAATATAACGTCAACATAACATACAAATTAACATTTAATCTATTTCCCTCTATTCTTCTTTCTATTTATTTTCTCTTTTTTCTGTCCCTATCAGCCACTATCTGCGAGTTTATCTCTTTCTAAATCTCTAGGAGCTGGTGGCTAAACGATATAAGCTGCACGAGTTGATCTTCAAGGATAAACAACTCTTACCGAGGTCGGTCTGTGACCATCCACATATGAACATTAACAAACCAAGACTCCTCCGTGCCTCGGAAAGCACGTTAAGCCCGGCTGAAGGTCCCGGCTATCATTTGTAGATCTTTGGCAGTCGTTTCGGATTGTCAGAAGCCAGAAAATCTGACTCCAGTCTTGCAAAGAAGTTTCGCGTAACCCAGTTACTGAGTTGTGGAGGTCTTGTAGGCAGCTCCATGTAAAATACTGGTATTCAGCTGAATCTGGTTTGAATGGAAACCGACCCCAATATAATTGGGAAAATGCTAGGCAGATGATGAGCGTCATCCTTGTCTGTCATGACCTGCGAGATTGTCTCTTTCTTAATCACGATGTGAATGTTACCACTGAACACTTAATTCAGCTTCATTTGTAAGCCGACAAAAGCCTTATTAATAGAGCTCATTTATCCACTTCGATATTTTAATAAAAATATATTTTGATCAATATTTTAATAGTCAACGTTGATCCGTTCAAAACCAGTTGATTTCATAATCCAATTAATCAGTAGATAAAAATGCAGCCATTTTGTTTAACCGGCGACATTGGATGATTTCACTTCTCTTTAATAAGAATCGTATTAAAAATGATTTTATGGCTAAAATCTGCATTTTTGGCGCAAAAACCGACACTTTCGACGCACAGAAATGTTCGTTGTGTGAAAGGAAGCGGTTTCTATGATTTTATATGATATGTGTTTTCACTCATGTTTTATAAAACAGGGAAATCATCAAATGACTCCTCCCACTCTGGGAGAAGCAGAAGGGAGAGACTCTTACTGACTAAAATCCATCCGTGTTCCTTCTAATTCATTTTGCCCTTTGGCCGCGCTGACTCTTTTGAACAAATTCCGCAACCCTTTTTTTAACGGGGGGAAATCCTCATGGATGTCCTCCGCCCCGGGGCGGGCAGAGGGGTCTGTCAGACTCTTACTGACTAAAACCACCCCGGTATTCCATCTCTCACCTACGCCGGGGATCGCCAGCACTTATTTGGCTTCCATAATCCCCAGCTCTGCGGGCCACCTCGGGTCAGCGGGGGGAGTGAGGTGTTTGACTCCCCCCGCGACGTCAAAGATGGGCGCACGGGAACACCACGCGCCTCCACCTCGGGTCCGGATGAATGGGGGCGACGGCCATCCCCAGGACCGCCGCCCCTGGACCCAGTTAGGGGGGCCGGAAGAGGGCAGCGTGTGCCCTCCTCCGACGCCCGGTGCTCCTGTTGCGGGCCGGGAGAGAGGTCGAGATCTCTCTCTTCCTTTCCGCAGCCTCCGTCTGCGTGATAACTATTTCGCAGAAGGAGACCACCGTGTCCCAGGATTCCTCGCCGTCGACCATAGCACGAACTACGGCCGGCAGCGAGAGATCACTGCCTACCACAGAAATGAGGGCACGGCGCGGCTCCTCCCAAGCGGCACACTCTGCCAGCGTATGCCGCGCCGTGTCCTCGCGACAGTCGACGCAGTGGTGACACCGAGCGTCCGGCTCCCTGCCTAAATTCCGCAACCCTGGCAGAACCTATTGCAAACCTAGGAGATACCCGTAAATCGTGTTTTTAAGAAAATACGTGGGGAATTCCGAAAAATCGCGTAAAGATGAATTGAATCTCTCCATACATTTTTGGGTGCATAACTCGACAAAATGTACTGAACAGCTGATTTTTTTCGCGTTTTCAGGGTTGGTCCCATAATAAAAGTTGTTCATAATGATGAGTACAATGACCCCTTAAGAGGTATTGCGTTCATTCTTCGCGTTACTGCGTTTATACTTTTTCTATGGGATAAATCAGCTGTTCAGTAGATTTTGTCGAGTTATGCTCACATAAATGTATAGGGGAGTCGATTTTTTTTCACGATTTCAGTGTTGGTCCCATAGTGAAAGTTGTTCATAATGATGAGTTCAATGACCCCTTAAGAGGTATTACGTTTATTCTGTTACAGGTTGTATACATAAATTAGGAAGATTTTCTACCTTATTGAAAGGCCAAAGTAATAACCGAACAACTAGCGAAATAAATTAACCAACGGAAACATTGAATAACTAAGACTTAATAAGTAATTATTATGGGGCTGCTCATATCCTTACGGCAATTAATAGTTTCCGATGTAAATGGAAAGGTAGGAAACCATTAGTTAATTAGATGCATTTCCTGTACTTTCAGAATACTTTCAATACGATGGTTATTTTCTAAAATCGTACCATACATGTATCAGAACAACGCAAAACTTGAAGTGTCATTTTATTCATCACTTGCTTCTGCCAGCGGCTCGGCCCGCGTGGTTCCTAGGGAACATACTCATGGGATAAAAAATAGCCTGTCCTTTCTCAGGCTCTAGACTATCTCTGTACCAAATTTCATTTAAATCGGTTCAGTAGTTTAGGCGTGATTTATACGTGTATCAGAACAACGCAAAACTTGAAGTGTCATTTTATTCATCACTAACTGCTGCCAGCAGCTCGGCCCTCGTGACCCCTAGGGAACATACTCCCGGGATAAAAAGTAGCCTATATCCTTTTTCAGGCTCTAGACTATCACTGTACTAAATTTTATTTAAATCGGTTCAGTAGTTTAGGCGTGATTGCGTAACACACAGACAGACAGAGTTACTTTAGCATTTATAATATTATGAAAAGCTTTTACAAAACCTAAATCAAAACTCCTTTATTTCAAATAGACCAGTTACAGGCACTTTTAAACTGTCAACGTCTGTCAGTCAAATAGATGAAGCTAGTTCTGCCGCGCTAGCGACAAGAACAGCAAGTTGTTCTGCAGCAAAACAGACTCACCGACCCTATCTCCAGCGCGGCAGTTGCACGTTCCAAAGAGTCCGAACGTGCAAGAAACTCCATGGACACTCTTTTAAATCAATATTTACAAAATCATAATTACATTCGTTTTGAAATAATTAATGCGTGAAATTATGCAATGCAAAAGAGATTGAGTCTATACAATGTCACCAACCTAGTATGTACCACCACCACCAGCTGTTCAGTAATCAGTACATTTTTTCGAGGTTGAGATTCGGTTTTGTGGACTCGTAAATGTATGGGGGCAATCGATGTATTTGACGATTTCAGTACTGTAATTCCTGTTTCAGTTTATTTTGTTACAATTAATTTTAACATAATTAAGCTACAATGCTCCCCCCACTGCTGATACACAGGCCTTCTTTCCGAGCAGGGAAGGGATTTTATCCAACAGAAAAGCCCATTGCTTGATAATGATGGCCGTCACATTCACATGATGTAACAATAAATAAAAAATTAACAAAGAATATCTTTGATTTTTAGGGTTTCGTACCCAAAGGATAACCAACGGAACCCTATTAATAAGCCTCCGCTGTCCGTCCGTCCGTCTGTCAGTGGGTTGTATCTCAATAACCGTAATAGGTAAACAGTTGAAATTTTCACAGATTGTGCGAGTCCGACACGCACTTCCGTCCCGCGTCCGTGTGTCTCTGCAGGGTGCCATTGAAAACCAGCGCTGGGCGTCTGACGCCCAGCATATGCTGAAATGGTAACCCTTTCGGTATGGCAACGCTCAGCACAATTACTCTGTATCGTTTTCGTTTTGTATTATTGTTCTTTTGTTTTCTATAATGTGTTTGTTGCTGTGTGTTTTGTCTGTGTCGAATAAATATTTTCTATTCTATTCACTTGGCCGGTTTTTTGGTTCCAATAACATTAATATTTGCGGGAGTTCTCAAATATAGCTTACAGTTAACAAAGGCAGTCAATTATTACCTAAGTTTTCTAAATCAAAATTATTAAAAAATAAAATAAATGAAAAATTATTGAACACATTATTTCAAAATAATCATTTACACTTTGTGGAAAGAAAACAGATATAAATAAAAGTTTTATTAGAATACTCACTTTTTTAGAAGACGGTGGGCCTTGGGCCCAATATTTATTAGCATTTTGACACACCCTCACCAATTATACAGAACACCTGAAACAATAATAATTACCACATTAATTTATTATTTTTATTAAATAATTAATGGCTCAACGGCAATGGCAATAACTCAAGGCTCATGAATTCATAATGTATCAACCTTATCAACATTGATATATAAAAAATCCCAAGATGCAGTCTCGAACAAATGCAACACTCGAAACTGTCGTCAAAAACTGACATGTATCAAGTGTCATGTGTGAGTTGTGTGTAGTTATACTATAAACATTTTTTTTGCAAATTCAACCTTACACGGATCGCTTAAAGTTGTTTTTACAAAGCAGAGCAGTATGGCGAGCGATGCGAGACTGTTTGAAACTAGCGCACAATTATACATTGTGCGCTTGTTTTTTGCGGACGTTTTTGAGATGCTGAGTGTGTATCTTGGGTTTTTTATATATAAATGTGTATCAATCAATTATGTTTATTTGTGTACACACAAGGAGTAACCAATTCATAAAGGGTCTATGTGTCCTGCCATAGTAGGTGGCATACAAATGTTAATAGGGTAACAAATCGTTACTTTAATCACTCATATTTAATTCAAGTAAAAATTTGAGATATAATTGTAATCATTTTGATAACTGTTAGGTTTGATGACCTTAATTGTTTGCCAGTGACTACAATGGCGTAAAAGTCTAAATTCAAAATTTAAAAAGGATAGATATATATATCCAACCTTTTTTAAACTCGGCTGCCCAGCCGAGTTCCATATATGAAGTATTGAGGCGTGATAACAAACTACCTAAAACACAGACTTACACATACAAATACATAAAACAAGGACAATGTCTAGACTGATTTTTGTAATATTTTAATTGTTGGACTACTAAAACAGGGAAAATTCACGAAAAAAAAAATTATGAAAAAAAATCATTTTCCCATACATACATGAATAACAACACGGACTTAAAAAGGAGGAACAAAGTTCGCGAGGTCAACAAGTGTATATAATATTAGTGGGATTAACTATCATCTTTCCGCGCTATCCGCATCTATCTACTTCTCCAGCTATTTCTAAAATCAATTTCTCTGTAAGGTTTCTTTATGCTGCGCGAGAATCGTTTTCAAAATTATGTGGTTGGCACATACTAAAATGCCCATATCCTGCGGTAACCGCAAATTGACTGGGATATGACATCGAGCCTTTAGACAAAGCTCCTAAAGGAAAATATGTGTAGGTAAGGATAAGATATACATGCAGATCTCAAGAGCCGCTAGGTAAACTTAATTTTCTACCATATCCAATAGTAATATTGGTCTTTACTCAAAGGGTTGACACTAATTCTAATCAAAAATATAATCAGTAGTTTAATGGACCATGTTCGATCACTCTTCATATTTTTTTCGGGAATATTAATAACACACATCTTTATTTTTTTGCGGAATTGTTCAAAAGAGTTAAGTACTGCGGCCCTGGAATGCAAAGGGTATTATTTTGTACCGAGGAATACGGGTGGGTGTCTGTAAGAGTCTGACACTCTCTTCCGCGCCGCCCGGAGCGGGAGGAGTCATTTCATAATATCGCATCTAAAATAAAAAGCTGTTTTATAGATGTGCATCTCGAATCTTCTACAAAAAAAAAGCTACGATCTAGACAGTGTGACATTATATTAAAGACTAGTTGACCCGCGCAACTTCGTCAAAATTTGTCAAATCGTATAAGTAGTTCCTGAGATTAGCGCGTTTAAGCAAACAAACAAACTCCTCAGCTTTATATTAGTAATACAATAAGAAATCGATTGTCAATAGTTCAAAATGTATGGGATTAAAGTGCGCTCACGTGTTCAATCCCAAACATCTTAGACTTTGACAAGTTACAGATGAAGGAAAATATCACTTTTGGATGGGAAATCGTCAAATGACACCTTTCGCTCTGCGCGGAGCGGAAGGGAGTGTCAGACTCTTAGTGACTTAAACCCACCCGGGTTGCTCCTAATGCCCTTTGCGTTCCATGGCCGCGGTAGCTCTTTCGAACAATTCCGCAACCCAGACATATCTAGAGATCCTGTATATATATACAAATACACAAATGTTTTTTTACAGTATATCATCATCATCATCACAACAGCCGAAAGACGTCCACTGCTGGACATAGGCCTCCCCCAAAGGGGTTGCCGTAATCGCCACGCTTGGCAGGCGGGTTGGCGACCGCAGTGTATGGTGTTGCGTTTTACAGAGAACGCTGCTGCCCATTCTCTGGCAAGTCCCTTAGTCGCCTCTTACAACACCCAGGGGAAGTGCTGGGATGGTATTATTCTTTTACGGCACCATACGGCACCGGCCGACACCATATACAAATTTTTTTTTCTCCAACGTAGAACTTTATAACCAGTTACTCATTATCACAAGGTCAACAACCCGCCGGATCATTGACATCATCATTAAATTATACATAATATAAATCTAAACCGTCAAGCGATGTTTACTTAACTATGTAAATAAGCATATAACGGAGAAAGTGAGAGTTTTACTTCGCGAAATGTAGTGGATTGAATTAAATGGTTTTAAGCCTTATTATTGTTAATATATAATTTGTATGTTGATTTGAAAAAATGTTTGAGCCGGTCTTGTGTGTAATATGTTGTAAATTGGTTTTACGTTTACGTAATATTCGTAACAGGTAAAATACCCCAAAAGCGGGCGAAATCAAAGATTTGTAGCGTTTAATCTTGAGCAATGTTATTAAGGCTGCTCTCTCGAGAAATGCTTAAATGCAGCGTGCAGATGAAGCAACTTATCGTCGGCATTTGCTGAGAAATTACATCTGAAAAAATAAGTAGTAATCTACATGATATGATAGGTAATTTGGTTTAGCCAGAATTTATGTATCGGTATCACATAATAAGTAAAAAAAAACACCAAATTACCTCCAAATCATTAAGATGAAACCATTTTACTCCTACATTTTTAACAAAAGTCTAAAAAAAAATATCTACTGCTTTGCAATACAAACGAAAATAATTTGGTTTTGTTACTTTTTAAAAATATGTGTTATTTTTTTTAATAAATTAAAATTAAAAATGCGGTTAGTAGCATGTATACAACTACACTTTTTTGCCAAGGTTGGTCTGTGGATGGGTGACAATCTTAACATACCGAGCTTCCTCCGTGCCTCGGAAAGCACGTTAAGCTGTTGGTCCCGGCTGTCATTTGTAGATCTTTGGCAGTCGTTACGGATAGTCAGAAGCCAGTAAATCTGACTTCAGTCTTGCCATGAAGTACCGTGTTACCCAGTTAATGGGTTGTGGAGGTCTGGTAGGCAGCCGCTCCACGTAAAATACTGATATTCAGCTGAATCCGGTTTGACTGGAAGCCGACCCCAATATAGTTGGGAAAAGGCTAGGCAGATGATGACATAGATAGATTATAGTCTAGAATTTAAATAGGCTAATTTTCGACATTGAAAGATTTGCAACATAAATAGATAACCTTGTACACAAATCATAGAAATGTCATAATTATTATTAATATCATATTCATTTGAAAAGCATAATATAATAAATTGTATCACTTCGACTGATTTGTTTCACTCAATGCATTTTAATGTCAAGGCTAGTTCTCATCTAGATTTATGGAGTGGACGCTTGGATAGGGTTGGCCAATCGATATTTGGTCGGATCTTTCTAGAACTCCTGTTTCTTGGTTTTTTTTTTTTGTCCTTCGTCAATTTTTTTTTTATTCATTTATTTTCATTTACCAATACCTATCAGGCAATATGCATGTATTTTTTTTTCCTGATTAAATCTTGCTGGCTGATATGAACAAATCTGAAAGAGTTATTTTTTTACTGTAGATAGGCATACGTTTGACCACTATCTCACCTGATGGTAAGCGATGATGCGGTCGAAGATGGAGCACGTTTGCCTAGAAGCAACCTGTTTACTCTTGTCTTAAAGATTCCCAGGTTGTAGCTATCTGGAAACACAGACTCTGGCAGGGAATTCCACTCCTTAGCTGTACGCACTATGAATGTGTTCCCAAAACGTTTTGTGCGTGTGGGTGGGATGTCCACCATGTACCGGTGACGAATCGCCGTTCGTCTTGTGGTCCGATGATGGAACGGACTTGGTGGAATTAAATCATGCAATTCCGTCGCACACTCCCCAATATGCAAACGATAGAAAACCGACAGGCCAGCAGAGTTTTTCAAATATTTCATCAGTTATCATTGTTAGAAAGTGAAGCCATGTTTATTTGTTTAAAATTTAAATCTCGTTAGGTTTATTATCTATTTTACTTTTATTTACACTGTTATTATTTTGTTTTATATATTTTGTAGCTATACCTACTGGTTAATAAAATGGAGAAAAAATCTCTGAACTGATCTGAACCTTCTCAATTATGGAAGTTTTTAATGATTATAGAATCGTGTTGTTTTCTTAAAAAAAAAATGAAAATATAACAACCCAATCAGACCCCTAATTCCCTTGATTATTCATAATTTTCACATAAAACATCTTTTATCCGTATCGGCCATTGATATATAAAAAACCCAAAATACACACTCAGCATCTCAAAAACGTCCGCAAACAAGCGCATAATTTATAATTGTGCGCAAGTTTCAAACAGTCTCGCACCGCTCGCCATACTGCACTGCTTTGTAAAAACAACTTTAAGCGATCCGTGTAAGGTTGAATTTGCAAAAGAAAATGTTTATTGTCTAACTACACACAACTCACACATGACACTTGATACATGTCAGTTTTTGACGACAGTTTCGAGTGTTGCATTTGTTCGAGACATCTTGGGTTTTTTATATATCAATGGCATCGGCCTTTACGTTTTAATTATAAAATATATAATTTACAAATCGTAGTTGGTCACCCTAGTGTTAAGACAGTTTCCAACACCGCAGACAGTCAATCATCGAGAATGTAATCGTCTTGATTTATTGCGATGACATCCGCATTTTTTGGTAAATTAAGATTTAACTAAAGCAAAGGTCGACTTTATTTTAGAACTATTCAATTATGGTTTATAAAAGTCTGATTCAAAGAAACTACGTATTTACTAGTTATTTTAATTTAAAAAAAAAGGTAAAGATCTATTATCTCCATTTTTTTTCCAAATTTTAGGCTTAGTAGTTTCGGTTTCGGTCGGAGATAAGGGTAATGGTCATTTTTCATCTAATTTCTTGAATAACTTCAAAACCATTTATTTTAAAATTGTGAAAAAGATATATTTAAAACCCTTACAGTAAGCCCTTTATGTCACACGATATTGTTCAAAAAACGTTTTATTTTTTTTATTTTCTAGTTTGACCCCCAAAAGTGAACCCCAAACTAAAAAAAATATGATTTACGTAACGCGTCCGTGTTTGAGTCACAGAAGTCCATATGTGTACCAAATTTCAACAGAATCTGGCTGTGACAGACGGACAGACAGACAGACACCCGAGTGATCCTATAAGGGTTCCGTTTTTCGTTCGGAACCCTAAAAACTTACAGTAAACTCCAGTTCACTGCCTTGCGCTCCGTGGGCTAAGCGTTGTGGCCAATAGTCCTGAATCCTGCTAAAACTTCACCACACATATGTTCCATAGGCGTTAGTCACTGCTATTGTTCGTATCTTGACTAAGATCATTTTAATTATTTTTACAGCGCTATATAGTCAGAAGCCAGAAAATCTGACACCAGTGTTGCCAACTACTTATTATTATTTATTTATTTAATCATTGAATGATAAAACATCATATGTATGTATATGTGGTGTGTAAATGGGTTGTGGAGGTCTGGTAGGCAGCCGCTTCACGTAAAATTCTGGTATTCAGCTGAATCCGGTTTGACTGGAAGCCGACCCCAATATAGTGTGGAAAAAGCAAACAGATGATGAATTCTTTTTAGGTAAAATAATGGTCAACCGTCCTTTTGAAAGAAACTCTCCACTCCAATCATCTCCGTCGCCAGACAACGAGAAAATCTTTGATATAGGGGTAACACTGCATTCAACTGTTTGTCAAGCACAATAACGTTTAAATGTGCTGTATTTCAGTTTAATTAGCTGTAAGTTTTCCAAATATAATAAAATAATAAATAAACTTTCAAATTAAAGCTTAATAAAAGCCTGTAAATAAAATGAACTCGGCAATTGAGCCGTATGGTGTCGGCCGGTACCGTATGGTGCCGCAAAAGAATAATACCATCCCATCACTTCCCGTGGGTGTCGTAAGAGGCGACTAAGGGACTCGCCAGAGAATGGGCAGCAGCGTTCTCTGTAAAAATCAACAACATACACTGCGATCGCCAACCCGCCTGCCAAGCGTAGCGATTATGGCAACCCCCCCCCCCCATTTGAGGGAGGCCTATGTCCAGCAGTGGACGTCTTTCGGCTGATGTGATGTATGATGTGAAAATGAACTCTAAGCTACAGACCTCTTGAACTGCACGAGCGGCGCGTACAATCACAATAGAAAATTAAGTAAAGCTTATGCATCCACTTCTATTGTTCACAAATTATTACTTTACCATTCCACGTCGCAAGACAAAAGGATCATTTTCTTTCCGCATTATTGGGTAAGCTTAACTTTCTATACATACCTAGTAAATACGTTAAAACCAGCTTAGAATATATTTTTAGAGAGGATTTAGGGAATTTAAGATATTAAGGCTGCTCTCTCGAGATATGCTTAAAAACAACGTGCAGATGAAGCAACTTTTCGTCGGCATTTACTGAGAAATTACATCTGAAAAAATAGGTAGTAATCTACATGATATGATACGTAATTCGGTTTAGCCAGAATTGTGTATGGGTATCACATAACAAGAAAAAAAATCACCAAATCACCTCCAAATCGTTGAGATGAACATTTTACTCCTTCATTTTTTAGCAAAAGTCGACAAATAAAATCTACTGCTTTGCAATACAAACAAAAATAATTTGGTTTGGTTTTCTTTCAAATATGTGTTATTTTTTTATAATAAATTAAAAATGCAGGTAGCGGAGTGGCGCGTAGAGGTGTAGTTAGCTCCGTTTGTATGCACAAGGTCTTTGGCATGTTTACAAGCCTAAAAGGCTGGTTTCTGAATTTAGAGGTACATGTGAGTTTAGGTAACAGTTTTTAGTAACCCTTTGCCATTATTAAGAACATTGCGTCTGTTTAAGGCGGAGATACCTGAGAGTAGCTGATTTTAAAATGAGAGTCACATCTAAACGGCTATTTGTAATTTTTTGGAAAAAATATATGTTATATTAGACTATTTTCTTAGTAATTAGATACATGAAAATTTTGAGTTTTATTCGTTCAACATAGTGTAATTAAATGGTAAGGTGGTTATTATCTAACACGTACATAAAAACGACAATCGGATCAAAAGTGCCGGGTGTATTTTAGTGGAATTTACACCATCTCAAAGACAATGTGAACTCGTAAATCTGACCGCTAGACCACGCGCAGTGAGGTCGGCGCCTAAACGGGCCGTCATAAAGTGTACAGCCACTGGCATATCCATCTCTTTAGACGGACCGGGAAAAAAGACGGTCCATGTGAGTGGGAACGGGCACTTAGAAGTTTTGGTTAAAATCTTAACATCGATTTCAAAATAATAATAATATGTTGTTGTATTGTGAATTCCGTAATCATTGTACCGATAGTCATATCAGCCAATGGCTTAATAGCCACGAGCCTCGACCAACACCTCAGGAGGCTCTCGTTAGGCAGCTGGATCAAAGGCTTGATTCAGAAAGCGGTACTTCTGGACACGGCTCGTATTGTTAGGAGGTTCCTCTTTCTGGAGCCCTGACCGCCGGTAGCTTGGACCCTGTTCCCGATACCGGTGGGCTACTATTTTTGTATTTTTTAATGTTTTTAATGAAATATTTAAAAATATAATTTATATGTAAAAAAAATAAATAAACGAAATAATAATATTAATATTATTTTTTTTCTCAAGATATTTCATACAGATTTGAAAGTCCCTATTCTTGGAAATTAATAAACTAATTTTAATTAAACTTGACACAAGATAAGGTCTAAAAAGTTAGTTGAGAACAAATAAAAAAAAAAGCTTTTTCTGTAGATGGAATAGTGTGGAACTGTGGAGATTGTCAGGACAAAAACCACATAGTACTTATTAATCGCGATAAATCCAGTATTATTAAGAAATAGTAATAGTAGCCGATCTCGAACGAAACCGCAAACCAAACCTAAGCTTCGATTCTCGATGCATCCGTAAAGAATTTCGAAATACACGACATCACTTTCATTAATTTCACAATGCTGAATTATTCATAAAATTATTTGCAATATTAATTAGATCATCATGTAAATTATATGGTTGACAAACAGACACTCGGTTTCTGGACAGAATCGATGCGTCACCAATTAAAACCTAGTTAGTCTAGTGCTAAGAATGGCTGGTATTCGGCATTGTACCTATATTAGCAGCTAACTATAATTTTAATTACACTTGGTCGTTCTCCCGAATTCGAGCAAACGACCAAGTATAAATCCACGGGGTCGAGTACACCCGTCTTCGGACAGTTCCAGCTTCAGTTACTGGACTGTGTTCTAGTGCCATAACCAATGCTATTAATGCATCGGGTGCCCGAATTCGAGTAGTCTTTCGCCCGTATACGGGCTAGTGACCAATGCTCTGTTCTCTGACACGAGTTCCAGCATTATGCTTTGCGATACCCATTTCTCATATCTTCCTAACTTTCATAAAATAGTAGTAATTTTGTATATATATTTTTTTTTGTCGTGCTTAGCTTGGCTTGGGTGTGCTTGCGTTGTACTCTTTTTCTTTCTTTCTTTTCTTATCTGTTTTTTTTTCGAAATTCAAACTACACACAGACTCGAACATTACTGTGGAATTATACCAAACCGTGATAACATCATCATTCCAACTTAAAAATATTCTAAATAACCCTTACCATATAAAGGCTTATTTTTATTTGCTTTCGTTTAAAACATGAGAGGCATTTTAATTGCATATTACTTGACCGTGTTTTCTTTTAAAAGAACCGAAAGATGCTCCGTCATGTCGGTAAGTAAACTAAGTAACGGTAGCTATGGAGATTGTGTTTAAAGTATGTGCTAATATTTGATGTATGAACCAGAATTTGAAGCTTATTACAGCTTCTTTTGCCAAACAGATACACAGATCGAACTTCGAGGTTAAGGTACGCTTGCCAACATCGGTTTGTGGATGGGTGATCATCTACTTCATCCCAAGTTTCCTCCGAGCACCTAAAGCCGGTGGCAGTCATTTGAACATCTTTGACAATCGTTTAGGGTAGACAGAAGCCAGACAATCTATATATATTATATCTTTATATATATTTATCTTTGTATTCATTTAATCCCGTTTCTGTTTTTTTTTTATCCACATTGCACCTACCACTATTATTCTCTTCATCACCCAAAGGTTGACTGGTAGAAAATGCCTAAGGCATTAAGTCCGCCTCTGTACATCTATGTGCGTAAAGTATTAAATAAATAAATAATAAACCTTTTTTTTTTCAAATAATTATTAAAAACATTGTACAATTAAACAGATCAGGATAGTCTAGGAACCAAACTAGACCCTGTATATTGAGGCTCAGAACCTGGAGGGCTACTCTCTAACGAAATCCGTAGTTTCGGGCTTAGTTGCGGGCGGGCATTTTCTACTTCGTATCACCTAACCACTGAGAACTAATGATAACACGATTTGACAGTTACTGTGAAATCGTGTTGGCATTCATTCTCAGTTCGGGTTCGTGACTAATCGTAAGTCTGTAGGTGATACGGAGTAGAATACGCCCGCCCGCAACTAAGCCCGAAACTACGGATTTCGTTAGAGAGTAGCCCCCCTGAAATCTGACACCAGTCTTGTCGTGCCCTGGCCGGGCCGTGGGCCGTGGTCCGTAAAACCATATCGATGCGTACATTTTATCGTAATACACCGTGTCACAGAATAAACGCAATACCTCTTAAGGGGGTATTGTACTCATCATTATGAACAACTTTCACTATGGGACCAAACCCGAAATCGCGAAGTGACGTCACAAGCGGGGACTCCTGATCTTTGATCCGTTTTATCGCCGACAATTTTTATTGATTTGATAAAGGAAAAAATACGTGTCCAATATTTTTCTATAATCTGATTGACGAACTAAATAGAATCATATTTATTTACTTTCGAATCCGTATTTCCCTAATTTTTATTTTTTTTATTTTTATTTATTTAATAATGGCTCTCCAACGACTTATTCACTAAGACTTACACAAAAAAGAAAAAGATCAGATGTTATGAAGTAGGGTGAACTTGCCACTTACAGGAGTGCACAGCACTTCCAAAAAATTTTATATACTAAAGCAAAAATCTACTACTAACTTAAATATGTACAGCCTGACACACAATTGCCAGCGAAAGCAAACTTCAGACTGGAAAAAAATATGTGAAAAAAAGTAATTATATGTGTGTGTGTGTGTGTTGTGTGTGTGTGTTGTTTTATGTGTTTGTAATTATTATGTTTCTCATCTATCTTTTCTGTAACTTATATGGTGTACATAATAAAGAGTATTCTATTCTATATTTATAAAAAAGACAGAAGACTTCAAAGATGCTAAAACTAATATATTCCTTCACTCAATAAGACTGCCTACAAACGCCGCTTTGCACACATTATTAAGAAACAAAGCCAATATATTGCATATAGGAAAGTGTATATATGCTACTAACCTATTGGTTGAAAGTGTATTCATAGTTGCTAAACCACGGCCTTGGGCAAGCAACTCAATACGTTTTAAAGCTAATAAATTAATTATTCTTTAGTGGACACCTTTCTATTAGACATAGTTTTAGAAATGTATCTAGTTTAGTCTATAAATGTCAATGTAATTGATATCATGAACATTATTCACATATTATTTAAGTACTAGTGGACGTCACACGGTTTCACCCGCGTAGTTCCCGTTCCCGTAAGGGTTTCCCATTCCCGTATATAGCCTATAGCCTGATCCTGAGATTAGCGCGTTCAAGCAAACAAACAAACAAACTCTTCAGCTTTATATATTAGTATAGATTTTGTTTGGGCCCGAATCTCTACATGGCAAGACGGGACCCATATAGGATCACTCGGTTATGTCTGTCCGTCTGTCGGAACCAATTCTCCGAATCTTCTGGACTGATTCAGTTGAAATTTAGTAATAAATTTAATATAATAAAAACCAAATGGACCGTGTGATATACCACCCCCCCCCCGTTATCTCCGAAACTGCTGAGTCTAAAATATTGAAAAAAATGATTACAGTAAAATCTATAAGGAGATTTTTTCCTACGGAACCCTCCGTGTGAGATTTCGAATATCCTCCATATACTTTGGATACTCAACTAAATAGTTGTGGGATTAAAAATTTTATGTATACGCTTGGACTTAGAAGGAAAAAAATCTCAGCTTGAATAAGAATAATAGTCGAGCAAAGCGAGCGATTCAATCGCATGTAATAACGGCGTGCACCGCTAACTGGCGCTGCTACCCTGCGCGACGGCCGACAACAGTTACGCATACCCCACTTGCCTCGATCGCGGACAGCCTCTATCGAAGCCGTAAGACGAGAAAATTGAACCATTAAGATTAAAATTATGAGCTTATAAACTTTATAGGGATATTAAAATTTAAGTCTGGCAATTTTAAATACTGTTTGTATGGTAAGTACTAATATAAACTTGGGTTATAGAATACTAGTGGACGTCACGCGGTTTCACCCGCGTAGTTCCCGTTCCCGTGGGAATACGGGGATAATATATAGCCTATGTTACTCCCTGATAATGTAGTTATCCAATGCTAAAAGATTTTTTCAAATCGGTCCAGTAGTTTCGGAGCCTATTCAATTCAAACAAACAAACAAATCTTTCCTCTTTATAATATTAGTGTAGATGACTTATAATGTGATGATCAAAATGTGTCAAAGATTTCTGCAGATACTAAGGAAAATAAGACATATTAAGCGAATCTTAAATTTATAGATGCGAAAGTAACTCCCTGATTGTTTGTTGTTTAACGGCTGAACGAATTTTGATGAAACTTGGCAGATGGGTAAACTATGTCCTGCATTAGAACAAAGGATTCCTTTAATACTCTATACCAGGAGTATCTTCTCTCTATCCCAGGAGTATCTTCCATTGGTATATTGGAGTTGCCGAATACCACGCGCGAAGCAGTTGAAGAGCTCGTGGCTGAATAACAACAGCCAATAGAGTCGATCTTGAAGGTTAAGCAACGATTAACGAGGGCGCTTCGAAGATGGGTGACCATTTGACAAGCCGAGATTCCTCCGTGCCTCGAAAAGCACGTCAAACCGTTAGACCTAGTTATCATTTGTAGATCTTTGGCATACGTTGCGGGTAGTCAGAAAAACTGAAATCTGTTCGTCTACCATGAGTTTTATCAATCTACTAGCTGACACGCGCAACTACGTTTGCGTCACATTTTTCATTACTACCTCGCTCCTATTGGTCTGAGCGTGATAATACATAGCCTATAGCCTTCCTCGATAAATAGGCTATCTAACACTGAAAGAATTTTTCAAATCGGACCAGTAGTTCCTGAGATAAGCGCGTTCAAGCAAACAAACAAACAAACTCTTCAGCTTTAAATATTAGTATAGATACTTGCTAGCAACTGTAGTTAAAAAATGTAAGAAAACTTTTAAAAAACAAGTTTCTAATTTATTTGCTTAAGTTGTTAACTAACAAGCAAGCAAGTTGCAAGTAAAACTTTAGTTAACGACTAAAAAAATAAATTAGAAACTTGTTTTTTAAAAGTTTTCATACATATTTTTAACTACAGTCGCTAGCGAGTATAGATTGATAAAACTCATGGTAGACGTTCTGATCAGTCTTGCCAAGGAGTATCATGTTACCCAGTAACTGGGTTGTGAGGTTAAGATAGGCAGTCGCTACATGTAAAATGCTGGTATTCAGCTGCATCTAGCTGGACTGGAAGCCGAACCCAACATAGTTGGGGAGATTGAAACACGAGTGAAGCCGTTAGCTTAAGTTAGTATGACATAAAGTAATCAGAGTGCCAATTTTACTAATTTTAAAGCTACGTCTTAGTCTCAATTAGTCAAAAAACCTGGCCAAGTGCGAGTCGGACTCAAGTGCAAAGGGTTCCGAACGAAATTTATTTATATTAAATGTTATTTTAACACTACAGACTTCTTATAGGTTTTCCTGTAGTCTTTAGGTAAAGATCTATTATCTCCATTTTTTTTTTCAAAATTTTAGGCTCTGTAGTTTCGGTCTAATTTCTTGAATAACTTCAATACTATTTATTTTAAAATTAAGTAAAAAATATAATTTAAAGTCCCACAAAAAGCTCTTTTATTTGATGTGCCACACGATACGGTTTGAAAAACTTTTATCATAATCATAATTTATTTGTCAGAACATTGTTGGTATGTACATTACATGGTCTTAAGTTTAAAAGAATTGTTTCATCATATTCTACCACATGGGCGTACAAATCTACTCTAATATTATAAAGAGGAAAGATTTGTTTGTTTGTTTGTATGTTTGTTTGAATTGAATAGGCTCCGAAACTACTGGACCGATTTGAAAAATTATTTCAGCATTGGATAGCTACATTATCAGGGAGTAACATAGGCTATATATTATCCCCGTATTCCCACGGGAACGGGAACTACGCGGGTGAAACCGCGTGACGTCCACTAGTGTTAAATAAATGTTACAAATGTGACGTACATTACATTATATAAATACTAATATTTTTAATAATTATAGTTAAAAGTCAAACGAGAATGTCACAAAATGAAAAAAATATGGATTTTTTGGATTGACCCCCAAAAGTGACCCCCATACACAAAATTAATTTATTTACGTAATTTTAATGCGGTCGGGTTTGGGTCACAGAAATCCATGTGTACCAAATTTCAACAGAAGCGGATCAGTAGATCCGGAGAAAACTGGCTGTAACAGACAGACACCCGAGTGATCCTATAAGGGTTCCATTTTTTAAGGATATTCGAAACCCTAATTATTAGAATTTGCACTCGGTTTCTCGTCAACCAATTGGTCACCCAAACTATAACGATCACAATTAACATATTATCTAAAACTATATAATATTACATAACAGACCAATTTTGAAATTTGAACAAAACTTGTGTTTGTATATCTATTTGAATTGATATCCTGGCAGAGAAACTAGAATATGAAAGTAAGATTTTGAATTTTATGACTTTTTGAGAATGTTTGAAAAATCTTAGGTTTTCTTAATTGGTTGCCTACTTAGTTTATTTTTGTTTCCGGGTGAGCAAGGCTAATGGTACTTAAGAAAGATGAGATCACGGGAAGACAATAAAGAATATCAGACATGTCTTTGACAAAAACAAAAAGTTATTTCAGCTGCGGTTAATATTTTAAACTTATTCATACTTCGCGAAAAAAATATCATCAAAATAGTGGATTGGAAAAAAAAGGCCGTATTTATCTTTTTTCATACACAAACAATTAAGACGATGTAGTGTGTTGAAAACTGGTGTGAGGACACTTGTGGTTAAAAAGTGTCATCATCATCATCATCATAACAGCCGAAAGACGTCCACTGCTGGATATAGGCCTCCCCCAAATAGGGAGTGTGCCGTGTTCAATATTTTTTAGAAATTCCCCTATTCGTCACACGTTTTTACAGAAGAATTAATGATACTATAAAAACTACTACTATTAAAAGAAATGTTTCGTCTGAACTAACAGTATTTCATTGTTTTAAACATCAGGAAGTAACCATTACATGTTTCCTTATTGTTAACGTTGACCAGAAACTTAAAGCACAAGCTAAAAAGATACTTATATCAAATTCATAGTCAATCAACACCGCATTGGACAAAAACACACTAATTCCAAATTCCAAGTTACAATTACAAGCCTCGCGTTCGGATATGCTCGGCTTACGAACCGCAAGCGTGTGACACACGTTCGTTGCGTGCTTACTATGGTTGCCCGTGCTGTCATCCTACGGTTACACTTAAGAGGCCTTTTTGATGATATATTAACCATATAAGCACCAGAATCCTCAAAAAGTGCTCAAAATTGTCCGATATACCGCTGTCTACAGAGCCCTTTTTTTAAGGATGGGAAATCATCAACTGACTCATCCCGCCCTGGTTGAAGCAGAAGGGAGTGTCGGACTCTTACTGACTAAAACCCATCCGTGTTCTTCCTAATGCCCTTTGCGTTCCAGGGCCGCGGTGACTCTTTCGAACAAATTCCGCAACCCCGGCAGGCACTGGCCCTAGCGGGCCCAGTCTTCTATGCTGACAGCTCTTTGAGGCGCACGTGGAACACAGCGCGCCATCGACCCGGGCCTGGGGGGCTACTCTCTAACGAAATCCGTAGTTTCGGGCTTAGTTGCGGGCGGGCGTATTCTACTCCGTATCACCTACAGACTTACGATTAGCCGAACTGAGAATGAATGACAACACGATTTCACAGTAACTGTCAAATCGTGTTATCATTAGTTCTCAGTGGTTAGGTGATACGAAGTAGAAAATGCCCGCCCGCAACTAAGCCCGAAACTACGGATTTCGTTAGAGAGTAGCCCCCTGGTTCTGATCGGACGGCGAGCCACCCATCGCTCACCGTCCGCAGGCGTCAACAGAGCCCTAGTGTACAAATTTGGCAACTATTAATCATAAGGAAAAACATAGAGACACAGTATACATTCTTCTTATTCAGTTTGTGAAATATCTTTTAAATCGGCCCAATATTGGAGGAGGAAACAGTCGAGAGCCAAACCTCGAATTATGACTTTTTACATACAAAATCTATCCGCCTGTGATTCTCTTAAACATAGTACTTGAAATACTTATTGAAATATTACCACTTCAGAAAATAATAACAGTCGTTCTGTTTAACGAGCAGATAGTTGTAGAAGCAGAAACATACATTATTATACATACAAAATACCTGCCCACACTGACTTAGTGTCCTTAACGCACAGCCAAAACTACTAAGCCTGAAAGCTACATTTTGGAATACAGTTTTATTTAACGAAACAATTTCAAGATTCAACATTATTCAAAATTCTTGACCAAAACTGAAATCGCGAAAAAAAAGACTGCCCATACATTTATGCGCCATACCCTGACAAAATGTACTGAACAGCTGAATTATTTTTCGGGATTTCGAGTTTAGTACCATAATAAAGTTGCTCGTAATTATGAGTACAATGATCCCTTTTCAAAAATTGCATATATTCTGTTACACGTTTGATTATCATTCAAAAAAAGGCAAAAGTCATTTATTCAAATTAGGCTGAATGCCAGCATTTTTTTAAAGGTCAGCGTTTACAAAAAAACGCCCGCCTGTCACCACTTCCTAGTGTTTTAGCTGAGGAGAAGAAGTGGCCAACAAACTCCCTACCAACACATCTGTCTGTTGACTCATTACAAGTACAGCACAAGTGCAGTACTGTCACTCCTCTCTTTAAAACCCATCCAAAGGTTGTCTTGAAAAGATCTCTTTTAGCGATAAGGCCGCCCATTGTGTCACCCTATGTAATGTTTCTCATCTATCTTTTCTGTAACTTATATGGTGTACATAATAAAGAGTATTCTATTCTATTCTATTCTACAAAAGTGACAACCCTATCCTATACCGATTAAACAAGAATAACTCATTACTTAAATAGAGTTATTATATCTACGATCAAATAAACTTAATTGCTAAATTATCTAATATCACGAACTATAAATTAAAACCATTTACCTTACTTTGGTATTAAAACTGCTTAACATCATAATTAAAATAATTTCCTATTAATTAAGTCTGGTAAGCTATTTATTTAGTTCATAGATTATTTACTATGCAGAAAATATTCAGTAGATAGAATTATCATTATTTTATTTGAAAGAACCTCAAACGCTGGTCCTCAAACGACGCCTTATTGATCGATTCTGAGCATTAAATACATGTAAGAAATATATACAACCTGTTACAGAATAAACGCAATACCTTTTAAGGGGTCATTGCACTCATCATTATGAACAACTTTCACAATGGGACCAACACTGAAATCGCGAAAAAAATTCGACTGCCCCATACATTTATGTGCGCAAAACTCGACCAAATCTACTGAACAGCTGATTTTTTTATTCGCGATTTCGGTATTGGTCCCATAGTAACAATTATTCATATTGATGAGTATAATGACCCCTTAAGAGATATTTCGTTAATTCTGTTACATATTGTATAGTTACATTATCGGTAGAAAAATTTAGAAAAGAATTTGTAGTTCCTCAAGGATTCGTCACACAATAAAAATACTTTTATGCTCTTCTGAAGAAACGAACTGCTCCACATAAGTTACTCTACCCATATTTCCACCCACAGGCACAAAACGTTTTGGGAACACACAAGCTAAGGAGTGGAATTCCCTACCGGAGTCTGTGTTTCCTGATAGCTACAACCTGGGAGTCTTTAAGACAAGAGTGAATAGGTTGCTTCTAGGCAAACGTGCTCCATCTTCGACCACATCATCGCTTACCATCAGGTGAGATAGTGGTCAAACGTATGCCTATCTATAGTAAAAAAAAATAGTAACTAGCTTTTGCCCGCGACTTCAAACGGGGCTAATATATACAAAAAGAATTTCCCAAATCCGACTGGTAGTTCCAGATATTAGCGCGTTCAAACAAACATCCAAACTCTTCTTCTGTGTACGGGGTGAACTTTTCAAGTGGACGCGGATGACCAAATCCGAAACTATGAGGAATAGCGAAGAATACTCAAAGGAGTCTCAGACCTGATTTTTATAAAAACTAAAACTAAAGCCACAATATTACTTTAAGTTAACCACACTAATTTGCAAATAACTAAGCGTGGTGTGATCCCTAATTAAAATTCTAAATGGTAGGTTGCGTGTCAAGGAGACATCAATTGATTTGATGCGCCGGGGTTTGACAGATACATTATATATATACTTTTCATTTAGCTCCATGTATGTAGAGCATACATGGCCTGCCAAGCGTGGCGATTACGGCACCCCCCCCCCTTTTGGGGGAGACCTATGTCCAGCAGTGGACGTCTTTCAGCTGACAATGACGATGATGTAGAGCATATAGTCTGAAAAATATTAGTCTTTACAAATAGCTTTAAAATTGGACATAAAAAAGAGTTTATTTGTGCCTGCGTTCCGCGTTCACCGTGATCTATGCTGTGGCTAAATCCTAAAACCCCTTCTACACGGATTTAATCTAGCGTTCCATCCAATCCTATCCAAGGTGAACTTGCTAGATTACATCCGTGTATACGGCAGATGTAATCCAAATTCATACAAAATTCGCGGATGGAACCAAGCTCCCACCAAGGTCACCTTGGATTAAACGCTAGATTACATCCGTGTAGAACACGTTTAAGCACACAAAAACAGTCAGACCGCGACGGTCAAAGTGAACGCGCGTTCTGCCAGAGTTCCATTTTTTGCAAAAGCTGCAACGACGCAAGAATCGAGATTGCAAATTTTATTAAATTAGTGAGAGAAAAACGTTTTCTTTATTATTTGCGAGATATTTGGTTGAGAGTGACATTTGGTTTTCAGTAAAAAAGCGTGTGACGTGTTATCACTCCTAATCATCTAAATATATACATAAATCACGTGTCACGTTGTTTGTCCGCGATGGACTCCTAAACTACTGAACCGATTTTGATGAAACTTTGTAACTATCTGTTATTTGATCCAACTTAAAAGATAGGATAGTTTTTTGGAAAGGGAAAAAACGGGATACGGGAAAAAACGGGATATGCGCGTAAGATGTCGCGGGCAGAAGCTAGTAGAAATATGTTTATATTATATGCTCCTAATGACTACTGAACTCCAGATTTCTAGACGTTTGCTGTGTGCGCATGTGTGAACGCGGAACGGATCACTCGACCGCAGAACGCAGAACGCCTTGGCGGTGTGTTCACCCCCAAAATTATGGACCTTACTCAACACAAAAAATTAACGCAACATTATAGCTTACAATGAAGAGTCTTACTAAATAAATCTACAGATAAAAATAAATCTGTCATCTCCCACCATTTGTCATAATATAAATAAAATAAAACATTCAGTGTTGAAACGTAGATATTTTGAAAAATACATATTTAACTATTTACATAATTAATGGACAATGCTTCTGTGCAATATAACGACATCACGTATTAAATAACTGGGGTAACAAACATGTTAAGTTGCACCAATAACACAGATGCGGTAATGTCATCATTTACATAGATGTCGGAATGTAGAATACTCAATCAATTTGTTTATTATTTTGACCCAGCAATGACCTCGAATGGTTTTTCCACAGAGATTTAGTAATTTTAATTTTAATTTTTAAAGGTGTTGTTACATTTGCCTCTGTAAAATAAAGTTTTAAATGCAGGTATTTTTATTAGGAAGCATAGTTTTGTGAAGAAATACCCGTCAATTCAACTTAGACATACACGAACGTTGCATTATGTTTCAATTAATAAACCAACTGCATATAAAAAAAGCATTGGCATTGATTAATTCTATGGGTTTATAATAGCCTGAAATAAACGATTTTTTTTAATAATCATCCGCATTGCTGTCAATTAAAAAAGTGCCCAGGCAGCATTGCAAAGTTGAATGGCAATGCTGCAGATACTTTGGCTGATAGCTGATATGCTCTTAGTTCTTACTGAAATCTTATGTAATTTGACGTAAACTGTCAAATATTCAATCAGTCAGATATTTGTGCACTCAGGTACAAAAAGTTGTACCAAATTACTGGAGCAATGCGTCTTTGTGTCCTGCCACAGTAGATGGCATACATATAAATTAATAGTGTTGAAAAAGCTGTGACGACACTTTCTCTCGTAGAGGTGCTAGGTAGGCGCTAACCAAATCTGTTGAATTTGCAAGTGCATAACTGGCTTAACAAAAATGGTCACCAAACCAATAGATACAGATATTATGCAGATCTATGCTAAAATTATTTAACACCACATACCTACATTTAAATACATCGAAAATTTATGCCTACATCTTAAACTAACGTCATCGAATGAAGTGAAAATCTCATTCCAACACAGAGTAAAATTAAATATTTATTTGTATACTAGCTGACCCGCGCGGCTTCGCTCCCGTCAACTGGCTACTCTACCTACCAACCCTAACCTACCTACCCTACCTACCTACTTACCTACCATACCAACCTACCATAGCTACCCTACCTCACCTACCTTACCTACCTACCCTACCTACCTGCCTACCTACCCTAACTACCCTACCTACCTGCCTACCTACCCTACCTACATACTCATTTTTTTTTTGTATTTTAATTCTTATTATGCTATTCCGGACGAAGGAATTAGTCTTCGTCCCGAATAAAACACAAAAACTATGAAAATCGGTCGAGCCGTTCTCAAGTTAGTTAGAATAGTGTTCGAACAAACCCGACTTTGAGAATTTTGCTATATTGTGAAAGGTTCGACCTTTTTCTAGGAGACATTTTTATATCAGCGAGACAGAAATAAAACGAAAAAAACATTTTTACAAAAAATGTAACCGACTTCCAAAACAAAACACTACAAAGTATAAAATAACTTTAATTTCGGAAGTCGGTGTCAAAAAGAGAAAAAACTAAAAACACCGACTTCCGAAATTAAAGTTATTTTATACTTTTATTTTTCAGTTTTTAGTGGTACCTGCGTACCCATTCACAGCGTACTGGCGTGATGTTATGTTATGAAAATAAAACTTACTAAGTGCTTTCGGTGTAAAGGTCTCGTCTATACGAATGAAATAAGCCCAAACACTTGGTAGTTCCTACATACCGATGTGGAGTTCCCTTGACTCTCTGTCGTCTCCATCATCAGGTCTGATCCAAACTTTCATTCTTTTGTAGTATCACCCGATATACACACGAATATCAAGTTTTTACCAAATCGTGCCTACAATTTTCGAGAGTTGCCCTCGATTTCTCAGGGTTTCCATCATCAGATCCTGACGTGGTGGCAATGGGACCACACGGGAAGCACCATCTTTCAAATAAAAATAGAATCATGAAAATCGGTTCATCCAGTCGGTTAATAAGAGGTAACAAACATAAAAAGACAAACATCGAAATACAGTCGAATTGATAACCTCCTCCTTTTTTTGAAGTCGGTTAATAAACTGAAGGAAGACGGACAGCGGTGGCTTATTAATAAATAGGGTTCCGTTAGCAACCTTGGTACGGAACCCTAAAAATCGACTTGGTTCGCACGAATCAAGATCGTACGCGAAGGCTTAAATAATAGAGTCCCATTAGCAACTTTGGCACGGAACCCTATAATTTGCCTTGGCTCGCAAATCGAACCGTCTGATACTTAGCACGAATTCAAAACTTAGTTGCGGGCAACCTGGGAGTCTTTAAGACAAAAGTGAATAGGTTGCTTCTAGGCAAACGTGCTCCATCTTCAACCTCATCATCGCTCACCATCAGGTGAGATAGTGGTCAAACGTATGCCTATCTATAGTAAAAAAAAAATCTACTCCGTATCACCTAACCACAGAGAACTAATGATAACTCGATTTGACAGTTACTGTGAAATCGTGTTGTCATTCATTCTTAGTTCGGGTTCGGGATTAATCGTAAGTCTGTAGGTGATACGGAGTAGAATACGTCCGCAACTAAGCCCGAAACTACGGACTTCGGACTTAGAGAGTAGCCCCATCAAAATCGATCGCTCCCGTCACCGTGACCACCTTTGGTACGGTACCTTATTATTATTAGCTTTGTTTCGCAAATCGAACCGTTCGTTGCTTCGCTCTAAACGGAATCAATCGCGGAGGCCTTAGAAGTAGGGTCCTGTCAGCACCTTTTGGTACGGAACCCTACAGGCCTGATCCGCAAGTCGAACCGTCCAGTACTTCACAAAACTACTGAGTTCTAAATCAGTTTAAGACTCTACGATAAAAGCACTTTAAACGAAACCAGCACAACTCAGAGATTTAAGCAATTTTGACCCCTATTCGTTTAAGACCTTCCAGAGGCCAAACCGAAATTCCTACGAACTACGACAGTGTTTAATAATCGTGTGAGGTCATTCTCCAGCGGAAAATCTTAACACCGCAATTCAGAAAAACGCGTCATCAGTGCAACGTCATCTATCGACCATGTAAATTGACAAAATATTTGGCAGCAGAAGACGTTAAATAAGAAGCCCGTATGTAACGATAAATAACGATAAGGTATTAAAATGTTTACTTTTATTTTGCTACGTCTACGTATTAAAAGTTTCACAAATAACTCAATGAATGTGTTTTGGTGTAACATTCATGCTTTCATGCATTTTTCGGTTCCTCAATAGATGGCGCTCTGACTGATCAGAACACAGTAGGAAGTTACTAAACTAAAAATACATTATATTTTGATTTTGTGGATCGATTGTAACGATAAATAACGAAAAGGTATAAAAATGGTCACTTTTATTTTGCCACGTATTAAAAGTTTCACGAATAACACAACAATTTTGAATGCTTTCGTGCATTTCATTTTTTTCTCAATAGATGGCGCTTTGACTCATCAGAATACATTAGGAAGTTTCTTCCTAAACTTAAAAATTAAATATCTTTTGATTTTGTGGGTCGATTTTGATGAAATAAACGCTAAATGTTACTTACTTACTATTTTTAAGTTCTTAGATTTGCAATCCAATCTGTGGTTTATGCGTGATGCTCCCACAAACGCACAGACAAACAGACAAAAATTTCAAAAATTGCATTTTTGTGTTTTATACCTTTTTCCTGAGTTTTCTGTGTAATTTTCATGGAAAAATATTCAATGTACAGACACGGTTAGTCTACGATTTTATTATATGTATAGAAGATAACACAACAATTTTGAATGCTTTCGTGCATTTTATTTTTTTCTCAATAGATGGCGCTCTGACTCATCAGAATACATTAGGAAGTTTCTTCCTAAACTTAAAAATTAAATATCTTTTGATTTTGTGGGTCGATTTTGATGAAATAAACGCTAAATGTTACTCGGGTTATCACTTAATATTTTTAAGTACTTAGATTTGCAATCCAATCTGTGGTTTATGCGTGATGCTCCCACAAACGCACAGACAAACAGACAAACAGACAAACAGACAAAAATTTCAAAAATTGCATTTTTGTGTTTTATAACTTTTTCCTGAGTTTTCTGTGTAATTTTCATGGAAAAATATTCAATGTACAGACACGGTTAGTCTACGATTTTATTATATGTATAGATTTAGATTAGATATGTTACGCAACGAAGTTCTTAGGAAAATAACTGTTTCCAAAAATTTCGAAGATGATGATATATTGGCTTTCTCGATCAATTTGTTGCCCTTCGATTAAGTAATTAAAATGAAAAACTTGTTCTAAGCATAAACTCGTATTAAATGCGTTATTTGCATGTTAAACCACTCGGAGATTACTTATAATTTTTCCATAACTACTAGGCAAATTTTTTCTTCAAACTAGCTTTTGTTCGCGACGCGCCACCGGTACATGGTGGACCTCTCTCAAAACGTTTTGAAAATACTTTTACTGTACAGCTAAGGAGTGGAATTCCCTGCCGAGTCTATGTTTCCTGATAGCTACAACCAGGGAGTCTTTAAGTCAAGAGTGAATAGGTTACTTCTAGGTAAGCGTGCTTCATCTTCGACCACATCATCGCGTAGGTACCATCAGGTGAGATAGTGGTCAAACGCGTGCCTATTAATAGTAAAAATACCTAAAGTTGTAGGATATCAAAAGGAACGTTTTATAAATCTAGCCATACTCTTGACTGGGGATTTCGACAAAAAGAAAGAAAATCGCATTTTTAAAAGACCAGCGATTCTTAAAAATCAACCGTGTAAACTTAAGTGAAGTGAGCTGTCATTTCAATTCGCATGAATTGGAGTGAATAGCCTTTTTTTAACGGGGGGAAATCCTCATGGATGTCCTCCGCCCTGGGGCGGGCGGAGGGGTCTGTCAGACTCTTACTGACTAAAACCACCCCGGTGTTCCATCCCTCACCTACGCCGGAGATCTCGGGAACTGGAGTGAATAGCCTTTTTTTTTTTTTTTTTTTTTTTTTTTTGCGCTGGGAAAAAATGCATTACGCACACCCTCCCATCGGGGGATGGGGGGGCTGTGTGGGACTCCCCGGGCTAGCCCGGTATACCCACTAAAATAACCCAGCGGCATTCCCGCATCGTCTGAGTGGAGAGGGACTGGGAGATCGGCAGAGCCTTTACGTCCAGCCCCCCTCCGACGTCCGCCCGCCTTCAGGGCGGGCCCTTCACGCCCTCCCCGTTGGGGGAGGGCCGGGAATGTCCGACGAAGGTGGTGACGGGTGCAATGCGGGCGAAGGCGCCCCCGCGCCTGTCGCCCGCCCATCACCACCACGAGGAGGGAGAAGGCCGCGCCTTCTCCGACCTCTTCTTCGCCTACGGAGCGGCGCAGCGAGAGGGTCGTCCTCCCGCGCACGCTCCGCCGCCTCCTTTTGCGAGATGACGTCCTCGCAAAAGGAGGCTACCGCTGACCAGGCCCCCTCACTCTCCAGCATGGCGCTGACCACGCCGGGTAGTGAGAGGTCCTGGCCGACCACCGCGGTGAGACTGCAGCGCAGCTCGGACCAAGCCGGGCACACCTCGAGGGTGTGCTGTGCCGTGTCCTCTGGCGCGCCGCAGTCGTGGCACGCCGGAGTTTCCTCCCTCCCGATCCGGTGCAGGTGCGATCCGAAACAGCCATGCCCGGATAACACCTGCACCAGACGGAGTGAATAGCCTGGCCTAGCTCTATTCTGTCTCCTGCTTGATAAGGAGGGAAGTGGAAATTTTATTATTTTTTTCCTACTCCACCGCTGTACTTGTCTGATTAATTTCGTAGCGGGATGCAAAACAGTTGAATCGTTTCTCCAGGACTCGTCGGGCTTCATTGGCTCGTCGTTTTTCTGGTGGTCGCCATTGTTGATTCTGGCTTTCAGGAGTTGCAGTGGTTGGGAATGTGTGGCAGGCTTGTCCGTAGTGATTAGACTGACCGTTGCCTTTCGGCGCTAGCACTTTCTTCTTGTCAATAATAACAGTACTTAGTAAGCGCTAAGTAAACATACGTCACCTCGCCTCATGCGTAGATTACATGGTCTTAGGCTGACGCATGGTCTTAGTGCTCATTATACACCGTGTTCTTCACGTTATCTATAAACTTTAACAAACGCTTCTATAGCCTTAACAAATCAAATCATACTAATGAAGTAGTTTATTAGTGTTATGTTTAGCTGTAAGTTTTCCAAAAATTAATAAAATAAATAAATAAAAAGACTTCGTTACAAAGATATTTTGTAATTTCATTTAATTGAGATATGCCGTATGAAAGGGTCTTAGTGCAATTAAAATGAAAAATTTGAGTTTCATTTGTTTTTCGTTGCCAATTCGGATAAAGAGGCATGCATATCGGATGATTTACGTCAAAGTATTTATTTTGTATGAAAATTAACAAAAAATAAGAATTGATTAATGTGTCTTTAATGAAAAATGCTTATTTCCATGTTCTGAACATCCGGTCGAAGTTTATGTTTATCATCCGGAACACGGTGTATAAAGTAGAGAGTTAAGAGTATTCTATTCTATTAAATAAGAATAAGCTATTATACTACTTATATTAAGTAGAACCAACTTCTAGATTAAAAAGTTTACTTATCAAAATCCTATTACATATAAATTCTTCCATTACAGAGTGACTGACTGACAGACAACGCATAGCCGAAACTACTGGACGTAAAAAGCTGAAATTTGGGATGTGGATTCCTTAATCTCAATCTCAAATCGTTTATTGCAATCCATAATGTACACATAGAGGTGGTAAAATGAATAAATAGAAACAATTATGGACCCTGTCGGGCACAGCAACACTTTAAATAATTAGGAGAGAGGAAGAGCGCTTTAGATTATTTTTCTTGTAAAATAAATGTGCAATGTGTGTGTGTGTGTCTTGGGGAGTGTAAGAGAGAATTTCCCGAAATTCCTACGTGAACTTTAAAAAAACGGGATATGCACGAAGTCGCGGTCGCGGGCAAAAGCTAGTTATAAATATTTGCGTTACTAGTCCTTGTTTTCTTCTAAATAATAGCAGCACGTCGTGACGGTGGCTAAATAATAGTAGCAAGGGATGATCTTGAAGTTAAAACAATGCTTGCCGAGGTCGGTCTGTGGATGGGGTCACCCATCCACAGACTTTATAATCATCATACCGAGGCTTCTGTGAAAGCACGTTAAGAGCCCTATCACAGAATTGCGTCTTCACTCACAAAACTGCTGACTCATCGCACTGTGCAGAAATTAGACAGTTGCAATTGCGTTTATTTTAGGGTTTAATTATTAATTTATTTAATGAATATTTTTTACATTTTCATTTCTTATGAGCTTAGGTTTATTTTGATATTACGTAATTATATTAGTGTATTTAAGGACAAATTTACAGTTAAATCTGAGTGTTTTTAGTAGTTTTTATGAGATTTCTAAACGGATATTCCATACTTATTTCAAATTTCTGAGGCCACTATGAACGAAAACACTATATACATAAGGACTATTATGATATATTTTTCATTTCATTTGGTTAGTACAGACGGCACTTTTTCGAGCTCGTTGATTAGTTGATTGAACTAATCAACGAACTCGAAAAGTGAATAGATAAGAGAAAAATGCGGAAAGTGAAGCCGCTATGTTCAATACTAAAAACTATTCTCAACTATATTCTTTATTATTTAATAAACTATATTTCAGTTTCTGAGAATAAGAACGCCAAATTTGGTCATTTTACGCAAAAACACAGTCGAATTGTAATAGGCCTCTTAAGCCGATGGTCCTGGCTACCATGTGTAGACCTTTGAATAAAGACGAAACGTGTTACCCAGTTACTGGTTCTGGAGGTCAGACAGTTACTGGTTGTGTCGCTCCGTGTAAAATACTGGTATTCAGCTGATTCACATTAACAATTAATATAAAAGAAATTAGAATTTCAAACCATCATTCCCATTTTAAAACTGAACACAGCTTTTTCATTGACCAGGCCGCGCGGTAGACATAAAAATCACTTAGCCGCTCGTAAGCCCATATAGAAAAGACAAAAGATTTATATAAATTATACATGACTCATTTGAAAGGCTTAAAGCTAAAACAATGGCATAATAAAGTCTTTAAAACAGTGCGTTATTTCTTTTCTATTAATTAAAAGCGTAGGTATAATTAAAAGAAATTTCAAGTTGTGCTTAAGTTCTCATTTTGACTTGACACCGAAATTACCCGACTCAAGAAATTGAAGATAAAGTTAATTTAAACGACATTATCCGACGAGCCCTCGTAATCGTCAGCGTTCCAGCCGTATTAGAACCCAATGACTTGGCACGTGACGATGGCGAAAAACCGGACGGCATGTCTTTGTTTCCTCGAAAGATGGGTAGGCCTTTAGTGTGGGACGCAACCTGTGTTGATACTCTTGCGCCATCCCATCTTCCTAGTTCATCGTGTTGTGCTGGCGCTACCGCTGCGGCTGCGGAAAACCTCAAGCGGCATAAATATAGTAACCTTATTGGTAACTATATTGCTGGTTGACACTTTCCGTGACCCAAGAGCAGCTCTTGGGTCACGGAAAGTGTCAACCAGCCGTTTCGAAATTTCTTTGAAAAGGCTGTGAGCACAAGGGCCCCACGGCCCCAAAATATAGTTACCAATAAGGTTACTATATTTATACCGCTTGAGGTTTTCCGCAGCCGCAGCGGTAGCGCCAGCACAACACGATGAACTAGGAAGATGGGATGGCGCAAGACTTAATCTGTGCCCAAAGTAAAAGCCAGCGTTTACTTTGGGCAGAGATTAAGTATTGCCATTCAACGTGGCAATGCCGCCAGTCTCTTGGGCACATTACCAGCTGGCAGCGTTGAGGACGAAATTTTTTGATGCCATATTTTAATTTTTTGTTAGTTTAGTGTATTTGTTAATCTATACTAATATATAAAGCTGAAGAGTTTGTTTGTTTGTTTGTTTGCTTGAACGCGCTAATCTCAGGAACTACTGGTCCGATTTGAAAAATTCTTTCAGTTTTAGATAGCCCATTTATCGAGGAAGGCTATAGGCTATATATCACCACGCTAAGACTAATAGGAGCGGAGCAGTGATGAAAAATGTGACGCAAACGGACATGCGCGGGTCAGCTAGTAAAGGTATATAAATAAATCTAATCTATATGTTTATTATCACAGATAAAGTAAGAAACCATACTAGTCCATAAATACATACAACAATTCTAATATATAACATTCTTCCGTAACTGACTGATTGAATGACTGACAGACTGACAGACAGGCAGACAGACAACGCACAGCCAAAACTACTGGTTGTAAAAAACTGAAATTTGGCATGTAGGTTCCTTGGGGAGTGTAGGGGAGCTCTAAGAAACAATTTCGAGACGAAGTTAATTTTCTATGATAACTACAAAAATCGACCAAGTGCGAGTCGGACTCGCCCACCGAGGGTTCCGTACAAATTTGTAGGTACATATTACTTTAAATCCTTACTTCCTTACTAATATTATAAATGCGAAAGTAACTCTGTCCGTCTGTCTGTCGGTCTGTCTGTCTGTCTGTCTGTCGCGCTTTCACGCCAAGACTACTAAACCGATTTAAATGAAATTTGATACACAGATAGTCTAAAGCCTGAGAAAGGACGTAGGCTTTTTATCCCGGGAATATGTTCCCTAGGGACCACGCGGGCGAAGCCGCTGGCAGAAGCTAGTAAAGACTATATTTTGTACTAGTGGACGTCACGCGATTTCATCCACGTAGTTCCCGGTCCCGTGGGAGTACGGGGATAAAATATAGCCTATGTTACTCCCTGATAATGTAGCTATCCATTGCTGAAAGAATTTTTCAAATCGGTCTAGTAGTTTCGGAGCCTATTCAGTTCAAACAAACAAACAAATCTTTCCCCTTTATAATATTAGTGTAGATGATTTTATTACAAATGTATACATAATGCATGTTTATGCCGCAAAAATGAATATTTCGACACTATATCCGGCCGTATCTGTTTTTACTTTAACTTAGAAGTTTGATGTTTTCACAGCTTTAAGGGACCATAGACCTGAGTATATGGTTTTAATTTTAACTCGATACCTTCACGCGTTCCTGAGATAAAGGGTTTTGACAGACAGACGGACGGACAACAAAGTGATCTTATAAGGGTTCCGTTTTTTCCTTTTGAGGTATGGAACCCTAAAAATATACACGATGACGACGATTTGACAGTCATTGGATTCCGAGGACAAATTAAATAATTAAGTGAACAAGGTTTAAACAGCCAGTATATTCAGTCTACATCTAACCGTGTACACTTTGGTGGAGTGAGCACATAGTGAACTGTCATTCCAACCTGTTTGTAATCGATTGACAGCTTATTTCATGTTCACTTCACTTATTTTAATCTGTAACTCTGTAATTACATTTTGAATTGTTTATATATTTTCTTGTTCTTTGCATTGTCCTCACATATAGAAGCAATCAAAGATAATGATAATAAGATTTTGTAATACATCACATGGTTTAAAAGAGTGTCCGTGGAGTTTCTTGCACGTTCTTCTCCATAGAAGAACGTGCAAGAAACTCCACGGACACTCTTTTAAACCGTGATGTATTGAAGCGTAGATCTCTATGGAGAGATCTACGCTTCGGAACGTGCAAATAGCTTCATGTTTTTGACTGACCGACTTTGACAATTCAAAAGTGCCTGTAAATGGTTTATTTGAAATATACAATTTGAGTTTGAGTTAAGTTTAAGTGAAAGGTTTCCAGAATTGCACTACTGTACCATGCGACATCGCCAGTCTCAAAGGTCTTATTGCGAGAGTCTTAAATATATGTTTATTATTATTTCAAAATAAGTAGTTTAAGTTTATGCATGACTAGTGGACGTCACGCGGTTTCACCCGCGTAGTTCCCGTTCCCGTGGGAATATGGGGATAATATATAGCCTATGTTATTATCCCCGTATATATAGCCTATGTTACTCCCTGATAATGTAGCTATCTAATACTGAAAGAATTTTTCAAATCGGTCCAGTAGTTTCGGAGCCTATTCAATTCAAACAAACATACAAACAAACAAATCTTTCCTCTTTATAATATTAGTGTAGAAAAGAGACACGTCGCGTGATCCAAGGGCTGGCTTTTACCTCGGACAGAGGATAAGCATTGCCAGTCTTTTGGGCTCACTTCCAGTCGACAGCAATGCAGACGAAATTTTTGACGCCGTATTACAGTTACGAGTTTTATTTTCTATTTTAAGTGTTTATAGTTTGTTATTTGAATAAATATTTAAAAGAAAAGAGATGAAAATTTGGGTACTATATTTCTTTCTTTCTCTTGTGCATTAATCGCGTTTAATTCCATTGGTGAAATCCGGCATAATCGCCTTCCGGAAATATCCTTCATATTTGAACCCCAATCATACTTTACTTCATCAATTACAAACTCGTGAGCCATTCGTCACTTATTTATGTATGTATGTCTCCTTGTAACTATTCTTGGAAAGAAATTAGAAATCGATACAATGACACTTCAAAAGCTACTGGTTTTGAAAACGTTTTGCATTTTGAATTAGCCACTGAGCGGGTTTGATTGGTAAAACGTGACTCTCACATTTGGCTTGAATTTGCATTCTCTTTGATTTTGCTTAAGGTTCAATTCCATTTCAATTATAATTTGTAGCTATTGTATTATCTATGATCAACTCTTTATCTGTACGTAATATTATATAGCTGAAGAGCTTGTTTGTTTGGTTGAACGCGCTGATCTCAGAAACTGCTGGTTCGAATTGAAAAATTATTTTAGTGTTGTATAGCCCATTTATCGGGGAAGGCTAGGAGCGAAGCATTAATGAAAAATGTGACGCAAACGAAGTTGCACGGGTCAGATAGTCTAAGTAAGTATTTTATTTGTTTAAATATGGTGTACATGATACATGCTTGATAATAATTATGTACAGTAAAGTCCTAACACGTTCTGCCGCATATCGTGGCGTACAAATTGGTAGGAGGACACTAATATTATAAAAAGCTAAATTGTCTTTTTCTTTATCTTCTTAGTCGTTATCTTCCCTAATGAAGGTTGTGTCTAGTCTGAGGTATTGATCACTCGGTGCACTATGCTCTTCCACGTTTCTCTGTCCTCGGCGGTCTTCAAAGCTTCTGCCCATTCTCTGGTGAGATTACTCAGTTAGGAGTTCTTTCGCCGGTAGAAAACTAACGCCGTGGCTCTGTCGCGCACATGAGTCCCAGCATTATGCTGAGCGATCTACTCTGAGCGAGAGCTTATCCGCGGGACAAAACTATGTAGTATGATATAATAATTTACGCTCACTTTCTATAAATGATTTGAAACATTTTCATGTTGAAGACTCGACTAATATACCTTAAATAACACAGAAATAGTAAATAAAGCAATTAATCATCACATAAAAAGCAATAAAGAGTTTTATAACCAATTAAACTGAAGACAATTCCTCACAAAACAACAAATTCTTAGAAACGCCATGTGAATTCGCTGTAAATCTAATACTAGCACTTTTCTTGGCGTCACTAGTGCAATACAAAATTAATCTTACTCCGAATAGCATACGGTATATTTTGTATTAAACAAGTGACGCGAGCTAAGTACTTAGCACAAAGGACGCGATGCCACAGCCTAGATAGAACCAGTATGATAACATATAAACCTACTGCCCAGCTTACTGTACACTGTGGCGCTACACTTTGTTATAACGGTGTAAGGGAGGATTGTGGGTTAGCTGCTATTACTTATAAGTCAAGTTATGAGCTTGAAGATATGCTCGGTCTAAGTGCTAGCCTAGAGTGAGTAGGTCTTAGATTGGACTTTCTCAGAAAGGATCGGCTTTAAAAGGAGCAGATTTATTAAGGTTAAAACTACAGTTATGAACAAGTTCTATCCGACGAAGTGGATTTGTTACTGGCGAAAAACTGGCCGCTACGCTTCGAGATAATATGAACAGAAATCAAAATGTTCGTATTTTCTAAACAGTCATTTTTATTTTTTACGATTTTAGTGCCCTTTTAGTGCCCATCGGTGCCCATCATTCAGCATATGGGACATAATTTGTTCGTGTGCCCACAACTCGCAACCGCGTCGTCGACTCATGTGACGACCCATATGCTGAGTTCTGGGCACGGAAAGGGAGCGGTCAATCCCAATAAATAACAATAAGTTTGGACTTATTATTTATTTAAAATGACGTAAATAAGCTATAACGCCAATACGACCACGACTTGTGAAGATCGTTGTTACAGATTGCTTGTCACTTTTTTAAACTTTGAAGTGTGATACAAGTATTTGGCTACCAGCAAAAGAAACTTTTAAAAAAATATGCTAGAGTTAGTAACCAAGAAAAAACTTTTTACAAAAAAATAGAACCGAATTCCAAAAAAAAACACTACAAAGTATAAAATAACCTTGATTTCGGAAGTCGGTGTTAAAAAACGAAAATGTAAAATCAAAAACACCGGCTTCCGAAATTGTGATACTTGGACGACGTTTTTTACGAGACCAAATGGTAAGTATACCGCGTCGAACTAAAAAAGAAACACACAAATCGGACGAAAAACCTCGGAGTAATCGGTGTCCATACATAAAAAAAATACCCGCCGAATTGAGAACCTCCTCCTTTTTTGGAATAGGGTTAAAAAGGGATAATTAAACCCAATAAGTACTGAAAGTATCCTTACTCCCTTTTAAAAGAAAACATTAAACCTACAGACAGAATCTTTCAGCCAAGACAATCATGAACATGAACACTCTAGAAACGATGAAAATACTTCATTAACTTTAAATTATTTTACTTTAAAATAGACTAGTGGACGTCACGCGGTTTCACCCGCGTAGTTCCTGTTCCCGTGGGAGTATGGGGATAATATATAGCCTATGTTACTCCCTGATAATGTAGCTAGCCAATGCTAAAAGAATTTTTCAAATCGGTCCAGTAGTTTTCGGAGCCTATTCAATTCAAACAAACAAACAAATCTTTCCTCTTTATAATATTAGTGTAGAAAACAAAATTCGCAATTAATAATTCCGAATTCAACAAGCCAGTCCTCAAGTTCAAGACTCCGATATATCACATTACTAGAACCATGTTATCAACTTGAATACTAAGCATATCTTATGCATTATGCAAATCATATCTAACAGAGTCGTCGACGGCGATTATAGCTGCAATCATATTATTAATTTCATGGCTCGTATAACCACTGTCGTTAACTAATTAAGTTATATAATATTCTCGTTTTCCTTTAAATGTTTGTGGAGATTGAATTGACTCAATCTATCTAGCATTTGCTCAACTATATTGGGGTCGACTACCACTTTAATCAGATGTAGATGAATATCAGTATTTTTCGCACGAAAGCATCAGATTATATGTCATGCAAACTCAACCTAAAGTAATTAAATAATTGCCCTGCGGGTCGAGCAGTGGTGGCCGAGTGGTAACGGCTCCGACTTACGAGTTGTAGGTCGCGGGTTCAAACCCAGCCAGGCACATTACTTTGTGTAATTTATTTCATCACCACTGCTCTCAAAACGGTGAAGGAAAACATCGTGAGGAAACCGGCATGTCCTAGAACCAAAAATTCGAAGACATGTGACATTCACCAATCCGCATTGGGCCCGCGTGGTTGATTACGGCCCATTCCCTTTCCTAGAGAGGAGGTCTGAGTCCCAACAGTGGGAACATTATAAGGCCGACTATGCTATGCTATGCCTGCGAGTTATAATGAAATTCAGGACAATATTATTGCCCGGAGGTCAATAATGGGATTTGAATTTGGAACTTAACTTGGAGATGACAAACGACGGGAAACGCGAGCCACCTCTCCTCATGACTTACGAACAATTTTCTTTCAGTAGGTGTGAAAAGTAGAGTATGCTCCTCTGGGATAAAGATGTCTTTGCCTTGCTTAAATCCCTCGTGAGTTAACCTTTAAACTCCCTCGCTTCGCTCGTGAGTTAAACTCTGAACTTCTTCGCTACGTTCGAGAGTTAACTTTCGAATCCTTCATTAGGTTCGGGATTCAATATGACGCCCGTGACATAAAACACTGCTTAACACCCTCGGTGCATAATCTACTATTACTAGGGTGGTACGATACCACTTTGCAATACTGATTATCAAATTTTCGGGCTTCTGACCACCCGTTACGACTGAAAAAGATCTATCAATTAAATCCACGTTATTTCTCTAGTCTCTCATAAAGAACACCGACCTCTCTTTCTTATTACGCATGTATTAAATCAAATCCTGTCTGTTTGACAAGCTTTGCTTCAAATGATATTTGTTTCGCAAATAGATTACAAGTAACTCTTTTACACGTCAATATTTTTTTGGTCTTATTAATCTAGATGAGGCTGGTGTTTCCTAGCTGACTACCCTGAGAAGAAACACCGAAGCAAACTCAGTGGTCACCTTCATTCTTGCATTAATTATTTATTAGGTGTTTCATTTTGTTTTTCTGGAAAACAATGGCCTTTGTTGTTCTTCTTTTTAGTCCGTCTTCTCCATAGTTTATATTTTTATGGATGCATCAATATAATGAAGTAGGAATTAAGTTTACTTATATTGTGTGTCACCAATTCACCATGTGCCAAATTACCATATTTTCCTTCTTTCTCTTAGAATTTTCTTATACCAAAGCACACAAGCAACAAAAATCAAAGCCCACAATTTTGTTTATAAAATCTTACGGCCAACCACATTGGATATATTCACCAAACCGGTAAAACACCATTGGTTGTTACAACCACAGAATCCGGAATATTATTCAAATTTAGCAATTTAGGCATAACGTTTATATAACTATTCATACTACAGTTTCGATTTCGTTGATCATAATGTTATTAGAAAATGTTTTATATATATTTGCTCATATATTATCTAAGTTATTTCACTTTTTATTTCAACATTTGTAGTGAAAGTTAGTTAGTGAACAAGACGAAATTTAATGTGTTGTAAATTAATTCAGTGTTTTACGAGGTTTTGTGATGGACGGCGTCTGTTATTAAAGTTATTTGAGAGAGAATGAAAAAAGTATATTGTGCGGTAAATAATGATTTTGTGAATCAGTGATGGAGTTAGGAGGTTAGAATTTACTGGCAGTTAAGGCAACCGATGATGTGCTAGTTTTCTTTTTATTATGAAAAGAGAAAGAAAGAAGATGAGATTTTTAACTACGACTGTCGATGACAATAATGTATCCAAAATTTTATTGTACTAGCCCTTGTGAATTTTCGAGTAAAAATATTCACTATTGAATCTATTTTGCACAAAACGAAAGGTTCTTGAGACTAACGGAATGACAATAATTGTGAGAGAAAAGTGAGGAGAAAAATTCGTTATTAGACCTTCTTCTTGTTTTCGAGTCGATGGTTAACTTCTTAGATTTTTTGGGCCCAGTGTGTGTTTTTTGTGGGCTTAGTTAATAGTTTTTACCTCTGGTAAAAGGATAATAACATACCGTATTACGTTTTAAGGATTCCGTATCCATCGTAACCATATTTTTTTTTTTAAACGTTGCCCCATACTTGGAATTTCTCCTGTATCGTGGGTGCGTTTATAAACATACAATTTCACATACACAAACAGCCAGACCCGGAACAACTATCTGTAAATATTAAGCCTATTATTAAGCTTCCGCTGTCCGTCCGTCCGTCCGTCCTTCCGTCTGTCTGTCAGCGGGCTGTATCTCAAGAACCGTAATAGGTAGACAGTTGAAATTTTCACAGAGTGTGTATTTCGATTGCAACTATAACTATGTTTTTTTATTTTATTTTGTGATGGGTTTGCTCTTGACTGTAGTCTAGGTCAGAGATGACAGAGACAAAGTCTACGATGGAGCGAGCTTACCCAGAAGGAGCCTGTTCACTCTAACTTTGAAGAGATTAGGATTGTAAGCGTTTGGAAACACAGACGCAGGCAGAGAGTTCCACTCCTTTGCTGTGCGCATTATAAAAGACGTCTGGAAACGCTTAATGCGAAATTAATAAAAAAATCTAAAGGGGCCTCCCATACAGGAAACGTGTTCTTTTTTTCAGTTTGTGATACTCTCACACGAAGGTTTCTTACCTTCGTGTGAGAGTCCGACTCGGACTTGGCCGGTTTTTGTTGCCGCAAGGTAATTAAAGCTACCAATTTAAACAACAAGTTGTTTCTTTAAACCCACATGATCTGTCAAGGACAGTATTGGGATAACAACTTTTAATACAACCTGTAACAGAATAAACGCAATACCTCTTAAGGGGTCATTGTACTCATCATTTTGAACAACTTTCACTATTTTTTTATTTATCAATTTCGGACAACAATATAGCCCATTGTGTTAGTAAAACATATATACCTTGTAACTAGTGGTTACTGCACAAACAAGGACAAAAAACAAACCACAAAGTAGGTGTCTAAGGCAGGATGTGCAGACCAACACTGAAATCGCAAAAAAAAACCGACTCCCCCATACATTTATGTGCGCATAACTCGACAAAATGTACTGAACAGCTGATTTTTTTTTCGCGATTTCGGTATTGGTCCCATAGTAAAAGTTGTTCATAATGATGAGTACAATGACCCCTTAAGAGGTATTGCGTTAATTCTGTTACACGTTGTATAAATGTGGAGCGTAATCTTGCAATAACTTTGGTCAAATCTTTTTGATATTATGAAACAAGGCGCGTTCGGCTTTCGTCAAACCTGTGAGAGGTTAAAAAAATCAACAATTTTAGTTACTTCGGACACAACGCATTTTTCTTCCAAGCAATTTTTATCACGAAGAAACATATGAATTTTTTTTTTGTTTTATTTTTTTTGAAGATTTGGCATTACTTATATCGTTCTTTAGTATGACATAACTGCCTCCGTGTTCGAGTAGTTTAGGCGTTTGCTTGTGACCCAGTGGTCGTGGGTTTGATTCCCACGGGAAGAGCATACTTTGTAAAGTTGTTTTCCAGTTTAGCTAAGACATTGCAGGCTTTAATCACCTGATTGTCTCATAAAAAGATGATTCCGTGCTTCGGAAGGCACGTATAAGCCGGTAGTTCCGGCCGCCAAATGGCGGTCGACAAATAAACCATGTCAGAGGCCCTTGAGGCGGTTTAGAAACTCTGACACTAGGGTGTCAGAGTCGTTAGACCTTACTGCCCACACGAGAAGAAGAAGAAGTATGACTAAAGAGTAACTATGATTATTTTACTTCTGATTTATTTGTTCGAAATATTGTAAACAAATAAAATACCTACGTGTCTATTTAATTATGTTTTTATATAGCTTTTGTCAACGACTTTGTACGCGCTAATCCTGATATTTCCCGTTCCCTTTGGAATTTCGGGAAATACATTCCCCAAGGAATCTATATGCCAGCTTTCTACGACCAGTTTTCGGCTGTACTTCTTCTCCACAGCTAAAACACTAGGAAGTGGTGACGGGCGGGCGCTTTGGGAGACTGTCTATTGTAAAACTTGACGTTCTAAAAGTTCTGGCTCTCAGCCTAATTTGAATAAACGGCTTTTGATTTTGATTTTGTACGTTGTCTGTCAGTCACTCAGTCAGTCACCGTAATGGAAGAATTTCATACTAATCTTGCTATACGTAAATTGCGCACTGACTCCAAAGTAACCCAGTATTTTCCCACAGTCTAATTACTTGGGTTAAAGTCTTCTTCTTATCGTGTGGGCAGTAAGGTATAACCACCACACACACCCTAGTGTCAGAGTTTCTAAACCGCCTCAAGGGCCTCTGATATGGTTTATTTGACGACCGCCATTTGACGGCCGGTACCACCGGCTTATACGTGCCTTCCGAAGCACAGAATCATCTTTTGATCAGACAATCAGGTGATTCAAGCCTGAAATGTCCTAGCCAAACTGGAAACAACTTTACAAAGTATGCTTCCCATGGGAATCGAACCCACGACCAACGGGTCACAAGGCAAACGCCTAAACCACTCGACCACGGAGGCAGTTAGTTGTAAAAGTAATATCTAATGTAATTTTTAGCAATAACGTATTTTTCAATTATCATCTATAAATATTCTCATATTATGGTGATTTTATTGAGACATTTAACATCAATTTATATCCCGTACCAATAAACTACCTATTTAAAAAATCTTTGGTACAAAGAGATGCTATATTAAATTTGGTCGTTAATTTAAAATATAAAGGAGTGTGAAAGTTGGGTAGATTGATCAAAATAGTTTATGATGATGGAGTATGGATGACTTCTGATGAGTATGGCTTCGGGCAGTTGGATTGGGTTCAATTGCAATTATGGTAAATCTATAAAACGTGTAATAAACTCAGGATTTTTATCTTTTTGAGCCGAAATGAATACATATACAGTGGCGTACCTAGTCTCGGGGCCCTGTAGGAAACATTTCTAGGGGGGCCGTTTTTAGGGGTTTTGGTTTTAAAACCAGACCCAACCAAACCAATTATACAACATGTTGCCGGAATCAATAAGAAATGAAAAGAAAACTGCATATGTTCACGAATAAATAAAAAAAAGTTTTACTAATGAAATGTTATTACAGCGTAAACGAATATTTAAACGATAAATCTTTGAAACTTGCATAGACTAGACAAAAAATCATTTTAGAATAAGTAAGATAATAAGTTAAATGTTAAGTCCTCATCTTCACATCTTACTTTTGCTGTGCGCGACAGTGTCCATGATTGTCACTTTTAAATTTTTTACCACCTAAGCCTACATTGTGGAATGCAATAAAGTATTGAGTATTGAAAACAAAATAGGCCCTTCTAGCTAAGCTGTCTTGGCAGGCCACTAAGAATACAGCGGGAGTAAATGTATAATTAATAATTTTAATTTAATTTAATCCTTTGCCCTTGCATCCACACGTCGGGGTCCGGTATCTTTGAAACGACTGATATGGCGGTAACTACGGCCCTGCATATAGTTAATGTGTTAAGTTACACATTAACACACACACACACATACACACACACACACATTATTCCCTTTTAATTTTGTGTTTTGTGCGTCGCTTTTGGTGAAATAAACGTCTTTTCTTTCTTTTTCTTTTTCATTCAAAGTTTAGTTGAATGCTGTTGGTTTAAAGAATTGTCTACACTATCTATCCTCATCGTTGTCACTGTGGCGAAGCTGTCAACAGCCTCGGGCACCACGGTCTCTCATGCAGTCGAAGTGCGGGTCGCTTTGCACGGCACGCAAACATCAACGACATTATCCGACGCGCTCTTGTCGCCGTCGGCGTTCCAGCCGTACTAGAACCCAATGGCCTGGCACGCGACGACGGCAAGCGACCGGACGGTATGTCTTTGTTTCCATGGAAGATGGGTAGGCCTTTAGTATGGGACGCTACTTGTGTCGATACTCTTGCGCCATCCCATCTTCCTAGCTCGTCGTGCTGTGCTGGTACTGCCGCTGTGGCTGCTGAGAACCTCAAGCGGCGGAAATATAATAACCTTGTTGGCAATTATATTTTTGAGCCGTTTGGGGTTGAAACTCTTGGACCGTGGGGTCCGAGTGCTCATGCCTTATTTAAAGATCTATCTAAACGCTTAGTTGACACTTCGCGTGACCCAAGGGCTGGCTTTTACCTCGGACAGAGGATAAGCATTGCCATACAACGTGGCAATGCCGCCAGTCTTTTGGGCTCACTTCCGGTAAACAGCGATGCGGACGAATTTTTTGACGCCTTATCTTAGTTATGATATTTTATTTAAGTGTATATATTTAGTACTTTAATGCTGTACCTAGTTTATTTACATAAATTGTTAAATAAATATCCCATGTGGATAGCTTCATAGAAATAATAACATACTCGGTTTCTTCATACAGATATCGAAATTCAAGACCAATAGAATTAATCTGTCTAGATATAATTTAAAAGGGAAGCTGGCTGAGTGACATTATCAAAACACAATCGAAAGTACTGCGACTACGAACACGAAATTTTGCACAAGGCTTTCTTTTGTGATGTAAGTCACTAAAAAGTGTTTTTTGGAAATTGAACCTATAAGGTCCACTTTATAGGTTCAATTAAAAATAAATGAATTAAAAAAAAAAACGTTGTCCCACACTAGGAATTCCTCCTGTATCGTGGGTGCGCTTACATACATATAATCTCACATACACAAACAGCCGCGATATGCAGCAGTCAATCGCTCAACCACTGTGCCAACCGTACCATGCCGAATGAATAAATCTCTTTATTTTCAGGCTACTTTGGCCCATAGATATATACCTTACATAATAACATATAAATAACCAGTGGACGTCACGCAGTTTCACCCGCGTAGTTACCGTTCCCGTGGCAGTACGGGGATAAAATATAGCCTATGTTACTCCCTGATAATGTAGCTATCCATGGCTGAAAGAATTTTTCAAATCGGTCCAGTAGTTTCGGAGCCTATTCAATTCAAACAAACAAATAAACAAATCTTTCCTCTTTATAATATTATAATACTAATTATTATAATTATAGTGTAGAATTGTAGATAATACAGATTGAGTTAATATATAGAAACCCCCAAAAAACCCCAAATGTTTCCCCCTTTTTACCAGAAAATGGGGAAAAATATTTGTACTAATTTTGCGCACACGCAGTTGCGGATGCAGCGCTAGTGTTAACATAAAACTACTGTCAAATCTAATGTGATCATTAAGCAATTCAGACACTCAATCTATACTTTAATATATAAAACTGAGGAGTTTGTTTGTTTGTTTGTTTGCTTGAACGCGCTAATCTCAGGTCCCATTTAAAAAATCTTTCTGTGTTAGGTAGCCCATTTATCGAGGAAGGCTATAAGCTATTAATCATCGCGCTAAGAGCAATAGGAGCGGAGCAGTAATGAAAATTATGACGCAGACGAAGTTGCGCGAGTCATCTAGTAGATTATAATTATATGACAAAGGATGCTTTCATCTCGATATTCCTGTGCGATAAATATTCGACTTACACGCGGGTGAAGTTGCTGCCAAAACTTAATTTAAAAGCCATCAAGGCAAGTCGTAAGTTCTGCTCACCAAAATTAACTTACCGACTGCCGACAGGCCACCGTTAAAGCTTTTCGGTAGAAAGTTAATCCAAATAAATGTATGAAAAGTTACAGTAAGTGCTTTCGAAGCTTTAAATTATTGCAGCTTATTACTTTGCGACCGGTTCAGGTATTCACATTGGTATCAGGGTACAAGGTTTACCAAAATAAATATTACGTTTACCGGTATTGGAATTTGCAAGAACTAATTTGACACAAAATGCTCTATGGAATTTAAATAAAATAACATTTAATCACCTGTGACGATAGTTGAATAAAATAAAAATATAAATTGTTTGGCCGTGGTATTTCAATTGCTTGTGCATTTTTCCTAAAATGCAACCAAAAAACATTCCTGAGTGTCAACTCTAAGAGATTTAAGAGAGAACTCTAGTCGCGTGGATTTTGAAAAATAGATAATTGAAGAAACTATTGCCAGTGCTGTTGCAATGCACCCTATCAAGTAAAGTGCGAAAGCGACAACTGCAGCAGAGGCTGATTTTACCTATAAAAACCTTGACCAAAAGACGTTTTGTATTCCGCTGTTTTCTTCTTCAAAACTGGACTAATCTATAAAAATTATATATCAAAATTTAGAGGAAGACTATTTTTATGCTTTTATTATTTTCTATTTTGTTAAAACCTTATCAAATTTGTCTGATAGTCGTCTGAACATGGCGGTAAAAACAGGCTGTTTTTTCGGGTTTTTGGATTGTCATAATTTTTGAAGTAATTATGTTTTGGAAAAAAGAAAATGATAGAGGCACGTATTAATTTACCAAAAAGCCTCAATTGCAATACATTTTTGACAGATTACGACTGACATGCGAATGCAAACGTCATTGTTTAAAAATTAGTAGAATTGACACTCGGACTGGCTAATCTTCACATTACGGCATTTGAAGAGTCATGAAGCGGAATGATATTAGAGATGCCTAACCATGTGTCAGCGTGTGTTCAATGTCATTTTCTTATACTCGACAACATGAAGGAAAAGAAAACATTTGGAAACAAACCTGGATACTTTTTGAGTGAGCTGAAGGTCAATTCTCGTATTGGAAAAAAAAGTGTTCATGTTCAAGTCGCAATATCATTTAACGACCATTGGATATAAAAGCGTCATTATGACTTTCCAGTGGTCAACCACTGACACTCCATTGAAAGAAATGGCATAGAATGTTGTCAAAATCAACCATTATGAAATCAATGAAAGACCATTCTGACACTAGTGTAATAGCAGACTTGGGGACCTGTAGTGCTATTCTGTAACAACATTTTCGTATCTCGACAGTGGAATCCGAGATGAGTTTCAAATTAAGACCTTTATGTTGTGTGCAATAAAGCTCATTTTGTGAGTTTTGTCACTCAGGTGAAGCTCGATATCGAAATATTTTTGTTTACAGAATAGACTAGCTGGTCTATCAACGTCAAAACTTGCCAAAATGTAGCAAAATTAGATGTACTTTTGAGAGTTTGCGACTGCTATGTGAATGCGAATGTTCAAAAAAATAAGGAAATTACACATTGATATGTAAAAAACTCAAGATGCACAGTCTCGAACAAATGCAACACTCGAAACTGTCGTCAAAAACTGACATGTATCAAGTGTCATGTGTGAGTTGTGTGTAGTTATACAATAAACAATTTTTTTTTTGCAAATTCAACCTTACACGGATCGCTTAAAGTTGTTTATACAAAGCAGTGCAGTATGACGAGTGATGCGCAATTTGTTTTGCAAATTCAACCTTACACGGATCGCTTAAAGTTGTTTTTACAAAACAGTACAGTATGGCGAACGATGCGAGACTGTTTGAAACTAGCGCACAATTATACATCGTGCGCTTGTTTTTTGCGGACGTTTTTGAGATGCTGAGTGTGTATCTTGGGTTTTTTATATATCAATGTAAGTAGGTTAAAAAAGAGCTTTAAATTTTCATTTTGACTAGATGCTGCGTTCTTAAGATCAAGACAAAAAAATCGGCGATTTAAATTTTTATGTACCCAGGTCACTCTTCCAATCAAGACGAATCTAACGTCATTTTTCTAGCTAAAATCCGTCAAGCCGTTTAGGCTATAGAGCGTGCCAAAGAAATATCCGTAAATATATACACTCGCAAAAAATAACCCTCCTTCTAGCGCAGTCGGATAAAAAGAAACATTCGCCACTATGCGGCTAAAGCTATCTTAGATGCAACAAGTTCGATACCACTAACGGCAAAATGTACGTGCACACATCTACCGACATACACTTCAAAGATAATTCGAAATCACTCGGAACCAACGACTTTGTCCGAAGTTTACCGAAGTAAAACGAAGTTTTCCGACTTTCGAGCCGAACGAATCAGTTAGCTTCGTAATTGGTTCGTCCCTAAAATGAGATCGTACTAACATATTGACATGGTTTTCTAAATTAATACAAGATTGTTATGGAGAATGATTCGTCACACAATGTCGAAGGGCCGAGAGAAAATTAATAATTTCTTTTGAGGTTCCAAATTGCGTTAAATAAAGTTAATTATCAGTGATATATGGCAGTAATTTATTTGTTGACAGATCTTTAATTATTATCTTTCTTTAATCTCCTAATTAGTGTTTGACGTAATCATACGATTAAAAAGATTTTACAAATCTTTCTCGTACTTAAAAATCTTTCAAATTCCAGTCGTAATATTATCTCATCTTAGTTTCATCATTATCCAAAACTTTTTACAGTAAAGGGAAAATAAAGGTATTTTAGCCAGATAATGACTGCGCTAATTTCCCCTAGGGCGTAAATGTTTATTATGCCACGTTAGATCACCAACAATACTTATTGTTTCAGTATTTAAAGAAAACTAGACCATATTTCTCTTCTTCTATTTCGTATGCTGTCCCAAAATTAGGCAAAACTGATAAAAACTTGCGAACCGCGCATCAATACCCACGTACACACAATTATTGAAATATCTTCGTAAATTCATGCTATTAAAATTATCTCACATGCTAATTCCGCGCACGCAATCCTGTTAAACCGAGTAAGTTAATAATGAGATACTCATTACTTAGCTAAGTCGTCTATAAGTAATTACTGTAATTTAGTGACACTTCGATGGGTTGTAATGACATTTAGACCCGGTTGCATGACGGGTGAATGTTATTATCGCTTAGCATGACTAAACTTCGATATAATTTATGTCTGTCAATCGTTTGAAGTTAACTGAGACGAAATGTTGATATTTTAGTTAGTGTTTGTTGAATATTTCAATGAACTATTTCTTAGACAGATGTGGTCCTGCCCGAATATTAGCTTTTCTACCTAGGGTACCTACCTGTGAATCTAAACCATCCAGACTCAAAAACATAGAAAAAATCATCAATATCGGTCCGGCCGTTTAGGAGCAGTCAAGTCGGTCGATTCTGTAAACATAACGAAGTAAAGGCTTGGTGAAGTGATCTCGAAGTGAGCTGTCATTCCATCTAGATTACTTGGATTGACAGCTCATTTCGTGATCACTTCACCCAAGCCTTCACTTCGAAATGTTTACAGCAGTGCGATTCTGTAAACCTCTCACCGTGTAAGATTAGGTGAAGTGAACATGAAGTGAGCTGTTAAGGCTTGTATACATGCCAATGACCTTGTGCATATAAACGGAGCTAACTACTCCTCTACGCACCACTCCGCTACCCGCATTTTTAATTTAAATAACACATATTTAAAAAAAGTAACAAAACAAAATTATTTTCATTTGTATTGCAAAGCAGTAGATATTTGTTTTTTAGACTTTTGTTAAAAAATGAAGGAGTAAAATAGTTTCATCTCAAGATTTGGGGGTGATTTGGTGTTTTTTTTTTCTTATTATGTGATACCGATACATAAATTCTGGCTAAACCAACCAAATTACGTATCATATCATGTAGATTACTACCTATTTTTTTCAGATGTAATTTCTCAGTAAATGCCGACAAAAAGTTGCTTCATCTGTTTTTAAGCATTGCTCCAGAGAGCAGCCTAATCCATACCATTAATTTATAAAAAAAACTCAAGATGCACAGTCTCGAACAAATGCAACACTCGAAACTGTCGTCAAAAACTGACATGTATCAAGTGTCATGTGTGAGTTGTGTGTTATACTATAAACAATTTTTTTTTTGCAAATTCAACCTTACACGGATCGCTTAAAGTTGTTTTTACAAAGCAGTTCAGTATGGCGAGTGATGCGCAATTTTTTTTGCAAATTCAACCTTACACGGATCGCTTAAAGTTGTTTTTACAAAGCAGTGCAGTATGGCGAGCGATGCGAGACTGTTTGAAACTTGCACATAATTATTCATATTGCGCTTATTTTTTGCGGACGTCAGACTACTCAGCTCTCAGATCGAGTGTATCTTGGGTTTTTTATATATCAATGATCCATACAGACAAGATGGAATGACAATTCACTTCACGATTACACGGTGAGATGTTGACAGCATCAGTTAAATCTCACTGCAGAAACATATCTAGAATTTACCTACCTATAACACAAATTATTCTGCATCAACATTAGCCCAACGTCGCGCGTCGTAACAATGTTGTCAATGAGTTCGTTGCCATGGTTACCTAACAACTAATCCATTGACAACATTTTGCAGACTCAAGCAAAATACACCGGTCCAAATAAACCTAATAAATGATTTAGAGAGTAATATGGTTCATCATTCATCTTTCTCTCCAGTCACTAATTACTCGAGTAAATGATTACAAATGTTGTGGTCTATATGCTCGCATCAATCACTGGTGTAGCTGTAACGGATTAGGAGCCAGCGTTTAGTTCCTACTAGGAAGTAGGGATGTTACGGAGTTCCGATTCCGGCTCCGATAAATCGGATTAAACCTTTTTTTTATGGATTGGCCAACAACTCCTCCTGCTCTGAGCGGAGCGGAGGGCAGTGTCAGACTCTTACTCACTAAAACCCACCCGTATTCCTCCAAATATCCTCTAGCGTTTTGGGGCCGCGGTAACTCTTCCGAACAATTCCGCAATTCTGAAGAAATGGTCCAATGGTATTTACACCTCCGGTTCCGAATTCGGCTACTTTTGGAGTCAATTCATTCGATTTATTTTGTTAACTTTTATTGATTACTTGTTTGTTTTTATGTTCAACACCTGTTATTTCTTAATTGAGTTTAAAGAAGCTAACTGAATAAATTTTGTACTATTTCATTCACCCGACGTCTTTCTTCTGCCACGAACCGCCAACAACTCCGGTTCCGACTCCGACAAACCAAACTCCAACTCCGACTTCAGTTCCGAAATCTACCTCCGCAACATCCCTAGTAGGAAGTGCAGCGCGCTGCGTACGCGCAAGTACCGTCGAGTACGGAACGCTTACGGTGCTAGCATTGTTCGGGCTGCTTTTGTTTTGGTTTAAGCAGGTTAAGGTTAGATGGTGTGCTGGTATTTTGACCTGGTTATTGAAAGTTGTATACCAACTTCCTCGATGAACTTTATTAAAAACTTAAACATGGCAATGAAATAGAATCATAAAAGATATTGGTTAAGGGACAAATTCTTCACGATATTTAATATTTTTAACCGACTTCCAAAAAAGGAGGAGGTTCTCAATTCGGCGGGTATTATTATTTTATTTTTATGTATGTACACCGATTACTCCGAGGTTTCTGATCCGATTTCTGTGATTTTTTTTTAGTTCGATGCAGTATACTTGCCATTTGGCCCCATAAAAATTTTATTCGGTTTGGTTCAGTAGTTTTTATTTTATGAGCATTTTTGCTTATTTCAATTTCTGCGTTGACGAAGACGTCGTCCAAGTATCACCACTTAAAAGTGAAAAATAAAAACAATTTTTACAAAAAAATATAACCGACTTCCAAACAAAAAACTACAAAGAATAAAGTAACCTTAATTTCGAAAGTCGGTGTTTTTGGTTTTGTTTCTTTGTTATTAACACCGACTTCCGAAATTAAGGTTACTTTATTCTTTGTTTTTTTTTGCTACTAAATACGTTGTGTTTTTTCTTGTATTATTTATTTACTGATTTCTTCTCTGATTTTACTTCTATAGAAACAAGCAATATTAGTTAACACCTAGAAAGCCAAAATTATTTTCGTACTTAAAAATCGCTCAATTTCAACTCGCATCACAACGACAATCAATGTCGAACACTTGTCAATACGTAGCGAAATAAGAGGTGTTTTTGACATTTTCAGACCGCGATGCATCTGCGAATGCTCCGTAAAATACGAGAATATTTTTTTGTTGATAGCACAATAAGCCGTGACGTTCGTTACACATTTTTTGACGTTACCGTGAAAGGAAATGACATAAACAGTCATTGAATTGAAGCAGAAATACATCTATTACAAAATCCAAATTCAAAAACTAAATCCTAGATACACAAATTAATTATTTTAATGTAGTAATGATTTTGAAATGAAAGACTCAGAGTAATTGATAAAACCCATATAATTAACAAACTGAAGTGACGCATATATTTGTTTAGTTTATTTAAGTAAGGACATTTAAATTATTAAGTAATTTAAAGTTTTATATGCACTTGGGTATACTGTCCTAATTTTAACATTTCTAAATGTCTATAATTACTGAGATTTGCTGTAAGAGAACCCAATTTAACGCAGACTTTGGTTCGTACATTAGCTGTCCTATTATATGTATGTGTCTTTATGTTTTGTGTTCTAGCCATACTTACATTATAAATGTAAACGTAACTCTATCTGTCTGTAAGTTAATTTTTATCTCAGCAGTATGTTCTTTTGGGATGATTTACGACCCTCACGCGGGTGAAGACGCTGGGAAAAGCTAGTAAATAATAAGAATACGTGGAAACGGAGCAGCCACATAAGAACCGATCAAAATTAGGGTAAAGGGACAATCCCCACAAGGCGACGACTGGTAGCAAATTAACAGGACACCTACATAGTTGTATGGCATCCCATTTAAAAATCCAGAAGTAGACTGCTTTAAGCTGACGATTATTTCTAATGATTTTCTTATAAAAACAGTTTCAATTTTGTTCCTAAGTACACTTTTCCGGGTGCTGCTCAATAAATATTGAACTTAATTAAACGTAACGGGCTGAAACACTTCTGTGACGGACTGTACTCATAATGTAACTTGTGTTCCACGGTGCCAGTTTATAATAATTGTTGTGTATTTGAGTGTGCAGCGACAGTTCAACCATATACTTAATAGTGTGGTAACAATGAGAGTTATGACAGCCATAGATTAGTACATTAGGTACAACATGATATGATGTTGGAAAGAGTCACAGCGGCCCTGAAACGCAAAGGGCATTAGAAGGAACACGGATGTGTTTTAGTCAGCACTCTCTTTCGCTTAGATAGGATACTTTTCATTAAACTTTTGTTATATAGAAGTGAATGAAACCAGCAGTTGTTACAGATCCTACGTTAACCAGCATCCTTAACATTTATTAGCCGTTCGAATCCCAAGGCAGATGACAGAACGAAGGTATCCTACTTTCAATTTTAACGACCTTCGGTTCAGAGCTTTTATTTGTGGTACTAAAATCCGTGTGCGAATTATTTGATATTTTCTTGCGTCTTTATTGAATTTAAAGTTTCATATACATATAAGATCACGTGTGTATTTTTCGAAGAGTTCAGGCAACGGTGTACCTTTAATACACCCACATTTTAGCAGCTCTTAAAGGGCAAGAGAGATAAATTTTAATTATTAAAATTGCTCTATCTTTCCCAGTAAACTTTTTTTCTTAAAAGTCCATCTATTTTTTCAGACCTAGGTAGGTATTTTGCGTACCAAGTTTCATTAAAATCGATTCATTTATTTCCAAGAATAAGAACTTAAAAGTTTGTATGAAACACCGTGAGGAGCAAGCGCTGTTAAGTCCCATCACTCCGTGAAATAGGGGGCCAGCCTTTTGCCATGAGCAAGGCACAAATTTGAGCTCCTATCGAGGAAAACGCCATGAAAGGCACGAAGAACTTAACAGCCGCTGAACCGCTGCGGCAAGGAGCCTAACGAAAAACTGTGTGCTGCAAAACCGAATACCTCAGTGTACATTTCCCGTCTCCACTACACCACTGACGCGGAAGACATCGTGAAGTACGTGCGCCAGAGGCTGAAGTACGCGCCGAAGGTGTAGCTGCTGGAGTCGTATCGCAACGTCAACTTTAAGGCGTTTGTAGTGCGCATACCGAAATGTCCTGCCTCAGGTGATAGAGGAAAGCTTTTGGCCACAGGATGTGGTATTCCACCGCTTTCGCGGACAAGTGCCACCAGAACGCACAAAGACTTAGTGCAACTAAGTGATACTAACATAGTTTTAAGTTTTATTTACGAACACAATTATTATAATTATAAATACATAGGTTAAGGTGCTGGTGATCTATGGGTCTTTATAAATTGAAAATAAATGGTTTATTATTATATAACAATAAAAAAAAGAAAAATAAACGAAGTATCTTGACTTGGCTCGCGAGGTTGTCGACATGTGGGATGTATGCATGTAAATCGGGCTGGTTTCCGCAACTCCACGACTAAGCGCGTATTTTGCGTGCAGCGTTCTATGGGATGTGAACACAGCAGTCATTGTGCCGATAGTCGTGACGGCCAATGGCATAATTGCCAAGAGCCTCGACCAACACCTCAAGAGGCTCTCGTTGGGCAGCTGGATCAAGGGCTTGATCCAGAAAGCAGTACTCCTGGACACGGCGCGTATAGTGAGGAGGTTCCTCTCTCGGGAGCCCTGACCACCGGTAGCTTGGACCCTGTTCCCGATACCGATACCCGATACAATTTTTTTATATTTTTAAATGTTTTTTTATTTTATTTTTTATAGGAATATTTAAAAATGTAAATTTTATGTATATACATATATGAATAATAAATGGAATAATAATAAATGTGTAACGGGGCCTCTGCGAGTTGGCTTCGGCTCCTCGTACGCCTATCAAAGGACCGGGTCTCCAGGGACCCGAGAAAGTGAAAAACAAAAAAAAAAAATTATTTCTTACCACAAATTACAGGAAACGTTATCACATAGTCTTCAGACACAATTTCAAAATTAATTTGGGAAGACTGGTGCCTAAACTAGGTTTTAGGACCTGTATGTCAGGTCACCAGGCCCCCTTAACAACTTTTACTTTATAATTTTTGTACTGGAGACGATAAGATTCGCATAAAGTATAACACCCTGAAAATAAAATAACATCACACTGCTCGGAAATCGACCCCAGCAATGCTGCAATTCTGTTCTGTGAACATTGATATATTCAATTCAAAAATATAATTATATAATTACTTTGCATACTTTTATATAGATTCAAGTTCTTAAAACGTAACAGACAGATGTGTTGCTTGGGAGTTTGTTGGCCACTTCTTCTCCACAGCTAAAACACTAGGAAGTGGTGACGGGCGGGCGTTTTGGGGAACTGTCTTTTGTAAAACTTGACGTTCAAAAAGTGCTGGCTCTCAGCCTAATTTGAATAAACGACTTTTGATTTGATTTTGATTTGATTCATACAAACAAGATAGAATGACAGTTCACTCCATGCTCACTCCACCACACACACACGATGAGATGTTGACAGATAGACCAGCAGGGCCACTGCAACCACTCACGGGACCGTAGTACCAGAGTCAATTTAAGGCTGCTCTCTCGAAAAAAGCTTAAAATAGCGTGTAGATGAAGCAGCTTTTCGTCGGCACCTAACAGAGCAATTACATCTGAAAAAATATTTGATACGATACGTAACTTGGTTTAGCCAGAATTTATCTATCGGTATCACATAATAAGGAAAAAAACCACCAAATCACCTCCAAATCGTTGAGATGAAACCATTTTACTCCTTAATTTTTTTATCAAAAGAGTATAAAAATATATTTACTGCTTTGCAATACAAACGAAAATGATTTGGTTTTGTTACTTTTTGAAATGTATTATTTTTATTATAAAAAATTAAAAATGCGGATAGCGGAGTGGCGCGTAGAGGGGGGAGCTCCGCTCATATGCACAAGGTCATTGTCATGAATACAAGCCTTCACACGGATGTAATCCAGCGACCCATACAAGGTGACCAAAGTGGTTGCTTGTTGCCATCCGTGCCATCCTTGATGCAATCCAAATTCATATAAAATTCGCGGATGGATACCAAGCTCCCACCAAGGTCACCTTGGATTACACTCGTGAGGAACATGCTTTAATCCAGAATAAAACATGAACAACTAACTTATAACCGTCTACTTGATAAGCAACCAAGTCATAACTACAAAGGGTGCGGCATTCATGAATAAATAACATTAAATAAAAAGTGATAGGCAGAAAGTCTTGGCAAAAACGCATTGCGTAACGCAATCACAAGACATTTAAATAATTTATTAGGCTACCTACACATAATCTACAATGTTAAAACACTAAATTTTATTAGCGCCAAGCCTACATACATTCACCTATGATTCGAGAAAAATTACGACATTTTTGTTTTTCGACTAAATATTTTATTAGTCATATCGTAAATCTAAAATTGATTTAATAAAGAATCTTATACTTTCTCAAGCTTTCGTCTAGACTACAATAAATAAGTTTTATCTCAGTCTAGATAGTTTTAATTTACATAAATCTGTAAAGTTTAATAAACATTTGATTGTTTTAATATTCAGTGATACCTACATTAAAATTCAAAGGCTTCGGGGTGAGGCAGATCCATAATTATTAGTTCATTCAACAAGAATTTGGTTTTAAATACTTTACGAAACTTTAAAGTGATGTAATAGTTTGTAATTATACGAATTCTTGTATATTAACGAGCCTATCGAAAGTTAAAAACGTGCATTCATTCATAAGCTTCAACTTGTTTTAACTTACGGATGATTTCTATAACGCTAGAAACTAGAAATTCGCAAACAGAAATGAGTTGTTTGTTCATAGTCATAGGCATAGTCATTTATTCATAAACAAGTATCTTGTATCTGAATCTATCTATACTAATACATAAAGCTGAAGAGTTTGTTTGTTTGCTTGAACGCGCTAATCTCAGGAACTACTGGTCTGATTTGAAAAATTATTTCAGTGTTAGATAGTCCATTTATCGAGGAAGGCTATAGGCTATATATCATCACGCTAAGATCAATAGGAGTGGAGCATTAATGAAAAATGTGACGTAGACGAAGTTGCGCGGGCCAGCTAGTATACTAATATATAAAGCTGAAAAGTTTGTTTGTTTGCTTGAACGCGCTAATCTCAGGAACTACTGGTCTGATTTGAAAAATTCTTTCAGTGTTAGATAGCCCAATTATCGAGAAAGGATATAGGCTATTATATCATCACGCTAAGACCAATAGGAGCGGAGCAGACGAAGTTGCGCGGGTCAACTAGTAATAACAAGAAACTGCGAATTCAATCAATATATCACAATAAACTCAATAAAAATTACAACGCAATAATATTACAGTTCTTCTTCAGCATATAGACACTTATTCAATAGGTTTTTTTTTTAGTTTTATTTTGAAAGCGCTACTGTAGACAGCATGTTTTAAGTCTAAAGGCAACCTGTTGAATAATTTTACGGACTGGTATCGTGGACTGAACCGTGACATTCAAGATTACCATGCTTCTTTAAACTAAGACATACTCGTACAACGTGTTACATGTCATCATATCATTCTGCACAGTTATTAAAAGTCATTTGAACCTTACGCCTATGATCAAGCCCAAATTGACTACTACTCATGGTGTTACTAAAAAAATTTCCATCCATTTCCTAGCATTACGTTCACATTACACGTAATCTGTAACTGGTACACCGACGGGGAGATCCAACGGAAAGTATTAATTTCCGACGGTATAGAAAGCTAAGCTAAGACTCGATGGAACACTGGAATATAGATTATCTGAGATAACATCGAGAACGGATAAACAGACGCGTCTAATTTATAACAGGAACCGAGCTAACCGAGCTTAATCTTACAATTCGATATTTGAACGATAAAAATCAGTTGGAACCTCAAACACGTTGAAAGTAATAAAATCCAAACGATAGTGAAATTACTGGCCACAAAAAAAAAGTTCCATAATGATCTATTGTGAACCGAAAAGGCAAAGAGGTTTCAAATCTTGTTAGCGCGACCTTAGACCTTCACTTTCGCTGGCACTAAACAAAAAGAATAACAATAAAACTTCCGCGTCGTCATTATGAACTTGAAACCAAAATAAAGAAAGGCTGAATGAGCCGAATCCTTGGCCGCACTCCTGTCAAAAATCTGACAGTGACAATTAAATGACGTATAACAAGAATTAAAATGGCGCGCTACTGTCATTGTTTAACGGAGAAATTGCAAAGTCTGGTTTCGACAACGACAACAATGGTTACTTTAGCCATTATGCGAAGCAGCATGTTTTGACAACTGTTTTAATGTGCTTAACCTAAAACTTAAGTGTCATTTGACTGGTAACATTCTTGAGCAACGAGCTAGCTGCTAAAATTTACAAGCTTATGGTAAGAGTGGGTCAAATACTTAACAATAGGTATTTTGTGCTCAGACAAAAGCGTGCTTACTTAGTAATACGGTACCGAAATAAAAAAAAAATAGACATGGGTCTAATGACGCTCGAGGTGGTTTAGATATGTAGAGTTTGATTGAAGTAAAACTGTATCAATCAAAGAATTTTATTATGTTTATCATAAAGTTGCTGTAGCGCTTGCGTTTCCAAATTACTTTAGACATTGGCAGAATGATCGGTACTGGCTCTGTTTGCCCAAATAAAAAAACAGAAAAGAATACAGTAGAATCCGTTTAGTACGACGTCGTTTATAACGACCGACCGCTTCTAGCGACGAAGGTTTAGGCATAATTATATCATTAAGAAATAACGTAAAAAATATTTCTTTAGTACGACGTCCGAATAATACGACGTATTATCACCGGTCCCTTGAGTGTCGTCAGAACCGGATTCTACTGTAGATTTCAATTAAAAACATTATATTTTCTTTCTATGAATTTTGTATTTTGACTCTTCACCTACCTCGTACTTACGATGAAACGCAGCCTACTGGTTGTGAATTGTGGATTTTACACGGTTAATGGGTTATGGAGGTCTAATAGGCTGCATGCAAAATACTGATATTTAGCTGCATCCAGCTGAAAGGCAGACCTAAATTTCCCACTGCTGCGAGTAAGGCTAATGACTCCTGTTTGAGAGGAAGTTGACTGTCATCGACCACGCGGGTACAGTGAATTTTTGGTCCAAGGTCATACCGGTATCTTTAGGATATTTGCCTTCACCCTACTTATCCCGTTACAAAATTAGCCTACAGACTGCAAAATTGGCATTCTAATTCTCTGTATAAGAGATAGATAGAAGCAAACACTAACGCATAATTGCATATTGAGCGCGATTTAATTTGCAATGCGAATGATGGCCGCCGTTCCCCCTAGCTGAGTATTACAGCTTCCACGCAGCGCTGAGCAAGTGATCTACGGCTCTTTTCTCATTTCCGCAGTGCCTTGGTTATTGATATGCAAGAGTTCTTTTATATGTGCTTGGATTTCAAACACGCTGTAGAAAGAATAATATATTTATTTTGGACTCGCAAAGTCAAACAACAACAAAAAATTCAGTGAAAACAACAACATAAAAGGCCTGTGCGAGGCCAAAAAGGCTCGTACTTCAGCAATTGCTGCGAAAATTTAAATGAAATAGCAACGTTGGTATGCGCTGCCTGATGGTATTCAATTCACGCCATAATTGGATATTTAGAATACCAGAGAAGCAAAAAGATTGCAGACGCGTTGCGTTCCCTTAAAGAAATATTTTTTTTTGAGAAATTTCAAGAGATCCAGAGAAATGCCTCACATCCTGGTACCCACACCCAGTAGCGACTCATACTTGACTGCAGAAACATGTTTAAGGAAGATATCAGATTTGTGATGAGAAGATTAACTAGTGAAATAGTCAGCAAGGTTGGTACTTATGCTGATTGCCCAAGAAAAGCACAAAATGATTAAAGAATCCTAGATTCTTCTTTTACATATTTATGAAACTGGTCACGTTTTATGGCAGCGTGATGTTTTAGCAAACCTACAGTTTATTCAATAACGGTGTTACATCCAAATATGTAGAAAACGAATAAGGCAGACTAGGCTGTGGCTCCTTCACTAAACTTAGAACAAAATAAATAATTAATTAGTGCTAATTCAGAGAGAATGGGCAGTAGCGTTCTCTGTAAAACGCAACACCATACACTGCGATCGCCAACCCGCCTGCCAAGCGTGGCGATTATGGCACCCCCCCCCTTGGGGGAGGCCTATGTCCAACAGTGGACGTCTTCGGCGGTTATGACTGACTGACTGACTGAATTCATAGCACTTTTAAGGGTCTCGTGTGTCTGTCGGGCTGTATCTCAAGAACCTTAATAGGTAAACAGTTTCACAGTGTGTATTTCTATTGCCACTATAAAAATAAATAATAGAAATTAAATTAAAAATTAAAGGGGCCCGCGCACCCATACAAGAAACATGTTATTTTACGGTTTATGGTACGGAACACTTCGTGTAATTATCCGACTCGCACTCAGCCGGTTTTTAAATGTCTACTATACACCGTTGTTTAACTAATTTGGTATACAAAGTATATTCTACCTATTTATCTAAAGTCTATCCCAAAAAACTTTAAATATTTTTTTTTTACTATATATAGGCATACGTTTGACCACAATCTCACCTGATGATCTCAATTTCGCTCGTAAAAATCTTCACAGGTGCAGTTTTAAACAGGCGATTACTGACATGCAATTTATAAACGACTAACAACTTAAAAGGTTAGAAACGGTAGCTAACAAATAGCATTTTGACACTAATTATAGCTTCACTAAATCAATTACGAACCGCAAGTCAGCATCATAAAAAATCTAGCGCGAACAGAATTTATTTACTTCGCAGATAAAATTGCTGTAATTTGCTGCTAGGAGCGACAGGCGCAGTATTCGGATGCTTGCCATTACTTGCTAAGGGGATATTCATTAGGAAGACTCCTTTTGGAGTGCAAGTATTTGCAGGGTTGCATTCTTCATCTTACTGTAGGGGTCATCATATCAGCCGAAAGACGTTCACTGTTGGACATAGATCTCCCCCAAGCGTCGCCACAACGACCGGTCCTGTGCATCTCGTATCCATCGGCTACCCGCGACCTTCACCAGGTCATCGGTACACCTTGCGGGAGGCCTTCCAACGTTACGTCTTCCGGTACGCGGTCGCCACTCCAGAACTTTTTGGCCCCATCGACCATCTGTTCTGAGAGCAATGTGCCCTGCCCACTGCCACTTTAGTTTGGCGATCCTTCGGGCTATGTCGGTAAACTTGGTTCTCTTGCGGATATCATCATTCCTGATTCGATCACGCAAGGAAACTCCAAGCATTGCCCTCTCCATTGCCCTTTGAGTGACTTTGAGCCTTCTGATGAGGCCCATTGTAAGCGACCACGTTTCAGTTCCGTGTGTCATCACTGGCAACACTGTAGGGGTAATCAATCTAAATTATAGTATTTTAGTCTTAAGTATTCAAGTGGAGGAGCTCGTGGCTAAATTATAACAGCCGCACGGGTCGATCTTCAAGGTTAAGCAGCGCTTACCAAGGTTGGTCTGTGGATGGGTGACCATCTTAACATACCGAGTTTCCCCCGTGCCTCGGAAAGCACGCTGTCATTTGTAGATCTTTGGCAGTCGTTACGGATTGTCAGAAGATAGTAAATCGGACTCCAGTCTTGCCAAGAACTACCGTGTTACTCAGTTAATGGGTTGTGGAGGTCTGGTAGGCAGCCGCTTCACGTAAAATACTGGTATCATCCAGCTGATTCCGGTTTGACTGGAAACCGACCCAATGTAGTTGGGAAAGTCTAGGCAGATGAGTCTAAAGTATTCAAGTATATGATACTAGCTCCTGCCAGGGGCTTCGCCCGCGTGAATGTCGGGAATTATGGAAACATACTCCCCGGATAAAATCGCTGTAATTTGCAACTTAGGAGCGAGAGGCGGTATTCGGATGCTTGGCATTACTTTCTAAGGGGATCTTCATTAGGTAGACTAATTTATTAAGTAGTCTACCTAATGAAGAATTGTTAATATAACAAATAAATAAATAAAAACAGATGTATAAGAATAAATTCAATACTGTTAACTTGTTGTATTCAATCATATTCATTTAAGAATCAATTGGACGAACACTGTCTCTTAAAATACAGGTTTATCCTAATTTAAGAGGCAGGGTTATAAAATTGTTTTGTACAGATTTAGCAATAGCTGTTTTATATAATAAGTACTTACTATTTGTAATTTTTGTGAATAAATATTTATTATTTATTTAATTTTGGAGTGCAATTTAATTTGCAATGCGAATCAGGGCTGCATTCTTGATCTTACTGCTGGAGGTAATTAGCAAAGATGTCAGCATAGTTGATGAGGATTTTTTTGTTTGACGCTTGGGGGAGGCCTATGTCCAGCAGTGGACGTCTTTCGGCTGATATGATGATGATGATGATGGTCGAAAGAGTTACCGGTTACCGCGGCCCTGGACTGAAAAGGGCATTGAAAGAGTCACGGGTGGGTTTCGGTCTGTAAGAGTCTGACACTCCCTCCAGGGTCCTCCAGGGTCATTTAATAAATTCCTTTCCCAAAAGAAAGGTAATTCAGCAAGGAAGCTCAAATATGGTTAGGATATTATTTGATTTTGAGTCATAAATTTTTAGTCCGCCCATGTACCACTACTGTACATAAAGTTTAAATAAATAAATAATAAATTTTATGAAGTTATAGCAAATGTGCTTTAAACCGTCCAAACATCATTTCGACGCCATTTTAAGCTCAGTGTAAATCAACCAAAAATACCTCCAATTTCCCTTTTTGTTTTGACAAGTCATTAATAATCCCCGAGATACTTTGCAAATAGATATTAAACGTATTTACGGGAATTGGAAAATCCGCGCACACGACCAATGGACCGGTACCCATCCCACCCAAATTAAAACTGAATCAGACCCGTACTTTCCATTTCTTGGTACGTTATTTCGGTAATAATTTAACGGCATACTCGAGCAGTATGGTCTTAGACCATTTGCGTTAAGTAGGCCATCGCGTGTGCGCCGCCGTGCTCAGATCATCACAGTTATATCGATCAACCGCTACAATATGACGTAATGTACCTTTTGTGATTTTATTCTCGAATACGTCGGATATATGAATCCGACGTATTCGTTCCCTAATCTCTTCAAAGTTAGAGTGAACAGGCTCCTTCTGGGTAAGCTCGCTCCATCGTAGACTTTATCTCTGTCTTCTCTGATCTAGACTAGAGTCAATAGCAAACCCATCACAAATAAAAATATATATATATGAAGCTTTTTGTGTCTTACAGAGAAGATTTTGGCAGTGACTAAGACGTCTAATCCATCGAATTTATACTTATTACTTATCTATACTAATATTAGTTTAAAAGTAAAGTTTGTGAGGCTGTAGGGGGTAATCTCTGGATCGACTGAACCGATTTTGAAAATTATTTTACCAATAGAAAGCCACGTTATTTGTGAGTGCCATAGGCTATATATTAACCTCAAAATAACGCCCAACGAAGTGGGCACTGTTCAGCTAGTCTAATGTAGTTCTAATAGGTAAGTACCTACATAAATGCAAAAATAAGTCTGTCTGTCTGTTTTTTTACGTATTCACGCCTAAACCGCTGAACCAATTTTGGTATACATTAATTGGAACTCATAAAAGGACGGTGGATACTTTTTATCCCGAGAGTACCATTTTTTAAGAACAATTTCGGACAAGTAGAAGGTAGTAAAAAAAATTGTAACACAAAGCGTAAAATTAAGGACTGGAAAAGGTATTTGTTAACTTTAAAATTATATTTACCTTGTCAACTAAATTCATATGTTTTTATATTCCTTTTATGTATTCAGTTACTTCAGCACTTAGGTTTATTTACATTCAACACAAGATAAGTTGAGTATTATAAAATCAGAAATGCTTTAGGACATTTCAACTTTATCTGTAATAAAAGCCACCTTTATCGCCCATTCGCCATTTCTGTAATATTTTAACTGCACTAATAAACAAATAAACTTGGCACTTTAACCATAAGTAACGCCGAGAGCTTGCTAGTATTACTTAGAGAGACATTAATAACCATCATTATCCACTAAGCCATTTCCCAAGTATAATATTGGTATTTAATTCTTGGCTAGACTGGTGTTAGATATTCTGGCTTCTGACAATCCGGGTCAACTTTTTTTTTCTTTTTTGGGACAATCCATGTCGACTACTAAAATTTACAAATGACAGCAGGAACCAACGACGTGCTTTCCAAGGCACGTAGAAGTCACGGTAGGTTAAGATGGTCACCCATCCACAGACCGATCTCGGCATGCGTTGCTTAACCTTGCAGATTGACCCGTGTAGCTGTTATTATTTAGCCACGAGCTCCTCAAGACGTAAATAACCAAAGAGAACCATTAAACGGCTTTCTCGATCGCACTTAACTTTCTCAGTTAGTACCTACCCATCACTGACCTTGCTATGAAACAATGTATTAATTCTTAAACTCACGCACGCTACGTTAAACTCACGCACTTTCAAACAATTTATTGTACTTTTTATCGATAGTTTGAGAACTATTGAAGGTACAACACTGTTGTTTTGGTAATAAATTGACGTTTTTATTGTGAAAAAGGCTATTGTGTATGTTGATTTATATCATGCAAATTAATTATTATAAAAATATACATTTATAGATGTAAAATAAAAGAGAATGAGCGTTTTGAACTTAGTGTAGTTTCAAGTTGTGGTATAATATGGCATTTGAAAGGTCAATAAAGTAGTTGTACGGAGTCCATACAAAATCGCCCATTGTCCTTTGATCAATAAGGTCATATCATAATACTTGCTTAATTTTAGTTTGTGAGTAAAATATTCTGTTGATAGCTTGCTCAGCCATACAATTGAAACTGAACCTTGTGGTTTTATTATTTTTGAGGATTGCACGCTTTAAATAGACCTGAAATAAATTATTAGTTCAATTGTAAGCAGCTAAAAAAACTTTTTACTAAACAATATTAATGTGTCAACCACACCACAAATTACAGTAGGTTTAACTTTTAACAATTTCTTAACAAGACCATTTTTTTCTTATAACCATAAAATAAAAATCCAATACAGTACAAAACACTCCTACTCATTAAAATAATCGACAAACTTGAGACGTATCGTTTGACCTACAGTGATGTAAAACTACAAGTCACTCTGAAAGTGGGGTAAGCAACAAAAAGTATTCACTGTCAATGCTTTTACTGTCACTGGCCGAAATGAGTGTTGAATTTCACATCGATATTTAATTATTTATCTCGATTAAAGGTCGGTTACTACGCCAAAAAATCTGACACCAGTCTCATGAAGGGAACAATCTTACCCAGTTACAATACATGGGTAGCCATCTTAAGGCTTGTATACATGCCAATGACCTTGTGCGTATAAACGGAGCTAACTACCCCTGTACGCGCCACTCCACCAGCCACGTTTTTAATTTTTTTATAATAAAAATAATACATATTTTTAAAAAGTAACAAAACCTAATCATTTTCGTTTGTATTGCAAAGCAGTAAATATATTTTTTATACTCTTTTGATAAAAAATGAGGAAGTTAAATGGTTTCATCTCAACGATTTGGAGGTGATTTGGTGGTCTTTTTTTTCTTATTATGTGATACCCATAGATAAATTCTGGCTAAACCAAATTAAGTATCATATCATTTAGAATACTAACTATTTTTTTTTCAGATGTAATTTTTCTGTTAGTGCCGACGAAAAGCTGGTTCATCTGCACGCTGTTTTTAAGCTTTTTCGAGAGAGCAGCCTTAACTAGCCTTAATTCCATCATTGGACCACAAGACGAACGGCGATGCGCCACCGGTACATGGTGGGCATCCCACCTACACGCATAAAACGATTTGGGACCACATTCATAGTGCGTACAACTAAGGAGTGGAATTCCCTGCCGGAGTCTGTGTTTCCTGATAGCTACAACCTTGCAGTCTTGAAGTCAAGAGTGAAAAGGTTACTTCTAGGCAAGCGTGCTCCATCTTCGATCAAATCATCGCTTACCATCAAGTGAGATAGTGGTCAAACGCGTGCCTAACTAACAGATTCTTCCAGGCCTCGGAAAGCACGTTTAGTTGTTGGGTTGTGGTCCCGGCTGTCATTTACACATCTTTGACAGTGGTTACGGGTAGTCAAAAGCCAAGAAATCTAATACCAGAATTGCCAAGGGGTGTCGTGTTACAGTTTTTTTTTACTATTGATCAACACATCTTTGACAACTACTCACCTGTTGATAAGCGATGATGTGGTCGAAGATGGAGCACGCTTGCCTAGTAGTAACCTATTCACTCTTGACTTAAAGACCCCCAGGTTGTAGCCATCAGGAAACACACTCTGGCAGGGAATTCCACTCCAGTTACTGTTCGTGAAGGTCAAACAGTCTATGTAAAATACTAATAAATAACATGATATTTATTCGTTAAATTCATTATAATTCTGTCTACCTTTATAAGAAAAGGTCCTTATGCATACATTGTACGTGGATGATCTCATTTGAATATACAAGATAACTGATTTGGGAGTACAGTTATATTTTTCTTAAAATGTAATCTAGCGTTGAAATCTTCATATAAGTGTATAAAGGCCAGGATCAACCAATAACAGTATTATGTTTAGTGAATAGTTAAAAGCTATATAATTTACTAGCTTTTGCTTGCAACTTCGTACGCGCATATTCTGTATTTTCCCGTTCCCTTTTTTTGGGAAATATTCACTTAGTGCTTCTCTATACTTGTCAAGGAATCTACATGCCAAATTGCAACTTTTTAACACCAGTAGTTTCGGTTGTGCGTTGTCTGTCTATCTGTCAGTGAGTCAACAAAAACGGAGAAATTTTATAAATATTGATTGATTTATTGTTCAACACACTGAATCCGCAAAACCCAAATCTAGACATATTCCACGCTACTATTTCCAAAGTGATGCAAGGAATGTGGCATAAATTAACTGGAAACCATTAAAATAAGACGATTGCGCAAATCTGTTAAATAAGGCCTGCTGTATGAAAGTAGAGCTAGCTCTGAAACTAGGTCGTGATTCACAGGCAAATGTTAGTGGTATAAACACGGGCTATGTTAATAAAGCAAGTGCTAGTGTTAAAATAACACCATGTATATTTAAAAGAAGCTTTACTTTTTTTTGCTTCACTTTAAGTACATTTTTTCCAACTTGCTTCTGGCCACGACTTTATCAATAGCATTTATATCTCGCATGCTGAAAAAAAGAACGTATCTACACAAAACGAAGTAAACGATTTTCGATATTAAGAAAATAAGTTAAGGTCGGAAATCGGTTACTTCGTTATGTATCGACAGTATGGTTCTCGGCAATAGTGTAGCTTTAAAAGTAATGTCCCTTTGTCTCTGTCATCTCTGACCTAGACTAGAGTCAGGAGCAAACCCATCTCAAATAGAAAAAATTTTGAGTTTATTTTCTAAGATTGTAGGTACTTAAAATAAAGTGGTACAGTATGATGGGTGAGCCTTGTACAACATACCTTTTATCAGTGAATGATTTTTTTTAATCGGTTCAGAACTTCCAAAGATAACGTCTTATAAACAAACAATTTAGCTCTTTGTAGCATTATAAGTAGTAACTTCATTTCATTTTATTGAAAGCATTTTATAGGGCCTTTGACTGTTGGCTTCGAATCCCCCCCCCCACGTAAGCCTTCCAAAATTCTGGCAGGTCCGGGAGGTCCCAGGGTCTCGAGTAATGTCAAAGAAGTTTAGTCATGTAACTAAATTACGCTAGGCTGATAAAAGGAGGTCGGACATTCATGTATGGGAACTGAAAAATTGCGGCTGGGTAGCTATGCCACAAAGGTTCTATCCCCTTTTCGTTTTTCCTAAATTATCTTACATTTACTTACAAATTTTGTTTTTTTTTAGATTAGTTTTTCCCTTTATCGCATTTCTTAAAATACTTACCTTATAAAGGTACCAAAACCAAGCCAGAACACATAATTACTATTTGTTTGAAAAGAAAATCATAAATCCGGTATCGGGAAAGTGATTTTCCAGCTACAAGTGGTCAAACGGACACCTAGACAAACAGACGTCACCAATACGTGAAGATAGGGAAGCATAATAAACTGGAATATACAGCTCTCGATTTTGAAACATTTAAATATTAATAAGAGCAAATTAGATGCATATTACAAACATTGATTTCACGTTTCGAAAATTGTATCACGGAAAGGTCGATGCATTTCGTGTGTTAAGTGAACGATTTCTAAATGTGGTTATCTTGGCAAATAGCATATTTGCATACCAAAATATGAACGACTAGTTGACCTGATAGACGATGTCGTGTCCAAACAGATACAACAGCTTGTCGTATTGGACTCTTACAAAATCCATTAAAAAAGCTATTTATCTGTTTCCAAAACTTCCAACTTTCCGGAAAAATAAAATATATATATTTTTTTTTTTTGCTAAATTTCTTTTTGCATAAACACGAATATTTTATTTTCGATTTAAATCACCCGACAAATCGGTCCAGCCTCTTTCTGTTCGGTTCTCAAGTAAGCTTTCCAATGAAAAGCTCAACATTATTTTTATTTATAGTTTTAGATTCTCGAATAGTTCATACCAAAGAGTTGTAAAACGAGAACCTATATTTTCTTCATCTCTCGTACTAATACAAACTATTTAATAATAGCCAATGCTGGGCTGATTGCAATAGAATCACTGATGAAGACTAATTAGCAAGCCCCATTTAATTTCCCTTAAGACTTCTCATGCAAAGAATAATTTATATCATATCGCTTTTTATCTAAAATTGCAACTTGTTCTAACATTGAAATTATACAATGGTAACTGTAACATTGACTATAATTCCATTCTATTCATCATCATCATCATCACAACAGCCGAAAGACGTCCACTGCTGGACATAGGCCTCCCCCAAAGGGAGGGGGGGTTGCCATAATCGCCACGCTTGGCAGGCGGGTTGGCGATCGCAGTGTATGTTGTTGATTTTTTCTGCGGCGAGTCTCTTAGTCGCCTCTTACGACACTCACGGGAAGTGATGGGATGGTATTATTCTTTTACGGCACCATACGGTACCGGCCGACACCATACAGAAATCCTATTCTATTAGCGAATGCTATTGTAGATATGCCAACATATAAGAGATTGATCACGTAACATTTCGACAGCGTGTGTCAACCCCATTATTTTTTGACGTTTCATTAATCGCCTTCGCCACGCTGTCAGAATGTCACTCGTCTTGAGCCTCAGATCTTGATAAAATTTCTTGTGATTAAGTAATTTCAATAAACTACGTCATCGGTGACAGTACATATGTTAACAAACAGATGTGATGCTGAGGAGTTTGTTGAGCCACATCTTCCCAGTAACAACACTAGGAAGTGGTGACGGGCGGGAGGTTTGGGGGACTGTCTTATGTCATTTCAGAGGTCCAAAAAGTGCTGATTCTCAGCCTAATTTAGATAAGTTCAATTAATTGTGTATTCGTAACTGTAACTGTGTTAACACAGATATGTTGCTGGGGAGTTTGTTACACTACCGTTACCCATGTCAGTTATGATACTAGGAAGTGGTGACGGGCGGCCGTTTTGAAATTTTTGACATTTTAAAAGTGTTGATTCTCAGCCTAATTGAATAAACGACTTTTGATTTGATATGACGCAATGTAAAACCTAAACATTTTTTTCAGATTTTCCCAAAAGATACCAAAATAAAATGTCTAATTATCAAATGACTTTTTATTTTCTACCACAAAATATTGCACTCTCCTCTGAAATCACAGCATCCTTGTCCATTACAGACATCGTAAAACCAAAAATAACATCGTAAAAATGCAACATATTATAACAAAAAATGCGAATTAACATTTATTAATATTGATAGAACCATCTAATCTAAAGTAGTTAGTCAATCAGCATAGTCGATATTACGAAATTGATCGCGAATGCCTTAGGAAATTCTAATCATTTAAATTTATACGCAATCGAGAGATTAGACAGAGAAATCTATACTTTCTAGTTTAACGTAAAAGTATTAAATGTTGAGTAATTGTGTTTAATCCTTTATGTTGGAAACAGATGTAATGGTGAATGTTTCTTATTAATCAACATTATGCAGATTATATTATCGTCTGTCGAGCTACCTTCGCGCAGCTTAGACCTGTTTGGCAGTCACAGAAACTGTCCCGAAGTGTTAAGCTCAAAATTTTCGGGTCTAATGTCAAATCCGTGCTGCTCTACGGGTGTGAAACGTGGAAGGTGACAAAGGAAATCTCACGCCAAATCCAGGTCTTTGTCAACCGATGTCTTCGTCGCATACTCGGAATTTACTGGCCTGAGACCATCTCTAACGTAGAGCTGTTAGAGAAACGCCACGAGAGCCCGATCGACCGCCAGATCAAGCGCCGTAAGTGGAGGTGGATTGGTAAAAATGTTTGTTCAATATCACAGTAATTATCAATAGCGCCAAAAGAGATGGTTTATTGTTCTTAAGATAATTACTTTGTTTATGCTAAATAACTATTAAAAACGCTTATTCATCAAATAATTTAATTGCATAATTTGATTCCGCCAAGCCCGTTCCATCATCGGACCACAAGACGAACGGCGATGCGCCACCGGTACACGGTGGACATCCCACCCACGCGCACAAAACGTTTTGGGAACACATTCATAGTGCGTGCAGCTAAGGAGTGGAATTCCCTGCCGAAGTCTGTGTTTCCTGATAGCTACAACCTGGGAGTATTTAAGTCAAGAGTGAATAGGTTACTTCTAGGCAAGCGTGCTCCATCTTCGACCACATCATCGCTTACCATCAGGTGAGATAGTGGTCAAACGCGAGCCTATAAATAGTAAAAAAATAAATAAAAAAATAAGCTATACATTTACACAGTGTAAAACTTACGTTCGTATTTACTAAATTAAATTTCAGTGGAGATTTAACACGGGCCTAGCATGTAGTGTGAAAAGATCAATTTGTTTTTGATTATAATTTACCGTGCGTTCAATCATAGCAATGATATAGTATTTATTACTTTATTTTCATTAGTGAAACTGTCTTTCATGTTTTGATACAGTCAATATCATCTATACTTAATATATGTAAAGCTGAAGAGTTTGTTTGTGTGTTTGATTGAACGCGCTAATCTCAGGAACTACTGGTCCGATTTGAAAAATTCTTTAAGTGTTAGATAGCCCATTTATCGAAGAAGGCTATAGGCTATATATCATCACGCTAAGACTAACTGGAACGGAGCGGACGAAGATGCGCGGGTTAACTAGTAAATAGATAAATATTTAGGCAGAGCTATAACGTAGTTCATGATTCAGCTTTTTTCTGTTTAAACCAAACCGAGGCTTTACTCCGTAGATGCTTTAATCATAGTACTTTATTTTTTAGTACGTTATATAAAGGATTATTGCATAAAATAATAAACATAAAATTGAAAAATAAATTAATATAGTATTTTTAAATATATTTTTTTATCTTATTGTCTGCTCGTCTGAAATATTGGACGAGCGTATGACTGCCATTTAGTTTTATTTTATTTTCACAAACACAACATGGTGTTAAAAATATTAATGACCCTTTGTCATTTAGTATTAAAACTAAATAAATAAATTGTGAAGCTGATTGTACCAAACACGTAGCTACTGCAACTTGTTCTGTTAATAAAGCGATAAATAAAGGGAAAACTTGTAATTTTGAGCACTTTCTTTTATTACTAATTGCGTTCTTGATATAGTCAATTTAACTTCTAATGTGTAATAAGTTCACTTGCAAAACATTTCTAAAAGAAAATACAATGTTCCTTGGGATAGAATAAGCTGTAACGCAACCTTATCTAAACTAAAAATCAGTCAAGTGCTTGTCTGGGATCCCCCTTTAATTTTTAATTAAATTTAATTTTTATTATTCGTTGTTAAAGCGGCAATAGATCCGTAAAAATTTAAAATGTCTACCTACTGCCAAAAATCCACAAATGACAGCCGGGACCAACGACTTAACGTGCTTTCCGAGGCACGGAGGAGTCCTCGGTATGTTAAGAGGAAATGCTGGCGGCGAGACTTTATAGGTATGAAAAAAGTCATAATTCGAGGTTTGGCTCTCGACTATTTTGTCCTCCAATATAAGACCGATTTAAAAGATATTTCGCAAACTGAATAAGAAGAATATATACTGTCTCTATGTTTTCCTTTTTGATTATTCATTAACCGTATAAGCACTAAAACTCTCACAAAATGCTCAAAATTATCCGATAAATCGCTGTCAACAGAGCCCTAGTATACAAATTGGGAACTATTCATCAAAAAAATAATAGAGACACAGCATACATCCTTCTTATTCAGTTTGTGAAATATCTCTTAAATCGGTCCAATATTGGAGGAGAAAACAGTCGAGAGCAAAACCTCGAATTATGACTTTTTACATACCAAGTCTCGCCACCAGCATTTCCTCTTAACGTGCTTTCCGAGGCACGGAGGTGTCTCGGTATGTTAAGTACTACAAATTGATTAATAACACAATATAAAGAAGCGTTCTTAACTCAGTAAGTAGGTACTGTAATAGGTAACAGACAACTATATAAAAGTAAATGCACGATATATTAAAAAAATGGATTTTTTTTTAAACAACACCGATTAAAAGACTAATATTTACAGCTCAATTAAAAAGATATTAAAGAACTTCAACGATCAGCCAAATACCTTCCTTTAAATAAAAGTTATATAAAGAAAAAAACAAAATGGCGGCTCGGATGCCTAGTGCACCCACGCGTATATAATCTACTGGCAATTAACTAAGTCTAAGTGGTTAGTAAATATTAGAGAGATCGTTTTAGAACAACTCCTGTTTAATTTAGACTTGTTTTTTTTATGTTGACTTATAGAAAATAGCTGTAACGAAATGCAAATGGTATTTTTTTACGGAGTGTGGAAGAAATTGACAGATGTTTTTTTAATGATTTGGTTTCTGGCAGATTATTTAGTTAATTGGTTCCAATTTTTATAAAAAAATAAGCAAGATGCAATACTTTAAATATTAAAATAACTAGCATAACAACATTAACATTAACAACATTCATAGTGCGTATAGCTAAGGAGTGGAATGCCCTGCCAGAGTCTGTGTTTCCAGATAGCTACAACCTGGGAGTCTTTAAGACAAGAGTGAATAGGTTACTTCTAGGCAAGCGTGCTCCATCTTCGACCACATCATCGCTTACCATCAGGTGAGATAGTGGTCAAACGTATGCCTATTAATAGTAAAAAAAAAACTACAAGGAAAATGGGTTGAAGAGTTCAATTGGTGAATGTATAAAAAATCTATTTTAATCCCTTACATAGTTTCAGGACTAGCTAGTTATTGCTATATTATTGCTTGACACGCAATCTAGTATTTTCACAAAGATATCAATAAAATAAGTTACAGAAACATCCTCACACAATTTAAGTTATCACTGGAATATATAACAGGAAAACAAACCAAATAATTTCTTACTTAACCAACAGATTTAATAAAAGATAAACTTATCTGTGATTCTTTTGAACAAGAAAGTTGCTCTACATACGATTAACTTCATATAACTTCTTATTTTTAACTTGTTTCCTTAATGTGGCAATAATAAGTTAATTGTAACAAAAAAATCATCATCATCGTATCAGCCGAAAGACGTCCCCTGCTGGACATAGGCCTCCCCCAAGCGTCGCCAAACAAAAAAAAACATGCGCTGACTTTTTACCCGACTGCAACATAGCCCAAAAATAGGATTATGTATTTGGTTTGTATGTATGTATGTTATTATATGAAGCTATAACTAACCGTTTATTTAATTGAAGTCTACACAACGTTAATTTGGTTATCATTCTGTCAGTATCTGTCAAAATAGTTTTGTAATTTAGTTTGACCAAGAGGTGAAATTATTGTAATAATTCGATTTGCTTTACAGCGGACGAATACATTATCTGCTTTCCTTCGTTAAGCTTTTTCGTATTAATGAGCAGATAATAATTTTGTTGCCTGGTTGATGACATGTATCTTATTTAGTATTGTATGTATTTGTTTTATATTATTATGTATGTTTTATACTATTAATATTATTTATGATGTTTGTACAGTGACCGCCCTAAATCTAACTTCTTTAGTTCAGTCCATCCAAAGGTTGTCTGTAAGAGATTGCCCTGTGCGATAAGACCGCCCATTGTACACTAGTTTTTATAAGCGTTTTTCCTGTGCTTGTTATGAGGTGTACAATAAAGTTTATAATAAATTAATAAAGCTCGCCCCCTATAAAATGTGAGTGTATTATTTCTTACTAGCACCTGCCATGTTATATCTTCACCAACCTTGGTTGCCAGGGTGTTTTGTGCGTGGAGTTTTAAAATAAATGAATACATCACGTACAATTCTGCCTAACCAGTGACAGGTGAGTATAGGTACAAGCGTAATATTAAGCTGTTATATTAAAAGTAAAAAAACCTCTTTTCCTACTTTTGCAAAAGTTTTTGACACAGATTAGAGAATTGGTTTTCAGATATACTATGTCCATTACATTATGTCTTACTAGTTGACCCGCGCAACTTCGTCTGCTCCGCTCTTATTGGTCTTAGCGTGATGATATATAGCCTATAAGCCTTCCTCGATAAATGGGCTACCTAACACTGAAAGAATTTTTCAAATCGGACCAGCGGTTTCTGAGATTAGCGCGTTCAAGCAAACAAACAAACTCTTCAGCTTTATATATTAGTATAGAAGTATTGATTTTCCAATAACCAAGCATCTTTTTGAATAAGAAGAAATTTCTTCAGTTTTCTATACAAAGAATCTTACCATACCTTTATCAATGGGTTTTGTACTTCCAAATACGGCGTTTAATGATGATGTTATCGCCAGAATGATTCCGAAAGAAGCTCAATGAAAACGAAGGTCCGATTCATAGGCACAAAGAATTAAAGACTTAAGTCATACTTTTTAACAAAGAGAAATTCTAAGATGACGTCAAAGTCAAGGCCAGTTAATTTGTAACCTTTATGAAGATACTTGGGCAACTGAACAAAAGATACAATCAGACGCAGCTAATTATAAAATTCATCACCAATCTAACTGCCTCCGTGGTCGAACGGTTTAGGCGTTTGCACCCGTGACGTTTGTGACCCGGTGGTAAAGTTGTTTTCCAGGTTGGCTAGGGACATAGCTGGCTTGAATCACCTGATTGTCTGATAAAAAGATGGGCCATGTTTTGAACAGGGGCTCCGTACTCACATTTAAAGTCAAACGGCCAAGTTTTTACGCCGTGGGCTACCTGGGTGCGCAACCGCTTAAATGCTCTCCATATAGGCCACTGCAGTTCGTGTCCTGGTGTCATTCCTGAGGTTAAACTGCACTGCTAAGTCTACGTTACAAGGTTTGACTTCCCTTATCAGTAGGATTATTATTTTTTCGCAGCTAGTTTAGCCTGTACGTCTTAAGGTAAAGCTGGACAAATCCAACCAGCTGTAGTGCACATTAGCTGAAGAGTACTTATACTGAATAACTGACATCACCAGTTTCGGAAGCAGATTGTCTAAAAAGATTTTACTGAAACGCAAAATATGGCCGTATCTAAACTCTTAATTAAGTAATGTAATTAGTAACCCGACGACGTGCCTCCATTACTGCCCACTAGGGGCGCTCTCTAACATCCACTTTCATTCTCTTCATGGACAATGAATTAAAGCAAAATCTACTATAATAAATATTTATCAGCGGCAATGACTACCTACAAATTGACACTTATGGTCGCAACCAACGTCGTTTTCAACCTTATCTTTGAAACAGTAAGGTAGAAAGTAAACTGTAAAGTTATGATTATTTAGGTACTCTGGTAAATCACGGAGACTTGGGCTTCGCAACTTTTACCTGACGAAAAACTTTCGAGTTATCGTCTATGACCATGTGTTAGAAAATGGTTGAACAATACTGTTTAGTAGTTATAACGTATTCTGCTAAAAGCTGCATTCTTAGTTAAATTATTATAATGAATTCTTGATTTATTATTTAGTGTGATGTTGTGCGTTTTTTTATTTCTTGGAAACTATTTTACAGTCGAGATGTTTTCTGCCTTATCTACAACATCAGACCAATTGGACGACGTCCATTGATGGACATACTCCTTCAAGAACTGCCAATCTATGACCATATCCTCCTTATTATTTAAAAACGGTGCGATGAAACTAACATCTAAAAAAAATCTAAAACATTCTAAAATAAATACTCACCATATTAAAGTCCAAAATAATCACTTCAATAATCCAAATTGTTTATAACAAATTCAAAACATTTAACAAAATAATGCGAGTACACTGCACATCACAGATTATAAAAGTTTATTTTACGCGCGCAAGAACCGTAGACGTTTTTTTTTTTTTTTTTCGAAGCGTGGAAGCGCGCCTTCGTGCGGCGTTCGTGCCGGCCAGTGGTCAACTGCCTGCGAGATCGTTTCGACATATGCGCATCCACGATTCGCATCTCAAAACAAGTGAAATTCGCTGTTTATTAATTTTAGTTTTAATTAAATTTTTTTTTTCAGTTATGACGCGTCGTTTGTCAAGGGTTTCGTGAAGAAAGAAAGCTGTAAACTTTTTGTTTTGAGCAAAAATGTGGCCAGTATTTTACCCACAAATCTTTGAAACTCAAAAAACGCATTTTTAATTTCCTCTTTTTTTCTATCCCTTTCTTTCCCTAACTAAACACATAAACTGTCTACAATTAAAAACACCAAACAAACTAACCAGGTGCCATACCAAAAACTTTCACTTGACTATTTTGTCAATATTATTCATAATTACGGCCACAAAAAAAACTTTCTTTGATGATGTCTACTGACGTAATCTAACATCAGTAATAGAGAGAAAACTTCTATAAAAATATAAAATTATGACATTAGAGTAATCCTGATGGCTAACTCGAGAAGTAATCGATAATAATTAATTGATATGTCAACAAAGTTATCGATATGCTTCGGATAAAGTAGAAAGCCGGTCGGAGAGTTACTCGCACTCCTGGGACCATGAAAGTGCCTACGAGCCTCACCATTGAGTGTAGAGAAACATAAGGTATAGAGGTAGAATCTGTATTACTTAGTATGCCTATGTTATGGTGGTGTGGGAAAACGGTGCAGGTTACTTATGGTCACTGGCGTACTGTAATCGTTTAAATTGTGAAGTAAGAAAAAGTAATCGTTGATCTGAGGGCTTTGCACGAATATTTTTGACGTCTGGTAACGTAACGTAAAATTTTACTACAGCTAAAATACTCATCATCATATCAGCCGAAAGACGTCCACTGCTGGACATAGGCCTCCCCCAAGCGTTGCCACAACGACCGGTCCTGTGCGTCTCGCATCCATTGGCTACTAAAATACTCATTCCGAGCATAATATTTATTTGAATAGGATATTATATTCATATTTTTGAATGGACAAATTATATATGTCACATAAAATTAAACTAAAATACTATGGGGTTGCAGTTTTTTATACTCAAAATTTATTTACGTTAACGTTACTATATTCGTGCTAGGTCTTCTGCTTTAGCATAAGATTCTGTAAATACGAACGGAAAATTCAAAGGACTACTGAAGATATTATTGAGTACAACTTGAGGGCCAATTTCACAAAATTGTATTGGCATTTCATTCGCAATCTTTAAAAAAAAAACATAACACATTTTCGACAGATTGCGACTGAGTTGCGAATGCAAAGGTTGCTTGAAAATTTTGTAAAATTGGCACTCTGAAGCATAAACTGCCCCCTGCTATGTCGTGCAATGCCATCAGGTTTCCGTTGTGAAAACGGAATAGTGCTATGCGCGGGAAGCATCGGGGTTTGCTACGGGTATCACTCCGTCTCTCTCATTAATGCTCCAAATGTTTTGATGGAAATAGCAATTTTACCAACAAATCTGTTATCAGAAATAATCAGTAGGTTTCTTTGGACATCACTCAGCCATTAATTTTCATTGCAATAACTGATTGATTAACTGATTAATTTGAGGATGCCGCTTAACTGTGTAAACATATTTTTATAACTGTTAGTTTTACTTATTTTACTTCTATGTGTCTTGTGCGAGTTTGACATTTTTCTTTCTTTTTTCTTTCTTGTTGGTAAAAAGGCGTAAGTACCTATACAATATGTTCCATGTTTCCTGCGGCAGCTCAGCAATCTTACAGTGAGAAGAAACACATACAATGTACATTCCTTATAGTTTTACTAACTTTTGTACACGGCTTCGCTCGCGTTAATATAATATTAAGATTTTCGCAAAAAAAAACGAGCCTTCTTCAGGATTCTACTCCTAAGTACCGTAGTACCCGATTTCATCTAAATTCGCTCAAGCGTTGAGACGTAACAAACAGGCGTCGTCGTCCTAATTGGCTTACGATCGGACGAGTTTCAACGATGCGATTTCGTCGAACGACGAGATTGAACACACATTTCTTTCGAGTGTCCTTATTGAAGCTTGCAAATCATCGCGCGAGCTCAGGAGTCATTTTCATCGCGCGACGAAGTCAGTTATTTTCACAATTATAATAATAGTATGGAAGAATAGATTATAGGTATCTAGATCAAGAGTACCTGGCCCGCTTTCTTATCGTCCACCCTGCGGCTGTAGCCGTCATCTCTCGCCTGACTGCAGGAGATGAAGAGATAAAGTTTCTGACAGTCACCGTCGCTGCAGCGGCGGCGGCAGTCATTCAAGCAGCTAAAGCTGTGAAACATCTCCCCATTTTAATAAATACACGCAAAGGAAAGTTACAATCAAGCGTGATTCTACAATAGGCCAGTCACCGTACACAGATTAAACGCATTAGGTCGCAATTAATTGCACTGTTCTGATTTTTAGGATGTTGTTGAGATGTTCACCCAATTTTTCAACTTTGATCGACCACGGGTCTTTCAAAGTTGAAAAATTGGGTGAAAACTTCTGTATTTTTTTGGCATTTTTTAAGATTTAGGTTTAATTCTCTCAAGAGAGCAATTTTGGGGTTCCAAACGTCCTTACGAAATTGTGGAACCCTAGCTAACTCGTGTGTCTGTCTGTCACACGGGTGGAACATGTCCTGGAACATGTTGTAGGATACTTCTTCTACTGAAAGTATGTTCCCTTCTAATAATTATCGAAACTCCAGCAGGCAAAGCCGCTGGCAGAATGATATTTTCAATACACATTTTCAAGTCAATCTCATTTAAATTTTTGACCCTCTTCAAAAGAGGAACAACTTATTCCTTGGTTTTCACCATGGTTATCAGCACTGGGCAAAAGTGGTCACTGGGTGTCAAACTACAAGAAACGGGGACGCGGTAGGCCGAGGAGGAGATGGCGTACCAAGTTAGATTCCCTCCGAAAGGAATGGCCAGAAGTGACAAAGGACATAGAACAGTGGAAGAAAAGAAGTGAGACATTTGCCCTGCAGTAGCTCATAATCCTTACTTAATATTATAAATGTAAAAGTTACTCTGTCTGTCTGTCGCGTATTCTCGCCAAAACTACTGAAACGATTTAAATGAAATTTGGTACAGAGGTAGTCTAGAGCCTGAGAAAGGACATAGGCTTCTTTTTATCCCGGGAGTATGTTCCCTAGGAACCACGTGGGCGAAGCCGCTGGCAGAAGCTAGTTAATGATAATTTTGCTATAGCCAATAGTGACGCTAACGCCTAGACGCATGCGTCTCGAGACACAGACGAGCTGACGTCGGCGGCTGCGGAGTGACGGTCAGAAAGCGCGCCGCTATCACCGCAAGTATCCGTTGCGACTTGCCAGTACCCGCGCACCGTGTCAAGAACATACTGGAGAACATGTGGGTGCAGATGCGACACTTTTCTTCTTCAGTATTTTTTTTATTTTTTCGTGATAGAAGCCTTTTTGGCCTCGCAAAGGCTTTTATAGTATGTATTGTTTATTTTTAACCTACTTCAGAAAAGGAAGAGTGCCCAATTCGGTTGTATTTTTTTTATCATTTAATTTTATTTTGTTCTTAGTGCCGTGTGAGTCCCAAATAAATTATTTTTCTTCTACTTCTTCTTTGCACAGAAGTGTCATGCTATCTGCGATAGCTTTGATTTATTCATAGTGAGATTTCTGTGGTATTCTCTAGCACTGCTGAAAATAATTTAACTCTTTCTGTCGCGATTTCTAAGTTAACGGTGCCACTTTGTAACGGCTGCAAGAAACCGACCGCCAATACATTAATCCGTTACTTTCACTGGTACATATTTAGTTTGACTTAATAGGTGGCTGAAAACATTGGCTGAATAGTCAACATCGGCTTTGCTTGCCATATAAAAATTTAGAATAAAAGTGATTACACCATGTAAAAGAAGCTGTGCAGAGGCTCTAGACAAGTAATGGTACATCTCGTTAACGTCCATACTCTGTAAGAGTATGTAACGCGTGCTGAATCATAAGCTCCTGGTACACCTAGAAGCGAATGATATCCTTAGTGACCGACAATACGGGTTCCGCCGAAATCGGTCAACTGGGGATCTTCAAGCTTATGCCATTCACGTCTGGAGTGAGGTCACAAAGACTCACGGGGAGGCACTAGCGGTCTCCCTTGACATCTCGAAGGCCTACGACAGGGTCTGCAATGATAGCCTTATTAGTAATCTTCCTTCCTTCGGTCTGCCCGCCGGATTGTGTGATTGGATTGCAGATTTCCTAAGGGAACGGTATAGACCAATCCAGCAGGCATCTATTTATACTCAGAAATAGATGACTGCTCGTCCGGACTGCTGGATATTAATACTGGGGTTCTCTAGGGGTCGGTGCACTCGGCAACATTGTTCCTGCTGCATATTAATGATCTGTTAAAACCCGGTACCTTTGGGTATGCCAACGACAGCACTGTTGCTGAGAGATACGTGTCCGATGCACGAGCTGGTTAGTCACAGATCCGATCTCTCCGGGAGGTTATGGCTGAGCGCTTGAACTTGTCCTTACAGGCTGTCTCTGAATGGGGCTATCTGGTCAGGTTTAATGCTGCTAAGACCCAAGCGTGTCTATTTCCGCTAAAAGGATCCAATTTCACCCAGCTCCATCTTTCCGAGGTGTGACCGTGCCGATAACCGACCGACTTGAGCTTATTGGTGTTACGTTAACATCTACCCTCAATTTAGGCCCTTTCATAGAGGCAAAGGCTCAAATGGCTGCCAGAAAGTTGGGGCTCAACCAAGAGCAAGATCGATCGTGTATGGAGTACTGCTCTCATCTTTGGGATGGATCTACCAGATACCAGCTTGATGCCCTTGAGTCAATTGAGAAACGAGCCAAGAGGATCATTGATAATGATAGGCTCGTCGAGTCGAAGCTCCAAAGTCTTGAGCATAGACGACGAATTGCTGGACTGACGGTTTTCTATCGGTTGCATTTTGGGGAGTGTGCGACAGAATTGCATAATTGAATTCCGCCAAGCCCGTTCCATCATCGGACCACAAGACGAACAGCGATACGCCACCGGTACATGGTGAACATCCCAACCACACGCACAAAACGACTTGGGAACACATTCATAGTGCGAACAGCTAAGGAGTGGGATTCCCTGCCAGAGCCTGTGTTTCCTGATAGCTACAACCTAGGAGTGTTTTAGTCAAGAGTGAATAGGTTACTTCTAGGTAAGCGAGCTCCATCTTCGACCGCATCATCGCTTACCATCAGGTGAGATAGTGGTCAAACGTATGCCTGTCAACTGTAAAAAAAAGTAACATTCTGTCAGCGGTAGCGTAGCGATAGGGATTGTCATAATGTTTTCACATTGTTTTGACATTGACAAACGTTGTCAGAATGCCACGTGACCAGTCCCTTATATTAAGGAATTTTTACAATCGCTAATCGCCTAGAGTCTCGGTGGCAACAGAGGTCGAACCAAAGAATCCAACATACACGAAAAAAAAAACAGGCCAAGTGCGAGTCGGACTCGCGTGCAAAGGGTTCCGAACCAATTTAATTTTTTATAACATGTTACTTTAACTCTTATAGAGACTTCTTATAGGTTTCCCTGTAATGTTTAACCGACTTCCAAAAAAAGAGGAAGTTCTCAATTCGGTGGGTATTTTTTTTTATGTATATACACCGATTACTCCGAGGTTTGGTCCCGTATAAATTTAATTAAGTTTAGTTCAGCAGTTTCTATTTTATGAGCATTTTTGCTTATGTCATCTAAGTATCACCACGAAAAGTAAAAATAATAAAAACTTTTTTACAAAAAAATATTACCAGCTTCCAAGAAAAACACCAAAAAGTATAAAATAACCTTAATTTCGAAAGTCGGTGTTAAAATACAAAGAAAAAGAACCAAAAACACCGACTTCCGAAATTAAGGTTATTTTATGCTTTGTAGTGTTTTAGGTATAGAACTACTGTTGTACATTTTTTTTTTTCAAAATGTTAGGCTCAGGAGTTACGGAGATAAGGGGGAGTGTAAATAGTTTTGAAGTTATTCGAGTTGATTGGAGTTGAATGGTTGTTGTTTGGAGTTATTCTTTTTCGTTATTCGTTTATTTTAAAATTATGAAAAAATATAATTAAAACCCTCACAGTAAGCCCTTTCATTTGATTTGTCACACGATACTGTTTGAAAAACTTTTTTTTTAATTTTCCCGTTTGACCTCCAAAAGTGACCCCTATAAATTAACTAATTGTTTTATTTTCGTAACGCATCCGTGTTTGGGTCACAGAAATCCATATGTATACCTATACCATATTTCAACAGATTCGGTCCAGAAGATCCGGAGAAAACTGGCTGTGACAGATGGACAGACAGACACCCGAGTGATCCTATAAGGGTTCCGTTTTTTAGGGTTGTTCAGAACCCTAAAAATACATCAATGACGCAAGTAGGCAGTAAACTCCAACCACAATCGAAAAACACTGACCATCGGTCAATCACATCTGTTCCCAATAATCTATGCCCACAAACACGCACAAGAACAGTTATTAATTACATATACCGCCTATTTGCTTGCCGGTCGGCAAACAAGACCGATTAACTATCATAAGTTTTATGCTGGCACTTCACAGATTCGCGTTACTTGGATAATAGAAAATATACCATAGCCTCATGGTAATAAAGTTCAAATAAAACAAGTGAAGTTCCACCATGAGATAGATGGCTGAGTCTTAACAGATGGCACGATTAATTGAATGAGTTTCTTAGAGTGATAGTACTGGATATCAAAATGATTGATTATGTATCAGTTGCTTGATTGTATGTAACGATTGATTGAGTTTCAGATAACTCGCTACCGTGTGGTCCAAAGGCCCTAGACAAGTACTATTCTGTCAGCGGTAGCGTGGCGAAAGCGATTGTCAAAACGTCTAATTGTTCATACATTTTGACGTTTTCACAATAGGGAATCATTATCATCATCATAACAGCTGAAAGACGTCCACTGCTGGACATAGGCCTCCCCCAAAGGGGGGGTTTGCCGTAATCGCCACGCTTGGCAGGCGGGTTGGCGATCGCAGTGTATGGTGTGTACAGAGAGCGCTGCTGCCCATTCTCTGGTGAGTCCCTTAGTCGCCTCTTACGACACCCACGGGAAGTGATGGGATGGTATTATTCTTTTACGACACCATACGCACCGGCCGATACCATACGACAATAGGGAATATGCATGAAAAAATATTTATTAACTAAACAGTTTATCTAAAAATATAATACTCACAGTGAAAATAGAATCAAAATTGCTCGAAAACAAACGAGATATAATTATTTTAAACAGATATATCTGTCCCTCTCGCGAAAACGCTGTTTTATATGGCAGCTGTATAAGCGTCATGGACTTTGACGTCAAAGTTCATATCGGACTCCTCTTTCTAAGTGTAATCTTTGAAGCTTTATAACTTAATCGCTGATGAAGGTATTTAACAATAATTTCATGATTGTTTAGCTCTAGAGCTAATAAGTATTTCATTTTGCATATAAAAAAATCGCATGCATATTCCCTATTGCTTTCGCACTTTGCCTAAAGCCTCAGAGCAAGACATTAGTGGTTTAATTTCATTTGGGGTGTCTTTTTTTTAGGACAAGCCCTGCACACTATTCCCAACCACTTCAACTCCTGATCAACAATGGCGACCGCCAGATAAACGCCGATTCAATGAAGGTCGACGTTTTTTTTTTAATTTTTTTGTTTTTTTTTTTGTTGTTTTGATGAGTTTGCTCTTGACTCTAGTCTAGGTCAGAGATGACAGAGACAAAGTCTACTATGGAGCGAGCTTACCCAGAAGGAACCTGTTTTGTTTTGTGTAACTCTGCTTTCGTGTGTTGTGTTTTTTATTTTTGTACCCAATAAATGTTTTATCTATATCTATCTACTCAAGTCCCGGAGAAACAATTATCGATTAATAGAGAAGAAAGAAAACCCGTTATAAAAAAAAAACTAAAAAAATAATTAAAGAATAATAAGTAACTTATTAACTTTGAGCGGTAGTGGCAAAGTACGAGCATTTACCTGCACTGAGGCTTTACTCAGTGCCAGTACCGTATTTCATGTTAGATTTTCTGATAAGCCAGGTAATAGTTATGGGCGTCATTTGCAGAATCAAGCCTCCTTGGGCATCAAGATATCTAACCACGAGATGCTATCATTTAACCGGTTGGGCGACATTTTCGTACTGTGTTTATCCCGACCGTGGGTAAGCATTACTTTCCCCTATGTTCTAAGTAATTTCGTCCACTGAAAATAAACAATTTGACAGTTAGTGCCCGTTCTCACTCAGACGGATTTCCCAGTCCGTCAAAACAAACGGATATGCCAATAGTTGCACAATGGGGTTGGCAAGTGAAAGCTGATCTCAGATGGCGCCACCACTACACGAACCTTTGTCAAGTGAGATAAACACTTTTAGTCTGTGATTCCAGTCTTTAAGATACATTTTCTTCGTTTGTTTGTGTATTATAGGCAGTCTGATTTCTTTTAAGGTTTATAAAATCAAATTTGCATTACCTTACATTATAGGTTATGTGATGCGGGTAGGTTTGAGATCGTACAAATCATTGGAAATAGTTTTTGACGATCTAATCAAACTGAAAGTAATCATTTACCTAAGTATTTACTCATCTTCTCATAAAAAAACTGCTTTGTTATTGGTCTGTGCGCTACTAGCGCCGCTTTGACAGTTGTCGGCCCCATTTATATGGCACTGTTCACATTTAGTCGAATCCGAGAAAAAGAATGGATCCGGGTTTTTAGACGGCCATTTTGTCACTGCGAAGAGTGTGAATGAATCTGCCATTCATCAGCCGCCGTCTTCCGTTTAAACAGACGCGAGACGGTCCGTCTAAGTGAGAACTGTCTCCGTGGTCGAGTGGTTTAGGCGTTTGCCTTATGACCCGATGGTCGTGGGTTCGATTCCCATAGGAAGAGCATACTTTGTAAAGTTGTTTTCCAGTTTAGTTAGGACATTGTAGGTTTGAACCACCTGATTGTCTGATAAAAAGAAGATTCCGTGCTTCGGAAGGCCGGTGGTCCCGGCCGCCAAATGGCGGTCGTCAAATAAACCATGTCAGAGGCCCTTGAGGCGGTTTAGAAACTCTGACACTAGGGTCATTAGACCTTACTACCCACGCGATAAGAAGAAGAAGTGTGAACACGCACGTCAGAGATACTCCTGAGATGGTCCCATTATCATCAAGTCAGAATCTGATGATGGGATCCCATGAAAATCGAGGGAAACCCTCAAATTTTATAGGCACAATGTTTTTCGTATACTTTCTAACGCAACTCAGATATTTGTTCCTGGTGATCATCATCTCATGTTGTTGAGCTGATGATGGATGGTACAAGACGGGATCTCATGAAAAATGTTTGTTCAGCGATATTTTCGCCAGTTGTCAACCGATTTGGATGATTCTTTTTTGTTTGGAAGAGTATTTTCCCGGACTGGTCCCATTTAAATTTGGTGAAGATCTGATGAAGAACTTCTTAGGTAAGCAACGGAACTCTTCAATAAACGATAGCAAATGGATCGGGATTGCTGAAATCGCATGTCTGTTTATTGTTTACACCAGTTCAGTTACAACATAACATCAGCGCTCCGGTACGCGGTAAAGGGGTGCGTAAGTACCACGGAAAAGTGAACAATAAAAAAACTTATTTACAAAAAAATACAACCAACATCAAAATAAAAGCACTACAAAGTATAAAATAACTCGGAAAATCGGTGAGGAAATCGGTGTCAAAAAACAAAGAGCAACCAAAAATACTCACTTCTTCGAAATTAAAAAAATCCGGTAGTATTTTTTTGTAAATAAAAGGTTTTATGATTGTACAGCAATGTTTAAAAAATATGAAATAACGAAAACTGATTAACCAAAAATAAACCATTCATGCAGCTGCAGTGCATGCTGAAGTGGAAATGGGTAAGCCATGTCTGTAGAGAGACAGACGATCGATGGAGCAGACATGTGTTAGAGTGGAGACCGCGTATGGGTAAACCGGCACGATGGACCGATGATTTGAAGAAGGTGGCTGGCAGCGGATGGATGCGGACTGCTCAAGACCGGGATGGTTTTGGCGCTCTTTAGGGGAGGCTTACGTTCAGCAGTGGACGGCAATTGCCCCAAATGATAATAATGATAATAACCCATTACAAAGCAGAGTAGGTCATTTAAAATCCTCAACCATGTACTGTCATAAATCTGCCACAATTACCACAGATGTTCGTCAAAGATTAGCTCGTTAATTGCCAATTAACACTCGAACATGCCAAAAGTCAAGTATTTAGGTGATACAAGCGGTGGAAAGTAGGTTGAAGACTGTGCATAATGTTTATGATGTAAATGCCGTAGTTCTTGCCTGCTTACGGCAGCGGAAGGATTATGTAAAGTTATGGATCGCCATAAGTACTTTGTTGTGTTTGCTTTTTACTTCATTGCGTCGGTAAAAAGAGTATGATGCAGCTGACTTGAAAAAAATCACGTATGTGTTACACTATTTGATAAGCAAAGTTTTTTACCCGACACGGCAAAGCCAAAAGAAAGCCTTTAGTCGTGACCGTCAGGATGACTGGACCAAACGAGATATGTACATGAAACTATGTGCACTATTTAATACCTATTTGCTACTATTTACTGTATAATATAATGAGATATTAGCTACCTTTAGCGTTTAAAAAAATATCAAAGAAATAAAGTGGTCAGCCATTCTGTTGTCAAGTTGGCTGACCACTTCCAAGTTCTCATAGTTTTAGCATTGTATTAACCGTGTTGTTAATGTAAATATTTAGTGCCTTTTTTATGTTAAGGTAGCAAAAAGGTACTAAATATTGAAAACTATGAGAACTTAGAAGTGGTCAGCCAACCTGACATCAGAATGGCTGACCACTTTATTTCTTTGATATTTTTTAAACGAAAAGGTAGCAAATATCTCACTATAGGTAGTAAATAGTAGCAAATAGGTATTAAATAGTGCACATAGTCTCATGTACATATCTTTGGTCCAGTCATCCTGACGGTCACCTTTAGCCTAAGTTGTTTTAGGGTTATCGATGTTTCTAATATTTTTTAGTAATATTTTGCCTCTCGACCAAATAATAAAAATGGTGAACATTCACAGCACTCAGAATAATCAACTCATATTTTTTGGATAGCTCATAAACGAATCAATCTCTCAAATAATTTATTTAAGAAAAAATAATTGGAATTGCATGTTCAAGCTTTGAATATGTCTTGAAACATCTCTTGAATAATGTGGTACTTTACTCAAAATAAATGTATCACTCTTGCCATACAAATGACAGTAAGGACAGAACAGGAAAAACATATACTTAGTTTAAGTGATTTTAAAAGATTTTCATAAACATACTGACAGCACATTCATTATATTAATCTCCTTAAATTTGTCTCTGACGGAGTGTCTGGGACTTAATATGTCGTACTCTAGACCCCAGGAGCGGCCAGGATTTTAGTTTGGCGAAGGGGAGTTGGTTAAGAGAGGTCTAAAAAAAACATTATTTAGCTTTTAAATTGAAAAATAACTTTTTCAATTTAAAAGTTAAAATTTCGCATCAAATTCGTGTCCACCGGTCATCTAGTATTTTAGCTGGGAAGGAATGGCATAAATTATCCATCATCATCATCATCATCATCATCATCATCATATCAGCCGAAAGACGTCCACTGCTGTTTTTTGGGGTGGTTTGGGATCTACCTCCTCGCGGTCCACCCCGGGCAACGGCACCACAGGCTTGCCTGTGGTACGGCAGAACGATCCCACTAAAAAGCGGTGGTAGGCTCCGCAAGGAGCCGCCTGGTTCACTACCACCATCCCGCTGAAGTCCGGCGCCAAGCAGCTTGCTGTGTTCCGTCGGTGTGCGGGAGTGCCGGTGCCTTTGGGGGAGAAGGAGATTGTCAGTTGTTCTGCTCAGAACCGGTCTTGGTCGCTGGGTTGGGCTTTCCGGGTAACTCATTTTGGAGGGTAGCGGGATCCGAAGCACGGTGCCAGCCGTTGGCCGACCGCAGTTAGTAGGGGGCCCAAGTAGCACGCCAGCCACGTGTGAATGGCTGCCCCGCCAACTAGCGAAAAGCCGGCGACTGGATGGGAGGACCCGGTGGCCATATCCGGGGGGGTTCGGGCGTCCCCGCAGTCTCCAAATGAGTTCCCCATAGGTTAGTTTAGCTCTAGTGTTCCACTAGGTTTACTGAGCAGTGCCTCGACAGTTCGACTTTTCTCCCCAACTACTCTCCATGATGACAAAAGTTAACAAGAAAAGCAAGGTAAAACAACGGCTGCACTTCCTCCCGCTAAAAGTGCACCTCACTAATATTAGGGGGTTGCACTCCAATCTCGATCCGGTCCATCACCATCTTGAGACCGAGAAGCCGCACCTGTTTTTCTTAACGGAGACGAAGATAACAACCCCGTCGGACGTGGCGTACCTCAACTACCCGGGCTACTCTCTTGAACACAAGTTGAACACAAGCAGGCTGGGGTCTGTGTGTACGTCCGCGATGACATTTGTTGTCGTCGTCTCCGTTGCTTTGAGAAATCGGGTTTTTCTGCCATATGGCTACTTGTGGACACTGGCGTGGAAAAAATCATCTACATCGGCGTATACCGATCGCACAGCGGTGACCAGGAGACAACAGCGTTGTTTAATTCCCTCGTGGAGTCGACCGACGTAGCCCAACAACGGTACCCAACAGCGAAGCTCATTTTTCTGGGGGACTTTAACGCCCACCATAAAGAGTGGTTGTTCCCGTACCAGAAAACTGACCATGCCGGGTTAGAGGCGCGCAAGTTTGCTTTAACGCTAGATCTAACCCAGCTGGTGAATGAGGCAACGCGGGTACCGGATGTTGACGCCCATACACCCAATTGCTTGGACCTTCTGCTGACAACTGATCCGGGCAATCATTCAGTATCGGTCTCAGCCCCGCTGGGAACGTCTGACCATTGCCTGGTGAAATCCGTATTAACCTGCTTTCCTCCAGATAAGAGTACTAGAGGCACGAGACGAGTATGGCGATACGAGTCAGCAGATTGGGATGAGATGCGGCACTTTTTTGCATCTTATCCATGGCGGCAAGTGTGCTTCTCCTCGGGTGACCCCTCGTGCTGTGCTGACTTGATTGCGGACGTGATTCGGCAGGGGATGGAGTATTTTATTCCATTCTCCGACATCCCGCTCGGTCACAAATCCCGGCCTTGGTATAATGCAGAATGCGCTCACGCTGAGGCCCGTAAAGAGTCTGCATACCAAGCGTGGATCAAGGCCCGCGACCGAAAGGTTAAAGCACGTAGGGTTCGCGCGAGGAAAAGAGCCTTTAATTCTGCCGCTAAGTTCTGCAAGCGGGTTTTACGTAGGGCACGTTTTGACCATGTCGGACGTATCGGGGCCAAATTAGCATTGCACCCTCCTGGTAGTAAGCAGTTTTGGTCCCTTTCGAAAGCGGTTGAAACGAATTTCTGTCGACCCACATTGCCTCCAATGTTGAAACCCGATGGCTCGCTGGCTCACTCTGCAAGTGAGAAAGCAAATTTATTTGCAACTCTCTTTGCAAGCAATTCGCGTCTGGACGCTGGCTCCAAGCAACCACCAACTTTACCTCGTTGTGACTCTTCGATGCCGAAGATCACAGTTCACATTAAAGAGGTCCGAAGAGTATTGTGCAGTCTAGACGTGAATAAGGCCAGCGGGCCTGACGGCATTCCAGCGAGAGTGTTGAGGCAATGTGCACCTGAACTGTCTCCTGTGTTAGCACGCCTGTACCGCCTCTCTCTTGAGAAAAGAACAGTGCCGAAATCATGGAAGCTTGCGAATGTGCAACCGGTGCCCAAAAAGGGAGACCGTGCTGACCCTGCACATTACCGTCCGATCGCCATTACCTCCATCCTATGCAAGGTTATGGAAAGGATTCTTAACAGTAAGCTGCTGACCTACCTTGAAGACAATGATCTCCTCAGTGACCGTCAATATGGCTTTCGCCGGGGACGGTCAACTGGCGATCTTCTTGTGTATGTCACGCACTGCTGGGGCGAGGCCATCGAGAGACACGGCGAAGCACTTGCCGTGTCGCTCGATATCTCGAAGGCCTTTGACAGGGTTTGGCACGCAGGTCTGCTCAGCAAGCTTCCTGCTTATGGTATCCCAGTTGGTTTTTGTAGCTGGATATCAGACTTCCTGAGTGAACGGTCGATCCGAGTAGTCGTTGACGGCTGCTCCTCTGACCTCATGGCTATTGATGCCGGAGTTCCTCAGGGGTCCGTTCTCTCTGCAACTCTTTTCCTGCTGCACATCAATGACCTACTTCAGCTTGGTCTTGTTGGGTACGCAGATGACAGTATGGTTTCAGAGAGATACTTGTCCAACGCAACAACCAGCGGGGATGAAGTTCGTTCCTTGAGAGAGGCCATGGTAGAGCGGACAAATTCGACCTTAAGCCTTGTCTCCCAGTGGGGTGATGACAATGTGGTCACTTTTAATGCCACCAAAACACAGGCGTGTCTTTTTACCGCAAAAAGGAGTCGTTTCGACCAAACTCCTACTTTTCGTGGTGCATCTGTTCCTGTGACTGATCGGCTCGAGCTCCTAGGCATGGAGTTGACGTCCAGTCTCAACTTCGGCGCCACCATCGAGTACAAAGCCCAAACCGCTGCCAAAAAGCTGGGCATCCTAAATAGGGTGAAGCGATACTTCAAGCCTGTACAGCTTTTAACTCTATATAAAGCGCAAGTCCGATCCTGCATGGAGTATTGTAGCCACCTTTGGGATGGCTCAGCTAAGTATCAGCTTGCCGCGCTTGACTCGGTAGAACGCAGAGCTAAGAGGCTCATCGGTGACGAAAAACTGGCGGATACCAAGCTACACAGCTTGGCTCATCGCCGTAAGGTTGCCTGCTTGTCGGTCTTCTACAGATTGTACTTCGGTGAGTGTGCCCAAGAACTCCACGACCTCATTCCACCGGCCCCCTTCTACCATCGGACATCCAGACGCACTGCATCTTACCATCCCTACCTTGTTACTATTCCACCAATTCGCACTAAGCGTTTCCAAACGTCTTTTATAATGCGCACAGCAAAGGAGTGGAACTCTCTGCCTGCGTCTGTGTTTCCAAACGCATACAACCCTAATCTCTTCAAAGTTAGAGTGAACAGGCTCCTTCTGGGTAAGCTCGCTCCATCGTAGACTTTGTCTCTGTCATCTCTGACCTAGACTAGAGTCAAGAGCAAACCCATCACAAATAAAAAAATAAAAAAAAAACTGCTGGAAATAGGCCTCCCCAAGTGTCGCCACAACAACCTGTCCTATAAATTATCCATGATAAGAAAACTTGAAAGATCGCTGGTGATGATCAGCCGATCATTAACCATCGATAATCTTAGTAATACCATTTTAGAGGGTATGCGGTACAGAGAGTAAAGTCCCGCAAACTCCATTGAAAAGGGAGAATCCTCCGAACAGATGGTTGTTGTGCCTGGCGGGCTACTGCCCGATAATAAACTTTGCTTGCGCGATGCAGGATTCCGACGGAGTAATTCGCTGCTAGTTGGATAGATGGCGTCGCGGTTCTTTTTGTTGCGATGTAGATTTGCTTCGATGGTTTCTCTTGTGGTGGCATTGATGCCGCTGCACCATCTATGATCGTACATCTAAGTATCACAAAGAAGGCACTTTCCCCTTTCGTTGCTTGGTACAAGTACAGCAACTAAGGAGGTAACAACTTTGTATTGTGCTGTGATGGTTTGAAGGTAGATGACGCTGCCTTGTTGATCTGGGTCTGAGTTCTTGACTGATAAACAGCACAAAAAATATACAGGGTAACTAGTAATTTGTGGAATTGTACTTTTTTAAAAGAGAAACTGACTGTTTGACATATGAACACACAGTGGGACTAGGAACATGAAATCACAAGGCTTCTTTTTATGATGTAGGTGAGAACTAAGAAGGAATTTTGTGACCGTCAGGATGACTGGACCAAACGAGATATGTACATGAGACTATGTGCACTATTTAATACCTATTTGCTACTATTTACTACCTATTATGAGATATTTGCTACCTTTGCATTTCAAAAAATTCAAAGAAATAAAGTGGTCAGCCATTGGTATATAAAAAACCCAGGGTAAAAAAGGGTTTTTATATATCAATGTGGTCAGCCATTCTGACGTCAGGCTGGCTGACCACTTCCAAGTTCTCATAGTTTTAGCGTTGTATTAACCGCATTGTTAATGTAAATATTTAATACCTTTTTGCTACCTTAACATATATTTTTTACACAATTTTAAGAAGCTCCCATAAAAAGTTATCAGTAGTCAAAATAATTATCAGAGTCGAACTGAAATTTTGAAGCAGTATTTTAATACAGAAAATATATCTGACGACAGGATTATCATTAGTTGTGAATGTAATGTGGCGCACATTTTTGAAAAAACGCTAGTCGATGTAATATATAGTGCGGATAGAATCGAATCTTGCTCAAATACAGTGTTCGGTAAATTTGTTTATGTCTAAATGTGCCTTTTTGCCTTTGAACTTGAACATAAAACTTCGTGTGCGTCACATTTTTCACGAATGCTCCGCTCCTATTGGTCGTAGCGGGATAGCTTATCTTCTTCAATAAATTTGCTCTCCAACACTATAAGATTTGTTCAATTCGAACCAACAGTTTCTGAGATAAGCGCATTCCACCAAACAAACAAAAAAACAGCTTTATAATATAGATAAAATTCTACAATGGATATCCTGAAATAAGTTGTTCATAAGTCACTAAACGCCTGCTAAAACATTGTCAGCAATTATTCTGAGAAGAACATTGATATATAAAAAACCCAAGATACACACTCAGCATCTCAAAAACGTCCGCAAAAAACAAGCGCAATATTTATATTTGTGCGACAGTTTCAAACAGTCTCGCATCGCTCGCCATACTGAACTGCTTTGTAAAAACAACTTTAAGCGATCCGTGTAAGGTTGAATTTGCAAAAAAAAATGTTTATAGTATAACTACACACAACTCACACATGACACTTGATACATGTCAGTTTTTGACGACAGTTTCGAGTGTTCGAAATCTTGGGTTTTTATATATATCAATGGAGAAGATGGAATAACTAATTTAGATACACTTTCTTGTAGACTTGTGCTCTGATTGGTCGTCACTTTTTTTAAGTTCACAATGTCTCGGAATTAATTCGAGAAATTATGAACTATCAAATTTTGATGCGTAAAAAAACCTTCTGAGGACTTGGCCAATCTCGGTTGAGATTGGCTACCATCACCTATATTCAGTCAGGAGGACGTAGGGGGCAAAAGATAATAAATACGATATTTATATGTTACAGACTACATTTAATTGAATAACTATAATAATAATTGAATACATCGTTGTCTGTTCGTTGATAAAAATCACCATACAATATAAACATAATTATAGATTAATTTTATGTGTATCTACAAGGATATTGTACAATTTTCAATCTTTTTGCATTGAGTTTTTCGATTAAATATGTTTTATAATTACATAGGTACATAATAATTAATACATAACCACCCTACTCCAGATGCTTGAAAAACGTGAAGTCAATAAATAAGCAAGTTATTTGACCACCGTCAGTTTATAATACTTCGCGTGAGATTGTAATATCTTTCTTTCGATAAGACACATGTCAAATGTATTGAAAACTGTCAAATTTGATTTAATATTTAAAATAGTTCACAATATTTCTATATCTAAATATATGCTTATAATCTCGCAATTTGCATTACAAACTTCCAGTGTTTATCCGATGACATATCCAAATTCAATAGTTTACATTATCTGTCTGTGCCTTGCCGTCAGATCGTGATATAGCAAGAGCGAAACGCAAAACGTCATGATGCAGTTTGACAGTTCTAACTTGCTAGTTTACTGACCTCGTCTGAAACAAGCTTTAGGCCGATGCCTTTATCAGATCCCACGTGATAGGCAAGCCTATCTTACAAATAATTATAAAAAAATAAACTAGGGATGATAATATAAACGTTAATGGCACTCATAGCCTAAAATATTTGCTGATGACATTTTATAATATTATATGTTTTGCGAAAATGTTTTATTACTATTTACATTGTTTTTTAAATATTGTTTTTTCTTCTTTATTTCTAACTACATAATTATTTAATTGGATGACAATTTCGTGATAAATGCTTGATTTTAAGCGCCAATAGTTAGTTCGTGATACATCCAACAGATGGCGCTAAAACTACATCAGTTTTTCAAGACATCTCACACATTTTTTATCTGTAAGTAAATAATAATATTAAATAATTTTCGTTGTTATTTTTTTATTATAAAAAATGCTTTAAACAGATAACATTTTGCGAAAACCCCAGTCGTTTTAATGACAACGACATAAAATATATTTTTAGGTTACCTTTTTGACAACTGCTGTTTTCGCTGTACCTATTCTACACATACCAGCTTACAATATCCCCTTCTACTTGACTAATCGTTTAGTTTTGTACACACGTTATCTATTCTCTTGATTAAGGTACATTCAGTGCCTTTTCAGACGTTCGCAGTTATCGGAATAACGGTTTTTAACCGGTATTCGTTTAGTACGAAAAGGTTTCGCCGTGCAAAACAGCTCCATGAAAATGGGATCCGGATAGGAACCGGATTGGACATTTTTAGGACAATACTAGGACAGATTACAATCATTTGCAATTTTAAAGATAATTTCAAAGTTCAATACCTGGGGGGCTACTCTCTAACGAAATCCGTAGTTTCGGGCTTAGTTGCGGGCGGTCGTATTCTACTCCGTATCACCTACAGACTTACGATTAGTCCCGAACCCGAACTGAGAATGAATGACAACACGATTTCACAGTAACTGTTAAATCGTGTTATAGTTCTCAGTGCTTATGTGATACGGAGTAGAAAATGCCCGCCCGCAACTAAGCCCGAAACTACGGATTTCGTTAGAGAGTAGCCCCCTTGATTCGAAAATTAACTACCTAGTTGAATTATACACATAGAATGGAAGACATTAGGTAGGTACTATAAAGACACAAAGCATTAAAGTTCCCTCTTGCCAGAAGACATTCTAATAAAGTTTTTGTTTAACGTTATTAACTAAATAACGTTATAAAACGATAACTCATATAACTGTTACGTCTCTTTGATAACGAATATCGTTAAACCAAGTCTAACGTTACAGTTTCTTTGAAAATAAGTGATACTAGGTAAGCAAAACGACAATTTAAACAGTTACCAAAACAAAACTAGTATCGAATTGGTTCAGATCAAATAAAGAAAATATAAAATAAAGAAACATTGTCGAATCATTATGAAATATGACAAAAATACACGACAACTGACTTCTTAACTCGGAATACAAACTAACTTAACCATTTTCTCTGATATTAAGGCACAATTAAATAGGTATATAAATGACTATATAGTGCTTATATACTAGCTGCATACAATTATGTAAAGAACACGTTAAATAATAAACTAAATTATCGTAATGATTTGCTTCAAAAGTGTGTTTATAAGTATCTGAGCCGTCAGCAAATTGACCGATATCCCCGTTGTCAATCTTACTGACCAGCTAGATTGATATTTTTAGTGTTCCGTACGCACCCAAAGGGTATCCAACGGAACCCTATTACTAAGCCTCCGCTGTCCGTCCGTCTATCTGTCAGTGGGCAATATCTCAACAACCGTAATAGGCAACCATTTGAAATTTTAAGTGTGTATTACTATTGCCGTTGTAACAACAAAACAAAAAATTATAAGGGCCACCCATACAAATCTATCTTTTTTTTCGGTTTATGGTACAGAACCCTTCGTGTGCAAGTCCGACTCGCTCTTGGCCGGTTTTTTGTTATTATTATTGATAGGATTATGTTAGACCACAATCTCACTTGATTTCTATCAAGTGAGATTGTGGTCTAAGCCTGGTCTGGTTGAATGGTTGATGGTTACACTTGTCAAGAAGTAACCTACTAACTGTTGACTTAAAGACCTCCAGGTTTTAGCTATTAGAAAACCCAGACTTCCTATAAGGCATTCCACTCTTTAGCTGTACGCTCAATGAATTTATACCCAAAACGTTTATAATATTATTATGTAGGTTGGGTAAACATTATAAAATGAGAACTTTGGAAACTTCAGCATAGATTGGCAGCCTATGTGCCTATCTCTGGTGAAAACCAAGACAGACTGTCAGAAAACAAATCACCGTTCTTTGCTGGTACTATCTCGATAAATAAACAGACAGTTGTGTTGAAAGGGGGTTTTTCGCGTCACTTCTTCTTCCCAACATAACACTAGGAAGTGGTGCCGGGAGGGCGTTGTGGGGTACTGTCTGTTTATAGATTTCTATGTTCAAAAACTGCTGATTGTCAGCTTGATTTGAATCACCTTTGTCATTCGCTTGAATCAGGCTTTTAATTTTAAATGAAATATGTAGGAGAGAATGCAGATGTGATTACCCTCTTAATGAAATAGTGATCTTGACTTTTAAGCTCATTATAATAATGTCATTGTCACCACGAAAAGCGAATTCTTTTGCATTAAATTATAATTACTTTTTTAGTATCGACAACATTAAATTCCTTTGTGATTTAAAATTAACTCCAAGCATATTTTTTTGGTAGGTATTTTCTTCAACTTGTGGTACATGGGACCCCATAGAGCTTAGTGGACCCCACTCTAATAGAACCATATTTTCCTATTTAGCTTTTTAAATGGATGACAAAAGATTTATATTGTCTTGTCTACGTAACGTGGATTATCTTCACATTCTACAGCTATGTCACGAGTTCGTGAAGATTTCAAACTTTTAAGATACCTAGTACTTAATATGTACCATGTAGATTTAAATACATGCCCGTGTTAATATAGATTATAGCAATAAAAACGCCAAGCATTTATCGCTGTACCTAAATTCATCAAAGTTGGTTCAGCTATTGAGGCTTGAAAACGACACAAACAAACTCACTTTTGGCATTTATAATATTAGTTATGGTCCGTATTTGTAGATTGAAATACAAATTATTACAAAATAAATTCGATTAGTTTATCACAAAACGTGCTCTTCACTGCTAAACATATTTAAATGAAATATACAAATGATATTAACAACATAACCTTTTTAATTATTACTTAAAACAATAAAAACGGGCCTTTTTGCGGCCTCGAACGGCGTAAAACTAATGCAATTATCGTTCTAATGATTTTTAAACGTCCGTGGATTAAAATCGATATTTAATTACTAGAAATAATTAAATTACAGTTTCTTAGGTACCCTGTTTAGCGTAGGTACGGATTTCTAAAGTAATTAATCGATGTAATCGGAAACAATCGGAAACGTTTCGTGACAAATCGATTAAATGGAACCTCGATTCGATTCTACGATCGCTTTGCGCGTTCGCATTTTGAAATTGGGTTATTTTATTTTTTACAGCTTAATACACAATGCTTCAACCAAATGACACTTTTATATCCCTTGCTGTTTTTGTATAGAAAAGATACAACAAATTATCCTCTAATAATTATTTGCTTTGACTTTCCTTCTACACAAATTCAACAACAAATTATTGAGGGACCTCCTATATTATTATTTATTATTGTTGAACTCAGCCCTTAAGGATAAAACACACCTAGCAGTATCCAGTAGCGGTTACAATAACTGATGTTCTTTAAACGTTACGTTTTCACGTTACTTCATAAAAACGTTAATCCCTTGTCATTTGCGTGCACAAGTTATTTGGCTGTGTTCGTTTTGTTTCGTGATCGAGGTAAAATGTGTTGGCTCCGTTGGTGCGCTGCTTTCGTCATCAGCCGATAGATGGCGCCCTTTCAGCTGTGGCGTTGTGTTATCTGAAATAGAAACAGGAGAATTTGAGATTTTTTTCTGGTATAGGTGTGGGTTTTACTTTATAAGTGTAGAGAACTGCTGAAGTGCAATGTAATTTATTCTTAAGAAATGAATGACTTTGAATCATGGGCGCCGGCAGGAAAATTTTCAGGGGGGTGCATCTCCAAAAACCCGCCCCGAATAGGATAGGTTTTCTTTTGTCTAGACCTGCCTAAGACGGATACAAGGCTGAACGCGAGGAAGCTCGAAGTACCTTGCCTCAGATTGCCTAGGTATCTTCTACTACATTCCGCTTTTTAATATATCTTCATGTTTTCGTATGTTTTAGATATTGAAAGCTAGGGGAGTGCAAGTGCACCCCCTTGCACCCCCTTCCCGGCGCCTATACTTTTAATTGAAGCAAGAAAACATAAGGAACCTTATCACATTATTATAGGCAGCCATTTTAAGACGTTATTATTACATGAGAAGAAATATTTTCCCCTGAATGCAGTTTTTAGGTGTCACAAAAGCAAATATTTTCAATAATTTATCATAGAAATTGTTTCAACAACAATCTATTTGAAAAGTAACAGTGTGAGGATTTCTTGAACTTTAAGTTTATTACCTTTAAGTAAAAGAACTCTTAGATTTAGGTAGACATTAATTACAGCCGTCATAAAAAGGGACGAATCTACCCAAAACGAAGTAACTGATTTCCAACATCAAGAAAATACGTTAAGGTTGAAAATAGATTACCTACTTCATTTTGTGGTATAACAAATAGTTATCCAACACAGACACGTGACGCCTATAGAAGCATTTTTTCTACCCAAACATCTATTGCAAAAGCAAATTTTATGTTGGTTTGGCATAGCAGCATCAGCCCATAAAACATCATATAATTTGCTTAAATAAGAAAACCGGTTTGAATAACGATAAAACAACACTAGGTACTTATTGCCAAGACCTTGAAGTTAATTTTAATATTTAATTGGTATAATATTTATTTTTACCTACTATTCGATTGAGTAGCTCAAGAATGTTTGTACAAATATAATTATAAAAAAAAACTGGTATTTGACAGTTATAGCACAAAATAATGTACAAAACCTTGAATTGACAAATATTGTTAAATAAATAATTCCACCATATGCTCTCTCTCTCAATTAGTGGAGTAAAAAATACCTACCAACAGGTGCCAAAAGCAAGCATCAAATTCCGCTCAGAGAGGTAGAAGTCATTTTTATTTAAAAGGAACAACAAACAGCTACAATATAAATCATAAAAAACAAAGTTACACAAAATATATCACAATATTGTAGCCCACAACGCTGTTCACAGATAAGCGGTAGAATACATAGAAAAAGATCACAAGGATGACAGACACGAGCATTTGATGATGTTCCGTCCAAAAAAAAATCACTCGGGTGGAGCCACCGACAGAAGCTAGTATTTCATAATCATCATCATTATCATAACCGCCGGAAGACGTCCACTGCTGGACATAGGCCTCCCCAAAGGAGGGGGGTTTGTCATAATCGCCACGCTTGGCAGGCGGATTGACGATCGCAGTGTTTGGTGTTGCGTTTTACAGAGAACGCGCGCTGCTGCCCATTCTCTGGTGAGTTCAAGCTAGTATTTAATACGATAGAAATCAGCCTAGCCTATGTTTATACAGGGTGTAAAGGACATCGTAACGCAAACTTCGCGTAAAGGCTACACCTAATGCCACTAACCAAATTGTGGAAGTCATTAATCTCGCTAATGATCGGTTACAGAAATTGTCATTTTCGAGCACGCAATGTATTGTGAACAACGCGATCTAAACGCGCGAGAGCGTTGTACGGAGTACGTACCTACACTACTTGCACACACACATACACAAGGCTGCGACGCCGCGCGCGCTGCGGTCTTTAAATGTACTCGTAGGTGCTTACCTACGATTATCGCCTACCTATCGTCGACAACAAATCACACAAAATCATTTTAACACTCAGAAATACCTACGGTACCTACTGATGGTAGGAAAATGTTTATGCAGAATTTAAGAGAAGAAAAGGATCCATAAGCTTGGTCTCTTAAAATCACAATTCCGATAAGGATTGATAACAAAAAAGAAACTTGTAAGTACCTACATTGAGATCCCGTAACATAGGTATAAAATAATGAACTATCTAACTCACTTTGAATGTAGGTACTATGAATATCGCCTTTCGCGGCACAAGAATAATGCCTTTCACATAAAATGAATCATTTGTATCATTCAGAAATACTTACCTACTGATAGTAAGAACTATCCAATACGAGTCCAGGATTGCTTAATAAAAAATAAGCTGGAAGTACATTGAAATCCGGTAACGAAGATAACTAATGAACTACCTAACTAACTTTGAATGTACCTAAGTACCTACGAATATCGGCCCTTCGCCAACAACAACTGACATGTTTATGCAGAAGTTAAGGAACCATAAGCTTAAGCATGTTCCACACGGATGTACCTGATCCAATGTCCAATCCAAGGTGACCTTGGTGGGAGCTTGGTTTCCATCCGCGAGTTTTGTATTAATTTGGATTGCATCTGCCGTCTACACGGATGGCAACAAGCTAGGTCATCTTGGATGGGTCGCTGGATTACATCCTTGTGGAACATGCTTTAGTCTCTTAAAATCACGAACACGATTCCGATAAGGATTGATAACAAAGCCGGCCATGTTCGAGTCGGACTCTAAAACAAAGGGTTACCATAACCCAAAAAAACGTTTCTTTTATGCGAGCCCACCAGTAAATTATCTAGTCCTTCAGACGGACGGACAGCGGAGGCTTAGTAATAGGGTTCCGTTGGTTACGCTTCGGGTGCCTACGGAATCCTAAAAATAAAATTGTAAGTAATAAAACCTACATTGAGATCCGATAATGTACCTCCTACTAACTCACCTTAAGCTCGCTCACCCCTAACCAGATAGGGTTCGAAGTGGCCGCCGCCAGCACGCTCGCAGATCTGAGCGCGGCGCAGAGTTTTTTGCGTGGACACTGGGCAGAAACGTTGGGTCCTGGGCACACTCCTCACGCAGCGACGCAAACACATTCACGATGCGATTCCTCATCTCGGCTACGGAATCGCACTCTGACACAAACACTTTGTCCTTGACGTAACCCTAAAGAAAAAAATCTAACGGGGTCAAGTCTGGTGAGCGAGCTGGCCATGGCTCCGGGCCGAATATCCGATCCACCGGTTTCCGAAAGACTCGGTAAGGCAGCGTCTGACGGGAAGAGTCAGGTGCGGGGGAGCGCCGTCGTGTTGGAACCATGCCACTCTGTACTGGGCTAGAGGTATATCCTCGATTATTTCCTGGAGGTTTGTTCTAAGGAACTCCAGGTAATTTGTCCCGTTTAATCGTTCCGGGAGAAAAATCGGCCCAATCACGCAGTCTTTATAAATGCCGGCCCACACATTCACCGACCATCGAGTTTGGTGTCCCATCTGCTGCAATGTGAACGGATTGGTACGTATTCCATTTCGAGTAAACGTGGACTCATCCATCCATATCACATTTGCAGCAAAGTCAGGGATTTCGTCGTGCTCTCGTTGTAGCCACCGACAGTACCTAACACGGGATTCTCTTTCTGCGGGTTATAACGCCTGCACTTTGTGAATGCTAAGACACGCTGGTACGCTCGTGTTATCACTCGAGAATTTCGTGGATGTCGAGCTCCTGGATACCTGACTACGTAAATACGCAGTGCCTCACGTGCGTTCCCACGTGCTTCGCCATAGCACATCAGCATGTTACCATATTCTTTTGCACTGTAGTAATCATCATTAAGTCCAGATGACATCTTTAAATGAAACACACAAAGACACACACAAACACAAAGAGAAACCAAAAGTTGACTTTTCAAACGTTCCGAAAACCGAATTTTGCAATAAAAGCACACTCGTTTGCTATCAATGTCAACAAGGGACTGACCAAAATCTATCATAAAATGTCCATTTCGAACTTTCCTTTGAGCTCGCCGACAATTACCTACGTGCATTAGTACAGTAGCGTGGCTTTCAAAGGCTTTTTTATTTTTTTTAATTGTATGATTTAGTTTATTGAAAAACTGAATTAGTTACTTGGTCGTTTTATACAAACAAGATTAAGATCTAAGAGAACCCAAACTGTAAAATACCGAACGATTTATTTTTTCACGGGGACCACTCGCAGTTCACCTCGCTAAGGGTGGTCACTGCTCAGACGGGCTAGCCTGTGGTGGCCTAAGAATATGGATATGACTCTAAAGCCCCCAGCCGAGGCAACAAAATACCGAACGAAGCGATCAAGTTTCGCCACTGAATGTAAAGTATGATTTTATTTAATCCTAACAAAACGAAATTAGCGTCATCACTCATCATTATTAAGTCTCAACACCATGTACATAATTTAGTGCTGCCGTATTTAAAATTCTGTCACATTGATGTATTAAAACGTAAATTGGGTATACCAAGAGCCAATTGAGATAAGCGTAACATTACTTATTTTACCTTAAGAATTAGTATGGTTTGTGAAACGCTAGTAAAAAGAAAAATTATTTTTGCTCGATCGGGTAAAACCACTTAGCGGGTTAGCCCCTCTCCCTTACTACTATCAACGCCACATAATACCTACATCAACTGTTGGCGGCGGCGTCGGCGGCATGTGCAAAGGCCCAAAGAGCGCGTGCTACGTATTGCCGCTATAAGAAAATAGGACTTATCGACACAAAACGAAGTAACCGATTTTCGACCTTAAGCTATTACATTAAAGTTGAAATCAGTTACTTCGTTTTGTTGTGATACGTTTTATTTTCTTATGTCGGCAATTTTAGGCGGAATCCTTTAGCGGTGCCTTTGACAAGCTACACACACATGCACACTCGTTGTGTGCAGGCAGCTACTAGGCATGCGTTGACCTTTCGTTTGAACTTTGGACAGCTGAGCAGATACCTATTTGTAGTTTTATTTACATTTCTATTTTTAGTAAAAGTAGTGAGTTAATTATTTTTTTACTGAAAATCTCATTGGGTTAGGTCAGAATAACGATTATGAGCAGTCTAAAGTAAAAAAAACTCCTGAAAAAAATGAAAAAATGAGGAAAAAGCCGACGAAAAATTCCAACTTGGGGGTGTCCAGAATCATGTCCTGGACCCATGGAAATCGTTTGTGCGTCGATGTCTTTTACACCCGGTATAGACTTTTAGTCTAACTGGGTGCACCTGAATACCAGTGTTATAGTTACATAGAATGCCGGCCTGTCTGCGCTTACTTACTTATCGTGCGAGGTCTAACGACCCCACACACCCTAGTGTCAGAGTTTCTAAACCGCCACAAGGGCCATGAACTATGTCAGAGGCCTGACATGGTTCATTTGACGACCGCCATTTGGCGGCCGGGACCACCGGCTTATACGTGCCTTCCGAAGCACGGAATCATTTTTTTATCAGGACAATCAGGTGATTCAAGCCTGTAATGTCCTAGCCAAACTGGAAACAACTTTACAAAGAATGCTTCCCGTGGGAATCGAACACACGACCACCGGATCACAAGGCAAACGCCTAAACCACTCGACCACGGAGGCAGTTACTCGACCACGGAGGCGTTTGTCTGCGCTAGTAAGATAAATGTTGTTACCTAGGCGCGTGTCTCTGTCGCATGACGTGGGGCATCTCCCGGCGCTCATCCTCTCCTAGCTGTAGGCCCGCCACTAGCTGCATAATCTCCCGCTCCTTCTTCAGTTCTTCGCGACCTGACTCCACCTGGAATCGAGAGGATACGACGTTAGTATCGCAAGTTTTATTTATAATCAGCTTCGTGAAAAATATTTTCGTTGGTTTTTTTGCATGGAACTCTAATTCTTTTTGCTAAAATAAAAGTAACCTAAGTTACTCCTCATTACATCAGCGCATCAGCATCATCGTTAATTTCCTGACGATTTTGTGTCGCCGCAGAATACATTTTTCTTCCATTCATACTCATTCCTACATCTCTGTTGGCCTCCATCGAAAGGATGACCCTTGCAGGCTACAACTCCATTCCCACAAATCATTCATCGTTTTTTTCTTTCATCTTCGCCTACTCTTATTGTTATTATAAAGTTAAACTGACTGTTTGAAAAGTTTTTTCTAAAAATAAAGACTAAACTGAACAAAATCTGTAACATAACGAAAAAACTGAAGTGTTTATATCTACTGGTACCTATAGCTATATCTACACGCTGATTTTGAATTTATTTATCTTAATAATTAATTCATCTTTAATCATTTTATATCCCTGAACCCAATAATTTGTAATTATATAAAATCACAATAAAGATAATTAATAACTTAGCACAGCCAAGAACTAGAACGAAAGAAAGAAAGAAAATTGTGTTTATTGGCATTACATAAATAAAACACCTAAAGAAAGAAAGAAAAAGCGAACTTAACATACTAAAACAAATGAAATACAATTACATAAACGATAGTCACCAATAAAATATGTCACCTTTGGGACACCCTCGACCCAATATTCAATAACGATAACGTTTCTCACAAACGTAACTAGTTACTATCGTTGCGCAACGGTTACAGTTATAACGCAATACCGAACCGGGCATTATTTCCTTATAGTTGCTCGTGGGATATTTCATTGCACGCACGAACTTAAACGAATAAAGCGATTTTGAATTAAGAACAATTTCGAAAATTGACCGTTTTACCTAATTCCGAACGTTCGAGGTTGGTAATGTGTTTTGGTAAATGCACAACAAAGGAATTGTTTTGCATTCGACGTGAAATGTGTGCGTGCAATGCCTTTGGTTTTTCAAAGTCAAAACATTTATTTCAAAGTAAGTTTTGCATGCGGATTCGGCTGTGAAAGACGAAATTTATTCCAAAGGAACTCCCGAAATATAAACGAATGTATTCTACTTATGTCCAATTCAAGATGTGGTTTATCCATGTCTAATATTTTATTAAATCAAACATCCAAACTAATTTATAATAGGTACTAGTAGGACAATCAATTCACGTTAATCGTGAACCTATTCAACTAATTATTATCCACTGCATTTCTTAATCCCTTGAAATATTAGATTCAGGGCTAATTTTCGCCCGTCAGATATTTTAGGGCCAATTCTACTACTTAAATTTTTTAGCAACGTTGCAGTCTGTCAGAAAGTGTCAATTTCCATATATTTTTGACAGATTGCGACAGACATGCCAAATGCAAACGTTGCAAAAATTAGTGGAATCGGTACTCTTTTATTCGTGAATTAAAAGAAACATATATTTTGTCAATATTTTTGTATGATGCTGTCAAAAATTAAAACATTTTCATTGGATTTTAATATCCATGATTAAAAAACTGACCAAGTGCGAGTCGGACTCGCGTGCAAAGGGTTCCGAACGAATTTAATTTCTTTTACCATGTTATTTTAATATCATAAACTTCTCATAGGTTTTCCTGTACCTAATCTTTAGAAAAAGATGTATTATCTCCATTTTTTTTTCAAAATTTTAGGCTCTGTAGTTTCGGAGATAACGGGTGGGAACGGTAATTTTTCGTCTAATTTCTTAAATAACTTCAAAACCATTTATTTTAAAATTATGAAAAAATATAATTAAAACTCTCACAGTAAGCCCTTTCATTTGATATGTCACATGATATTGTTCAAAAAACATTTTTTTTAATTTTCTAGTTTGACCCCCAAAAGTGACCCCATACTAAAAAATAAATTTACGTAACACGCCCGTGTTTGGGTCACAAAAGTCCATAAGTGTACCAAATTTCAACAGAATCGCTCCAGTGGATCCGGAGAAAACTGGCTGTGACAGACGGGCAGACAGACAGACACCCGAGTGATCCTATAAGGGTAGTAGCCTATTGAGCAATAGTTCTCAAGTAGTTTAAACATCGTAGGTAAGTTTAAAAACAAAAGAAATCGTTGACGACAGTTCACATTTGCAGCTTGCTATGAATGCTGTGATAAATCATTGAGCCAAATCACAGAGTACACATGCAACCAGAGACAACATGTTGACTGAATGAAATCATTGGTTTAAAAAAAATTAAATTATCATGATTTCATTGTTTGCGGTGGCCAGCGATGGGCTAGAGATGGTTTGCAACCCAATAATTATGTTAAACTAGCTATCGTCCGCAGATCCGCCCGCGTGAATGACGAAAAAATATATCCTATGTGTTATTCCAGGCTATAATCCACCTCTGTGCCAAATTACATGAAGATCCTTTCAGGCTCACAAACTTTCGCATTTATAATATTAGTCTACTCGTTGACCCGCTCTCTGCTCCGCTCCTATTGGTCTTAGCGTGATGAAATATAGCCTATAGCCTTCCTCGATAAATGGGCTATCTAACAAATCGGAATAGTAGTTCTTGAGATTAGCACGTTCAAGCAAACAAACAAACTCTTCAGCTTTATATATTAGTATAGATTATAGATAAAACGCCGTTTTTGGCCAATCTACAGACGTGATGTTATGATACGTTCAGTCTCTGTTTATTAACTACTCTGTTGCCTACGTGCTAAGTTATTAGGAATGTTGACAACGCGACACGTACCTATGATTTACACTTCAGTACAAAGACACAATAAATCATGTAGTTAGAAAGGTTTCATTAACTAACGTTGATGAAAAAAACTAGTCGTAGAGTGTTAACTACGCCATTTTCCGACGTTCCAAACGATTTCGCAGTGATTATTGTCAACGTGAATTTATAAGGTTTATTAGCAAGCTGTGATTAAGAATTCATGAGACATAAATAGCGGGAAAACGAGCAGTTAAAGCGACATTATGATGACAGAAAAATGCCTTGTGACGGAGGCCGTTTTTCTATTTTCTACCAACTTATAAACTCAACAGCGAGGTTCCTACACCTTAAGGCTTGTATCAATGCCAATGACTTTGAGCATATAAACGGAGCTAACTACTCCTCTACGCGCCACTCCGCTACCCGCATTTTTATTTTTTTATAATAAAAATAATACATGTTTTTAAAAAGTAACAAAACCAAATCATTTTCGTTTATATTGCAAAGCAGTAAATATATTTTTATACTCTTTTAATAAAAAATGAAGATCATATCATGTAGATTACTAACTGTCGGTTTTCTACCGGTTGCATTTCGGGGAATGTGCGACGGAATTGCATAATTTGATTCCGCCAAGCCCGTTCCATCATCGGACCACAAGACGAACGGCGATGCGCCACCGGTACATGGTGGACATCCCACCCACGCGCACAAAACGTTTTGGGAACACATAGTGCGTGCAGCTAAGAAGTGGAATTCCCTGCCGGAGTCTGTGTTTCCTGATAGCTATAACCTGGGAGTATTTAAGTCAAGAGTGATTAGGTTACTTCTAGGCAAGCGTGCTCCATCTTCGACCACATCATCGCTTACCATCAGGTGAGATAGTGGTCAAACGCGAGCCTATAAATAGTAAAAAAAACTTTAGTATTAACGTTGTGTTTAATTATAAGTACAAAAATACTATCATTTATGAGGTAGAATACAATGTTTATTTATTGCGCTATCGTACACAAATATGACAATTTACATGTTATTATTCATAATATTATATCGTTATTTATTTATATATTACATTAATTTTTATCTCTTAGAAAAATCAACTTTCATCCATAATTTCGTAATTCCGTAATTTCGTATCCTTGGATACGCGTGGCACGCTGTACATAAACACAGACGGACATTCGCGCAAGCGCCCTGTGCCGCCTAAGCGGAGCAGCACACTCAGGCACGGTAGAAAGAGTGGGAGATACTAGTTCCTCTCCCTTCCCCTCGATCTTACGCTTTTTCGATCAGCATCACGTGACCCTGACGCGAGTCCGTCTTACGCTTTTTCGATCAGGTCACGTGTCCTGACGCGAGTTTAAGATTTTATACCCATTACAGAAAAAGTGCTCAACGCCGCTAAAGAAGTTTTCACTTCAAAAAAACTACTTTTTTAGATTTAATTTCTCTGTTAGTGCCGACGAAAAGCTGTTTCATCTGCACGCTGTTTCAAGCTTTTCGAGAGAGCTGCCTTAACGTGCTTTTCAAGGAGTCTGCACGTTGTAATGAACTGGTATTCATCCACGGAACGACCTCGGCAAGTATTGCTTAACCTGTAAATTCTTTTTACTTCGACCCCTGCAGTCCCACTTCACCCTCGCAGACTTATCACCGGTATCGGCTATGCCTGTCTTGGATCGTATGATGGTGTTGCAAATATAATAGGTGATACTATTCTTATATCAACTTCATTGTACCGACGTACGCACAAAACGTTTTGGGAACACTTTCATTGTTCGGCCATTTACGAGTGCGGCCTCACCAGTGCGTTGCGTTGCGTCGTCGTCGCAACGGATCAATGCATTTTATGCCGCACCTGCGACGTCGTGCGTCGTCACAGCGCAAGAGGACCACGCAGTGCGTCGTTCTCTTGCGTAGCAGTGAAACACTGTCCGTCGTTCCGTTGAAACATCGCATGCGACGACGCAATGCTCTAATGTGGCCTGTCATTTAAAATGTATGGAAATTGACGCGGCGTATGAGGCCGCACTGTATGGAGTGGTTTCCCTGCCAAAGTCTACATTGCTGATAGCTACAGCCTGGCGTTCCAAGCCAAGAGTGACCTCTCTCTCAGTGGCCGTAGGAATTTCGGGAAATCGTCTCTTAGTACTATTACTCTCAAAGGAACCTACATGCCAAATTTCAGCTTTCTACGACCAGTAGTTTCGGCTGTGCGTTGTCTGTCAGTCACTCACTCAGTAACGGACGAGTTTTAAATACCTATTAGGATTATAAAGAGGTAAACTTTGTGAGGTTGTAGCAGGTAATCTCTGGATCTACGGAAATGATTTAGAAAATTCTTTTACCAATAGAAAGCCACGTTATTTGTGAGTGTCATAATAGGCTATATATTAACCCAAAAAATACCGCCCAACGAAGTGAGCATCGGTCAGCTAGTTAACAATAAATAAAATAAACATGAGTATTATTGAACCCTTCATTTTTATAATGGCACTATTTCTCACTATAATTCCATCGACTTACCCCACCAATCTGTCAAACTCAAATTTCGACAAATGTCATTGGAAAAAAGGTACCTACGTAGACCTATTACATTCACCATCGACATAACTGCGAACGCAATTTCAAAGTCATTTCGTACTTCGGAAGGCGAAGGAAGTGCGTATTCCCACGCTGCTGTGATTGTAAACTTGATATTATGTCGAGTGACAGTTTGAAGTATATCGAGTGCTGACTTGACGTGGGTGTCATCGTGATTTATTTCATTGATAATTAAGTCCATATATTTGAATATTTTTGTGGCTTTGCTGTTGAGTTTTTGAATTGCAAAAGGTTTGACATAAAGGATTACCAATGCGACCATCCTTTTCATAAAGCGACTCCTGAAGCTCTTTACGCTATGGTCGCGACCATAAACAACAAGAACTTTTGTGACAATCCTCATAAAATTAGGTACAAGACTGACTTTCTGATTTCCTGGCTTCTGACTACAACCGAAGGAGTAGGTACCGTGTTTCCCTGAAACAACCTTTAGTTCTTTTTTTAATACCAGAGACTAATTTGACATTTCATGTGATTGTTCTTTCTTTTTTCAATTTGGAGTTTGACATTTCCACCTGTCAAATTAGTCGCTGGGATTAAAAAACGAACTTTAGTTCGGTTCTGGAGACCATTTTGGTCCCAATCGGTCAAAAGTGTACGGAAATTGTGGTATTTATGACAGATTGCGAATGAGATACATACGCGACCGCTTTTTAAAATTTTGTAAAATTGGCCTCAGAAAAGCTTTCACTCCAATTAAATTACCAGGTATTTAGCTGTTCCAGTTACATTGAAGGCTGACCCAACATTGGGAAAAAGCTAAGCATTATAGAAAACTAGCTTCTGCCAGCGGCTTCGCCCGCGTGGTCCCTAGGGAACATACTCCCGGGATAAAAAGTAGCCTAAGTCCTTTCTCAGGCTCTAGACTATCTGTGTACCAAATTACATTTAAATCGGTCCAGTAGTTTTGTCCTGAAAGTGCGACAGACAGACAGTTACTTTCGCATTTATAATATTAGTAAGGAAGTAAGGATAACATAAGCGGGGTAGATTTTCTTTCACAAAAATGTTATTACGTCGTCATTGCTTAAAATTTTATTCCCGTCATAAATGAGAATGAGAACAAAATTGCCGGTCACCAGTTGCTTGGTTTTAGCAAAGTCATTTCCTGAAGATTTCTTTAGAAACACAAAGCGGAAAGTAAATAATGTAATAACCACAATATTGTATTGGCATTGTGTAACTTCATGATTATCATCATTATTTCAGCCGAAAAACGTCTACTGATGAAATGGGCCTCCCCCAAGACATAGGCGTCCCCAAGACTCGCCAAATCGACCGGTCCTGCGCGTCTCACATCCAGTAGGTTCCCGCAGATTCACTAGCTCATAGGTCCTCTTTATGGGAGGCCTTCCAATGCTGCGTTTTCAGGTACGTGGTTCATCATCATCATCATCATATCAGCCGAAAGACGTCCACAGCTGGACATAGGCCTCCCCCAAGTGTCGCCACAACTACCGGGTACGCGGTTGCCACTCAGGAACCTTTCGACCCCATCGACCAGCTGTTCTGCGAGCACTGTGCCCGATCCACTGCCGCTTAAGTTCGGGTTAGGTCGGTAACGACCTCGCTACACATAATTATAAATATACATTCTTAATCCGAACTGTACGTCTACCATGAGTTTTATCAATCTATACTCGCTAGCGACTGTAGTTAAAAAAATGTGAGAAAACTTAAAAAAACAAGTTTCTAATTTATTTTTTAGTTGAAAACTAAAGTTTTACTTGCAACTTGCTTGCTTGTTAGTGAACAACTTAAACAAATAAATTAGAAACTTGTTTTTTCAAAGATTTCATACAGTTTTTTAACTACAGTCGCTAGCGAGTATAGTTTGATAAAACTCGTGGTACTGATATTAATCGGCTAGTTGTAAAATAGAACAAGGAGATTAGCTGACTGCATGGAGGTTAAAGATGCCTCGACTATCATTCCCCAGCAACAAGAAGTGGTGACGTGGGCGGGCGTTTTGGGGACTGTCTCTACGTCAAATTGTGCCGTTCAAAAATTGCTGGCATTCAGGCTCATTTTAACAAATAACTTAAGATTTGGGATTGACATGTGCTACTAAAATGATATGTGAATGAACTTTTGACAACCGTTATCAATGGTAAAATGTCACTTTTTCTAGAGCCACAGGTTCAATTTCAGTCCACGACGCCTGTGCACTGTCAGGGCACATCAAACTTAGGTCGATGCAAAGTCATCCTAACCGGGTTACACGGTTTTCCATATACAAATGGCAGAATTAACGGGGCGAGACCATACGTATTGTTTTGTTTCACCATTAATTGATATTTAAATTAATCGATGGATTGGTTGCAACAACATTCGTAAGTGAGCATGCAAATACTTTCGGAATATGGTGTCAGACCAGTTACAGGTGATTTTTTCTTGATCAACTAAATAAGATTAATAACATTGTGGTTCAAATATTAATCTTCAGCTAGCAATTTGCCAGATACTTTATAATTTAGTAAAATCTAATCTACATCATAAAGAGAAACTCTGCGTTAATCCCACCCACACGCACAAAACGTTTTGGGAACACATTCATAGTGCGTACCGCTAAAGGAGTGGAATTCCCTGCCGGAGTCTGTGTCTCCAGATAGCTACAACCTGGGAGTATTTAAGTCAAGAGTGAATAGGTTACTTCTAGGCAAGCGTGCTCCATCTTCGACCGCATCATCGCTTACCATCAGGTGAGATAGTGGTCAAACGTGTGCCTATCAATAGTAATAAAAAAATTGTTTCTTGGTACAAAGGCGACTGATTGCCTGGAAGGTTTAAGGGAGAACTGGGCGTTTGTAAATCAATCAGTGAGTGAGTCAGGAGGAAATGGCACAGTGATTATGTAATGAAATGGCTTTTTCTAATAGCCGTTTGAAATGTCAGACCATGTACAAACCTTGATATAGATGACTTCGGAAAGATGTACGTAAACTCATACTATCCTACTTCCTACTATATCCTAATATATAAAATTCTTCTGTAACTGACTGACAGACAACGCACAGCCGAAAGTACTGGTCGTAGAAAACTGAAATTTGTATTAAGGTTTCTTGGGGAGTGTAAGGGAGCACTAAGAGAGGATTTCCCGAAATTCCTACGGGAACGGGAAAAAAACAGTATATGCGCGTACGAAGTCGCGAGAGAAAGCTACTAATATTATAAATGCAAAAGTTTGTGAGAATGGATGGATGTTTGTTCGTTACTCTTTCACGTCAGAACGTCTGAAAGGAGCTTCATGAAGCACAGAGGGAGATTATAGTCTGGAATAACACATAGGCTTTATATCCCGGGAGTATGTTCCCTAGGGATCACACGGGCGAAGCCGCTGGCAGAAAATAGTATCAAATAAATTGGTATGAAGGTAGGAGGAGATGATGGTGGGTCAAATACATAAACCGGCCGCTTCCTCATAGCTACTAAACTATTCCCAGCCCACAAGTACCAACAAACGAGCACTATCGGAGCGCACATTCAAATGCGCGCGCTTACGATTAGCACACAGCGCATGCGCACCGCAGTGCAAATAGACAGCGTTTGCATAGCTGGCCGTAGAAAGTAAGACGGACACATTGCGTTATATGTGTTCATTACGTTTGCTGTTTAAAGATATGGGCAAGGATCTAGATGGTGGCGGAATTGTTCGAAAGAGTCACCGCGGCCCTGGAACGCAAAGGGCATTAGGTGGAATACGGGTGGTTTTTAGTCAGTAAGAGTCTGACATTCCCTTCCGCTCATTTGATGATTTCCCATTCAAAAAAGAAAAAAAAAGGGATCTAGGTGACATTTTTGTGGAGTCTTTGAGGTGATTTTGATGGGATGTTGGAAAACCGAGGCAAATACTGTTACTGCTAAGCGCCGACATTATTTTTTTCTGACAGTATTATTTTGTCTAGGCCTACTGGGCTCGACCCCTGCATTGAAAGAAAGAGAGAAAATACGTTTATTTAGCACAAATTTACGGCAGACAATACTTTTAGTGGACAAAAAAAACATAAAACGGTAAAGAAATAATTGAGCAAATGTTATTTGGTTTTTCAGTCGGAAAGACTGAAGTCTGGGTTTATGCCAGGGTCTGGGACTTCATAACTCAAGGAATCTGGGTGTCTGTATAAACCTTTGCCGTATATATACTTTTTAGACTAGCTTTTTATAGCGGCTTCGCCAGCGTGGGAGTCGAAAATTATCCCAAAGGAACGTACTTCTGGTATAAAAAGTACCCTATGTGCTATTCTAAGACATGGTCTACCAGTGTGTCAAGTTTCATCCAAATCCGTTCAGTCGTTATGATGCGACGAGGCAACAAACAGACAGTTACTTTCGCATTTATAATACCACTGGCTGACCCGTGCCCACTTCATTGGCCGGTATTTTTCGGATTAATATATAGTCTATGATACTCACAAATAAAATAAAAAAATAAAAATCTTATATTTCAGACAGAGTCCATTTTTTGGTTAGTATTCAAAAACTTAGAAACTAGTGTTAGTACTTACATTCTATCTAATTTTAACAAAACTATCATAATTACCTACACCACAGTCACATGTAGGCCTATCCAATGCCCCAGTATGGGGCTGTCCCACCTGTCCGCTATAGCTCTCAGCATGCTGTTGGGGCTGGCGCGTACCCGGCGCATGGTGGCAGCGCACCGCTTGCGCATGATTGCGTGAAAGCCATCAATCTTCGCCTCCGCGAACATGCCGGATGCACTACAGTAGCGCGGCAACCCCATCAACACCCTAAACGCATTATTATATTGAACTCGCAGAGCGCTGTATGCCCTCTGCGTATAGTTGACCCACAGACTGCATGTATAAAACGACTGACAATACGCTCTAAACAACGTAGCCTTTACGGCAGTCGAGCATTTCGCAAATCTGCGAGCCAACATATTGCAGCGGACAGCCAACGCTCTGCGCTCACGCTCAATGTCCAGGTTGTCTTTAAGGTCTTCGGAAACCCAGTGGCCCAGATACTTGAAGGTTGTGACTTGCCTTAAGGGACTTCCGCAAAGTTTCAAATGTGGTACTATCGGATAGGTTTTAGTGCCTGCCTTAAAGACTAGTACCTCACTTTTCTTAAATAACGTGGCTTTCCATTGGTAAAAGAATTTTCAAAATCGCTTCAGTAGATCCAGAGATTACCCCTACAACCTCACAAACCCACAAACTCACATACTTTACCTCTTTATGATATTAGTATAGAAATGTTCATACAAAACTTCGATTTTCTTTTCAAACATAGTCAAACTAGTCAATCCTGCTTATTGTCTACATACCTTAGGTTGCAGACAGAAGTGGGGTTATTTTTCTTCAGCCATACTCAAACTAGTCGGCTCTCCCACAATTAAATCTCAAAAAACTTAAAGGAATCCTTCAAATTACAGTCACAGAGGTGCGTAGTACAGGCTCCTGTTAAGCCCTAATGGCCGTTATTAGGCGAAGCCTTGGCATGCCTCGGGAGTCACGGACAATGGAAATATCAAAGTCGATAGCGGCCTCGAGGCGCAATTACTGACTTGTTTCAACTTGTTCGCTTCTGTGTCAGGTCTCTGTGAAGATGTGATTGAGGAGTGGCTTGGCGAAAAAATGTTGAGAGATTTTATCAATTAATTTAATAAGTACAACAAAACTTTTTATTTTAAATACTGAACTAACTATACACACGTAAAATACTCTTAAAACTAAGTTAAGCTAAAATACGGGGTCAAAAAATTTTGTGGAGTGAAGTGTGCCCAAAATACTTGCGGCATTGGCACGTTGTATGGCAATGCTTTTCCTCTGTCCAAGGTAATAAAAATAAAATTAAAAATTTAGAAAACCCCCGACAAAAATCCTTTAAAAGTTTAAAATAATTTCTATTGATCCTTTTTGTTTAATATAGGTACGATTCTTTGAGCCAAGCGTCTTCGCCTCAGGAGACGGCAAATCTTTTGTATGCACTAAGTATATTATAAGCGGTCTCCCGACGATACCCATACTGAGGCAGTAGTGAAAAAATATGTCATCTGCCATTTTGTGGCAGCGGCCATCTTAGACCGATTTTGATCAAACATAGCTAAGAACACTCTCGACTAACTCAACTTTCAAACAAAAAAATCAAAGTCAGAATCAATTCATCCGTTCGGGAGCTACGATGCCACAGACAGACAGACAGACACACACACACACACAGACACGTCAAACTTATAACACCCCGTCGTTTTTGCGTCGAGGGTTAAAAACCAGCCCATGGGTCACGCAACTAGGCGATTAGATAGATTTTTGGGGTTCCGAAAAAAAAAGGAACCCTTATAGGATCACTCGGGTGTCTGTCTGTCTGTCTGTCTGTCCGTCTGTCACAGCCAGTTTTCTCCGGATCCACTGAACCGATTCTGTTGAAATTTGGTACACATATGGACTTCTATGACCCAAACACGGACGCGTTACGGAAATCATTAATTTTTTAGTATGGGGGTCACTTTTGGGGGTCAAACTAGAAAATAAAATAAAAAAGATTTTTGAACAATATCGTGTGACATATCAAATGAAAGGGCTTACTGTGAGGGTTTTAATTATATTTTTTTCATAATTTTAAAATAAACGGTTTTGAAGTTATTCAAGAAATTAGACGAAAAATGACCATTCCCCCCCCCCCTTATCTCCGAAACTACTGAGCCTAAAATTTTGAAAAAAATGGAGATAATAGATCTTTACCCAAAGATTACAGGAAAACCTATTAGAAGTCTGTAGTGTTAAAATTACATGTTAAAAAAATTAAATTCGTTCGGAACCCTTTGCACGCGAGTCCGACTCGCACTTGGCCAGTTTTTAAATAGAGCATGAGCACTCGGGCCCCAGTCCAACAGTTTAACAACAAAGCTTTGTGCACATATCGAACGTGCAATTCACCAAAGGGTTGGTCAAGCAAACTGAAGGTTAATTTTGGTTCAAATTGCGTAGTTTCCAGGGTTGCGGAATTGCTTGAAGGAATTACCTACCGCGGCCCTGGAACGCAAAGGGAATTTAGAGGAACACGGATGGGTTTTAGTCAGTAAGAGTCTGACACTCCCTTCTGCTCCGCCCAGAGCGGGAGGAGTCTTTTGATGATATTAATTTCCCATACAGAAAAAAGTACAAATTTCAGCGATTATCAATGTCAAAATCTTGTCAAAATGTAGTGAAATTAGATATGTTTTTGACAATTTGCGACAGCGAACCGAATGCGAACTTAAAAAAAAAGCTGGCCAAATGCGAGTCGGATTCGTGGCAAAGGGTTCCGAACCAATTTTTTTAACTTGTTATTTTAACACAACAGACTTTTTATAGGTTTTCCTTTAATCTTTAGGTACATAATCTGCATTTTTTTTTCAAAATTTTAGGCTCAGTAGGTTTTCGAAAAATAAATAGTTTTGGAGTTATTTGTTTGTTTATTTTGAAGTTGTTGTGTTTTGTTTTGTTGAAAAAAATATGATTAAAACCCTAACAGTAAGCCCTTTCATTTGATATGTCATACGATACAGTTTCAAAACCTTTTTTTTCTAGTTTCACCCCCAAAAATTATTTTTAGTATAAGGGTAGCTCTGACACTAAAAAAATATTTATTTACGTAAAGCCGTGTTTGGGTTATACCAAATTTCAACAGAATCGTTCCAGTAAATCTGGAGAAAACTGGCTGTGACAGACAGACAGACACCCGAGTGATCCTATAAGGATTCAGTTTTTCACGGAATTTCGGAACCCTAAAGTATGAGAATTGCTCTGAACGTACAAAATGCTATCTGAATTGCATACATGTTGCAACATTGATGACAAAGAACACAAAAGATGATGTTTATGTTTTTGAATTCCGAATTATCTCTTCGTTGTTCGTAACTGTTTGTTTGTGTATGTACAGCATAACCGAATAGTTTGTAATCATTTCATGTTATTCAAATACTTACATTTTGCCAAGTTTTTAACACTGATTTTCGCTAAAATAGTTTTGTGACTAGAATTTTAACGCTTTTTGAGTAAGTACGAGAATTGACCCACTTTTGGAAAATTCCCTAAGACTTGGGGCGAACGCGGAAATATTCGTATTTTTGCCAAGTGGGAACCCCATCGAGCTCACGTCATACCTAAAAGAAGGATATGCAACATTCCACAGCTGACCTTTATTGAAATCCGTCATACCTTGCCAAAGATAACTACAACATAAATTCAAACTGCGACCAACGGCCATGCTGGCGACACGTTAAGTTTCCGAGACAAGCGTGACATACGAGCATACAAACCGAGTCGTGCTGAATTAATTGACATAAGCAGTTGATTGGCTGTGTTAAATAAGGTAACTGTAACTGCGGTTAGCACGCAAATTCCTAGCGTATGTAATACTTTAGGTAAGGATAACCTTGGTTTAAACGTTAATTTCAGAAAGACTTCAATGGCTTAGATATATACATCGTTTAGAATATATCGTCGGGGATAGTGCAAATCCGCGGAACTAGCATTGGATAATTCCGCGTATCTGACAAATGTAGCCATACAATATAGTATAGACTTAAATAGTTTTCTACTAATATACAATACAGACTTTAATAGATTTCTGTTAACATGAATGGTTTACATTTCAAAAGCCGTTGAAATGTATACCTACACGCAGTGCAGATGCGCACACTTTACGTATGGTAGATTCGCGGATTTGCACTATCCCCGACGATATGCTAAAAGAAAATTCTCGCGTTTTTAAAGAACGCAAACTGTCAAAAGCGCAAATCATCAACTTCGTTACTATATTTTGACAAGTTTTTGACATTGATTATCGCCGAGATGATATTGCAACTTCAATTTGAATGCTAAAAGTAAGAGAATGAGAGTTTTGAGGAAAATTAACTCCACCAGTTGGCGCAACATAGGTCCTCTTCATTGAAAATGTGATTTTAACATTAACATGACATTGACGTCATCTTAACAAATGTCAGAAAACCAGCGATTTGATAGGTGTTTGGGACTAACGCCTCAGTGCTGCCACCTGGTGCTCGACATTTCAGAAAACAAGTTTTCTGACGAAGTTCTTGACATTGATTGACATCGAGATCGCGAATTGAATTTGAATTGGATATCTACAGATTCATCTGCGCACACGCTTTTCAGGAATTAAGAGTGATGGAAGCTGTGGTATATTATGTCTTCTCTTCTATCGTATTTGTCGCTAAGCTATACAACAGCTTATAAATAACATTTTTTTTTTCAATAATGGGGAATGGGCTTGCTCCTGACCACAATCACGCCTGATGGAAAGCGATGGATGAGATCTGATGATGGAGCGAGCGTGCCCAGAAGACGTCTGTTTACTCTAGCTTTGAAGGCAGACGGGTTTTATGTGGAAGGGAACACGGACGCTGGCAGAGAGTTCCACACTTTGGCTGTGCGCATAATAAATGTGGAGGAGAAACGTTTACTGTACGACTAGTCGGGATATCGACCAAGTACGGATGGTACCTTGCAGTACCTCTGGTATTCCGGTAGTATAAGGGCGCGGGTGGGATCAGGTCGTACAGTTCCTGCGCACACTAACCAAAGCACAGTCTGTAGACGACCAACAGGCAAACAACATTTCTCACACTATTCCTCGTAAAAGTCTTAAGCGATATGGAAATACCAAAACGTGTAAATAGCGAATAAAGAATCTAGTTTTACAGCAGGTTAGTGGCCTCGCATAATATAGTCGTAATCGGAAAATACAGCCGTCCATATTGTATAAGTTAATACATATAAGCGACGATAAACATGTGTTGTTACGGTCCGAGTCTACGTTTAAAGAAAGAATATTTTTATGGACAAACGGGAATAAACTAAGGTTCCTTGACGGTGAGAATGAATAAGTACTTAATTATGGTTCTGCGACCATGAAACTGATTGGCAATAACACTTAATGAATCAAAGTCAATACAGTGTTACAAGAAACTTTGCCACAGACAGTCGTTGCTGGTAAACTTTTGTGAAATTAATTTTAAGACTTGTATGTACCTACGAGGAGCTCGTGGCTAGATAACAACAGCCGCACGGGTCGATCTTCAAGGTTAAGCAACACTTGCCAAGGTTGGTCTGTGGATGGGTGACCATCTTAACATACCGAGTTTCCTCCGTGCCTCGGAAAGCACGTTAAGCCGTTGGTCCCGGCTGTCATTTGTAGATCTTTGAGAGTCGTTACGGATTGTCAGAAGCTAGTAAATCTGACTCCAGTCTTGCCATGAAGTACCGTGTTACCTAGTTAATGGGTTGTGGAGGTCTGGTAGGCATCCGCTCCATGTAAAATACTGGTATTCAGCTAAATCCGGCTTGACTGGAAGCCGACCCCAATGTAGTTGGGAAAAGGCTAGGCAGATGATGTATGTACCTACTGGTAAAATGTGAAGACGGCGTTTGTTCCGATTTTTGCCACGGACTCAAAGTCCCTTGTAGCTAACTACTTTCAAAACCATTCACATTACTAGACATAGACAACAGAATCAGTGGCGTAGCTAGTCTCAAGGGGGTCCTGTATTAAACATTTTGGGGGGGGCGTGTTTAACGGTGTTGTTTTATTAAACAACTAGCTATTACCCGCGACTTCGTACGCGCATATCCCGTTTTTTCCGTTCCTGTAGGAATTGCAATCCTCTCTTAGTAGTAGCTCCCCTACACTCCCCAAGGAACCTACATACCAAATTTCAGCCTACTACGACCAGCAGTTTCGGCTGTGCGTTGTCTGTCAGTCACACAATCTGTCAGTAACGGATTTTTTTTATATATTATTAGGATTAGGATATAGGCCCTACTAGCTAAGGACTATCTAGGCAGGCCACAAAGGAGACGGGAGGATTAAATGTATAGTTTTGCGTCCACACTTCGGGGAGTTCGGGGTACTTGTAGTCCGGGAACAGAATATCATAGAATATTGTCAATCTGTTTACCGCTAATAGATGTGCTACAATATATTGTGGATTTATAACTATACTATTTGCATGGCAGATAAACCCTAGGAAACTACAACTATACATCATCACAACCCACAAGCACAAGTATATCATTATGCGTAGACCATAGACTCAAATTCACCGCTAGAACCTATCGAGAATTCGACAGCGCCGATTCTAGGTCACTTCGTCCATTCACGACGCGACGCTCGTTCAAGGTTGTAGCTTTCACACAATCAGCTGAGTGGCCCTCATTACATTTAGTTCAATCATTCAGCTATCGGACTATTGCGGGACCGGTAAAATAAGGTATCTTGTGTAGTAATTGAGTAGGAGGGTATCAAAGCTTCGGAGTGGTTATTAACATTGATATAGACAAGATACCTACTTGATACGTCAGTTATGTTTCACAGTTATAAAATCGTATTTGACAGTTGGGTCAAGTTCGATCTTTGAATTGATTTTTGTAGACTAGGTACCTCTAGAGGGAGAAATGGTTTCAATGATAAAAAGGCAAGTCTTTTTGCATAATATTTAAATAAATTACACCCGCAAACTGTTGAAGAATTAAAAGTATTTTACTTTTACAAAAAAAAACATAAGTAGGTAAGTATCTACTGAATTACTGGAAGCAATTGATAAAGTCAAGATTTCATAAATCGAAACTAGTGTCCAAAAAGTATTGCTTACTTTTTTGGTAGTATTGCACAAAAATTTCGAAATCAAACAACTTTCTGTGAAATTCCAAAAAATAAACACAAGCGTAACAATAAGTGTACTGAGTCAAATCAAATTTACACGTTTCGTTTGCTTATTTCATTCTAGATGCGACACTGGCAGCCTCCAAAACTTGTATGCCGCGAGAAAGTAAAATGCAAAGAAAAAAATCTCACCCGTCGAGTTTCTCCCGCCAAAACCGAGGTCACTGACCGATTGACATTCGATGGTCCCGCCCAAACATCGATAAGTAAGGCTTTTTTTAATGTCATTGAAGGTCTGAGTAATGGCCATGTTTTATGATGTCAGATTATGCGAAAATATCTTAAAAATAGGTATTTGAGACAGTAATTTCTCTTTTCTTACCACACATCTCAAAACATACCAATGAACGCAATACAATTTCAGCTGACCAGAGAGAAGTCTAGCAATGTTGGTAAACCGCCATAATTTCAGATCAAACGGTAGCATGCAGTCTGTTGGTAACAGAAAACAGTTGCGATTAGCATAAACCACCATAGTAACCTACTCCCCTCAATCGATTGTCACGAACAACTTGAGATAAGCATTGAGGCCGTTTTTATCCATTCATTCTTGGCCTCTTGGGTCAGTGGCCCACTGTGCAAAAGCAATGCTCCATGCTGGACGACAATACACATCTCTTCCTTTCTTTATGGTGGTAGTCCAACAAATAGAACATACTAGTTCCATGCGTTAGGACCTAAAGCATGAAATTAGTAACATTTTCGTCTTAGGTGAACAAAAAATAAAAATTTAGGTGTCATGTCCGTATTACATCAGCTTTTTATCATTCGCCAAGATTACCCCATTACGCTGGTAATAAATCATCAGCTTTCTACAGCAAGCCATAAAATCCATCACTTAATGACAGAATGCTTTTTTTATCTTTCACTTAATTTTGACTAAAGTTCATTGACACCAAAAATTTGGATTATTTTAAAACTCGCTAGTGGCAACGGTTTTTTTAAATAAACTAAGCTTAGTTAGCTATCAGCAAAAAATCAACAAACTAATTAATAAATACTCAATCGTGCCTACAGTTTTAATATTAGTCTGTGTATTTTCATTGTATAGATTACAAAATAAAATTGATTAAATATAAATAAATAAAATCTCAGCAGATGAATATTTTTTTAAATTTATGCGAGGCAAGGCCCACCTGTGTAGAATACAGCCATATAAGATATTTATTATCTGTGCTACAAATGACCGGTTTTATGATTTCAATGGATTGTTTTGCATATCTTACTAACGCTACGTCTGTATGTCCGTTCATAGTGTTGATTTTGTTTGATAATGATTAACAAGGATATTTTTAGACCTGCTGAAAGAAATAAAATGCGTTTTGACACAAACACAAAGGCACAAACTTTTCAGGACAACTAACCGTAACTTCAATCAAAAAATTTCAAATCAAAATCGAAATCAAAGAAAAAAACAAAATACTTTTTAGGAAAAAAATATGGAAAGACGACTTTTTCTTTTCAGACAGTTGCCAGCGTTGAGATTTTTTTTTTTTCGGAATATATGTAAGTTTGTAGATATATTACAATTCAGCAATTAAATTTGAAAAACCCATGATTCAACATACCTACACCTTCCATGCATTAATAAAACGTTGGTAAATAAAAATAACCACCGAAAAAAAAAAACTTCATAAATCTAGAAAGTAAACAGAATTGATAGCGAAATAGTGAAAAATAAAGCACAATTTACAACTACAAACCGCTATAAAATTGTGAGGCTTGAATACCATAATCGTTTGATTTCGCAACTACTGCAAATCATTGCTGACGCTACGGAGACAAATGGAAAAGGTCCACTTGGGGCCATAGATTCTAGAAGTCTAGTTTCTAGACTATTGGTTCCCAATCTTTTAAACAGCGCGACCCTTCCAACTTTGTTCTAGAATCACTACGCCCCTTTGCCTGTACGAGGGAATTATAAGAAGTCGATAACACGTGCCAGATGGGAGCATAAAAACTATGTCTTCGTCACTGCTAACTTGTGCCTTTGAATTGCTAGCATCAAAACATTTTTAGCCTCACCATTACGGGAGAGAGATTTTAGATCTGCGCACTGATTGGTCACCAGCATACTTAAGCGTCATTGGATGATTACCCATCCAAAACAAAGTGGGTTTTCTGTAAAGAACTTAGACTTGCAGATACGCAATCTGCAAGTCTGCCATTCAACCATATAATTGCACCATACAACTTTTTACAAGTTCCACTATCGAACCGAACCCTTATTAATGGCTACCAGTGCCGATAAACACAAGGCAAGGTTTTCAATGCATGCAGAATATTGAAGACTAGTGGACGTCACGCGGTTTCACCCGCGTAGTTCTCGTTCCCGTGGGAATACGGGGATAATATATAGCCTATGTTACTCCCTGATAATGTAGCTATCCAATGCTTAAAGAATTTTTCAAATCGGTCCAGTAGTTTCGGAGCCTATTCAATTCAAACAAACAAACAAACGTAGTAGTTATCCGCACGAGAAAAAAAAAAAAAAAAAAAAAAAAAATCAAAAGTCGTTTATTCAAATTAGGCTGAGAGCCAGCACTTTTTGAACGTCAAGTTTTACAAAAGACAGTCCCCCAAAACGCCCGCCCGTCACCACTTCCTAGTGTTTTAGCTGTGGAGAAGAAGTGGCCAACAAACTCCCCAGCAACACATCTGTCTGTTACGTTTTAAGAAATTGAATCTATATAAAAGTATGCTAAGTAATTAATACATGACACAAAACTTATAACTTGTTAGCTAGCACACTATGATATTGATAAACATAGAAATGTATGTAAAAAAAACCAACGAATTGACTTACATAGTCAGATATATAAAAAAAAAAAATAATAATAATAAATAAAAAAACAAAAAAAAAACAATATTATATGAATACATATAACCTGTCATAAGCTAATTACTTAAAGAGAAAGAACATGATAATTATGACATTGTCTTGCGTTTAACACAGCGACCAACTATTCTTATCGTCTAAATAATCATTAATAGAATAGTATGCCTTCGAACAAAGGTTAGATTTAACTTTAACTTTAAATGAGTTAAAAGGCAGGTCAAGAAAAGAAAGTGGAAGTTTATTGTATAAACGGATACCGAGCCCCACAAATGAGTCGTGGACCTTACGAAGTCGGTGGGAAGGAGCATGTAGCTTGTGCTTGTTTCTGGTGTTAAAGCTGTGGATGTCGCTCGTTTTACTGTATAAATATATATTTTGCCTAATATATAAAATGTTTGCAAATTTTTCACGATTTCGGTGTTGGTCCCATAGTGAAAGTTGTTCATAATGATGAGTTCGATGAACCCTTAAGAGGTATTGCGTTTATTCTGTTACAGGTTGTATATTGGGGTTGGCTTCCAGTAAATACCAGTATTTAAGTGGAACGATAGCCTAGCTCACCTCTATCTCCACAACCAAGTACGGTACTTCCTGGCAAGACTGGAGTCAGATTTACTGGCTTCTGACTATCCGTAACGACTGCCAAAGATCTACAAATGACAGCCGGGACCAACGGCTTAACGGGTTTTCCGAGGCACGGAAGAGTCTCGGTATGTTAAGATGATCCCCCACCCACAGGGCGACCTCGGTAAGCATTGCTTAACCTTGATGATCGACCCGTTCAGCTATTATTATTTAGCCAGGAACTCCTCCTCCAACTAAGATTATTGACATAGAATTATTACAAAACTTAAGGGGCAACAGTAAGACACATTGCTCGCAGAACAGAAAGTCGAGTCGAGAAAGTCGATAGGTTCTGGAGTGGCGACCTCGTACTGACACTCCAGCCTACTCTCATTTGTGGAATTTGTTGGAAAAAGTCACCGCGGCCCTGGAACGCAACGGGCATTAGGAGGAACAAGGATGGGTTTTAGTCAGTAAGAGTCTGACACTCCTTTCTGCTCCGCCCAGAGCGGGAGGAGTCATGTGATGATTACCCATCCTTCAAAAAAAAAAGGCGGCCCTGGTGGGAAAAAGGCGTGAGCTCATTAAGGCATTAAACTATAAGCCATTACCATTTCGAAAACAATCACATTTCAGACCAAATGATTTTCCTTCGATTTACGAAAAAACGAAAGATATCTCTAAGCCATCTCACACCTCACAGATACACAATGGACAAGAATGGACCCCACTAGGCCAACATTGACAGCACAATACCACGTGAAATCCTACTTTGCTTCACTTAATTTATATTTTCATAGACATTACAAACATACCGATAGTGAAAGTTCTAATAGCGAATGAAGAGCCAATCACACTGGCAAGATACACCATAGACAATAGCTTAATCTTTATATTTTTTAAATTTTAGAACACATTTAATCTGCCTAGCCTTTTTCTAACTATATCGGGGTCGGATGCCGCTGAGTACCAGTTTTTTACCTGCCTATCAGACCTCTACAACCCCAATAACTGGGGAACACGATACTCCTTGGCAATGCTGAATACTAAATATCCGTAGATCTAACGACTGCCAAAATTCTACAAATGACAGTCGGGACCAACGCCTTAAGGCGCAGATTCCCCTCAGTAGCTGATTTTAAAATGAGAATCACGTCTAAACAGCACGTAATTATTTTTTGGAAAAAATATATGTTATATGAGAATTATTTCTTAATAATTTGATATGCAAAAATTTTGAATTTTATTTGTTAATATAATGTATTTAATTTGTAAAGTTTATTTATTTATTTATTTAAACTTTATGTACAGTAGTGGTACATGGGCGGACTTAATGCAACAAGGCTTTCTCTACCAGTCAACCTTTGGGTTAAAAAGATTACACTGTTGTAGGTAAAGTTAGGTCTAACACGGACATAAAAACGACAATCGGACCAAGACCGCCAGGCGTATTTTAATGGAATTTGCACTATCTCAAAGACAATTTAATTATCTACATTTTAATATACAACTATTCTTGTAAAGTCATAGAATAATAAGTAAAGTACAAAAAACTACTGAATTTTGGGTCGCGCGGGTGTGAAACATTTTGTTTCCTTAAGGTCGCTGGCGTATGTCGTCGCCTTAACGCGTTTTCCGAGGTACGGAGGAGTTTTGGTAAATAGTGGATGGTCACCCATCCACGAACTCACCAGGGCAAGCGTCGCTTGACCTCATAGATCGACCCTTGCGGCTGTTCGAACAAGAGTGAATTCCATGAAGATTTTTAAAAAATATTATTTATTTATTATGGACGAAAAAACAGTAAACCGTTAAGGTTTAAATAAAACTATGAGTAAAATAATGAATTGGTGAACATATAACCCACACCATTGTCCACGGATTAATATGTGAAAAATATGAAAACGGAAGAGTTGACGAGATTGTTCATCGCGTTACTAGTTCTTAGGTTAATGTGATAAAGTTTTTATAGCCAGATGTTTTTTTTTTACTAGAGAGAGAAAAACAGACTTCTGTATAACGTCGAGACAGTTTTAAGATGAAAAGTTTTTTTTTTTATCGGTTGCATTTTGGGGAGTGTGCGACGGAATTGCATGATTTAATTCCGCCAAGCCCGTTCCATCATCGGACCACAAGACGAACGGCGATGCGCCACCGGTACATGGTGGACATCCCACCCACACGCACAAAACGTTTGGGAACACATTCGTAGTGCGTACAGCTAAGGAGTGGAATTTCCTGCCGGAGTCTGTGTTTCCAGAGAGCTACAACCTGGGAGTCTTTAAGACAAGAGTGAATAGGTTGCTTCTAGGCAAACGTGCTCCATCTTCGACCGCATCATCGCTTACCATGAGGTGAGATAGTGGTCAAACGTATGCCTATGTATAGTAAAAAAAAAGTTACGATTCTCTAAGGTGTTTAAACCATTACTACTTTAGGAACCAACAATGGCTGCAGAACACAATGGGCTAAATTCAGACATTTTAATGTTCAAAACTAGCCACTTTCATAAGATCATTAATGGCTAAGTATTAAGCAATTACTCAAGACACCATTGGTTAATGTTGAAAGAAAACATCGTTAGGAACCTTTGAAACTATCTAATTGCCTATCAGCGGGAAAATCAGTGTCGGATTAACCCATTAGCAAAATAAGTAATTGCTTAGGGCATCACGTCTGGGGGGCACCATAAACAGATAAACTACAGGAATTAGAGGTCGTAAGTACCTACTTATTCTGGTCAAGTGGGATGAAATTTCGCAAACCCTCCGAAAAGTCAGCCAGGTGTTAGTTACAAGACCCAACAGTCACTCTTAGAGACGTGCACTTACAAAAACTGGTCAACTGCAAGTCAGACTCGCGTGCAAAAGGTTCTGAACCAATTTCATTTTCGTAACATGATTTTTTTAACACTAGAAACTTTTTTTCCTGTAATCTGTAGGTTAAGAAATGCAATTTTTTTCAAAATTTTAGGCCTAGTCGTTTCGGAGATAAGGGGGGGGGGGTCATTTTTGGTCTAAAAACTAGCAGATGTGAATTTTAAAAACACCAGTTAAAGAAAATCCTAGACAAAAGGCAGAGTGCTGAAATGTTCGTCTTGCTTTGCTTGCTCTTGCTGCATGTGTTCTTATCATTCTTACCGTTTCTGTACCTGATGGGTAGGGGGCACCACAGGCGTGGATTGCTTAGGATATCAAGAAGTCTTAATCCGACACTGGGGAAAACTAAAGGGTGACATTATTATTGTTACTATCGCGCCGGCTTGGCACGCGGTGGATTTTCAACAATTGAACCAGTTACAGGCAATAGGGTAATTTCTAGAACAAAGTCTACCTAATTAGTCCATCAGTTAGATTATTTACCAAAAAATATTGGACAGGAATTTTTTTTTCAAGTACCGTAAGTGCGTTGAAAATTCGCGTGACGTCACGCGTTGGTACACTTTTTACCAACAAGTGATGTCAACAGATACTATTCCAGAACTGTAACGCGCCTTACATTTGTCAGTTTTTAAAAAGGCAAAAACTACGTGTCGTTTACAGAACCCCAAGATGCAGGTTCTACCTAGTTTGGGGCCCACCGTCCACAAAATACTGATATTAAATAGTTACAGATATTACAATTACAATTATAATAGTTGGAAGGTAATTTATGTTACAATGAACGAATACACTTTATTCTTATTATTATTTATTTATTTATTTAAGCATTATGGAAGACTTACAGCTAAAACAAACAGGTCGAGATCAATAAATAAGGCTGTCAGCCAATTACAAGTCTCCACTTATAAGATACAGAAAAAAGTAAGTCATTTCTATGGACATTCACACCAAGTTACTCAATAACTAGTACTTATAGCACAATGTAGCTCGTACTGCTAAACGATATTTTATATAATTAATTATTTTCAATGCTTAACAATTTATTTGAAAAAGTTTCGACTTAAGCACCTCCTAGCTGAGGACACACTAGTTGTGAAGGAATCTAAATTATTCTTAACTATTGTTTTTCCAAATGCTTACTAATATTATAAATGCGAAAGTAACTCTGTCTGTCTGTCGCGCTTTCACGCCAAAACTATTGAACTGATTTAAATACTTTGGTACACTGATAGTCTAGAGCCTGAGAAAGGACATAGGCTACTATATATCCCGGGAGTATGTTCCCTAGGGACCACGCGGGCGAAGCCGCTGGCAGAAACTAGTATATCATATGTTGACTTGTCCAGGAGAACGTCAGTCAGTAATGATGAAGCTAGTTGCACGTTCCAAAGCGTAGATCTCTATGGAAAACTCTTTCACACAGCCCATCTACCGTTTCTGGCCACCCTAAACCCCAACAAAAAATATGGCAGCAGGTACCAATCTGTGGTCAAAATTCTAACGGTACAAAAGAATTCGGAAACGATGTGATTCATCTCGACCGGTCGCAGCCGAGCCTGTGAAACCGGAACACAGGCCGGCCACAGTAATGCTGTTACTTGTTATATTACAGGTAGGCCTTCAATAAGGCTGTAGCGGCATTTTTTTTACTATTAGTAGGCATACGTTCGACCATTATCTCACCTGATGGTAAGTGATGGAGCACGTTTGCCTAAAAGTAACCTATTCACTCTTGACCTAAAGACTCCCAGGTTGTAGCTATCAGAAAACACAGAGTCTGCAAGGGAATTCCACTCCTTAGCTGTACGCACTATGAATGTGTTCCCAAATCGTTTTGTGCGTGTGGGTGGGATGTCCACCATGTACCAGTGGCGCATCGCCGTACGTCTGGTGTTCCGATGATGGAACGCGCTTGATAGAAGGAGTTACCGTAGCCTTGGAACGTAAAGGGCATTAGAAGGAATACGGGTGGATTTTAGTCAGTAAGAGTCTGACACTTCCTCCCGCACAGCCCAGAGCGTGAGGAGTCAAACTTAGTGGTGGTTCGGAACACTACGCGAGTCGCTGTACAGTAGCAAATTGATGTGACAGCGGGGATGAGGGAGACTGCGCAGTGAAAAGTGATCTTCACAGACGTCATTAATTTGAATCGACATACTAATAATATGATGAAGGAGTTGCGACAAACCTTTTCAACAAAAAATTATGTGTGGAACAATTTTAGAATATAGGTCCTTCTGGAAACTCGGAGCCAAGTTTACATGAAACAATTTTCTGACAAAAGCATGCACACGTATACTGAAACAAACTGACAGCGTACAGCCTAAATAGCTGCACTAAAGTTCCTTATACTGACGTTCTAAGGAAGTTATTTTTTTTAATTTCATCTCAAAGAGAGATTAATTTAGGAAAAATAGTTTGCATGGAAGTTCGTCATGTTTCCAAATAATAATAATAATAAGGAACGTAGGTACAATCATGTAGTCACCGCGGCCCTGGAACGCAAAGGGCATTAGGAGGAACACGGATGGGATTTCCCATCCTTAAAAAAAGGCACAACCATGTCCAATCTAATTACAATTACATTTGCATGGATGTTTGTTTGTTACTCAATCATGCTAGAACGGCTCAACTGATCTGGATGAAAGAAATCTGCCAAATTTGCCACTCATCATAATCATCATCATATCAGCCGAAAGACGTCCACTGCTGGACATAGGCCTCCCCCAAGCGTCGCCACAACGACCGGTCCTGTGCGTCTCGCATCCATCGGCTACCCGCGACCTTCACCAGGTCATCGGTCCACCTTGTGGGAGGCCTTCCAACGTTACGTCTTCCGGTACGCGGTCGCCACTCCAGAACTTTTCGGCCCCATCGACCATCTGTTCTGCGAGCAATGTGCCCTGCCCACTGCCACTTTAGTTTAGCGATCCTTCGGGCTATGTCGGTAACCTTGGTTCTCTTGCGGACATCATCATTCCAATTTGCCACTGGCCCGGCGCAATAAAAATGTACCTCAGATTTTACAGTTAGATATAATAATAGGAATATTGTAAAGTATCGCTATGGCCGACTTCGGTGGCTAACATAGTTTTTTGCACGTACAAGTTTCATAAGTGCTGTGTATGGGATTTTGTTAGATATTAAATTAAATTTATTTATTCAGACTACAAATGCGATCCACTGTTTTTAGTGCAAGCAGTATGAAGAGAAAACGTAATTCGAGGTTTGGCTCTCGTCTGTTTCCTCTTCCAATATTGAACCGATTTAAAATATATTTCATAAACTTAATAAGAAGGATGTATACTGCATCCCAATGTTTTCTTTTTTGATGATATATTAACCATATAAGCACTACAACCCTCAAAATATGCTCAAAATTGTCCGATAAACCGCTGTCAACAGAGCCCTAGTGTACAAATAGCAGACAGAAAAAAAACATAGGGAGACAGTATACATCCTTCTTATTCAGTTTAAGAAATATCTTTTAAATCGGTCCAATATTGGAGGAGGAAACAGTCGAGAGCCAAACCTCGAATTATGACTTTTTACATACGAAGTCTCGCCGCCAGCATTTCCTCTTAAGCAGATCTCCTTTCGCCCAGCCAGTAGGTGTGGAGAAGATGTTTCTTTAGGATTATTCCCGATATTCACGCGAGCGAAAGCTAGTGATTTCATAAAAGAGAAAAACTCAAGTTTGCTTCACCTACGTCGAAGCCTCAATTTCAGCAGCTGCGCAAACTGCTCTAAGTACATAACGCATACATACATTTTCTATTAAATATGTAAACAAGAAAGCGAGCTCTAAGTGAGTTAAATTGGCGTGACACCACAAACAATGGTGTCACCAAAATAATGGTAAAATTACTTCATAAAGTGATAAGTAATTCAAATTTTAAACGACTTTAGTTCGTGGGTAGTCTTTGAGACGAGACTTTTCAAAGTAATGAAGATCATTTCAATACAATGTTCGGTCTAAGCAACCGAACATTTACTAACGCAGCAGTTTACTGCAATCATTGTACTTGTATTTAAATGACAATGTTAAGAGGGGACTCTAGTCCCGAGGAATTTGAAAAATACGTATTTGAAGAAACTATTTCCGATGCCGTCGCGCTGCGCCCTATCAAGTAAAGTGCGAAAGCGCCAACTGCAGCAGAGGCTGATTTTACCTATAAAAACCTTGACCAAAAGACGTTTTGTATTCCGCTGTTTTCTTCTTCAAAACTGGACTGATCAAAAAAATATATATATCAAAATTAAGAGGAAGACTATGCTTTTATTATTTTCTATTTTGTTAAAAACTTAACAAATTTGTCTGATAGTCGTCTGAACATGGCGGTAAAAACAGGCTCTTTTTCGGGTTTTTGGATTGTCATAATGCTTTAAGTAATTATATTTTGGAAAAAGAAAATAATAGAGGCGATTCGATCTAGATTTTGTGGAAAAAAATCATTGCTCTAGCAGCATTTGCCACGAAGAAAACAGCAGAATGCGTTTGTATGGAGAAAGGCCCAAGAGTTACCGACTAGAGTCCCCTCTTAAAAAAACCGGCAAGTTCATAGGTACAGACCTAATACATAACGATTTATGTCGATAAACAGTAGAGAAGGCACAGGAATTCGTAAATAAAACTTTAAATTCTGCCTATGGCTTCCTAAGGTCAAGCACATACTTGACAGCTCAACCTTAAATCGTCAAAGCAAGCAGAATACCAATTCGCGTACTTAAAAAGCGTTCAAATTCAAGTTGCAATTTAATTCCAGCGACAATCGATGTCAAAATAGGAAAATAAGGTGATTTTGACAGTTTGTAACTATATGATGCGAATAAGGACGCTCGCGCTGCTTAAGGCTGCTCTCTCGAGAAATGCTTAAAAACAGCGTGCAGATGAAGCAACTTTTCGTCGGCATTTATTGAGTAATTACATCTGAAAAAATAGGTAGTAATCTACATGATATGATACGTAATTTGGTTATGCCAGAATTTATGTATCGGTATCAAATAATAAGAAAAAAAATCACCAAATCACCTCCAAATCTTTGAGATGAAACCATTTTAGTCCTTCATTTTTTAACAAAAGTCTAAAAAAATGTCTACTGCTTTGCAACACAAGTGAAAATAATTTGGTTTTGTTACTTTTTTTAAGTATGTGTTATTTTTTTTATAAGAAATTAAAAATGCGGGTAGCAGAGTGGCGCGTAGAGGAGTAGTTAGCTCCGTTTATATGCACAAGGTCATTGGCATATATACAAGACTTAAATTTCAAGAATTGACCCTCTGGTATTTAAAAACCTCACCTGTCAGTTTAACATCGAGATCCTTCAACCATCAGACATTTAGTTCCGTATGAATTAGGACGACTACTACGACCAGTCGCCCAAGGTAGGCCACATTGACTCGAGTACTACCCAACTAAGTACCTACCTTGCTATGATAGGTATGCTGGCATTTACAATGGCCTTTACTATAAACATGTTATTTTTTTTTACTATTGATAGGCACGCGTTTTCATTATTTCACCTGATAGTAAGCGATGATGTGGTCAAAGATGGAGCACGCTTGCCTAGAAGTAACCTACTCACTCTTGACTTAAAGACTCCCAGGTTGTAGCTATCAAGAAACACAGACTCTAGAAGGGATTTATTATGCATACAATTTGTTATACCAAAAGACGTCCACTGCTGGACATAGGCCTCCCGAAGTCTCCCCATAACTGGCCCAAAAAACAGATACATATTTACTGGAATATTTTCAGCAATAATCGTCGCTTCCGTGGCCAAAAATGTCTATAAATATAATCAGATAAAAAAAAATCGATAAACACTTTAGTTTTCTAAATCCAAATTTTGAACAAATTATTTCGTTAAAATCGGAACCGAAATAACATTAAAAAATATATGAACGTTTTCACTACAATATGAAATCCGAAAAAGGCAGATAACGAATACTTTTATCTCAATTTAAATGATAAGTTTTACCAGTGTTAATCGATTTTGTTGCAAACAGTAGCATATTGAACATTTCATTTATGTCATGATAAACATTTTTATTCAGCAAAAAGTCAACATTCATACTCCACGCGGCTCGTGTTTCTTTCTTTCTTAGATAAAGATTCTTTCTTTCCCACGGACCGCGATAATGATCATGTGTATAACCGGTTTGAACACAATTAATATCTAACATTACAAGCATAAATCAAACTAATTGAATTTTTGTTTTAGAAAGCTCACTGACGATAGTGTACGATGTGTATTCTGTGGTATTATTTAACTTTTTTCTATGATTTTTTTTTTCTGTTTTCGGAGTATTCTTTATGATGTTTAGGTTTCGAACGTTTTGTATAGAAAACGGAAATCATCATCATGGGCCTGTCTGTTTTTTCATATGCCAGTAATATGGATTTTGAAAATCGAATTTCAAATTGGCGTACAATGGGTATGTCTGATTTTTTCATATGCCAGTAGGTATTATGGATTTTGAAACTCGAATTTCAAATTGCAAATTGGCATACATTGCCACGTCTGTTTTTTTTTCATATGCCAGTATTATGGATTTTGAAAATCGAATTTCAAATTGCAAATTGGTAGTACCTCGTTGATTCATTGCCACAGCATATCTATTTGTAGTGTGAATTGGCAGTAGGTCAATTAATAAACAGATAAGTATATATGCTTCTGCTAAATAGCATTACTTCAGGGGTTATTAAGAGCGTTTACGACGTACGACATTTCATACAAATTTTCAAGTCCTTGTTTTTAGAAATGATTGATTTTAATGAAACTTCATACGCATAAGCAGGATACATAGGTCTAAGAAGTTAGTTAAGAACATTTTCTAAATAACTTAAAAAAATCTCTGTTTCTGTGGAAAATTCAAAATCGGTCGAATTTAGCTGTCTCTCAAGAACCGTACCTAATAGGTAGACAATTGAAATTTTCACAGAGTATGCATTTCTATTGCCCCTACAAAAAGAATTAATAAAAATTATATTAAATTAAAAATTAAAAGGGTCTTCTGAACAAGAAACGTGTCTTTTTTGGTTTATGGTACGGAACACTCCTTATTAGAGTCCGACTCACACTTGGCCGGTTTTTTTACTTTTTTATTCCGTGTTAAGAATAGGTTTCCAGTCTAACTAGGTCTAGACTCTTAATAACCTAAGCTTTGTCAGGTTGATTTTCTTATTTTATTTAATTCATACGCAACTGTTACGTATAATTATTTAATTTCAAAATGGCGTAACTTTAATTAAGTTTTATTACTTTGATATTCAAATTACGTATTCTAATCTTAATAACCTAAAATATAAGGTTGTCTTTGAAACTTAAAGTGTGTTAGTTGGACTTTTTATCAGGGTACAGGGTTACCTTTTGGGTACGGATACCCAAAAGGTAACCAACGGAACCCTATTACTAAGCCTCCGCTGTCCGTCCGTACAATCTCAAGGTAATAGGTACACAGATGAAATTTTCACAGACTATGTATTTCTATTGCCGCTATAACAACAAATAATAAAAATTAAGGTTTATGGTACGGAACCCTTCGTGTGAGAGACCGACTCGCACTAGGCCGGTTTTTTACCTTAGAGTCAGCATACACCAGCCGGTCTAGTCTATCGACATCTCACCGTGTACACAGGCGGAGTGGGCGACAAGTGAGCTGTCATTCCATCGTCTTGTATGGTTTGACAGCTCACTTGTCGTTAACTCCGCCAAAGTTTACACTTGGACATGTAATAATAATAATAATATGTTTTTTATAATGTGTTGTTTTTAAGAAATATTTAAAAATGAAAATTAGTATGTAAGGATAATAAATAAAGAGAATAATAATAATAAATGATTTATTTTGGACCAAACATTTTTACATTTCATGTACACCCACCAAACTGCGTGGCAGTTTGTCGGCAGGATTAGCGCTCGTCTTCTTAAGGGAAGAATTGGGTGAAGTGATCCCGAAGTGAGCTGTCATTCCGTCTTAATTACATGGATTGATAGCTCACTTCGTCATCACCTCATCCAAGCCTTCAATTCGACGTGTTTACAGATTCGCACTGCTGGAAGGAACGAAAACGTCAAAATATTAGGGTGTTATGAGGAAGAGTCAAGATATTTTGTAGGCGGCTAAGCTAGGGTTAGTCCATACAAATATTAAATGAATCGTATTTCAATGACATATTAAAAAAACACTAGTTAAAATTGGTAACGCACTGACACGTCTCTGTGTGAACGAACCCTTAAGAAGAAATTGTAGATCTTTTTCTCAGAATCAAGATCGTTTACAGAGTGATACACGTCGCCCGCCGAGTTACCGCTCGCCGAGCTCTGAAGACCACACAGAATGAACACTTGGATTCTTGAGTACATTCGAAGTCACTACGTCAAGGTACCGTAATTTAGTTTAGGGACAGAGATTTTTGTTAAAAGGATGGGTTACAGCTACCTTCTATCTGCTCGTAAAAATAATCTCGACACGGCATTGCAGGGCGCGCTAAGGGATCCCGCGAAGTGCCACGGAATACCTCCGCGGGATCTAAGCGGGTAGACGTTTGCGCTGACCGGTGACAAAATCCTTTGCCATTCCGTCCCGCTGTGCGTAGGCCATAACGGATCAATTTGATAATACGGTGACAATTTAGTATATTTTACCAAAGGAACCCCAAATAGGTGGACAGTTAGATGGCCGCTTTTCGTCAATATGGACAACAGTAGGACAATATAAACGAACGAAGAAGAATCAAAAGAACTACGATAAATGTAAACATTCGAACAAAGCTATGGCTAAATGACAAGTTTCATTAACCCTATTTTAACATCTTGTTAATATGTTTATTATTACAACAAGTAATAAGAATGTATTTAATCTGAATATAATAAGTGGAGCCGTTAACCTTAATGGAACCGCCTCGGGTTTACGTAATTAAATAAATAATCAAATTGATATTAAAGCGTGAATGGAAAACCAATACTTAGTTATTGCGACATCTATATCTTTACATAGTACTAGCGGACGTCACGCGGTTACACCCGCGTAGTTCCCGTTCCCGCGGGAGTACGGAGATAAAATATAGCCTATGTTACTCGCTGATAATGTAGCTATCTATTGCTGAAAGAGATTTTCAAATCGGTCCGGAAGTTTTTAAGTTAATTCGTTACATACAAAAACCGCATCCAAATCTGTTCACCCGTTTAAGAGCTACGGTGCCACAGACAGACACATAGACACACAGACAGACACACATAGCGGTCAAACTTATAACACCCCTCTTTTTTATCGGGGGTTAAAAAATACAAATCTTTCGCCTTTATAATATTACTAGTTGACTCGCGCAACTTCGTCTGCTCCGCTCCTCGTGGTCGTAGCGTGATATTATATATAGCCTATAGCCTTCCCACGTTAAATGGGCTTTCTAACACTGAAAGAATTTTTCAAATCGGACCAGTAGTTCCTGAGATAAGCGCGTTCAAGCAAACACACAAACAAACAAACTCTTCAGTTTTATATATTAAGTATAGATTAGTATTAGTAAGTAAGTATAAGTATGGTAAGTAATAGAGTATAGATAAAACAAAGTTTTTTCCGTTTGTACGCTTATATCTTTTAATTTACGCTACGGATTTTAATGCGGGATCATCAATAGACAGAATTATTCAAGAGGAAGGTTTATATGTATAATTCGTCCCGAAATTCTTACCTACAGGAACGGGAAAAATGGGATATACGCGTACGAAGGGCAAAAGCTACCTTTTTTTTAAGGATGGGAAATCATCAAATGACTCCTCCCGCTCTGGACGGAGCAGAAGGAAGTGTCAGTCTCCTACTGACTAAAACCCATCCGTGTTCCTCCTAATGCCCGCCGTGTTCCAAGGGGGCGACTCTCTAAGCCCGAAGTCCGTAGTTTCGGGCTTAGTCACGGGCGTTTTCCACTCCGTATCACCTACGGACTTAAGATTAGTCCCAAACCCGAACTAAGAATGAATTACAGTAACTGTCAAATCGTGTCGTCATTCATATTCAGTCGTTAGGTGACACGGAGTAGAAAAAGCCCGCGATTAAGGCCAAAATTACGGACTTCGGGCTTAGAGAGTAGCCCCCCAGAGCCGCGGTGACTCTTTCGAATAAATTTCGCAACCCTGGCAGGCACTGGCTCTAGCGGGCCCCGTCTACTGGCCCGGCCCTGGGTTCAATTCCCAGGTCGGGTATAAAACAGTGTTGTTGGGTTTTACCATTAGGAATTTCTCTGCGATAGCCCAAAGCTTGGAAATTGGTGGTGTGATACCCCATTTTTTTTTGTTTTATTTAATTTTTTTTTTTTGGTATGCGTCATGCTTGGCGCAAATAAACGCTTTTTCTTTCTTCTTTCTTTCTTTCCATTGTAGTTTACTCAACAAGTGCTTTTTTGCTCAACTTTTTTCAGCAGTCTCGCAAAAATATGAATGAGGTGTCATTCGATTCGGAAGAGCATGTAGATGATTTTCATTTTTTAGATTTCAAAATTTTTCATCAGATTTTGAGATATTGGCAAGAGACCAAGCCCTTCTTTCTTTTTTCAGTAAATTGTTTATAAATTTTGCAATTTTTTCGAACGGTAATTTACTTTTTCAAAAATCATCTACATGCTCTTCCGAATCGAATGACACCTCATTTATATTTTTCCGAGACTGCTGAAAATGTTGACCAAAAAGCAGTTGTTGACTAGACTATTGCTCGGAAAGGTTAGAGTCAACCCATAGGTACCTACTTTATGTTTTAGAATAGAAAATATTTATTCAGCATAGACACAAACTCACGGCAACATAGACAAAGTGAACAGAAATAACAGTAGGTACGAGAACACAATAATTGCGCTGAGCGTGCCCATACCGAAAGGGTAGCCATCTCAGCATTTGCTGAGCGTTAGACACCCAGCGCTGGTTTTCAGTTGGCACCCCGCAGTGACACACGGACGAAGGTAGACACAATAAACAGAATACTTAATTAAATATTGATAAAATAAAAAATAATCGTAAATAAATACAGTAATTTGAAAGACAGTCAGTCAGTAGTTTTGACACGTTTTTAACTCGAAATTCTCTATTCAAAAATATAACCGACTTCCAAACAAAACACTACAAAGAATAAAATTACCTTAATTTCGGAGGTCGGTGTTTTTAGTTTTGTTTCTTTGTTTTTTAACACCGACTTCCAAAATTAAGGTTATTTTATTCTTTGTAGTGTTTTGTTTGGAAGTCGTTATATTTTTTTGTAAAAAGTTCTTTATTTTTCACTTTTAAATGGTGATACTTGGACGATGTCTTCGTCTACGCAGAATTTGAAAGAAGCAAAAATGCTCATAAAATAAAAACTACTTAACCAAACCGAATCAAATTTTTATGGGACCAAATGGCAAGTATACTGCATCAAACTAAAAAAGAATCGGATCAGAAACCTCGGAGTAATCGGTGTACATACTCCTCCTCTTTTTTTGGAAGTCGGTTAAATATCAGCCCTGACGATAAAAAATAAATGAAACCCAAAACCCAAAGGTTAAGTGGCAGAGAATGCCTGTCCGCCCATGTACCACTATTGTACATAAAGTTTAAAGAAATAAATAATATATAGCAAAATAAAACCCATAAAAAACCAAGCTACTTAGCATCATCAAGGTGATGATCACTTTCGTCGGCAAAGTACAATGCAAACAAAATGGTTTGGTACTTTGCTACTAGACAACCTAGCTACGTGGAAATATTTTACAACAAAGTGCTATGCCGTGTCTGAACCAAACAAGGCTACACCTACATTTAGAAAATTACAAGCTTGCTACTTAAAATGAAGCTGAGTTTATGTTTAAGTTATTAGGTATTAGTTTTTACCCGCGACTTCGTTCGCAAAAGAGATTTTTACAAAAAACCTACCAAGTGCGAGTCGGACTCGCACACAAAAGGTTCCGTACCATATAGCTTAATTTTTATTATTTTTTATTATAGCGGCAGTAGAAATACACAATCTGTGAAAATTTCAACTGTCTACCCATTACGGTTCTTGAGAGACAGCCCGCTGACTGACAGACGGACAGACGGACGGACGGACAGCAGAGGCTTAGTAATAGGGTTCCGTTGGTTACTCTTTGGGTACGGAACCCTAAAAAAATCCCCAATACTTCACCATGTAAACCTAAACTAAAGAACGCGGAACAGAGAAAAAAAAAACAAAGACGATAAAATTTCTATGACATCACCACAGACTAAAAATTAAAAAAAAAAAACGTTAAAACCGCAATTCATCAAGGATCTTCAATACACGAAGTTGTATAGGAATAAAAACTAGCACTCGCCCGTGACTTCTGCGCAGATTTAGTACAAAACATCATAAAAGGAAGCCTTGGGCAAAATGTCATATTCCTGGTCCCTGTAGTTTCAGCTCCTTTTTATATACATTTTTTTTTACTATTGATAGGCTCACGTTTGACCACTATCCCACCTGATGATAAGCGACGATGCGGTCGAAGATCGAGCACGCTTGCCTAGAAATAACCTATTCACTCTTGACTTAAAGACTCCCAGGTTGTAGCTATCAGGAAACACATACAGGGAATTCCACTCCTTAGCACTATGAATACATACTAGCTTCTGCCAGCGGCTACGCCTGCGTGGTTCTCGGAAATTTTATCCCAAAGGTATAAGCCTATGTGCTATTCTACATTATATAGATAATAGCGTTCTTTCATATGATACCCCACATGTCCTAGTAGCCCTACTTTGAATTTAATATTAATCCCTTTCAGTCGCTGTTGCAAGAAAAATAAAGACATTTTTATTTCCTTCTTATTTGCAAAATAGTTGAACAAACGTCATCTAAAACTATTCCAAATTTCTAGTTCATGGTATTAGTAGGTCCAGCTGTGACAGACGGACAGACTTGTCACACCGTAAGGGTTCCTTTTTACCACTTTGGTACGGAACCCTAAAAAGTCACTGTTTTTTGTTTTGCTATTTTTTCCTCAATGTAAATTAGCTACCTAACATCACCCTTAAATATGAGCACGCACACCTGTATTCTATAATCTATATCTGTGCCAAATTTCATCCAGATCCATTCAGCCGTTCCCGCGTGATTGAGTAACAAACATACATCCATCCATTTTATATATTTATACTTACTTGGAACAATTTAAAAAGATAATCTTCCCAAGACATTACTTCACAGTTTTGCAGCCATATTGCAAAACTTTACAATTACTTGCGCGTTTTCGGAAACCGCTGGCAAAACAAAATGTCGTAACTGCATGCTTGAGGATTTAATTGATATTGCCGACTTGATAAAATCGGAAATTAGTTTTGAAGCAACTGTAATTAGGTATTTTGTGTAGTGAGGACTAAAGTAGGCTAACAATATTGCTATCTTGAATGCCAATTCTATTTATTTTAAGCAACGCAACGTTCGCATTCGCATGTCAGTCGCAATTTATCAAAAACTAGTGGACGTCACACGGTTACACCCGCGTAGTTCCCGTTCCCGTGGGAGTACGGGGATAAAATATAGCCTATGTTACTCCCTGATAATGTAGCTATCCATTGCTGAAAGCTCAAATCGGTCCAGTAGTTTCGGAGCTTATTCATTTCAAACAAACAAACAAACAAACAAAGCTTTCCTCTTTATAATATTAGTGTAGATGTATGAAAATTGAGGCTTTTTCTAAGAAGGGAAATCATCAAAAGACTCCTCCCGCTCTGGGCGGAGCAGAAGGGAGTGTCAGACTCTTACTGACTAAAACCCTTCCGTGTTCCTACTAATGCCCTTTGCGTTCCAGGGTCGCGGTGACTCTTTTGAACACATTCCGCAACCCCGACCTAAGATTGTGATAAAAAATAAGTTACCTAATATTCTTTTTTTGATCGATTGTTATTTATGTAATAATGTAATAACCAGTACGGTTTTTAGCTAATATTGATTTATTTCACCATTAGTCAAGCCAAATATTCATCGAATAATTTAGATGTCCATTATGTTTAACCAATGGGTAACTATGGATCAAAAGTCACACTAAGTAGGATAAGAAAGAGAGGGAGAAGCTTTAGAGCTGTCAGTTTTATAGAAATGTTGTCAACTTTCTCAGTCAGATCACTGAAATGTTGGGGGGTTCTAAGGTATTTCAAATCAGACAACTAACTCAAATGAATGTACTTCAATTACTGTCTATAGGGAATATATTATATCCCAAGCGTGTCTTTTATCCGCTAAAAGGAGCCAATTCCACCCAGCTCCATCTTTTCGAGGTGTAACCGTGCCGATAACCGACCGACTTGAGCTTCTTGGTGTTATATTAACATCTACCCTCAATTTTGGCCCTTTCATAGAGGCAAAGGCTCAAGTGGCTGCCAGAAAGTTGGGGGTCCTAGCAAAGGTGTGATGGTACTTCACGCCGGAACAGCTGCTCAAGCTCTATCAAGCGCAAGTTCGATCGTGTATGGAGTACTGCTCTCATCTCAATTGACTCAAGGGCACCAAGCTGGGATCTGCCAGATACCAGCTTTATGCCCTTGAGTCAATTGAGAAACGAGCCAAGAGGATCATCGGTAATGATAGGCTCGTTGAGAGTAAGCTCCAAAGTCTTGAGCATCAACGACGAGTTGCTAGCCTGTCGGTTTTCTATCGGTTGCATTTTGGGGAGTGTGCGACGGTATTGCATGATTTAATTCCGCCAAGCCAGTTCCATCATCGGACCACAAGACGAACGGCGATGCGCCACCGGTACATTGACATCCCACCCACACGCACAAAACGATTTGGGAACACATTCATAGTGCGTACAGCTAAGGATTGGAATTCCCTGCCAGAGTCTGTGTTTCCTGATAGCTACAACCTGGGAGTTTTTAAGACAAGATTGAATAGGTTACTTCTAGGCAAACGTGCTCCATCTTCGACCGCATCATCGCTTACCATCAGATGAGATAGTGGTCAAACGTATGCCTATCAATAGTAAAAAAAAACTGGGTAACACGACAAGACATGGTGTCAGATTTTCTGGCTTCTATCGACTATCCGTAACGACTACCAAACATGTATAAATGACAGCCGGGTAGGCTTAACCACCCATCCACGGCATGACCTCGGCAAGCATTGCTTAACCTTGAAGATCGACCATTGTGTTATTATTTAGCCACGAGCTCATTGAGAAAAGCAGTTTTAATATCAGTCATCAAGCCGATGGTCATATCTCATTCAGCTTGGCGAACGTAGGACTTTCTTATTCACTTGGAATAAGGGTCAAATTGTATCAACACTCTTTATTTAAAGTAAACCTCTTTGCTTTTTGGAGTAAACACACAAGACCTAACTTCAAAATAAGACACCTTTATAAAAAATTACAAACCTACTTAATTCTTAACAGATAAGGTCTCTTTTCGCTTAGCATAAATTCCTAGACTATTCCAGCAAGATGCATGGACTTTACCTCGATAGACACAGGGGTGATAATCACTTAGCATGCATAGCTAGGCTGTATTTAGAACAGTTGTGCGCCGCATTCCTAGGCCGGTCGCGACTTGCGTGACATTAGCATATCGTACACGAATGTATTGATACCTGAGTATCAAGAACCAAGGAGGTTCTTATACCATAAACTTTAATGAAAGGACGCTATACAGGCATTGATATATAAAAAACCCAAGATACACACTCAGCAGATAAAAACATCCGCAAAAAACAAGCGCAATATGTATAATTGTGCGCAAGTTTCAAACAGTCTCGCATCGCTCGCCATACTGCACTGCTTTGTAAAAACAACTTTAAGCGATCCGTGTAAGGTTGAATTTGCAAAAAAATATGCATCACTCGCCATACTGAACTGCTTTGTAAAAACAACTTTAAGCGATCCGTGTAAGGTTGAATTTGCAAAAAAAAATTGTTTATAGTATAACTACACACAACTCACACATGACACTTGATACATGTCAGTTTTTGACGACAATTTCGAGTGTTGCATTTGTTCGAGACTATGCATCTTGGGTTTTTTATATATCAATGTATACAGGGGTACTTCTGAGACTGTGAGCCAATTTTTAACCGACTTCCAAAAAAGGAGGAGGTTCTCAATTCGGTGGGTATTTTTTTATGTATGTACACCGATTACTCCGAGGTTTCTGATGATGATTTCTGTGATCCTTTTTAGTTCAATGCGGTATACTTGACTTGCCATTTGGTCCCGTAAAAATTTGATTCAGTTTGGTTCAGTAGTTTTTATGTTATGAGCATTTTTGCTTATTTCAATTTCTGCGTAGATGAAGACGTCGTCCAAGTATCACCACTTAAAAGTGAAAAACAAAAAAAAACTTTTTAGAAAAAAATATAACCGACTTGCAAATAAAACGCTACAAAGTATAAAATAACCTTAATTTCGGAAGTCGGTGTTAAAAAACAAACAAAGAATAAATCGATTATATTTTTTTGTAAAAAGTTTTTACGAATAGCAAGATCATCCTGATATATAAAATTCTTCCGTTACTGGTGACTGAGTGACTGACAGACAACGCACAGCCAAAACTACTGGTCGTATGAAGCTGTTTGGCATGTAGCGTCCCTGCACTTTATAGGCGAACACTAGGAGAGGATTTTTCGAAATCCCAACGGGAACGGGGAAAAACAGGATATGCGCGTACGACGACTAGAGTCACTATAATATTTTATTCTCATTTGACGTTCAAAGCGCCTTTATTGGTCTAGTTGAAACAAATCATTTGACTTTGACTTTGAAATCGCGGGCAAAATCTAGTCAATATAAATATAAACTTCCGTTACTGAGTGACTGACAGACAACGCACAGCCGAAACTACTGGTCGTAGAAAGCTGAAATTTCGCATATAGGTAAGTTCCTTGGGGAGTGTAGGGGAACGCTCTGGGCGGAGCAGAAGGGAGTGTCAGACTCTTACTGACTAAAACCCATCCGTGTTCCTCCTAATGCCCTTTGCGTTCCAGGGCCGCGGTGACTTTTTCGAACAAATTCCGCAACCCTGGCAGGCTAGCCTTAGCAGGCCTCGTCTACTATGCTGACATCTCTTTGAGCCACGCGTGGAATGTAACACGCCGTCGACCCAGGCCTGTCTTTTTACTCTCTAAGCTCAAAGTCCGTAGTTTCGGGCTTAGTTGCGAGCGTTTACTTCAATCACCTACGGACTTACGATTAGTCCCGTACCCAAACTAAGAATGAATGACAACACGATTTGACAGTATCTGTCAAATCGTGTTGTCCTTGTCATTCATTCTTAGTGGTTAGGTGACACGGGGTAGAAAACGCCCGCAACTAAGCCCGAAACTACGGACTTCAGGCTTAGGTTGCTTACATAAACAAACTGGTTTCCGGCGCAGACAACCCCGTGCGGGTTGGTACCGATGGGTGCAGGTTTTAACCAGCATAAAGAAACAGGTAAAACTATCCTTATTTCCTACCTGGGAATATTATACCTGCACCGATCGGTACCGGCCCACACAGACCTGCCTGCACCGGGATCCTGTATCTTTATGTTTGCACCCTTAGAGAGTAGCCCCCCTGGTTCTGATCGGACGGCGAGCCACCCAACGCTCGCCGTCCGCAGGCCAGACATACCTGACCTTACCGCAAGCATTTTCTAAATCGCGATCCGAACAGTTTCGCAAGCTCATTACAATACGTTCATAAAGGGAAGGTGATGCAACGAGAAGGAAGCGAGCCATCCTCAATGTTAACTCTTGCTAAGTGCTGCCCGCCTGGTAGTTGTGCATTAATTACGTGGCTAATCTACCGGATAATAACGAGTTTTCCTATGCTAAGGTTAGAGAAACGTGTGAATTGAATTATACCTATTATTTTTGTTGGTAATTTGGTTGATATTATTATACTTTACTAGCTTCTGCCAGCGGCTTGGCTCGCGTGATCCCTAGGGAACATACTCCCGGGATAAAAAGTAGCCTATGTGTTATTCCAAACTAGAATCTGTCTCTGTGCCTCATGAAGATCCTTTCAGGCGTTCTGACGTGAAAGAGTAGGTAACAAGCATCCATCCATCCATATATCCTCGCAAACTTTCGCATCTTCTATACTAATCTATAAAGCTGAAGAGTTTGTTTGTTTGTTTGTTTGTTTGTTTGTTTGTTTGTTTGCTTGAACGCGCTAATCTCAGGAACTACTGGTCCGATTTGAAAAATTCTTTCAGTGTTAGATAGCCCATTTATCGAGGAAGGCTATAGGCTATATACCATCACGCTAAAACAAATAGGAGCGGAGCAGTAATGAAAATTGTGACGCAGATGAAGTTGCGCGGGTCAGCTAGTTTATAAATATTATTAGAATATTCTATAAAATAATATGATCGTTGAAATATCAAAATACAAGTGTTTGTTCACGTGACATTTGGACAGCGTTTGACAATCCTATACATTTTTGACGTTTCGATAATCGTCTTCGCCACATGTAACATGATCACGAAATGATACAAGCCCTAGAGCCGGTTTCTGAATGGAGAATTTCGAGTTAAGAAAAAAAAGGCTACTTAAATGCCATAGTTTGATAGATTTTCGAAAGAATTTGCCCAAAACTCAACTTCAGGCTCTTAATTTAGAAATCATGCAAAGATATTTTCAGAACGAAAGATGTTCGTATTTCATGTTTTCAATTATCCTCTTGCTGTCCTTTCCGCACGTTACTTGGGGTCAGATTTTTTGGATGGTTAGATGGTTAAAAACCAGAGTTTCTTCAAATGCTCTTTGCGCTCCAGGACCGCTTTCTTTGGTTACATGGGGTCTACGTAACACTACAGAAAAAACTGCCAATCAAAAAGTATATTCCATTACAAAAAAAAATACTAAGAAAAGCATAGTACGTAAGTAAACATAGAACATAAACCAGCTATTAGGCTATTACTTTTTATTTTTCCGAACACACAGATCAGCCATACTTAGGTATATCCACAGCACGTATGTAGCGCATACCAGCGCAGTTGCGCAACGACCGCTGCGCCTGCGACGCCGAAGATGCATCACCCAATCACTTCTTTATCTCCATCAAGATAAGGTCTAATTCACAACACTGACGTCAATCTATGAATAAGCCCACTGCGCTTGCACAGACAAGATGCGTCTTTGATTCTAAACTTTATTTTTTTCGAGATAAGGTTTAATTTAGAACAGTGATGTAAAGTTATGGCACTGCGCTTGCACAGACAAGATGCGTCTTCGAATTAAAACTTTATATTTATCGAAGTAAGGTTTAATTTAGAAAAGTGATGTAAAGTTATAAATAAGCAATAGCTTGATGAATGTGGGTAATGAATACTTAAGTGGAGTAATAGTTCTTTTTTTTTTGAAGTTATGTTATTTTATTATTTTTGCGGAGTTTTGCACGTTCTTGTCCATAGATGTGCGCTTCGGAACGTGCAGCTAGCTACAATTTACTTGCTCTAGGCATCTTGCTAGATATTCTACCAGCAATGTCGGCCGACGGATGCGAGACGCGCAGGACCGGTCGTTGTGGCGGCGCTTGGGGGAGGCCTATGTCCAGCAGTGGACGTCTTTCGGCTGATATGATGATGATGAATGTCGAAAGGTCATAAACATATGGAATTGAGATTGACAACAGCTACCGAAATGTCACACTTAAATTCCTATCTTTAGCCCATAAATTATTCTAACTCAATATCAAAATATTATATCAAATAATATTTTGAGTTTGATTGTATTGTCAATATTAACCGGTCCCTATCGATTGATGACATTTATTCGTGCAAATGGTTTCATAAAAAAGGTGTTCATAAAAAACAACATTTTTGCTCATTATCTTTGGTCTTCCATACATGTTTTTCCATAGCACATCTGACATTGATAGACTTTGTCAACATCGCCATAAATAAAAATAAAAAAGAATAGATTGTTGTCGCCATAGAACACGCCACTTGGACGAGTAGGTACCTCTTTACAATGACAGCTTAGATCGCGTTTGAATTCACCGGTACAGGCGCTAGTGTAGCGTGAGGTCTTCGATATACCAAATTTCATTGTTGCTTGGGCCGTCGAGGCCCTGCGCGACGTCCCAGTAGTAATAGTAATGTTATTGCTCCCCGTCTTTTGCCTAACGAGCCAGCCCGCGCCGCTGAGCCATTAGCTTTAAATTCCCCAAATAATAATGTCATGACCCAGCTTGTCCCTTGCTGTCCTCCCCAAAACGATGCCGCTGAGCCGAGGCCCGTACCCCACAGGGGTGACAGGGGGTGCCCTCAGCGAGCGGAGTTGTAGGTTTAAGAATTTTGTTGCCTTGGCTGGGGGCTTTAGAGTCACATCTGAGGCCACCACAGGCTAGCCCGGTTGAGCAGTAACCACCCTTAGCGAGGTGAATTGCGAGTGGTCCACGACAAAAAAAAAAAGGTATATTTTACTAAAACAGCCTGAATATGGCAGATTAGTAACGGTTCTCCCGACCACTGCATTGAACTTTTTTTTTATCGGAAGTATGTATAACTTCTTTTTTCCATTATGATGAGTCCACGTTACACTGCGACGATATCTATGTAAATCACACTTTTTTTTACGGGGTCTTAAATTATTTTCCTTCCAACTTTGTTCACATCCACGTAATAACTTCTTTAATGCTACGATTAAGGACCTCACTCGACAGTGGCGCCAACTGGTGAGTACAGAAACAGTAGCCCTCATTCCAAGTGTCTGTACAGGGATTAGTTGAATTAAGTGTATGTTATTGTTTAGTAGCTTTTTCTTTTTTTTTGCTGTTCTAGACAGTTACACTGATATTTAATTTAACAGCGTAATCTACACTAATATTATAAATAGGAAAGATTTGTTTGTTTGTTTGAATTGAATAGGCTACGAAACTACTGGACCGATTTGAAAAAATCTTTTAGCATTGGATAGCTACGTTATCAGGGCGTAACATAGGCTATATATTATCCCCGTACTCCCACGGGAACGAGAACTACGCGGGTGAAACCGCGTGACGTCCACTAGTCGTTTATATTATTATCAAAAAACTTTTTTACAAAAAAAAAATAACTAACTTCCAAACTACAAAGTATATCCGAAATTAAACTTATTTTATGTTTGGAAGACGGTTATATTTTTTTGTAAAAAAGTTTTTTATTTTTCACTTTTAAGTGGTCGACATCATTGTCTACCCAGAAATTGAAATAAGCAAAAATGCATTCGGATTTCGGATCAGAAACCACGGAGTAATCTATAAAAAAGCTATTCAGTATACAGGCAAAAATATTAATTTTTCCACAGCACTGCCAATGTTTATTTCTAATGTATGCATTATAATTTTTTAAGCTTAAACTATCTTGTTGCGTAAAAAAGCATTCCCAATGTTCAGTTGACAATTTATCGAAAGTTTACAATATCTCTAGTCATTTTATAATCTTACGGAGTTCGCCACGTCCGGTGACATATATTCTCCGTTTGTCTCGCGAGTGAAGCCGATAGTAGAAGCTAGTATTACTACACGTAGTCGAATCGTGTGAAAGAATTTGTAAAAGCGAACTAAGGGAAACTTGTTCTTGGCTATTAACTTAGAAGATGAATGGCCAAACATTCGAAAGTACTTAAATACCATGTCGAAGGTGCTTCAATACATTTATTACTTAAATATTTACATAACAGCTGACCATTAATTTTTACGGTTTCATTACGTTCACGTGAGTTTCCTTTCCACCATTTCTCTGCACTAATATTATAAAGAGGATTTGTATTTTATCATTGTATGTTTGTTTCGAATAAAGTCAAAAACAACTGGAACAATTTCAAAACTTCTTTCACCATTAGAATGCTATATTATCTCTGAGTAACATAGGCTATCTTTATTACTAGAAAAAAATTAGGATCCTTATGAAAATTGCAATACTATCTGCACGAACGAAGTCGCGGGCAAAGTGCCTAATCTAGTATATATAAAAATCTCGTGTCACGGTGTTTGTTACCGAACTCCTCCGAAACGGCTCGACCGATGTTCATGAAATTTTGTGTGTTTATTCGGTAGGTATGAGAAAAGGTGGTATTTTTTTGTTGTGTGGCAAAAGGCAAAACAACGTTTGCTGAGTCAGCTAGTATTTTATAAATATCTAGCTTCTGCCAGTGGCTCCGCCCGCGCCCGCATCAATACCGGATATTATCCCAAAAGAACATACGCCCAGGATAAAAGTAGCCTACTTATGTGCTATTCCAGACTACAATCTATCTCTGTGCCAAATTTCATCCAGATCCGTTCAACCGTTCTGGCGTGATTGAGTAACAAACATACATCCAAACTAAGAAGATTTAAGCGAGAGACACACTGCCATGGTCCTGCGTACGCAACATACGTTGCAACGCTTTATATCGTACTAGTGGAAGTCACGCGGTTTCACCCGCGTAGTTCCCGTTCCCGTGGGAATACGGGGATAATATATAGCCTATGTTACTCCCTGATAATGTAGCTGTCCAATGCAAAAAGAATTTTTCAAGTCGGTCCAGTAGTTTCGGAGCCTATTCAATTCAAACAAACAAACAAATCTTTCGTCTTTATAATATTTTTTATCGTAGGTTGCGTTGCATACGACAAGTTTCTCTATTGCATAGTTTTTCATACAAAATCAATAGTCCAGATAGCATAATGCGTTGCATACGTTACGTACGTGGGACTAGTTTGTCTCTAGCATTATAGTAATAGTAAGTTTTGCTGACCATTCATGTTTATTTAAATGCGTCCACATGAGTTTGCATTCCGCCATTTTTATTTTATAAGTATAACGTGTGCAGTTTTTATGGTTGAGTCTGAGGCCGTTATTGCTGACATTACGACTTCAGAACGGAAGTGATCGTTTCAAAAAAAATTGCTACGCGAGTTGTGCTCTTTGAAATATTAAAAAAAAAAAAAAACGAAGTTCCTGAAAAGGGTTCATTTTGCTCAGTATTATGAACAACTTTACTACGGAAGTTGTGGGACCAACCGATATAGCGAAAGTAAAATCAGCTGTTCAGTAGCCTTGTGACCCAGTGGTCGTAGGTTCGATTCCCACGGGAAAGCATACTTTGTAAAGTTGTTTTCCAGGTTGGCTAGGACATCGCAGACTTGAATTACCTGATTGTCTGATAAAAATGATGATTCCGTGCTTCGGAAGGCACGTATAAGCCGGTGGTCCCGGCCGCCAAATGGCGGTCGTCAAATAAACCATGTCAGAGGCCCTTGAGGCGGTTTTGAAACTCTGACACTAGGGTGTGGGGTCGTTAGACCTTACTGCCCAAACGAGAAGAAGAAGAAGTAACTACGTTTTTCAGGAACTGCGTTTATTCTGTGACGTCACGTTGTATTTAAGCGCAATGACTGACTCACTAACACTTGTGGAACCCAAACCTCAAATATTTCAAATCTATTAATAATTTGACCTAATTGACACATCTGTCGTCACCTCAACTGCGAAGCGTGAAGATAAGGAAACACCTCAATCACGTTCCGTCACTTTCTCGCTAACGGGACTCGAACCCGCTCTGTTGCGAAACCGCAGCGCTAAACACTTCGCGCTACTAGACTATTGCGTTACGTCGCCGTCGCTAAGTTTGACAAACTATTTATTGAGGTAGTAAATACTGCTACAACAATATTTTGACGCTTTCGTGACAATATCTTTTTAGTAACTTATTTATTTAGCTCAAAATATTTGTTAATTTTGGTAATGGTCGTCTAGTGGCAACTATTGTTCATAAATTTGTTTTATTTGCGGATAATGCAGTGGACTGCAACATTACCACTTAAAATTTTGTTAATCTTGTGTATTATATATATGTTGTTTATTATCCCTTAATAAATAAAATAAAAAAATAAAATATCAAGAAAAGAATGAGTTTATTTGCGATATCCATGACACATACTAGAAACAAAATTTGAGTTGCATCCTGGTTGGGAAAATTTGCATGACATTCGCGCAAACGGCCATCGCTCAGCATTAGGTATGCTAGGACTTGTGTCATTACCATTTTGTTTTGTTTAAAACTCAAAACATTTATTTCAATAAAACCATCAATATACTCTTTTGAATTGTAAAAGAGTCGATCATTCAGAAAGATAATCGTAAAAAAAAACGTAAATTTCTTTAGATGAGCGTGCAAGAAACTCCATGGCCAGATGGGCACTCTTTTAAATCTATTAATAAAATCCTGGTTATTGTTGATTTTGGCTAATGTTTGCATTGAATGATCAGGTTTTTTTTAAGTAGAATTAATAATGAAGTTTGGTTCCTATACTCTTAGAATACACGTAAAACGGACAAAATCCGCTAACCCAGTATGCAGAAAATCTAGCAATTACTTAATTGGAACATTAAAAACTGGTTTCAAAGGACGATTTTTTCAAACAAAATCGCATTTGCAATGAATATAAATGCTAGATAGTTTATTTATATTACAATTCAAATTCCGAGGATGGAATAACGAAACTCGGCGGGGTCAAAGTCAAGAATGTTATCAAGGACAAAGATTGCATAATTTTATCATTATACAATTTTAACGCTTATTAGCAGACGACGTTTTTTGTATAATGTTGCAATAAAATTGTTAAACTCATCTTTTGGGAATACCTACAGAAAATTATGATATAAAAAAAACTTACGGATTCCTTGGAACGTCAGTCTGAAATTGACTCGATACTTATATATATTTTTTATTGTAAGTCCATTTGAAACGTTATTATGGTATCCAGAGCTACTTTCTAAAAGTTTTAGGTACTTAATTTAGGTTAACGTCAGGGGTTTGTAAAACATAACATGATTTAAAAGTGTCCGTGGAGTTTCTTGCACGTTCTACTCCATAGAGATCTTTAGAGCTTTGGAACGTGCAAATAGCTTCATCTTTTAGACTGACCGACCTTGATATTTCAAAAGTGCCTGTAAATGGTTTATTTGAAATAAATACTTTGAATCTTTTGATTTTTTTCTGGGGTTCATCGATTGCAATTCCACTTCGTCTGTGACTTCAAGGAGTAAATATCGTTATTTTCCAGTGACTTTTATTTGAATTGTATTATTTGATCAACTCCACATTTTAGTCGCAGCTAACTGGCTCAAGCGGCCGTTTAATTGGTTGCCTAGGCTTTTCGTTGAACGGTGCCGTTAAATCAGCGGCCTAATAACGTCCATAATAAACAGGCTGACAGATGCTTAGACCGTTTATACAATAGGGCAACCGTGTAACGAAAATTTATGAAATCTTTAATTTTGGGAATTCTTAATTAACAAGTTCTAGTTATGACTCGGCAATATGAAGGCTTTCGTTCGGATTCTGGTCGGATAGCGATGCAATCTAGGCTGAACTTGAGCGAAAGGTTTCATGACTATACCTACCTACCATGTATTTATGTATTCCACATTTTATTTTGTGTTGTATTTACTACCTACCATGTATTTATGTATTCCACATTTTATTTTGTGTTGTATTTACAAACTTTTATATTCATTGCTTTATTTGTATCTATATCTTAGTGTTGTGTTCCGTATGTGTATCCCTGACATGACATCAGGCCCTGTCATAACACCAGCGCTGTGATATTTATTTTTTAAATATCGCAGCATATGCTGAGACAGGGACCTTTTTGGCCTCGCACAGATTAATTTAAGGATGCCGCTTAACTGTGTAAACATATTTTTATAACTGTTAGTTTTACTTATTTTACTTCTATGCGTCTTGTGCGAGTCCCAAATAAACATTTTTCTTTCTTTCTTTCTTTCTACCATATTTTATGTACCCACCCTTTTTTAATGTGTACCTACTAATAGTTTGTAAGATATTTTTGTTACTAACAAACTCGAAGCCGCGCTACGCGGGGTTCCTATTTCTGTCTGCTAATTTAAAGGAACCTAATGGTTATATTATTATTAATAAATAAATAAATAAATAAATTATAATGTTATGTCGTGCATTTTTTTTAGTTTATAACATGACCAATTAACACTTTTACACATAAATAAATCAGTCCAGTCCCTACAGAAAACAAACCTGTGCTTTAGCATTGGGAACATTACAGGCTGATTGCTTACGCTTACGCTAAAACGTATGCATACATTTATCTTAACAAAACTAAATTATCTCACAATAACAAATGAAATAGCTGCACTTTTTCCCCTCATTAGTCACCTCATTGCCGCCGTCTCAAGTCTCAACAGGATGACACACTGAACAGTTCCCAGACTGCAGACCGCCGTTTGTGTTGTGAGTTCATAAGCAAAACATGGCGCTAATCATAGTAGTGAGCTGTTAGACAATGAGGTTCAAACTGTAGCCGCGCCGCTAGATTGATTCGTCTTTGTAGGGATGTCAATAGGGTAGATGACTATAAAAATCTAATTAGACCGTCACATAAATTTCCAAAAAATACACAAAACTAAGACGATACAGTGCGTTGAAAACTCGAGTGTCGTCATATTCCAGTACACCTTTTACCTAGTAGTGACGTCACAAGCCCTCACTCCTGATCTTTAATGCGTTTTATTTTCGTCAATTCTTATCTATACTAATATTATAAAAAGGTACAGTGGTACCCAACTGATAAGGCGCGTCATGAATATTCTTTCGCACAGAAAAGAAAGTATGGCCCCGAACATTAACGAAAGAAAGCAAATTTACAATCAACCTTAGATCACTTCTATAAGGTTCATAATACAGTGCAGCTGTTAGTTCCGTCCCACTCGCAAGTCACGTGCATGCCACGCGTCGCGCGCTAGCATGGCGGCAGCTACCGACCAATAGCAGTACAGGAAAAAGAAGCGCGCGAATAAGATCTTGCAGTAACTTCCGGCACCATCATCAGTTACATGATACCACAACATTGTATTGTCATCAGAACTATATAACTGGGCAAAACTTCAGTTCGATATAATTACGGGTTGTCGATGAAAACTGTATCACAAGATTTGACCTTAGTTAAGGCGAGAAATGAGGCTGAATCGATGATTTCTACATACCTTATTGATGGAACATTATCCACAGCTAAACCTAAGACCATCTGTTTCAATTATACTTTTGTAATGGTTTTGGAATTTAATCACAAAAAAATAATTTACCAGGGCTATCTTTCTTCTACAAAAAATGGCCCGCCATCCCTTTTTTTGGATGGGAAATCGAGCGAGAGAATTCATTCGAGGGAGTGTCAGACTATAACTGAAACGAACCCGTGTTCCTAAAAATACCCTTTGCGTTCTAGGACCGCAAAGTCAAATGATTTATTTAAACTAAACCAATAAAGGCACTTTTGAACGTCAAATGAAAATAAAATATTATAGTGACTCTAGTCGTCTGTTTGCAAAATGTAGATTCTTATGGAGAAGAACGGACAAGAAACTCCATAGTTACTCTTCCGCGATAACTCTTTCGTACAAATCCGTAACCGCCAGCCCTAGCCTGTCGATTGACAAGCCACTCCGTTACAATCACTAATTGTACGAAAGATACGCACATTTGTTTTATGGGACACGACCAGCGGCCACTACTCATAGATATGCTAATAACACACTTACTACATAAAGGTGCGCTTACACGGGCAATGAAAATTGATCAACAATAAGCAATACTAGTCGACTGTGAAGTCACAAAATATCAAGCAATTAATGGCAAAGGCAGCAAGCGTCAATTTATCGAAATTTTTTGCAATGACAATGTTGAGCGATATGGAGAAACTCCAAGCAACTGACTATACACGAGTAATTTATATTATAGAATACTAGCTGACCCGCGCAACTTCGTCTGCGTCACATTTTTCATGAATGCTCCGCTTCTATTGGTCGTAGCGTGATGTTATATAGCCTATAGCCTTCCTCGATAAATGGGCTATCCAAAACTAAAATAATTCTTCGAACCAGTTTTTCCTGAGATTAGCGCGTTCAACCAAACAATGCCCGCGACTTCGTATGCGCATGGCCCGCTTTTTCCCGTTCCCTTAGGTATTTCGGGAAATCCTTAGTGCTCCTCTACACTTTCCAAGGAATTTACATGCGAAAGTTCAGCTTTCTACGACCAGTAGTTTCGGCTGTGCCTCACTCAGTCACTTAATCAGTCAGTAACGGAAGAATTTTGTATATTTTGATATTTTATTACAATATAAAGATATGAACTAGGTACAGCATTAAAGTACTAAATATATACACTTAAAATAAAATATCCTATATATTTTTTGATTGATGATAGATAGATATGGAGCAATTAGAAAAAATATTACGGACATAATTACCGCATTTTATTGAAGTTGCTGCACACTGCTCCAGATCCATACGTGTTGCCGAGCAATTATTGCTCAAATAATTGCCCGTGTAAACACACCTTTACAACTCCTAACTGTGAACTGTAGTAGCTATACAACCTCTGATTTATCAGATTAATTGCGTATGACAAGGTCTTATTGTCGGTCATTTTGTTTTTTATGTGCCATTTCATTATGAGTAATAGGTACCTAGAGATTTTTGTTTATGGTTGTCGTCCCCTCTCTAAGATTGATAGCTGCAAGAATGGTGGACTAGTTTTTGGATGTGAATTTCGTTTAGATGGTCAAATTTAACAAAAAAACGGCTAGTGAAATGAATCCTAACTAATATTAACATCATTCATGTTGAAGTTATACAAATATGTAAGAATGATGTAAAAGATGTGCAGGATATTAATGTTCGGAGTCCAGGCCTGTGTTCGAGATACAAATAAATAAACAAAAAGAAATATACTAAAACTAAATAGGTCATCGCTCACACATAATTGTCTGCGATCGAGAGTTATTTGCGAAGTAACAAGCTATTGTTTTTCCGTCGGTCGCGCTCGGCTGGCTAGTCGTAATTATCGAGCGACGCCGCAGAATAAACAATACAATACAATACAATGTTCGACTTGAAAACTATTGAACGTTTCCGCGTTTTAAAGGCAGTGGTAATTAAAATTGATTCAATTTGGTTGCCATGATAGTATTTTTTTAAACCAGTTGTTGTTGCCCGCGGTTCCGCTCGCAATAAAATATTAGTTAGGATATTATTAAGATGCTGGAAGTAGTAAATCTTCATACATCTATACTAATATATAAAGCTGAAGAGTTTGTTTGTTTGTTTGTTTGCTTGAACGCGCTAATCTCAGGAACTACTGGTCCGATTTGAAAAATTCTTTCAGGGTTAGATAGCCCATTTATCGAGGAAGGCTATAGGCTATATATCATCACGCTAAGACCAATAGGAGCGGAGCAGTAATGTAAAATGTGACGCAGACGAAGTTGCGCGGGTTAGCTAGTATTTTATAATATTATTCGTATTTTTCTCTTCATACTGCATCCACCACTTTTTGTGTCTACATCAGCTAAAGGTTGACAGGTAGAAATGCACAAGACATTAAGTCTAACTCTATACTTTTATCTGCACGAAGAAATAAATAAGTAATCTTTAAATCTAAAATATAAAATCTCGTGTCACGGTGTTTGCTACCGAACTCCTCCGAAACGGCTCGACCGAGAATGGCGGTGGTCTATTTTTTTTTTTTGAAAACTTCGTTTGTCGAGTCATATAGTAAACAATAAAGAATTTATTAATAATAATAATTCATTTATTTATCCAGGTAATTTGATTTCACTTTTTTATTTCTAAAATAAAATTGATTAAAAGTATATTTTCGTAGGCCAGTCGCTAAGCCTCAATAAGTATCAATTTGTTAAACAAAATGAGGTGTATAATGTTAAGACAAGATAGGAATGTTAATTGTTAATAACTTAACCGGTTCCGTTCAATAGTATTCAAAGCGTAGGCTTGTCCTTCAATAAATTGTTTCCTAATATTTGACTGACGTTCGCTTCAGTAAGGTTTAGGTTGTGAGAATCGCGATTTTCTTCTGATCGTTTGGGCAGTAAGGTCTAACGACCCTACACACCCTAGTGTCAGAGTTTCTCAATCATAAAAAAAAACACCGGTAGCACTCCGGGAGTGCCGGCAGAAGTGAAAACATGTAAATAATACATCCTTACTGTCGCGGTCACATCATAGACAAACCACCGACAACAAAATAAACAAAAAGACACTGACGTGTGGCCGCGACAGCGACTGTCAGTGACAGATGTCAATCTTGACACAGTTCCTGACATAAACAAAACGAACCATAAAAACAACAAAAAATAACGTTGTGTTTAATTATAAGTAAGAAAGAAAGAAAGAAAAATGATTTATTCCGCCCAAACAGACGCACATTAATAGTAGGTACACAAATAATAAAAACAGCTATAAAACAAAATAAGAGAAAAACATTCTTCCGTAAAACCACTGCCAGCCTGTGTCAGGGACGGGCATTATAAAAAAGTCATAACTGTCGCGGCATAGACAAACCATGGATAACAAAAAAAATAAAATAGATATTGACATGTGTGGCCATGACAGAGACTGTCAGTGAGTCATGGATGCAAGATGGAAGTACAAAAATACTATCATTTATGAGGTAGAATACAATGTTTATTTATTGCGCTGTCGTACACAAATATGACAATTTACATGTTATTATTCATAATATTATATCGTTATTTATTTATACATTACATTAATTTTTATCTCTTAGAAAAATCAACTTTCATCCATAATTTCGTAATTCCGTAATTTCGTATCCTTGGATACGCGTGGCACGCTGTACATAAACACAGACGGACATTCGCGCAAGCGCCCTGTGCCGCCTAAGCGGAGCAGCACACTCAGGCACGGTAGAAAGAGTGGGAGATACTAGTTCCTCTCCCTTCCCCTCGATCTTACGCTTTTTCGCATCACGTGACCCTGACGCGAGTCCGTCTTACGCTTTTTGCGATCAGGTCACGTGACCCTGACGCGAGTTTTAAGATTTTATACCCATTACAGAAAAGTGCTCAACGCCGCTAAAGAAGTTTTCACTTCAAAAATAAAAACTGGCCCAGTGCGAGTCGGCCTCGCGTGCAAAGGGTTCCGAACGAATTCCATTTTTAACATGTTATTTTAACACTAGAGACTTCTTATAGGTTTTCCTGTAATCTTTAGGTAAAGATCTATTATGTCAATTTTTTTCAAAATTTTTGGCTCAGTAGTTTTGGAAATAAGGGGCGGAATGGTCATTTTTCGTCTTATTTCTTGAATAACTTCAAAACTATTTATTTTAAAATTACGAAAAAAATATAGTTAAAACTCTCACAGAAAGCCCTTTCATTTGATGTCATACGATATTGATAAAAAAACTTTTTTTGAAATTTTCTAGTTTGACCCCCAAAAGTGACCCCCATACTAATAATTTAATAATTTACGTAACGCGTCCGTGGTTGGGTCACAGAAGCCCATATGTGTACCAAATTTCAACAGAATCGGTCCAGTGGATCCGGAGAAAACTGGCTATGACAGACAGACAGACACCCGAGTCATCCTATAAGGGTTCCGTTTTTTATTCGGAACCCTAAAAACAACAAATCATTTAAAGTGGCTGGGTCTATGTACTAAAATTTAATCCACTTCCTCATTTTACCGTGTAAAATAAGGTAGTACCTTACTTTAAAGACGCATCATGCATCAATATCACACTTTAAAAAACAGCGCAAGCACTATCGGTACTAATCGGTAGCGAGATAGATACATAATTACATAATACGCGCACGAAGTATAATATCACGATAGTTACCATCTTGTTCTGTCGACATTTTTGAGTGCGGGGTACGCTTATACGTCATTGTCATTTATTTAAAAACTGCTGTGAACCAGCAACATTTTTTACGTCAATATTTGCATAAAGACAGTCCCGCACACGATCAAGTTAGCATTACTTTAATAACCTGTACAAATCCCGTCATCTTTATGCTCTTATCCCATGTTACTTGGGGTCAGCGAAACACGTTTTATTCTTCCATTCTCTCCTGTCCCCGTCAAGCTATGACTGAATCCCTTATCTTTCATATCACTCCTCACACAACTCATCTTCTCTTTGGTCTCCCTCTCCCTCTCTAATACTCTCCCTCCATCCGCATTTCTATTTATAATAAATAAATAAATAAAAAGCCTTTTAATTCCTACTAAATAACTACTTTTACATTATTTTAAGTAACTCAACTTAATAATACACTGAAGTTGTTTTCATTTGAGTATAACTAACTTAAATTAATTTAGTATCCTGAAAATAGTTTGCTTGCTTTAACTGTATTTTTTTACGATTTATCTAAACATAATAGTTTGGTTAATGAATGCTAAGCATTATCTGCATTATTCGCAGGAACCCCATATTGGGTGAAGGCTTAATCCAAAAATGACCAATTGTCTCTATCCTGTGCGATCTGTTTCCAATTTAGACCGGCTGTCCTTGTGATGTCTTCGTCCCAACGTGTCAACGGTCTTCCTCTGCTCCTTTTACCTGGAGGACCTTTCCAAAATGTCACTCTCGAGGTACATCTCTGATCTTGATTTCTATTTATAACTCTGTACAAATTCCTGTACAAATCCCAAAATGAACTAATTTAATTCTTTCTTTTGTCAAAAAGAACAGCAGCTGATCAAATAACGTTTTTTCCTCACATAATCTAGATCAGCATTGCTTCAGACAACTGGCTGCTGGCTTGGAACGAATAGCAATTATCGCCTGTAATTATACGTTGGAAACATCGAGATATGCCGCTGTTATGAAATACAGCGAAAGTGATAATTATGGAGCATCTAGACTCTGTACGGCAATGGACGGTGAATTAACCTGGAAGTAATTCTTAAGTACTAAGTCACCAAAAAATATTGAACAAGTAATTTGTTTTTTGAGACGTAAATAAAAAAAACTGGCCAAGCGTGAGTCAAACTCTCACACGAAGGGTTCCGAAATACACAATCTGTGAAAATTTCAACTGCCTACCTATTACAGTTCTTGAGATACAGCCTGCTGACAGACGGACGGACGGAGAGACAGCAGGGCCCCAAGTCTGCTATTACAATAGTGTCAGAATGGTCTCATAATGATTTCATAATGGTCGATTTTGACAAGTTTGGTAATCTACTAATATAAAAGCGTCATTATTACTTTCCAATGGTCAACCACTGACACTCCATTGAAAGAAATGGCATAGAATGGTAATCTCGTACATAATGACAAATTAATAAATAATATTTAAAAAAGAAATCTGGCATAACTTGTCAAAATCGACCATTATGAAATCATTATGAGACCATTCTCACACTATTGTAATAGCAGACTTGGGGCCCAGAGGCTTAATAACAGGATTCTGTTGGTTACTCTTTAGGTACGTTAACCGTAAAAAGACGATACATAGCGTTGAAATTTTGCGCGATGTTGTGTTATTGTTTGTTTATTTATTACCTGTTCATGTATTATCTGCTGTACGACTTTGGATGAACCTGATAGGATACTTTATCCAGAGAGTAGGTGCTCTTGGCATTATTTTTAACTTTGACGAGGGCAAAGTCGTGGTCAGGAGGTTTAGGACGGTTCCAACACAAGGTAAAAGAGAGCCAATCAACGTGAAATAAACATAAAAAGGTATCGTTTTGTAGTTTATTTTCGTGTACGATTTTTTTTGAGTGATGAGAAATCACCAAATGACTGACAAGGGAGTGTCAGACTCTTAGTGACTAGAACCCATCCGTGTTCCTCCTAATGCCCTTTGCGTTCCAGCGCCGCAGTGATTGTTTCGAACAAATTCCGCAACCCAGCAAGCACTGGCCCTAGCGGACCCCATGGTGTAAGATACTAATCTATTCTTTGAAAAGCCTCTTCACAGCTAACATACAAGACCCATTAATTAACTCCAATCAATATAACAACTAGTTAGACGCCTCCCCTCTTCAATCAAACTACCCATTAAAGAAAAAACGTTACAAGTAACATAACCTAGGAACATTGACCCGTCCACCCACCGTGTGACTTTCAACACCACATAACACTTGCAGTTCTCACAACTTCTAGGAATGAAGTTATAGAGATCATTTTCCTTTGTATTGTGATTGGTATAAGGTGGGAAAGTTGACAATAGGTGTCTCACGGTAAACCGTGGCCTTTAGTAAAGTAGTGCAGTATAACTGTGTTATATGAAGTTAGTTGATTAAGTTATTTAGTTTATTTTTTTCACGGTTGTTACTTGTGAACCAGTACTGTAGAAAAAAAAATGTTTTTTCTAAGTGAATTTATAAGTTAACTTCATTTCCTTTAGACACTGTTCGTTAAACCACTTTTACAATTGTGATAGTATTATCACGCTTGTTTTACCCGAAGTTTTAGGCCCTTATCCCTGTGTTTAGTACAGTTAGATTTGAATTTATAGTAAGAAATAGTAGTAAGTAGTAGTGGTGGTAGTAGTTAGTTTGTAGTTTATTGTTATAAAAAACAATATCCAGTTAAATTGAGTCATAAATTAATTACTCAATTTAACTGGAAATTATATTTTTTCTTTATATTTAACCTTCTCCGTCCAATCTGCTTCGATGCAGTAGAATCGACAAACAAAAACTTAAGTATGATGTGATATCACTATTTCATAGAAAAGACTTCAACGCGTGCGCATAAATAGTGTGACCTAAGTGAAGTTGATCACCCCCCAAACATCATGATGAGTAACGATAGTAAAATCCTTACTTCCTTACTAATATTATAAATGCGAAAGTAACTCTGTCCGTCTGACTGTCTGTCACGCTTGCACGCCAAAACTACTGAACCGATTTAAATGAAATTTGGTACACAGATAGTCTAGAGCCTGAAAAAAGACATAGGCTCCTTTTTATCCCGGGAGTATGCACCCACGCGGGCGCAAAGCCGCTGGCAGAAGCTAGTAAATTATAAAACTGTATGAACTATTTTCAAGTTAAATCGTTCTTCTAAAATTCCTAACAAACTATGGTTGACTTACGATTATTTAATCGTAATCACAGCCAATCATCATCTGCCTAGCCTTCCTACAACTATTTCTGTTGGGGTCGGTTTTCAGTCTAAACAGAGATAACTGAATACCAGTATTTGACATAGAACAAATACCTGGGTCGCCTCCACAATCCAGTTAGTGGGTAATATCTGTACGTCTACTATGAGTTTTATCAATCTATACTCGCTAGCGACTGTAGTTAAAAAAATGTATGAAAACTATTGAAAATCAAGTTTCTAATTTGTTTGTTTAAGTAGTTAACTAACAATCAAGCAAGTTGCAAGTAAAACTTTAGTTAACAACTATAAAAATAAATTAGAAACTTGTGTTTTTAAATTTTCATACATTTTTTTAACTACAGTCGCTAGCGAGTAAAGATTGATAAAACTCATGGTAGACGTACAGTATCAGCCGGGTGTAGGCACTAAAACAGTAGGTTTGCAAAATTTAAATGAGCGTGTTTTACGTTTACTGCAAATTCGTGTAAAATTAATATAATCAAGTTATTTTCAATGGCTACACGATCGTTAATAATATTTTATCTACAGATTGTCTGCATAATTCATGATACTCTGATGACGTGATTTATTAAGGAAAATGTGGTAAAAACCATGACACATTAACATTGTACGGCATGTATGCCTTTCAGAAAACGCATAGGTTACCTACTACAGAATATTATAAATAGAAAACCCTTTTTTATAACCAAACTAGCTTCTGCCAGCGGCTTCGCTCGCGTGGTCCGTAGGGAACATACTCCCAGGATATAAAGTAGCCTATGTCCTTTCTCAGGCTCTAGACTATCTGTGTACCAAATTTCATTTTAATCGGTTCAGTAGTATTGGCGTGAAAGCGCGACCGACAGACAGAGTTACTTTCGCATTTATAATATTAGTAAGGAATCAAATCAAAGCATATATTTCAGATAAACCATTTACAGGCACTTTTGAATTGTCAAGGTCGGTCAGCTAAAAACATGAAGCTATTTGCACGTTCCAAAGCGTAAATCTCTATGGAGAAGAACGTGCAAGAAACTCCACGGACACTCTTTTAAATCATGTGATGTATTAATGTAATATAACCTTAATGTGTAGATTGAGCAAGTAAATTAAGGATTATTTAAAAGATTTTAGTTTTCTATGTAATATGAGATGTACGGCGATGCGCCATCAATACATGATGGACAATGGACATCCCATGCACCCTTACGCGGACTTTGGGATTACTTTCATTATGCGTACAGTTAAGAGGAAATGCTGGTGGCGAGACTTTGTATGTAAAAAGTTGTAATTCGAGGTTTGGCTCTCGACTATTTTCTCCTCCAATTGGACCGATATAAGAGGTATTTCACAAACTGAATAAAAAGGATGTATACTGTCTCTATTTTTTTCCTTTTTTGATGAATAGTTGCCAAATTTGTACACTAGGACCCTGTTGACAGCGATTTATCGGACAATTTTGAGCATTTTGTGAGAGTTGTAGTGCTTATACGATTAAAAAATCATCAAAAAGGAAACATAGGGACCCAGTTTTTATCCTTCTTATTCAGTTTGTGAAATATCTCTTAAATCGGTCCAATATTGACGGAGAAAACAGTCGAGAGCCAAACCTCGAATTATGACTTTTTACATACAAAGTCTCGCCGCCAGCATTTCCTCTTAAGAAGTCGAATTCCCTGCCGGATTCTGTGTTTCCCGGTAACAAGAACCTGAGGATCTTTAAGTCAAGAGTGAACAGGTTACTTCTAGGCAAGAGTGCTCCATCGTTGACCATATCATCGCTTACCATCAGGTGAGATAGTGGTCATACTCGATCCTATTAATAAAATAACTTAACATAAAATCATACCTGTATTTCTCTAAGGCTTTATTAAGCCTTCTGCCTAATAGGCAGGTATGCATTACCCAGAGTACACTAACATTCCGCCAGTGACGATATACTTACTAAATATATGTTTACTATTTCGTGAAGGTCACTTCGAACATAAATAACAAGTATTTATAATAACAACTAATATTTGTTGATACCTGAGTTCGGTGCAGGTAAGATTTTTTGTCTCGCTTCAAAATCGTGATGACTGATTGAGGAGTTATTCTCATTTTGTTGCCGTATTGCAATATGTGCAATGGCGAAGGTTTGCCTGGAAATCAGTTTTGCAAGTACATAATTGCATAGTTGACACTGACTTAATGTTATTCGTTTGACATTGGGAATCATATTTGTATTAGGAAAAATTATAGTTTTGAGAACAGACACTGACCAAAATAAAGCTTCATCTAAATCAAGCATCATCATCCTAGTCAGTATATTACATTGAAGCAAATCTCACCTCAACAACACAGTAACAGTGTCAAATGCTACCTCTTGACAAGACAGATTTCAGCTGTTCTGGCTTCTGAACCTGACTATCCGTAACGACTGTCAAATAAGTCAATGAATTATAGTAGATCTGTACGAGTTTTTAAGTACCTAGTTTATGTAATACTGGATTTTAAAATGATAGTAATTAAATACGGCCGTATGGTGTCGGCCGGTGCTGTATGGTGCCGTAAAATAATAATACCATCCCATCACTTCCCATGGGTGTCGTAAGAGGCGACTAAGGGACTCGCCAGAGAATGAGCAGCAGCGTTCTCTGTAAAACACAACACCATACACTGCGATCGCCAACCCGCCTGCCAAGCGTGGCGATTATGGCAAAACCCCCCAAATTTTGGAGGAGGCCTATGTCCAGCAGTGGACGTCTTTCGGCTGATATGATGATGATGATTAAGTAAATAACTGTTTCAAATATCTAACATTGTACCTACTTAGCTAAAAATTTCCGGGTGGATATTCTTAGTTAAGTAGATTCCATGTTAGGCCAGGATCGTGCTTTTCGACACCCAGTGGAATCTTGGGGTGTAATGACGCCACCAATCAATAGACTGACTTTGGCAACCGTTGCTTAACCTCGAAGATAACCCGTGCTTGTGTGCGTGTTGTCATTAGCCACGAGCGCCTCTCTTTCCTTGAAGTAGAAGTGAAATAAAATGGTACTTATGGACATTTAAAAATTTTCTGTAAAATTCCTAGCATTTTCATCTCAATAACCATGGTTGAACCAATTGATTCCACAAACATCATGTAAGTATAAAAGGCCCGCACAAAAACGCTTGCCCACCCCACAAATCCACAATCTTCCCAGTACATAATATAGTTCAATAAACTACAGTTGCGTGGCGTCAGCGATAAGTCGCAAGCGCAACTGGTTTGACGGCTGACGGCGACGACTAATCGATGTTACGGCACAGAAGTTGCGACACGCGAGCGACTGCATGCGACATGCGACTGTTCTTCACGGTTTGACGGGGGACAGCAGGATGACGGGGTGAGGGTACCTTCTGGTTTCTGATAGGTAGCCAGACAGTATAGGGTGTAGTCATCTTACTTCTTATTGCTATTATAACCATGTCAGAAGCCCTTAAGGCGGTTTAGAAACTCTGACACTAGGGTGCCAGAGTGGGTGGGGTCGTTAGACCTTACTGCCCACACGATAAGAAGAAGACTATTATAAATGCCAGCTGTATTTTAACTGCCTCCGTGGTCGAGTAGTTTAGGCGTTTGCCTTGTGACCCGGTGGTCGTGGGTTCGATTCCCACGGGAAGCATACTTTGTAATGTTGTTTCCAGTTTGGCTAGGACATTGCAGGCTTGTATCACCTGATTGTCTGATAAAAAGATGATTACGTGCTTCGGAAGGCACGTATAAGCCGGTGGTCCCGGCCGCCGAATGGCGGTCGTCAAATAAACCATGTCAGAGGCCCTTGAGACGGTTTAGAAACTCTGACACTAGGGTGTGTGGGGTCGTTAGACCTTACTGCCCACACGATAAGAAGAAGAAGAAGAATACTACTATTATAAATGCGAAAGTTTAGATGGATGCATGTTTGTTACTCAATCAAGCCGGAACGGTTGAACGAATCTGGATGAATTTACGCAGAGATAGATTTAATTCTCTCATTTTTTATCCCGGGAGTAAATTCCCTTGGGATAATTTGGGAATTTCACGCAGGTAATGTTGCTGGCAGAAGGCAGCGTAAAATTTTGTGATGATAAATTATTACAAGCAATAATAACTGTTCCGAGCCTTCTAACAGCATTTTAATGGATTCTCTTTCGTGTAAAAATGCATTATTGTCTTAATTATCTAATTAGTATAATTTCGTAGTTGGTTTTCTGTTAGAAAACGCAATGAATTTTAAATAAGTAGACGTTTCTTAGGAATAACTTGACTAGGTTGTTAAGGTCAAATCATGGACTTCGCAGAGGGTGCCCTGCATGCGATCCGTTTTCGTGATTATTTGTATGGATTCATTCGATTTTTAGGGTTCCATACCAAAATGTTAAAAAGCAACTCTTATGGTGTGACTATAGTCTGTCCGTTTGTCACAGCTGGATATTTTTTTATGTACTAAATTGATACCTATTATGCTGACGAATATACTGTCCTCTGGAATGGAAACATTCCAAAAATCTATTAGAAGTAAAAAAGTAAACGTGGAGTTAGCCTCTGAAGCTGGTATAACCACATATCATGATGTTGAATTGTATCTATAGATATACAGCCATAGGTCTCCGGCAGATCGCGTGACGCATCGACCTTTGGCTTGCGATCATTTCACAAACACACTTGTGCAATACACCATACGCATACCCATGCATCTGATGAATGAACTGTGACCCGTGTAGACTAAGAAACATTTGAATTGAAGCTCACATGGACCATTAAGTTCTTTCGTGAAGGCAAGAGTTCTACTCAGAAAAAAAAGTGTGAACTAATCGAATCCTGCTACAGTACCTTTGCAAAATTGAAGTAAAAAATATCTTCAAGATATCTTCCAAAATATAGATTGAACTAACGGGGTTTTTTTTATCTACACTTCTAAACTAATATTATAAAGAGGAAAGATTTGTTTGTTTGTTTGAAATGAAGCGGCTCCGAAACTACTGGACCGATTTGAAAAATTCTTTCAGCAATGGATAGCTACATTATCAGAGAGTAACATAGGCTATATTTTATCCCCGTACTCCCACGGGAACGGGAACTATGCGGGTGAAACCGCGTGACGTCCACTAGTTACTAATACTTATAGTAAAGTAAGGGAATATTTAGTTTAGTATAGGAGTTGGCTGAGGCCTTTTCCCAGCATTGTTATAGTTTAGGCAGAAATAAAAATAATGAACAATTGAGTCGGGAACTCTGGAACAGGATTTGATCATCATCATTTCAGCGACTGCCAAGCTTCGGACAGCGTCCCAAGAGAAATATCGACCGACCGGACCAGTGCGTCTTGCATCCAACGGCTTCCAGCGACCTTCACGAGTTCATCGGTCCACCTTCTGGCAGAGCCTTCCAACACATCATCTTCCATTACACTGTTGCCACACTCTGAACCTTTCGACCCCATCGACTGTATCGGTCTATTTTGACAACGTTTCACCGTGTGATAAGAGCGTGAAGCGAACTGTCATTCCGTCTTGATTGTATGGATTGACTGCTCACCTCGTGTTCACTTCACCTGAGCTTACGCGGTGAGATATTTACAGAACTGCTTTTCTGCGAGCTATGTGCGTTGCCCACTGCCACTTAAGTTTGGTGATTCTTCAAGCTATGTCGGTAATGACATTTTATTTTTATTTTATTTTATTTTAGTATATTTGGGAAAACAAACAATCATACATTGTATAATACATTGAGATGGTTTAAACTATAGATAAATGTACAATCCATGACGTTTCCACATTTTACTATTGTAGGATACAATGCAGATACATGCAATTAATATATTTATGTACACTTAACAAAAAGAATAAATAAATTAAAACAATTCCTCCAAATACATGATTAACTGATTAATATTTACTACTCAAACTATTTTGCTCTGACTCAGAAACCAGAAGGCATTTAATTAATTCTTTCTACGACATCATCATCATATCAGCCGAAAGACGTCCACTGCTGGACATAGGCCTCCCCCAAACGTCGCCACAACGACCGGTACTGCGACCTTCACCAGGTAATGCAACATGGGTAGACGAAATTGTTGTCATGGCAGTAAGAACCTGGTTGAGGCTGGCACAGGAATGCGTAGATTATCACAAGAAAATAGAGGTCTATTCTCAGCAATGGATGAAGTCGGGCTGTGGATGATGATGATGATGAGGGAGCATTTAGTTTAAGGTTCACTATTTAGTTAGTATAAAATTTATGACAACTGTAAGATATTAAACAACGAAGTTATGTATGTTCTCTGGTCTTGACCGATGGATTTCGTAAATAGGTACCGACTCATCAATGAACCACACGTCAGTGTTACAACATCGTTTTCGAATACCGGTATCTGTTTTATTAATACGTATCTGTTTATATTTTCATGCAATTTATTATGAAAGGTTATGCTGTTCTTAAAATACTTAGTATTTTTTTGAACTCGGTCTTTTCTGACCAGAACAAACTTATAAGCGAACTAGCTGACCGTTTCCACTTCGTTGGGCGGATTCGCGGTTAATATATAGCCTATGACATTCACAAATAACGTGGCTTTCTATTGGTAAAAAAAAAACAAAATCGGTTCATAAGATCCAGAGATTACCCCCTACAACCTCACAAACTTTACCTCTTTATAATATTAGTATAGAAGTATACATAAAACTTCTACTAAGTCTTCACAGTGCGAGGTTACCAGAACAGCCGGTCGATTTTGTAAACCCCTCATCGTATAAACTCAGGTGTAGTGAGCGCTAAGTGAACTGTCATTCCATCTTGATTACATAGCTTGACAGCTCACTTCGTGATCACTTCACCCAAGACTGCACTTCGATATGTTTACAGGATCGCACTGCTGACTGGCTGTACTCTGTGACTTTAGCCTGGAAGCCGGAAAAACATGTCAGAATTTGGCAATAAAGTAGCGTTTAACATGTTCTAAAATCAAAATACTAAATTCATAAACCCACCAAAAACAAAAGATTCTTTTAAAGGACTTCTTTTCGAGACTTTGACATGCTGGCTTTTAAACCATTGAAAATTTTAAAACAATAATTTTCCTTGGTTTTTTCTTCTTTACAATAAATACTGATACTTATTATCAGCAGTCACGATGACTACAGCTGTTAGTTATGTGCTACTATAAAAACAGTTAAATTACGTTTAAATTACTGCTTTGAAGGTCGTTACAAAGACACCTTGAAGATAACTGCAAAAACTGCCATAATTTTTGCATGTTCAGGATATCTAGCTAGACTTTGTAATTTATCAAAGTTATGGGTCCAATTCGTATGGCCTATATATGGGGTCTTCGAAACCAATTTCGATCCTAATTATTTTCACAAAAAAATAACGTTAACAAATTGTTACAAAATTTCAAAAAAAAATCGCCTTTCCAAAGAAATACCAGCCAAGTAATGATTTCATACACTACGTACAAAAATGATTTTGCAAGCAATCGCTCTTGACACGATAATTACATACACACATGCTCAAACACGCACACACACACATACAACGATGACGTAACACGTCGGGAGACCGCCGAGTCGACCCTTTGTAAGCGAGTCCACTTAATTATATAGAGAAAGCTGTAGCTACTCATTTTATTATCTTGACCCTACTATTTATGGGTTTCCATTCGCCCATCATGAATATTTATAAAGGCAGGGTTAAGATTTAACAGTGATGGCAAACAAGCCGGAAATCGAACTTGTTGCTCGTAACACCTGGGTGTGAGTCCCGGCCACTGTCGGTACCGGTTGTCTCGGAATGCGGACCTTAATGTGCCTTCCTTGAAGCGCCGGTCTTCAACACCCTTTACAGACAGTCTTCCTTTATTAAGGAATTTGTCGGTAGGATAAGAATATAATGGAAAATGGCGCTTACCTCGGGTGGAGCTGCAAACTTCAGGTTGGCGAGAGATCCGTGCGACCTACTGCGGTGCTCCTGTCGGATGCTGTAGGAGAAGGCGCGCTCGTTCAGGTGCCCCTTCTTCCGGTAGATGCCGCCCGCGTCCTCCACGGCCTCCAGCCCCGTCATGCTCTGCGCAGCCTTCATTGCCGGAGGGGGCGGAGGCTTCGAGCGGCGCGGGTCCACCGTGGCGTACTGCAGGCGGCCCCGGCCTGGCCCGGGCGGCCCGGGCGGGAAGGGCCCCGCGGCCAGCGAGGCCGGCACGCGGCCCCGGTGGCCCAGCGTGGCGGGGCGCGCGTGCGGCAGCGTGGCCGCTGGGTGCGCCACCAGCACCATGGGGTGCCCAGCGGCCCAGGCGGGCGGTGCGCGCCCCAGCGAGCGCCCGTTCATCACCGGCGCGGGGCCACCGTACAGCTCATCGGCTGACGCTGAAGACTTCTTTTTCGTCTTTTTCGCAGTAGCAGTCTTCTTCTTGGGCTCCTCGGGCGGCGGCGGCGGTGGCGGTACGGAAGCGGGGCGCGTGATCTGGCGGGGGCGCGGCGCGCGCGCGGGATGCGGTATGTCGTCGCTGGCGTCGTCGCGCTCAGTCTCCCCGACCCACACCTTGTGGTTCTCGTCGCCATCGTAGGCCTCCAGCTCCTCGTCGGCGTCGGGAGGCAGGTGTGAGGGCGCGCGCTCCGCCTCCAGCCGCTTGGCATACGAGCTGTCGGCGTACGCGTGGAAGCAGCAGCGCACGAGCGCGTTGGCAGCGGCCTCACGGCGGCAGATGAAGGCGTGGCACTCCAGGACCTTGATGCCCTGCGTGCGGCGCAGCACGGCAGCAAACAGCGGCGGGCGGCGCGGCGCGGGGGCGCGCGCGAAGGGCGAATCCAGCGGCAGGAAGCGCGGCGCGCCCTCCACCGTGACCCGGCGCACGGCGGCACAGTAGTGCAGGCTGGAGATGGGGAAGAAGCGCGCCACCCGCGAGCCGCTCTCGTCGATGTTCTCGAGCAGGATGCCGTTGGACCACACGGACAGCCACGAGTCGATGCCGCCACTCGTCGCTCCCTTTTCCGGATACAGCTCGCGCAGCGGTTCCTGGATGCCTTGCAGTCCATCCTTGCTCTGCTGCGGCACGGCGGAGCCCAGGTAGAGCACGCGGCACCGACATATCGGCGTCGACTCCATTTCGTCACTGCACTATCACAACATGACACTGAATCACTTTAAAACACAAATATGTCGCGGATCGGTCGGTCGCGGAGAATACGTGCAGGCCGCGAAGCGGGCGCGGGTCTGAGTGAGCGGAATTCAAGATGGCGGGCGCGGGGGCGCGGTGCGGGGGGCGGGCGCGGCGCGGGGCGTACCTGCGCGCACGCACCTGCGAAGACGGCTCAGCGGACGGGTAGGGTAGGTACATGAGTGCCGATGAACCGGCATTGTGTCAAACGAATCGTCGCAAATTTGGCCGCGTTTCACTCCACGTCACCAGCGCGACGTGACGGAATGCCACACTCTTGTCCTGTTGCAGTGAAACCTGAAGGTCGATCGATATTCAGATATTTCCCAGCGGATACGTTCTCCATGGATGTCCGCTGGTTGTGAATAACAAGTTGCAGTTGCTTGCAGATTTCCATTGCGCTAATTGGGTCATTGTTTGGCGATGTTTCTACACTTCGCTAATGGGTCAAAGTGGAAATATTTCATGTGTGAACATCTGCAAATAATAATGTATGCAGAAGTTTGCGACTTGCTTAGAACAATGGCGTTATCTCTTTATTACATGTACAATTAGGATCACACGTCGTTATTAAAATTTTTCGCAGTTCTTTTTATACTGAATTTTGTTATTATATGGGAGCAAAAAGGTTAAGAAAAATTCCATAATCATGGATTAATTAAAAATAAGCACTAGGTTTTTAGTATGTATTGTGTTGCTAATTAAATAGTTATAGTGGGTAAAGAAATAATTATTTAAGCTTTAAAACCGTGTGAGTTATTTGACAGGCATAGAAAAAAAAAATAACTTGGAATTAGGGTACTTCAGCAGACTAGGCAATCCCTACCTATATACTTCTAACTAAATCTTACTCATCTGCCGAACCTTTTTACTAAATAGTTTGTGGGGTCAGTCTTAGCGAATACAAACAGTATTTTTAATTCCTCAACCTAATTACACCTAATTACTGAGTAACACTATACATGGTAAGTAAGACTGGCGGTCAGACTGTCGGGCTTCGCAACGACGACGCACGAAAAAATCCGCAAGCCATTTCTCACAATAAGTTTCTACTACATTTTAAATAATTCCTAATAATACAAAAAAAAAACTTTAGAAGGCCACTTTAGGAGAATCATATTAGAATCATAATATTATCATCAAATATAAATTTTCATCTTTATTGCATTAGGTTCAAGATTGATTGGGAAAATTTGACAGTAGGTAGCGTGATTTGCTTTCAGATTATTTTTTTATTTGAGATGGGTTTGCTCTTGACTCTAGTCTAAGTCAGACATGACAAAGACAAAGTCTACGAGGGGGCAAGCTTACCCAGAAGGAGCCTGTTCCCTCTAACTTTGAAGAAATTAGGGTTGTAAGCGTTTGGAAACACAGACGCAGGCAGAGTTCCACTCCTTTACCGTGCGCACTATATAAGACGTTTGGAAACGCTTAGTGCGAATTGGTGGAATAGCAACAAGGTACGGATGGTAAGATGCAGTGCGTCTGGATGTCCGATGGTAGAAGGGGGCCGGTGGGATGAGGTCGTGGAGTTCTTGGGCACACTCACCGAAGTACAATCTGTTGAAGACCGACAAGCAGACAACCTTACGGCGATGAGCCAAGCTATGTAGCTTGGCATCCACCAGTTTTACGTCGCCGATGAGCCTCTTAGCTCTGCGTACCACCGAGTAAAGCGCGGCAAGCTGATACTTAGCTGAGCCATCCCAAAGGTGGCTGCAATACTCCATGCAGGATCGAAATTGTGCTTTGTATAGGGTTAAAAGCTGTCCAGGCCTGAAGTGTCGCTTTTTTATGATTTAGGATGCCCAGCTTTTTGGCCGCAGTTTGGGCTTTGTACTCGATGGTGGCGCCGAAGTTGAGACTGGATGTCAACTCCATGCATAGGAGCTCAAGCCGATCAGTCACAGGAACAGATGCACCCCGAAAAGTAGGAGTTTGGTCAAAACGACTCCATTTTGCGGTAAAAAGACACGCCTATGTTTTGGTGGCGTTAAAAGTGACCAGATTGTCATCACGGCACTGGGGATTCTGTTAAAGCGGCCTTTTTAGACACGCAGGTCTAACATTTTCTTTTATAAATGTATTGTATTTTTTTATCGAGTGTTTTTTATAGTGTCGTTTGATAGACGTAGGCATTGCAGTCTCTTCGTTCCAGCAAGACCTCGCCTTCGGCTAGGGCGGTATTCCGCCTCGCCAGCAATGGCAAAGCTTGCCCACTTTCAACAAAATGTGCATTTTTCTTACAACTCCGCTGTTCTTTTATACTAACTAGCTTTTGCCCGCGACTTCATACGCGCATATCCCGTTTTTTCCCGTTACTGTAGGAATTTTGGGAACTCCTCTCTTAGTGCTCCCTTAGACTCTTCAAGGAACCTACATACCAAACTTCAGCTTTCTGTTTCGGCTGTGCGTTGTCTGTCCGTCACTCAATCAGTCCGTAACGGAAGAGTTTTATATATATTGATTAGGATCATTTCGTTGCGGGGTCAATACAGTTGAATCCTTTCTCCAGGTCCAAAAAAGCCACTTTAGCAGAATCAGAAAGCACATCACGCTATCCGTCACTGTCAAATTTTCCCAATCAACCTTGAACCTAATGCGTTAGCGATAAAGATGAAAATGAAATTTGACAGATTTTTGTGTGGTTAATATTATGATTCTAATATGGAATTACTAAAGTAGCATTTTTAAACCCTCAGGACTCGTCGAGCTTCATTGACTCGCTCGGCACTTTCCCGGTAGTCGCCACTGTTGTTTCTGGCTTTTCGGAGTGACAGCAATTAGATTGTTGGAATAGTGTGACAGGCTTATTTAGCTATTTCTAGTGCGCAGGCGCTTAAAAAAAATCCAGAACTCAACATTGTAATAAGACAGTGATGATATAGGTACCTACCTAATACTTGCTACAATCACTTATAAATTGCTTCTTGACAGTCGTAACTGGTATAGTGTTGCCAAATTACTGGATTGTCGAGGTCAATCGGCAGTCGCTCCATTCAATTCTGGTACTCAGCTGCATCCAATTAGAATAGTCTTTACTGGAAGCCAACCCAAAGTTTTGCAAATAGGTTAGGCACATTGCAGGGGCGTAGGTACTGCTGTATCAGCCGTATCAAAGATTTATTTACTGATTTATTTTATCAAACTTATACTATCTCTACAGGATAAAGAACCCAATGCGACAGTACAGCTAATAAGAAGAATATTGTTTACAATAATTTTTTTCAGTAGTTTATCATAGCAAATTACCGGTAGTACCACCTTGTTAAATTCACTCAAAGTACAAATGAATAAGTCTGACTTGCTGTGTATGTTATTTAGAGTGCGAAGTGCGCGCGTCAGAGGCGACTCCTTGAGCAGGTTTGTTCTCGCCCTTGGAACCTTCAACAGTGGTGGTCGAAGTCGGCGCCAAACGTATCTGTTAGGGACACCTAGCCACAACAACTCCAACAAAGCTGCATTATAAAGTTTCTCTCGCAGTACTTTAAAAATGTAAAGTACAAGAGCAAGTTCCCTTCTAACCCTAAGTTCATTATATCCCACCATGTCTAAAATAAACAAGGTGGGATACATTAGAGGAAAGAAAGGGAAAACACCATAAAGTTTCATATAAAGATATCTAATGAGTTTGTTCTGTACTCGCTCCAACATAATACTATATTTAATTTCATGCGGAGACCAGATGACCGCGTTCCATTCCAACTGGCTTCTTACTAGGGCATTATAAAGCGCAATGATTGCCTTAATGTTGGAAAAGTCCTTAGCCCTGCGTAGCACAAAACCTAAATTTCTGTACGCTTTTTTACACATTTTAACAATATGGTCCTTAAATGTCAATTCGTCACTAACCGTCAGTCCTAGGTCTTTAACTTCAGTCACACGGTCCAAGGGGTTGCTGTTAATGCTGTACCCGTATTGCAGCGGAGTTCGAGCTCGGGAGAAACTGATAACCACACACTTTGAGTTATTAAATTCCAAAAGGTTGTCCTGACTCCATTTCATTACCCTATTAATGTCACTTTGTAACTTCGTACAATCGTCTAAATTACTTACGGGGAGATAAAACTTAAGGTCGTCAGCAAATAGTAAGCATTTGGCATTTTGTACCTTTGGCAGATCATTAATCGAGTTGATCATAATTCGAGAGGTCCAAGATCGCTTCCTTGACTTACTCCTGATAGCGTTAAGTAGGGTTCAGATGTGTGATTGGCATATTCTACATATTGCCGCCTGTCTCTCACGTAGCTTGTAAAAAATCTCAATAAGTGCGGACTGAAGCCAATGGCTGCTAATTTTCTGAGTAGGATGTCATTTTTAACAAGGTCAAAAACTTTTCTAAAATCGAAACACGCAACGTCCACCTGTCCCCCCCCCCCCCATCTACTACCGGCAAGATGTCCGCTACGTATGTAAGGAGATTACTGATGGTACTCTTACCCGGCCTGAAGCCATGCTGCGCTTCCGATAGCTGCACGCTTACCTGCGAAAATATTGCTTTCTGAATGGCAGACTCGAATAATTTCGCCGGCGTAGACAGCACTGCTACTGGTCTGTATCCTTCCACCGTTTGTCCGGAACCTCCTTTTGGAACGTGGTGTGAAAGAATGAATGAATATTTAGGTTCACATTTTGACATTTTTTTTATATACAATTTGACATAATTAATGACTTTGTAAAGTATTATAATTATTTTTATTATGAGTGGGGACTATGCGGATTATTTTTTTTATTTTTTCGAGTAAAATTAATGTTTGTCTGGCAGTTTGAGTGCTTTGTACGGCCAACACAAATGTCCTTTCTTTGGTATTGTTCGAGTTATTGAGCGTCTACTGACAAATGCTTGAACTGACTGGACAGGTTCACTCAAATCTGTGTGTTTCTTCCTTCTAAAGACCATCTCAGACACTAATCTGCATGGTTCTTAATAAAAAAGATGTATTGTAAGTGTGAGGACTATGTAGGTCGTTATTTTAAGGATTGATTTCATGACTGACTGGCAATTTGAGTATATTATGCGGCTTACCCAAATGTCCTTACTTTGGCATTGTTCGTCGGTTCGTTGAGCTCCTCGAAGGTCTGAGTTGAGCTGCACGATAACTGACAAAAGCTTGCACTGTCTGGACAAGCCCACTCAAACCTGAGTGGTGCTTTCCTCAAAAGGCCACCTCCGACGTTAACCTACATGGTTTTCATGTTATTGGCGATTGTATGGACTTCAAAAGAGACTACGACCTCTGAGTTTGTTTCGGTGTTTCTTCTCAGGGCAGTCAGCTAGGAAATACCGGCCTCATCTAGATTAATATGACAAAAAAAACTGGCCAAGTGCGAGTCGGACTCGCGTGCAAAGGGTTCCGAACGAATTTATTTTTTTTTAAATGTTATTTTAACACTATAGACTTCTTATAGGTTTTCCTGTAATCTATAGGCAAAGATCTATTATCTCCATTTTTTTCAAAATTTTAGGCTCAGTAGTTTCGGAGATAAGGGGGGGGTTACTGGTCATTTTTCGTCTTAGTTTCTATGATAACATCAAAACCATTAATTTTAAAATTCATCATCATCATCTTCCTGCCCTCATCCCATGCTACTTGGGGTCGGCGCAACACGTTTTTTTCTTCCATTCTGTTCTATCAGTCGTCACTCTATCATTAATTTTAAAATTATGAAAAAAATATAATAAGGACCTTCACAGTAAGCCCTTTCATTTGATATGTCACACGATATTGTTGAAAAAACTTTTTTTTGAAGTGAAAACTTCTTTAGCGGCGTTGAGCACTTTTTCTGTAATGGGTATAAAATCTTAAACTCGCGTCAGGACACGTGACCTGATCGAAAAAGCGTAAGACGGACTCGCGTCAGGGTCACGTGATGCTGATCGAAAAAGCGTAAGACGGACTCGCGTCAGGGTCACGTGATGCTGATCGAAAAAGCGTAAGATCGAGGGGAAGGGAGAGGAACTAGTATCTCCCACTCTTTCTACCGTGCCTGAGTGTGCTGCTCCGCTTAGGCGGCACAGGGCGCTTGCGCGAATATCCGTCTGTGTTTATGTACAGCGTGCCACGCGTATCCAAGGATACGAAATTACGGAATTACGAAATTATGGATGAAAGTTGATTTTTCTAAGAGATAAAAATTAATGTAATATATAAATAAATAACGATATAATATTATGAATAATAACATGTAAATTGTCATATTTGTGTACGATAGCGCAATAAATATTGTATTCTACCTCATAAATGATAGTATTTTTGTACTTATAATTAAACACAACGTTAATACTAAAGTTTTCACTTCTGCCGGCACTCCCGGAGTGCTACCGGTGTTTTTTTTTATTCTCTAGTTTGACCCCCACACTAAAAATTTAATAATGTACGTAAGGCGTCCGTGTTTGGGTCACAGAAGTCCATATGTGTATCAACTTTCAACAGAATCGGTGCTGTGGCTCCGGAGAAAACTGGCTGTGACAGACGGACAGACAGACAGACACCCGAGTAATCCTATAGGGGTTCCCTTTTTTTCGGAACCCTAATGATGTATTGTAAGTGTGAGGACTATATAGGTCGTTATTTTAAGGATTGATTTCATGACTGTCTGGCAGTTTGAGTATATTATGCGGCTTACCCATATCTCCTTACTTTGGCATTGTTCGTCGGTTCGTTGAGCTCCTCAAAGTTCTGAGTTGAGCTGCACGATAGCTGTCAAATGCATGCACTGTCTGGACAAGCCCACTCAAGCCTGCGTGGTGCTTTTCTCAAAAGGCCATCTCAGACGTTAACCTACATGGTTTTCATATGTTATTGGCGATTGTATGGGCTTCAAAAGAGACTATGACCTCTGAGTTTGTTTCGGTGTTTCTTCTCAGGGTAGTCAGCTAGGAAATACCGGTATCATCTAGATTAATATGGCAAAAAAAAATGACGTGTTAAAAAATTACTTGTAACCTATTTGCAAAATAAATATCATTTAGGTAGTCCTGCCATGTCCTTCGTGGCCTGCCACGACAGTTCTGTGCTCGTAGGGCCTATTTTGTATACAAAAGCAACACCCCTAAAAACAGGGCCCCCAAAAATGTTTGATACAAGCCCCCTTTGAGGCTACGCCACTGGCACATTGATTAATTGTTGTACCTACATAGTAGATCAGGGCTGTCCAAAGCACGCGGGCCGCATATGTGCCGCAGCTAATATTTATGCAGCCCGCAACATTTTCCTAATCTACCACAATTACACAAATTTTACTTTGTTAGTAAAACCATTAGCGTAGGTATGTTTCTGCGGCCCTCCAATCTATAAAGTGCCTTGTATTGACCCGCGATCGTAATGGTCTAGACAGCCCTCTAGTACCTACTTGTAGATCATCGTCTGAGCGTATCAATTCGATTCCCACTGATTCTATGTTGACCTGCGCGGAATATTAAATGAAAATACAATAAGTTCGCGAGCTGACTCGTAAATGGTTATTTAATAATAGCTTTAAATGTCATTCAAGTATGTATGTGATGTAAAAAAGGTACATTACATAACGATGTTGAGTTATGGCATGCGTGGAGAAATTACGACAAAAAATGTGTGCATGTGTTTATTTTGAAGTCGTTTAATATCCTAGTCTTTTTAGGGTTCCGTACTCAAAGGTAACCAACGGAAGCCTGTTACTAGGCCTCTGCTGTCCATGTCCGTCTGTCTGTCAGCGGGCTGTATCTCAAGAACCGTAATATATGATTGAAATTTTCACCGAATGTATTTTTATTGCCGCTGTGACAACAAATAACAAAAATTAAATTAAAAATTAAAGGGAGCTCCCACGCAAGAGGCGTTTGTTTTTTTTCGATAAACCGAAAAAAAGGCCCTTCGTGTGTGAGTCCGACACTTTTTTGTAAATTCTGAGTGTTACAAAAAAGTGCGAGTCGTACTGACATGCTAGAGAACTTTAAGAACTTAGGATGTACTATGTCCATCAAAGTGCACTACTTCCACAGTCATATTGCGTACCGGAAGGCGTAACATTGGAAGGCCTCCCACAAGGCGGACCGATGACCTGGTGAAGGTCGCGGGTAGCCGATGGATGCGAGACGCACAGGACCGATCGTTGTGGCGACGCTTGGGGGAGGCCTATGTCCAGCAGTGGACGTCTTTCGGCTGATATGATGATGATGATGATTGCCCCTTGTTCTTTGCAATGGAATCCAAGATTCTCTGAGAATTGATCAAGATGACTGTGTGTGTAAATCCAAAACTACACGTAGCAACTCAAAATTACAGTTCCTTTGCACCTAAACTATTGTTGACCAATGCTATATTCCTGGAGGTATCAACCTTATACAACCTGTAACAGAATAAATTCAATACCTCTTAAGGGGTCATTGAACTCACCATTATGAATAACTTTCACTATGGGACCAACACTGAAATCGCGAAAAAAAATCGACTCCCCCATACATTTGTGTGCGCATAACTCGACAAAATGTACTGAACAGCTGATTTTTTTTTCGCGGTTTTGAGATTGGTCCCATATTAAAAGTTGTTCAGAATGATGAGTACAATGACCCCTTTAGAGGTATTGCGTTAAAGAGCGGAGAAAAGGGTTAATATAAATGCGACTGTAATGAAATAAAAACCATCGTTTGTCGTCAACACTTTATATTTTATTTATAATTAAATTGACTATATACAAAGTTACACTTTATCACTTACAAAAAGTGTATTAGTAGATACACAATAACACATACGCAATATACAACATTGTAAGAAAAAGTAGACCGCTTTTACTTCCTCCGATTAATTGTTTATGATACAATACGGATTACGGCTAGATGTTTTAAGACGGGACTCTAGTCCCCGAAGAATTTGTAGAAACTATTGCCGTCGCCGTCGCGCTACGCCATATCAAGTAAAGTGCGAAAGCGACAACTACAGCTCAGGTTGATTTTACCTATAAAAACCTTGACCAAAAGACGTTTTGTATTCCGCTGTTTTCTTCTTCAAAACTGGATTGATCCCAAAAAAAATGTATATCAAAATTTGGAAGACTATATCTATGCTTCTATTATTTTCTATTTTGTTAAATACTTATCAAATGTCTGATAGTCGTCTGAACATGGCGGTAAAAACGGGCTGCTTTTGCGGGTTTTTGGATTGTCATAATTCTTTTAGTAATTATATTTTGGAAAAAAGAAAATGATAAGGGCACGCATTAATTAGACCTAGATTTTTTGGCAAAAAATCATTGCTCTAGAAGCATTATCTATTAAGAAAACAGCGGAATGCGTATGCATGAAAGGCGCAATAGAGTTCCCTCTTAAATAGATTTCTCAAAAACTATTTTAAAAATAATACACAATAACAATGTTGTTGTTGTTGTTGTTTTTTTTTAATAACAATGTTTAATGACCTACAACATCGCGAAATAAATGAAGTTAAGCACTGCAGTCATCTGACGGCACAGGACTGTATAGTAACGCCATACTCGACGTCTTCTTCTTCTTCTTGTCGTGTGGGCAGTAAGGTCTAACGTCGTCTGACACCCTAGTGTCAGAGTTTCTAAACCGCCTCAAGGGCCTCTGACATGGTTTATTTGACGACCGCCATTTTGGCGGCCGGGACCACCGGCTTATACGTGCCTTCCGGAGCACGGAATCATCTTTTTATCAGACAATCAGGTGATTCAAGCCTGCAATGTCCTAGCCAAACTGGAAAACAACTTTACAAAGTATGTTTCTTCCCGTGGGAATCGAACCCACGACCACCGGGTCATAAGGCAGACGCCTAAACCACTCGACCACGGAGGCTTACTCGACGTGACTTCGGAATATGTAGACAATTTGTAATTTAATTATTTTCTTTGTTTGAGATTTGTAAGTTGATAATATGGAGACGATAGGGTATTTTTTTCTTTTTTCACGTAGACGAAAGATGAAGAAGATATAGTGCGTTGAAAACACGCGTGACGTCACTGACGGACCAATTAGATATTTTCAGTAAAATTTTCTTGATTTAGTACTTTTTTTTTAAAGAAAAAGAAAGAAAGAAAAATGTTTATTTGGGACTCGCACAAGACACAGTAGTAAAATACGTAAAACTAACAGTTATAAAAATATGTTTACGCAATGTTATTGTTTTGTTTAGATACGTTGAACTAGAATCATTATTGTTACAAAATTTTCATGCCGTATTAGTAGGCCGAATATGAAGGAAAACATACGGACACAGTATATATCCTTCTTATTCAGTTTGTGAAATATCTCTTAAATCGGTCCAATATTGGAGGAGGAAACAGTCGAGAGCCAAACCTCGAAATATGACTTTTTACATACAAAGTCTCGCCGCCCGCATTTCCTCTTAAAGTCTTAGTCAAAGACCAAATAAATGACGTTTTTCGGGCTTTGACTAAAGAATTTTCGTCAAACCTAGGAGAGACTAATTTTGTCCGGCAAACGTCGAAACATAATTTCATGAAATCGGGGTTTGACCAGTCAAACTTCAATTAAGTATTAGTATGTCATAGGTTGTTAGATTACGTATCATATTTTTTTAAATTTTAATGTTTATTGTTTTAATATTGTAGTAATTAAATTAAACAAGAAACAGATTCGTTTTGAACTTCTAGGTTTGACTAAAAATACTTCATTCAAAAGCCGAAAATGGAATTTATTCCGGGGTTTGCCCAAAGGCTTTAGTCAAACCTAGGATAAACTAGTCATACCGGGAAGAGACTGCATATTGACCTTTGACTATAATACACATAACAAATTACTATGTAATTTTAGCAATACTTCGAGCTACCTCTTCTTAATAAACTTCCTGTATATTTTTATACATACCACTCCTAAAGTACCAATTTTAAAATGCACAGAGCGGTTTTTCAACAGTCAAACAACCCTTTATTTGAAGAGTTAATGTGGCAGCTTCAGGGGAAGCCGACTCTAAAACTAGATATAGGATAATTCTACGAAAGACGAAAATTTTATCAGCCTAGGGTAACTTAGGAAGACACATTAAAAGTCTTGTATAAGAAAAGTTGTCAAACCGCGATTTTTATAGTCCAGGTAAAATTATAACCGGGGGGGGGGGGTGTTAGGCTCCCCCTTTGGGGGAGGCCTATGTCCAGCAGTGAACGTCTTTTGGCTGATATGATGATGATGAGGTAAAATTATCTGAACATTGAAAAATTGGCCCTAGGCAGAAAACCTTGTCTAGTCAAGAGAGAAGTGAGTTACTATCAGCCGTGAACGTAACATAACTGCCAAGTCTTAGAATACTAAGGCGCCGGCCCCACTGCGCGCGGTCTGAGTTCAGAGTTCTGTACGTCTACCATGAGTTTTATCAATCTATTCTCGCTAGCGACTGTAGTTAAAAAAAATTATGAAAACTTTGAAAAAACAAGTTTCTAATTTACTTTTTTAGTTGTTAACTAAAGTTTTACTTGCAACTTGCTTGTTTGTTAGTTATCAACTAAACAAATAAATCAGAAACTAGTTTTTTTTTTAAGTTTTCATAAATATTTTTAACTACAGTCGCTAGCGAGTATAGATTGATAAAACTTATGGTAGACGTACTGAGTTCTGTGTTCCGCGTCTACTGTAATCTATACGGTGGCTTAGAATCTTACACACACAAAAGTCAAAGTGAACGTGCGTTCTATCAGAGTTCCTTTTTTTGCAAAAGCTGGAAGAATACGATGTCTGACGAGATCGAAAAGTTTATCTCTCATAATAAATTAGGGAGACATAGACGTACCGCCGGTACCATATGGTGCCGTAAAAGAATAATACCATCCCATCACTTCCCGTGGCTGTCGTAAGAGGCGACTAAGGGACTCACCAGAGAATGGGCAGCAGCGTTCTCTGTAAAACGCAACACCATACACTGCGATCGCCAACCCGCCTGCCAAGCGTGGCGATTATAGCAAACCCCCCATCTTCGGGAAGGCCTATGTCCAGCAGTGGACGTCTTTCGGCTGATATGATGATGATGAATTTCCAAGAATAAGGAAGCTAAAGAATTCAAAGATGAGGGGTAAATCCCACCACTTAGTAAAGTCCCTATAAGTGTAGTACACCTATATTCTTGACAATCTAAGACGTATTTGACAACAGGATACAACATAGCTTTACTAGTAAGTATGAAAGAGACATGACGTAAATTTCTTTCGAATTTATTGATAAAGCGATCTTCTATCTCTCTCTACTCAGCTGTCAAATCTGACTTCTTAGATTGTCACGAATATAGTGACTTAGTTTCTTAATAACAAGATTTCCTAGTTATTGTCGTATGCTAGTATTTAGCAGACTTGTAGGAAGGCTCCTCCGCTGCCAGTTGTGGCGCTTTGCGCTTCTGAATTATGTTTTGGATCTGCAACAAATAACTTGTATTAATTGTTTAGCTCTAAGCGGAGTTTATATATTTCGTATGTCTACCTCGCAAAAAAAACCTTATATCTCTCAAAATACAGTGCTTAGTGGTGAATCCTGGATACTAAACAAAGTGAAATAGTGTGTACATTCAATAAGTGGGGTAAAAATAAGATATAAGAAAAAAAAACTGGCCAAATGCGAGTCGGACTCGCGTGCAAAGAGTTCCGAATGAATTTAATTTTTTTAACACTATCGACTTCTTATCGGCTTTCCTGTAATCTATAGGTAAAGATCTATTATCTCTATTTTTTTTTCAAAATTTTTGGCTCGGTAGTTTCGTAGATAAGGGGGGGAATTGTCATTTTTCGTCTAATTTCTTGAATAACTCGGAAACCATTCATTATAAAATTATGAAAAAAATATAGTTAAACCCCTCACAGTAAGCCCTTTCATTTGTATGTCACACGATACTGTTATTTTTTTTTTAATTTTTCTAGTTTGACCCCCAAAAGTGCCCCCATACTAAAAATTTAATAATTTACGTAACGCTTCCGTGTTTGGGTCACAGAAGTCCATATGTGTACCAAATTACAACAGAATCGGTCCATGGGATCGGAAGAAAACTGGCTGTGACAGACGGACAGACAGACAGACACCCAAGTGATCCTGTAAGGGTTCCGTTTTTTGTTCGGAACCCTAAAAATTGGTTGTCTGTACAGTCGGTTTACGGACGATAATTTTACGTGATAACGTCATAAGAAGACAATTGAATTCTTAACAAACAAGCCGAATGCTTAGGCCGATCGTGCTTCTCTTTCGCTTGTTCCGCGCTCTCGCTTGCACGTTCTGCTCAGGCGGAACATGACACATTTTCGTGCGTGCAGCCGGCTTTCATAAATTTATAAGACGTTCAAAAAAGGAGGTTTCTTTTACTATCCATAGTATTCCATAGGCTCGCGTTAGACCACTGTCTTATCTGATGTAATGCGAAGATGCGGTCGAAGATGGAGCACGCTTGCCTAGAAGTAACCTATTCACTCTTGAATTAAAGACTCCCAGGTTGTAGCTATCAGGAAACACAGACTCCGGCAGAGAATTCCACTCTTTAAGTCAGTGGTCGCCACACTTTTCTGATCAAGGGCCATTGATATCACTGCAGGCCGCACATTCGTGGAGGAATGCTCAGCTTGGGCACAACAGCGCTGTGCCCTCGTTGCGGCAATTCGCGCAGGTGATCACTCGCTTCCGTCTGTTGTTCATGGTCGGAAGCGAGAACGCGTGGGATGCCATCGCCTCTTTCTGCGAGGAGGTGATGCACGCAAACGAGGCGGCGGAGGGGGAGAGAGAGCATACAACGTACGCAACAGCAGGCCAACCGGGCGTCGAAGGGCGCTGATCGATCTCCGGCCACCATAAGGAGCCTGCGGGCCGCTATCTAGGGCCCGAGTAGTCACCTGAGCAGCCGGGCCTAAAGGGCGTGCTGCGCAGTTCCGTGCGCGCCCACATACGAGCATGTGCGGCCACACTACGAGGTGTGTATCCCGGGCCCAGACAACAGAAGATAGAAAAAAAGACAGCATACCTGTTGCCACTCCCTGTCTAGCTCTGCCTTCTCGCTCTTGTCCTTCGTCTTGCGTGTCTTGCGTCCGTCTTGCGTCTTCACGCCGTACTGGAAGGCGGCTTTGGGCAACGCCTCCTTGCTACTCATGTAGGCTGAGTACTCTTCTTGCGTGTCAAAGTCCCAGCGGCCTGGTGAATAAAAGAAGTGATAGTTTGTTTTTATATTCAAAAATAATATTCTATTTTTTTTTACTTTTTTTAGTCACGCGTTTGACCACTATCTCACCTGATGGTAAACGATGATGTGGTGGAAGATGGAGCACGCAGACTCCGGCAGGGAATTCTACTCCTTAGCTGTACGCACTATGAATGTGTTCCCAAAACGTTTTGTGCGCGTGGGTGGGGTGAATTAGGCCCCGTGTTCCTGTTTCAAGGCGCCAATCCTGTGTTTTGCCCAGTACCACTGAAGTCGGACAGCCTTTTAGAGCCACATCAACGATTTGGTCCATAATGTATAAAATATTTGTTATTATACCCACCTCGTTTTAGCAACTAAGGACTCGGAGTTAAGATTTTGGCGCAATCGGGCGTAATAATAAGTAAGTGAACATTTTCCTAAACAAATCAAGTGCCTGCAAGTGCAAGACCGTTCGGTCTACGCGAATTTAGACTTTTTTTATTAAAGCTTTTGACAATCCACTCGAAAAGGTTTCACGAAAATCTATTCAGTGGAACCGGATTCCGAGGTTTCTACATTTATGTCTTACGGCACCCCACTAAAAGTTATAAACTCGATAAATTATAGCGACAGTAGTACTACACTATTGATAATAAAGTACGGCAGTTGTTTTTTTTTTTTGTTTTTTGGTCACGGGTGGAGGGGAGCTTTCAAAGGCCTGTAGGCTCCTACTGTAGAACCTTAAAAGCACTTACCTATAGGCCCCTTCTTATTGCCGGCGTCCATCTTGGTGTAGTCCACCTCGTCGTCGGAGTCGTCGATGGCGTCGTCCATCTCGCGCAGGCCGGGGTAGCACTCGGCGTAGCCCTGGGGCTCCGCGGCCAGGCGGGACAGCAGCGCAGCCGAGCGCCGCGAGCGCTCCTCGGCGCCTCGCCCAGGGCCTGGAATCTCCACTGCGGAAACAAAAACATATCATTGGTTACAGCTGTCAATTAAGGATGCCTTAAAGAGAAACAGAAGATATTATTTTTGTCTGTAATTAAAACATGTGTTCTTTAATTTTAATTTAAGTTTTAATTACCTAGTGAATTAATTCGTTATTAATTTATTATTTTAAGTTTCTGAACACGATGTAATAAAAACTATGCGCTTTAAAAATAATTAAAAGATATTATTTAAAGCTAGCTTATTCGGCAAACGTTGTTTTGTAAAATAAAAAAATAGCCTACGACCTTATTCTCAGACCTACCAAATTATTCACAAAGAACTTCATAAAAATCGGTCAAGCCGTTTCGGTGGAGTTCGATAACAAACACTGTGACACGAAATTTTTATATTTTAAAAAATAAAAACTGGATGAAGGAAATTAGGTAGGCATCGCTCCATTCATTTTCATTCATTCAGGGAATCCCACTCTTTAGCTATAGACATAATGAGAATATTCTATAACATGTATGTGTATCTCACCGTCTTTGTCATCATCGCCGGGCTTGTCGAAGTACCCCCCTGCGCGCGGCCTGTCGTCGCGGCGCTCGTGGCGCTCCCCCGCGGTGTACTCGCCGATCTCGCCGTAGATCGAGTCGTCGGCGCGACCCTTCTCTGTTTGCTTATCCTGAAAATAATGACTAATTTATTAAGATTCCATCCAGCCTCGCAAAGTGGGGCTGCCGTGACGGTACCCCCCATTCACGGATTTCCTGAAATGACGAGCATCAGGCAGCAGCACTGAGGCGTCAGGTCCAGAACCAGTCAAAACGCTAATGTTTTCTGACATTTGTTAAATTGACATCAACGCCATGTTTAGGTTGCCTTTCAAGGCAGAAGACCTCTCGCCTATGTGGCGCCAACTGATGCCGCAAATTTTCCTAAAAAACACTAATTGCAAGGTGTGGATGTAGAGTCAAGTCACAGAATATGCTCTACCTCATATCCTGCCTCCTGAGCCACAAAACATGCAGCCAAAGTGACCTATGCACTGTTACCAACGACACTGCGTAAGTGGCAATCTTTCGGGCCATCCAAATCTAAATAACTGGTGTACCAGCGACACGAAAACGAAGATTCCATCTCAATTATAAAAAAGGCTCGAGGCTAAATAATACGGTCGCACAGGTTAAGCAACGCTTGCTAAGGTCGGTTTGTAAAGCACGCTAAGCCGATGGTCCCGGTTATATTTATTAGATCACTGACAGTCATTACGGGGCCAGAAAATCTGACACCAGTCTTATCAAGAATGTAGTATCCAGTTAATGGGTTGTCAACGGTATCCAGACTATGGCAGCAAACTTGTTTTTCTGGACATCAACTTATACGTTGATAAATTAAAGTCGACTAGGGATACAGTGTATCTGCCTATTAGGTTTAGACACCAAATAGCTAGGCTATTAGCATATTATATAAACTCAGACATAAGTAGTATGTCGACATACTACTTATGTCTTGCCTAGTGATGGCATGGGAGTCGTGGGGCTCGCTCCGGATGTTCCTTTAAACTAATTTGTACGACAACAGAGGATATCAATAACAGTATAGTTACATCTACCAATTCTACCATGAACCAGGTATCTTCTTGCTCTCATAAGCTAATTTTAATAAAGGGACTAAGCAGAAATCCTTGAAATTATTCTATCAGAATATTCAAGGGTTTTCTTCAAAACAACTGGAAATAGAGTTAGTTTTAGAAAAAACAATGTTTCACATTATTTGTTTCACTGAGCATTGGTTAAAGGATTTTGAAATGTTGATTAATTACGAGAATTATAGTGTGGGACGTTCTTTTAACCGAAAGACAATGCTACGTCGGGGTTCACTAATTTTAGTAAAAAAATGTATTAAATTTAAAACCCGTTAAGACATACTTGACAACTTGTCTGTTGAAAATAGCATTGAGCTGTCCTGTATTGAGCTAGATAAGCATGTCATAGTGTGCGTTTACAGACCCCCTAATTATCTGAACTACGCTATATTTGAGTCAGTGATGGAAGATGTATTGGCAAAACTTGCAACTGGTAATAAACTAGTAATTATCTGTGGAGATTTTAATATTAACATCTTAGGAAACAATTCAGATAGCTGTGGATTATTAAATCTCTTTAAATCATTCAATTTGTCTAATGTGTTCATAGAACCAACCCGTATAGCTACAACTACTGCTACATGTATTGATAATGTTTTTTGTTGTGGCAACTACTTAGATAAAGCCATTGTAAATTACCTTCCTTCTTTCTTATCACAGTGGGCTACTGGTATCTTTTGAGTCCAACATACCAATTCAAAAAGTGCAAATACAACCTAGACCAATAACATCCGGTAATTTAAATAAATTTAACCTCACTTTAATCGGGAAGTTAAGTGATTGGAACCTTACACTGAACAATGCTAATATTTTGTATACAGATTTGTTTTGAATGAAAAGAAAACGAAATGTATAAGATTTGCCTTACCCAATGTCAAAAGCAGTGATTGTGACATAGTATTGAACAGGGAAAAACTAGAATTTGTCTATAAAACGGTTTTCCTGGGAATTACGCTTGACCCAAGGCTACAAAGGGGGCCTCATATAACATCCCTTTCTGGACGGCTAAGTTCAGTATCTTATGCTGTTAGGAAAATCCGCCAATTAACGGATGTCGATACCGCGAGACTGGTCTATTTTAGTTACTTTCACAGTATCATGTCTTACGGTATTTTACTATGGGGACGGGCTGCAGACATTGAGTCTATTTTTATTCTGCAGAAAAGAGCCATCAAAGCGATATACAATCTCCACCGGCGCGATTCTCTAAGGGAACTGTTTAAGAATATTAACATCATGACGGTACCTTGTCAATACATTTACGAAAACATCATGTATGCCACAAAGAATTTACATCTTTTTAGTAAAAGAGGCGACAGGCATAATTATGGTACTAGAAATAGGGACCAATTAGTTCAACCAGGTTTCAGACTGGCTAAAGTTGCCTTATCTTTTATGGGGTACTGTTTAAAATGTTATAATAAGATACCTCCCCATATATTAGAACTTAATGAGACAAAATTTAAATCTTGTATTAAACGCACACTATGCAGGCACGCATATTATAAGTTGGGGGATTATATTGAAGATAAAAGTGCTTGGCTGAATGCTGGTCCGGCTCCACAGCCATTAGGGCGCACAAAATAATCTGTTAGCATTTGGAAAGATTGTTGGACCAGCTGAAGATTGTAAAAAAAACAATATTTGCATTGTATAGACTCAATTTATTTAGCAATGTATAATTTCATCCATTTTAACGGCACATGTGTGAGTACTGTGTACCTTAAACTTAAGCTATAGCTATCAGTTTTAGGTTTGTTTTTGACTTGAATGTACCCTGGCGGTTGGAGTGTCATGCTCACACAAAAGTCTGGCTGATGGCGGCGTATGCGTTGGATCATTTGGCTCCCTTCAAAATGGTTGAGCCGAATGGTGCTAGCGCATGCGTCATGTTCGTGAACGGGCGCTGTCAGTTGCGACTGGTCATTTCTCAGTTGCCATGATTTATCTACACTAATATTATAAAGAGGAAAGATTTGTTTGTTTGTTTGTTTGTTTGAAATGAATAGGCTCCGAAACTACTGGACCGATTTGAAAAATTCTTTCCGCAATGGATAGCTACATTATCAGGGAGAAACATAACATAGGCTATATTTTATCCCCGTACTCCCACGGGAACGGGAACTACGCGGGTGAAACCGCGTGACGTCCACTAGTTTTAAATATATCTTTGAATTGTTCCTTTTTTCTCGGACGCTTTTATCCTGCTCGTCTTTTACATCGTTCTCACATGTTTGTATAATTTCAACTTGATGTAAACAAAACTTTGTAACAATTTATTATTTTTAAAAGAGTGTCCGTGGAGTTTTTTGCACGTTCTTCTCCATAGAGATCTACGCTTTGGAACGTGCAAATAGCTTCATCTTTTTGGACTGAACGACCTTGACAATTCAAAAGTGCCTGTAAATGGTTTATTGGAAATATACGATTTGATTGATTGATTGATTTGAGTATGTTACCTTGGTCTTCTTCAGCTTGCGATGGCGCCCGTGCCTCAGGTAAGAGAAGATCTGCGCCAGTTTGTCGAGCACCACGTCGTTGGCGCTGGAGGCTGAGCTCCTCTCGTCCATCTCGGGCACGTCAGCCTTGCTTCTGGTGAGTGTGGTGGGGATGTCACTGTCTATGGTCCCCTCGTCGTCCAGTTCGACTACGTATGCCATGCGGCCCGGGGCGAACATCTCGTTGCGAAGGATTTTTTTGTTTCTGGTGACAAAGATTGAAAAATAATTATGTACTTATTTGTTTTCGTTATCATTGCATCGCCGGTCTAGCTGTCACAAGCACGGCGACTGCAGTTGGTGCCAGTCATGCAAATCGGATTTAAAAAAAATCTTTCAGTATTCACTCAGATTCCTAGCAATGGAACTTCATAAGCGGCGAAAAATAGAAGTTTGACAAAAAAAAAATAAGCCTATTTATTTATTACTAGCTTCTGCCAACGGCTTCGCCCGCGTGGTCCCTAGGGAACATACTCCCAGGATAAAAAGTAGCCTATGTCCTTTCTCAGCTCTAGACTATCTGTGTACCAAATTCCATTTAAATCAGTTCAGTAGTTTTGGCGTGAAAGCGCGACAGACAGACAGAGTTTCTTTCGCATTTATAATATTAGTAAGGATTTGAGTTCAGAGTTTTATCCTGATTGGAAATGTACTGAATCCGACGGACGGAGTTCGGATCTAGGGGGCTACTCTCTAACGAAATCCGTAGTTTCGGGCTTAGTTGCGGGCGGGCGTATTCTACTCCGTATCACCTACAGACTTACGATTAGTCCCGAAACCGTACTGAGAATGAATGACAACACGATTTCACAGTAACTGTCAAATCGTGTTATCATTAGTTCTCAGTGGTTAGGTGATACGGAGTAGAAAATGCCCGCCCGCAACTAAGCCGGAAACTACGGATTTCGTTAGAGAGTAGCCCCCCTAGTGCGTAACGCCTCCTAGAAGTAATACTACGGCTACTTCGGACCTCGGTAGCCGGGAATATGCAGGAATAAAATATTTATTATATATACAGTTTATCTAAATATTTAATCAAAATTGCTAGAAAAATAAACGGGACATAATTATTTTAAACAAATATATCTGTCTCTCTCGCGAAAACGCTGTTTTATAAGGCAGCTGTTAACTGTAGGAATCTATGTAATCTATTTCACATATATTATTTATGTCTTTTGTTTACAAATAAACGTATGTACGTACGAGGAGCTTGTTAGGGTGCGGGGGGGCTGAAGCGGGGCGCGGGGCAGGGGAGCGCGGGCGACGCGAGCCGCGAGCAATTGTAATAGGGAATATACATTCGATTTTTATATTTACAAAAAGAAATACTTATAAACTCTAATAAACAATTATGAAATTATTTTTTAAATACCTTCATCAGCGATGAAGTTATAAAGCTTCAAAGTTTCCAATCAGAAAGAGAAGTCCGATATGAATTGTGACGTCAAAGTTCTTGGCGCCTATACAGCTGCCATAGAAAACAGCGTTTTCGCGAGAGGGACAGATACATTTGTTTAAAATAATTATATCTCGTTTGTTTTTCGAGCAATTTTGATTCTATTTTCACTGTTAGTATTATATTTGTGTATATTTTTAGATAAACTGTATAGATAATAAATATTTTGTTCGTGCATATTCCCTATTAGTCTTTGATGCCTTCTAAGCAGCGCGCACATACAAACTCCTCGTACGCGACATTTTCGAAAGGGTATCTTTACTTTCGTTGGTTTCTTCGCTACCTCCCCTACAGCAGCCGTATAGGCGTCATGGACTTTGACGTCAAAATTCATATCGGACTCTATTCTCGGATTCGGATCGGATGTAGTGCGGAACCGCTCTTATGAGAACATGGTCGTAAAGTTTTTTTAATGAAAATTAGTATAAATCATATGGTTTATTTTTATGTTTTTTTTTTTCATTATTTTTATCATATTATTTTATACTAATTTATGTATATTGAACCTAGTATAAGGTATGAATTACACGCGACAAGTTTTTGAAACCAGGGGGGCTACTCTCTAACGAAATCCGTAGTTTCGGGCTTAGTTGCGGGCGGGCATTTTCTACTCCGTATCACCTAACCACTGAGAACTAATGATAACACGATTTGACAGTCACTGTAAAATCGTGTTGTCATTCATTCTCAGTTCGGGTTCGGGACTAATCGTAAGTCTGTAGGTGATACGGAGTAGAATACGCCCGCCCGCAACTAAGCCCGAAACTACGGATTTCGTTAGAGAGTAGCCCCCCAGGACATCAAACTTACACTAGTAATCTATTTTGAACTTTAATTCGAGATAATTTAAATTTATTTCCACCAATATAAGTATCGACCATAGTTCAGTTCAGTTCATCAGTTTAAAATCAACAAGACTATCTGTATACAAATACAATACAGATCGTTTTTTTTATTATTTTAAACTGAACATATGTATCTATCAAAATCTGGACAAGTGGAAGTCGGGCTCTCTTACCGTACACCGAATAAAATAAGTTTCTTGTATGGGAGCCCCCTTTAATTTAGAACTAGCTGACCCGCGCAACTTCGTTTGCGTCACAATTTTCATTACTGCTCCGCTCGTTTTGGTCTTAGCATGATAATATAAAGCCTTCCTCGATAAATGGGCTATCTAACACAGAAAGAATTTTTCAAATCGGAGCAGTAGTTCCTGAGTTTAGCGCGTTCAAGCAAACAAACAAACCAACTCTTTAGCTTTATATATTAAGTAAAGATTTTATTTAAGTTTGAGTTTCCCTTGTTATAGCGGCAATAGAAATACACAGTCTGAATATTTCAACTGTCTACCTGTTACGGTTCATGATATACAGCCCGCTGACAGATAGACGGACGAACGGACAGTGGAGACTAGTAATAGGGTCCGTTGGCTACCCTAAGGGTACGAAACCCTTAAAAGGCCCTAAAAATAGCCAAAAACAAACCCATCTCAAATAAAAAGAAAAATATAGGTTCTGCAACCCATACATTTTCACGGGCCTTTTGTTTGAACTTAGTCATATATTAAAAAGAGTTGATGGTTCCAATATTGACTTATCTTGAATTTTAAATTCAAATATAGTCACTTTGGCCTCGTGTGTACTAAACTATCCATGGTTTTGTAAGTGCGAAGCCAGGATATCAGCAGCATGCTATGCTATCAAAAACTAAAGTTTTGTAATCTGGGCATAGACATAGACATTTTTAGGGTTCCGAACAAAAAACTGAACCCTTATAGGATCACTCGGGTCTGTCTGTCTGTCCGTCAGACAGCCAGTTTTCTCCGGATCCACTGGACCGATCCTGATGAAATTTGGTATACATATGGAATTATGTGACCCAAACACGGACGCGTTACGTATATTATGAAATTTTAAGTATGGGGTCAGTTCTGGGGGTCAACTAAAAAAATAAAAATAAAAGTTTTTTGAAAAATATCGTGTGATATATCAAATGAAAGGGCTCGATTTGAGGGTTATAATTATATTTTTTCATAATTTTAAAATAAATGGTTTTGAAGTTATTCAAGAAATTAGACAAAAAATGACCATTCCCCTTATCTCCAAAACTACTGAGCCTAAAATTTTGAAAAAAATGGAGATAATAGATCTTTACCTATAGATTACAGGAAAACCATATAAGAAGTCTATAGTGTTAAAATAACATGTTAAAAAATAAACTCGTTCGGAACCCTTTGCACGCGAATCCGACTCGCACTTGGCCAGTTTTTTTTTTTATTATTTTCCTTCAGCCAGTTCCGTTCGGGCATAGCCAGATTGATATGAAGTATGTCACTTACTTCTGATCCTGTATCATATTGTAGATGTTCTTAGCTATCGTCGTATCGAACTGCATCTCTTCTTCCTGCGGCTAATAACAAAAGGTCCAAAATTAAAATATGAAAATATAAAGCAACTAATTTCCGCCAGCGGCTTCGCCCGCGCGATCCCTAGGAGACATACTCGCGGGATAAATATAGCTTGCAGTGGTTCTTAACCGGTGGTCCCTGGCAGAACCTAAAGTGGTCCGCAAAGCCATTCTATAGTGAAATATTTTCGCAAAGCTGAATAATTTCAATGCAAGGGTTCGAAATAAAGAAGTGATAGATATGTTATAGAATACTAACTTGAAAATATTTTTGAGACAGGAACTGAAGTATAATACAACATTTTTTAGAGAAAAATAACAATATTTCATAAATAGTGCTACACGCTACCTAACGTTGTTTCAACGGCATATCTATGTTCATATAGAATACTTTATTTCAGCCAGTTCTGTGCCGCTGGAGGATCAAGGCCTCAAAATTCAAAATTTGGCTCTCGACTACTTTCTCCTCCAATATTGGACCGATATAAGAGATATTTCACAAACTGAATAAAAAGGATGTATACTGTGTCTCTATGTTTTCCTTTTTTGATTAATAGCTGCCAAATTTGTACACTAGGGCTCTGTTGACAGTGATTTATCGGACAATTTTGAGCATTTTGTGTGGGTTCTAATGCTTATACGGTTAGTACATCATCAAAAAGGAAAACACAGTATATATCCTTCTTATTCAGTTTGTGAAATATCTCTTAAATCGGTTAAATTTTGGAGGAGAAAACAGTCGGAGAGCCAAATCTCTAATTATGACATTTAACAAACAAACAGTCTCGCCGCCCATGCTTCCTCTTAATTCCTCCTGGCTTAGGCAAGTACCACAGTGTAGTACACAAGTGCACCAATCATGGGCGCCGGGAGGAGGGTGCAAGGGGGTGCACTTGAACCCCCCTGGGTTTCAATAAAACATGAAGATATAAAAGATAAACAACCAAAATGTAGTAAAACAGACTTAGCAAATCCGAGGCGAGGTACTTCGAGCTCCCTCGCGTTCGGCCTTCCATCCGTCTTCTTTAGTTCTGAGCTCCCAAGATCCATCCAAAAGTTGTCTTGAAAAGATCGCTTTTAGCGATAAGGCCGCCCATTGTGTCACCCTATGTAATGTTTCTCATCTATCTTTTCTGTAACTTATATGGTGTACATAATAAAGAGTATTCTATTCTATTCTAAAGATAACCTATCCTATTCGAGGCGGGGCTTTGGAGATGCACCCCCCTGAAAATATGAATGCCGGTGCCCATGGCACTAATCCTGTCGATAGGCATCGAACCTGTCCCGCCATATTAACCTGGGTCTCCCGTGATGATACCAGACATTAGACTTACAATGGGCACCTCCTTGGCCTTCTCCTTGACGGGCTCTTGCGGCGCGGCCACCAGGCGCTCCATCTCCGCCTCCTGCTCCTGCTCGCGCGTCTGGATCTCCGACCGCACCTGAAACCATGACCAAAACTCAGCGGTTGTACATTTTGACAAGTTGAGTATCTTACAATCTTTAATAGTAGATTATGCACCGAGGGTATAAAGCAGACTCTTATGTCACGGGCGTCATATTGAATCCCGAATTTAAACGCGTGCCTGTCAATAGTAAAAAAAGGAGCATTTAATTTGACGATTTCGTGCAGCTGGTGTGAAAACATACATTGATTTTATCTTCTCATCTTATATGTTGTAGTAGGAAACACAGAATATGAACACAGCCAGGGTCAATCTTCATGGTAAACTCTTGCCGAGGTCGGTCTGTGGATGACTGTGTATCTTAATATACCGAGACTCCTCCGTGCCTCGGAAAGCGTTAAGCCATTGGTCCCAGTTGTCATTTATAGATGTTTAGCAGTGGTGACGACAGTCAGAAGCCAGAAAATCTGACACCAGACTGCTAAATACCGTGTTACCCAGTTACTGGGTTGTAGAGGTCAGGTAGACAATCGCTTCGTGAAGCCGTACATACTGTACCGTACCTACTGATATGTATAAATGTGTTTGATGTTTTAACACTCATATAATGTGCCGTCTTATATTATTAACCAAATGTTTTGTCCTTTTTAGCATGGCGAATAATGGATGACATCGCTACAAAAACTGATCAATAGGTAGTCATTAAACAGTTAGCGTAATTGAGAGAAAGTATCGACGATTATTACCATCTCGTACCTTGACATTGGCAAAATCATCGAATGTTCGTCGATGGAGCCATAACCTTAAAAATAAAATTGAATTGAATCCGTTGTGACTAGTAACCAACCCCAAAAAAAGTAATTCAAGTTTCATAAGTTATACAAAAGTGGGCGAAAATCTTACCTTTTGCAGCAACGCATAGTCGAGACCTTTTACTAAATGGGTGTGTTCCATGTCACCACCAAGGTATTTGGATTCCTGTAAATTAAATCATAAATGTCATATTGGTATTCCTGGTTTACGTGGTTGAGGGTGGTATACCCAAAGGGCTTACAATGCTCTGCGTATCCAATACAACAATGCGTTCAGGGTGCTGTTGGGACTGCCACGCTTCTGCAGTGCGTCGGCGATGTTTGCCAATGCGCGCACTGACAGCTTTGACGCAGTATGGCGCAAGAAATCTGCCTCGTTACTTCACAGGTTGCGTGATAGTCCTAACATCATTCTGCACTCGATAGCTGCCCGGGCAGATAGCCCGCTTGTGTGGGCACTTGCCGATCGAACGAGGTCTGTTTTAGTTATTAAGTACTAACATAGGCTAAGTAATTTTGTTACTAACACAGTGGACCGCATTTGTAGTCTGAATAAATAAATAAATTATTATTATTATAAGGAATATGTAGGAACTATAGGTGTCAGCACAGGAATGTCACTGTCAAATATATTTTACACAGTCTACTTCGTGCATGTTCTCCTAAATGGAGCATGAGGATTGGCACAGGAAAAGAGAGACCCATGATGATGAGGTATTCCTGCTAACATGGAGCCATAAAGTAGGTCCCTTATTTTATATCTATTTCTTCATGTCCATGGTACTTAAAGAAGGCTGTTGGAGGCACCACATTCAGAGCGGTCCACACTGCAGAAGACCGCATGGCTTCAAGACACGTCTATGTGGTTGCAATCCTCAGCAGTGAGGCAACGACGAGGAAGAAGATGGTACATCTAGATTTTAATGCCCCAATGTTGTGGTTTTCATGTATTTTTCTGTACAAAGTCAAAACTTTGTACTTTTTGGCACCACGTGACACTTTAGGGCACCATTTTTTGGTTTTTAAGTGTTCTCTACCCATATTATACATGTTAGATCATGCACCGCCACTTTGAAGAAAATACCAATATGGCAGCGGGGAGCTATGCCACAAAGGGTCTTACGGCTTAGTGACTAGTTAAGCATTGTCTGAATAAAAAGCTTTTATATTTATTCAAGGTAGAAAACATGACAACAAGGACTATTTTTCTATTTGACAGGATAATTTGAATCTAAGTGAAGTTTCAATTTAATGGAATTTTTAAGTTCAACAGCGACACATTTATTTATTCTTACTGTACAATACATTTAATATGGCACAGAAACATAGTCTCTGTCAAGTCTCTGCCATAGTATGGCTGTAAGTCTGTAACACAGACAACTGTGCCCTCAATGTGTTAATTATACGAACCTGGATAAGCTGTCTTCTCCTTTCTTTGGCATCCATTCCCGACTTTAAATCTGGTGCTACAGCTCTGTGAAAAAAAAATAATTTAAAAGTTAACTTTTACAGAAATTAATTGAATAGATCATCAGGCTTTTAGGTGTAAAACTTGAACATGGATGCACTGCATATTTAGACAGCCTTGTGAATTATGGTAACCAGTTGGTCTCAACTGTCATTAGTAACTCTTAAAGTCTTATCAAGGTCTTAACACCTCAGCTAGGGGCCGACCCACATGTGGGGCATGTTTGTTGACGTATGTTGTTTATCGGGGTGTTATGGGTTAAACTGGGGGGCTATTCTTTAAGCCCAAAGTCGGTAGTTTTGGGCTTAGTTATTTGACAGTAACTATCAAATCGTGTTTTCATTCATTCTAAATGGTTAGGTGATACGGTGTAGAATACGCGTGCAACTAAGCCCGAAACTACGGACTTCGGGCTTCGAAAGTAGCCCCCTAGGGTTGTGAAGGCCAGCTACATGTGAAAACTAGTATTCAGCTACATCTAGTTAGTCAATCGGCCAGTCAACCATAGTTAGGGTATCACATATTTGTTTCATAAGTCTATAATTATAGTCAAAAATCTAATTTGTAACTGTTTGTTATTTTCAAATTAATGAACTTTTTCAGAACTCTATTCCAGGAAAGCCTTTTGCTGGAATAAAAAGAGTCTTATAATACTCAGCAATAGTATAGCTTTTGGGCAGTGAAAGAATTGTGTTCATTGGATGAGTATGTCAAGAGATGACCTGGCACAAACATGTAAACAAAACAAACAACTTTTAGTCTAGATTTACCTATAAGCACTACTGGTATTGCTCGTAGGGTCCATGGGCCCCAACTCATTGGACCCATCTCGTCTCTCGCGAGCTCGGTCCCTGTACTTCTCTGCCAGTTCAGCTAGTTTATTGTCTTCCTGCTTCTTAAGTGCTGCATAATAAGATTTCTTTTTTCTACGTAGTTCTCCTTTATTTTCAGCAGGTGGAGGCATCGACCTGAAAGTTTTTGAAGTAGGTAATCGTAAGATGCTAATTGAATTACCCAGATATGTTACCTTTTCTATTAATGAAAAAAAAAATCAGTAGCATCAATACTTTATTAACTGCAAAATACGTAATTAAAAGCATTTAAAAAGTAAGTCTACCCAGAGACTATAAAAGCGGCTCATATGTTTTTATCTCAGATCGGCCTATTGCAATCCCCAAGAGGTAGAAACACCCCCAACAAGGACAACAATAGTGTTAGAAATAATTGCTTACCCTGAGTTGACCATGGCTTCGCGCACCGAGCCCGTAGGGTGCGACCCTCCGCCACCCCCAGGCGTAGCCCTAGGAGTCATGAGTAGCTTTCTAAAGTCCTCATTTGTTAGCCTTTGTGAAGCAGGCGTCTGCTCCACGTTATTGTCATCCATTTTTATGTATACGTTTGCAGTAAATATTAACGCTACGCTAAAACTATAACAACACTATATGAAGGCGTATTTTCCAGGATAATTAATTATTTAATTAATGTATTACAACACGATTGGAAGAAACAACATTGCTTTTGCTTGCTGCATTCATTGATTATTTTTTGACAGCTATTTTTTTTTGGCAACCACTGGTTTGAATGAAACCAAGGCTTTTCAATTATTTCGTTTTGAATAGGATTGCAGGCAGCATATTTTAAGTATATAGTACGAACAACTGAATTGAAGGTAGTATCAATCAAGTCCGTCTACAATTTAAACAACGTGTTGTTTTGCATCCTCGTCAAATTTCAGGAGGTTGTCATAAAAGACATAAATAATCAATAGAAAGTACGGTAGCGGGCAACAACTAATAAGCGCTGCTTTTTTTTGTTGTTGAAATTTAACAGTATTTCAGAATTAAGCCCTTAATTTAAAACAGAATCACCCGAATACGCACACAGCGACAATGCAGCTGTGTGCGTGAGTGTCGACGTCTTACCTACGAAATGCAAGCGCGCGCGAGTGCGACCGAGCAATGACCGGTAGCAATAATTTTACCTAATTTTATTTCGAAAATCACTTACATTACTGTCATAAATTTCGCTTGATAATTAACTCATCTTTGAGCATCATTGGAATACGGAAATCTTACTAATGACAATAATACTAGTGCGCCAAAGAAAAGTTCACTGACCTGTTATCAGATGATTAATAAAATGTTAGTTTTGCTTTTCGTAGTGATTTTGTTTTTATTTGTGGATTTCCTTCCTACTTAACGGGCTTAGGACCGGCAAGAATGCCTTAGTTAGTGTAGCGATCTACTAAGTCTAAAAATGTTTTCTACGTTTGATGGAAATGGAAAGACGTGCTAGTTAAGTGAAAGTACGTGGTGGTATTTTCGACTCTTAGGTATTATTGGCGTAGTTAAAAATAAAATTTGAAATCAACTTATTTACACTAATAAAATTGATTAAGCTTACAACCTATTTACAAAATGTACAAATAAATAAATTACCTACTTAAGTTACCCGGAGGTATTGTTCAAAGTTGCCACCATCACACTCTTCGCACAATCGAGCACAACGTAGCTGGTTTTCCTTCAGCTTACGTAACACTAACACATTCGTTTTTAAAGTGTCGAAAGCACTAATGATCCTTGCATGTAATTCTGTTACACTTGTCACTTCCTTTAACGTCTCCCCACAAATAAAAGTCTACAGGCGTCAGGTCTGGAGAACGCGGAGGCCAGGCCACAGGTCCTCCGCGACCGATCGAGTGGTCACCAACTTTTCGGTCAAGTACTCGCGTACTTGCCGACCATAGTGAGAGGGAGCGCCATCCTGCTGGAAGTAGAGGTTGTGCCTTGCGGTAGTGGAACGGGTGTTGAAGTTCACGTTTCATTAGACGCCACACTGTGGTGTGGTGCACTCCTAAGTGTTGACCAGCCTCCCGCGTGCTTGCCCGTGGGTCTCGCTGGAAGTATTCCAGGATGTCTTCCTGCAAGGCGACAGGCAGGCCTACGCTGCCGCGAGCATGAGCATGCCGGGGAACGTCAAACTGCCGATGATCCCACAGTCCCTGCGTAGCAGCCAGCATGACGCTCTGTGATGGGGGTTCCCGATCGGGAAACATTTCCGTGAATATCCGGTTGGCTCCACGTAGGCTGTCTCCACTGATGGCATACAGGCGGACCATCTCCACCATCTCTACATTTGAATAATAATTGTCCGTCATCTTGCACATCTTGCACTAGCGGAATTCGCAAAACAAAACGTACGCACGCTTCGGCGACATCAAACACACTGTTAGTTCCGGGGCCGCGGGGGCCGGGGGCGTGGCTAGGAGCTTGCGCGGGAGAATCCCCGTACCGTGATTGGGGTGCGATTGATTACCTACGAATTTATCGAATGATCGTTGTGTATGTATTGTTTGCGTTTGTTTGTGTGTGAAAGCGCGGTTATAAGGCTAGTAACAGACGGGCCGCGGCTGGTTTACACTTACGGATTTCCGTAAATCAAAAAATTAAATTAAAAAAATACCTACCCATTTTATTGTCGATTTGGGTCGAAAATCCTTAGCATAATTACGTCCTTGAATTTGACTAGGATGCAAATCAACACGTTGTATACTTAGTATCACTTTCGGCTGCTATTGTCCTATTTGCTTACTTATAACTCTAACAATATTGTTACGCGCCAGAATTAATGTTGGGTACATGGCGGCATTTGCGTACTGCTAACGCCATCTAGTTTCAAGTAACGAAACATTTACGTGCTGCCATCTAGTATCGAGTAGCAGACACTTCCGTGCTGCTGGCGTCATCTAGTATCCAGTAGCAGGCATTTACGTGCTAGAACATTCTCGATGTTTAGACACCTGGTCGGTCGGGACCCGTGTGTGCCCGAACTTTGCAGAGGTTTCCATACAGGAGGGTTCTGGAAATGACTGTCGGTATATAAAGGGCGGACATCCGGCGACGGCAGTCAGTATTGAATTGGCGATACAAACGATAACTTCGAGAGCGATCTTCAACTGCGAATTATAGTGAAGTGAAGTGTTCAGTAGTGCGATTGTGTTTTATAATTAGTGTGTTTTAAAGTGCTAATTAGTGTCATAAATTAAAGTGTCAGTTTTGGTTGTTTAATCGGCTGTTTTTATTGTAACGAACCCCAAGCTCGTAACAATTGGTGTCAGAAGTGGGATAATCATGCCGATTCTGCCAAAGGACGACACGGAGGGTATCCGTACCCGTAGTCAACGCCAGCAGGAGACGGACCAGAGGCGTTTTGGTGGTGCAACGCCGCAGACGTCGGAAGGTCAGCTACCGACCATGGAGGCCGGCCCGTCCACAGCAGCTCCGGCATCATCAGCACCAGACTTTGCTGCTCTGATGATGATGCTGCAGGAGCAGGCGCGCCGACAGGAGGAGCAGGCCCGACGCTTGGAAGAACAGCTGCAGCGCGACAAGGAGGAGCAGGCCCGCCGACAGGAGGAGCAGGCCCGCCGATAGGAGGAGCAGGCCCGCCGACAGGAGGAGCAGGCCCGACGCTTGGAAGAACAGCTGCAGCGCGACAAGGAGGAGCAGGCCCGCCGACAGGAGGAGCAGGCCCGACGCTTGGAAGAACATCTGCAGCGCGACAAGGAGGAGCAGGCGCGCCGCCAGGAAGAACAGATGCTCCTCATAAAGGAACTTCACGCGTCCTTCGGAAAAGGAGAAGGATAAGGTTCGATGAAGGAGGTGAAGGATAAGGTTGCTCAGCATGACAACCGCTTGTCAGACGCTGAAACCAGGATCAGCAAGTTTGATGACGTCATTGCGGATGTGAAGAAGGAGTTGGGCAACCTTAAACTTGGAGATGGGATTGCTAATTCAGCAGCCACTACACCTTCGCCACGTGGGTTCAAAGTGCCGCCTTTCGATGGGACGTCTTCTTGGTCGGCCTACAAGATTCAGTTTGAGGCTGTCATGAAGGCGAACGGGTGGAGTAAAAATCAGGCCATGACTGCCCTCACCCTAGGCCTGCGCGACCAGGCCTTAACTGTCCTGGAAGCTATCGGTAAGGAGGTGACTTACGAGCAGCTGCTTGAAGCGTTGGAAGCCAGGTATGGCGACGCTCATCTGGAGCACGTGTTTCGTGCGCAGTTAAGGGATCGCGTGCAACGCAGCGGTGAGAACCTGCAGCAGTGGGCTCTTGAAGTGGAGAAGCTGGTGCGAAAAGCGTACCAGTCTGCACCAGCGCTCATTGAAGGGAACCTGGTGCAGGCATTCATCGACGGCATCCGCGACCTTGAGGTCAGGGCTGCAGTGAGGCTCGGGCACCACGGGACGCTTAAGGACGCCTTGGCCCATGCACTGGAGGTGGAAGCTGTGCGGCAAGATCATCGTTCCCACCGCGTCAGGGAGGTTGCAGCGGTTACAGTTCGCGATCGTTTAAAAGGATACAGCCCTAGGTGCTACGGCTGTGGTGAAAGGGGCCACCTTCGATCCAGTTGCCCTAAGCGAACTGCAGAAGGGGAAGGTAGCCGATCTCCAGAGGGCAGGGCGGCTAACAGCACCGCCCAGCAACCGCAGGGAAACGAGTAAAAGCCAGGACTGCGGGGCGGGTGCTGGCTGATGTTCAAGGAGCCCCAAGGATTGCGATCTCACAAACCCGTGACGGGAACAGCCTTATCATCAAGGGCGAGGTCAACGGGACGTCATGTAAGCTGACGATAGACACTGGAGCCTCTCGCACGGTTGTCAGTTCCCAACTTATAAGTCGGTTCCTTGGGGACTCTGCATACAACCGAGAGCGCATAAATTTGGTAACAGCCACCGGTCAGCGCATACCCGTCCGAGGAGAAAAAGAGATGGAGTTGAAGCTAGGCAACAAAATCTACCTGCATAATGTTGTTGTGGCCGATATAATGGACGATTGCATCCTGGGCTTAGACTTTATGAGAAAGAATCGTTGTGAGATCGACGTTAATCAAGGAGTTATGAAATGTGGACAAGAGGAACTTTTCATGGAAGGGCTTTACCTGGAAATGTGTACAACCTAAAGAAGATTGTTCTTCCTCCGAGATCGGAAACGGTTGTGCCGGTTAGTCTTCCTCGGAATCCTGGGCAAACTCATCGTTGCGTACTCGTGGAAAGGGTAGACAATGACCTTCCATGGAAAGTGGCACGAACATTGGTCAGAGCCACCGATATCTCAGGAGTACGTGTGCTGAACCTTTGTGACAAGGAGCAGGTGATAGAAAAGGGCACACTGATGGGTACCTGCGAGGAAGTGGATTGGTTGCGTCGATGCCAATATCTATCAACTGGGACCCTCAGCAAGGATGCACAAACGAGAGTGACCACACTTTTGGAAGACTGTCGCAGCGCTCTGTCTCACAATGAAATGGTCAAGGCGAAGAGGATGTTACTTAAGTACACCGATGTTTTCTCTTTGAACGATGCTGACATCGGGAAGACTGGCTTAGTTCAACACAAAATAAACACGGGAGAAGAATTGCCTATCCGTCAACGGCCAAGGAGATTACCGGTAGCACGTGAAAAGGAAGTGGAAACCATGATCGAGGGAATGGTGAAGGATGGTGTTATAGAACCTTCATCCAGTCCATGGTGTTCACCGGTAGTGCTGGTAAGGAAGAAGGACGGCAGCATGCGGTTTTGTGTTGATTATCGTCGTCTGAACGACGTGACGAAGAAAGACAGCTATCCCTTGCCAAGAATTGATGACACGCTGGACATGCTTACTGGAGTAAAGTGGTTTAGCACACTAGATCTAAAAAGTGGCTACTGACAAGTAGAAATTGACCCGAAAGACAAGGAGAAAACTGCATTTTCGACAGGAAAGGGTCTATGGCAATTTAAAGTTATGCCATTTGGATTGTGTAACGCTCCGGCAACGTTTGAAAGATTGATGGAACTGGTACTAACCGGGTTGATTGGTGATGCCTGCCTTGTCTACTTGGATGACATCATCATCGTAGGCCGTACGTTTGAAGAACATCTTCAAAACCTGGAACGCGTGCTCATGAAGATCCAGAGTGCCAACCTCAAGTTGAGTCCGAAAAAGTGTTCATTTTTCAAACGGCAAGTTAGCTTTTTGGGTTATGTTGTGTCGGAAGAAGGTATCCGCACGGATCCAGAGAAAATCGCCGCTGTCAAGGATTGGCCAATTCCAAAAGACAAGACGCAGGTCAGAGCATTTTTAGGTTTGTGCTCCTATTATCGGCGTTTTGTCAAGAACTTTGCAGATATAGCCAAACCCCTGCACAAGCTAACTGAGGAAAAGCGACATTTCTGTTGGGATGAAAGTTGCGACATCGCTTTCCAGGAGCTAAAGGACCGTCTGTGCAAAACACCTATTTTGGGGTATCCTGATATCAGCAAGGAATTTATAGTTGACACAGACGCAAGTGATATCGGACTTGGCGGTGTGTTATCTCAGCGGAATGGCGATCAAGAGGTTGTGATTGCATACTTCAGCAAGACATTGTCGAAACCAGAGAGGAATTATTGTGTCACGAGACGGGAATTGCTTGCTGTGGTAAAATCATTGCAACATTTTAGCAAATATCTACTGGGGCGGGAATTTCACCTACGAACTGACCATGCTGCGCTGAAATGGCTATTGCAGTTCAAAAATCCAGAAGGACAAGTTGCGAGATGGATTGAACTACTGCAGGAATACGACTTTGTGGTATAACATCGCAGCGGAAAATCTCATGGCAACGCTGATGCACTGTCAAGAAGACCTTGCCCTGAAGACTGCAAGCATTGTACTAGGCAAGAGGGTAAAGAAGTCATACCTGTGAGGATGCTCAAGACAGACCTCAGCAACGAGTGGAAGGAGAGCCTACAACATGCTCAGCACGAAGATTCAGACATCAAGCCGATTCTGGAGTGGATGAAGGCCAGTGCTCCTAAGCCCACGTGGAGTGATGTCTCAGCAATGAGTTCGATCACAAAAAGCTATTGGGCCCAATGGGACAGCTTAGTGATTCAGGATGGAGTACTGTGCCGTAGATGGGAAAATGCCCGGGGAGACAACTGTCACTTGCAAATGGTTGTCCCTAAAGTTAAGGTACCGGATGTTTTACAGCTATACCATGATGGTTGTTCAGGAGGCCATATGGGAGTTAAACGCACTCTACTGAAAATACGGGAACGGTTTTACTGGGTCCATTGCCGTGACGATGTTGAGGACTGGTGTCGGAAATGTACAAGTTGTGCGGCTGTAAAAGGACCTCAGACTCGTAGCAGAGGTGCATTGAAATTGTACAATGTTGGTGCACCATGGGAGAGGATAGCCCTGGATGTTGCGGGACCATTTCCGGAAAGTGATAGTGGTAACAAGTATTTCATGGTTGTGATGGATTACTTCACTAAGTGGCCGGAAGTCTTCGCCATTCCAAATCAAGAAGCTTCAACAGTTGCAGATAAACTGGTTCATGAAGTCTTCTGTCGTTTTGGAGTACCCTTGGAGATTCACAGCGATCAAGGAAGGAATTTTGAGTCACAGATATTCCAGGAAACTTGCCGAGTTATGGGTACTCATAAAACAAGAACAACTTCTTACCACCCACAATCGGATGGAATGGTTGAACGATTCAATCAGACATTGGAGAGATACTTGGCAAAAGTTGTGGAAAATCGGCAACGCGATTGGGACAAGCACATACAACCGTTTTTGTTGTCATACCGAAGTGCTGTTCACGAAAGCACATCAGTGACACCAGCTTTCGCAAACTTTGGTAGAGAATTACGGCTGCCGGCAGACCTGATCACTGGAATGCCACCTGATGCCCCACGTAGTATAACCGATTATGCGAATGACTTGCGGAACAAAATGAATGACATTTATGAGCACGTCAGAGAATCGGGCCAGCAAATGTCTGACAAGATGAAAACCCGCTATGACCGCAAAATGAACAATAAAGGTTTCGATGAAGGTTCACTTGTGTGGTTACACAATCCAGTTCGCAGTAAAGGGAAATCTCCTAAGCTTCAAGCTAAATGGGACGGGCCGTACCGGATTGTGACAAAAATCAATGACGTGACCTACCGTATACAAAAAGGTACAAGAAGTGCTCCTAAAATCGTACACGTGGATCGACTGGCGCGTTATTATGGGGCCGATAATGCTCGGGACGAGCATGTCTTAGGAGGGGGCAGTGTTACGCGCCAGAATTAATGTTGGGTACATGGCGGCATTTGCGTACTGCTAACGCCATCTAGTTTCAAGTAACGAAACATTTACGTGCTGCCATCTAGTATCGAGTAGCAGACACTTGCGTGCTGCTGGCGTCATCTAGTATCCAGTAGCAGGCATTTACGTGCTAGAACATTCTCGATGTTTAGACACCTGGTCGGTCGGGACCCGTGTGTGCCCGAACTTTCCAGAGGTTTCCATACAGGAGGGTTCTGGAAATGACTGTCGGTATATAAAGGGCGGACATCCGGCGACGGCAGTCAGTATTGAATTGGCGATACAAACGATAACTTCGAGAGCGATCTTCAACTGCGAATTATAGTGAAGTGAAGTGTTCAGTAGTGCGATTGTGTTTTATAATTAGTGTGTTTTAAAGTGCTAATTAGTGTCATAAATTAAAGTGTCAGTTTTGGTTGTTTAATCGGCTGTTTTTATTGTAACGAACCCCAAGCTCGTAACAATATGATGGAACCACGTCCGTGAATGGAACGCTAGCTTCATGCAGAAAATTTAACCTTTCTTTACTCAAGCAAGTCAAACTTGTAGCAGCACCTATGCCGCAATATACGAACCGACATTCTTCGCCAGATTAGCAAGGCATATACAATATACAACCGCCAAAAAACAACTTTTGGGTGGTTGACCATCAGACACAACACCCCTGAAGGTTCACAGGACTTTACACTCTGTTCTGCATAATAACTCTTCATACTAAAGAAAAATATGTTGTAAAACAGCAAAATAAAACACTGATAGAAATATAAGATGCTTTATTCTTCTTTAGCTTTAGTCTTGGAGAAGATGATGATGATGGCTTTGTTGCCCTATTTAGCCATGATGCCATGAATAAACTGCTATAATATACTGAGTGCACTATATTCTTCATTTATCCAAATAGAGCGTGGAAGGTGGTACCTTTGTATCCGACGGTTCCAGTGGCGTTGTCTTGGAATGTGATGTACATTCTGAAACAAAATCGATTTAATATCAGCCGATTTTAACGCATAAAGGGCACAAACAAAAATCGATTACCTAACACTTTGTTTTTTTGTATATTTTTGAGCAAAATAAGTATTTAGTTAAAATCGGATCATAAAGAAGATTTTAATAAATATTTTAACATAAATCCCATTTAACCATCGCTAAGTTTCATTGCCTCAGCACTTTTCTGATAGACACATGTTTTCAGGAGTGGTAGTGAATAGCATGGCGCCTAGCGGGCCTGACACACAAAATCTCACGACAGCAAAACAAATACTAAGTACCTATCATTTGTTCATCGTGCAGGACCTATAAGTGACAGTGTAGCAACATCAATGCCGCTAAAAGAAAAAACAACGGAACAAATCTACATCGCAAAAAAAGAACCGCAACGCCATCTGTCCTACTAGCAGCGAACTAAAATCCTGCATCGCGCAATCAGAGTTTACCGTGCAATTTGAACATAGGTAGGTATATACATCAGCCCGATATTGGGCAGTTGCCCACACCGGACACAACAACCGTCCGGTCGGAGGATTCTCCGTTTTCAATGGAGGTTTGCGGGATTTTACTCTCTGTTCCGCATCCCTCCAAAGCAGCACAGAAGTGTCATTGCCAAGTGTTTTTACGTAAAAGTTTTGGATTTGCAACACTGCACAGTCTATGCCATGCACTTTACATTTCGGGTCCAGTCTACCTGGCGAGAATTACGAAGCCAATTACTAAACCACTGCGCTTTCCGGCCCATTAATTCATGGTTTTAGATTGCAGCTTAGGTAGTTTACTTTAAAACGTTCAGTTATCAATTTCATGGAATCATCATCTGTCTAGCCTATTACGAACGATGTAAGAATCCGCTAAAACTCTACAAAAGTTGCAGCCACCACTCCTATTTTTCTCTGCGTCACGCAAAGGTTGACAGGTAGAAAATTCCTAAGGTATAACTCCTAATATTTCAAAAACCGTTTAGAGAGACCGATTTTTCGATAAGTAAGTACAGCAGCAGTTGCAGTAGTAGTTAAGTATCTAGAAAACTTAACGTTGCTTTCAAGAAACTATTTTCTCCCTAAACCCTTTTCGCAATGTTTGCCTTCCTAGGTAGGTACCTACACTACCTACAGTTCGCATCACCGTTGTTTTGTTTACCCCTCCGAAGTTAGGTTTTAGTGACGACCGCGCAGGTGCAATCGCGTAAACTAGTGTTACGTTCCTAGAATATTTCTTTGTTTATACGTATTATATTATAAATAAGTAACAAAGACTACCAGTAACAATAACAATATCAAAAAGTAACACCACAAATACATACACCACAAAAACACACAAAAAAAACAAATCAAATAATAAGAAATAACCAAAATAATTAATTATAAACAATAACAACGTGTAACTCTTTTCGTATCAACAGTCGTATTGCATTGAGCATGCGGGTCACACGTATGCATCGAACGTATACGAGCGAGTGAGATGCCATTACACCCGCCATCTTGCGCAAACACGCGCATGCGCGACCTACCCACGCATGCACTTTATTATGTTTTTTATCAAATTGACATTCTGCGCACTCGATTGCGACGTACTTCGGGGAGGTAAAGTTGCGTGATGGGAACTGTATCTTGCGTTTGCTTACAAATTTTCATTAAGTTCGGTTAATTGATTTCCATAAATAACAACTTGCGAATTTTTATTTTTGAATTAACGTGAGGTCCGTGCATGAGGAGTAAATTATGCAGCTGAATACAATTTGTTATATCAGAAGGGGTGTGCCTATTTGCGAAGACCTCCAAAACCCTGTTATTGGTTAACACGATACCCCTTGGTCCACTTTCATGCAATCATCATCATCATTATCATCATAATCAGCCGAAAGACGTCCACTGCTGGACACAGGCCTCCCCCAAGCGTCGCCACAGCGACCGGTCCTGCGCGTCTCGCATCCATCGGCTATCCGCGACCTTCACCAGGTCGTTGGTCTACCTTGTGGAAGGCCTTCTAACGTCGCGTCTTCCGGTACACGGTCGCCACTCCAGAATTTTTCGGCCCCATCGACCATCTGTAGTGCTATTCTATAACAACATTTTCGTGTCTCGACATTGGAATCTGAGGTGAGTTTATAAGTTAAGACCTTTTTTTTGTGTGCAATAAAACTCATTTTGTGAGTTTTGTCACTCAGGTGAAGCTCGATATCGAAATAGTTGTTAACAGAATAGACTAGCTGTTCTGCGAGAAATGTGACCTGCCCACTACCACTTTAGTTTGACGATCCTTCGGGCTATGTCGGGAACCTTGGTTCTCTTGCGGATATAATCATTCCTGATTCGATCACGCAAGGAAACTCCCAACATTGCCCTCTCCATTGCCCTTTGAGTGACTTTAAGCCTTCTGATGAGGGCCATTGTGACTTTCATGCAATGTGATGGCAAAATCCCAATATTTTGCACGTTTAGGTTTTGCAGTAAAGTTATGTTGACCTCAAATTAAAACTTGCACATGTTCCATCGATCGATGAAGTTCACCTTGACACCACGGTTTGTTGGGATTTAAAGAGCTTGTGAATAAAGTAACATAAATGATTGGAAAAGCTTCACCGGTACCTAACTAAAACTAACGATTTGAAGTTTAACACTTATAACCATACCTATTAAGAAAGAACCATTTTGGTTCGGCGCCAGTTATTTTAAACACGCCATTTTCCAATTCATAATTCGAGGTAATTAAAAAAAGGATAAATTAAGGCTCAAGATGTGACTTTGCTAGTTTTTAGGTATGTAAAATATGTTGAACTTTCAATATAAAAACTGTAACTTGCCTATAACATCAAGAAGATAAGATGATTAGCCAAATATATTATAAAATGGACCTAGGCATAGGAGGGTGTGAAATGGAGTGCACTTGCACCCCCTGCCTTTCAATAAAAAAAAAACATTAACCAAAAACTAAGAAAGTAAAACATAAAAGACTCAACTCATACAGAACCTAGCATATTCGAGGCGAAGTACAAACATTTTCGACCTTGTTTTATTCTCAAGCCTTTCGAAAATTAGTGGTTCTTGTTCTTTTCTAGTCGAAGGTTACTTCTTAGATTTTTTGGGCCCAGTAGGTGGCCACCTACTCACGCTGCAATTGACGTCACAGTCGTTGACGTCAATTGCAGCGTCGGAGGCATTCATCAAATCCTCCAAAGTACAGAGGCACTTGAGGCACTCCAACGTGTGGCTATGTTCTGAACAGGAGCACCGCACTCACGCAGACACATCCTGGCGAAGTGTCCCACCTGGATGCGCAACCGATTCAGTGCTTTCCATATACCTGGACGTGATGCCACTGCAGATCACGTCCAGGTGGCAGATGGCGGCCCACTTAATGTACCCGACATAAACTACCTCCAGTTGCGATTATTTATTTAAAATAAAATGGCACCGTGAAGATAGTATATAGATATTGAACTTGGCTCCCATTTTTACATTTCTGTTTTTGATGGGATACTTAGTTACAGCTGATTGATGCTCAACGCACTTGTCTCACTGTCAAATAAACGTTATTTTTTCCATCACTTGCTTTCAACATTTATTCCCATTTTATTATATTGTACCTGGTATTAGAATATTCTTGTTAGCGTATTGTTGAATAGCTTCAAATTATTTGTATTAAATGTATTCCCCAATAATGGATAATGATGGATGGATGTATTGGTAATTTGAAAACAGATTCTTTTGTTAGCTATTTTAAAAACCCAAGCGTGCCTCTTATAGATATCCCTGAAAAAAATTATGACCAAAGGGTGATTGATGTGAATAGAAACCATGCAAAATTAAATTGATACATAATTTATTTTTCTCATCTCAAAAATACAGGTTTCTCTTAAGCTTCTAATAAATAATATAATTTTCGACTTCAAAAATATACATACAATTAAAGTAAAGCAAAAAAAACAACACAAACAAATATTATAGGTAGGTACAGGTCGATTCAAACTTATAGGCGGCTGTGAAGTTCGCTTTTCTTCACACAGTAGCGGTACCTACTGCGCGGTCGAAGCAGTATCCCCTCTGTCACATTAATTTGCTTCTACCGCCATTACGTTTGAATCTACATGTAGGTACCTTCTAAACGCCAGAGTCCCCCGCCAGTTGCGGTCACGAAATGTAAGAGCGAGAAGTCTTGTAAGACATAGTCGCCATTACACTCACACATTTTATGACCGAGACTAACACTAGGCGTTTATTTATAAGCAGCTGATTGCTGATGAAGTGATGACCCAGAATGACAAAATAGAAAAACTTTTCTACAATAAACGTGGCATGTAACATGCTTTTTCAAGCTCTATGAGTAGGTACACCAATAAACCCATTTTCATGAAATTACATACTTATTATACATAGATGCGTCATGCACAAACATCACAGCTCTAAAAAACAGCGCAAGCACTATCGGCACAGCATGTTCCACGAGGATGTAATCCAGTGACCCATCCAAGGTGGCCATGCTGGATTATATCTGTGTAAACGGCAGATGCAATCCAAATTCAAACAAATTCGCGGATGGAAACCAAGCTCCCACCAAGGTCACCTTGGATTGGACGCTGGATTACATCCGTGTAGAAGGGGTTTAATCAGTAGCACAAGAGAAAGATGTGCGAGGATGCATTGCGAATTGAGAATTGCTTGCGATGAGCGAGGTTAGGTGCACGAAGCGACTAAGATCGCGGTAGTTACCTTTTTATATTGCCATTTCAGTGTGCGGGCAAGGCATCTATATATTTTATAATACATAACTAATGAAAAGATAAGAGATAAAAAACAAGAGATCTATTTTGGTTGAACTAAACCTTTTAGTCTTTTGTAGAGGTATTTAGACACCTCAATTAGGTAGTTTGACAGTTCTAAGTATTTCTTATCTCTTTCTTTTTAAACCCGTTAGTAAAGGATGACAATATTTTTGTGCTTATACGACAAAATGTAGAACTTAGACTAGGTTAAGAAAATCGTGCGACAGTGTTTTTTTTAAGCACTGTTTTTTAATTCGTTAATAATACAGTAGAATCCGGTAATAACGACCCTCAAAGGACCGGTGATATTACGTCGTATTATTCGGACGTCGTACTAAAGAAGTCATTTTTTTACGTTATATCTTAATGACATCAGCCTATACCTTCGTCGCCAAAAGCGGTCGGTAGTTATCACCGGTCCCGGTCCGTTATAGCCAGCTTCTACTGTATTTTAAACTTTCATTGCTGCTTAGATAAAGTCTCAGCTCGTTTCCGAAGTAATACTTATCGCAGTTGTGATTGGTTGAATGCCATTTTGGGCAACACTTCCTTGAAAAAAAATTGCTCATTAGCAAAAAAGTTTTTTTTTTATTTGACAATATATATAAATACCTCTTAGTAATACTCTGTTAAGGAGAAATAATAATGATTTAAATATGAAGGAAAAACCTTAATAGATAACACAATCACCAGTAACAATAAAGGAGGCCAAACGAGACTAAGACTGCATTTCCACGAGAGATGAGCGAGGATACCTAGCGAGGGATGTGTTTGTTAAGAAACAATATAATCGCTTCAATTACAGTAACTTAATCTTAGAAAAGAAAGTATGGTCCCGAAGTTTAACGAAAGAAAGCAAACTTAAAATCAACCTTATGTCACTAACATAAGGTTCATAATACACTGTAGCTGTTAGTTCTGTCTCACTCGCAAGTCACGTGCATGCCACGCGGCGCGCGCTAACATGGCGGCAGCTGCCGACCAATAGCGGTGCAGGTAAAAGAAGCGCGTTGCGTGGAGCGTGCCGATTGGTCAATAGCATTTCCCGCGCATTGAAAATTCGTCTTCTGCGCAGGTACATCGGTAAGCCATATCAGTTGGGTACTACTGTACCTTTATTAATTACATTTAATTGGTTCTTAACAAACACACCCTCGCTACGTATCCTTGCACATCAGTTGCTATGCAGCCTTACCCTGTTATTTGCACCGCTCAAAGTCAGCCACCGAAATTACGCTACGTGGCAAACTTTAAGTCTCAATAAGCAAGCTGTAATGTCATCGTGAATAAGGTATTTACTAGATAGTAAAATAATAAATTAATTTAATCAGTCCGATATATCTTCAAAAAATATTGGACACTTAGTTTTTGCCATTTAAAATCGATATTGATAAAGATGTAGATATAAATAGATAAAGCGCATCAAAGTTCAAGAGTTGGGGCTGGTTACGTCACGTTTTAGTAAAGTGTACTATCGCGTGACGTCATTCTCTGTATCATCTTTTTCTTTCTTACGTGCAATAATAAAAATAAGTGTCCAATATTTTTCTTTTTTATATCTATCTGACGGACTAATCACATTTTTTCAGAAAAATATTCCTCGGCAAATTTTGAGCGACGCAAATAATACTCGTCTGACCCAACCCTAATGAAAAATACAATTTTAAACGTTTATCCAAAAATAGCGTGGAATGTGGTGCCCTTGAAACCAACGTTCCCAGTGGGTTCATCTTGGAATGTAATGTACATCCTGAAAGAATTGTTTTCATTAGACATAGTATTAGTAATAAATAACAAAGTAAAGAATATTTATAATAAATCTTTAATGGCTTGCTCAATGTTCGTTGTGCCTGGTTGTATATACCTACATGAGATGACCTAAGACAACTACCATAGATAATACAATAGACTTTGGCTATGTTTACATAGAGGAATTGCCATAGATAGTACAATAGACTAAAAAGTAAAACATTTAAAACTAGAACTATAAAAACTAAGCTATGAAATGATGTTTACACCTTCTTTGTTGGCTTTAACACTTAAATGGTATCATTAATTTTTTGTTGTAGAGGTCGCAAATTATCGCCGGGGCTACAGATCAAACGATAGGTCAAGAAGAATTGTTGATTTATTACTGTGTCTGTATCGGAAGCCATTAGACTCTATCAGACATCATTAATTTCCAAATGCCATCATCTAGCCTTTCCCCAACTATATTGGGGTCGGCTAGCAATCAAACCATATTCAGCTGAATATATGATATTCAGTGGATCGGCTGCCTAACTGATCTCCACAACTCATTAACTGGGTAACACGGTACTTCTTGGCAAGACTGGTGTCAGATTTACTGGCTTCTGACAATCTGTAACGACTGCCAAAGATCTACAAATGACAGCCGGGACCAACGGCTTAACGTGCGCACCGAGGCACGGAGGAGTCTCGGTATTTTAAGGTGGTCACCCATCCACAGTCCGACCTCGGCAAGCGTTGCTTAACCTTGAAGTTCGACTCGTGCGGCTGCTTATTAGGGTTCCGTACCCAAACGGTAACCAACGGAACCCTATTGCTAAGCCTCCGCTATCCGCCCGTCAGGCCGTCCGTCCGTCGGTCTGTCTGTCAGCGGGCTTTATCTCGAGAACCGTAATAGGTAGACAGTTGATATTTTCACAGATTGTATATTTCTAGTGCCGCTATAACAACAAATAATAAAAAAAACTGGCCAAGTGCGAGTCGGACTCGCGTGCAAAGGGTTCCGAACGAATTTCATTTTTTTTTACATGTTATTTTAACACCATAGGTTTTCCTGTAATCTTTAGGTAAAGATCTATGGTGCCCATTTTTTTTCAAAATTTTAGGCTCAGTAGTTTCGGAGATAAGGAGGGAATGGCAATTTTTCGTCTAATTTCTTGAATAACTTCTAAACCATTTATTTTAAAATTGTGAAAAAAAATATTATTAAAATCCTCACAGTAAGCTGATTTGATATGACACGATATTGTTAAAAAAACTTAATTTTTTTATTTTCTTGTTTGGCCCCCAAATTGACCCCATACAAAAAAAAAATAATTTACGTAACGTTTTCGTGTTTGGGTCACAAAAGTCCATATGTGTACCAAATTTTAACAGAATCGGTTCGGTGGATCCGGAGAAAACTGGCTGAGAGAGACGAACGGACAGAGAGACAGACAGACACCCGAGTGATCCTATAAGGGTTCCATTTTTTTTTTCGGAACCCTAAAAATAATAATTTACATAACGTTTTTGTGTTTGGGTCACAAAAGTCCATATGTGTACCAAATTTCAACAGAATCGGTTCAGTGATCCGGAGAAAACTGGCTGTGAGCGACGGATAGACAGACAGACAGACACCCGAGTGATCCTATAGGGGTTCCATTTTTTTTTTCGGAACCCTTAAAATTAGGATATAAAGCACGGAACCCCGCGTGTGCGAGAACGACTCGCACTTGACCGGTTTTTATTTAACCACGAGGTCCTTAATTTCCAAATGTGGGTTAACAATAAGTACACCTCTGCCTGACCAAACGGGAAATGCAGGTGTGATAATTACAAGTTAATTTAAACACTTTTAATGAACTCATTACCAGTACATTTACCTAATCACGATCGGTAATAAAACTTCCTAACGATTCTATCACTATTAATAGTCATTTAGAACTTGGAAACTACTTTGTTTCACGGACTTCGCTTGAAGAACCTCTCTTCAATCACTTTGATTAAGTGAGTTAATGAATTTCGATAGCAAGCCTGGTTACTTTTTGTAACTACTAGCTTCTCCAGCGGCTTCGACCGCTTGATCCGTAGGGACCATATTCCCGGGATGAAAAGTAGCCTATGTGATATACCAGATCTATCTCTGTGCCAAACATGAAGACAAAGCAGTGCAGTATGGCGAGCGATGCGAGACTGTTTGCAACTTGCGCACAATTATACATATTGCGCTTGTTTTTTGCGGACGTTTTTGAGATGCTGAGTGTGTATCTTGGATTTTTTATACAATCAATGTATGTAGTGATATTTTAAAATGTATAAAATAAGTAATAACAATTAATACATGTAAGCACATATAGCAATATCAACGACTCTGTACTGGCTACTCCTAGTTACTCAACTTACTCATAACATAATTTATACTCCGCTAGAACAATGAGAATGTTTAGTTGTCCAAGTGTAATAAACACCGAGCAAGTCACGGGAGAAACGTCTGTAGCTGCACGTTACCAAGGGAATTGTTTTCTATAACATAACATTGCCAATGTACATGTATACTAGGTACTTAGGGGTTTAATTGAAATACAACCAGGGGGGCTACTCTCTAACGAAATCCGTGATACGGAGTAGAAAATGCCCGCCCGCAACTAAGCCCGAAACTACGGATTTCGTTAGAGAGTAGCCCCCCAGATTTGACCTGTTATTTTTACGTAATGGAGTATCAATCCATATAATAAAAATCTCGTGCCACAATGTTTGTTCGAGATAAACTCTGAAACTTCTGAACCGATTTTGATCAAACTTGGTAACTATCTGTTATTTGATCCAATTTAAAAGATAGGATAGTTTTATGAAACGGGAAAAAACGGGACATGCGTACGAAGTCGCGGGCAAAAGTTAGTCCTTGCTTAATATTATAAATGCGAAAGTAATTGTCTGTCTGTCGCGCTTTCACGCCAAAACTACTGAACCGATTTAAATGATATTTGGTAAACAGATAGTATAGAGCCTGAAAAAGGACATAGGCTACTTTTTATCCCGGAAGTATGTTCCCTAGGGACCACGCGGGCGAAGCCGCTGGCAGAAGCTAGTATAATATAAGTTTTCACACTACCTGCACGAAAACGTCAGATTATAAAATGTCATCCAAACTCAACCTAACGTTAGTCATTAATGTCCGGTGGGTTAAAATAAAATTCAGCACCCGTTTTTCCCGGAGGTCAATAATGTGATTTGAATTTGGAACTCCACTTGGAGGGAACCGCTTGCGGCCAACCACCTCTCTTCATGACTTGCGAACAATTTTCTCGTAGTAGGTGTGAAAAGTACTTAGTGTATGCTCCACAGGGATAAAGGTGTATTTGCCTTGGACTAACTTGAATCCCTCGCTGCACGCAGGATTCTAGTATTAACTCCCCGGGGTTCAGTATGACGCCCGTAACATAAAACACTGCTTTATGCCCTCGGTGCATAATCTACTATTTTGATTCACTGAAAGATTTACACGAAGGCGAGTGAATGGGAAAGTACCCAATTGTTCGAAAGAGTAACCGCGACCGGGATGTTACTTAGGCCGCATATTAAATGGCGCCGTTCAATGTAAGGTTAGGCTGCCAATTTAACGGCAGATTAAGCTAGTTATCTTCAGGCCCCTCTTTACCACTGGGCACTATGGGCACTTGCCCAGGGCCCCGCGATTGATGGGGCCTTCTGCTAGATCACCTTCCGATAAGTAACTTATAAATATAAAGCCCATCGTGTGATGTGCTGAACGAAAGACTGAACAAGTGATTGAAGATTTTGCTTATCTCAAAACTAGAAGGGTATCTCCTCTTCTAATTTGGGCCCCATTATTCTAATGTGCCCAGGGCCTCCAATGGGTTAAAAGATGGCCCTGGTTATCCTTACTAATATTTTATATTATAAATGCGGTGCATCGCATCGACGATGCGCCCGTTTGTAAGTGGGCTGGACGTTACCAAGGCGCTTTGACGAACGCGAAGTGCTCATTCAATGTAGCGGGCATACCTGGGTACTTTATTTCAGCCGAATTGAAATCCGGCTGAACGTGAGGTAGACGCATTACATTACAACGGTGTTTTTCAATACGGCGCGATTTAGCGATTTATACATACAGCGACCCAGTTAGTAAATGATACTGATAAGAAATCAATATTAATAAAAACTTGGCTCCAATCCAATGTTCTTATCAATAAACAATGATTCAAACATCTTTATTGGATTCATATGTTTACAAAAATACTAAGTTTGGGCTGCGCTAATGGCGTAACCGTAGACACGTAAATAAATATGCTCCCACCGTCTGTTAGTCTTTCAATGCAAGTAGCAATGTTTGCATTCTCAGGTAGTGTGAGATTTTAATTTGCTGAAAGATTTACACGAATGCTATAGGAATTGTTTACAAAAGTTAAGAATGGAATTGTGATGTCACCGCACATCTTAGAATATTATTTAGGATTATTATTTTGAAATAAAGATGTTTGATTCAAATAGACACCCTTATTATTAGCAGAATGATCATCCAAGATTCCAGTTACTTTTTAACACGCTTTTATTAGCTTCACTTGTAACTAACTATGCATGTAAGAAAATCTTGGAATCTTAATTTGACCCACTTCCCGGTCTTCGATTAGGATGAAATTTTGCACACGCTCTGAGTTCTGATGACAATACATGACTAGCTAAGAAACGTCATTACAAATCCAATATGGCGGCCTCCCCAAGATGGCGGACTGGCTGTTTGAAATCCACCCCCATGATATGGGTATCAAATGAAAGGGTTTGCTGAATGGGATACGAAAAAAAATAATCACGTATAATATAGTAAAAAGTATAAAATAAAAATAATAGTTTAAAAAACTAAAAAACGTGAAAAAAAAAACTAAGAAAGCGTGGAGCGTTTTGTCCAAAAAGTTTACATAAACGCTCCACGCTTTCTTTCATCAAACTAAATGTCCGAATTATTTTGTAATTTTTAGTGCGTGCTAAAAGCGTGTTTTTTAGTTTTTTATTTCTCAGTACTTTGAATGTACGCATACCAAAGCTTGAGCTAAAAGCCAATTTGCCAGTACCAGGGGCTAAAGTTACATCACTAACTTTTCTTCTTGTTTCAAGTGCTGATTTTCATGTATGTTTTTGAGAATATTGTTAATGAAATAATATTATAACTTCTCATAGTAATTACATAGTCTAAGAAGAACCCAACTCCAGGTAGCAACCAACTCTTAGACTTTAAAAGCTCCGAGATCTTGCTCTACACAGTACAATATTATCGCTTAATGGCACAAGTACAACTAGGGCCATAATTTATGAAAAACATTATGGGTTAAAGCCTCAAGCGACCGTGGCAACCACCAGAAAAGTGCCAAGACAACTTGTTGATTCAGAAATAATTTGACTCTGTTAGACATTATTTTTATGTTTTGAGACAATCTTGCTGCCCAATTTCCGACATTAAGAAAATAACTTAAGGTCAGAAGTTGGTTTCTTCGTTTTGTGTGGATACATCCACCACAACTACTTAGAGACAGAATCAAACACTGAGTCAACTAAGCTTGATGAGTCCCTATCAAACATTTTGACTAACTCAATACATTACCTATCATTCTTTACTCCAAGCTCTTGTTCTACCAGCTCAAACAGTACTTTAGCATGTTTCTTGTTTTGTTCCACTCCGAGGGCTCCGATGGACATGAGGTTGGCAATAGCACATGGGTCTGTCGTACCCCCGAAGCTCATCGGGACATCAGGTATGACGGATACCACACAGTACTGAAAATAAATGCATGTATCACTGCTTTTCATACAATTTGGCAAGTTCAGAGTCTCAGAAATATAAATTAAACCCATTTTAATTTAACTGGGAGTCTTTAAGACAAGAGTGAATAGGTTACTTCTAGGCAAACATGCTCTATCTTCGCCCACATCATCGCTAACCATCAGGTGAGCTAGTGGTCAAACATATGACTATTAATAGTAAATAAAAGTTATGCATATGTGATGATTTACAATTTTAAATCATTTCAAATAACCCAGTGACACTTCCACAAGATACTTAAGTCCAAAAGGTAAGTTGTGTAGTTGTTTAAGTTTAGAAAGATAGTGATTTTTGTTTTCTATAGAAGACTTAATACATGTTTTATAATTCATTAAAATCGTTTCATTCATTTCCAAGAACAAGAACTTGCTTTTAAGGAAAAATATAATTCTGTGGCATTTTCCTTTACTAGCACTTTTCATTTTATTTTGCACACATGTAATGGAAAAATTATCCCCAAAAACATATAACTATAAGAAAAGTGTAATTTGTTCCAAAACACAATATTTTAAGCATTATAAATTCAATTAAATTGGGCCCTTCCCACTAATATTTATTTTGATAGCAATTTCTTCTTAAATCTGGTTGTGGTTAACCAAAGCAGGGTAAAAATAATGTGCAGATTATGGGTCATTCATATACTGGCAACATATAGGTGTGCCTTTGCCTAACCCTTAAAGAATACCGACGTGAAGTGCTTATAGTAAGCAAATCAGTCAAATCAAATTACCTGTTCTGGTTTCCCAAGAGCCTTTGCTAAAACCGGCACAGCTTTCAACACAAAATCTTGAGGAATTTTGCTCCTAGGCACATTAGTTTCGATTCTGAAGTGAGGCATAGTGATCCTTTTTATTTACTTATAATATTTAAACGCAAGCGAGCGATTCAACTTAATCGCAATCAGTAAATTCAGACGAGATTCAGCCAGGCAAACGCTTATATTTCAGACTGAAACTGAAACTCGACTCAATGTCAGACAATGTCACATAAATGTCATTACTGTCAATAATTGTGCACATTATATCGATAGATGGCAGTAAGAAAGTTTCTAGAACAGCTGAAACCAAGCAAGAACTATATTGAAAAGCTTAAAAAATATTCAGTGAATGCCCTAACAAATTACTCATTAATTATAAAATTAATCAACCACACTCATCATGCAGTCAATAAAACATTGTATGTTGAACGTAGCACATAATAAGTAGCTGGAACGCGGAGATAAGATGCATTAGTTGCTTATGGTTAGTGAATTCCGGTGTAACGTTAGACAGTGTTGTAGTCTTGGTTGGGCCAATAATGTCGATGAAAGAAATAAAGGATATTATTATCAACTAGCTGACCCGTGCCCACTTCGGTGGGCGCTATTTTTCGGGTTAATATACAGCCTATGATACTCACAATCATACGGGAATCGGAAAAATAGGATTTGCGCGTACAAAGTCGCGGACAAAAACAAGTAAATACATAATTTAAAACTAATAAGCAAAATATGATTATAATTATATGTTTAAGCTAATGCTGTTAATTAACTTTTTCTGTGTCAATGTAATATTAAATTACATACATAAACTCGCAAATTCTGCACTCTCCACGTAAAATTACACAACTTTTAAGACACTGTAATCAACTGTCTTTAATGATTGAACAGCAAAGTTATTAATGTCGTATAGATAGCAATCGGATAGCTGACATAGTATAAAACAAAGTAGTTCCCGCTGTCTGTCTGTCCCTATGTATGCTTAGATCTTTAAAACTACGCAACGGATTTTGATGCAGGTGTTTTAATAGAAAGTGATTCAAGAGAAAGGTTTATATGTATAACATATTGTAATTTTTTTTTTTTTATAGGAGAGTAAAATCAATATTTCGTGATCAAGTCGTCATAAATATCGATTTCCGGGAGCTTTCATCGCGTACGCTGTCAAAACCTTAAGAGAATAAGATAATGATGATGATATTCTAAAGAATTGTAGTTCTTATAAAAAGCTAGAAAAGAGTGCGATGGCATATGTCTATCTCCTGAGATAGACTCACAGTAACTATTTTTTTCTTTTAAATTTTTATAAAACTATGACGTAATTTGAAAAGCCATTTTGCCCTATTTTTATTAATCGTTGTCCAAATAAGTGTATTCACTATCTTGACAATTGAATATAGATTAAAAATGTCCTTCACAGTATACCATCTAAATTAATAATTTAGAAGATATCACAGAATTAAAATTACGCGCGACTGAAAATATAATTCTCAGCGAAACATAAATGGAGCCACGGTGTAACAGTTGGTCACTTTAACCATTTTCATCTTTTAAGTTTTGCGTGAAAAGTAATGCAATATTTTAGAAGCTTATTTCAGGTGCATGGTGTTAATCTATACAGATTTTCTTCAATATCTATTTCAGAACGTACCCACTGACCCTAAACACTATTCAAAATAAATGAATATCTTAGGAGTTATCGCAATTGCTGGGGTCGCGGGACTGTCTCAACGGGGTACTGGGGCCCTGGAACGCAAAGGGTAACCGAAAGAACATGGTGGTTTTTAGTCAGTAAGTCTGTAAGTCTCATCCACTCCACCCAGGGCTCATTTGATGATTTTACCACCCAAAAAAAATGGAATTATCGTAAAATAAAGGCGACCGCGTTACAAAAGAATTTTACAGTAAGCGCACATCTTTTTAGGGTTCCGTACCTCAAAAGGAAAAAACGGAACCTTTGTAGGATCACTTTGTTGTCCGTCCGTCTGTCTGTCAAGACCGTTTATCTCGGGAACGCATAGGGGTATCGAGATGACATTAACACCATATATATATGACCCCCTGCAGCTGTGAAAAAATCAAACTTCTAAGTTAACGTAAAAATTATACGGTCGTTTATGCCGCAAAAAACGTATATTTCGACACTCTCAAGGGGATCAAAATGTATAGGATATTTCGCGTTGACCTAGACCTATGAAATTTGGCAAGTAATACTTTCTTTTTCTACAAGTATAGGAAAAAGTCTGAAAACTATACATTTGTAATTAAATCATAAAAAGATACAGTATTTATTTCAAGTAATTTGTAGCTACAAATTTGTACGGAACCCTCGGTGGGCGAGTCCGACTCGCACTTGGCTGATTTTTTTGTTCTAAATTTAATAATAATAATTATTGCCCAACTTAGTTTTCATTCTACGCATCTTCCACTCAGCTGAATCGGACAGCTGAAAGAATTCCAAGACTTAAGCTTCGGCGTCACCCCAGGACCCCAGTAACTTTGAATAAATAACTCGACGTAAGAATTATCGACACGATCACATCCCTAAAGATAATGGCGTGGTGACTTGTCTATGGCCAGTATTTGGAACACATTTGCACTTTGTGCAGTCTGCGATAACTAATTAATAATATTGACGCTTATTCTTGTCTCAGTGGACCATATTTATACAGAATTGTGCTTTGTTTTACTCAGTCTCAGTAGTGATATCGTAATATAAGGGTCTCGGCCATCGTTGGGTGAATTATTTCCCATTTTTGTCGAATTTCTCAGTATAGTTGGTTCATTGTTAAAAGTTCAAACATGGGGGCTGAACAATCGACAAACGAAAGAAGATATCAAACCGCACCCCCGTAAGTGTTATTTTTTAATTCTTTGTTTCGAGTGAATTAGTTAGTAGTTTAGTGTATTTTGTGCTTGATATTGCACATACCTACACTAGCAACAAAATCAATTTTTTTGTTTGTTTTTGACATCAAAACCAAAACCTTATTTTTTATCATAATTACCTACTACCTTTATCAATAAATGTTAGGTATTATTTTGTTCTTTATTGACAGTTATTTTACCTACATTAAATAGGCCAATATTATTGAAGACAGGAGGTTATTATTTGAGCTAGAACTCCAAGAGTAAAAGTAGGTTCACATGATTTTAAGAATAGCTTGATAAAAAAGGAACACATTTTATGTACGCCCATGGACTTGATAATACAAACTTCTGTATTATAAGTCCATTTGTAGGTATGTACCTACGCCATGTACGCCTTGTTTTTTGACTAAAAATACCACGTTATTGTGAGAAAGTGATTTTTTTGTTTTGTTCAAAAATCTACAATAACACGAGCGAAGCCGCAGGAAAAATCTAGTAAACTATTAAATAAATAAGTATAGTATGCCAAAACGTCCGAAAGTGCTCATAGGGTAACAAAAGATCGCAACTTGGAGGTAAGTAAGGGCGCACTTGCACTGAGGCGACGACGAGTGGATCGGAGACTTACAAGTTTGAAAGCCACAACGCGTATCTCCTTTCGTCTGTGATTGGCCGATTCCGACACAACTCTATAGAAAACGTGCAGGAAATATTGGTAGCAGAAAACTTTTTTTACGTAAAAGTTTCGAATTTACAACGTTAGATGGCGCAGTCTTGGCCGTGGATATTCACCTGAACGCAGCGTGCAGGAACTATAGGTGGCGCTACAATCTGAAGTAGGTAGGGTAAAAAGGGGTAATGCGAACCACTTTAAGCGTAAGTTCAAATAAAAGCATATTAAAAAAAAAAAATTGCAACCGCCTAATAACATAATTTACCTATTCATCTATCAACTGAGATCACTTTTAGTTACTTTGGATACACACTTAGGTGACTAAAAACTTAAAAAAAAAATTTGACCCCATTACACCGAGGTGATGGCAATTGTGATCTCCCTGTGGGAAATCAGGATAATAAAAGTAACACATATCGCAGATATAACCATACCAGGAAGCTTTTCTTTTAAGTTATAGTTTTGACTCGTACTCGTACAAATGTGGATCATTTGCGAGCAGTAAGGATCACCCAGATACTCATTCTCCACAATCACAATAATGAGAAAAAAGTAAAAAATCTTATAAACAAGAAATTATTATAACAATTGAAAGTTTCAAATCACTATTTTGAATGACAGACTAAATACACATAAGTCGTATTATGATACAATAATAGGCTAGAACCTCGTGGTAATAATAAAACCAAAGGCGCGGCGCGAAATAAACACACGGCCGTCACTTGGAAACGCTTGCCGAATAATAACGCAAGTCGTTTGTAAAAATGGTGGAGGGCACAGGGTGGGGTGCAAAAGTCGTTTACGAGACTCTCCGATGTGTAGTTTTGTAGATGTGTGGGTGATCCCCATTGCCAGCTAATCCCCAGTGCCCGATCTTCCCCTACACTGTTTCCACTAAAACGGAGCACAGCTTTCGAGCATTGTCATTACTAAATTCATGTGCTGCTAAGCTCTGGCCCGCCTTAGTGAAATACTCCCTTAGGCCGGCCGCATACGTACGGTTTCCTGATTAGGTTTCCTAATAAGGAATTCAGATTCGGAGACCTGAATGCTTGCCTTACATACAAAATGTTCAACTAGGCGCATACGTTCGTTTATTTTCCGAATGGGAAAAACAGATGACGTTCCTTTCAAAAAAGAGCCGTGTGATCGGGTCAAAAGAACAGAAAATTGAACGTCTCGCGGAATTCCGAATCTGGGGGGCTACTCTCTAACGAAATCCGTAGTTTCGGGCTTAGTTTCTACTTCGTACCTCATTCTCAGTTCGGGTTCGGGACTAATCGTAAGTCTGTAGGTGATACGGAGTAGAATATGCCCGCCCGCAACTAAGCCCGAAACTACGGATTTCGTTAGAGAGTAGCCCCCCTGAATCTGATCGGAGAACCTAATCAGGAAACCGTACGTATGCGGCCGGCCTTATACAGTCCGCGCCAAGTAAGTTTGCCTCTCTGAAGTTAGGTTTTAGTGACGACCGCGCAGGTGCAATAGCGTAAATAATTTTACGATTGCAGAAAAGAGAATATTTCTCTGTTTAAAGGGACGTCCACACACATCCGGGTCAGGGCTACCCGGGTTCCGTACCTAAATGGTAAAAAAGGAACCCTTATGGTGTGACTATGTCTGTCTCTCTGTCACAGCTAGGTATCTGAAGTACTACTTACATATGCTATAAAAATAAGCTATAATATAAACAACTAGCCAGCTAGCTATAATTTGGAATAGTTTTAGATGACGTTTGTTCAACTATTTTGCACATAAGAAAGAAATAAAAAATGTATATTTTTCTTGTAACAGGGACTGAAAGGGATTATTAAAAGGCTACTAGGGCACGTGTATTATATGAAAGAGCGCTGTTTATACATTCTCAAACATTTTTTCTTTTTATTTACGCCGCATGGTTTCGACTTAAGACGAAAAATGTTGAAAGAAGTTTATGTAAAGATTACAGGAAAAATAAAACGATATTTCTAAATAGCACACTTTTTCAGAAATCATCAACTAAAATTACTTTAGTTCCACTAGCGATAAAGAGATGGCGCTGATCTAAAACTGCAATATACACCGCAGTGACGGATTCTCTTGACGAATATAGGCCTCGCTGATGAAAATTCAAAAACATTTCACGTTTTATATGGATAGTACGGAACCCTCGGTGCGCGAGTCCGACTCGCTCTTGACCGTTTTTTTTGTATTTAAATAATGTGGATTAGATAGATAGTAAATAATTTTATTTTGTCGGACAAGTTCTATTAATTTTTCTATGCTCATGTTGCACTAGTGCTCTTGAATCCCTGACGGGACACGGCCGGGACTGAGATAAAAAATCGGATAGCACTGTCAGGGCGTCCGTGCGTCCGTGCGTGCTCTGGGACACTGACGATCCGGAACCTCCTGAGTCCTGACACGGATTAATGGTAAGAAATAATCAAAATAATTAATTAAAAACAATAACAACGTGTAACACTTTTCCCATCAACAGTCGTATTGCATTGAACAAGAGGGTATGCATCGAATTTATACGAGCGAGTGAGATGCCATTACACCCGCCATCTCTTGCGCGAAAACGCGCATGCGCGACCTACTCGCACATGCGCTGTCCTACATTTTTTGTTAAATTGACATACTGCGCAATCGATTGCGACGTACTTCGGGGAGGTAAACTTGCGTGACGGGAACTGTAACCGATTTTTCTCCGTCCCGGCCGTGTCCCGTCAGGGACGGGAACCCGGATGTGTGTACGGCGCTTGATACGTATTATATTATTTATGTTCTTGTTTAGTGAATTTGTTAATTAACTTGAATAAAGTTGCAGCAGTAGTTTGCGATTGTAAGTAGGTAGAAATGCATAAGAAGATAGTAGTAATAGAAATTGAAGGACTGTGTTCACACCAAATAAATGAAAGCATGCCTGTGTTCTTCTCCTTCTGCATATAATTCACACACACATTCACATTTTGGATTATTTTTCGCGCCCGACGGCGTAAAACAGTACTCCGTTTAGGCATATTGTACAAAAAAAATCACACACAAAACCAAGCAACAAACATAACTAGTAAAATGACAAGATAACAAAAAAATAACAAAATAAACCTAATTTTAAATAATAACAAAGGGTAACACTTGGTATCAACAGTCTTTATTGCACTGAACAAGCGGGACACAAGTATGCATCGAACGTATGTATACGAGCGATTGAGACGTCATTACACGCGCCACTTACGCGAGACCGCGCATGCGTGCCATATCCGCCCATGCGTTGTCCTGTCAATTACGACGTACTTCAGAGAGGCAAATTTGCTTGGAGCGAACTGTACCTGTTAGCCGAGCTCGTAAGTCATTATGAACTTCAATAGTACCTACATCGCTTTGAGGAACAATGAACACATTCTTGAGCTTATCGCGAACACGCGCTTATGTAACGCAAGACAACTGACGGTAGCCTTCTTAACCACAGAGTGATTTAAATTGAATGACGGCTCAAATACTCAGAATTTTGTCGAAGTCGTAGATTTTTTATAATCGGTCCATTAGTTTTAGAGCAACAAACAAACAGACCTACAATAAAAAACGTTTGTACAAAAAAATACAATTTAATTTCAGAAGTCGGGTGTTTTTGGTTGTTTCTTTGTATTTTAACACCAACTTTTGAAATTAAAGTTATTTTATTCTTTGTAGTGTTTTTTTTTTATTTGGAAGTCGGTTGTATTTTTTTTTGTACAAACGTTTTTTACTTTTTAGTGGTACCCCACACATAACAACGCCACTGGAAAGTCGCAGGAAAGCAAAATACGCAATTTCGTTTACTTGGATGACAAACCAAATACGTCATCTAAGTAAACGAATTCCAGCTATTTTGATTTAAAAACCAAATTACTAAACCGATTTTGATGAAATTTAAATGCGCCCAACCGAGGAGTATATCCTTTCACATGAAATAAGAATTTTTCAAATCGGTTCATAAAATGGCGGAGTTATGAGGTAACAAACAAAAAAAACTGGCCAAGTGCGAGTCGGACTCGCGTGCAAAGGGTTCCGAACGAATTTAATTTTTTTAACATGTTATTTTAACACTACAGACTTCTAATAGGTTTTCCTGTAATCTTTAGGTAAACATATATTATCTACATTTTTTTCAAAATTTTAGGCTTAGTAGTTTCGGAGATAAAGGGGGGGAGGAATGGTCATTTTTCGTCTAATTTCTTGAATAACTTCAAAACCATTTACTTTAAAATTATAAAAAAAAAAAAAAAAAATAAAATCCTCACAGTAGGTAAGCCCTTTCATTTGATATGTCACACGATATTGTTAAAAAAACTTTTTCTTTAATTTTCTAATTTGACCCCCAAAAGTGACCCCCATACTAATAATTTACGTAAGGCATTCGTGTTTAGGTCATAGAAGTCCATATGTGTACCAAATTTCAACAGAATCGGTCCAGTGGATCCGGAGAAAACTGGCTGTGACAGACGGACAGACAAACAGAAGACACCCGAGTGATCCTATAAGGGTTCCGTTTTTCTTTCGGAACCCTAAAAATATAACCGAATTGAGAACGTCCTCGTTTTTTTAAGTCTGTTAAAAATACAAAACTTTTCTTTATAAAATTAAATAATACAGTGTGTAGAAAATAAATAAATAAATAGAATTTGAAACTTGAACGTGCTAATCTCAGCAATTACTGGTTGGAATTGAAAAGTAACTTTAGTGTTGATAGCCCATTTATCGAGAAAAACTAAAGGCTATAAAACAACATGCTACGACTAATAGGAGCGGAGTTATATTACATTACATACTTTATTTACATTGCTGTACATACATAACTACATTTTTTAAATATTTCTTAACAATAAAACATTAAAAAAAACAATTAGTATTACTAGCCCGTACTGTCCCACTGTTGGGCAATGACCTCCCTCCACTCCTTCCAATGCTCACGGTGTTGTGCCTGTTCCTTCCAATTCGTGAGGAAGAACGACGTCGTAAGGAAGAATGAAAAATATGACGCAGACGAAGTTACGATGGTCAGCTAGTTAGTTATAATCGTAAATATCAGAAACCGGAATAAATGCACCGCGGGAAAAACCATAGATAATGTAAAAATATTAATGCCTGGGTTTAAAAAAACGTAGGCAGGTCTACATATGTAGGTAGGTATATGACTCAGCGGTTGCATGACTGCTATCAAAGTAATTTATATATAATTATAATGTTATGGTGCGCACAACAGACTCGAGCATAGAGGAGCTCGTGGATAAATAATAACACCCGCACGGGTCAAACTTGTTTTTTTTTATTTTTATAAAACGTTCCCCACACTAGGAATTTCTCCTGTATCGTGGGTGCGTTCACAAACGTACAAACTCACATACACAAACAACCAGACCCGGAACAGTTATATCACAGTATAAATATCTTTACCATGACTATATGTAGTAGATATGAGCGCCGTGGCGATTTTTGACGGCGGCGGCGTGCCGGCGGCGCGGCCTTGAACCTTATAATGTACACTACATTGAAGGGAGTTTAAAAATAAACTCCCCTTCAAAATAGTGTACATTATTCTACTAGTCAAGCCCTTTCATTTGATACCCATATTGAGGGAGCTGTGAAAAAAATGTAATTCGCCATTTTATGATGGCGGCCATCTTGGATTTGAAATTTGTCATAGTGTATAGTATTCTACTAGTCAAGCCCTTTCATTTGATACCCATATTGAGGGAGTTGTGAAAAAATATGTAATCCGCCATTTTGTGGCGGCGGCCATCTTGGACCGATTTTCACCAAACATAGCTAAGAACACTCCCGACTAATTCACTTTTCAAACAAATTCAAAATCGGTTCATCCGTTCGGGAGCTACGATGCCACAGACACACACACACAGAGAGACAGACAGACACGTCAAATTTATAACACCCCGTCGTTACAAGCAGGAAAACTGAAGAACTAGCTAATTTAGCCGGAATTTTAGCTAAAATTTAATAAAAGGAAGGCCGGACAGCGACAGCTTATCCTATTCAGGAGTGTATGTCTTTAAAATAATATTAAGTAGCATTGTTGTAGTAAGTAAATCCAGTTTTTTTAACTCATCAAAATAAAACCGTCTCAATTGTAATGAAAATACTAAATTGGATTAATCAATCTTCTTTATTAGGTAGGTATGCAAATTTTGAGTAAAAATCCGGTGAAACATTAAAAGCCTAACAATAGTCGGACAGGCCAGACACGCATCCTAAAAGCCTGACTATATCCGGCTTTATCCGGACGCCTTGGCAACCCTAGCTGTGCACAACACTAGTATAATTCTATTTGATCATTTGGGTTGTACGTTGTTTAATAGACGACAGTTTCATAGAATTTCGTTTTACATATTTTTTTTCTCGTTTTATCATTTCATAGAAAAATCAATACGCAGAATACTTTGAATAAAGAACAATGGTCACTCGGCTAACATGCTTGGACTAGCAAAATCTAAGAAAAAGTAACTTGATGAAACATATGCCGTTTCATTCGCCTATATAAATATAACTAAGAACGGTTTTCAATATATTCTGAAAAGGCCGGAGAATCTTAAAAAACTGTGAAATATGTTTTTGAGGTTATGTTTTGATAATTAATCTGTAGCATTTATGTTTTCTACTCTATGGTCCGTAGCAAAGCAAGAAACAGAAAGCAACGAAAGTAACAGAAAATCGCACAGAACAGTCTTCGCAGAAACTATAACACTGTGGTCGGTCAATGCAGAAACCGTCATTGTTTGCTTACTTAGTTTAACTTGTCAAAAATAGGGAGGGACGATCGAAAATCGTAATCGATCGATTTATGACAGAATCGATTTGTAATGTAAATCACTAGTTTTTTATTTTATTCATGGCTTTATTAAAACTATTTACCACGAAGCATCATCAAATTATACTATTGGTTAAGCTTATTATAATATTTAATGTGAGTACGGTTGATATTGCCAGGGATTTAATTTCGTTTAAAAAATAAAATCATCATAGACTTTTAAAAAAGTATGGACATCTTCAAATCAAATCAATCAAATCAAATCGTATATTTCAAATAAACCATTTACAGGCACTTTTGAATTGTCAAGGTGATGAAGGATCTCTAGTAACTAGTAGTCCTTACGGATGCGTTCGAATATGGATATTTCATTCTGCGTTCTGATTAATAAAGTAGTATTTTTTTTAAAAGATTATCTCTATTTCCCCTGCTTTTAAAAATAAACGAAGATGTCTAATAATAACATTAATAATGCATCATCATTTTGGTGATAGTTTCATCTCGTTACCAATTTCTCTTTTTTCCTAGTCCAAAGTGACCATTGTTCTTTAAATCATAGACTTTTGTTACAAAAAAACTTTGTTTCGATATTCATGATCAACTCAAATCAAACCAAATCAAAACAAATCAAATATTTTTTTATCCTCATATTGAGTAGTTAATATAAAACTTGTTGCTAAGAAAAACATTTTATCGAGTGACAGTTCCTAAACGTTTGACAAAATGCATACCCTTCTATAAAATTACAACATCGCGGTCACAAAAACAATGCGGGTAAATTCTACTCAAGCAAAACTTTTCATTCGGATTCGGGCCCGCTCGACAGAACCCCGCGAAGCGGCAATGGTGGCAAATGGCGATGGGAATAAAAGAGCATACACCATAAATGCAGCAAGCATACAGCAAGCATGCAGCAAGCATACAGCGAGCATGCGGCATGCAAAATGCAGCATGCAAGCATGCAGTACGTAAACGAGCATGCAACATGTATAATGCAAGCAAGCAAGCAGTATGCAGGCGAGCATGCAATATGTTGAATGCAAGCAAGCATGCAGTATGCAGGCGAGCATGCAACATGCAGCAGGCATGGTTTCTGTCACGGCTCCGGCGCTGCGGGGCTCCGGCGATCCCACGCAAACTTATCGTCGCAGATGGTTTTAACGCTAGGCGGGCGTTATAACACCTGCTCCTCAGCTCGCGGGCCAACTCGCCCCTCTGCGACTACGCGGGCTTAAATTACACTCTAGGGGTAGGGCAGACAAGACTACGTGGGGTCGATTCGTTTCTGTCACTATTTTTTTTAGCACACTTTGACTTTTTTAAGATCTTATTTTAATTTTAATTTAAGGTCGTCATTCCCCCCTCTGAAAATCAGACGCGTGACGCAGTGTAGCGGATGAAACGCTTTTTTATAGAAATGGCAATATGCGTAGTAAAATTAATCCGAATAAAATTCTGCCATATTAAAAGTATGCCATATTAGAAGTATGCATTTTCACTGAAATATTTATTAAAATACCATGGAAAAATACACCGGACAAACAATATTCGTTAAAAATAATTCTGCTGTTTGATAAGTTTGTTAAATAAAAAAATTGGATCATGAAATTCATTGGACTGTGTTTCTGTGAAATAGGTTTCATTCAAGTAAGTAGTCTTTGAAACAATAATATTCGACATAAAATAACCAAATATTATGTGAAACATTTTCTACGTAACGAATATCTATGAAATTTTTGTCTGCGAAACAAGGGTACACCTATCATTTGCCATTCAACGTGGCATGTTGCTACTCTTGTGGGCACGTTTCCGGATGACAGCGATTTGGAGGAGTACGTCGGCGACTATGGTAGGCACCAAATAAATGTGCAATAACGGTCATTGACTCACATACATTTATTGACTTTCTTAATATAAAAAACAGAAATAAAGACAAAGCTATCCTGAATCGACTTCGTGATCCTTTACGTTCTCTAGTAATGAGAATGATAAAGGGTAACGGTTTCTTATTTATTGTTTGAGTATCTACGAAGGGATATTATGGAAAGGTCAATCAATGTACTTTATTGCAAGTTTATCTGGCGCTTACCATAACTGCATTTTGTTTGATTTACTAACTTAGGTTTAATATAAATTTACGTTACTCAAGTACCTACATTTAAATAAAAAACTCTTAACTAAAACCAAAAATAAACTAAAATATACCTAGCATGCCTAGTATCGAAAAATTCCTCCGCATCGCTGGCAACTGGTAATGTGCCCAAAAGGCCGACAGCATTGCCACGTTGTATGACAATGCTTATCCAATGTCCGAGGTAAAAGCCAGCCCTTTCTTGCGTCACGTGAGGTGTCAACTAAGCGTCTTGAACTCTTGACAGATCTTTAAACAAGTTATGAGCACTCGGACCCCACGACCCGAGAGTTTCAACCCCAAACGGCTCGAAAATATAACTACCAACGAGGTTATTATATTTCCGCCGTTTGAGGTCCTCGTCCTCCGCAGCCGTAGCATATGTAGGTACATAGGTGCATTGTTATTTTCTTTTTGTAAACTAAAGATGTCTGAAGATTTTAAATAAATCGACAATCTTTATATTCCGGATTAACGTCAAAAATTATCCCACGGGGACGTACGGGATAGGACGTACATTATTATATATTTTCATCCCGTTACTCGTGCGTGTTACATTTTATCCAAATTCATTCAGTTGTAGAGGCTTGTATATTTAACGGTGCCTTGCGCAATCACTTTTGGCCTATTATATTTCTAATTCATCAGCCAGCCATTCAGCCAGTATACTATTGTAGTCTTTGAATTCATCTCTTTTTGTTCAGGTCGCAAATGTCGGAGGCTCAGGTGCAACGCCTCCTCGAAACCCAACGACAGCAATACGAGAGAAAACTAGAAGAAGTTGCCGCAAAAGCAGCGGCACAGAGGAGACAAGAAGAGGCCGCAAAGGCAGCGGCACAGAGGAGAGAAGAAGTGGCTGCTCAGAGGAGACAGGAAGAAGCCGCTAAAGCAGCCGCTCTAAAGAAACAGCAGGAAGAGGCCGCCAAAGCAGCCGCGCAAAACTCAGTCTTTGGGTATGTTAACTACTCAGGCCCCGATTACGTCAGCGCAGGACCTGTAGCCTTTCAAAGGTGGCCCATTGAACTTATCTAGATGAGATTTAGGACTACATAAGAAGCGACTTAAATTAGAACGCTTTATATGGTTCCGTATCCAATATTACTAATCCTCCGCTGTCCGTCTGTTTGTCAGCGGGCTCTATCTCAAGAACCGTAATAGGTAGACAGTTGACTTTTGCACGGAATGTGTATTTCTATAGCCGCTTTAACAAAAAATAATAAAAATTAAATTAATTTTAAACTTTAAGGGGGCTCCCATACAAGAAAAAAGTTTTTTCTTTCGGTTGAGGTACGGAACTCTTCGTGTGAGAGTCCGACTCGTACTTGACCGGTTTTCAAAGAATAGGCATAGTCTGTTTTTTAATCCCGGAGACTAAATTGATAAATGCAAATGGCAAACTGACAAAGGTAACAATAGCGTTTAAGTCACTTTTGACTTTTACACTTGTCAATTTAGTCTATGGGATTAAAAAACTGGCCAAGTGCGAGTCGGACTTGCGTGCAAAGGGTTCCGAACGAATTTAATTTTTTTAACATGTTATTTTTAACACTACAGACTTCTAAAAGGAAGGAAAACTTTCCTGTAATCTTTAGGTCAAGATCTATTATCTCCATTTTTTCCATAATTTCAGGCTCAGTAGTTTTGGAGATAAGGGGGGGGACAACAGAATCGGTCCAGTGGATCCGGAGAAAACTGGCTGTGATAGACGGACAGACAGACAGACAGACACCCGAGTGATCCTATAAGGGTTCCGTTGTTTGTTCGGAACCCTAAAAACAGACTATAGGGGTATACGCAAGGAAAAAATATTATTATCCAACCAGTAGTGTTGTTTGGTTACAGTATCGAAAGAGCCCGAGCACCGTACAGCTACTCCGGAAACCAACTGCAGCAGACAGCAACCGCTCCGCCCATGTACGGGTACTCCCCGGTGTACCCCAACCTCCACCAAGGACCGGGGAGCCCAAACAACGGTCAATTTATGAACAACAACCCTTTCCGGCCTCAAAATGAAGGATTCGTATTCGTCGAGAACTTCACACAGAATCAAAGGTAATTTTTTTTATGTTGATAGGCAAGAATTAAGTAAGCGACAACGAAAGAGTTTAAAAAATAAACTTTATTTGTACCCAATTACAGCAAGAAAGTAATTAATTTAATTCTACAGAATATTGATCTTATAAGCTAATCTAATTACTAACCAATCGTCTCTGCTAATGACGCATGTCCTAGATAGCATACGCTGACTTATACTTGTTATTCTAAAATAATATAATTGTTATCTGATGTAGCTAATATTAGGGTATTGGGGTTCCTTAACTCACGCGTTTGACCACTATCTCACCTGATGGTAAGCGATGATGTGGTCGAAGATGGAGCACGCTTGCCTGGAAGTAACCTATTCACTCTTGACTTAAAGATTCCCAGTCTGTAGCTATCAGGAAACACAAACCCCTGCAGGGAATTCCACTCCTTAGCTGTACGCATTGTAAATGTGTTCCCAAAACATTTTGTGCGTGTGGTTGGGATGTCCACCATGTACCGGTGGCGCATCGCCGTTCGTCTTGTGGTCCGATGATGGAACGGGCTTGGCAGAATTAAATTATGCAATTCCGTCGCACATTCCCCAAAATGCAACCGGTAGAAACCGACAGGCTACCAACTCTTCGTCGATGTTGAAGACTTTGGAGCTTCGTCCGTCGCGACGAGCCTATCATTGCCGATGACCCTCTTGGCTTAAATAACCCGATGTCGCGTATGTTAACACTTCAGCTAGTCGATTCGCCGGTCGATTCTGTAAACCTCTCACTGAAAACTCAGGTGTTGTAAGTACGAAGTGAACTATCATTCCATCTTGATTAAATGGATTGACAGCTCACTTCTAGATCACTTCACCCAAGCCTTCACTTCGAAATGTTTACAGAATCGCACTACTGCTGTAAACATTTCGAAGTGAAAACTTAGGCGAAGTGAACGACAAGTGAGCTGTCAAACCATACAGACAAGATGGAATGACAGCTCACTTGTAGTAAGTGTAGATACAGTTCGCATCACCGTTGTTTACCCCTCCGAAGTTACGTTTTAGTGACGACCGCGCAGGCGCAATCGCGTAAACAAGTGTTACGTTCCTAAAATATTTTTTTGCTTATACGTATTGTATTATACATAAGTAACAAAGACTACCAGTAACAAAAACAGTATCAAAGTAACACCACAAATACATACACCACAAAAACACAAAAAAAACAAATCAAATAGTAAGAAATAACCAAAATAATTAATTAAAAACAATAACAACGTGTAACACTTTTCGCATCAACAGTCGTATTGCATTGAGCAAGCGGGTCACACGTATGCATCGAAGGTATACGAGCGAGTGAGATGCCACTACACCCGCCATCTTGCGCGAACACGCGCATGCGCGACCTACCCGCGCATGCGCTGTCCTATGTTTTTTGACATCCTGCGCAGTCGATTACGACGTACTTCGGGGAGGTAAACTTGCGTGACGGGAACCGTCGGACATGTAGAGATGTCGAGAGTATCAGCTATAAACATGTCGATGTGAAGGTGGAGGCTTGGGTGAAGTGAGCTGTAATTCCGTCTTGATTACTTGGATTACACAGCTCGCTTCGTGATAACTTCACTCAAGCCTTCACTTCGACATGTATGCAGCAGCGCGACTCTGTAAACATGTCGAAGTGATAAGTGTTCACTGTAAACATGTCGAAGTGATAAGTGTTCACGGTGAGATGTCGATAGAATAGACCGACTGAATCGCACTGCAGTGTTTCTTGGTTTTATTTATGGGAAGATTTTATCATCAGCCATTTTTTTTACAAAAGTAAAAATATAGCGGTTCCCTATATTTTGTCGAGTAATTTTTTGAAAAATGACGTAGTATTTGTGATTTTTTGCGATCGTTGTTCGAGCACCCCTCTTTGTCTTAGAGCATTCATTCGCCTTGTGGTGCGTCCATACGATACAGACTTCCATAATAATAATATTGTATTTTTAATCTTTTTGTTTTTGTAAAATTGTAATTTATAATGTTTTCACTATTGCAATGTTCTAATTGTATTTTTTAAATTAATTCTTGTAATGTTTCTAATACTAGCTTTTGCCCGCGACTTCGTTCGCGCATAACCCGTTTTTCCCGTTCCCGTGGGAATAGCGGGAAATCCTCTTAGTGCTCCCCTACCCTTACCAAGGAACCTACATGCCAAATTTCAGCTTTCTACGACCAGTAGTTTCGGCTTTACGTAGTCTGTTAGCCAGTCACTCACTCACTCACTCACTTAGTAACGAAAAAATGTTATATATTAGGATTTTTAATTTTCACATGTACAGTCAACAAATCTATTTGGTATGCAGGCAGCTAACTTGCAACTACTTTTAAACAATGTAATGTTGTGAGTGTGCTGAGTAGACAATTATTGTACAACACACTCGTAAGTATGCCAAAAGCTTAAAAAAATATAATGCACACATCTATCTATACTAATATATAAAGCTGAAGAGTTTGTTTGTTTGCTTGAACGCGCTAATCTCAGGTACGATTTGAAAAATTTTTTCAGTGTTAGGTAGCTCATTTATCGAGGAAGGCTATAGGCTATATATCATCACGCTAAGACCTATAGGAGCGGAGCAGTAATGAAAATTGTGACGCAGGCGAAGTTGCGCGGGTCAGCTAGTACTAATATATGAAGCTGAAGAGTTTGTTTGTTTGTTTGCTTGAACGCGCTAATCTCAGGAACTACTGGTCCGATTTGAAAAATTCTTTTAGTATTAGATAGCCCTATTATCGAGGAAGGCTATAAGCTATATATCATCACGCTAAGACCAATAGGAGCGGAACAGTAATCAAAATTGTGACGCAGATGAAGTTGCGCGGGTCAGCTAGTTAGAAATAAACATTAGCAGTGCTGTGGAAAAATTAATATTTTTGCTTATATACCGCTTTGTTGACTGTACCTATTATTAAATTATAAACTTCTATAGAGTTTTGTCTGTGCAACAAAGCAATGGAGACCAATATTGGTGTGATAGATTATTTTTATTCAGAGTATCATAGTCTATATACAAACGCAGGTCTGTACCGGGTGGACCCACTACTAAGCGTTCTTAACAATCAGCGTGCCAGACACAAACAGTAGACCAACAACGGACGTGCAACTGTGCACGATATGATAAGAACTGGACAGTCAATATTAAGTGCCTACGTCCGGTCCACTGCCACTTGGCATCAACATAGAGTACAGAATAGGTACCTACATTTCTAATGCGATAGTCTTGCTGAATGGCCATTACCAAGCATTTAGACAAAAATAAGCTAAGAGAAATAGTACAACGTGTAACAGAATATACGCAATATGTCGTAAGGGGTCACTGTACTCATCACTATGAAAATTTGTTACTGTGGGAACAAACCCGAAATCGCAAAAAAAAGCAGCTGTTCAGTAGGTATATTTTGTCGAGTTATGTCGCACATAAATGTATGGGGAGTCGATTTTTTTTTCATTGTCAGTGTTGGTCCTATAGTAAAAGTTGTTCATAATGATGAGTACAATGAACCCTTTTCAGGTATAGCGTCTATTCTGTTACAAATTTTATAGTAAAAATAATAATAAATAAATATGTTTATTTCCTCACCACAATATTAAACAATAAATCATTTCAAATGTTATGATAATACAATATAAATAAAAAACTGGCCAAGTGCTAGTTGGACTCGCGTGCAAAGGGTTCCGAACGAATTTAATTTTTTAATGTATTACTTTAGCATAATAGACTTCTTATAGGTTTTCCTGTAATCTATAGGTAAAGATCTATTATCTCCATTTTTTTCAAAATTTTAGGCTCAGTAATTACGGAGATAAGGCCCCCCCTACTATAAATTTAATGGTTTACGTAATGCGTCCGTGTTTTGGTCACAGAAGTCCATATATTTCAACAGAATCGGTCCAGTAGATCCGTAGAAAACTGTCTGTGACAGACGGACAGACAGACACCCGAGTGATTCTATAAGGGTTCTGTTTTTTGTTCGGAACACTAAAAACCAGTAAAATACCCTGTTCTCTTCTAGCCGTGATCCGTGAAGCACAGTTCTGATTTCATGTGTATGTTTGTCGTGTACAGCTACAACAGGCCAGGCCCAATGCCCTCGGCCCCTCCTGCCGCTCGAGGGTCACGGGGACCCTCTCCCAGACCGCGCTCAGTCAGCAGGTACGTCCCAGAATCCTACTTCTAACCTCATCTAAATAACTTTACTCTCAATATGATGATGAATTAATGACTTAATATCTAAGTAATTTCTCCACTCGACTCAACGAACAAAAGTCGCCATCTTGTTTTTTCAATACAATTAACGCAGACAAAACATCTATATCTATACCAATATATAAGCTGAAGAGTTTGTTTGTTTGCTTGAACGCGCTAATCTCAGGAACTACTGGTCCGATTTTTAAAAATCTTTCAGTGTAGCCCATAGCCCATTTATCGAGGAAGGCTATAGGCTACGTATCATCACACTAAGACCAATAGTAGCGGAGCAGTAGTGAAAATAGTGACGCAGACGAAGTTGCGCGAGTCAGCTAGTAAACTATAACTGTGCCTCTCTGTCGCAAGGGTAATTAATGTCTCGCCTTGCGTCGAAATTAAAATCCCTTGTGACGTAAATTAAATAGAGATTTAAAAAAAAATTGAAATTCAGTTATACTCGAAATATCAAAGCAGGTTTGGCAGCAGTAAACAGCCGGTCGATTCTGTCGACATCTCACCGTGACCACATAAGTGGAGTGAACGACAAGTGAGTTGTCACGCCATCTTGGTTGTATGGTTTGACAGCTCACCTGTCGTTCACTTCGCCCAAGTGTTCACTTCGATATGTTTACAGAATCGCACTGCTGGTACTGCTGAACTCCTGTCCTGCAAAAGATTAGGGTCCGAGCCCTATATAAATGACCCTGTCCCTTTTCTCAAGCAGACCTCGCAACGGGCCCAAAGAACGGGATGTATTGGACTGCACTACCTGCTACGCGAGATTCGGGATGAAGATCTTTCAGTGCGACGGTGGGCATAGCTCCTGCAACGACTGCAAGAACAGGGGGCGAGTGTGCGGTATCTGCAGGATGCCACTGACCAACCGCAGGAACTATGACCTTGAGAATCACGTTGCTCAGGTAACTTCTTTTCATAACCCGTTTCTGTCTGCTGATTCTGGTCTCGCAGTTACAAGCGCTTCTGATACTACGTCCTGGGTTGTGGAATTGTTTGGAAGAATTACCGCGGCCCTGGAAACTCAAGGGCATTTGAAGGAACACGGCTGGGTTTTAGTCAGTAAGAATCTGCCACTCTCCCCAGTCATTTAATGAATTCCCGTCCAAAAAACATCTTTTTCGAAAAATTCCGCAGTCCTGGAAGGGGATCATTTATAAATCTTTGACAGTCGTTAGGGGTAGTCAGAAGTCAAAAAGCTGACATCAGTTTTGCCCAGGAGCATGTTTTTGCCCAGCTACTGGGTTGTGGCGGGCAGATATGCAGTCGTTTCATGTAAAATACTGGTACTCAGAGTCTGTCAGTAAAATACTGGTACTCAGCTTCCAGAGACTAGACTACTACTACTAGACGCGATGCCGACTTAGTTGGGAGTAGGCAGATATATCTAGTTCTATCCATCCTTCGAAGCTGGGCAATAGAAAGATGTTTAAAATAAGTTCAGCATTAAATCCATTAACGATGTTGGGTATAAGAGAGCCTTAGTATCGTTTAGTAACACAAAAATGGTTTTTCTTTGCTGGCAACCCAAATAGCAATAGTTCGGGAAACCCCTCAGCCCAATGACACGTCAGTAGGTGAATTCCCGCTATGTGACGTAAACATTTTATCATTTGAATGCAGTTAAGATCTTGCTGAGTGCATAAGTCATGATAGCTGAATTTATAAACATAATGAAGGCCATCTTTATTAGGGGTTCGAACACTCATATGAAAAAAAAAAACGGAACCCTTTTAGGATCACTCGTGTGTCTGTCTGTCCGTCTGTCACTGCCAATTTGCTCCGATCCTACTGTACCGGTTCAGTTGACGTAACAAACACAGACTCGTGATGGGAATACAGTAGAATCTCACCAATCCGACACTAATAAGAACCAGAGGGTGCCGGAATATTCGAATTACTGGATTGTTAAAAAAAAAAACAAGATAATGAATAAAGCACTTTAGAATGTAATTATTCAATAAGGGTATATGTAGGAAGTGGTGGAGTAGTCGTGGGCAAAGTCTGCCGGATAGCTGGATTTGCCAGAGTTCTGAAGTGAAACTCTACCGTAATTGGGAATATGCATGAAAAAAATATTTATTTAGTATACAGTTTATCTAAATATATACAAAAATGTAATACTAACAGTGAAAATAGAATCAAAATTGCTCGAAAAACAAACGAGATATAATTATTTAAACAAAACATACTGTCCCTCTGTTAAATATGACAGCTGTATAAGCGTCATGTTATTTGACGTCAGAGTTCGTATCGGACTTCTCTCTCTCTCTAATTGTAATCTTTGATGCTTTATAACTTCATTGCTGATAAACCTGATAAAGGTATTTAAAAATAATTTCGTGATTATTTACCAGAGCCAATAAGTAATTCCTTTGCAAATAAAAAAATCGCATGCATATTCCATATAATACTTTGAGTACTTACTAGTCACTTTTGGGGGAAAAATTAGCAAAACAATAAAAGTTTCTTGAATTTTACCTTTCTCATAATTTTAAAATAAATAATTTTGAAGTTAATAACGAAAATATTCGTCTTTACTTAATTTATTAATAACTTTTTAACATTCCAGACGAAAGCGCCATGCCCCCACGCTAGTGAAGGTTGCAAGCTGTACATAAAGATACTCGACATGGACACTCACGTGAAAGAGTGTCCTTTCAAAGAGCAAGACTGTCCACTCACTGCTGTATTCGGCACCTGCCACTGGAAAGGTAAAAAAAATACTAATAAAATTTAATAATATTTCTTCATCTTTTTTTAAACAAATTAAGTATATTGACTTGGCTCGCGAGGTTGTCGACTTTGTCGACATGTGGGATGTGGATTCCGCAATCATTGTACCGATAGTCGTGTCGGCCAATGGCTTAATAGCCACGAGCCTCGACCAACACCTCAGGAGGCTCTCGTTGGGCAGCTGGATCAAGGGCTTGATTCAGAAAGTGGTACTTCTGGACACGGCTCGCATTGTCAGAAGGTTTCTTTCTCTGGAGCCCTGACCGCCGGTAGCTTGGACCCTGTTCCCGATACCGATGGGCTACTATTTTTTTATATTTTTAAATATTTAAAAATGTAAAAAATAAGAATGAAAAATAAATGAAATATCTTTATTCAAGTAACAAGGACATATTGTGTGAGTAAACTTAAGAACAGTATGTTAGTCCTACTTCCTACCTCATATTATAAATGCGAAAGTTTGTGAGGATGGATGGATGTTTGTAACTCTTTCTCGTCAGAACGCCTGAAAAGATCTTCATGAAATTAGGCACAGAGGTAGATTATAGTCTGGAATAGCACATAGGCTACTTTATCCCGGGGGTATGTGCCCCAGGGACCACGCAGGCGAAGCCGGTGGCAGAAGCTAGTATATTCTATTTTAATTTATTTCATCCCATGGGAGATGGCACTGTACTGATTACTATATTATTATGTGCAATCGAGCCTGAGTGATTGATATATGTGCATGATAGGCACACTTACACTTACCCGTAACAGGACTTCTCATACAACTAGCACTTCAAAATTTATGATGTCAACATTTTCTCTCACTAGCACTTCAAAATTTATGATGTCAACATTTTCTCGCACTAGCACTTCAAAATTTATGATGTCAACATTTTCTCTCACTAGCACTTCAATATTTATGATGTCAACATTTTCTCTCACTAGCACTTCAAAATTGATGATGTCAACATTTTCTCTCACTAGCACTTCAAAATTTATGATGTCAACATTTTCTCTCACTAGAACTTCAAAATTGATGATGTCAACATTTTCTCTCACTAGCACTTCAAAATTTATGATGTCAACATTTTCTCTCACTAGCTCTTCAAAATTTATGATGTCAACATTTTCTCTCACTAGCACTTCAAAATTTATGATGTCAACATTTTCTCTCACTAGAACTTCAAAATTGATGATGTCAACATTTTCTCTCACTAGAACTTCAAAATTGATGATGTCAACATTTTCTCTAGATTTTTATTAGGATCCTACTGAATACTGTTTTTTTAGCCGCGACTTCATACGCGCATACTGCGTTTTTTCCTGTTCCCGTATAGCCTACAGCCTTCCTCATGAATGTGGCTATCGTATCTATACTAATATATAAAGGTGAAGAGTTTGTTTGTTTGCTTGAACGCGCTAATCTCAGGAAATACTGGTCCGATTTGAAAAATTCTTTCAGTGTTAGATAGCCCATTTATCGAGGAAGGCTATAGGCTATATATCATCACGCTAAGACCAATAGGAGCGGAGCAGTAATGATAATTGTGACGCAGGCGAAGTTGCGCGGGTCAGCTAGTATACTTATACAAAAATAATTTTCCAAACCCGACTGGCAGTTCCAGAGATTAGCGCGTTCAAACAAACAAACAAAATCTTCAGCTTTATTATATTAGTATGGATCTTCTTATTATCGTGTGGGCAGTAAGGTCTAACAACGCCACACACCCTAGTGTCAGAGTTTCTAAACCGCCTCAAGGATATAGATAGATTAGTATAGATAGATTGAATCTTTAAATAAAATATTTTAAGACGCGTGTCAGACACAGGGTGTGCGTTAAAAGGTTAACTCTGTGGCCTTCAGCTTCATTGATACATTATTATCAATAAATTTTCCAGGTAAACTGAGTGAAATATCCAGCCATTTCGACAACATGCATCCGAATGGGTGTCAAACCAACGTGGACACAGAGATGCAATTGACGAACGTTTGCAATAACAGTCAACAAATCCACCTCATCGTTATGGGCGTCTACAACTTCCTACTGCACGTCAAAGTGTCGGAGAACGACGGCAAAGTGTACATGGCCGTGCAGCTTATTGGCACGAAATTCAGCGCGAAAAAGTGGCTGTATGAAATACATGTGTACAACAAGAGCGAAAACCGCAGGAAATACATGTACACAGACAATTGTTGCTCGTCCAGCGACAAGATAGAAGATGTTTTTAAAGCCGGAGAGTGCGCGGTGTTGCCAGTGTGGCACGCTAACACTTTTGTCTGCAACGGTTCTATGGCTTACAAGTTTTTTATTAAGAAGTCTGATGAAGAAAAGAAGGTATTCCGCAAAAATCAGCGCGGGAGAGGTAAGCATCATGCGTAAAATGTAATGTCTCTAACTAAATTTAGAGAGAGTGGTTGAGAAATATTAATTTGGCGAAATAGTAGCTAATTTTTTTCTTTCTTTTTTATACATTTTTTGGTGCATACCGAGATTCATTCGATTCCAGTGTTAGAGGAAAAAAATATATTTAAAGGCAATCTGCTGATTGTTGTTAGTATTATTTTGCTTCCTCTTTTCCCCTCGAAGTTCTAGTGAAGTCTTTGCCATTCAGCAATATTGTACCAAGGCTGGCTGCCCTGAATGTAAGGTTACCAAAACTTAAACTAAGTCTGGGCAAAAAACTATTTTACCTGCTAGAAGCAGGTAAAATAGAGTTCTTTTTTAACCGACTTCAAAGGGACGAGGTTCTCAATTCGTCGGACTCTATTCTCATTTAACTTGTCAAAAATCTTCCCTGAATGCAAAAAAAAAACTGGATTCGGCCCAAAATGCTGAACAAGAGAGGGGGTATGGTAACACTACTTGGGTACGATGGACGAATTTTTTTAGTAATGCCACTCGGACGATTTTAATATTGCCATAAAAACTTAGCAATGTACAAGTGAATGAGCACTTGTTTATGAAATAAACAAGGCTTGCATTCTTAGATAACTGTTATCTTTTACCTACCAAAGTATTGGCTGATAAAAATTTCTGAAGTGTTCGCATTATGTTTGATAATAATGATAGTAATTATTAATCAGGCATTTCGTGCTTGAACTAAAATAAATCGATAACTCAACCACTCTCTTTTCTTGATAATTATATTATCTTCGTTGATTAAAAAAAAACGATATTTTTATTGATAAACATCGACTTTGATAATCGTCAATTTAAAAAGTCGAAAAATGTTTAAAGGAAATATTTTACGAAAACTTTTTTTTTAATCCATTTTAAATTCGAAGCTGTCTAGTAGGTATAGTAAAAAAAAAATGATAATAGTGGTACATTTTTTTTTAATATTGGTTTTTTCTTGAGTTACATTATAAATGATGAGAAAAGCGGTAATCTTTGAATCAGATTGCCATATAGAAGTAATAAGAAATCTTCTTTCATTGAGGCTCAAAAGCCTAGTACCGTGGATGTAAAAAACATCACGGATTTTTAAGCGAGATTTACCTAAATGTACGAAAAATTGTGTCTATAGGGTTCAGAATTCCCTGTAGAAAAGTGTTACTAAAAGTTAAAAGTGATACTACACTTTTTAGTATAGAAAATTTGTAACAGAAAGTTTAATACAAATGTAAAGATGTAATGGTGAATGTCTATGGTTCCTATACTGAGAAATGAGTCGCTATCTTAACTGACCATAGTATTTCAGTCTTCTTATAGATTGCCAAATTATACTTTGATAAAATGCGATTTTTCTTAGTACGAGGAGCCAGGCACAAAGTATATAGTACAGCCCTTGTCATATTTTAACAAAAGCACGACAAATAAGGGCTGTCTTTATAATTCATAATTCTATTGTATACTTGCAGTGTTTCCAGTTTTTAACTATGGAAACACTGTCAAGTGTTGCCAGCTAGGGTTTACCACTGGCAAGTCTTTGGTAGAACTCAATCATAATTATAATACAACATGATTGCCATTGACAATTTTTTTTATTAATTTTAAATTTATTTTTAAATGTTTTAGAAAAGTAAGTTAGTTATATCTTGTAATCAACTTGAATAAGTTTTATCGTAAATTCGCAGATAAATTGGAGGAATAATACAACAAAAATTGATGTAGTAGGTATATCATGTGAAATCACGTTAGTTCTGGTCGAGCACTTTTGCTTTGCTGTTCGCCCTTATGTTACTTAGTTATAAGGGTGAAAATTGCTCGATTGGCAACTTTGGCCAACGCTGCATGTATCGCTAGCCATCTCTAAGGATATTTGACTGTGCAAGTGTGCAGATAAGAAGTATAGAATATGAAACAGAAATTGTAATTTTATTTGAATCAAACTAGCCTATTTCCCGCTGTGGCAGGCAAAAACTATACGTACTTACGACACATCACCGTTTTAATTCATCCATATTCATTATTTCATACATCTCGTACGACTTGGTGGCGGACTCGTGGGAAGGTATAGTAGCCGGCACGAGTCGTGAGCAGCGGGGTGATCTCGCCAATGTACGGTGGGCGAACGAAACTTGCAAGCCCAATAGTCTATGAGCATTGACTGATGAACCAATAACGTGAAGCGTCAGAGCTGTCGTCGTCAAACCGACCAATGGAGAGTGCTCACGACTTGTGCTGGGTATTATACTACTACTAAGCAATTGGCATTGTCAAAAAACATCACCAGTAATGTCAGCTAGTCTAGGCTAGGTGAAGTGAGCGTGAAGTGAACTGTCATTCCATCTCTTTTGAATGGATTGACAGTACACTTCAGGTAAACATCACCTAAGTTTAAATGGTGGTGAGATGTTTACAGAATCGCTCTGCAGAATTGTGCCCTTACACACAAGACGTCCCTCAGTCAATAATTGTATTAAATTTTATAATGTTCTTGTTTAAAATTGCTGTTTTTTTTTTGCTAGTTGCCTTTCATCCAACCTCTTAACTTAAGCTAGTAGCTGTGACCTACTGACTTGAAGTCAAGAGAGAGTAAGTTAGTTCAAGGCAAGCCTACTGCATCGTCGACCACTTCATCGCTTACTATCTGCTGGTTTATCCTGTCAATGTCAATATTAACCGTGTAAACTTAGGTGCAGTGTGCATGAAGTGAACTGTCATTCCATCTCGTTTGTATAGATTGATAGCACACTTCAGGTAAACATCACCTAAGTTTACATGGTGGTGAGATGTTTACAGAATCACTCTGCAGGTTCGATATTGATAATAAAAAAATAAGCTCGTCTTTTATTAAATCTTTATCGCTGAATCTTTTGTATGTTTTATCGTGGCTGTTTAATAGAATATGTTGGTGTATTTCCTTGCTTTGAAAATAAAAAGCATTTTGTTGGTTTAGTATGAGGAATAATGAACATACCTGATGGTTTGTTTAAACCAGTTTCCGGGGAAAAATATATAGCAGGGTCACAATTTAAATGCAAGTGATGCGAGTTGAGAATCCATTCAGCCAATCACGTCAGCAACCCATTCAACCGGCACAATTTTCAATTATTTTTGTTCCAGAAGCTAGGCTTAAGTGTATCTTTAGTGTATGTAAAATACCTTAAGTTGTCGTTGTTTGAAATAAATGAAATGAATGAATGAAATAGTTCCCTACTCCTTAAGTGTAGGTACATGAGCTTTTAAACATAATTGTATTTTTTAATTTCTATATAATCCAATAGTTATATTAATCACTGTATTCGACATTGTAATGTTTGATTTTTCTTTGTCTTTATTTTTTTGTATTTGTAATAAAGACAGTATGTTTTTTATTCAATAAAGATTATCAATATAAAGGTACATTGTATTTTTGGTTCATGCCACCATGCGATCGAAGAGTTTAATTGAGAATTTATTTCTCTCTGACATTTCTAAGGACTTTAGACCGATAGAACTAGAAAGATTATTACATGTATTAATAGGTTTTTTTCTTGGCTATTTTCCGTAAATTCTTCAATCTAGCTCAAAACAGATTTCGCTGCTTCAACAAAGCTAGGGTGGGTAGTGGTAGGCCTGCCAGTGGCGTAGCGTACCTTGGCGGGGCCCCGTATTAAAATTTGTTTGGGGGCCCTTATGAAGGGTAAAGATTTCTCACAAAAGAAAAAAAAATATTTGCATAAAATTAAAAGAAATATTATTCATCCTAATTATCTATCTGTCACTTTTTCCTAAATTTTTACATACAATTCAAATTAAATATACACTCTCCTTGCCTTTTTTTCGGCAAACTGATTTATTCAATCATTTATAGCTGATGTTGACTTTAGTTATTCTAAAGTTTCTGCCTCTATGGACAATCTGGTGGCCTGACAGGCGTTTATGTGTGTTCATGCTGTTATTACCTCCGGAAAACTGGATGCAAGACTATTGAATTTTATCAGCAATAATTCAATTAGTTCCTTAATGGAGTGAAATGTTTTATTTAATTGTGTATTACAATAAACACAGCTCTCCGTGGTTTATCATCGTATGTACATCGATTATTGTGGGATTCCCCCGTTGAAGTAAATGACTTAAACGGGGAAATCCCGCAGCCCGTGATAACCGATGTAGGGTGTTGCCAACTTTTGAACGCACGCTTTACGCGGGATAAAAACAAATTGCTTTTTTTGACTTTTGTCATTTCTGAAATAAAAAAATAAATTGGAAAGTTATTATTAATTTTTGCTTACGCATGTCGGGGGCCCCCCTGGCCCGGGGGCCCCGTATAATTGATGCGGCGGTAGCTACGCCCCTGGTGCCTGCCCTAGCTTTTGAGATTCGAATGGGCCGAGCTGGGGTAAGCACACTACAGATCGGCCACCTATAACTTTTGAACCATTGACCGAATAATTCTGATATTTGGCGATTAATTTTTTGTGTTATCAAAATTAAATTGCCTGATGGTGGCACCGCCAGTGTCAGTCACACTGCGATTATATTAGTAGGTAGACATTGATATATAAAAAACCCAAGATGCACAGTCTCGAACAAATGCAACTCGAAACTGTCGTCAAAAACTGACATGTATCAAGTGTCATGTGTGAGTTGTGTGTAGTTATACTATAAACAATTTTTTTTGCAAATTCAACCTTACACAGATCGCTTAAAGTTGTTTTTACAAAGCAGTGCAGTATGGCGAGCGATGCGAGACTGTTGAAACTTGCGCACAATTATTCATTATGGGTTTGTTTTTTGCGTACGTTTTTGAGATGCTAAGTGTGTATCTTGGTTTTTTTATATATCAATGTAGGTAGATTATAAAGTATCGTTCAATTTAGGAAATAACACTACAGATACATTTTTATCAACTTTATTTTCATCGACAATACTAGTGTACGTGATTGGTGACAGTGAAATCGAGTAAGGGCGAGCATACACTGACTAGAAAGAAATAGAAACTACCAGAATCAAGAAGAAAAGTTAAATTTTAATGACTAAAGTTTCTTTGTAAAGAATTAAAGCACAATTTTGTACAAGTTTGACCTTAATTTTTAAATAAATAATACTTATGCAATTTCATGGGCCGTAAAATATCGTTAAGTGAGATTAGTGTCATTTTTAAACGAATATTCATCTTTTTTACTTCATATACAATAGACCGTGTGTGCCCGCTCTTATACAAGTACATTCAATAATATTTAACACACATTAACTTCAGCCTAACAAACAATATCTAGAAGTAGCTGTTGGTTAATTAAAAGGACACCGTCTTAAAGGATCAGTATTCAGATAAAAAGTAAAACTCGATTAACTATTAAAAAAGAACTATTATATCTAAGTAATCAGGCAGCATATGGGTTACTAAGTCTGCCGGTCCATTCCTTAAACATGTCGAAGGCAAGGCTTTTTGATTACATGGATTGACAGCTCACTTCGTGATCACTTCACCCAGATCTTAACTTTGACACGTTTACTGAATCGCATTGCCGAATGATGACCCCCTCCTTATTCCACTCTTAAGAGATCTGTATCCCCAAAATGCCTGTCAATTAACATATTCTGTAATTTAGCATGTCAAAAAAGGTAATATTTAAATATGCTTACAATAATTTATTGGTTACTCAACTATACAAATCAGTCTACAGTACAATTTATTTAAGAAAACACATTGGTGACACCCGACGTCACTCTTTTCTCTACTCTTGAGTGACGTCGGGTTTTAATATTATATGTTTTGGCTTTGCTGTATCTTGTTAAATGAGAAGGTATGTGATATTTTTATTTCATAAGTTTTAGGCCCTATACGGACATTTAAAATAAGGGCACAAATTATTATTTAAAATTAGAACATGGAACAGAAATTTTCATTTAAATTTAAAAATCGTTGAGTCAATTGAGAGACTTCTAATCTGAATAAGTATTTTCTGTCATTCTATGCATTGTTTTTTTTTATCCTCAGGAATATGGCTTCGCACATCTTGTGCTATGCATTGTTAGTCATTATTTAATCACATAATTATGCTACTATATTCAGCTTGGTGTATAAACTTTGGCCTAGGCAGTGGTTAGCATGAGTATTCCTAAACTAAAAAGGATGTTTTCAGAAACGACCCGACTAGGACCAAACAAATTTTTTTTAAATCGGCTCTCTAGTTAGTCTTAGGAGTTTAAAATCAAATATAATATACATATAAGGGTCCTTTTTTCAAAAGTTCTTCAGTGCTTACCAAATATAAAACTTAAGTATTCGGGCCTCTCAAAAAAAAAAACAATATTCGTAACAGTACAATTTTATTTCTAAGTGAAATGAATATAAGATACTGTCCTCCTTAATCTTCAGCGTTCATATAGACATAGCCTAATGTACAAGCGTCACACAGTGTAGATACAACTTTACAACTAAGTATACATAGTTACAAGAAATAAATACTTAAAACGAAAATTCATTTACTGAACACATTGAGTTCGTATTATTAAAGTTTTACATTAAAAAAGGTCACTTTTTGAAATAAAACATGGACGGCACGAAATGGGAATTTTGGGATTTTTTTACAAGTCTAAAATTCTTTAAAGCTGAATGTTAAATTACCTTTTTTTTAACTATTTTACATTTGCCGCCATTTTTAAATAATTCTAAAGGTCAGTTTACAATGAAGGATTTAGATTAAATACTACTAAGTTTAAGATCTTTTTAAGTCATCTTTCCTATTCTTGAATTTATAATTCGAGATAATTTCAAACCATTGCCAGCAACTAAAGTTTCGACTTAAGCGTTATGTCATCATCATCATCATCTACGCGTATCAAAGCCTTATGTACTTTGAGTTAATTTTTAAGTGGCAATTTGTATTTTAAAAAGGCCCTATAAAGTATGGGTTCCAATGCAATATGAACTTTGCCATATAAGACTTAGAGTTTGCTGTCACAAATTATGATAATAATCTCGAATTTTGAATTCAAATATAAATAGTTTTTTATGCTTTGAAGTTAGCGGTTAACATTTTTTCTTACTCTCGGGTAACTTATCTACTGGGTGGGAAGATGTCGAAATTTTTATTTATCTACCTCGATAGACATTAACACATTACTATGCATCTTTTAGAATTTACATTAAATCGAGTTCCCAGAATTTTAAATTAGAAACAATCTTGTCGACTTGTTAAGTCTTAAAACATGCTGTTTTTAAAATAATGTACCTGCATGTAGTACATACATTAAATTTTAACATTATTGACAGGTATGTCAAAACGTTATTATTGTTTTCATCCGATTTCATCTCCCTGTATTTTCATTACACTTCAATAGCCATGAGGTAAAATAATATAAGTAACAAACAAGAAAATAAATAAATAAAATGCCGTTTCATCTGAAAACGATAAGTTTTTAAAGCCTTTAAACTGAGTTAAGTTAGTTTTTGGGGTTCCGTTTCGAATCTTAACAGGAAAACAAAATCATAAAAAAGGACACAGCACACATATAAACTCGGAAAGGGCTACGGCTCGAGAATACAGTACACAATGTATTCTTTGTATGAAACTCCCTACTGCAACGCACACTAGTCGGAATCGTAACATAATCGAACGTGAACGGCGATGCGCCACCGGTACATGGTGGACATCTCACCCATACGCACTAAACGTTTTGGGAACACATTCATAGTGCGTACAGCTAAGGAGTGGAATTCCCTGCCGGAGTCTGTGTTTCCTGATAGCTACAACCTGGGAGTCTTTAAGTCAAGAGTAAATCCCGCCTCGCCCCGGGACAAACGCGGCGACGACCCCGACGCCTAGCCATAGTAGCCGAGTCGACGTACCGGAGCTGCTGACGGCGAGCCGAAAGGCGATACGGCTACGATCCCTTTCCGATTTCATGTGTGCTGTGTTACACAGGTTTTTTATAACCAAAACGGATCTGATTTCTTTGAAAATCTCAATTTTAGAACATTTTTTTTTTAAATATTTAACTTCAAAAGCTTGCAAAAAGACTAGAACAATTTTCGATTGAAGCACCGCTTAAAAACTATTTTTAAAAAGACGTCAAAAGCACACAATATTGAAAGGTGTTTTACACAAAAATATAGTGAACATAAAGTGCTATTTGTGTTGTCAAGATTTTTAAATCTTCCTCCTTATATCTCATTTAAAACAGTTTTTTAACAAAATTTTCCATGACTGCTTAAAAAATTAATTCGACAATACTCTGCGCCACTGGGAATATTCCCAATGACGCAATTCTTTTTTTTTCTGAAATAATAATAAAATGAACGTAGATTTTATGATTATTTCAGAAAAAAAAATAAGCAACAATACCCCTGGGCACTTCTAAAATAAAATAACTAAAACATGCAGAAATCGAACAATTTAGGTGGTATCTTTAAATCGTTGCCAACTTGAAGTGCTTCAATTAATTTATTAATTTTATTCATCAATAATAATAGGTCCGACTAAACAAATAAAAATATTATTAATATAAAAATAGGTAACCTAAATACAAAAAAAATACAAAAACCTACTTAAATATAATTCAATTTGGAATGTCATTATTGAGATAACTCCGTTTATATCGAGATCAATTTCAATAAAATGCATTAAATAAACATAATACTTTACAAAATTACATTCATTATTTACTTCTTGCCCTGTTTACCGTATTTTCACAAATCCACGCCGAACTCCTTGCCAAAATGGTGGCCAACATTATTAAAAATAAAAGTAGAAACTACCAAAAAATTCGACTATTTAGCCTCTACATTCTGGAAAATCAGGCAATGCATTTCTGTCAACACATTTTATAACTAAGGACTGGTTTTTAACAATCTGATATTTTGCTTATTTGCTGAGCATTTTAGCCTTTTTTTAAGAATTGGAATTCATCAGACGACTCCTCCCGCTCTGGGTGAAGCAGAAGGGAGTGTCAGACTCTTACTGGCTAAAACCCGTCTGTGCTCCTCCTAATACCTTTTGATGGCCTAATAATGGCCTTGAGTTATTTTAAAACGTTTTTAAAAAAAAAGCTGTAGATTCCTAGAGGCTAAAAATAGTCGATGATTTATTCCCACAAAATCAACATTACAAAAAGTTTCAAATCGTTATCTAAATACAGAAACATAGGTGCAACATGCGAGTGCAACCATTGCAACGTCTAAACGAAACTGTCCCTTATGTTTAGTTCAGTACACATTAATGTTGACAATGTTAATAAATAGGTGTAAAAATCACAATCAATATGATCACAAATACTATCTAATTAAGTGTGATGGATCAAAATGGTGGCGCTGTTCGAAAAACACACATAAGTAGGTACACAAATGGAGTACTCAAGTACAGCCTTTGAGGCTAATGTACCGGAATGCTTTGGGTATGCCTGTTTTTTTTTTTATTTGTGATGGGTTTGCTCTTGACTCTAGTCTAGGTCAGAGATGACCGAGACAAAGTCTACGATGGAGCGAGCTTACCCAGAAGGAGCCTGTGCACTCTAACTTTGAAGAGATTAGGGTTGTAAGCGTTTGTTTGTTTCATTGTAGACCTCATTAATTTGCTTTTTATCGTGGCCTTATAGGCAATGGGTTGTATAGCAACCATAGCTAGAACTAGTGAGACCGGCCTTGCGATAAAAATACTTCATAGTCGCCGCCAGTTCTTTAAACGACTGATATTATGAACTAGTTTACCCGCGCAACTTCGTCTGCTCCGCTCCTATTGGTCTTAGCGTGATGATATATAGCCTATAGCCTTCCTCAATAAATGGGCTATCTAACACTGAAATAATTTTTCATAATTCGCTACTTTGTCAGTCAATTCATTCAAATCGGGCCAGTACTTCCTGAGATTAGCGCGTTCAAGCAAACAAACAAACTCTTCAGCTTTATCTATTAGGATAGATATGTAAAAAAATTTCAGTTTGTTAAGTTGTCAAAGTTCCATAAACTTCTATAGAATTTAGTCTATGCAACAAAGCAATGAAGACAAATGTTGGTGATAGTTTTTTTTTATTCTGAGTTTAAAGTCTGTATCGTGAGGCCTTATCAAGTCATATGTATATATATATTTTTTTTTTAAGTAGGTAGGTAATCTGGCAAATTCTTTAGTTTATGAATACCTAGTAATTGCCACCATACATTCTGCCTTTTCTTTCTTTTTATTTGTTTTCATTTAATTATTTATATTTTCTAGTGTTATGTAACTGTGCTTGTGTGTTGTGTTTCTTTCTTTGTTCCAAATAAATGTTTTATCTATCTTATCTATCTATCTATCTATCAGTTACATGTCTCATCTGTTCCAGTTTCCAGTATTATGACTTGTCATACTCAAAGCCACATAGCCGCAATCAGCGAGAAGCAATATCAACCCACCTATTAAATTAATTGATTTCTATAAGCCTGCTTGTTAGTACTCCATTTGCTTTCTACTCTGTGAAGAGATTCCAAAGGTTACGACTTACAAACATCAAGCCATTCTGCTTGAAACTGCACAACCCGAGAACATAACATGTACAGACGCCAGCACATCAAGCTAAAATAATCTGTCAAATTTATTTAATAGATTTTCAACTTTATCTCCAAACTATTAGGTTCAAGATTGATTGGGAAAATTTAACAGTTTCGGGTAGTTTGATGTCCTGACGTCTGTACTGTTCTTTAAGGTTCAATTTACATTGTCGCGGAAGGGAAGCGTAAACGCAGCGTCACGCGAGAAGGCGCGCGAATATGCGAGCATGCTCGAGGATTGGGAATACTTTCATTGAGCGTACAGCTAAGGAGTGGAATTCCCTGCCGGAATTTGTTTCCAGATAGCTATAATCTTGGGTCTTTAAGTCAAGAGTGAACTGGTTAATTCCAAGCAACGTGCTCCATCGTCGACATCATCGCTTTTCATCAGGTGAGATAGTGGTCAAACTAGAGACTATTAATAAAAATTATAACAGCTGCGCCGTGAGGCTATAGAGGATGTTCAGTAGTTTAGTCTACATGGTCTGTGTGTGCCATATAAAATAGTCTCCTTTGTTTCTTTTTACATCGTTTACTTGAATTCTACCCCTTCGCACCACAAGAATCCTCGAGAATGCGCGTGAATTCGCCGCAAGACGCGCGACCTCAATTTTGACTCGTATCTAATTTGTATGTACAATTTTGTTACAAAAATTCGCTTACATAGCATTCAATGTAAATTGAGCCTTAGCTCATAATACAACTTTTAACAGAATAAACGCAATACCTCTTAAGGGGTCATTGAATTCATCATTATGAACAACTTTCACTATGGGACCAACACAGAAATCGCGAAAAAAAAATCGACTCCCCCATACATTTATGTGCGCATAACTCTAAAAAATGTACTGAACAGCTGTTTTCTTTCGTGATTTCTGGGTTGGTCCCGTCGTAAAAGTTGTTCATAATGTTGAGTACAATGACCCCTTAAGATGTATTGCGTTTATTCTGTCAAAGATCTTTATTATGAAAAGTGACATTAATTATTGGATTTCAATATTTTCACGTTGTATGTAAAAGCTGTTTTCAAGCCATCTTGATAGTGCTCTACTGCATAAACCGCATGGCACATTAATTTGTTCCACCACACCATCCTCCCGTTACCAATCAACTATTTACTTCCTAACATTTCATTTAACGACACAATAAAAATTAGGGATGTTACGGAGTTCGACTCCGACTCCGATAAGTTCGAACTTCCGATTGATGTCACACTCCCACACTTTTCAATTGGAGGTTGACGCATAATTCGCTACTTTGTCAGTAAATTCATTCGAATTAATTTGTTAACTGTTATTGAAAAAAATATTATTCTTATTTTCAACGTCTTTGTTATGTAGGTTTATTATTTCTTAACTGAAATTAAAGGGGCTGACGCAATAATGTTTGTACTATATTATTTTGTTAGCATGTCCCTAGCACTCTCACCGCCATACATATTTAAGGTTTTTCTAGAACAGCAGGCCGGGTGGGCGGCGCGCGTGGCATGCCATGTGTTTTACAGTACGCCACGCTAGATTTTGCGTAACTTTTGTAGCACGCCATGTGGGCGGCCGGCGGGACACGTCGGCCGGTGGGACACGTCGGCCTACCGGTAAAAAACTAAAAATCAGCCGTGGCTTGCTGCACTGAAATATTTGTGGGCGGCTGGCGGACCACATGGCGGTGAGAGTGTTAACACATTTTTCTTCTGCAACTCCGACTCCGACGAACCAAATTTAAAACTCCGACTCCGATAAAAACACCTCCGTAACATCCCTGCTCAAAACGCAGACCTACTCACAATTTAAAAAATCCATTTTCTTGTGTCAAACAGTGTCTTATTGAAAAATTGAAATCACGAAAACGATGCATGGTGCTGATTTAGTAAAAAGTAAGTGTTTAGTTGTTGATTCCTCCGTTGTATGCGTAGTCTGCCTTGTTGTGCATCACCAGATGGTTGTCAACGAAGTAGAAACTGTCTGAACAGGTCTCAAAAGGTGCAGCAATCATTTCCTCCACTGAAATGTAGATAATACAAATTACAACAAGGTTAGCCAGGAGTAACTATGGAGTCTTCTTGTCTGTTCTTCTCCATATGAATCTAACTTTGCAAATGGAGAAATAGAGTCACTGTATTATTTTAATGTATTTTTAAACTATATTGATGTTCAAAAGTGGCTTTTAATGGTCCAATTGAAATAAATGAATTGACTTTGATAGACAAGAAGCCAAAGGTAATAATATGCATGTTTTTTTTTTCTGAACTAAAAATCAATTTGCATTTGTAAACATATTTATATGAAAGATTTTTTAAATATTTTCTTCAGTTCTTTAGCAGAATAGTTGCAAAATTTCAAAGTCTATAAATTAGAAAGAGTCAGACGCAGACTCTCTGTCAAAGTGATGTTGTGGGCTTGTTTATAATTGTTAGATCTCATCCTTTTTTTAATTTGGATTATATTTTACTTTTATTATTTTGTTTTTTTGTTAGAATTAACCAGACCGTGAGATATCTACAAAGATTGCTCAAACAGGCAATCAGTCTAGCAAGGCTTTCAATAATTAGAGAGCCTCCTGTTAATGGGGAACGGAAAAATAACCAAAAGTAAACCGACAAGGATTGCCTAATGGGACAAGCCCATTGGAAAAGTTTCCATTTTGTTATAAAAACTTTAGTAAAATGTAACAAAAATATTTCAACAGATTAAAAAGTTATAAAAGTTTTAAGTTGCATTTGCAAGAATAAATGTAACTTTAATTGGTTAGGTGAAGTTTAAAGCTCAACAACATTTTCCTTTTTTTTTAAAACACAACAAAATACTCATTGTTTTTTGTACAGCAACAAAATATAACCTTACCTAGATCTGGGGGCAATGTTGGGAACTCATATATGTGTTCACAAGTGTTTCTTGAGAATGGTATGCAGAAACCAAACTCAAAGTCGAACGTCTTGAGTAATGTGTCTCTGAAGAAATGCTTCTCTATCATCCTGAAGTGGTTAACGGGACGAGCTCCAACCGTGAACTCTACGCTGTAAAGTTAGAAGAACTAATTTATTGTAAAGCTTAAAATATTGACATTAAGGAATTAAATGCATATTGACGCTTATTAAACAGTAAAATGTACCGATGGAAATGTACTGATAGATGTTACTCCTTTTTTTTTGTTTTTTTACTATGATAGGCAAGCGTTTGACCACTATCCCACCTGACGGTAAGCAATGATGTGGTTGAAGATGGAGCACGCTTGCCTAGAAGTAACCTATTCACTCTTGACTTAAATACTCCCAGATTGTAGCTATCAGGAAACACAGACTCCGGCAGGGAATTCCACTCCTTAGCTGTATGCACTATGAATGTGTTCCCAAAACGTTTAGTGCGTGTGGGGGGGATGTCCACCATGTACCGGTGGCGCATCGCCGTTCGGTCCGAAGATGGAACAGGCTTGGCGAAATTAAATTATGCAATTCCGTCGCACATTCCCGAAAATAGCAACCAGTAGAAAACCGACAAGCTAGCAACTTGTCGCCGATGCTCAAGACTTTGGGCTTTGGAATACTAGGCTGTGTTTTCCAATGATGTTCAAAAGTTAAAACTGCCAATTTACGTCATGTGTAATGGTGTTTGACAAGTAAGGCAATGAATTTTTAATTTTAAGACCATTAGGTATAAGGCAATGAATTTTTAATTTTAACACCGTTTATGAAGGCTAAACCTAAAATATTTACATGCACTTAGTACCTAACTGACACTAGAAGGTTTAGGGTATTTTAAAGATCTCAGATTGTTTCTTCTGCCCCAAAGATGATCCTTTGAGTTTTATACATATTTTAGTAGGTATGTTGTGTAGAAATTTCATTCATGAAGTTTGTATGATGACTATTGAATTTTCGAGTCCACAGCTCATCAGGCATATGACAGTACTACCACAAACCAACTTTATATTAACTCTCTGAGTAACACCTGAATAAATAAATATTCTACAAACTTACGTGGCTCCAACAGTCTTAAGTTTCAAAAATTGAGGCGTGAACTGGTAGCGGACGAATCTGCCTGCGTTAGGATCCAGAGGCTCCTCGGGGGCGTCCTCGGTGCCTTCACTGTCAACTCCAAAGTCCGTCGGAGGTTTTGCGATCTCAAACAGCACTGTTCCACTTTCCAAGTCACGTATCTTGAATCTAGTAAAATCTATATCGTATACGTTGGCCTCAGGACTGCACATATACGTATCCGTAATCCGATCTAGTCTCAGAACATCCTCGGGAGTTATTCCACTGACTATTACGTCGTCTTTATTGGTATCGAGCATCGATATTGATTCACACTTTTTTCCGACTAAACTCATTTTTGTTTGATTAGTGAAGTATATTGATGCTGTAAGTATTCTCAAAAATATAGGCACAATAGATAGCAATTTGATGGCATAAACTGCGTCACAGCATTTTAGTGCATTTTGATAATTATTACTTTTTTAGATTTCTGAATGAAAAATTCATTCAATGTTTGTCTTTTACGTCAAACTGAAACTATGACGGCGGCGATCGGATATATCTTAAATGACTAAATACGTCATGAAATACATTTAATAGTTATAAATGCATGTATAATTTTCAGATTTGTAAGTTACTATTTGCAATGGTTTACAAGGTTTAGCATGGTTTAGTGACGAAATTGGGTAATATATCCAAACACAGTTTATCTGTTAACTTGTCAAAATAATATTTTATTATTTTATAGAATAATAGAAAAGAATGGATGAATTTTTAGCGGTCGAAATATATCTAGTTTTCATAAAAAATGAAATGTGTTGTTTGCTTGTGTGGAAATAATGCTTGAAAAGAAACGTATGTAGTTCCGGTTGAATTGCGCTCCATTTCACAGTAATTCATCAGAGCAATGCAAATTGTGTTTGGATTTGCTTACTCTGAATGAAAATGGCGTTGAAATAAGTATTGATGAATAAATTGAATTTAATTTTCTTTAGATTGATAAGTACAATGAGTTCTTTTAAAAATGCTGATCTAAAAATACTGAAAAAGCTAAAAGAGGTAAATCGGAACGTAGCTGGAAACATTGACGTAATATCCGTTGCGTCATAACGAAGCATGCGCCTTGTCATTTTCATTGGTTGGTCATAGATTAAAATTATAATAATCTACCAATAATCGGGCCATCGCTCAAGTCTCGTTCTGTGATAAAGCTTCTTTTAAGGTGGTAGTGGACTGTCTGATGTGCATTTAAAGTGTTATAAAATAAATATACAACATGATTATCAAGGAATAGTGAGTATATTATGTTAAGGTTATACAAGTTTGCGAATACAAATCGATTTTCGGGCAATCTACTTGAACATTTGCCACGGTCCGCCTAGTTGTCCCATCTTATCAGCAGTCGCTGTTCGTGAAGTGAAACTTTAATTGTACTATTTAATTGAATGAGATGAGAAATTGTTGAAATATAAAAGGTAGTGACAGTGACAGCTCTCCAGGTCAAGGTTTGTCCGTGGAGGCAGTGAATTTCCGCGGATTTATCTAACAGATGTTTGTGTCAAAATTATAAATAATCTAGGAAAATTAAACGCAGTTCTCTTTGTTTGCAGCCGTGTCACGCTCCCCCTTACAGTCGAGGAGGTAAGATTATTTCCTTATTAAGTACTGTTCAAGGACAGCAGAGGCTGGCTTTGAAACCAGATATTCTGCAACATTGAGCCTGTCGTAATTTAAGTCAAGATGTTGCCAAACCTCCCCTCAGTAGGAAGTATTATATGAAACAATAGCTGAAATCTACCTACATCAATTATTTAAGTTTCCAAGTATTTTAATTAGATTCTTGTATTAAAAGTAAATTTTAATACTTTTTTACTGACTTCTTTTTGATAGAAAAAACTGTTTCATAGCTATGTTGACAACGGTTGGGAAACTAGGTCACAAAGATCTCATTGATTTTTCGGCACAATGCATTTACATAGAAATTTGTGTTTCGTTTTTATATCATTACACTATATTAAACCATAGTAACCTGCTTTATTTATAATACTTGCAGATTTATTGTTCCTTCTTGTAAAAATAAAATATTATTATTTTCTGCATCTACCAAAGGTTGACTGGTAGAAAATGCCGAAGGCATTAAGTACGCCTCTGTACATCTGTGTGCGTAAAGTATTAAATAAATAAAAAGTAAAGTTCAAACTTTACTTTTTCTCCTGTAACACTCCAATAATCAGGTAACACGCGTTCAGGCTTATTATATTTTGATCCTAACTCAGGCAAAGGTATCAAACTAAACAGCCTGTCCAACAGTTCTTTGTTTGATATCAGCATATTGATTAATTTAAAAAAATCTAAACTTTGAAACCAGGAACTAAACAGCATAGTTTTTACGTTCATAATTTTTTTGAAACAAAAATTAAACAAGTTATTGGTTCTGATAAAATTCTTATATCTAAAGTGCATTGGGCGAAACCTGTCAAGAGTTATAATCATTTAATTTACCTTGTTAGTCATGGTCTTATCACGGCCAAATATAACTTATCTGTGGTAGAATGTATTAGTTCATAATCCTGTTATATACAGCAATATTAAGTCAGTATAGGGTAAAAATTGTTCAAATTAATATTAAGTAGGTAGTTGGCACAAAACGGGATTGGCACAAGGAAAGAGGCCTACGCTCAGTGATTGGTGAGACTGGGCGGTGGATGATGATGATGAGGTAGTGGATTTGTGATTTTAAGTTAACTGTTTTTTATGACTATGTATCTCCCTAGTAGAGATATAATATCAATGTTAATTTTGTAACTTACACATACATGATCTTTAAATAGGTATATAATTTTTCTGTTTGCGTGTGTGTCTCTGAAGTACTCCTTAAGGCACTTGTCTCACCGCTGGTGAGGAAGCGAGTAGCTATCGATTATTTGTTCCCTGAGGAAAGGGACAAAAGATGTAGATCTCGTGTGAGTAAAAGAGACACATACATTCATAGTCGATAGCTGGCTGTTCACACTGCCGGCGAGCGGTTCTTACCTTTACTTGATCACAGCAACAAGAGCTATCAAAGATTGTACTCGCTCAGCGACACTCGCTCGGCGATGCTCGTTTGGCGGTCAGAACTCACCAAACAGCGGTAATTTCTACCTATAGTGCGGGCCGGAGCGAGTATCGCGAGCCTGTCGCACAAAAGCACTCGCTGAAAGGCGAGCGTCAAAACTATCGGAACTTTTCACTCGCTTCTCGCCGGCGGTGAGACAAGTGCCTTACAGCTGTATAAAAAGTTTGTGGTGTGTGTGTGGGTCGGCAATCAAGTTCTAGATCTAGATTTTTTATCCTTAAAAAACCAATGATTCGGTAGGACAATGTCTGTTGGGTTTGTTAGTATCTTTACATAGTATTTCCTACGGGAACGGGAAAAATGGGATACGCGCATACGAACTTGTGGGGAAAAGCAATAGTATAGTAATTGTTTGTTTGTTTGTAGGAAGTTTTTTTTTTTTACTAATTGATAGGCTCGCGTTTGACCACTATCTCACCTGTTGGTAAGCGATGATGTGGTCGAAGATGCAGCATGCTTGCCCAGAAGTAACCGATTCACTCTTGACTTAAAGACTCCCAGGTTGTAGCTATCAGGAAACACAAGACTCCGGCAGGGAATGCCACTCCTTAGCTGTACGCACTATGAATGTGTTCCCAAAACGCTTTGTGCGTGTGGGTGGGATGTCCACCATGTACCTGTGGCGCATCGCCGTTCGTCTTGTGATCCGGGCTTGGCGGAATTAAATTATGCAATTCCGTCGCACATTCCCCAAAATGCAACCGGTAGAAAACCGACAGGCTAGCAACTCGTCGTCGATGCTCAAGACTTTGGAGCTTCGTCGCGACAGGCCTATAATTGCCGATGATCCTCTTGGCTCGTTTCTCAATTGACTCAAAGGCATCAAGCTGGTATCTGGCGTAATCAGTAATCTCTGAGTTTACTGGTCCAATGCCCGAAAACTACCTTATTGCTTAATGACGTTGGATATGTCTTCTATACATTACCAAAGTTTCAGGCAGAATAAAGTGTAAAATAACCAATAAAGATGTATCCGGTGTGAATAATAAAGAAAGAAAGAAAGAAAAATATTTATTTGGGACTCGCACAAGACATACATATCATTCAATACATATAAGCGGCGTCTTAAAATTAATTTGTGCAAGGCCAAAAAGGTCCCTGTCTCAGCATATGCTGCGATATTTAAAAAATAAATATCACAGCGCTGGTGTTATGACAGGGCCTGAGTGTTATGACAGGGCCTGAATAATGACATGAATTCACAAAAAAAAAATTGCTATTGGCCATAAAGAGTTAATCTAAAATCATTATTAACATGCTAATTTGAAATTGACCCAATTTTGCAATGCATAAGTTTACTATAACATCAATGTTGATCAGCTCAGCATTATTTAGTGAACTGGTTTAAATTGCATATTCATTCAAAATTATGCTGAGGACATGTTTTTTATGTTTTTGCATAATATTAAAACTGTTGCATTAGTGAACTCAGATGCGGTTACGGAGGAGTATGGTTAGCAGACAAAGTTTTCTTTCGAAATCAAGCTGTTAGGTAGACTCGCCAAAATCGAAATATGTTTGTCCATGTCCAACTTCGTCTGCTCCGCTCATATTGGTCTTAGCGTGATGATATACCTAGCCTATAGCCTTACTCGATAAATGGGCTATCTAACACTGAAATAATTTTTCAAATCGGACCAGAACTTCCTGAAATAAGCGCGTTCAAGCAAACAAACAAACAAACTCTTCAGCTTTATATATTACTACTAGCTGACCCGCGCAACTTCGTCGGCGTCATATTTTTCATTACTGCTCCGCTCCTCTTAGTCTTAGCGTGATGATATATAGCCTATAGCCTTGCTCGATAAATGGACTATCTAACACTGAAAGAATTATTCAAATCGGACCAGGAGTTCCTGAGATTAGCGCGTTCAAGCAAACAAACAAACAAACAAACAAACTCCTCAGCTTTATATATTAGTATAGATTAGTATAGATAATATAAAAATCACGTGTCACGTTGTTTTTCCGCGATGGTCTCCTAAACTACTGAACCGATTTTGATGAAACTGTAACTATCTGTTATTTGATCCAACTTAAAAGATAGGATAGTTTTTTGAAAAGATAGGACAGTTTTTTGGAACGAGAAAAAGCGGGATACGGGATATGCGCGTACGAAGTCGCGGGCTAAAGCTAGTTAAGTATAGATTTTAAAATATTTTTTTTTTAGTTATTCAAGAAATTAGACCAAAAATGACCATCCCCTCCCCCCCTTATTTCCGAAACTAAATCAAATCAAAATTTTAGCTTGCTGTTTGCAACTGCACAACATGCAGATTGTTTTATGCCACAATGCACTTATACCTATGAGTCTGTTCCCAAATAAAGTTTAAATAAATAAAATTGGGTTGATATTTTGCTGACAGTACTTTGGCACACTTTAAAAACATTATCTATGATGGTAATACATTCCAATTGATAAAGATAATTCTTATCGCCTTTTCCTGGTTGTAATTTCTGAGAAGGAGAACACACCTGCATGATACCAAAATAAGGCTGACTGTCTACCGGAGCGGAGAGGAGCTGAGCGGAGAGGATTGTAGCGTAGCGGAGCTGTGCGAGTTTTTAACAATGGGATTGCATAAAATCTCTGATCCGCTTCAGTGGACAGGGATTTGCGAACAAGTTAAAGAATTGTTACAAAACCGGGAAGCAGAGCGAAGAAGCGGAGCGGGGAAACGGAAAAAAACCGACCGCCCGCTCAAATTACTCGTCGCAAGAATTCGGCACAGCTCCGCACAATCCGCTCCGCACTACCTCGCTCCGTATCAACGGACAAACAGTCCGCAACTCCGCTCCGCTGCCTCGCTCCGTGTCAATGAACAGGCAGCTTTAGATAACACAATGTGGGAATCTATGACCTGGGCCCCAAGTCTGCTATTACAATAGTGTCAGAATGGTCTATCATTGATTTCATAATGGTTGATTTTGAAAAGATTCTCCCACTGGAAAGTCATAATGACGCTTTTATATCCAGTGGTCAACCACTAACACTCTTGAAAGAAATGGCATAGAATCTTGTCAAAATCAACCATTACGAAATCAATGATAGACCATTCTGGTACTATTGTAATAGAAGACTTGGGGCCCTGTCCGCCTTCAAAGCAAGAGTGAACAGGCATCGTCTGGCCGCCCTCGCTTCATCCTAGACCTCATCCACAGTGGCGTTACCTTCATATAAGCCCAAAAGCCTTACTAAAATGCTCGATAGAGAATCAATATAACCCAAACTATTTAAAAGTTCGCGCGCTTAATTCTTACCAAATAACACAAAGTATGCTACCTATGCCACATTACTACATAACTACACATCGCGATTGTTCGCGCGCAGAGTTTCGCATTTGCAGCGTCTACATATAGCTATCTCGCTTACACGTACCGGCTTTTACCGGGCTTTCAAATACTATATCCGTCACTTTCGCACTTATAGCGATGTGCCGTATAACGAGTTCTAAACCTTGTGCGCCTACAAATCGATCAGTATTGAAGATTAAGCCGTGCATGCGTATGAAGTTGCGCGCGTATGCGTGACCTTGTCACCTTGCCAACTCTGCAGTGTTGCCGTTTTAGCGACGTTGTGAGATCTTGGAGATTTTTAACGAGTTTGGGGACTTTTTTTTAGATTTAGCAACAATAAAAACTAGCGACTTTTTAAAATAACGAAATTAAATACTCAAGCAATATCTTAAAAATAAAAAAATTGCGACATCTAGCTAGATTTTTCATATACCTGGTGACTTTTTTTGCCTAAATGACAACACTGCAACTCTGCGTAAGTAGTTCTTGACACCGGAGTGCAACTCACTTCAGTTTTATTTGCTTGAGAGTTGAAAAGTTATGTTGTTAAAGTTTTTTGTGTGTTTTCTTAGATTTTCTCAGTGATACAATTGTTTTGGTGACTTACCTACAACAATGGAGGTAATTGTACCTTGTGAGGATTTAAAATGCGTTCAAGTTTTGATTGGCGAAGATAAGGTAAAACCTTTAAACTTTGCTCAGAAAAAATAGTTAAATTCTTCATTAAAACCGACGCCTAATCTGTGTTTTTCTCAGACTAGTAAATCGCATAAACGAAAATTTAATAGATCAGTGTATAAAACTACTTGGATTGTTGGCTGTTCGCACACTAATAAGTTGTGTTCGTTTTGCTGCCTATTTTTTTCGAATGAAGATTCCGTTTGGAATACATCTGGTTATAATGATTTAAATAACATATCTGGCGCCATTAAAAGGCACGCAAATTCCTATAAACACCTGTGTGCAATGGTTTCTTTCGGTAATTTTGGTAAACAACGAATTGAGACATCTATATCAGTTTATGAGAAAATTGCGATGATACATACGAAGGTACCTACAGACTCAGTCGAAAACTGAACTTTCTTTTTTTGAAATCGGTTAAAATTTTATTGGGCTTGCCTTATTTTGAAACCCTAGGCACGCCACTGCTCATCCATAGATTACCATCATTGAAATTGAGGTCAAGAGAGAGCTCCAAAGGAATAAAAAAAATGTAGTGATACTGGTTTATTGGTAATAATGACTATTGCTGAGCTTTGTGGATGTGGGTTCGATCCCCATGTCAGGTATTGGGTTATCTATACTAATATTATAAAGAGGGAAAGTTTTTGTGGTTGTAGGAGTTAATCTCTGGATCTACTGAACCGATTATGAAAATTCTTTTACCAATAGAAAACCACGTTATTTTTGAGTGTCATCTATACTTCTATCTATCTATATCTATACTAATATTTAAAGCTGAAGAGTTTGTTTGTTTGCTTGAACGCGCTAATCTCAGGACTATAGGCTATATATTATCACGCTAAGACCAATAGGAGCGGAGCAGTAATGAAAATTGTGACGCTGACGAAGTTGCGCGGGTCAGCTAGTACTAATATATAAAGCTGAAGAGTTTGCTTGAACGCGCTAATCTCAGAAACTACTGGTCCAATTTGAAAAAATCTTCCAGTGTTAGATAGCCCATTTATCGAGGAAGGCTATAGGGTATATATCATCACGCTAAGACCAATAGGAGCGGAGCAGACGAAGTTGCGCGGGTAAACTAGTAGGTTATATTAACCCGAAAAATACCGCCCAACAAAGGGGGCGGGGATCAGCTGGTTGTACCATAAATATGTCCATATGTTTATTGTGTCTTCTCAAGTTAGTCTGATAAAATTATCGCTTCCGTGGCTATAAGCTTCATCTTTATCAGCCCCCTTTTCTACCTTTAAATGAAAAATGTCGGACTATTCGTTAAAAAAATATCATCATCACTATCATCATAACAGCCGAAAGTCGTCCACTGCTGGCTTCCCCAAGGGGGGGGGGGGGGGTTTGCCATAATCGCTTGGCAGGCGGGTTGGCGATCGCAGTTTATGGTGTTGCGTTTTACAGAGAACGCTGCTGCCCATTCTCTGGTGTGTCCTTTAGTCGCCTCTTACGACACCCACGGGAAGTGATGGGATGGTATTATTCTTTTACGGCACCATACGGCACCGGCCGACACCATACGGCAGCTCCTTAGCTGAATACCAATACCTAACATAATTATTCTTACTTAGATAAAGTTGTTAAGGTTGTAAAAACTTCGGCTAATAACAGCCATCTATTAGTATCAAACGGAAAACATTAAAATAAATTATTCGTTTTTAAAATATGATTCTAATCATCGTAACCTTGCCAGCAGTTTAAAATTAAAATTAAAAAAAGACACTTCTTTATTTAAAAAAAAAGATCTTCCTTATTCATAATTTATGGTAGCATTTATAACGATTATATTATTGTCTTTGTCATCTGCACGTACGTACATGCATACTTGACATGTAACAATATGTAGTTACCTACTTCTATAATGATTACGTTGGGGGCAAGGTTCATAAGAAACTGCGTGACCTTTAAACATCATAATGAGACTAAGTGTTAGATAAATAGACCCTTTTGTATCCGGGTCTTTTAAGCATAAAATAATACTAAAGTGTCCTTGACACTGCTCTGCAGGTCAAACAAAAAAAAACTGGCTAAGTGCGAGTCGGACTCGCGTGCAAAGGGTTCCGAACGAATTTAATTTTTTTAACATATTATTTTAACACTACAGTCTTCTAATAGGTTTTTCTGTAATCTTTAGGTAAAGATCTATTATCTCCATTTTTTTCAAAATTTTAGGCTCAGTAGTTTCGGAGATAAGGGGGGGAATGGTAATTTTTCGTCTAATTTCTTGAATAACTTCAAAACCATTTATTTTAAAATTATGAAAAAAATATAACTAAAACCCTCACAGTAAGCCCTTTCATTTGATATGTCACACGATATTGTTCAAAAAACATTTTTTTATTTTCTAGTTTGACCCCCAAAAGTGAATCCGATACTAAAATTTTAATAATTTACGTAACACATCCGTGTTTGGGTCCCAGAAGTCCATATGTGTACCAAATTTCAACAGAATCGGTCGAGTGGATCCGGAGAAAACTGGCTGTGACAGACGGACAGACAAACACCCGAGTGAGGGTCCGTGTTTATTACGAAAAAATAATCATTTAAACTTTTCTTTGTACAACGTGTAACAGAATAAACGCTTAAGGCGTCATTGTACTCATCATTATGAACAACTTTTATTATGGGATCAATCGCGAAAAAAAATCAGCTGTTCAGTACATTTTGTCGAGTTGTGCGCACATAAATGTATGGGGGAGTCGATTTTTTTCGCTATATCAGTGTTGGTCCCATAGTGAAAGTTGTTCATAACGATGAGTACAGTGACCCCTTAAGAGGTATTGCGTTTATTCTGTTACAGGTTGTATTCGTAGTATTAGTATTTTAATTTTAACACAAGATTTGTCGATCCAACGGTCCAATAGGGTATTTTACTAAAAATATCTAATTAGTCCGTCAGATAGATTTCCAAAAAATATTGGACACGTATTTTTTCTTTTTTCACGTAAACAAAAGATGAAGACGATACAGCGCGTTGAAGACACGCGTGACGTCATGTGGCTTGGTAAAATTGTACCATCATAGTGACGTCACGCGTATTTTCAACGCACTATATCGTCTTCATCTTTTGTTTACATGAAAAAAGAAAAAATACGAATATTTTTAGGAAATCTATCTGACGGACTAATTATATTTTTTTTTGTAAAATACCCTATTGTAACGTGTTTCTTGTCTTCAATAACTTACTTCCGAATTTTGTAATGCACCGAATGTGTCAAATCTTATTCACAGTATTTTTACTACCACTTATTATTTTTCCTACCACATAATGCCAACATTTGGCATGAAAATGACAGTACAAAGAGGTGACGTGCTCTTGCTCTACGGAAAGGAATATCTTTGCTTAAAATTCACGCGCTTTGGCCTTTTTCAGTCGCCATTTTTAATTGAGAACCCTTCATACTTCAGGAATATAAAAGCCTTTGAAAAGGTCTTGCACCCTTTTGAACAGGGTCTTATGTCAAGAGTGAATAAGTTACTTCCAGGAGTTGTGGACTTACCATGTAATGAGATAGTGGTCAAACTGTCATCCTGACTAATATTAAAAAACCGGTCAAGTGCGAGTCGGACTCGCGCACCAAGGGTCCGTACCATCATAATGTTTTTAAATTTTCAACGGCGAGGCCTATATTTGTCAGAGAATTTTAAAACTGCGGTGTATATTGCAGTTTTAGATCAGCGCCATCTTTTGACTGCTAGTGGAATTCATGTAAGTTTTGTTGATCATTTCTAAAAAAGTGTGCTATTTAGAGACATCGTTTTATTTTGCCTGTAATTTTACATAAATTTCTATCACATAGAATATTTTGTCTAAGTTAAGTTCGGAGATAAAGGGGGGGGGGACGGTATTGTGACAGACGGACATACTGAGTCACACCATAAGGGTTGCTTTTTGCCATTTTGGTACGGAACCCTAAAAATGTCTATGTTTGTTTCGCTTTCACGTCTAAATTAGTTAACCGATTTCGACGATGTTTTGGTACAGAGATAAATAGGATCCTGGCAATGGTCATAGTTATTATATCTAGCCCAAACTGTCCCACTGCTGGACAAAAGCTTCCCTCCATTCTTTCCACCGTTCTCGGTGCTTTACAAATTCTGGTAAGTAATAATACATGGCAAACTAAAGCAAAGAGCTCTTTTTTAACAAAAACCTTTTTTAATTTTCAAATAAAAAAATATCTACTCGGTTTTTTTTTTCAAAAGTCGTTGATGCAGTTTTAGTTTTGATCAATATCAGGGGGGCTACTCTCTAACGAAATCCGTAGTTTCGGGCTTAGTTGCGGGCGGGCATTTTCTACTCCGTATCACCTAACCACTGAGAACTAATGATAACACGATTTGACAGTTACTGTGAAATCGTGTTGTCTGTCATTCTCAGTTCTGGTTCGGGAGTAATCGTAAGTCTGTAGGTGATACGGAGTAGAATACGCCCGCCCGCAACTAAGCTACAGACTTACGATTACTCCCGAACCAGAACTGAGAATGACAGACAACACGATTTCACAGTAACTGTCAAATCGTGTTATCATTAGTTCTCAGTGGTTAGGTGATACGGAGTAGAAAATGCCCGCCCCGCAACTAAGCCCGAAACTACGGATTTCGTTAGAGAGTAGCCCCCCAGGCCCGGGAATCTACAACTGCATCATTGGATTTAGGAATAAATATCAGTTACGGTTTAGATAGGTAGTTTTAGTCAGAAATTTTAAAACTAATTTGTTAAAAATGAGAGCTTTCCTTTAGTTTGTCCTGTGTTATTGCTTCCCAGAATTTGATCCTTATTAGCTAAACTTTCGGATGGTGTAATAATACAGGGTGGTTTTTTTTTTTTTTCAAAATCAACTTGTTCGATTCCTGGGTAGGAAAAACGATTTTGCAAAAATCCAATGATGGAGTTTTAGATTTCATCAAAATCGAGCTCGAGACGCCTTTCAGTCTTTTTCGATATTCCTTATAGTTTCGGATTTGGCCCTGAAGGCACACTTAAAAATTCACCCTGTATAAGCGCCAGCTTAGCCGCGATCAAAAGCTAATTAATAATAACGAAAGCCGCACGACCTCGCATGTTTGCCTCCTCATTGATACCTTCAGCAAATCAAGATCCTCTGAGGAAAATCTCCTGAGAATAATCCAAGAAAATGACACAATCTGTACAATAAATAGGGACACAGGTCTCGAGATCTTGGTGACCTCCTTAGAGTTGCATAACGTTACCTATATTCGGTAGCGAGACTACAGCAGATCAATATTTTGTGCTGTGGAAATAGAACTGCACTTTTTGCTCACGTCTTGAAACTCAGTCGGGTCTCGGGAATTGTGGAATCGGGTGACGAATTGAGGTCGGGAATTTATATTGGTAGCTAGTTAGATATTGACTTAACGTCAACAATTTATGCTGTACTTAGTTATTCATTAGTGCGTTTATAGGGTAAGATTACCTACGATTATTAGGGTCCCGGACATTTGTAAGAAACGGAACCCTTATAAGATCACTTGGGTGACTGTCTGTCCGTCTGTCACAGCCAGTTTTCGCCAGATCTACTAGACCGATTCTGTTGAAAGGTACACAATTACACATCATAGATATGGACTTCTGTGACTCAAACACGGACGCGTTACGTTAATAAATAAATTTTGAGTATGGGTAACAAAACGAAATTGGTTCGGAACCCTTTGCACGCGAGTTCGTCTCCAATTTGGCCAGTTTTTTTTAGTAAAAAGTCGCCTTTTAAAATATTGTTAAGCTCTCCTTGGTCATAATCTAACGATGATGTGATCAACGATAGAGCACGCTTGACTAGAAGCAGTGCCGTAAATAGGGCGGTGCCACCGGTGCCCACTGGGCCCAGGCACAGGGCGTAGACTCTGGGGGGCGCAAGAATGGCCAGACCAGGCAGGACTATTATTTTTTCGATTTGCTCCTGATAAGTTCCCGCTGCGCCCCTAGTGCTCGATTCCAACACATACGTACGTACTGGTGTATCATCAAAAACGTCTGTCAAATTAGACAAACATCGCGCTCATTTTTTTGGCAGCGCACGAGCGTATTTGTGTGTAGTGTGTCAGGCGGCTACACTGGTGTTAGTGGACAAATCCTTACTAATCCTTATTAATTTCCTTATCCTTATTATTATTATATATATGTATTATTTATTTATATATTAATATTATAAATGCGAAAGTAACTCTGTCTGTCTGTCGCGCTTTCACGCCAAAACTACTGAACCGATTTAAATGAAATTTGGTACAGAGATAGTCTAGAGCCTGTTCCCTAAGGACAACGCGGGCGAAGCCGCTGGCAGAAGCTAGTATTAGATAGTTGGTCCACCAACACCAAGGGCGCAGTTATAGAAGTTCGCGTTTTGTACTAGTTGACCCACGAAACTTCGTCTGCTCCGCTCCTATTGGTCTTAGCGTGATGATATATAGCCTATAGCCTTCCTCGATAAATGGGCTTTCTAACACTGAAATAATTTTTCAAATCGGACCAGTTGTTCCTGAGATTAGCGCGTTCAGGCAAGCAAACTCTTCAGCTTTATATATTAGTATAGATGGGTAGTCATCAATGACTTCTCCCGCTCTGGGCGGAGCTGGAGGGAGTGTCAGACTGTTTATTTATTTACTAGTTGACCCGCGCAACTTCGTCTGCTCCGCTCCTATTGGTCTTAGCGTGATGATATATAGCCTATAGCCTCCCTCGATAAATGGGCTATCTAACACTGAAAGAGTTTTTCAAATCGGACCAGTAGTTCCTGAGATTAGCGCGTTCAAGCAAACAAACAAACTCTTCAGCTAATGCATATTAGCAATATGTATATTAGTATAGATTTTGTTCCTTCAAAATGCCCTTAACTCTTTCGATCAAATTCCGCCTGGAACCTGGAAATTTATATTTTTCTCCGTGTAAATTAGTACAATGTCGTAACTAAATGTCTTTGCATGTGTCAAGAAGTCAAGACGAAGGTTATAACAAAGTGTACTGCTCTAATAATAGGTATTAAATGCGTTATTGTTTACTCTTCTATTGTAATTACACACGCGATATTGCAAATACTGGCTGGTAAGTAGTAACTGCCTACTGGGGAGGTTGGCAACTTGGTAACAATACTTTTTGCTTATTTAACCTTGACTACTGACAAAGAAATTGTCGATGGTTACTAGAGCATGGGGTGTCCAACGAGTATCAATAGGTTTACTAAAAACTGGCCAAGTGCGAGTCGGACTCGCGTGCAAAGGGTTCCGAATGAATTAAATATTTTTTACATGTTATTTTAACACTACAGACTTCTAATAGGTTTTCCTGTAATCTTTAGGTAAAGATCTATTATCTCCATTTTTTTCCAAAATGGTCATTTTTCGTCTAATTTCTTGAATAACTTCAAAACCATTTATTCTAAAATTATGAAAAAAATATAACTAAAACCCTCACAGTAAGCCAGTGTCATTTGATATGTCACACGATACTGTTTAAAAAACTTTTTTTTTAATTTTCTAGTTTGACCCCCAAAAGTGACCCCCATACTAAAAATTTTATGATTTACGTTACGCATCCGTGTTTGGGTCACAGAAGTCCATATGTGTACCAAATTTCAACAGAACCGGTCCAGTGGATCCGGAGAAAACTGGCTGTGACAGACGGACAGACAGACACCCGAGTGATCCTATAAGGGTTCCGTTTTTGTTCGGAACCCTAAAAATCCCTGCACTACTGACTTATCTGCCTATTTTGGGTGTATTAACTATGACAGAATATCAAAAACTTATCGGGAAAGGTTAGGTGAAGGAGCTGTGATTCCAATTGGTTCTAGAAATTGACAGCTCTCTTTTAATTACCTTCGCCTTAGTTATCACGGTGAGATAGTTACAGGCATTACTGTTATCGTACTAAGAAATAAAATAAATAAGGGGTTTACTTCAAATACTTAGGCTAAGTGAGTGAGTGGTCATCTACACTGGCCATGGTAGAACATCCTCATTGATTTTAAAGTTTATCAATTTACAGTTAAGCAGATACTCTCCCGTCTATACCGTTCGAAAAAATGTTCTCCACAAATACTGACTGCTAGAGATCGCCTAGGGCATTACGTCCGCCTTTGTACATGAAGTCCAAGTAAATAAATACACTGTGTTTTGGCAGTCTAGGCCATTACGTTTGCCTTTGTACAAGAGTTCTAATTTTTTTTTTTCTTCTTGACAGTATCAAGTGGGCCAGCTATACTGCGTGGCCGAGGTGTCCAAAAACGAAACAGGCGGTGGTGAAGGAATTGAAGTAATCAAAAATGAACCGTTCAAAGACTACCCCCTTCTTGGTAAGTGATATTTGTTGGATTTAGTTAGAAACAGTTACACTAGCGGTTAGATGAGATTAAGAAAGAGCCTATGCACACGGCGTATTTTTAACGCCGCCGCCGATGAGGCACGTTTTACGAACGCACTCACGGCGCTGTTGATGACCGAAATGCAGTACTTTCTGCGGTGTGTCTGCGACTGATTTTCCTTTAAAGTGCGTTAGGCCGCTATCCCATTGGCGTTTTATGAGCGTTGGCGTTTCTCCAACGTCTGCGCAGCGACAACGCTAAACAGACGTAAAATTGACGTCGCGAGTGTTTAGTGGCAAACGTTAAAGTCGCGTCTTTTGGTAACAGGTACAATCGCGCTGTCCCGCTCTGTCCATGTGGGCACGGGTGGGACATCGTGATTGTACAAACGCGGCGTTAAGGGCACGTTAACGCGACATTAACACTTGCCGACGTCCACGTCGCATCTGCGCAGCGTCGTCGCTGCGCAAACGTTGGAGTAACGCCAATGGGATAGTAGCCTTAGTGCGCGTCATCTGCACGTCGTCGGCACTTTGAAAAAACGTCGTGTGTAAAGGCCCTAATTAACGTCTTACCTTGCAGGATTGCTGCGTCTTATGCATATACATATATGGTGTCTTTTATATTACAAGACACAATTTTTAGGCATGATGATGATATTCTTTTATGAAATAATTTGTTAACCACTTTGTAATTCGTGTAACCGCGTACAGTCGTAGACACTGGCGCTTGTTCACTACACATCATAATAATTTTATTAACATCACCAGTGTCAAGGCATTTTTTTGCTCTTTATAATCTAACTACCTAATATCTACTGTAGGTAGTGTAGGTGCTTAATTTAAGTATATCGCCTACAACCACACTGTGGCCTGAAACAAAATAAAAAGTACTACTAGCCTGTAGTACTTTAAAATATTTTTATTTCATGCATTAAAATTTTACATCTTGCAAAGTTGCTATTTATAAAAAAAAAAATTAACCCAGATCATTATCGTTGTCCCTCACTATACTTTTTTCAAATAAAATCGAAAGAAACTCGGAAGATAAGGTGTTGACAACAGCAAAGTCAAAAGTCATTTATTAAAATTAGGCTGAGTGCCAGCACTTTTTGAACGTCAAAATTCTGCATAAAGATAGTCCCCCAAAACGCCCGCCCGTCACCACTTCCTAGTGTTTTAGCTAAGAAGAAGTGGCGCAAAAACTCCCCAGCAACAAATGCTAAAGCCATTAGGTTATCTATTTCCTAGTACAGCATAACGTAAGGCCTTATGAATTGCCACGTGCCTCCTCAAAAACAATAACCAGTTCTATAAACACATTCAATTACGAAAATCGATACTGATATTATGAATCGATTTGTCCTTTAAAAGAAATTCATTGTCGATTGCATTCGCCGGGCGCTTGCCACGATACGTTCCCACGTTAATTGTCATGACTTCGACCAATTAACCTTTATCAGCTGCTGTTTGGAGTAATTGAAAAATGGTATAAAGTATTTCTGAGCCTCGTGCGTTAGATTCTATGTAGTCTGAAAAAAAAACCTTATTAGGAAAACCTTTGGTGTAAATATTTTGAAAAAAAAACCTTCAGGACAAATCGCGTTTGGGAGGATTGAAATTTATTTTTCTGTTTCCATATTGACGTTAGTATATGGCTGGCCTATACATAATGTAGATACCAGCGCAGGAAATAACTCGCAAGGTTGAAAGAGACCAATGCCAGAAGGCCGAACTCAGGGACATCTCGACTACTAGCGCTTAAAACTTATACCGAAAGCACTAATCAATAAAACTATGCATAGGCAAAGTATGACGAAATTCTGTTGAGCTCCAGTTTTCGGAAATACAAGACTATTATTATTGTCTTTATTCATCTTTCTAACTTTTCCAATACATTTTTAAATATTTCTTAAAAAATACAGATGAAAATAAAAACATTTAAAAATATAAAAAATAATAGCCGGTATCGGGAATAGGGTCCATGCTGACTGGCCTCAGGGTTCCACAGAGAGGAATACAAGCCGTGTCCAGAAGTGCCGTTTTCAGTATTTTTTATTGAAAAATATACTCGCAAATAAAACCGATATAAGAAGGAAAAACACCATGTTAGGCAGGAATCCTCCGGCGAAAGACCACCAGTATTTATATTACGAACGAATACACAGAAAACACGGTCTTAAGTGCTTCTGATTGTAAGTGTATTCCGCAATTACCCTAACTATACATTATACATGAGTTTTCCCGCCCTCGCGACCTCGTGACCTCGTAATTAAACCTTCGACAATTGTATGAAATCTAGAAGACTTGTATATTTTCTCAACGAGAAGCAGCCAACCTAAAAACTATAGTAAATAAACTTGATTTTTAAAACAAGTTCTCAATGATCTTTTTGGAATAAAACTAGTTTTCGACGTACGTATGGCAACAGTAAAATTACGTTGATGTTTAATTATTTTCATATGCAAAATCACTCGCGTCATTGAAATGTTGGGTAATCTTGGCCAAGAAAGAACCAAGTCAATAATAAAATCAGCATTTTAAAAGTAGGTTACTATCATCAGAGGGGTTACTCCGAGTTTTTAACGTACTCGATCGCGCTATCGTAAACGTTCGCCTATGTCAAATTGTATGCAAAAAAAGTTTTTGCATGATTGCCACCAGACGTCGCTTATTTATTGAGTTTCAACACAAATTGACGTTTAGGACGCGATCGAGAATGTTAAAATACTCGCAGTAAGGCCACTGTTACTAAAGAGAATAAGTGAAAATTTAATAGTTTTTGCTGTAGCTTTTCCTCGCAGGTTAACTCTCGTGGGGGTATCCACAGGAGGAATTGCATTTTCCGGGTACACTCAGCGAAAGTGTAGCTTTCTATCAGTACCTTTATTTTTTTTTTTTATTTAGATCGGTAGTTCCATAGACGATTTCCAAAAAAAAATCAAATAAAAAGAAAATTGAATTTGGAATGGGGCGTCGTCAAACTGCTCAACGATGACTTTCCCTGACTGTACATGTGATGCGTTTAGGCGGCCTACGTCCTGCCCTTAACGGCAAAAATCGTGGCAATACTGCAACCATGGTATGGTAACTAACACAAATTGCTGGTTACTGTTACCGTAGTACGCTACCGTATTATTATAGCACAGGAAAGATTGCAGCGAGGTAGGCAGAGTAGGTAGGTACCTCGTTTGCGTTTGTCATTCATGAATAAGCTAAAACTATTTTAGGGGCTAATATACCACGTAATAACAAATGTCTTTAAAAAAATTGGTTGTAATAATTTTACGTAATAAAGTCATAAGAAAACAATTGAATTAACAAACAAGCCGAACGATTGGGCCGATCGTGCCTCTCTACGCTTGTACCGCGCGGCGTTCATCGATTTATAAAACGTTATCACGTCAAAAAAATATATTGCATTTAGTCTTTTTTTACGATATTTTTCTCGGCTTATCTTAAGGTATCTAAATATTCGCGTTACTTGGTTAGTAGAAAATATACTCTAAACTCACCGAGATAAAGTTCATCTTTTAACAAACAATAATAAGGCGAATATTTGCGCAAATAGTGATGTGCCAGCATAAAAGTTACAAAGCTAAAGTATTTTAAACATTTTAAGCTGCGCCAAGTAATGGGTCCATTTGCACATATCGCTAAATGAGTTTTGCGCTAAAGGTTTTTAAACAATAATGCGACCGTGAGTCCGTGACTTAATGATGTTAAACTATTGATTTTTAAACAAGTTTCAACGAGAAATGCGTTTTAGTGATTTGTGTTGCAAGACTTGCAAGTGAAGTGAGCCTTATGCGGGCCATAGGTACACGTTCAAGTAGTTTGATCAAACAGGCTGATTCAAACTGTTTATCATATTCGACATCTTATGATGCTAACAGCCGGACGACGGCCACTGCTGGACATAGGCCTCCCCCAAGGGGGGGGTTTGCCATAATCACCACGCTTGGCAGGCGGGTTGGCGATCGATCGCAGTGTTTGGCGTTGCGTTTTATAGAGAACGCTGCTGCCCATTCTCTGGCGAGTCCCTTAGTCGCCTCTTACGACACCCACGGGAAGTGATGGGATGGTATTATTCTTTTACGGCACCATACGGTACCGGTCGAAATCAAACTGTTTAATCAAATAGAAATAAGAAATTTCGCATTTCTTCATACCATTTGACGACTCATTTTTGATCAAATATTCCCACACACCAGCCAATGCTAAAATGATCAAACAGTTTGAACCAGCCTGTTTCATCAAATTATAGGAACGTGTTTAGCCCGCATTAGTGCCAGTTTTTAAGTTTGGCGTATTTACCACAAAACAAACCTTAGATGAAATATAATTTTATCGAGTACTTAACATAAAATATGAGATTTGACAACATATTAAATCTGTGGTAAGTATTAGAAATCTGGGTTAAGCTTAAGCTTAAGGCTCCCGCAGAAAATCGTGATGCGACAATGCGACAACCGTACGAAAATGCGACAGCCGTTTTTCATAGAATATTATATCTGTACCGTAATAGCTTGTCATTTAGCTTCTGCTTCTTCACCCGCGTAAAAGTTGAATACGATATCAAGGGAACATACTCCCGGGGTAAAAAGTACCTTACTACCTATCCTATGCCCTCTGGACATGAATGAAACGGCCGACCCGAGTGTAAAGTTTTATCCAAATCCGAAGAGGTAACGAACAAACTGAGTTACTTCCGCATTTATCCTTTCTGATATTCTTTACTATAATTTAATATTATAAATGCGAAAGTAACGGTGGAACGCAGAGCTAAGAGACTCATCGGTGACGTAAAACTGGTGGATGCCAAGCTTGGCTCATCGCCGTAAGGTTGCCTGCTTGTCGGTCTTCTACAGATTGTACTTCGGTGAGTGTGCCCAAGAACTCCACGACCTCATCCCACCGGCCCCCTTCTACCATCGGACATCCAGACGCACTGCACCTTACCATCCCTACCTTGTTGCTATTCCACCAATTCGCACTAAGCGCTTCCAAACGTCTTTTATAATGCGCACAGCAAAGGAGTAGAACTCTCTGCCTGCGTCTGTGTTTCCAAACGCTTACAACCCTAATCTTTTCAAAGTAAGAGTGCACTTCTGGGTGAGCTCGCTCCATCGTAGACTTTGTCTCTGTCATCTCTGACCTAGAATAGAGTCAAGAGCAAACCCATTACAAATAAAAAAAAAATAACTCTGTCTGTCTGTCTATTTGTCTGTCTCGCTTTCACGCCAAAACTACTGAACCGTTTTAAATGAAATTTACAGAGATAGTCTAGAGCCTGAGAAAGGACATAGGCTACTTTTTATCCCGGGAGTAAATTTGCATTTGTGCATTGTCGCATCGCGTCGTGTCTGTCTGTGGGGGTCTTAAGCGATCGATCGCCACAGTGACGTCAGTGTATCTAGCAGTAAAACATTATCGTTACACATTTGGCACATAACTACCTCTACTGATTGTTCGTGCGCGCATTGTGTTAGCAAGCATGTATTTTTATTACGTTCAGATATGTTTTAGCGTTTTGTCACGTTTGTAGGTACAGGTTGAATCGAACCTAATGGTGGCTTAGAATACTTCGCGTGTTGCTGTGCAGTAGCGAATAAAGGGCGGTTAGGGTGGAGACAGCAAAAACGAACTTCTCGGGCGTCATTAAGTTTGAATTGAGCAATATGTAGTTGGAGGTGCAAAAAAAATGTTGAGTTTACTCATTTGTTTTAAGTGTTTTTCTTTTTAGTATTTTTTATTATTTTCTTTGAAGGTTTTTTAAATTATATCCTTTTTATTAATGTTTTCCAAGTTTGGCCTTATTATTTTTTATTTTATTTAATATCGGCCGGAACGTTTGCATAATCCTCAGTCCATTTTGACAAGTTTTCGACATTGATCGTAGTAGAGATGAGATTGCTGAACTTGAACCTTTTTTTTAGTACCAGAATAGGGTATTTTACTGAAAAAATCGAGTTAGTCCGTCAGTCACGTAAACAAAAAATGACGAAGATAAACTACGTTGAAAACTCGCGTGACGTCACTACGATAGTACAATTTTACTAGTGACGTGACGTCACCAGCCCCCTCTCCCGAGTTTTGTTGCATTTTATCTTTGTCAATATTCATTAATTTACAAAAACAAAAAATACGTGTCCATTATTTTTCAATACTCTAACTGACGGACTAAATAGATTTGCAATGTATTGATGGTGGAAACTAGCCTATTGGCCTTCTGAATTATTTTACTAAAATATTCCCCCTTTTTTTACAAAGTTGGTTTCTATTTTCTACTTTATTTTTTTGCTAATTCTCTCTTTTTCTTTTCCTGCTTTACCCCCCGGTTACTGAATAGAGTATTAGTCTAAGTTTTATGTTAGCTTGCTAAACCTACCTTGGCACTATGGTTTGAGATGCTTATTCTCGATTCAGAAACCGGCAGCGTATTTGCGTAACACACAAATTCACACGTTCATTTTGGCAATTAAACATTGCGTTCTTCACGTATACTGGAAAGGTTAAAGTATTAAAAATAAAGCTAAACAATCTCTAGATGTGTCTTTTGTCAGTAAAAAAAAACGCAGTTTAAAAATAAAATGCAGCTAAAAACAAATTTAAATACAACAACAACGATTACTAAATTAATTGAACATTTCATGTGTTTAATATAACGAAGGTAATTCACCCATTTGGGGTACTCGTCATCAGAATCCAAGTTCGACATGGTGTAGGTAAGAAATAATAGTCTCAAAACTAATTACAATCGTCTATTAATTCACTCCCAATAACAAATCAACAAAATCTCAAATGATCAAGGCGATGGAAAAAGATTAGACTACGGAAACGCGGTAAGTTCGGTACAGGCTGGCAGAACGACCTCTCGCCCTCGTGTCCAACTCCAAAGTGACGTCTCTCAAATCCAATGCGTCCAATGTCAAAACGAATGACAGCTGACAGCTGTCATACACGCCCCGTACCGACCTCACCCAAGCACACTGCTTGACGTTTCCGACAAAATATAAATGCTTGACGTTTCCGACAAAATATAAAAGATGGCGTTGTTCTAAATTAACGTTAATTAATAGCGATTCTAATAATTGTGCCTCTTCGTTGATTCTGTGACAAATATGTGTTTAGAAAATAAGAAAAAGCGTTTATTTGCGCCAAGCATGACGCAAACCAAAAAACATCTAAATCTTTATGCAAAAAGTCACATCAAGATTGTTTACCTATATTAATATAGTCGTGCAGACGATTTTTTTTAACATACGAAGAGAAATATTGGGAATATCCTTTCTATTGTGATGGCCAGTGTGTAACGCAAAGCCGGTGAATGTTCGTAACTCTAATTTCTAGATCATAGAAGCACTGGCGTGGAGCCCATGTCCCTGGAAGCTAAGTCCGCAGAGTCGTCCGATTGTGGTACCTGCCCAGTTTGCAACGCAAGCAGTATGCTCTCAATGATTCGCCTAGAGTATGAAAACAAGCTGTAGAGCGCTGGCTTTTTTTTCTGATGCTGGCATGGACGTAGAGAACAGACTGAGCGCCACACATGTAAAATCCCAACAAGCATCACTTAAAATTTTACATGAGAATGGACTGAGCGCCACCCACGCAAAATTTCAAAAAATATCTCTCAAAATTTGACAAAGAGAATGGAATGAGCGCCACACACGCAAAATTCCTACAAACGTCACTTAAAATTTGACATGGAGAATGGAATGAGCGCCACACACGCGAAAGTAAAATTCTAAATTTTTATTTCAATTAGTAAATTTTGAGCGTCATCATTTGCAGTTTATAAATAATAGTGACTCTAGTTGTTTCGCAAAGGTAGATTCATTCACATCATCACGGCCCAATCAGAATTTTGGGAAACAATTGCTGGCCTTATTATACCCTGCATAATTGATTAGGGCAAGCTCAGTGCAGTCTCTTTGTCTATGGCTGCTGGTCTGGTATGTCTAACAACGTGTGCGTTTGACAGTTGTGATAGATACGTCACTCGTTAAATTGCACTTGTTATAAAAATAAATCTCTGGAATTTCATTTAAATTATGATATCCTTTTTCTTTGGCACTAAATAATAACTAAGACCAAATATGTCGTTCGTGCAAAAAAGCCAGCGCAAAGAGCGCCGTTGTATTGTAGACGAGAAATTACACGTACTTTAGCTAATTCAGTAACGTATCCATCATTATTTTAAGTAATTTCCGCTATTATAGTCGTGGTTCTCATATTTAATTATTTTAATAGGTGCTAACAGAAGTCCTTTGAAGTTTTATAGGTAATTTAAACTCGACACTGCTACCAAAAAATTACGTAGACTTGTGATAAGCAGGAGTTGAAACATTGGAAGACGCGCTCTATAGTTACCTTATTCATACTCTAAGGTTTTAGTATCGTAGCGCGGGTGCATATTGTATTAACATTCAGACTAAAATAGAATTTAGATAATAGAGTTAGAAGTAAAAATTGCCTCGCAAATGATTTGATTACATTCATTTCAATAGTCGTATCGTGACTTTGACGTCGAGTAGAAGATTGTTTTACAACCGTATAATCAAACTTAATATTTTCGTACTTGTTGTCTATGAAGTATACATATGAAAATACGATATGAAATTCACAATTTTTATTTTAAAAACGTTTAGCGTTTGGGTTCCTTACCTCAAAAGAAACAAACGGAACCCTTACAGAGTCTCATCGCTGTCCGTCTGTCTCTTGGTTTGTCGCTCTGTTAGTATGTCAAGACCCATTTTTTCGGGAAAGCGTGGTGCTGTCATGTTGAAATTTATATGAAATACTAGCTGATTCTGCAAACTCTGTTTTGCCAAACAAAAAAAAATACCCTACCACCTATTCTCATACCTACCGAAAATATACACAAATTTTCATGAAATTCGATCGAGCCATTTCGGAGGAGTTCGGTAACAAACACCGTGACACGAGATTTTTATATATTAGATGTAGGTCTATGGTGTCGGAACTGTAAAAAAATAAACAACATTCTAAGACAAGAAGCAAGGTCTTCACAGCTCCAATAAAGGGGGGAAGTCCGAAAATGGATAATTTGCAGTTTTATCACTTTTTTTTTTACTTACTCGTCGATGTATGTTTAAGAAAAACATAAAATTTTAGAATATTTAATGTGCTCTTAAATTCGTAATGCTAAGTCGAGCCTACTTTAGTTAAAAAGTTATAACATTTATAAATTGTACAAAATCTGCACCCACTTGAATTAGTGTAGATACACAATATTAATTATTACTTGAAGAGCACGCAGTCGTAAACCTACGTATAAATGTAGGTATAATAGTTTCACATATTGTTTAGCAATTTTTTTATTAGCATAAATACTAAATATCGATGCTTATTTTACGCTAAGTTATTTTCACTAACTGCAGCCATTTCAATTTGTGTAAATTATTTCATCCCTAAATGCCGCCCGCGGCTCCGGTCGCGTGTTATTCTATCCCGTTTATAAATTATAGCCTCATCATCATATCAGCCGAAAGACGTCCACTGCTGGACATAGGCCTCCCCCAAGCGTCGCCACAACGACCGGTCCTGCGCGTCTCGCATCCATCGGCTACCCGCGACCTTCACCAGGTCATCGGTTCACCTTGTCTTCCTTCCAACGTTGCATCTTCCGGTACGCGGTCGCCACTCCAGAACTTTTCGGCCCCACCGACCATCTGTTCTGCGAGCAATGTGCCCTGCCCACTGCCACTTTAGTTTGGTGATCCTTCGGGCTATGTCGGTAACCTTGATTCTCTTGCGGATAGCATCATTCCTGATTCGATCTATATTAATGTTAAGTTTCATCAAAATACGTTCAGAAGTTTTTGCGTGTAAGAGTATCTATGAAATATCCATGCATCCTCACTAACTTCTACTTTTATAATATGCATAGTAGGAAAACAGGATAGTATAGCTTTTTTCATTCATTTCATCAAACAACTTCTCCCGCTCTGGGTGAAGCAGAAGGAAGTGTCAGACTCGTTACTGACTAAAACCCATCCGTGTTCCTCCTAATGCCCTTTGCGTTCGAGGGCCGCGGTGACTCTTTCGAACACATTCCCCAACCCCGTCAAGAGGATAGTAGAGTTACTGCTTCTCAAATGGAGAACAGAAACCTGTAGAACAGTAAATTAGAAAATAAATAAAACCAAAAACAACGGGATGGGTAATGTTGAAACCAAGCGAATGTCAGTGTTTTACGGTAAAAATGTAAAGGTAAAATTGACAGACCACGTTCGAAACACAACACTGCGCTCCAAAACGCAAATCGTTGATGTGGCTCAAAAGGCTGCCCAACTTAAATAGGACTGGGTAGGACGTCTGCCGCATGCTGGACAAGCTGTGGGCCCGTAAAATACAGGATTGGCTCCCTGAAACTGTAATACGGGGCCGCGGCAGACCGCGAATGTGATGGCGGGACGACCTGGATGACTTCCTTAATGGCGGCTGTACACTCTCGCCCGAGTAGCCTCGGTCGAGACGAGTGACCATCTACACTCTCACGCTCGCCCTGCCTCAGACTGTCTCGGTGAGAGTGTACAGCGACGCGGTCGCAGTTCGCGCGAGGCGTCGCGAGATCCTTTGACTAGAGCGCAAAAAACCGACTCGGAACGGAGAGCTAGCGAGGAACACCGAGACAGGCCGAGGCGGGCGAGCGCTACCATCTACACTCGCACGCTCGCCCTTCCTCAGACTGTCTCGGCGAGAGTGTATAGCCGCCATGTGTACAACGACGCGCTCGCAGTTCGCGCGAGGCGGCGCGTGACCCTTTGACTCGGGCGCAAATACCGACTCGGGACGGAGAGCTAGCGAAGAACACCGAGGCAGGCCGAGGCGGGTGAGCACTACCATCTACACTCTCACGCTGGCCTTGCCTCGGACTGTCTCGGCGAGAGTGTACAAGTGCCATGTGTACAGCGACGAGCTCGCAGTACGCGCGAGGCCGCGTGAGACCCTTTGACTCGGGCGCAAAAAATCGACTCGCGACGGAGAGCTAGCGAGGAACACCGAGGCAGGCCGAGGCGGGCGAGCGCTACCATCTACACTCTCACGCTGGCCTTGCATCGGACTGTCTCGGCGAGAGTGTACAGCCGCTATAAGAATTGGAAGAAGAATAAAATCGAGAATGCTGGAAGGAATGGAGGGAGCCCCTTGCTTAGCAGTGGGACAGTGCAGGCTAATATTAATAATAATACAGGTACTTTTCTTTATTCAAATCGATTATGGACGGTATCCTTGATGAAGGACGCATCACAACGATAACATTTGCCGAGATTCCATTACATCAACACTCAACAGTGTTATCAACGAGCCTTGCTCAAATATTGAACTAGGCTGTAGGCAGCTTACCAAGTGGTCCAAAATTATTACCCTTATCTATGAAATATAGATAATAAACACGCATTGCGTTATTGGGCATATTATTTTTTACTTTGTTTATTTACTAGCTGCTGCTGCTGCTGCTGTATCTATTTCTGTGCCAAATTCATACAGCTCCATTCAGCTGTTCTGTCGTGATTGATTGACAAACATCCATCCATCTCAGATTTCTAATAAGAGTAAGATTTTCAGCTTGTTCTGCAGGTTCTGCCACTGCAGGGCCCTTTCTTCCGTCCATTCTTCCCGGCTTTGGGCAAGTGTGGACCAATCCCGTCGATAGGCGGCTCGTCCCGCTGGCTTCACATACATAGATCAGCCGCGACGTCGCGTTGTATGGAAAATTATTTTATTAAAATGTTTGATGGTCTCACGTTTGATCAAAATCTCACCTGATGAGAGGAATTCCCGCCTCTAGCAGTTCTTGCTGAGACGTGTCGGTGCTAAATTTTTGCTTGAAATGGGTTTGCTTTTGACTCTTGTCTAGGTCAGAGGTGACAGGAGACAACGTCGACGATGTAGAGAGCTTGTATCTATGTATGTATGTATGTATGTAAATCGGGCTGGTTTCCGCAACTCCATGACTAAGCGCGTATTTTGCGTGCAGGTGGGACAAATGTGTCATTCGATCCACCCCAGCTCCCCAAGGAAGGCCAGCAACGGTTTGGTGTTACCAACTATCTCACAGAGAGTACCTGGGTTTCCGAAGTACTTAGCCCTGTAATCCGCGACTACCGGGCAGCTTAGAAGCAGGTGTGCTGCTGTCTCATTCTCCTCCGTACAGGCTCTGCATAGCGGGCTGTCAGTGACTCCTAGATATGTTTATTAAAAGACCCATGGCCAGTTGTTACTGCATGTAGAGACATTATCCAAAAGAAGCCTGTTCACTCTCGAAGAAACGCCGTCATTTTTATAGCATTTTTCTGAGCACAATTAACTAAACACGTTATTATATAAGCGTGTTGTTTTCCTGCACACACCTTCCTCGATTTACAGCTAAAAATATGAACTGACGAATAAACAAGCCGGAACACTAGTAAAATTGTGTAGTTATTTTCACCTGCAGTCTAACGTACATGCTCGTAATGACGACAGCTGTTATTTCGGCTGTGTGTAACAACATCCGTTGCGTTGAGATGGTTACCGATAACACGGAACAAATCGACCAGTTTCCGTTAAAAAACTTTTTTACAAAAAAAAATATAACCGACTTCCAAACAAAACATTACAAAGTATAAAATAACCTTAATTTCGGAAGTCGGTGTTATTGGATTTGATTCTTTGTTTTTTGACACCGACTTCCGAAATTAAGGTTATTTTATACTTGGTAGTGTTTTTTTTTATTTGGAAGTCGGTTGTATTTTTTTGTAAAAAAGTTTTTTTTTTTTTTTTCGATACATAACGCGATCAAGTTCACTTCGTGTTCACTTTCGCTAGGTGTTCACGGTGAAATTAATTTAACAGCAGCGCGGTTCTGTAAACATGTCGAAGTGAAGGCTTGGGTGAAGTGATCACGAAGTGAGCTGTCAATCCATGTAATCAAGATGGAATGACAGCTCACTTCACGCAAGCCTTCACTTCGACATGTTTACAGCAGTGCGATTCTGTAAATATGTCGAAGTGAACACTTGAGCGAAGTGAACGACAGGTGAGCTGTCAAACCATACAAACAAGATGGCGTGACAACTCACTTGTCGTTCACTCCACTTATGTGGTCACGGTGAGATGTCGACAGAATCGACCGGCAGAATAAAGCCAGAGACACACTGATCCTACGTACGCAACGTATGCAACGCATTATGATATCTGGACTCATGTTTTTATATGAAAAACTTTGCATTAGAAACACACTTATGTGTAAACATACGTATGTTACGTTGCATACGTGGGACTAGTTTGTCTCTCGCTTAAACTGGCTGTATTATGACGGCTTTGACACGTCATGTCATATCACGGCCCGTCTATGGCAGATGGTCTTTTGTTTCACACACTCGTCTATGGTTTCGCATGACATAGAGAATGATAGACTACTGAGCAAATATTGTTTATTATTATACAACTATGACGTATGTTGTCAGTTTACACAGCTGTCCTACAAGATGTGCTGGGTGTTTAGTTAATTGTTGTTGACTGAATGATGGCTGGGCTACTGGATTGTGGTCTGTGGAGGTCAGATGGGTGGTGTATTCAGCTGTATCCTGTTTTACTGGTTATCATAGTTGAGAAAAGGATAGGTCTAAATGTGAATCACTGGTTTATTAAATAACCAATGTTGACGCTGTTTTTAATTAAATAAAGATAAATTTTTATTTATTTATTTAAATTAAGTACAGCCACATCACATACTTACATTGCACAATTTTAAAGAAGCTCTATAACTAAATACCTAATGCACATGACAGTTAAGGCGTACATAGCGCTCACCAGAACAATAGTGCTTGCTGCCTTGAAATAATAAGCTTTGTAACTAATTTTAAACTAAAAGTAAAATACAAATTATTAATAGAATTATTGCCAAAAAAAAAGAATAAATTATACACATTAAAAAAATAATTATTAAAACTTAAAGAATATCAAATTTAGAAATGTTAATAAATTAAATATAAATAATAAAAAAAAAATCTTATCATGTCAACAGAATGAATATTAAAATCAATATCAATAAACTGAATTCAAACATTTGAAATAAAATAAATTAAATTGAAATCATTAAAATATATTCGAAGCATTGTGTAAAAATAAATGTCAATTAAAATAAAATAAAATCAAATGAACAAAATACTATCAACAACTTTTTAGTATTTTTGTGGTTTCTTCATTTTAAATATAAAAAAAAACCCAAGGTGCACAGTCTCGAACAAATGCAACACTCGAAACTGTCGTAAAAAACTGATATGTATCAAGTGTCATGTGTGAGTTGTGTGTAGTTATACTATAAACAATTTTTTTTGCAAATTCAACCTTACACGGATCGCTTAAAGTTGTTTTTACAAAGCAGTGCAGTATGGCGACCGACGCGAGACTGTTTGAAACTTGCGCACAATTATACATATTGCGCTTGTTTTTTGCGGACGTTTTTGAGATGCTGAACGTGTATCTTGGGTTTTTTATATGTATATCAATGGGTTTCTTATAGAATGTCGTACAAAAATAGACACAGGAAAATGTCCTATTGTGGTAGCCTGCTGCTTAAAGCAATCGAACACACGAACGTAAACAAATTACATAATGAGGAATGAATTCGAAGATGTTAAAAAATTTTTTTCATGATGTTTTAAAAGAAAGCGTGCTCCATCTTCGACCACATCATCGCTTACCAACAGGTGAGATAGTGGTCAAAAGCGTGCCTATCAATTGTAAAAAACAAAGAAATATGCATCAAAGTAACCTGGGACTGTGATGCATATTTCAATGGAAATATTATGAAGGCTTTTCTTTGTAGGGTTCATTAATAACGAAGAAGGTTTACCTTAATCTAAGCACCGGCTGCACAATCAGTTCACCTCGGCTCAGTATTTTAGATTGAAGCTGACACAATTGTCAGCTTTAATTTAAAATAAACTGGAAAGATTTTACAAGTCAGGAGTTTAGGAGGCATCAAAGGAATAATTCGAGGGATTAAGATCTTTTTGAGGTTTTAAACTTCTGCACTGCCAGTACTGCACTGCCGTGGTATAAATAAAATGCCGTTATCCGACATCTGGTCGGTTTTTAAATAAATAAAATAAAATTCGTTTATTTCTGGCTATTATAAACCCATAGAAATCAATCAACACCCACAACATCTTCTCCTTTCCCAGTCCACAAAACATGTCATGAAATCAAAAATCAATTTATGTTCTATCACATTAAATTGAATGTTTTCACATTTTATTAATTATCCATTGATTATATAAATCCAATAAATTACAAAATTGATATACTAAATTAATGAACCGACTTCCAAAAAAGGAGGAGGTTCTCAATTCGATGGGTATTTTTTTGTATATGTACACCGATTACTCCGAGGTTTCTGATCCGATTTCTGTGATTCTTTTTTAGTTCGATGCAGTATACTTGCCATTTGGTCCCGTAAAATGTGATTCAGTTTGGTTCAGTAGTTTTTATTTTATGAGCATTTTTGCTTATTTCAATTTCTGCGTAGAATCGACCAGATATCGGATTAAGGCATTTTAGTTATACCACGGCAGTGTAGGAGCTAACCTCGAATTGGTCCTTTCGAAACCATAAGAACCATTCAAAGGAAAAAAGGCGCATGTGAGGCATAGAATGTGTTTTCATGATTAACTATTTATTTTATTTACAGCCTGTTGTGTGAGTCTCTCTGCAAGGCAAAGGCCTCCCAACCCTTCTACTCTCTTCTCCTCTCTTCTCCTCTCTTCTTTCCGTTCCTCCCGGCTTTGGGCAAGTGTGGGCCAATCTAACCGATTAATTTTTAATACAAATGTACAAAGGGCAGACCAAATGCCACAGATATTTATTACCAGCAAACCTTTTATTTATACAGAGAAAAAAAATGAGAGGTACTCTATTTTGCCTACATTGTGTGTACCCAGTATCACTACGTATTATTATAAAACAAAGTCCTCCGCCGCGTCTGTCTGTCTGTTCGCGATAAACTCAAAAACTTTTGTACCGATTTTCATGCTGTTTTTACCAATGGATAGAGTGGTTCTTGAGGAAGGTTTTCTATACTTCTATACTAATATTATAAAGAGGAAAGATTTGTATTTTTGTATGTAACGAATAAACTTAAAAACTACTAGACCGATTTGAAAATTCTTTCAGCAATGGATAGCTACATTATCAACGAGTAACATAGGCTATATTTTATCCCCGTACTCCCACGGGAACGGGAACTACGCGGGTGAAACCGCGTGACGTCCGCTAGTAGTATGTAATTTGTCTAGATAAAAATTAGGGATCTTTAAGAAAATTGCAGCGCGGACGAAGTCGCGGGCGAAGTAATCCAGTATAAAAGTGACAAATACTAATATTTTCTGTGTGTCTTACCAACCTAACAAAAATGTAGTCATCTCTACAAATGACTACTTGAGTCAAACAGCTTCTTAGAACACCTAAAACACACACTAGACCGCGTTGATGACATCACTGATGACGTCACGATCATCCGACTTTTCTATTCAACTTCAGGGTCAAAAGCGCGCGACCTCCACTTCGTGCAGCATTGGCTGTGGACGTCAGAGGCCACGTGTCTTTGGCAAGTGGTGCAAGTGGTAGCGACCACATTTGCACCACTTTAAATCATCAAATGATTCCTCCCGCTCTGGGTGAAGCAGAAAGGAGTGTCAGACTCTTACTGACTAAAACCCATCCGTGTTCCTCCTAATGCCCATTGCGTTCCAGGGCCGCGGTGACTCTTTCGAACGAATTCCGCAACAATGGTCACATGCACCACTTGATAAAGACACGTGGCTATAAAATAAGGGTTTGTTTTATAATAATATACTAGCTGACCCGCGCAACTTCGTCTGCTTCACAATTTTCATTACTGCTCCGCTCCTATTGGTCTTAGCGTGATGATATATATAGCCTATAGCCTTCCTCGATAAATGGGCTATCTAACACTGAAATAATTTCTCAAATCGGACCAGTAGTTCCTGAGATTAGCGCATTCAAGCAAACAAACAAACTCTTCTGTTTTATATATTAGTATAGATTGATAGGTTAACGGTTGACCACAACGGCACCTGGATGGTAAGCGATGATGATGTGGTCGGCGTTTCCCGCCCGCCGACGTTGCCCGCGACTTCCGCGTCCGGTTCTATTCACAACTTCATGGGTATTTTTTTTATGCGCGGAACCTTTATTATTTTTCTAAAATTAAAATAGATTTGTTCCTTATAACAATATCTATCTGCCAGTGAAGGTCCCGTCAAAATCGGTCCACCCGTTTCGGGAAACAAACAGCCATATAGACAATTTTTTTTTTTTGCATAAATTCAATTCTATTTATTTTTATTATTTATACTTCGGCTGGCAACACTAGATGCTAGGTCTATAGCTATCAGCTACTTATGTTGTCTTGTACGCTAGTCGGTCGGGAGTGTCGGGACTGGGGAGCTTTATAAGTGCATCTTTTGATTAACACCCGCCGTCTGCTTGGCTGTTCTCGTTCGCTTGAATAACCTCATTTGTGGCGGGAAATAGAACGGGTAGCATTGATTGGCTTAGATGTGTCTATGTACTTAAGTCTGTGGTGCGGCTTTAGAGATGATTTATAATAGACCGGGGCGTGCCGTGTACGTGGCACGGACTTGAAACGTTTTGTATGAAGCATTTTATATTACACCGTGCATTATCCGTGTCCCGTCCGGGCCCGGACGACGCTCGTCTACACCACGGTTGTTGCACGGTCCCGCCCCGTCCCCTCCACGTCCCGTCGTAATACGAACACTATTCGCTTACGGTTACGAACACTATTCGCTTACGGTTACGAACACTTTTAATAAAGACGTGTAATATAAACGTGCAGCATGGACGGGCTCCGCTCCGACCCGACCTCGGCCCGGCCCGGACACGGCCCGGTCTATAATAAATCATGCCTTACACATGGTTTAAAATACCTATAGGGAACGTGCATCGAAAACTGTGTCATCTAGTACTGCAAATTCGGAAAGTTTTCCGAATAAATACTTGACATTGACACCTCTGTGCTGCCACCGATAGTTCCTGCACACTGCAAACTATATGATAAGCGCCAGATAAACTTGCAATGAAGTACATTGATCTTTCCTTAAAATTCCTTCGTAGAAACCCGAACAATAAATTATGAACCGTTTTTCATTACTAGAGAACGTAAAGGATCACGATAGAAGTCGATTCAGGACAGCTTTATATTATCTTATAGCTATATATCAAAAACGAAATAAAGAATATTTCGATTTTGATATTAAGAGAGTCAATAAACGTATGTGGGTCAATGACCGTTATTATACATTTATCTGGCGCCTACCATAGGTAGCTTGCTGTCAAATCGTTATGTCAACTGATACGACTCGAGCCTTTTAAATACCAGGTGTTAGTATTTTATGTTGAAAAAACCATTGTGGTCTTACTAAAATATGTTTTTATAATTTATGTACCTTATGTATTTTTTTTATACAGCGCGTAATGACGTTATTATATTAGACGCGTCGCGGGTCTTACACCGACATCACAGCTGTAAGGCCCTGTTCGCACAGATATTATTATTCGCGCGAATAAAAATCGCAGTGCGGACAGAGCCTAATAAACAGTAGGTACAAGCGCAATCGGTAGGTAAGGTACGTATACGCGGAATATACACGGTATACTGTGGTATATAGTATCGCGGTAGTCACCTTCTTTTTATGTTGCCATTTAAGAGTGCGGGTAACGCATCTATAGTTTTCATTGGGTTCAGTGTTGACAATCCAATTAACCCTCTGGAAGTCATCAGCGCTCGCCATTGACTAGCAAAAACAATGGAAGGCAATCAAAAGCTTGATTATGTACAGGAAAGGTGTGCAAAGGGAAAAAGAAGTTCACAAAAGCTAACGAACACGACTTTTTTCCCACTCGTGTCTGCCCCTATTGGACCTTCCACACGATACTTGGCTTAGATGCTATGTCCCCTAAGCTGGGGCAGAGGGCGTCCACAGAAGACTTCCATCGCGAACGGTCTTGAGCTTTACGCTTCACCTCGCTCCACGTCATTCCGATGCTCGTCGCTTTTGCCAACACGGTGCGCCGCCAGGTTTGACGGGGACGGCCACGTTTCCTTTTCCCTTGAGGATTCCAGTCCATGGCCTGTTTGGGAATGTGATCGGGATCCCTCCGGAGCGTGTGACCAATCCACCTCCACTTACGGCGCTTGATCTGGCGGTCGATCGGGCTCTCGTGGCTTTTCTTTAACAGCTCTACGTTAGAGATGGTTTCAGGCCAGTAAGTTCCGAGTATGCGACGAAGACATAGGCTGACAAAGACCTGAATCCACGCGATACAGACTACCATTACCTTCTATAGAATTTTGTCTATGCAACAGAGCAATGCAGACAAACATCAGTGTGATAGATTTTTAACCCCCTACCAAAAAAGAGGGGTGTCGATTAAATTTGGTATAATGATGTATTTGTTGTCGCTACGTAACTTATGAAAGACATCATATACCCGTGCAATGACGGCCATTGACCCACATAAAAAGTACATTTATTGACTTTCAACGGAAATAATTACATAAAACTGTCCTGAATCGACTTTTATCTTGATCATTTACGTTCTGTACTAATGAAAACGGTTCATAATTTATTGTTCGAGTATCTACGAAGGGATATTATGGAAAGTTCAATGTACTTTATTGCACGTTTATCTGTCGCCCACCATAGTAAGTCTTTTATTTACAAAATGTATAGTGACTGCGATTGACCGGTTCTTCTCATGACAAAACACTGTTGTCAACTTGCCACCACGCGCATGCCATCTGTTTACCGCGCTTGACGTTACCTACCCCTCATTGGCCGACGTAAACCAATCAGCGAGCGCACTAGTATTACAACCAATAATAACATAAGAATTTTGTTCATACAACATTGAGTACTAATTCGTCATGAGTAGGTCGAAATTCGAGCGAAGCTAAGTCGTAAGCGTTGTGGCGCGCAGTAAGATAACGTAATGGCGGTATTTGGTTATGTCTCTAGGGATATAGGTACGATCGAATGCGAGGTTGGCGCATGCTCGGAGGTATTCGGCGCGAGTTCGGGCGCTCTCGGTTCCAAGCTGCGCGTCGTTTTCACTCGTTTTACGTCAACACATCGCTGTCTAGAATACAAAACAAATAAGAATAAATGCATCGCGATTTGTGTTTAGAATCGATTGATTTGGTTCAAATTAAAGTAAAAAATGACGAACATCACAAGTGTCGAAGAAAATGCCATCGAGCCCAGACAAAGTTTCGAAAACACACTCATGGAGATGTACCGCGGAAGATCGACGAAACCAGAATGGTCGGTGGAACGAATTAATGCCGTCATACGTTTAATCGAAGAGTATGACGCCGCATTAGAAACAAAGCGACAGCGGAATTCTTCGCACTATTATTACGCTAAACATTATGACGTCATAGAAGACGGGGGCCGAAAGTGCTTAGCACAGAAACGAAAACATACAAACGAGAAAATTGTTAAGATAGTACCGCTAGAAGAATACTATGACGTTCTCGACGAGATCCATCGCAGCACGGGACACGCTGGACGCGACAAAATGTTGTTAGCGATGAGAGACAGGTGCTTCATACCAACGCCTGCAGTTATTGCATTTGTCAAATCATGCCAAACTTGTCAATGGAGAAAGGCAACGGATAGATGTCCGGTCCCTCTTACCCGTCCTAAGAATGTCTTCAATAATCGCGGCCTAGCAAAGTTAATCGATATGCAATCGATGCCAGATGGGAACTATCAATGGATTCTACATTACCGAGATAGAACCACGAAGTTTTCATTCCTGCGTCCTTTAATTTCTAATGACGCAGCTGAAGTCGCTGCCGAATTACTGAAGCTCTTTCTAGAAATTGGGTGTCCAGCTATTTTGGATAGAAAATGGGCGAGAATTTACTGCTGACGTAATCAAGGAATTGGCTAGTCTGTGGCCCACTTGTAAAATCTTGAACGGACGACCAGTTCCAGAACCAGCCAGACCGGTCGCAGGAATGACCAAAAATGTATACGTCAAGTTGACAGAATGGATGAAAGATAACAATTCCGTTAGTTGGGCAAAAGGATTATACTTTGTGCAATTTCGGATGAATTGTTCTTACAATCCACTAATACAAACGACACCTTACAGAGTACTTTTTGGATGTGATCCTAAGGAAGGGTTCCGATCGACAGGTCCCGCAGACATCCTCAATAAAATGTATACCGAAGAAGATCTTGAGAATGAATTAAAGAAAAAGTCAGTGAGCGTTATTGAACATTCGCCCCGCTCTGTGAAGAAAGTAAAGTACGCGGATCCTTTTTCCAACGTGTATAAAGAAGAAATGTTAGTGCCCCAAAGTGACAACGAAGTACCGGCGGCGATACTCCCAGAGCACAGTGTACAAATAAAAACAGAATACGACGACGAAACTGGAGATGAAACAATGCACGATATTAAATCAGAAGTAGAAGTAAAAAGTGAAGTCGAGGAGGAGACAACGACCGATGCAGCAGTGAATGAGAGTACACCGCCCTCGTCAGAAGATCCCGTACTAATACAATCTAGCTCCACTCAGATGCCAATATTATGTGTAGTTTGCCGGACGAGAACAGTACCCACACATGCATGTGTCTTCTGTCATAGAGTGTTACATCAGTCATGTGCAAAAACCCTTAATAGTCCGGCTCTTGTCCGTCGATTGCTATGCCCACGGTGTCACGAAGAATGTACGGCAAAGGAAATCAACGATTACATCATTTTTGTTGAAAGTTCAGAAGTTAAGATCGTGCCAGAGAAACCTGCGCTTGTCATAAAAATACTGAAAATTGAGTCTAATCAGCAAGAAGTAAAACCCGATGAAGTGAAGCTACCAGTATGGAAAGCTAAAAGGTCGGTGGGGTGTAGGTGCAAAGAATCGTGGTCACGATGCTTTACCCAGAGGTGCATCTGTCAGAGGCAGAAACTGGCTTGTACTAAGAATTGCCATGACCCCCTGGAGTGTCAGAATCTGATAAGATAAATGAAAGCCTCGATACAAGGCACCCAAACTTAGCATCTTAAGACCACCCTTAAGATGCTAAGTTTGGGTGCCTTGTATCGGGCGGTAGTTCTATAGCAGTCGCTAGCCTGGATTCTTTCCCGGTAAAAGGCAATAGGGTCGCTTCCAATACATGGGTGGTTATTATCAAATATTAGTTGACCAAATGAGTATAGGTGTAGATATGGATACACCTACAAAAATATGGATGAAAGAAAACAAGGATTTTTTAACGTTACTTCTCGTGTTTTGTTCGAACTATTGTAAAGTATTTTACTGCATATTTTTAAGGATAATAAGTATTTGTTTAGTTTTAAGTATGAAGCCTATGGCAACTCGACATAATATTCAACAATTAGCGTCTGACGTTAAAAGTTGATTATTGAATAAATGAATAAATATTTTTATATTATTTTTTTATTCCTAAGCTTAAGGCCAAATAACATATTAAAAATCGAATTCTGCATTATTAATATACAGGCTTATGCATGAAAAATCTAGTCACTTGATTATTTGAATATTGATCAGCAGATTTTAAATTAAAATTCTCTATAGAAAAATTTAATTCTACAGGTTATTTTAGAAATGCGTGGTCATATTTAAGGGCGATGACGGGTAGCTAATTTACAAGCGGGACCGACATTAACAATTAGGTTAATTGTAGGAAAAAGGAAAATTTTATCAACTTAGGGTAACTTAGGAACAGTCACATTCGGGGAAAAACTGGTCAAGTGCGAGTCGGACTCGCGTGCAAAGGGTTCCGAACGAATTTAATTTTTTTAACATGTTATTTTAACACTACAGACTTCTAATAGGTTTTCCTGTAATCTTAAGGTAAAGATCTATTACCTCCATTTTTTTCAAAATTTTAGGCTCAGTAGTTTCGGAGATAAGGGGGGGGTCATTTTTCGTCTAATTTCTTGAATCACTTCTAAATCATTTATTTTAAAATTATGAAAGAAATATAATTAAAACCCTCACAGTAAGCCTTTTCATTTGATATGTCACACGATATTGTTCAAAAAACTTTTTTTTTTAATTTCTAGTTTGACCCCCAAAAGTGACCTCCATACTAAAAATTTTATAATTTACGTAACGCGTCCGTATTTGGGTCAGAGAACGTGTGTACCAAATTTCAACAGAATCGGTCTAGTGGATCCGGAGAAAACTGGCTGTGACAGACAGACAGACACCCGAGTGATCCTATAAGGGTTCCTTTTTTTTTCGGAACCCTAAAAATAGCAAAACAAAAAAAAAGCTTTTTTTTTTCAAAAAATTCGACCAGAAATAACGATTAAAAACATCCGAAAAAATCAGCTACCTAACATCACCTATAACCACGCATTTCTGGAACAATATCCTGTACAGGTTCAAAAAAAATCGTTTACTCAAATAAGGCTGATTGCCAGCACTTTTTGAACGTCAAATTTCTACATAAAATTGAACATTAATGCTTTGACCCCTATTATACTCTCTCCTTGTCCGAGACGGTTTACAGTGTAGTCACGGCCTTTCGTGCCGACGCCATCCACATATTTGAAGCTATTCCAAAGCAAAAAAACTCTCTGCGTATTCCTGAACGAACCTGTCAACTTCATTACGGTTTTTGTGCGCGGCGCTGTCTCAGTGCCTCTACAATTAAAAATAGTTTTTTGTGTAAATAAGTGAGTCTTAGCACTTGAAAATGGTTTTTACAATGTTTAAATTAGCTTACTCAACCTATCGTCCGTGTATAATAGTATTTGAACGACAAAAAAGTCGTAAAAAGTGCTTTTTGGTCGTGGTAAGTGACATTAGTGTTTACAAACAACAACCAAATGTTTTGGCAGTTTTGGTGAGTTATTTTTAGATTATTTATGTAAAAATCTGGAGAAGAATACTAAATATCGTATATTTTACTATTGGTTTGAGTTCGCAACGGTGTTCACGTTTGTTGTGTTCCTTATTTTCATCTAAGTTCATAAAAGTTTCGCAATCTGAGTGAATGAACAAACATATCGATGGAACATCGACTTCGGTCGGCCACTTCCGGAACGGAAACGGAACCGCGGAAACGAGATTGGTAAGTATTAAACGAGTGTCAAAGTGAAAAAATTTTAAAACTTCAACCGAAACTCTTTCGTTCTTGCGTCATACCTTGAAAATCGCGCGAGAAAAGAGGTTTATAATGGGAAAACGTAAGAATAAAGAGGAAGAAACAGAAAGAATAAGGCGAAAAGTGGAAAAATGGAAAAAACGACTAAAAAAGAGTGAGGAAAAGGAAGAAACTGGAAGACTTACACCAACCGATTCTCCCCCTCGTGAGATGGTTCTTTCTGCGGAATCCCCAACACCAAATGCTGAAATGCCTTTGGCAATCTCAGGTACATAGCATATCGAGTAATTATTCAAATAATTAATAAGCTTCAAACGCATGGGTGTTGGTGTATGGGTACCTACCTCTCTATTCACTGCACCAAATTCTGGCCTAAGAGCTACCACTATAGCGGGTAGACACTGCTAGAATCAAATAGTGAGCTATCACATCCAGAGGATAGACATACTATTTCGAACTATTTATTATTACACTTCAGAGCTATCACTTAGAGGATAGACATACTATTTCGAACTACTTATTATTACACTTTAGAGCTATCACTTAGAGGATAGACAAACCAATATAATTGAGTGCTATCACATAGAGGATATACATAACAGCATATTTTATTTCCCTAGCTTATGCCATATATTAAACTTCCAGATGATGAAGATGTGGCCGAAGAACTGCTTCTGGCCTTGGGTCCCGAAGGTGCGGATACCAATGAGATAAGTGAACCAATTCACCCACAGTTAGCATCAAGATGGAAAAACATCATGAGGGATGGTTTAAAAAAGGAAACCAGAGAAGAAATCACTAAAAAGTATCCTGACCCAGAAAATTTCAACACCACAGCACCTTCCTTAAATCCTGAAATCAAGGCTATCATGTCTGAAACCTCCATCAAAAGGGACAACAGACTCGCCATGAGACAAAAACTTACTGGAAAAGTTTTAACAGCCATGGGAAAAGCTATGACAAGTGTCATGAAGGGAAACTTTAATTCAAAGCAGTTGATTGAATATCTCAGTGATGCCGCAAAGATTACTACAGACATATATCATCAAGATTTGTTGTCAAGAAAGTATTTCGCACTCGCAGGCAGCAGCTCACTGATCAAAGATGCCATCAAAAATGAGAAATCAGATGAGATGCTATTTGGAAGTGCGTGTTCTGAAAAGATCAAATTAGCTCAAACAATTCAAAGAACTGGAGCCCAGATAAAAGAAAAACAGAAAAACTTCAGGAGCCCGCTGCTTCCGCAACAGAAATCTCGCAGCGGGCAACACCAGTACCGTCAACCAGCAAAGTCTTACCTGAGATCACACAAGAAGAGACAGGTGCAGCAGAGGAAACGATCTCCACCACGCAAACAGCGTCACAATTAGAGGTACACGCAGGCAAAACTAAATTTTTTTTATTCGAACTGGGAAAAAATTACAAAAGATCCTATTATATTGCAGTGGATTAAGGGTTACGAAATACCTTTTACCTCTGTTCCACCTCCAAATGATGCCTATGTTCAAAATTGGTCAGCAAAACATAGACTCATCATTCAAGAAGAAATTGAAAAACTTCTGGCCTTGGGTGCAATTTCTGAATGTTCACATAGCAATAATCAATATGTATCCCCAATTTTTGTCGTACCTAAACCAAATGGGACTTACAGGTTTATACTTAATTTAAAAGGACTCAATAAGTACATAAACACTCAACATTTTAAATTAGAGGATTATAGAACCGCAGGCAAGCTAATTTCAAGAAACAGCTATATGGCAAAAATTGACTTAAAAGATGCTTATTTCTCTATCCCCATTTCTGAACACTCTAAAAAATATCTTAGATTTAACCTTGAAGGCAAACTATATCAATTCAATTGCTTACCCTTTGGATTATGTACGGCTCCATTGATTTTTACAAAAATTATGAAACCAATCGTTACATACCTTAGAGAAAAAGAAAAGATAATAATGACACATTACTTAGATGACAGTTTATACATCAATGATAGCAAAAATTCTTGCACTCAAAATGTTAACTTTGCATGCAAACTATTTCAGAATTTGGGTTTTAACATTAATTATGAAAAAAGTATTTTTAATCCTAGTCAAGCATGTGACTATTTAGGATTCACCTTAGATTCCAGGGATCTAACAATTTCTGTACCTACAGATAAACAAGTTTCAATCCTTAGCAAGTTGCACAGCTTCAAATTAAAAAATGCTTGTAAGATTAGAGAATTCTCCCAACTTTTAGGTTCTCTAACTGCTATATGTCCTGCTGTTCCTTATGGCTGGGTATACACAAAATTGATAGAAAGAGAAAAGTATTTAGCTCTGAAGGATTCCAATGAAAATTATGATGAAAAAATGTCTCTTATAAAAAATATTAACCCTGAGTTACAGTGGTGGATAGAAAATATACACAAAAAGAACCCAATAAAACAGCACACATTCAAATTAGAAATTCATACAGATGCATCTCGTACTGGCTGGGGTGCAGTATGTGAAGGAAAAAAGGCTTCTGGTTCTTGGTCTTACACAGAGTTAAAGTACCATATAAATTATTTGGAATTAAAAGCTGCCTTTCTAGGACTTCAGTGCTTTGCTAAGGATCATCAAAATTGTGAAATATTACTCAGAGTAGATAATACAACAGCTGTAGCTTATATTAACAAAATGGGGGGCGTTCAGTTTAAACATCTTAACAGCATTACAAGGGAACTATGGCAATGGTGTGAAAAAAGAAATATTTGGGTTTTTGCTTCATATATTAATTCTAAAGACAATTTTGAAGCAGACACTGAGTCCAGAAAATTAAACATTGAATGGGAGCTATCTCAATCATGTTTTAAAAAAATCAGAAAAACCTTAGGGGAGCCTGAAGTCGACTTATTCGCATCTAGAATAAATAACAAATGTCAAAGATTTGTTTCATGGAGGAGAGACCCAGAAGCTATAGCTGTCGATGCATTCACTTTGGACTGGAAAACATTTTTCTTTTATGCCTTTCCACCTTTTTCCCTACTCTTAAAATGTATTAATAAAATAATAACAGATAGAGCTGTAGGCATTCTAGTCTTCCCCTATTGGCCTTCACAACCATGGTTTCCCCTTATAGAACCACTTTTAGTCGAAAACTTACTTATTTTCCCACCTAACAAATTTGTTTTGACTTCCCCTTACAGAGAACCTCATCCCATGCATCAGCATCTTACCCTGGCTGCAGGGCTGCTATCAGCGAAGCATTTATAAGACGTGGAACTCCTAACTCTGCTCTTGCGATTATGCTAAATTCCCTTTCAAATAACACAATTAAACAATATAACTGTTCCTTTAAGTTGTGGTGGAAATTTTGTAATACTTACAACATTGAACCTTATGAAGGATCTGTACCTTTTATACTAAAATTTCTTAGCGACCGCTTCCATAAAGGAATGTCTTATAGTTCACTAAATAGCACTAGATCTGCTCTGTCTATATTAATGGGATCAAAAATTGCATCAGATGACAGATTGAAAAGATTCTTCAAGGGGGTTTTCAGACTGAAACCTCCCAACCCGAAATACAATGTTACATGGGATCCGGGTATGGTGCTAGACTATCTAGCATCCAAATACCCAAATGAGAGTGTATCATTAGATGTTCTGACAAAAAAATTAGTTACAATTCTGGCTTTAACGACAGGCCATAGGGTCCAAACACTGTCATTAATAAACATTAAAAATATAAAATTTATAGCAGATGGTGTACAAATTAAAGTGCCTGACATCATCAAAACATCAAGCAAAAATTCATTCCAACCCTGCTTGCATCTAAAAAGTTACTCTAGTAAATTAGAAATTTGCCCAGTACAGACACTGAACTCGTATTTAAATGTTACTAAAAACATTAGAAAAGGAATAGACAAATTAATAATAACATATAAAAAACCATATCACAGTGCCTCTTCTCAGTCTATAAGTAGATGAATTAAAATGACACTAAATGAAGCCGGTATAGATACTTCTGTGTTCACCGCACACAGTACTAGGCACGCCTCTACTTCAGCGGCAAGTAGGGCGGGTCTCAGCATAGATATAATTAGAAGAACAGCAGGGTGGTCAGGCACATCCTCTACCTTCGCTAGGTTCTATAATAGACCGGTTACTGGAGACCCCTTAGCCTTTAGTAATGCTGTGTGCAATACTTTAAATACATGTACTACTTAATTCACCAAATAAATATAATGTTTTGTAATTACAAACAATTATTATTATTTTTCAATAACAACAGCATTTCATTCACTACTTAACTTTAAACATCTACACTGTAAACCGTCTCGGACAAGGAGAGAGTATAATTAGGAGATTAAACGAACTTACCTGTAAGTGAAGTTCTATCTCAATTATACGAAGCTCCTTGTCCGAGACGGGACTCCCTCCCAATGTCAATCCTTACCCTCCCTAAAATATTTATAGATATTCTTGTCGTTCATGAAATGCGCTTTAAACGAAATGAAGTTGACAGGTTCGTTCAGGAATACGCAGAGAGTTTTTTTGCTTTGGAATAGCTTCAAATATGTGGATGGCGTCGGCACGAAAGGCCGTGACTACACTGTAAACCGTCTCGGACAAGGAGCTTCGTATAATTGAGATAGAACTTCACTTACAGGTAAGTTCGTTTAATCTCCTAATTATGCATTCTCCGCCAATCAACTTTTGGGTTAAGAAGCTATATTAAAACAAATCATATGGTTAGATTAGCAAGAAGAAATACTAAATATTTTAACTAGCTATTTCGAGAAGAAACACCGAAGAAAAGTTTGAAGTCAGTCTTTTAAAATCCACTCTTTTTATCTTTTTCACAAGCTCTTCATTTGACACAAAACGAAGTAACCGATTTCCGACCCTAACTTACTTTCTTAATGTCGGAAATCGGTTACTTCGTTTTGTGTCTCTACGTCCTGTTTTCCTATGACGGCTCGGCTGCATTATTTTCCGAAGATTTGTCAACCGTCCACGGTTATACCTGTCAGCAAATTTAAGGTACCTGGTTTTCCTCTACTGTTAAAAGTACTAAGATACATTTAAAATTCACTTCAAAACGTAAACAACGTACAACAGAATAAACACAATACCTCTTAAGGGTGTATTGTACTCATCATTATGAATAACATTCACTATGGGACCAACACCGAAATCGCGAAAAAAATTCGACTGCCCAATACATTAAAATTAATATGCGCATAATTCGACAAAACGTTTTCAACAACTGATTTATTTTCGCTATTTCGGTGTTGATCCCATTGTAAAAGTTGTTGACAATGGAGTACAATGATCCCTTAAGTGTTATTACGTTTATTCTGTTAAACGTATATGTTTTGAAGTGAATTTTTAATGTATCTTAGTACTTTGAACTATGTATGTCTTCATGTAATTCCATATTCACTGTAGGAGTAGATACTGTGAGATTTCATTACCAAGTATGTTGAACCTGTATAGTTAAATAGGTAGTTGACTTGATTAAAGTACATGCAGAACTTACTGAGTTGGTCATATGTAGGGAAGTACGTTAATTGTACTGATGGCCTAACACGAATATTTTTGACGTATATGTTACGTAAAATTTTATCATAGCTACAAATACTCGTTTCGCACATAGTATTTACTAGTTGACCCGCGCAACTTGGTCTGCTCCGCTCCTATTCGTCTTAGCGTGATGATATATAGCCTATAGCCTTCCTCGATAAATGGGCTATCTAGCACTGAAGAATTTTTCAAATCGGGCCAGTAGTTTCTGAGGTTAGCGCGTTCAAGCAAGCAAACAAACAACCAAACTTTTCAGCTTTATATATTAGTATAGAGTATAGATTTGAATTAGATACTATATTCATATTTTTGAATTAACAAAACAAACACAAACAAAAAAATAAACAAAACAACAAAAAACATTAAACAAACAATAAACATAAACACTAAAACAAACATAAACAACAACACAAACAACAAACACACACACACAACAAACATTTTTCTTTCTTTCTTTATATAAATTGTGTATGTCCCATAAAATTAAACTTAAATACTATGACGTTGTAGTTTTTCACATTCAAAATTCACTTACGTTAACGTTACTATACGTCAAAATATTCGTGCTAGGCCCTATGGTACAAATAAAAGATTTCTGTAGTCGAATCGAGGCACATTCAGTTTAGTCAGTGTGTTGTGACCACCAGTTTCTGAACTGAGAATTTGTTTATGTAAAGTTGTGCCAGGGGCGTAGCTACCGCCGTATCAGAGACACGGGCCCCCCGGACTACAAGCAAGGGCCCCTACGTGTGGACGGAAAGCTCCTACATTTAATCCCGCCGTCACCTTCGTGGCTTGCCGGGACACTTCTTTTATATCCAGTGGTCAACCACTGACACTTTATTGAAAAAAATGGCATAGAATCTTGTCAAAATCAACCATTATGAAATCAATGATAGACCATTCTGACACTATTGTAATAGCAGACTTGGGGCCCTGAACTAGTAGGACCTATTTTGTTTAAAAAAACAATAAGTACCCCTAAAAATGTGGCCATTTGAGAGTAGCTACGCCACTGACTCGTGCTAAAGCTTCTCAAGTTCTTAATTCGAATTATCAATTCGGAAACCAGGTTTGTTAGATACGTCTGTGATATGCGCCCACTTTTTAAGATAGCAAAGTAAAATAGAACTGTATTATTAAAATATAGGTACACCAAAATGTAGACAACTTTTTAAGAGAATTTGAATGTGAAATTCCGTAGGGTGTATTCGAATAGGATAATTTCCTAAAATAATTTAATAAGTCTGTCAGTTAGATACGTGAAAAAGAAAAATTACGTGTCCAATATTTTTTGATGAAAGATATTGGACACAGATTTTTTCTTTTTGCACGTAAAGAAAAAATTCGCCACGTGTGGAAACACTTCCAATAAATAGCGTCACCGTCCAGCCCTAACTCCTGAACTTTGATGCGGTTCATCTTTATCGATTTGAAAAGGCAAAAAATACGTGTCCAATATTTTATGAAAATGTACGGAAGTAAAAACATTTTTTTTCCTTTTTAGGGTTCCGTACCTCAAAAGGAAATAACGGAACCCTTATAGGATCACTTTGTTGTCTGTCCTTCCGTCCGTCCGTATGTCTGTCAAGACCCTTTATCTCGGGAACACGCGGAGGTATCGAGGGTAAGCGTCGTCCTAACTGGCTAACGATCATACGAGTTAACAATGCATTTCGTCGCGCGATGAAAATGATTCCTATGCTCGCGCGTTGAAGCTTCAATTAGGACACTCTACAGAAATGTGTGTTTAATCTCGTCGTGCGACTAAATCGCATTGTTAACTCATACGATCGTTAGCCAATTAGGACCACGCCTTAGCCCATAGCCTCTCCATCCTGGGCCCCAAGTCTGCTATTACAATAGTGTCAGTGGTTGACCACTGGATATAAAAGCGTCATTATGACTTTCCAGTGGTCAACCACTGCCACTCCATTGAAAGAAATCGCATAGAATCTTGTCAAAATCAACCATTATGAAATCAATGATAGACCATTCTGACACTATTGTAATAGTAGACGTCCAGGGCCCCCTGGACGAATGTTCAGCTTGGCAGTATGCCATACATCATTAAGTTTCCTTGTACTAATACCAGTTCGTCTCCCGCAGGTGGCAAGTTCTCTTCGGGCCAGTACACGTACAAGGTGTACCACCTCGCGTCGAAGGTGCCCGCCTTCATCCGACTGCTGGCGCCCAAGGGCTCCCTCGAGGTCCACGAGGAGGCCTGGAACGCGTACCCTTACTGCCGGACTGTGCTCACGGTGAGAACCTTACCTCTACCGTAGAATCATCAATTAATCTGTCAGAATTTGGAGGCAAACCTCACGCCCCAGCCGTCGCAACAGGAGAAGACGCCCTGGGCGTCGGGATTCACGACTAACGTAGGCGCGGACCTACGGACGGCAAGCGTTGGGTGGCTCTTCGTCCGATCAGAACCAGGGGGGCTACTCTCAAAGTCCGTAGTTTCGGGCTTAGTTGCGGGCGTATTCGACTCCGTATCACTTGTCGTCGGGTTCGGGACTTATCGTAAATCCGTAGGGCATACGAAGTAGAATACGCCCGCAACTAAGCCCGAAACTACGGACTTCGGGCTTAGGGAGTAGCCCCCCAGAACCAGGCCTGGGTCGAAGGCGCGTTATGCACGACCCTCGCCTCAAAGAGATGTCAGCATAGTAGACAGGGCCGGCTAGGGCCAGTGCCTGCCAGGGTTGCGGAATTTGTTCGACAGAGTCACCGCGGCCCTGGAACGCAAAGGGCATTAGGAGGAACACTGATGGGTTTTAGTAAGAGTCTGACACTCCCTTCTGCTCCGCCCGGAGCGGGAGGAGTTATGTGATGATTTCCCATCCTTAAAAAAACAAAGACTACTCCCAATACACTGTAATAAGGTAGGAACGAACATCAAAAGAACTGCAAAATAAAATATATAGAATATACCTACTCTATTGTAAACCACAAATTAATAGTAATATTAAAAAAACAATAACACATATAATTAAAATGTAACTAAATGAAAGCCATTCTTTCGAGCAACTTTGATAAGGCACTTTGAACATTCTGCGGCGTACACAGGCATTACCACGAGTAACGATAACAGTATCTTATCAACGACTAAGTCATATTATATATCAATAGAAACTTCTATTCCAAAATATACCTTAATTGCACAAAAATAAAGACTACGTTATCTCGTTGCTATACGGAAGGCGCGGATCATTATTTTATTGTGTGTATAAAAACGGTTAGTGTCAGTTTATATTCATTTGTATCGTTAGATAGAGAGATTAGATTGTGGGTATCAATGTCGGTTATTAACCGGTTTTGGTGAGCCCAAAGGGCCGGCCAGGGTTGCGGAATTTGTCTGAAAGAGTCACTGCGGCCCTGGAACGCAAAGGGCACTAGGAGGAACACGGATGGGTTTTAGTCAGTAAAAGTCTGACACTCCCTTCTGCTCCGCCCAGAGCGGGAGGAGTCATTTGATGATTTCCCATACTTAAAAAAGAAATGGTGAGCCCAAATGGAAGTTGCGGGTTATAGGCCCAACCTTGGAGACGGAGACTCGCTGCAAGGGATCCCTATTTCTGCCTGCAGGGCTTTTAGGAACCTATCATGAATGAGGTGCCCTAAGCTCCTTTAAACCAAACCTCAGCCATATCATGAAATTGCTAATTCTACGATATGGCCATGGAATTTTTCAGGTGCGCTGTTAGATTATCTTGAAAATTTAAAAAATATTTCCCTTTCCCAACTAACAAATATAAAGCGGGCAATGCATGCATTCTACGCAAACACGCACACATATCTTTTTTTTAGGATGGGAAATCTTTAAATTAATGATTCCTTCCGCTCTTGAAGAAGCGGAAGGGAGTAGACTCTTACTAACTAAAACCCATCCGTGTTCCTCCTAATGCCCTTTGCGTTCCAGGGCCGCAGTGACTCTTTCGAACAAAGTCTGCAGCCCCAGCAGGCACTAGCCCTAGCGGGCCCCATCTTTTGTGCTGACAGCTCTTTGAGGCGCGCGTGGAACATAGCGCGCCGTCGACAAGGGCCTGGTTAGAAGTACGCACCCTGAATACTTTCAGTGCCAAGTGCTAAAGTGTTTTTTACAGTTTTAGTGGCAAGCACTCTAAACATGGGCCGAACAACAATTCGTTCGTGTGCCCAAAACCCGCACATGAACACAAGTCACATATAGCTACTTAAAACGACGACTCAGATACGGTGTGGGCACATAACGAATCACTGCTCGACCCATACGCTGAGTTCTTGGCACTAAATGTGTGAAACACTACTTGCTCTGCATAAACTGTAATTTTCAATATCTGTCCATTTATTACAGAATCCGGGCTACATGAAGGAGAACTTCGTGATCTGCATAGAGTCACTGCATTTACCGGACGCCGGCGACCAGTACAATGTAAGTACAATACCTGAATTTTATGTCATCCTAGTTCCTACTAATATTATAAATGCGAAAGTTTGTGAGGACGGATGGTTGGATGTTTGTTACTCTTTCACGTCAGAACGTCTGAAAGGATCTTCATGAAATTTGGCACAGAGGTAGATTATAGTCTGGAATAACACATAGGCTACTTTTTCTCCCGGAATATGTTCCCTAGGTGTCACGCGGACGAAGCGATCATCGCGGGGATACGCGATCGTCGCGTTCATTTTTACGGCAAAACGTCCGTGGAATGGCGTCCTTAGTCGGCGTGACGACAGGACCGGGTTTGCACAAATTAACGCGACGATAGCGTATTTGTGCGATAGTCGCTTTGTATTCGGACACGCCGTAGAGTTAAGTTTCCTCCAAACAGGTGTGGAAAGATGCTCCAGATTGTCCGATTGTCGAAATGCTAAAATATAAGGGACTAGCTTTCGCCCGCGACTTCGTACGCTTATATCCCGTTTTTCCCGCCCCCATAGGAATTTTGGGAAATCCTCTCTAGCTCCCCTACATTCTCCAAGAACCTACATGCAAAACAGCTCGACGACCAGTAGTTTCGGCTGTGCGTTGTCTGTCAGTCACTCAGTCATTCAATCAGTCAGTAACGGAAGAATTTTATTTATTAGGATTAGGATTGATCACGTGACATTTCGACAGCATTTATCTATCTTTTAGAGGTATGCGGAACAGAGAATAAAGTCCCGCAAACCCCCATTGTAAAGGGAGGATCCTCCAACCAGACGGGTGTTGTGCCTGGCGGGCTACTGCCCGATAGTTGATATTCGGGCTGATGTATATGTTCAAATCGCACGGTAAACTCTGCTTGCGCGATGCAGGATTTCAACGTAGTAGTTCGCTGCTAGTTGGATAGATGGCGTCGCGGTTCTTTTTGTTGTGATGTAGATTTGCTCCGTTGGTTTTTCTTGTGGCGGCATTGATGCCACTACAATCTCTTACATTTTTGAGGTTTTCACAATCGCTATCGCTGTCAGAATGTCACTTGCCTACGGACTAAGGGTGCCTGTCCATTTGCGTGGAGAAGGCAGCGGAGCGCAGAATCGGAGAAATATTAACCAATCATGTCAGTCAAAATGTCAGTGACTCAGGTGGTGCGGAGATTTTATACAATTCCATTGGTTAAAATTTCTCCGTTTCTCGCTGTAATGGTCAGGGCACCCTAAGGATACGATCATAAGATGCGGCGACGACGCTATTTTACAGATATTTAGCCTGTACAACAATTTATATGAAAAACACCCTTTGATCGTAACTTAAGCACATATAGGTACTTGAAACAGGTGTTGAATTGTTTATACAATAAACACTAACTTGTTTGTGACAAACGTTGGTAAATAGTAGTGACATTTATTTATTTATTAAAACTTTATGCACAAGCAAAAAAACACTGTACAAAGGCGGACTTAATGCGTTAGGCATTTTCTACCAGTCGACCTTAAGGTGGTGCAGAGAAAAAATGGCAGGTGCAAATTATAGAAAAGAAAAAACAGAGACGGAAAAAAATATACAACCATAAATACATACATACACATAAATAAAATTTACAACGTTATTAAGAGGGAACGAAACCAACGAATTAACGCTGTGAGGATTCTACCAACTTCTTGCGAATGTGCTCACGTGCCTTCACCTTAAAGGACAGCCGACTGGTTGCCGTCCTGATGTTCAGAGGAAGCGCATTCCAAAGGAAAATCGCCTGGACAAAGAAAGAAGAGTGGATAAACCCAGAGCGGCGTGAGGGACATCGTAGAAGAAGATTATTGGATGAGCGAAGATTTTTACTGTGGGCAGAGCAAAGGAAATGAATTTGTGAAGTGATATAAGAGGGAGAAGAAGGATTATTAAGAAAAGAAAACAAGCTAGTCAGGGCTCTCAGCGTACACCGAGATACGAACCGACACAGCGTTCCTTGCGCTTTTTAGGATTCCGAACATCCGTGTGCAAAAACGTTACCCTTATATATAGGACTAGTAGACCCGCGCAACGTCGTCTGCTCCGCTCCTGTTGGTCTTAGCGTGATGATATATATAGCCTTTCTCGATAAATGGGCTATCTAACACTGAAATAATTTTTCAAATCGGATTAGTAGTTCCTGAGATAAACGCGTTCAAGCAAGCAAACAAACAAACTCTTCAACTTTATATATTAGTATAGATTAGTGTCTGTCTAATTCTCTGTCACAGCCAATTTTCTCCGAATGTACTGTACCGATTCGGTATTTGTTACACATATGAACTTCTGTGACCCAAATAATGTTTAATATGAGGTCACTTTTTATAGAAAAGTTTTCCCCTAAAGTAATTCTCTTTTGAGCCCAAAACGTTGAAATAAAAACAGAAAAATAATGCTTTACTTATCTTACTATCTTATCTATGGACGGATGTTTGTAACTCAGTCACGCCAGAACGGCTGAATTGTTCCGGATAAAATTTGGCACAGTTGGACTTTTTTTTTATTTGCACAAAACTTTTCTTTTATTTCCTCGTTTTCCCCAAAACTGACCCCCATACTCAAGATTTTTTTATTTACGTAATGCGTCAGTGTTAGGGTCATAGAAATTCATGATAATAATTTATTTACTTCAGATACCAATAATCCGTATTTAAAATTCGCACACATGGCAACTTAAAAAAATAATACAAAATTACAACATTATCGGTCCAGTAGATTCGGAGAAAATTAGTGACAGACGAACCGACAGACAACCGAGTGATCCAATAAGGGTTCCGTATTTCACGGATGTTCGGTACCCTTACAAGGAAAAAAAATTGTAAACTTCGGTGTGTTCTGTCCCTAAGTTGTCATAACTTAGGTAAGTGTTACCGCATCATTTGTTCAAGTCGGTACAAAGATCGCCCGACAGGTTTCCATGACATTGACTAACAAGGACTTATTAATGTTCATGAACTCATAAAAAACAGCCACTGCAGATAAATAGCGTTATTAATAGTAGTATGGTTACTTTGCTGTTTAGAACATTTGAGTCAATTATGTGGTCTTAGATGTGTGAATTTACACAGAATTCTTGAAAATAAATACAGTTTTTAGTATTGCATGTTTTTATTTATGGTCATTTACTGTAGCTGTCGGCTTTTAGTTACGTATGGATAGGTATTCAACGACATTGGACATAAACGCGAGTCGGACTAAAACACGAAGGATTCCATAGCATAATCCGAAAAAAAAAAACACGTTACTTGTATGGGGGGCTCCCATCTCCTCTTACGGTTCTTGATATACAGCCGGCCCGCTGACAGACAGACGGACGGACAGCGGAGGCTTAGTAATAGGGGTACATTGGCTACCTTCTGGGTACGGAACCCTAAAAACAAGTCATATATCTGTCAACGCTTTCGCTGCGGCTCTGTCTTGCACGCCAGTCTCAGTATTATACTGAGTATAATTTAAGTCGAGTAGACTACAATGTCGAATACCTTTGAAATAAACCTTGAATCGTAAAATGGTCTGAACCTACCCTAAATATTTTTGAAATAGCTTTCCAACGGTACCTCACACGATGGAATAAACTACTTAAATAAAATCATCCCCCTTTGTGTATTGGAGTATGGGAGGTAGCAAAAAAAGATTAGTAAAAAAACTTTTTATTACAAAAATATATAACCGACTTCCAAACAAAACACTACAAAGAATAAAATAACCTTAATTTCGGAAGTCGGTGTTTTTGGTTTTGTTTCTTTGTTTTTTAACACCGACAGTGTTTTGTTAGGAAGTCGGTTATATTTTTTTGTACAAAGTTTTTTTTTTCACTTTTAAGTGGTGATACTTGGACGACGTCTTCGTCAACGCAGAAATTGAAATAAGCAAAAATGCTCATAAAATAAAAACTACTGAATCAAACTGAATTAAATTTTTATGGGACCAAATGGCAAGTATACTGCATCGAACTAAAAAAGAATCACAGAAATCCGATCAGAAACTTCGGAGTAATCGGTGTAAAAAAAAACACCGAATTGAGAACCTCCTCCTTTTTTGGAAGTCTGTTAAAAATGATTTTCCAGATTTTGTTACAATTTTATCGACGTGATTAAGGTTTCATAAAATTTTACTTTAGGCATCTTTTGATGCTTTGTTACATCGAAGATATAATAATTTAATCATTAATAAAAACGTTTATGGTACAACTGTATCTTCTACTTTGGAGTGCTTTATTCAGTTTATTATGTTCCATACAGTAATACACCAAAAATAATTTCGTGAAACAGAGAAGTACTGATAATTTTTCGTCCGAAATTATTTTTTTTTTTTTCTATGAAAATATGATCCGAATTCAAACAAAAAGTAACTAATAAAAAGGTGTGGTGTGGTGTGGCTTGAAAAAAAAATTGTCTATTTAAATGTAAAATAATATTTTTAAACAATTGTTGTGTACAGCGTTACAATCACTATAAATCTCTGGAAACGTGATCTGTAGCTTTAGTCCTGGCCAAGCGCTCGATTTTGTAATAGCGCCCTTAATATCAACAATCATGCCAAATTACAGCTTTGCTGCATCAATAGTCTTTCAGTAAACCCACTGACGTACAGACAGCGAAACTATAGGAGTTTCTTGTTTTATTACGGAACCCTGCAAAACTCTCAACTGAACCTCCCAAGTGGATGTCACGTAAAATAACTCTAATTGCGGCACACGCGAGCCATAATCACAAATAATGAGATTACCGTAGTCATTACACCGTGACGTACGCAATACGCATGTCGCACGCCCCTCGAGGTCAGCTTGTACGAAAATTCGTTCATATTATTATGGTCATGTACGTTTTTTGGTGACACGAATATTGTATTAAGGACGTGGCTGATTTAGTGCTCGAGGTCCCTTTCTATCTACACTAATATTATAAAGAAGAAAGATTTGTTTGTTTGAATTGAATAGGCTCCGAAACTACTGGACCGATTTGAAAAATTCTTTTAGCATTGGATAGCTACATTATCAGGGAGTAACATAGGCTATATATTATCCCCGTACTCCCACGGGAACGGTAACTACGCGGGTGAAACCGCGTGACGTCCACTAGTGTCAAATAAACGGATTCAGGTTTTTAGTAGTTGTAGAATTTTTCCATAGAGTTACCTTTACTGCGGCCCTGGAACGCAAAGGGCATTAGAAGGAACACGGATGGGTTTTAGTCAGTAAGAGTCTTTGGAGGTATGCGGAACAGAGAGTAAAGTCCCGCAAACCTCCATCGAATAGGGAGGATCCCCCGAATAGGCGGTTATTTTTGCCTGGCGGGCTACTACCCGATAGTTGATATTCTGATGTATATGTTCAAATCGCACGGTAAACTCTGCTTGTGCGATGCAGGATTTCAACGTAGTAGTTCGCTGCTAGTTGCATAGATGGCGTCGCGGTTCTTTTTATTGCGATGTAAATTTGCTCCGTTGGTTTTTCTTGTGGCGGCACTGACACTCACTCCTGCTCCGCCCAGAGCGGGAAGAGTCATTTAAAGATTGCCATAAAAAAAACCCGGCCAAGTGCGAGTCGGACTCTCACACGACGGGGTTCCGTACCATAAACTGAAAAAACACATGTGTCTTGTATCACCCCCTCTAATTTTTTATTGATTTTTTATTATAAATTTTTGTTATAGCGGCAATAGAAATACAAACTGGAAATTTCAATTGTATACCTATGACGGTAAGACGGACAAACGAACGGGCAGCGAAGGCTTAGTAATAGGGTTCCCTTTGTGTACGGACCCCTAAAAAGTTGTTCTAGTACGTCTAGAAGTTTTTTGCTAATCCTATCCAACTTATATTGTAGTAATTATATTTAGTAGCTTTTGTCAGCGGCATCGCCCGCGTGGTTGTCAAAAATTATGTATGTAAAAAGAAATTACAACAGTGATAAATCCAGGTCCAGCAGCCAGGTCAGCAGGGCCCCAAGTCTGCTATTATAATAGTGTCAGAATGGTTTATCATTGATTTCATAATGGTTGATTTTGACAAGATTTTATGCCATTTCTTTCAATGGAGTGTCAGTGGTTGACCACTGAAACTCATAATGACGCTTTTATATCCAGTGAAGAAATGAAGAAGAAATGGCATAGAATCTTGTCACAATCAACCATTATGAAATCAATGATAGACCATTCTGACACTATTGTAATAGCGGACTTGGGGCCCAGGTCAGGTGGTCCTAATCCAGTTATGAATTGTCTGTGATTTATGTTCCATCCAAATCTGTTCAGCCTTTGAACCGTGAGTGATTAACAGACATACATACAGACTTTCCTATTTATAATATTAGTAGGAAGTATGGTATCACGATGACGCAGCATCTTTAATAAAATGCATACATAAGCGTTTATAAAAACCTATGATATAAATATTTTTCAATTAAGTTGGTCATCGTGAAAAGCAAAAAATATGCACGACTAGTCTCTGCCAGCGGCTTCGCCCTCGTTGAATCGAAAATTATCCCAAGGGATTTTACTCCCGGGATAAAAAGTATCTTTTGTCCTCTTCCAGGACATAAGTCTACCAGTGTAGCAAGTTTCGTCTAAATCCGCTGAGGAAATTGAGTATCTTATGCTATAGTTCAGTATAGAATATTTTCGAAAACTTGTCATCATCATCATCATATCAGCCAAAAGACCTCCACTGCTGAACATAGGCCTCCCCCAAAGGGGGGAGGGATTGCCATAATCACCACGCTTGGCTGGCGGGTTGGCGATCGCAGTGTATGGTATTGCGTTTTACAGAGAACGCTGCTGCCCATTCTCTGGTGAGTCCCTTAGTCGCCTCTTACGACACCCACGGGAAGCGATGGGATGGTATTATTCTTTTACGGCACCATACGGCACTGGCCGACACCATACGGCAAAAGTTAAAAACTAGAAAACTTGTACCGACTAATAAAGTAGCTCGAGTCGTGAGCACAGATGAATGCAGCAGGGAGATCTCGCCAATGTCCGGTGGGCGAACGAAACGTGCAAGCGCAATAGTCGATGAGCATTGTCTGACGAACCAATAACGTGAAGCGTCAGAGCTGTCGTCGTCAAACCGACCAATGGAGAGTGCTCATGACTTGTGCCGGGTATTATACGCATATGTTTAAACAATAAATAATAATAATAATCTTTATTTATTGTACAAAAAACACTCAGATTGTAGTACATGTTACAGTTTTTACAAAGTATTTTTAAATCTCTGGCAATTAAGTGGGTTTAAAAAAACTGGCCAAGTGCGAGTCGGAGTCGCGTGCAAAAGTTTCCGAACGAATTTAATTTTTTTAATGTGTTATTTAAACATTATAGAATTCTTATCTGTAATATATAGGTAAAGATCTATTATCTCCATTTTTTTTCAAAATGTTAGGCTCAGTAGTTTCGGAGATAAGGGGGAGGAATCATTTTTCGTCTGATTTCTGTTTTTTTTTATGAAAAAAAATATATTTAAAATCCTTTCATTTGATATGTCACAGAATATTGTTCAAAAAACTTTTTTTTTAATTTTCTAATTTGACCTCCATACTAAAAATTTAATGATTTACGTAAGGCGTCCGTGTTTGGGTCACAGAAGTCCATATGTGTACCAAATTTCAACAGAATCGGTCCAGCGGATCCGGAGACAACTGGCTATGACTGACGGACAGACAGACAGAAACCCGTGTTTTAGGAACCCTAAAAATTAGCAAAGTCAGTCCATTCGCTTTAGCTTACCAACGAGCAGCATTTTATACAGATTCATATCCCTCTTTCCAGGTACACGAACTCTCCCCGGAAAAGCTAAAGAACCGCGAGGTGGTGCACATAGACATCGCTCACGACCCGCTGCCGTCGGCCGACTACAAGGCGGAGACCGACCCCACAAAGTTCAAGTCCGTCAAGACCGGCCGCGGGCCGCTCACCAGCCCCAACTGGAAGAACGACGTCAAGCCCGTCATGACGTGCTACAAGCTCGTCAGCGGCGAGTTCAAGTGGTTTGGACTGCAGGTCAGTTTTACACTAGGGCTTGCTGAGGCCAGTGCAGTCCTTGCCAGGACTGCGAAATTGTTCGAAAGAGTTACAGTGGTACCCAATTGATAAGGCGCGTCGTGAATCTTCGTTCGCACAGAAAAGAAAACATGGCCCCGAAGATTAACAGAAAACAATCTTACAATCAACCTTAGCACATTACTATAAGGTTCATAATACACTGCAGCTGTTATTTCCTTCTCACTCGCAAATCACGTCCATGCCACGCGCGCTAACATAGCGGCAGCTGCCGACCACTAGCGGTACAGAAAAAAGAAGCGCGTTACGTGGAGCGTGCCGATTGGTCAAGAATATTGACTTGGGTCGCGAGGTTGTCGACATGTGATATGTGGATTCCGCAATCATTGTACCGATAGTCGTATCAGCCAATGGCTTAATAACCACGAGCCTCGACCAACACCTCAGGAGGCTCTCGTTGGGCAGCTGGATCAAGGGCTTGATCCAGAAAGCAGTACTCCTGGACACGGCGCGCATAGTTAGGAGGTTCCTCTCTCAGGAGCCCTGACCGCCGGTAGCTTGGACCCTGTTCTCGCTACGCGGGCTACTGTTTTTATACAACCTGTAACAGAATAAACGCAATACCTCTTAAGGGGTCATTGTACTCATCATTATGAACAACTTTCACTATGGGACCAATACTGAACTCGCGAAAAAAACCGACTCCCCCATACATTTCTGTACGCAAAACTCGACAAAATGTACTGAACAGCTGTTTTTTTAAAGTTGTTCATAATGATGAGTACAATGACCCCTTAAGAGTTATTGCGTTTATTCTTTTACACGTTATATTTTAAATGTTTTTTTTTAATGAAAAATTCAAAAATGTAAAAATATGTTGTTTTAAAAATGAATAAAGGAGATAATAATAAAAAACCCTTTGTTTTTTATTATTATCTCCTTTATTAATTTCTCTAATAATATAACACATCAATATTTTCTTGCGTAGGCGTATTTCGCTGTGCTATTAAACCGTAATTATTATTTAAACCATGTTGAAAGAAAGAAAGAAAAAGCGTTTATTTGCGCCAAGCATGACGCATACCAAAAAAATAAATAAAACAAAATTACAATCTTATAACAATTGGGAATATATGCGTCACATTCGCGCAAAACGGCCATCGCTCAGCATAATGCTAAGGACTCGTGTGCGAGACAGAACCACAGCGCTGGTTTTCAGCGACCTTCATGTTTCTTCACTAATTTATTCTGTTTCTGTTCTTTCAGAGTAAAGTAGAAAATGTGATCCAGAAGTCGGAGCGACGGTTGTTCACTATTTTCCATAGGTTAGTAACGACTTTTTTTTTACAAGTGGTTGTCGATTTTCAAATGACCATTTCAACGATTCATATCAAAGAGGACTTTTTCAAAACTATGGGCTGCATTGCAATACGAACTTGGTCAAGTATGATAACTATCTCGAATTCAAATAATATGCAGTGGCTTTTGTCCATCAGATTATTTCTATTAAACCACTGAACCGGTTTTGTTACGACGTAATATATTTAGTTACTAGCTGTCTCGTGCCAACTTCGTTGGGCGGTACTTTTCGGGTTATTATACAGCCTTTGGCACACACAATTAACGTGGGTTTCTATTGGTAAAAGAATTTTCAAAGTCGGTTCAGTAGATCCAGAAACTCACTAACTTTACCTCTTTATAATATTAGTATAGATTACCTCTTTATAATCTATACTTTTTTAATATATAAATCTGAAGAGTTTGTTTGTTGGTTTGCTTGCTTGAACGCGCTAATCTCAGGAACTACTGGTCCGATTTGAAAAATTCTTTCAGTGTTAGATAGCCCATTTATTGAGGAAGGCTATAGGCTATATATCATCACGTTTAGACCAATAGGAGCGGAGCAGATGAAGTTCGCAGGTCAACTAGTATTAGTATAGATTTCGAAGATTTTTTTCCGAAAGGTTTATATTCTGTTTGTGCAAAAAAAAATGGATAAACCTGCTTCAGTATTCATAATTATTTCTTCTACAGCTTATTTTTTATCATTCACAGACTTTAAGATAAAATTAATATGCAAGATAGTAGTATCACGAGTGTGCACTTGCCGATATAAGATAAATATTTGAAATAGTTAATTAAATAAAAACCTTTTTTTTGACAAATTTTCTCAACCTTCGCTTTGGCCTAGAAACCTGACAAACTTTGGAAATATAGTCTGGGGACTACGAGATTAACGGCCTTTGGTAGTGCTTGTCGATAACCGACACTTCTCCCGAATTTCTTATTTAATTAGACCTTTAGTAGGGGACTCTAGTTGGTAACTCTTGGGCCTTTCTCCATACAAACGCATTCCGCTGTTTTCTTCGTGGATAATACTGCTAAAGCAATGATTTTTTTCCAAAAAATCTAGATCGAATTAGTACGTGCCTCTATATTTTTCTTTTTTTCTAAACATAATTTCTTAAAGAATTATGACAATCCAAAAATCAGAAAAAACATCCCGTTTTTACCGCCACGTTCGGACGACTATCAGACAAAGGAGAATGAGCAACATACTATGGCACTTGGTTGCGCAACTTTTGACACAGTAAAGTAGTGAAAATTAACCACAAAAAAGGGTTAGTGTCATACTTTAAAACAAGGTTAAATACAAAATTAAATATTGTGGTGTTTTTGAAAAAAAAAAAGCATAAGTTGAGTACCTGTTGAGGTTATTATGTTACATTTCAAAACAATTCGTTTTGAAACCAATAGAGATTCAAAACTGGCACATATTTTACATTATTTGGTACATAATAATTGAGTATTACTTATGTACCTCTCAGAAAAACCACACTTCTAACAATTTATCTGTCAAGTGTAAATCAATAACACAACTTACCCTTTAATTAATTATAAGAATTGTTTAATAGTTACTATCAAATTGTTTTCTTTTTATTAACCATATTCTCGGCTTAACCAGCAGTTAACACGGTAAACAGAAAACACCATTTTGTAATGTCTGACATTTCATCGAATAGACCGAATAGTGTTGTGACCAAACAATAGATTACGGAGTCATAATCGTCCATTACACTATAGATTATATCTTAATTGTTTTATTTTTGCCTAGAAATTCAAAAAAAAAAAAAATCAAAATCAAAAAGTCGTTTATTCAAATTAGGCTGAGAGCCAGCACTTTTTGAACGTCAAGTTTTACAAAAGACAGTCCCCCAAAACGCCCGCCCGTCACCACTTCCTAGTGTTTTAGCTGTGGAGAAGAAGTGGCCAACAAACTCCCCAGCAACACATCTGTCTGTTACGTTTTAAGAACTTGAATCTATATAAAAGTATGCTAAGTAATTAATACATGACACAAAATTTATAACTTGTTAGCTAGCACACTATGATACTGATAATGATAGAAATGTATATATATAAAAAAACAACGAATTGACCTACATAGTCAGATTATAAAAAAAATAATAATAATAATAAATAAAAAAAAAACAAAAACAATATTATATGAATACATATAACCTGTCATAAGCTAATTACTTAAAGAGAAAGAACATGATAATTATGACATTGTCTTGCGTTTAACACAGCGACCAACTATTCTTATCGTCTAAATAATCATTAATAGAATAGTATGCCTTCGAACAAAGGTTAGATTTAACTTTAGCTTTAAATGAGTTAAAAGGCAGGTCAAGAAAAGAAAGTGGAAGTTTATTGTATAAACGGATACCGAGCCCCACAAATGAGTCGTGGACCTTACGAAGTCGGTGGGAAGGAGCATGTAGCTTGTGCTTGTTTCTGGTGTTAAAGCTGTGAATGTCGCTCGTTTTACTGTATAAATATATATTTTGCCTAATATATAAAATGTTTGCAAAAATGAATTGAGATGCTACCGTGAGAATTCCAATCTCTTTGAAAATTTCTCTTAAAGAAACTCTTGACCCTAGCTGATATATTGCACGCACGGCACGTTTTTGTAAGACAAATATATTTTGTATATCAGCAGCTTTTCCCCACAATAGAATACCGTAGGACATAACGCTATGGAAATAACTAAAATAGACTAACCGAGCTGTGTCAACATCAGTAAATTGTCTTACTTTCCTGACGGCGTATGCGGCAGAGCTGAGCCTTCCCGATAGGCTTGATATATGTGGGCCCCATTGTAGTTTGGAATCAACAGTTATGCCCAAAAATACTGCTGTGTCTACAGTTTCAAGCACCTCGTCACTTAAGATTACATTGGGTCCTAAATTTCTAACATTAGGCAAGGCAAATTTTATACATTTCGTTTTCTTGGCATTTAGAACTAAATTATTTGTCGTAAACCAATCCGTAACCATTGAAAGAGCGTTGTTTACGTTATCGAAATCTTGTCTATTCCTATCTACTTTAAATATAAGAGAGGTATCATCCGCAAACAATACTACGTCACAGATACCCTTTAAGAAGAATGGTAGATCGTTTATGTACACCAGAAACAAGAAGGGACCCAGTATTGAGCCTTGAGGCACACCTAGATACACTGGTAGCCCGGAAGATTTCACACCATTGACATCAACACATTGGAACCTATTATGTAAATATGAATCAATTACTTTAAGAGCTTCGCTTTGGAGACCGTAGTGACGTAGTTTACGCAAAAGCGTGTCATGGTGTACGCAATCAAAGGCTTTGGAGAGATCACAGAAAACTCCAATTGCATTTTGAGACTTCTCCCATGCGTTAAATATATGTTTTAGGAGAGCGACACCCGCATCTGTAGTCGAACGACCTTTTGTAAAGCCGTACTGTTCATTATGGAGTAGTCTATTTAAATTAAAATGTATTAACAACTGCTTGAGTATTAACTTTTCAAATATTTTGCTAAATGCAGGTAAGATGGAGATAGGCCGGAAGTTGCCTATGTCGTTTTTATTACCTGATTTAAACAAAGGTATGACTTTACTACTCTTCATAAGATCAGGAAAAGTTCCTAAATCCACGCATTTATTAAACGTTACAGCCAGGTAGGGAGCTACTATGTCTATTATATTACTCAAAAGTTTTATGGAAATGCCCCAGAAGTCACCTGTGTTTTTAGATTTAAGTGTATTGAAAACGTCAACTACATCACTTGGTCTAACGTGCTCAAAACTAAATAATTGATTACACTTAGGCACACTACTATGCAACAGGTTTTCAGCTTTAGAAGAGGATGAATTTAAGGAGCGAGTTGTAGTTATAGGAATATTGGAAAAAAACTCATTAAATGCCTGAGCTACGACTGCAGCATCAGTCACTAATTTGCTGTCGACTATAATCTCTAACTGATTGTCTCGTTTAACCGATTTGCCCGTTTCATTGTTAATGATTTGCCAAGTGGCTTTTACTTTATTATTAGAATTTTTAATTTTCTCACTTAAAAATTTTGATTTAGCAACAACGCAAACCTTTTTATATAATTTAGAATATTTTTTAACATACTCTAAAAAAGGGATATCAAACCTGTATTTTTTAAAACCATATAACTCATATAATCTCGCTCTACTTTTATATATACCTGCAGTAGCCCATTGGTTGAAACCAACGGAGGTACCTTTAATGTTTATGGTTTTTGTCTTAAAAGTGGATTGATATTCTTTTTGCACAACATCAAAAAGAGCTCCATAAATTTTATTTGGATCCTCATGTTCTATCAAAGACGGTGTAATTTTATTAGCTATATTATTTTGGAACTTTTTGCAACGACTAGCTGTATAAGGCCTGCATTCAATTTTATGCGACTTTTTATTTTTTGGCATAGGTAAGCTAATTAATAGGCCACAGTGGTCAGACGTTAAGTCACTTAACACTAATTTATGTTCGGCATCACAATTACTAAAGATATTATCTAGACAAGTCGATGAAGATGCCGTGATCCTAGTTGGTTCATAAAACAAGTTAACCAAGTTATAAGACCTAAATAGATTCAGAAGTCTGATACTTAATGGAGTAACATCTAAAATATTTACATTAAAATCTCCACATACAACTATACTTTTATTACTTGATTTTAATTTATTAAGTGAATCTTCCATTACCGATTCGAAAAGACCAAAATCACCAGAGGGCGGTCGATACACGCAAACTATAACGTATCGCTCGAGTTCAACACAAGACAACTCAATAGTGCGCTCAATAGAAAGATTAACTAAATCTAAACGTTGTTTACATTTTAATTTGTTTGAAACAAGGACTAATGATCCACCGCGAATAGCACTTTTTCTTACAAACGCACTTTGTACGGTAAAGTAATTATCATTAATAAAAACTACTTCATGCTCTTTCAACCAATGCTCAGTTAAACATAACACCTGAACATCATAATTCTCTATAAATAAACTTAACTCAAGTTCCTTGCCGGACAGGCCTTGCATATTTTGATGTACAATATTCAAAATATGAGGCTTTTCCGTTGTCGAGTTTAATAGTTTAAACTCTTATGTGTATCAATAGAAATGTTAGTATCATTACTAACAGTATGCGTTGGTACACCACATATACCGGTGTCACACTGTATATTGAATGCTAAAAGATTAGCAATATGTCTCCTACAACTAGGTGGTAAATACATATTATAACTAGTCAGTTTGTAATCAGTAATAAATTGATTACAATCAAAATATAAAATAGCGTCACTATGACGATAGGTCCTATTATAAATTAGCATATTTAAATCAAAAATGTGCCTGTTTAGGTCCTCAGATAAATATTGAGAGTAAGGCAAAGCACAGAAAATAAATTTACAAGTATTTATCTCACTTAGATGTAACATTAAATTGACAGATTTAATTATGTCTTTTTTACCTACAGCTAAACTATCCCCAAATAATATTATAATAGTTGAGTTGGGGTTTATTTTTGACAATTTAATATTCCTAATTAATTGGCAAAAACTGGCGCCGGGTAAACAATTATTTATTACGTAATGGTTTGAACACTGGTTAAATACACTACCAAAACCCTGACCAAATTTGTCAGAAAATACATATGTTGTGTTAATCAAATTATTTGAATTAATGCTATTATTAACACTATTATTAACAGTACAGCTACCTACAGGCTGAGCTACCGAGGGTGTGACTGTAACATGCTGAGGCTGTGGTGCCTGGGAGCAAGCACAGCTGCAAGAGAGATTATTTGTCAGAGACTCATACCTCTCCGCATTGTATGTTACCAGGTCCACCAGCTCATTAGCCTCCTGCAAGCGTTTACTCAGATCCAGTTGAGAAGCCTCATATTTACTAAATATTTCCTTAAGGGTTTGTTCCCTAACAAATAGTTCATCCTGAAGGTGCTGAGTATCCTTTTCATACATGAGTTTACATAAATTTAACTCATCACTACTATCTTTTAATTGAAACATTAAATTGATATTTTTTTGCCTTAGTTCTAAATTCAATTTGTTGACTTTTTGTTTTTTTAATTTTTTATGGATTCTCCTAATTAATCTATTAACTTTAATATATTTTTTTATTTTATTATGGCCTCTAAATAAATTACATTTATTAATGGTTTCATTGGTTAAGTCTATTGTAACCATTGGTTCTACACAAATTGGTCCGGACCCGCTACCAACTAACTCATCATAAAGTCTGCTGGTCTTCGCAGACTCTTCACCGGCCTTAAGAGCTTCCAAGTGGGTAATAGAATTGTGGGCTCTGGTTAACTCCAATTCCAGCTCAGATATACGTCTCAAAGCCAGTTCATGTGTGTCGCTGCAGTGCTGGAAATTAGACACAAGTTGACGGAGCTGTTGATGCTGGTCCAGTATGTCCATATGCTGAATGTCTAGTTCAGCCAACTGGTTTTTTAACTGGGTGTTCTTTTGATTGATGAGTTCAATTTCCACTTCGCTATCATCCCTTTCCTGTAGCAGCTTATTGCACTGGTCCTTACAAGATTCCAACTCTTTCAACGTTGCCCTCAGTTTTTCCTCCAAGGATGCAGCTCTACGGGTCAACATGTTGACAGGTCAACCCCAGAGGCACCCTGGAATTTGAAAAGAGATAGCTAAGTATATGAGAGAATAGGAGATATAGAAAAGCTAGTAGAAAGTTTCTAAGGTGAGAGAATGATTTTAAGTTAAAAACAAATTAATAGACGAAATTAAGGTTAAATTAAAGGCAAGATGTATGTGATAGCTGTATTAGGAATTGTTATATTAATTATTTATATAAAAAAAAACATAGGGAAAAAACACAAATTAATTTTGAGGGTACTACCTACAGTTTTATAGTGAATGTTAATCTAATTTCTTATAATAAGCTGGAAAAAATATGACCCATCAACTAATTATGACAGGGATAGTAATAACTGGTTACTTGATACTAATGATGTTTATCTTAATCAAAATAAAATGTACAAAAGAACATTCATGACCAGTGCAATAGAAGGGTTATTTATGACACTATTCACAGGGATGAGCTGTGAAAACGTTTATGGGCGATTTTTGTAATATTAATTATATAAATAAGCCAGTAATTAAAAGAAAATACTCCCCGAGTTAGGTGGTGATTTCAAATCCGTCCGTTAGGTGACAGCTGGAACTAGTTTAGCGATTTTCTCATTGATTTTGCAGTGAAACAACTCACTAACACAAATCCTTGATATTTATAACTATATCTATTGTTTTTTAACACATTTATCAATTATTTAACACGGAACAATATTAAATTTATATTTTTATTTAACACGAAAAATTTTGACGGCCGGCGGCCAGTGTTGCCTATTACAATCAAATTGCTTTTTAACGAAAGAAATTGTAACATAATCGAAGAATAATAATAATGACAACTCTTAATACTTTTTAGTTGCGAATGTAGATTATTTTGTTGTTCCACGATTTATGTTAACGTTTAATCAATCGATTATAATTGAAAAAGGAGTCAATTCACTATTATGCAACAAATGACGTATTTATTTTATTGTAAACAAATTATATACTAATTAAATTTAAAATAGAAATCCCACAAATGATTTCAATGAATTTGGGTAAAAAAAACATTAAAAATAATATCAAGAATTATGCATTACCTCCAATGGCTTTACGCGTCAAAAAGTGAGACTATAAGTGCCCAATTTCATTTGATAAGTTTTTACCAAAATAGAAGCATAGTAAAGTCTTTCTCTAAATTCAGATATATAATTTTTATAGAACAGTCCAGTTTTGAAGAAGAAAACAGCGGAATCGAAAACGTCTTTTGGTCAAGGTTTTATAGGTAAAATCAGCCTCTGCTGCAGTTGTCGCTTTCGCACTTTACTTGATAGGACGCAGCGCGACGGCATCGGCAATAGTTTCTTCAAATACCAATTTTCCAAATTCCTCGGGACTGAAGTCCCCTCTTAATATTACTGAAGAATGAATCAAATGCAGTAATTTCGTCGTAATATCGCCCTCTGGGCGTCCCTTAGAGACATCAAACACCGTGTTTATATTCAATATCGATTTTCATTGAATTAATTTAATCTTTCAGACATGTGTTCTGCTCAATCGACGATTGGTTCGGCATGACAATGGCTGACATCCGCGCCATCGAGGATCGCACCAAGGAAGAGCTGGAGAAGCTGCGGCGCGAGGGAGAGGTGCGGGGCATGCGTGCCGAGAACGAGTAGGCGTGCTTGCGTGCAAGCGTGCGAGCGGGCGCGCGTGCGTGCGTGCGTGCGTGCCAGCGTGCGAGCGTGTGTGCCAGCGTGCGAGCGTGCGCGCGTGCGTGCGTGCCAGCGTGCGAGCGTCGGGCGCGGCTCCACACAACCCCCAAGCGTTCCTTCACAACCAAATGCTTGAAAAAGCTATATACTTGAATTAAAAATTCATTTCGGTATTAGACTTACTATATAAATGTTAGGCGTTTGACTAAAGGGGTAATTTCACGCGTTGAAAACAATAATGTTTTGTCCATTATAGTGTAATGTAGCTCAGTTTATTTGAGGATTTATGAATTGATTGCGTGGTGTCGTAGTACAGGAGCGATGCCATTTGTAGTGTTTCCTCAGTAAAGCAATAAACCGCGCTCGGGGACTTACGCTCACTGCCCGAGCTCGTACCGACCTGAGATTGCGTAGGTATGGTGTTACCATGAAAAAATTAATACGAATGTAATAGGTATGTCAACACTCGACCTTGTCACGTTTGTTGTATGAATTTCAAGTAATATAGTACAATAAAAGTAATTATTGTGAAGTTATTTAGAACCTTGCATTTCTCTTTTTTTTAGTGTTTTTTTTTTCTGGATGTCTTCCTTATGAATTTGAAGGAAGCAACGCAAAATCGCGACCGTGTGAAGGCCTTCCCCCAACAGTGGGATAGTACAGGCTAGTAATAATTTTAGACACGGCGCGGATCGCTGGCCACCGGTAGCTTGGCCCTGTTTCCAACTGGTGTAGGCCACTATTTATTATGTTTTTAAATATTTTTTATCACCGTATTCTGATATTTAAAAATATAATTCATATTTATACACTATTCATAAATAGAATATAAATAATATATTTTCGCGAGTTTTATGAAATATAAATTAGTTTAATAAGTTATAATGGCATGAGAAAGCCAAAATTATAAAACTTCTCAACAATATTTTTTTGTATGCCGAAGTATTTTTGTATCACTGATTTATTCCGAGAGACATCCGTCAAGACAGACATGCACCACCTACCTTTGCGATTGTTTTTCCATGGTAACACTATCAAACAACTGCTGGCAGTTGTAACAATGCGGACATATTACTTTTATACTTATTTTCACTCCTTCTGTATTGTTGTGCTTCATAAATCAATATATGTATGACATAGAGAAGTGCCCGGGACCCATTGAACCCAGCAATCTCAGTTCAAGCAAGGGCATAGATTACCATTAGAAAAAATGATATAATATGGTATAGATAATATTTAATAACTAATAAGTCAATGTAGTCAGTGGTTAACAGGTAGTGTTGTCGTTACCTAATTAATTAATTATTAAAAAAAATATATAAATGTAATTCAATTTGACAACTACATTGCAACGAGACCGGTGTGACAGTGGCCAGAGTTATATGTATCGTTCTGTTAGTTGAGCCTTGAGCTTGTCTGTTGTGTATTTATATAATAAAGTTATTAGTTCTGCGCAATAGTACCGTATGTTAGTTCTGGCACATAAATAAAATATCGGTGCAATATTTTTTTTAAAATGGCAACCCCCTGGTAGTCGGGTTCTGTGAGGGTGTTGCAAGGTGAATGTATTTAAGGTGCGGTGTCTATGGGATTATTTTTATTATGGTAACCTCGTTAACTTATTTATGGGGGACGGGTTCAGGTTGCAACATCCTCGGCTAGTGATTTTTTCAAATATATTTTGTATTAATAAGTTTTTTGTTGTTTAACAAATCAGTATTTTTAATAATTGTGTGACATTCCAGTTTGTACCGACGGTGACGTTGCTATCGTTTGCTACTTACATTTTGTTCGCTCTCTTGTGTTCACGCAATGTATGGGATCAGTGGATGTGGAATCATTGAATCAGTACAAGATGAAATTCAATGTGGATCTTCAAGTTCATAGTGGATTATGTTCCTGTTTTAACCAATAATCGGGTGCAGCCATGTATGTGTCGTAGGGCTCGTTACCTCCCGCGCGACCTCCACAAACTGTGAGGGCTCGGGGAGGGAACGCGGCGTTTCTGCTTAATATTGCACTTTTTTTAAATTAAGTTTTTTACTTATGTTGTAATAAGTTTTACATCAAATACAGCGTGATACTATATTTGCGAGTAGTCTTTTTTTTGTAGAGCTATTGAAATTGTTGCCAACCCGCTTGTAGCATCGCCTAGTGCTTCTGTTGATCACCTCGTACTTAACTTGCTCGCGAGAACTTCCATAGAGTAGCGGCGCCTGTCCGGGCTCCTGTAATATATAGAAGCTTCGCTTGATGTTGTTAAAGCATTTGTTGCAGTTACCAAATAAAGTTAAGTACACAAATTATTTTATTTTATTTCCACCTCAAACTGGTCCTTGGATGCATGTTTTGTAATTCCTTAAGCTTGTAAGTACTTTGTCGCTCCATTCCCTAAGTAGATAAAGAAAATTTCATCGATGCATAGTTATCTATAGTTGCTAAAATTGTCAATTTTTAAATGTTTAGCTAATTAAAACGTTTCAAAGTTCTTGCATTGATAAGTATAATGTAATAAATAACATTTGTTGTAAAATGTACTATGAATATTTTGAGGCCAACACAAATAAAATAATTTAATCTGTTGTGAATTGTTTCTGTTATTGATTGAATTCAGTATTACACAATATGCGTTGACTCTGGTATTACACTAAGGGGTGACAACATGAACCAAACGAAAAAAACTCACTGTGAAAGTTAGGTGATTTGAACTGCCATTCCACACAGAAGCTATAAATTCAAATTCAAATATTTTATTTCCGATAATATCCATATAATTTTAGTAGTAGAATAAATTAGCAGAATAGCAGGCTAATAATAATAGGCTTAAGCGGTGATAGCTTAGTTAAACCTATAAGAACCTATTAAACCAGATCTTCCTTGGACAAAATCTTTACCATTTAGGCAGTCTGTCCATTGACGCGGAGCTAGGTAGCAGAGCGGAGTAATGCGTAGCGGAGTCGCGGACTGTCTCTCCATTGATGAGGAGCGAGGTAGTGCAGAGCGGAGTTGTGGACTGTGCGGAGCTGACGCGACGAGTCATTTGAGCGGGCGGCCGGTTTTTTCTGGTATCTCGCTCCGCTTCCCGGTTTTGAATGAATTTTTAAACAAATTTGCAAATCCCTGTTCACCGAATCGGACCGGAGATTTTATGCAATTCCATTGGTTAAATATTAAGACTGCTCCGTTCCGCTCCTTTCTCCGCTATAGGACGAACCAATGAAATAAATATACATACACCTGAAAAACATAACACTCTTTCTTTAAACTTAATATATGGCAGTAGAAATTTTTAAAATTAATGACAAACGCTTGTTTTATTGGTCAAGCGGGAAGAAGTGGCCATAGAATGAATTGTCGTAAGATAAAATAATGTGGGCCATCATGTTACAACACTTTATCAACCACCTAGACAACAGGGATGCCTTCCTTTTTTTTTTTTTTTTTTTAACGGGGGGAAATCCTCATGGATGTCCTCCGCCCTGGGGCGGGCGGAGGGGTCTGTCAGACTCTTACTGGCTAAAACCACCCCGGTGTTCCATCTCTCACCTACGCCGGAGATCGCGGGAGCTTACGACTTCCGTAATCCCCGGCTGGTGCCGGCCCGCCTCTGCGGGCCACCTCGGGTCAGCGGGGGGAGTGAGGTGTTTGACTCCCCCCGCGACGTCAGAGAGGGGCGCACGGGAACACCACGCGCCGCCACCTCGGGTCCAGATGAATGGGGGGCGACGGACATCCCCTAGTCCACCGCCCCTGGACCCAGTTAGGGGGGCCGGAAGAGGGCAGCGTATGCCCTCCTCCGACGCCCGGTGCGTCTGCTGCGGGCCGGGAGGGAGGTCGAGATCTCCCTCTCCCTTTCCGCAGCCTCCTTCTGCGCGATAGGGATGCCTTCCTAGCTCAAAGCGGAGACACTAACTAAATACGTAGTTAAGGTATTCTGAGCCTGGGGGGCTACTCTCTAAGCCTGAAGTCCGTAGTTTTGGCCTTAGCAGCGGGCGTATTCTACTCCGTATCACCTAACCACTAAGAATGAATGAATCGTAAGTCCATTGGTGATACAGAGTAGAATACTAAGCTCGAAACTACGGACTTCGGGCTTAGAGAGTAGCCCCCCTGTTAAACATACTGCTACATCCTGTTGAACCGGTGCTAAGCAAAAATGGCCTTTTTCGTGGATGGGAAATCACCAAATGACTGCTTCTGCTGTGGGCGGAGCGGGGGAGGGAGTGTCAGACTCTTTACTGCCTAACTCACCCGTGTTCCTCCGAATGATTTGTGTTTCAGGGCCGCGGTAACTCTCGAACAATTTCACAACCTTGACAGACACCAGGAGCCTAATTGCGAAAAAAAGAAATTAATACAGTCGATCACATGTTCTTTCATTTTGTCATTTTAACAGATAAATATTATACCTACTGAATCGACTAGCATCTGACAGCGGCTTCGACCGTGTGGCAGTCATTGAATACTTTAAGGAAACCAAAGGAATATACTCTCACCGTGCTGGGTTCCATTTAGAAAGTACTGGAAACATATCGGTAGATGAGGTAGGCTAAACGCAATAAATGACCACTTGGGATTGGTCGCTATTTAATATGAAAGTAGGAAATCGTCTGGATGGGCCGATGGACGCTGCTTCGGAGGTAGGGGACGTCTGAAGACATTATAAACGATTTTAAGTATTTGGGAATTGTCAGTAGCAGCTCGCGGTATACCATTGAGTTGATAAACTAGAAAAATATCATACTTGATCGTGTCACGAATCACGACTTTACGAGAAGTTCCAAGCATTTAGTTAAATTGCGGTGAGGCTCATCTTGTGCACAATCCCAGTAAGTGTAAAATGATCGACAAACGAAGAACCCCACGTTGGGTGCCAATTAAAAGTAGTGGCGCACGGTGGGCGCCAATTAAAAGCAATGACCCACGTTGGGCGCCAATTGTAAGTGGAAACCCGATCTTGCCGCCAAGCCCTAATTATTATTATTACAAACCTCTTATGACCCACTGCAGAGCAAAGGCCTCTTCCATATTTTGCTGGCACTTCATCCGGTTAGACTGAAGACCGACTTCCACATATTGGGAAATGGCTGGTCCGCGACTGTCTAATATAATCAATGTGTGGACTGATATCTGATATAAATGAACTAATGTCGTCCTATTTGCCCAAACACTGAAAAGTTGAACCACTGTTTCGATAGATAGCGTTGGCGTCGAATTAGAAGTCGCTATTGTTTCGTTGTGGCCGGTGCGCGGCATACCTGCTCAAGCCAATTTATGATTACATTAGGCATGCTGACCAAGATTATATAAATTTTTGGAAAAGGATATGTGCATCCGGAACGCTATCTTTTACATAGCAAATCCACTTGTACTACTAGTTGTACCAAAAAATAATGGTGGCGCCTAACACCACTGTTTGGGTGGAAAATAAAATTGATAGCAGATCCATCACCACCTAGAGACTGAGAAACCAGCGCTCTTGTTCCTGTCGGAGACGCAGATCGGATGTCCATCAGACGTGTCGTATCTTAGATACCCAGGATTTACCCTGGAGCACCACTTCAGACCATGCGCGGGTGTATGTATGTACGCCCGGGACGACATCTGCTATCGGCGTCTCCACAATCTTGAGAACTCCAGGTTTTCAACGCTGTGGGCTTTAGTGGACACCGGCCTGGATAAAATTATCTACCCCTGTGTCTACCGTTCGCACAGCGGTGATCTGGAGACAACTGGGCTCATACAGCACCTCAGTGAGGCGGCGGATACGGCTCAGCAGCGGTACCCTTCTGCCCACTTGTTGTTGCTGGGGGACTTCAACGCCCACCATCAGGAGTGGCTTTTCCCATACCAGCAGACAGACCATGCTGGACGAGATGCGCGAAAGCTAGCGCTTGCGTTAAATCTCACCCAACTGGTCCAGGGGGCAACGAGGGTGCCGGATGTTGATTCGCACACAGCCAATTGCTTGGACCTTCTGCTGACAACAGATCCAGACCGCCACTCGGTGTCGATTTCTTCTCCACTGGGTAGTTCCGACCATTGTCTGGTGAAGTCTGTGTCCGTCTACTCCCCGTCCGATCCTAGCCCAAGAGGCACCCGGCGGGTATGGCGATACAGGTCAGCAGATTGGGACGGCATGCGATCATTTTTCGCATGTTACCCTTGGCAGCCTACTTGCTTTCCTTCAACTGATGCTTCGTCGTGCGCTGATGCCGTGACGGAAGTGTTGCGGAAGGGAATGGAGTACTACATTCCATTCTCAGACGTAGCAATGTCGGGCGAAGCTCGCCCGTGGTTTGGTGCCGAGTGCAATCACGCTAATGCGATAAAACATGCGTACCTAGCATGGGTCGACGCCCGTGCGCGCAAAGCAAATGACGTGAGTCGGAAGAAAAGAGCCTTTAACAGGGCTGCCAAGTTCTGCAAGAAGGTGTTGCGGTGAGCTCGGTTTGACCACATTAGCCAAATAGGGAACAAACTTGCATCATACCTAGCAGGTAGTAAAGCTTTTTGGTCCCTGGCTAAGTCGGTCGAATCGAACTTCTGCCGCCCCTCACTACCACCACTGCTGAGACCCGATGGGTCGCTGGCCCACTCTGCTGAGCAGAAAGCAAATTTGTTTGCTATGTTTACGGAATCGTCGCGTCTGGATCCTGGTGGCGCGAGGCCCTCTGCTTCTCCTGATGGATGCGAGTCGAGTATGTCGAACATTCGCATTCACCAGAAGGACGTTCTTTGGGTACTGCGTAACCTAGACGTGAATAAGGCTAGTGGCCCGGACGGGATACCGGCAATTGTTTTGAGGACTTGTGCGCCTGAGTTGTCTCCAACCTTGACACGCCTATTTCGCCTTTCGTTTGAGACTGGAAAAGTGCCGAATGCTTGGAAGCAAGCTAACGTGCAGCCCGTGCCCAAGAAGGGTAGTCGAGCTGACATGTCGAATTACAGACCCATCTCGGTAATCGTAAGCTCCTAGCATACCTAGAAACGAATGATATCCTTAGCGACCGACAATACGGTTTCCGCCGAAATCGGTCAACTGGGGATCTTCTAGCGTATGCCATTCACATCTGGAGTGAGGCCATAGAGAAGCACGGGGAGGCACTTGCGGTCTCCCTTGATACCTCGAAGGCCTTCGATAGGTGTCTGGCACGATAGCCTTATTAGTAAGCTTCCTTCCTTCGGTCTGCCCGCCGGATTGTGTGATTGGATTGCAGATTTCTGGAGGGATCGGTCTATCCGAGTGGTTATAGATGGCTGCTCGTCCGGACTGCTGGATATTAATGCCGGGGTTCCTCAGGGGTCGGTGCTCTCGGCAACATTGATCCTGCTCCATATTAATGATCTGATAAAACCCGGTACCTTTGGGTATGCAGACGACAGCATTGTTGCTGAGAGATACGTGTCCGACGCACGAACTGGTGGGTCGCAGATGCGGTCTCTCCGGGAGGCTATGGTTGAGCGCTTGAACTTTCCTTACAGGCTGTCTCTGAATGGGGCGATGCCAATCTGGTCAAGTTCAATGCTGCTAAGACCCAAGCATGTCTTTTTTCCGCTAAAAGGAACCAATTCCAGGACCAAACCCACTAAACCTTCGTGATAACAGCTCACTCATGCCAGAATCAGTCGGTATTGTGCTCATGGCCTAGCATTGTTAGAGCTGACAGTGTGAAATACCTAGGTGTGCATATAGACGATGGATTAAGATGGGACAAACAACTTGATACACTAACTAATCGAACACTTCGGCTTATTCACATCTTTAAGTCTCTTAAAGAATCTGCCGGTTTTGACACCCTCAAAATGGTGTACTTCGCGTTGTGCCAATCGATCATTGCATATTGCATAACTGCATGGGATGGAGCAGCGAAGACTTGTTTTCTGAGAGTAGAGAGGGCACAGAGGGCGGTACTTAAGGTCATGACAAGGAAACCATATAGATACTCAACAACGCAACTTTACACTGACTGCAAAGTATTAACAGTTCGGCAGCTCTTTGTTCTTCATTCTGTTCTCAGAATACATGGCTGCTTACCACCGTCTGACCCTAGGAAGCGAACATATGTTCCCGCAGGTGTACAACACAATACGTCGTTTGCAAGACGCCAATACTATGTTCTAAGCATTCACGTATATAAAAAAACTACAGAAGGAACTAAACATAATTGACCTAAATAAAAGTTAAATCAAAAACTACGGATTAGCTCATGCAGCAGGACTATATTAAAACAGAATCCTTACTAGCATCCATCACTTGACATTTTCCTAACAAACATTCACAAACTATTCTTATTATTATATCCCCATACATTCACTTCACCCTCTATCGAACAACACGCACGTGCACAAAAACACACCACACACAAACACACGCCTATCTACCTTAGATCACCATCACCTCCTTGCACTAACACAGACCCCAGCTTCACATTAAATTGTTAATTTACATTTGTATTGGTAGATTGATACACTTTCATTCTTATGAGAACAACTTCATGAACTGTTTGGCCACACACTGTCTCTTAAGATACAGGTCTCCTAGTTTAAGAGACAGGGTTTATAATTTTTGGTTATATAGATAGGTTTTTCCTTTTTTTGTCACCTAAAAAAAAAATATTATGTTAAGTAAGTAAGTAAAATTTTATTTGTTTAAACATGTGTACATGATACATTGCATGCAAGATAATAATGAGATACAGAAAAGTTCTAACATGTTCAGCCGCATATCGTGGCGTACAAATTGGTAGAAAGAGATGGTGCATAAACCGTGATAATATTCATCAAAATTAACATTATAAATTATGTAGGTACTTATTAATTTTTTAAATTATTCAGATTAGGTATAAAGCATTTGTTACCAAACACTTTTGTGATTAATCGGTGTCTATGTATTACTTATGGATGAATAAACAATTATTATTATTATTAATTCCGCCCAGCTCCATCTTTTCGAGGTGTAACCGTGCCGATAACCGACCGACTTGAGCTTCTTGGTGTTACGTTAACATCTACCCTCAATTTTGGCCCTTTCATAGAGGCAAAGGCCAAAGTGGCTGCCAGACCGTTGGGGGTCCTAGCAAAGGTGAGACGGTACTTCACGCTGGAACAGCTGCTCAAGCTCTATCAAGCGCAAGTTCGATCGTGTATGGAGTACTGCTCTCATCTATCCCTCCCCACTCGCGCGCACTGCGGTGTTTATTATATAGCTCCGTATTGTAAATTCGGAATTCGCGTTGTGTGTTTATTCTAAGGCTTGTGAATTGTACCTAGCGGTGCTATAGTGTAGTAAGTGCGTGTTTTGTAAGTTTTTCAAGGTGTCTGTTTATTTATTTACTGGTAATTAGTCAATTTCTCCAGCCTTCGGTAAGTGCATTTATTTTTCTTGTGTGTGGGTAACGCGAAATAACTTAATCGATCGTTATTTATTTGTTTAGTTCTTTTGATTTTTTTAATTCATCCGTGTTGTTATAACGTAATTCATGATGTCAACAAATGATGACTCTCCAGATCGTGGCGGAGATATATTTCGTCGAAATACAAAAACCCAAAGGTCGCCCGTGGCGACCTCCGCTAATTCGAAACGCTTGTTCAGCGAAATGTCTCCATCATACATTTCGCCCGATGATAGGTCAAAACGGGTTCATAAAACTTTCGAAACCGTGGAAAAATCCTCGCCGATTTTAAATATCAGTAATGTGAGCAATACCGATTACTGCGACTTAGTTTCCGAGGCGTCAGCCTACCTGGCAAAAATTAACGACTTAGTCAATGATCAGGGCTCTCGCATTAACGTTGCAACTAAATCTGCCATCATGGATATGACACAGCGTGTCACGGCCATCGTTTCTATGCTGGCCATAAAATCATCATGAAACGAAACGAAGTTAGCCAATACGGAACGCGAATTAGAAAAATCAAGTCGAATAACTGTGTCAATCCCAATCCTGTCAATAATAATAACAATTGTAAAATTTCGTATGCGGACTCGTTGAAACTACGTTTGCCAAAAGTAGCTCCAGCAATTATGGAATCCCGTCCACCATTGCCGTGTGTGGTGGCTTATCCGACCGCAGCTCGATCAGCTGATTATAGCACTTCGTCCGCGACAAAACAAGCGCTTATGAAAGCAATTAAGCCCTGTGATGACGGTTTTCAAATTGTAGGCTTGAAAAAAACCGCGAAATCCGGTGTTGTGCTACGTGTCGCTAGTGAACATCAGCTTAAAAAATTGGAATCCGTGGACGCAATTAAGGCCGCTGGTTTACGACTAGAAAAACCAAAAGGTAGACGCCCTCGAGTATTAGTTAAGGATGTACCATCTTCAATGGATGATGGCGCTTTTCTGATCGCGCTATACCGCCAAAATATTAAAGATGAGCTTCAAATGAAAGAGGATGACTTTATCAAGTCTACTAAAATTATCCGTAGGCGCTCGTTAGACAACGGTCGTAAGTGGATAGGCATCGAATTAGATTCCGCAGTACGTAAACACTTAGTTTCTACCAAGGATAAATTATTTATTGATTGGGCTACCTGCTGCTTTATTGACGATGTTGAAGTCGTTCGGTGCTTACATTGTCAACAGTTCGGTCACGTTAAGAAACACTGCGTTAATAAAGAACCGACTTGTGCTAATTGTTCGGAGGCACACGAAACAAATGATTGCCCGCATAAGGACGACGTAAATTTCAAGCCGACTTGCGTGGCGTGTAAACGCTTTAAAAAACCGTGTGATCATCGCTCTGGATCTCAAGAGTGTACTACTTACAAACTGAACAATTAATCCTAAACACTAATTACTAAAAATGTATAGTTTAACCATAGGACAATTCAATCTCCATAACGATAGGGTGGCGACATCTGAGCTGGATAAATTTATTGTGGATTATAACCTTGACATAGTACTTGTTCAGGAACAATATCAAAACGCGCGCTTACGTCATAAGGTAGTTCAGCTGGATTGCAAGGCGCGAGCCGGAATTTATGTTGCGCGTTCTTCGAGCTTTACCGTAACATCTATATGTAATCTCATGACGCCCCATTGCGCCGTGGCGGAAGTATCATCACCCGTTGTGAGCTGCTACTTTCAATATTCAGACCCAGTTACTCCACATATACATAATCTCCGTCTCGTCCTGCGGTCGCTCGCGGGCTGCAAAATTATTGTGGGTGCTGACGTGAATGCATCTTCTTCCCTGTGGTATGGCAAAGTTCGGGCCACTGATTACGAACGACGTTGTGCCGTTGAAGATTTTATTGCTGAGATGAACTTATCAATTCATAACACCCCAGACGCACCGCCTACTTTTTGTAGCCAAATGGGCGAATCTTGTATTGACGTCACACTTTCTAGTGCAGACGTACGCTTGGATAGGTGGCGTGTCCTTCCTGACGCGTCTTGTAGTGATCATCGCCTGATCGTGTACGAATTTGTTCCTATGTTTACTCAAGGTTCGTCACACTTAATTGGGAATTTTAGATATAAAAGTAGGGGCGCGAATTGGGAATTCTTTAGCTCACTTTTTGCTTGTCATGCCAAAGACTTCACTCGCGATGGACTGTCAGCTGAGAAAAGTGCTGAGATAATGTCAGACACCTTCACTTACTGTGCTGACATTGCTATTGGTCGCGCATCTATGACCAATATTCGTAGATGTGATTGGTGGAATGACTACCTTGTTGAACAACGTAAAAGCTATCGCAGAGCGCGCAGACAACTTAATAAGCTTAAAAAACGTAAGGTTATCGGGGACCCCCTTAATCTTGCTTTAAGTAGTTTTAGAGTTGCTAAGTCGCGCTACAGGGCATCGGTTGAAAAATCTAAGGGTAATCTACTCCGGAAAATTGTTGATAAACTTGATAAGGAGGGTCCGTGGTCTCCCTTGTACCACGAGATCAAGGCTAATAGATATGTCGACCTTGCGTACGTTCAGAACATTAAAGTAAATAATAAACATATCACCAGCATTGAAGAAACAACCGATGTTTTGCTTGATTCTCTAATACCAGACGATTCATCAGTAAATGATAATGAATACCACCAACAGATTAGAGCGTGGGCCGCGGTGCCACCTGAATCACCGGAGTCAGACCTTCCATCCACTGACGAATTCATAAACGTTGTCAAGAGACTACCTCTCAAAAAATCATCCGGTGAAGATAAAATATCTAATAGAATGATTATAGAAGCGTGTAAAACAGCGGGCGACGCAATCTTATCCGTATATAACCGATGTATTGCAGAAGGTATTTTTCTTCGAATATGGCGACAAGGATGACCCTAAGTCCTACCGGCCCATAACACTACTTCCATCTTTGGGGAAACTCTTAGAGCGACTAATCGTTCCGCGCTTGCTACCGAATGGACCTAAATTTCATATTAATCAATTTGGTTTCACTATTGGTAAATCCACAGTCAACGCGGCTCTCTCTGTCTGTAAAATTGTTAACTTATCGGAACATAAATACGTGGTTGGAATCTTTCTCGACATATCTGGCGCTTTTGATAACGCATGGTGGCCGATGCTACTACTTAAAATGAAAACCCGTGGTTGCTACAAAAATATCTATTATCTCATTCTTTCGTATTTTCTAAACGGCTCCGCGAAACTCAAATTTGGACATCATTCCATTTCTAAGTCTCTAACCATGGGATGTCCTCAGGGCTCAGTTATCGGTCCATATGTATGGAATTTTGGTTACGATGATTTCCTCGCGCTTCCGCTCCCATGCGGCTGTTCATTAACCGGTTACGCGGACGAAGGCTTACTGCTCATTGAGGCAAGCACTCGGGCTCGACTCGAGATTTTGGCTGACACATGTCTACGTTTAATATCACAGTGGGGCGATCGAAACCGTCTGACCTTTGCACCGCATAAAATCTATCAACTTATTTTAAAAGGAAATCTAAAATCCTGGCCTAGTATTAAATTTAATAACGTACCCGTTAAAAGAAAAGAATCCGTGTGCTACCTCGGTATGCTACTAGAAAGGAACTTTTCATTTATTGATCATATATAAACAGTAGGTGAAAAAGCAAAAAAGAACTTCTACGCCTTGACGAGAATATCCAAAGCTACTTGGGGTCTCTCATTTCAAACCGTAAAAACGATCTATGGGGCTACTTACTTGGGTTGTATGTGCTACGGGGCACCTGTCTGGGCTGACAGGGCCACCATAGGGGCGGTACGCCGTAAATTGCTGCAAAGCCAGCGTTTGGCTTTGATATTCTTATGCAAGGCGTATAGGACGGTTAGTACTGAAGCCTTACCGGTGCTGGCGGGTGTTCTCCCAGTCGATCTAGAGGTGCAGCGGCGTGCTGCAATGTACTACTACGCTAGAAAGATCATGGACCCAGAGTTTTTACCGCAACGCGACCGTGCTAAGATCTGATTAAGAATCCTTAAGATATAATTCCTAGTAAAATAGGTGAAAAGTTTTCTGTAAACAATAAGCCATGGTCACCCTATCGAAATGTTGAAGACGTATTTATGATTCTGTTCTACAGCTCCTGAAATGTAAACCTAGGGTTTTTTCGTGCATTTTTACTTGTTTTGACAAATTCAGATCTAGGTTTTACAAAAATGTGTTTATCACCGTTTCAATGGCGCGGCCATGGCGTATTAGTCTTACAGCTCCTAAAATATAAGCCCAGGATTTTCTTAAATATAAAAAAAAAAAATACAAATTCAATCTGTTACTTACCAAAATTTCAGGTCTCTGCAATGCTTAGTTTTAAAGATCTCCGTGGCCGCGCGGTTCAGAGCGTTTCAATGGCGCGGCCACGTTCAAACCCTTATAACATTTTAACTATAGCTTTGACAAATTTATGGTTTTGGGAGTCTTACAAATTTGTACAAAATCGTGGCATAATGTAAAAAAGAAACACGTGGCCGCGCCATCGAGAAACGGACACGACGAAAGGAAGTTGGTTGGAAACATGTAACCTTTCGATTCACACCGTCACTAATGCCTTCAACGTCGACAGAAGGTTCGAGTCCTGCTGAATACTGCAGGGCGGCACGCGATAGGATGCACCTACGCCCTTCATCGCACGTACTTTTCCATAGTGTTTTAGACGATGGAAAAGTTCGTATCTGACTGCTGTTCGATCTGTTTTACAGAAGGCGGTTCGTCTTATATTGTTCGTGACTCGCGGCATTTCGAAACAGAAAATAAGTAAATTTAGAGAATAAAAGACGTTGTTTCAGAAGGTAACGCACTGTATTTTATAATGACTCCTCTGTGTTATTTTCTGTCACCCTAGGTATAAAATATCAACCTTAGCTGTTACGGTAGATTTAGGCGCACCCCTCGTTACGGCGCCCGGTGTTGTCGTACCGCCCTAAGGCCGCCACTGGGTTGTTGCACAACGTGGCATTGGTTTTTGGACTTCTATTACCTTTTAGACGGGTACTCGGAAGTAGCCAAACCGTCGTCTCAGGTTTCTAAAATGGCTCTACACTTGTAAAGGATCTTGATTTTTAAAATAAAACACAAACAAACCGTAAAATATTCTTTATTTGTAAACAAATTCGAAATTGGGTATTCAAATATAATGGTTAGAACGTACCTAAGGAACATAGAAAATATTTTGCGTTCTCAAACGATCAGTACTAATATAGTATCTACAGAATATAACACAATGTATCGATACAGGTTGTCGATAAAAGTTTCTAATCATTCATGAAATTCTTAAAATTACGAAGACAGACAAATCGAATAGCAGTATTTTTTGTCAGGTAAGATCTTGCCTCTTCGTGATTTCTAAGAAATTTCTCGAAATATAAAAAGTAAACTACTTAAGATAGGAATAGTGTGCACAATAATATTGTCATACATTGGACATCGAGACACAGTAGGTAGTACCCTAAGGATCGAGTTTATCAAGATATGACGACGCGGACGTGGGTACTAAGACGTCGAACAAACACAATGTGCGCGAATACGCAATCGTCGCGTTCATATGTACTATCGCGTGGACGCGCCAACAGAGGGCGTCTTCCGGTTTTTTCGAAGAAATGAACGCGACGATTGCGTATTCACGCGATGATCGCTTTGCTTTGAACGACACGTTTGACGTTCGTTATAAATAGAAAATGGGTTTTACAAGAATTTGGTAGTAACAACATTGGTATCCTAAGCTTTAATAGAATTCAAAGCTGTAAATAAATCTCATTATAAACAGAAAGGAAGATTGTTTTTAGTATTATTTAGGCAACTTGTACACGAGACTGAAAGGTTCAGAATGCCCTATGCCCAAATAAATCCGGGTATGCCAGAATCTTTACAGTTGTAGATGTAAATATATTGTAATGTCCCCGGTAGTTTTTATTTGGTTTCTAATTTAGGGTATAAGATATTCTGAGCCAGGTCCTAGTTTCTGTACCATAAACGTAATGAACATAAAAAATTCTGCGGGCATTGTCGTTCTAGAAACAGCAGTGCTATTCTGTCATCACCTCACCATATAAGTTTAGGTGAAGTGAACATGAAGTGAGCTGTCAATCTATGCAAACAAGATGGAATGGCAGTTCACTTCATGCTTACGCCGCCTAAGTGAACACGGCGAGATGTTGACGGATCAGACTGGCTGTAGACGTCTCACCGTGTAAGCTTAGGTAAAGTGAGCTGTCAATCTATGCAAACAAGATGGAATGGCAGTTCACTTCATGCTTACGCCGCCTAAGTGAACACGGCGAGATGTTGACGGATCAGACCGGCTGTAGACGTCTCACCGTGTAAGCTTAGGTAAAGTGAGCTGTCAATCTATGCAAACAAGATGGAATGGCAGTTCACTTCATGCTTAATAAGTGAACGCGGTGAAATGTTCAGAATCAGACCGGCTCAAACTACATCTCGTGTACATCGTCCAGTGCGTGGCGTGGGTGACATGACATTTAAGTATCAACAAGAAAATAACTTATACAGCAATATATTTAGATAATCACAACGCGTTGATAGGAATAATATTAAGTGCTGTTACCTATAATGTACGGACGTGCTTACAACTGTGAAGTACGATGCATCGAAAAATAACAGATTCTGTTGATCTAGTGCTCCAGAATAAACTGCTTGTTCTAGCTAAACTATTTATGTGCATTTATTTAATATTAAGTAACTGCTCTACTGAAACAACTATTGTAGAAGCTGCCTGTATCCTGGCTGCAAGGGAACGGCATTTGATGAGACAAAAGTTGGACCTATAGAATACAATCTCTCTCTGTTACGACTTTGTATATTCTGATTGCACTGATCGAATCACAACTTATACAACATTTTACAGAGTAAACGCAGTACTTGAAGGGTCATTGGACCAACTCTTAAATCGCGCAAAATGCCTCTTTCAGGCTTTGCGTCCAATCTACTACACGTTGTATACAGAACCATGCCGCCATGCATTTAGAGAGAGAATGCTGAGCACATAAAATGCATTCTGGACTTTGCAGTTCCCCTGCAGTCAAACTACAGTTTGTCGCAATACTGTCTCAGGCCCATTATAATAAACCTTCCAAAGACAATTAGCACAGGACGCTATGTCGTCAAAAACCATATTGATTACGGTGTGGGAGGGAGACGCAACTATACAAGACGTATTGCACTATCCCATTTTTACCACGGTATCACGATGGCATTGATACGTCTTAGTAGGGTGGGTCCTCTCCAAGTCTGTTTTAATTTGTCAATCCGATAAGAGTGTGATCAAAGTCAAAGGAAACGGTTTATTTAAACGAGTCTTAAACAGCTAAAAAAATAAACATGCAAAAAAAAACCAAGAGCATTTAGTATTCATGGTGTTTCATACAAAATTTCAAGGTCTTACGAATTTAATAAACTTGAATCGCATACTGTATATTATACTTTTTTCTCAAAATATACATAGTTAAGAACTTTATTTTAAAGAGAGTTAAGAGATATTAAAGTTTTCAGTAGAAAGTGAAAATTTACTATATTTTCCGTGTGAACTCTTACATCTTAACTAACTTTTTAGACAACGGTATCTCGCGTATTCGTACCACGTTTCTTTACAATCGGTTCATTAATTTCTAAGAGTAAATACTTGAAATTTTATATGAAACACCCTGACGACTGGACGCTCTTAAACTAGAAGTCCCAATTCTAGTTGTCACAACACCAACGCTAGTAATCCTCTAATCAACAACTAAACTAAGTTACACGTTCGTGCTACCCTCTCTGAGCAAATGACTGCGTACGGATACTGCGACCCTTTGTGACGATGTGGCACGATCCTAGCTCGTTTCTGGACTGTTTCTGATGTTGATAAATAAGCTATAGCAATAAAGTATATTCTACAACACATAATTAAACTTTAGTATGGAAATATTGTAAAAAAAAAAAAAAATTAAGTGGAGCTGACCGAGGAGTAAGGAACTCCACGGTTCGGCCGGTTCTTCTCCATAAGAAACGACCAATTATAACTGCTTCTGACATTTTATAAGTGCTCATGTAGGCCTATGTGAAGTAAAATGTTTTATTTTTACCCTAATTAAAAATCTATCTATAGAACCAACCGACGCCGACGACAAATGTCAAGTGTCGGGTTGTTGAGTTGTGTGAAAAATAAGGCAACACCGATCAATTTAGAGCAATATCAGGACTGTATTGAAATTGCCAAAAAACACATCTTATTACGTCTTTTTTCTTCTTCTTTGGCATCTGAACGTTAACGAATATTCTGCCAGTGTCATGTGGATCTTACATGTTATTTTGTGTTTGGAATTTAACAAATCCTTTTTAACGATTCCAGATTCGGGTGAAATAAGAATGACGCAACTTCTATTGCTTTGAAATAATACTTAAGTTTACAAAAAAAAACGTGATTTAATTAGCTTACCTATCAACAACGACAGTCCAATTCTATTGACATTTTACGCACAACCCTCTTTAATGTAAAACTATATCAAAACCCATATTATTGCGTCTATTACTAACTAGTCTAGATAAATCAGGTATACTTGGTAATTTAGACATACTTACACATAGTATCAGACATGTATTTTTCTTAAACTACAACTAGTATTTTGACTAAGTTTAGGTGAGCTGTGTATTTTGAACAAATGAGAGCTTGCAGGTGAAGAAAATAATTATTTTGTGCACGTTTTCAAAAACTAATAAAATAAATTATAATTTGGGCTGATTTGTATTAGTACCCAAGTTAACTTTTGTTTTTACTTCTATACTAATATATAAAGCTGAAGAGTTTGTTTGTTTGTTTGCTTGAACGCGCTAATCTCAGGAACTACTGGTCCGATTTGAAAAATTCTTTCAGTGGTAGATAGCCCATTTATCGAGGAAGGCTATAGGCTATATATCATCACGCTAAGACCAATAGGAGCGGAGCAGTAATGAAAATTGTGACGCAGACGAAATTGCGCGGGTCAGCTAGTAATATATAAAGCTGAAGAGTTTGTTTGTTTGTGTGCTTGAACGCGCTAATCTCAGGAACTACAGGTCCGATTTGAAAAATTCTTTCAGTGGTAGATAGCCCATTTATCGAGGAAGGCTATAGGCTATATATCATCACGCTAAGACCAATAGGAGCGAAGCAGTAATGAAAATTGTGACGCAGACGAAGTTGCGCGGGTCAGCTAGTCTGCAATATAAATATGACAGATTGGTTATTCAAACGATCTGAGGAACTCGTGGCTAGATAATAACAGCCGCACGGGTCGATCTTCAAGGTTAAGCAACGCTTGCCGAGGTTGGTCTGTGGATGGATGACCATCTTAGCATACCGAGACTACACCGTGCCTCGGAGAGCACGTTAAGCCGTTGGTCCCGGCTGTCATTTGTACATCTTTGGCAATCGTTTGGTGTCGTCCGTGGAGGCTTGTTCGAAGCCAGAAAATCTGACACCGGTCTTGCCAAGAAGTACCCAGTTACTGGGTTTTGGAGGTCAGATAGGCTTGCTCCACGTAAAATGCTGGTATTCAGCAGAATCCAGTTTGACTGGAAGCCGACCCAATATTGTTGGGAAAAGACTAGGCAGATGATAATAACAATAGCTGTGAAACGGCCATATTTATTCCTCAAGTTAAAGTAACCGACTATTGTAGTCAGCCCTTAATAAAACAAAGCTACATTGTCCTTGACCTTGAGTGATATCATAAGCTAATTTTTATCCCGGACAAATATAGGATCCCTGTAGGAAAGGCCACGGGGGAAACCCACTGGGAGTGTCGTAGCCTCTTCAAAAAAAATACCACCTGGAAGCTCTCATTTTTCACACGTACACAAATATCAAGACATTCACATTCAAAGTATTTCAATTTCCTTCATAATTATTCATTCAATGAAATGCTTTGAATAAAAAGTTATTTATTCATCCTCAAACATCCTAACAATATATTAATAAATGTGGTATTTAAAACATGCAAGTGCTTGATATGTGCGATAATTTACTAAAATGTGATTTATATTGCTGACTGTACCTTACACTAACAAACTGAGATTTACGTCGAAGACGATAACAGTCTTATTTATGAAATAAACAGTAGTGTGATTCTGTAAACATCTCCACGTGTAAGCTTAGGTGAAGTGAAGATGAAGTGAGCTGTCAAACCATACAAACAAGATGGAATGACACTTCACTTCACGCTCGTGCTTCGCGCTGGCACTTCAGTTTACACGGTGAGATGTTGACAGAATAGAGATTCCCTTTTTCGACCAGGGATCTCTCAAATAAAACAGGGTACTTCGGAGACTGTGCGCAAATTTTACGTATGGCAAGATTATTAAAAATACTTAAATAGACATGTATTTTTTCGTTTTTCCATGTTTCGAAAAAATAAAGAGATCATAGACACTCTTTTCGAAACTATCTATACTAATATTATAAAGAGAAAAGATTTTTTTGTTTATTTGTACGAATAGGCTCCGAAACCACCGGACCGATTTTAACTATATTTTTACCAATAGGAAGCTAAATTATCAGGAAGTAACAGAGGCTAAATTTATGACTTAAAAAAGTAGACATCCCTACGAAAATTGCATACTAACCCGCGCGAACGAAGTCGCGGGCGAAGTGATAGTGAGTGACAAAAATATTTAAAAAAAAACTTTCTTTTGCAAATATGTACTATTAACGATACTGATTGCATAGATGTAAAGTGCGCACTGTCATCGAAGTAACCCAATAGAAAAATAAAGTCTACAAATAAATTAAAATTAATATGAAAAATAAATTATGAAATATCCAAAATAAATTATTACTTAAGATGTCGTCTTCTTAATACAAAAAGTCCCAAAACGACATCATTAAAAGAAAACTAATAAGTAGGTATACAAGCTATCCAGTACTCATCTTCCAATCTTTCGTACGAATAACAAATTGTTTTTCAATTAATGAAGCTTCGGAAAAGTGACTTTATCTAACTAGTCATTAAGTTTAATTTCCGCTGCAACTTTAAGATCTTTACAGCAGTAATTCTGAATTCAACTCAATTTACAGTACAGAAAAGTTGATATTCGTTTAGGTGGAATTAACGTGTATAGAAAACGGGATTTGAAAAGACTTTAGACTGGAAGACGCGTGGTTGACAACCGCGTGCCGCGTGGTTGTATAAATGGCTAGAGACGGCACACAAAGAAATTACGTTCGTCTTGCTTGGTCTAAAATAGCCGATTTCGAGATATTTAGGGGACATATGGTTAATATGGACCTACATAACAAAATTTGTTAAATTTTCTTGCTTCGTTTTTTTTATATGATTATAAATGTACTGGACAGCTGACCTTTTATATGATGTTGACCGAGTTAATTCAATAGTAGAAGATGTTTATAATCATTTAAATCATTCAAACATTTACAATGAAATAAAAAAACCCTAAATGTACTATTGTGGTAGTAATCTCTGAATTTTTATGTGCCATCTCTAGCCGAAAAACATGAAACTAAAAGCTATACATGATCATTATAAACATCGAAGCAAAGCCATTAAAATAATAAATAAATAAAATTTTAATAATATTCGACTACATTTTATTATCATTATTCGTTTAGCACTCGAGTTTTAAATTCGTTCCAGCTGCTCCTGTGAATTGACCTTGTAATTTGATTCTAAGGTCAAAATATTGCTCGTTATGGTAGTACTAACCATTCCTAACTTTCTCACAAGACTATACATTCCGATATGCCTTACGCGTATTTATGATAAAGTGCCTCAAATTTGAGGGATATTTTTACACTCATAATTTTAGTTCTAAAGATTTTTTTCAGACCAACTATTTCAGCAGTGGGATTCTATAAATATGTTACCGTGTAAACTTAGGTGAAGTAAACGTGAAGTGAGCTGTCAATCCAAGCCATCAAGGTGGAACGACATCCAGTTTATTCTGTCAACAGCTCACCGTGTAAGCTGTGTTTGAATTTCATGTTCACTACACCCAGAAGTGAACATGAAATGAGCTGTCAATCCATACAAACAAAAAGGAATGACATTTCACTTCGAGCTCACTCCACCTTTGTACAGAATTGTCTACCTATGTCCAGATGTTTACATAATAGTCCAGCTGCTTTATCTTCGTAATATTCTTCAAAGACCAAAACAATTTTAGGGAGAATATTTTCAAAATGACATTCGAATACTCCATTTGAGACACTTCTCCCCGAGGCCTAACTAACCCGCTCTACATCGCTGGATCCTCCCCGTTTCTTCACATCACCTCGCATTCGTTTAGCACCGACTTACTACATACAAACACTCATATCGTTTCTCTAACAGTAACTAAACAGGTATGGACTAGTGAAGCAAGGTGTGGCGAGATTCTGTCTTTCATACAAGTCATGAGATGCCAGAATTATAAAAGTATTAGCCAATAAGCCGACAGCGACTTTCTAAAATCAAAATTCGTAAAAAAATATTTCTTGGCTTTTAATAACGCTTTCAATTTTAACTGTTTTTGTACTTTTTTATGTTCTTCTGATGCATCAAATACTGTATTGATCGATTTAGTAGTTCAAGTTTTAAATTGTCCGAGGTTTTTGATATATTTAAGTAACAACAGCATAAAAAAAACATTTATGAAAAAAATCACCGTTTAAGCAGACAAATATTTCAAAAACCCTGCAAGTCTATTTTTGTATGAAAAACAGAAGTTGCATGTAACGTTGTTCGCCAGCACCTCGGTTTGAGATCAAGACAGTGATAAGTGCCGTCGAGCTAACTGTTACGATACGTATCTATAATATTGGCACACAGTTACCATAATCTCATACTTACTATAGGGCACTAATCGTACTAAGTAGATAGTTAAGGAGGTAACTACCTCTCATGTCTTTGTTATAATTTATTTAAGATTTTATCATGAATTTAAGATTTTTTTTGCACTCATTATTGCAGATATCTATCTTTCTACCTAATAATTTAGAATATATTTTGAAACGTTTTGGATAAATATAACATTTTTTTTTTCATATTATTGATTGCGCATAGATCTATAAGTCAATAATTAGGCCCGAATAACTTATTAATATTTGAATAAAAATTAGACATCAAAATACAGCGGCTTAACTGTTTAAAAATACGATATAAAAACCCAAAAACTCAACATCCATAAAGCAACATCACAATTTAATAATAACATAGAAAATGTCCCAAACTCTGAGACACTTTGATATAACATGTTTATAAAGTTCTATCCTAATAAACTGCAACTCGAATCATTCGAAGTCTTCATTTCTTCTCGAAAAATTCAAGAAACCTCTACAACTCACCGTAGGATACAAAATTCTCATTTCACTTTTAAAAATTGAAACAAGGCTCCACAAAAATTCTAAGTCCAACCCAGGAGACAGGGTGTGAAGTCACTTAGGATTCAGACATGAGAGGGGGACGCAACCCGCGTTCAGCGGGGCGGGGAGGCGGCGGCGAGACGCTGCCGGAGCCTCGCGAACTTGCCGTGCACCAGCCGCAGTTGCGTGCGGAGCCTGGACGAGAGCTCCCGCTGCAGCGCCTGCACCTCCACCAGCTCGCGCCGAAGCTGCTGGTAGTCCGAACGCACCTGCGTGTAGAGCCTCACGTTAAGGGGTGACGGTGATGCGTAGGTCAGCTCCGGCTAACGTCAGCGAAGGGTTGTGTATTTGAAGAATTTCTTAGGTTTGCACCTTTTGAAGTCTTGTTAGGAAAAGTAGTCTATTTCCCTTTGAAACTTGCCTTCTTTAGGCAGTTTCGGCAGTTGAGTATTAATTTTGTTAGTCGGAGTTGACTTACTATTTTATAAAATTGACACAGTCAAAAACTACAAAACTAGATGTTGATTTAAAAAAAAACGATCTCTTTTTTTGAACTCTCAAATCAGATTTTTGGAATTCTATATTTTTGTCTATGTCAATAATACACACAAGATGGAAAGAAAACAACTAATGGCATGAATATGGTGTCCCATATCTTGAAGTATCCTGATGGAGTCGTGAGCAAGAAGTAACGAACAGAGAGAGAAAATAAACATAAGATAGAGAACGGAAGCTGGACAGTAGACATAACATATACATGAATATCATCTATTTTTTACAATTACACGAGGCGGTTCGTTACTGCAAAAGAGATTCTATAGGGAACGTGTATGTTACTTTAGGTGGCAGCACAGAAGTGTCAATGTCAAGTATTCACAACGCATAAGTTTCGGATTTGCGCCGCGAGATAGCACTTTCCTCGGCGGCACGTCCCCCAATGGGAGCGTGTATTCTCTAGGTGACACCACAGAAGCATCATGGTTGAGTATTTAAATGGTATAACTTTCCAATTTGCAACGTTAGATGGCATAGTCTACGCCGCGCACGTTCCCTATTCGTCAAATAATAAAGTTTTTTATGTTTAAAATTATCGAAAATTTTCTCAGTGCAGTAGCGAGCCGCTTCATCTAATCAGACGCATATTGAAGTCGCGACACGAAAGTCCGCAACGCATGGTTAAGCCGTAAAGCGGCCCCGACTTCAGAGGCTTTGGGCCAGGCTTCGACTTCGTACCACAGCCAAGCCCAGCTGACAGCTATATATCGATAAGCATGATCTTGTGGCTTGTCGGTTTTCATAGACAACGGTGGAATAGTTTTTTTAAATTTATTGTTATTTGTTGTACTGAGTGAGCTGGGCAGAAATGGACATTGAAATAAGTAAGACTCCGAAGAACTGGGTTTTATTTAATTGATTTATGAACCTTTCTTGGATTATTGTTTTATAATACCTTTTATTTAAAAATATGCATAGGTGATTGGATCTGTCCATTAAAACAATTTCTTTATAGAGACTGTTCTCATATTCTAAAAAAATATAACGAAAATAATGGACGTCAAGATTTTTTAATGATATTCATGACCTACCCAGTGCAACATTTCTGTAACAATGAACTACTTACATTTTTTAAATAAATATTAAAGTGATAATAGAAAAACAACAAGCCATAAGCAACATGACTGTATAATCAGTAATCTGACCTGTCACGACACTAACGCATTGGCTGAAAAATAAATATTATATTTATACATACATATTATTATCGGCTACATATTGTTTCGACCGGGTGCTGCATTTAGTTAGTGGGCGTATGCATAGGTATTTTACATAAATAACACAAAACAATGTAAAAAAAAACAGTATCGAAAAAGACAGTCCTGCAGTGCGATTCTGTAAACAACTCACCGTGTTAGGTTAGGTGAAGTGAGCTGTCAATCCATACAAAGAAGTAATGCAACACAATAGGGAGCGTTCAAGTATTACGTAACGAATTTGGGGGGAGGAGGGGGTCTTGTAAAACGTTACGATGCATTACAGTTTTGAACTACGCGTACGCGTTACGTAACATTGTTTTTTTTAACCCTTCAGAACGGTCGCGTTAAGAGATTCTCTCACACATATTTTAAAAGGTTTTTTTTTTCAAAATTTCAAATTGAAAGACTTTCCGGAACTTTACGCCACACATTGTGAATTTTAGGTTAAAATGGTCACTTGGTGTTTACGGAACGTTTTAGTTTTGGGGGGGAGAGGAGAGAGTCAAAAATTTCATTCATTTCATTCCAAAAATTTGCCTATAAAAAAACAGACTCGTATACTAATTTAAAACTTGTAAATACATCTGAGCCACAGTTCTGTCTTTTTCCTGCCCTGCTTAATATCAATAATAGCCCATTGTGTTAACAAATATTAATAGTATCCTATATTAATGTGTCAAAGCATTCTCAACTCAAACTATGCGTGAATACCAAATTGGTCACCCTATCAGTGGGGACATAGCGAAGTGACTAATCCATTGTTAGTAACTCGACGTCATTGGAATTTATGACTAACATCGTGTAGCAGAAGTACACCTTAAGTCGAAAATAGAAACTTTACAGGAGAGTGAAAGTACACTAGTCACAAAAATTAAGGGATATAAAAAAAATCCAAATTTTTGGGTGATTTTCAACAAACTGTAACTCCGAGGAAAATGGTCGTACAGAAAAAATAAAAAAGCAAATTGTAGCTCCAAGTGTCTAGTTTTCAGATATGATGAAAACCATGAAAAAAGAGCTTTTGAACGAAACAATCAAAAAAATTTTTTGAAGCCCGTGGGCCTTTTTTTAGACGGGAAAATATTTGGAAAAATTTTTTTTCGGTAGTTTTCTTAGGATTTCTCCAAACCTGGACATGACAAAAATTTTTCATGGTCATATCTGAAAACTAGACACTTGGAGCTACAATTTGCTTTTTTTATTTTTTCTGTACGACCATTTTCCTCGGAGTTACAGCTTGTTGAAAATCACCCAAAAATTTGGATTTTTTTTATATCCCTTAATTTTTGTGACTAGTGTACTTTATAATTTTACATAGATACATTTACAATACCAATTTAATTTTGTGTACACTCAAAACTAGATCTATTAATTCTTATAAGACGACTAGTTTTTGCCCGCTACTTCGTACGCGCCAATTTCGGTTTTTAATGTTGCCCTGGGAATTTTGGGAACTCCTGTCTTAGTGCTCCCTTGCACTGCCCAAGGAACCTACATGCCAAATTTCAGCTTTTTACGACCAGTAGTTTTAGCTGTGTGTTGTCTGTCAGTCACTCAATCAGTCAGTAACGGAAAAAATTTACACATTAGGATAATTATTTAGTAAAGATTCAAACAACGCGTCTTCCTATTCTCTAGCAAACGCCATCAATGTCCAAACCGCAAATATTGACTATGTGGTGTTAGAACTTAAACGACGATTACTACTTTGAAAACAAGCCCTTTAAGGACACCGAATGAGACAAAAGATAGTAAAAGTAAAGAGTTTCCAGAGAAAGAGAGAGTAATTTTTTCGCTTTCTGAAGAAAATATAAATGAAAATAGAAACTTAAAATTGCTCTCACTGTTCTTAACTAACCTTTTAGATCTGGCGTAGATTATCAATTAAGTTTATAAATTCGTTTAACTGATTTCCAAGAATAAAGACTTGCGCATATGTTTGAATTGCTGTGAAGATTCACAATAGTCAGTCTCCTAATTAGTTATTTCTTTTTACCTAACAGAATATTTTAGATTTTAATGTCTTGAACTCTTAGCCACTGGCGCTAGTATACAGTAGTTAAAGATATTGTTGCAACTGATTGCATTAAATAATCGCTAAGTATCGTCGAACTGTGGACCTAGCTAGTAGTATAATTACCAGCACATAAGTTGGTAAAGATTTTCGTAGTTCGCGCACCCACTATTCCATATATTTTTAAATACGCCAACTTTCCCCACTCCCAAAACTTACGTGCCGGTTATAACTTTTTTAAATTTAGATATAGTTTAGTCGTCCTTCTGACCAATCTTCTTTTTTAACCGACTTCCAAAAAAGGAGGAGGTTCTCAATTCGGTGGGTATTTTTTTTATGTATGTACACCGATTACTCCGAGGTTTCTGATCCGCTACCTGTGATTCTGTGAATTTTTTAGTTCGATGCAGTATACTTGCCATTTGGTCCCGTAAAAATTTGAATCAGTTTGGTTCAGTAGTTTTAATTTTATGAGCATTTTTGCTTATTTCTATTTCTGCGTTGACGAAGTCGTCGTCCAAGTATCACCACTTAAAAGTGATAAACAAAAAACTTTTTACAAAAAAATATAACTGACTTCCAAAGAAAACACTACAAAGAATAAAATAACCTTAATTTCGGAAGTCGGTGTTTTCGGATTTTTTTCTTTGTTTTTTTTTTTAACACCGGCTACCGAAATTAAGGTTATTTTATTCTTTGTAGTGTTTTGTTTGGAAGTCAGTTATATTTTTTTGTAAAAAGTTTTTTATTTATCACTTTTGTGTTTTAACAAAAGTTTTTTATTTTTTTGTAGTACTTAGTACAACATAATATTCACACCCAAACGTGAGTCATAATAACGATAAATGATGTTCCTACTCTGTGTAATATGTAGATTCTTAATTATTATAAAACTCAGATGTTCTTGGCTGTACACTTCACATGTTAGAAAACTTGGCGTTACTATGCTAATTTCATTTACAAAAGCGCGCAAATTAATTTATGTGCCTCTGTTCTACTTTTGCACTAAATTACATTGTGAATATGGAAAAAATATTAAAACTACATTTTGTAGGTAATTTATAAATATACCAGTTGCAATAGCGAGGGGTTTAAGAAAGCAAATTAATATAGGCGAGAACAATGTTTTGTAAAACAATATTCGAAATACAAAACTTTCGATTTTTTTTATATTCCTGTCTTGTTTATATTCTGTTTTATTTTCTCTGAACTAAGTAATTGCGTCAGAAAAAATACTCTATGTTAAAAATATTTCACTTTATGGCATATATTTCCCCACTCCACCCTACACAATTTTATAAGTTTTTAAATGAATATTTTTAATCGCCAATCACAAAGTTGTTGTATAGGCCTTACCTCGGAGACAGACTTGAGCAGATGCATGATGCACATGTCCTGCGTGTTGATGGGCGCCACCAGCTCCTTCTCCACGTTATCCATCTTCCACTCCATCAGGTCCAACTGCTCGTCCGTGCGCTTCACCTGCCACACATATAGCTCTGTTTGTCTTCTGGGATTAAAACTGGATGTACCAGGCATAATCTAGCTTATTCAAACTATTTATTTGTAAAACATAGGTACAATATAATTTTATTACTACCTATTCATCACTCTTTCTAAAAAGGATTGACCAAGTATTGCAAAAGATCAAGATAAATCAGTACACAGAAGAAAAACATGTACTCTGCTGTTGGAAACAACAACAAGTCATTAAAAATATGTTACTGACAGTCAATTAAACCTATTTTTATTTAAGTCAATGCTCTAGATTTTAGCATGTTTAATTCAAATGTAATGTAACAAGCATTCCAAAGATAGAAAACCGCCAAGGCTCACCACCGCCTACCATTTGCCAAAAATGGTACCTTAAAATAATTTAAATAGAAATGTAGAGCACAGACCAAAAGAATAAATTGCATCATATCTTATTTTTTTTTCTCTTCGGCTTTGCTTCTGTGGCCATATTCACATATCCAGGGTAAAAGGAGCCTGTGATACTAAGTGATAAGAATAAATTACTTTCAGTTTTTCTTTTTTTTTGTAATCAGATCAGTTCCAGAGATTTCAGGACAAACAATTTCACTTGTTTGTAGTATTAGTTTACATTGGTATTTTAATAGGCTCTGAAATAAGTAAACTGATTTTGCTACTGGGCAAGTATGGATGAATGAATTGCATTGATTATATTAACAACACAACAGCTGCAGTATGGAGATAAAATACTTGGCCTTACACTACACTGCAATGATATCTATCTATACTAATATTATTAAGAGGAAAGATTTGTTTGTTTGTACAGAATAGGATCCGAAAGTACAGGACCGATTTTAACAAATTTTCACCAATAGAAAACTAAATTATCAGGAAGTAACATAGGCTATAGTTTATATTCGAAAAAATATTGAGATCCCTACAAAAATTGCAATACTAAAACCGCGATAGCGAAGTCGCGGGCGAACTGCTAGTAAAATATAATTTTCTGAATGAACTCATATGGCAGAAACTTTCACAAGCAATGTATGGTAATATTCCACTTTAAATACATTGCAGTTAAGGCATGAGCATACAAAATTATGTAAATATTTGATGAATTCGAACAAGGATATGTAAACAAAATGTTTACATCCACACCTAGTTACCTACTGGTATTGACGGAAAAATAGATTTCGTGAGTCATGAAGTAATGTTATGATGATACGTAGGCAAATAACATTTGCTTCATTCAGCCCTTCAGCTGTATATCCCTACATTATAATTTATATAGGGAAGATGCGGCTCTGTGACCTACATCTCTATCCATCTCTATCCACGATTAACAGTACTTTTATAGCTTAATATTCTCAATAAATATAATTGTTGACTCACCGTTTCTTCGAGTTCTTCTACAGAAATTTCTTTTTCAGTCATTTTTGAGACACACCTATTAATTTTTTAGTCAAATCTAAAAGAAAACAACAGACTTGAGCAAACCGACCATTTTTCTTCCGTGAAAATGACAAAATTGACATTTCACATTTTATTCAAAATGTCAAATGAGTCAAGAATACAACAAAACGCAACTTTTGTACCTTTTTCTGAAACGTCAGTTAAATGACGACGTAAAAACAAAACGTAACTTTGGGTGGGAAACTTGAAATTCGTGGCTATTTCTAGCGAGATTTAGCATGAGTACAAAGCAAATTTTAAAAACAATATTAATTTGAATTCTAAAATGTAGATACTATACAAATAAAATTATGCTGAAAAAGAAATTATGCCGGTTATATAACCACCATTTGTATGTTATCAATGTTTTAACCGCTATGCAATTAAATATGCATAAAGCATATTTTTAATAGCGTAGCTGTGCTGTGTGCACAGCGGACGTGTCGCTCATAGAGCGAATTATTTGTTTTGTATCTAGCATCCATCTCGAGTCAAGCACCCATACCTGCTGCCAGTTTCCTTTGCCTCTCCGCTGGTGGCGCCCTCGACGCGTACCCTTTGTATTAACCATTTTGGCGCGAATCGGGTGATGATCCGATTTACCGAAACATATCGCTTCGTTTTTCGCGCCTTTCAATTGTTAAAATTATTTAAACTTCGCGAACAAGGAACTATAAATATACCCACTTACTTAAGTTGCAACAATTATTTAAACTTTAGATTCGTGAATTGTTTAAGTCTCGGTTGTTATTTTGGATAATCTTAATGATAATTTACAGTCAGGTAGTGTTAATGGCGGCTCATTATTGCGTAAACGGGTTCGTTCCTCGACGCCAAGAGCACAAGACAGCAGCAGTGGTTCGTCAACAAGTAGCGGGCCCAGCCCAAGAAACCCAAAGTGAGGAGGGACTCCCAAACCGTGAGTTATACACACTGAGTTTTTATCGCACCATGAAGTCTATTTAAAATCTCATCTAGTAGTAAGAAATCAGATGCTTATAAAAGGAATCCATCTGTTAACACAAACTTACGGCGACATGAAAATGTGAACAAAAAAAAATCAAATTTTATCGGAAGTCAGCAAGTTGCGCCAGATTTTTGAAGGTGAAATATTGTGTTGGGAGTTGGTGTATTGAATAAAAGTTCAGACTAGCTTTTTAATAATCTGACTTGGTGCATCATGAGTTCCATTAATAATGACGTAAAATCGGACCATCTAGCGATGCGCGCTAAAATACTTACGTATTCAGCTCCATTCGCGTTTTGTCACACTTAAACAGTTCTGCTTCTATCAGTCGCGTACAGCGTCTTAAGTAAACTAGTAGTAACAGCGCTAAACTCTATCTATAGCACTCGCATGATAATAACACATTAGTCCTCGTTTTATACTTGTTTGCCGCGAAAGTTGAATTGATCCGGAAAATTGAATGGATGCGTACGCATCTCCATACAAAATCTTTGTTTTCTATTTGCATAAGCTGAATAGAGCTGAATAAGTGTGAGTAGTCCCTAAATCGGACAATCAAGCAACGCGCGCTAAAATACTTAGTACCAATAGTAAGTGTAGAGGGCCAGCAGCGGAGAGGCCAGCAGCATGCTACTACTATGTTTCCAAACATTATTCCATACCTGCCTAGTTTTAAAAGATTTTGATTTCGTATCAATTCTAAAGGACAGTAAAATAAAACCATAACTAAATTATATACACATTTATTTTTTGTCTTTAATTTTTACACATTTAAGAAATGTCGACGAGATTTAGTGACACTATGGAACCATTGTGGCCATAAGACGTCCCGATATTACCCTTTATACAAACCTATGGTTGCGTCGTAGCAACTACATATTAAATTCACGAGTCGTTATAATAATATCCACTTAAATATACACTACTAGGAAAATACTAGAATCAAAAACCCTCTTCAGTCCATTGCTATACATTGTCACTATATTTGTCAAACTTGCAGTTAAACAGAAGAGATATTCCCAATTTCAGTACTTTCCTAGTAATTCTAAGGTATTTTAACACTTAGAACATTTAGTTTTGACACTTCTAATTGGAACATTATTAATAATAAGCCGTACAAATAAATTGAGAGTAAAGTAACAGCTATAGGTACAGAAAATCTTTGAGTAATTTGATTTTATGAAACATTTTTAATACTTAAATTCAGTTCGAGACAATACAGAGGCTGCATGAGGTCATGAAGCTTTTAGTCAACCGGTATATAGTATCTGGTAATTAGTGTATGCAAAGCGAACGGAGCTAAATAATTTGCCTTTGGGAATGTAACTAGAGTGAACATTGCAACTTCTATATTCTGTCGAATCGATTTAGTTAAATTACAGACTAGCAATTGGATTATAATTTAAAATCACCATAAGAATCATGTCTGCCTACAATCAAAACACATATTTTTTTCGCGCCTCGCTTGACACTTTGCGTTTTCATATTTTGAAAGACTGGTGGGAACATAGAATACGATATTGCACGTGCATTCGATACAAATATAGTATGCTAACATCCGATAAACATACAATAATTAGTATTTATATTATAACTATGTTACATCCTCGGATTGTCTGAGACAGTCGATAAAAGAAAAAAAAATTATAACATCGAACAATTAAATAAAATAAAAAAAAAACTAAGATATTTGTACAAAAAAAACTAAAATTCCATTTAATTCGTATACAAGAATGTACCGCAGTATTGACTTGGTCATGCATAATTGAAGGTTTAAAAAATATGAAGCGCTCAAACGGCTTGAGGTTCACGGTCGTAAAGTATGAATAATAAGTAAAAATACGTAAAGTACTTAAAGTAAATCTTATGCACGCGTGCATGTAGATCATTCTCACTAGACTTGTATCGTGACGTCATCACATACGCTGCGCACGCGCAACTCATACGAAATAATAATTATTTGCCGAAACATGCTACTCTATAATAAATTACTATGTGTATAGGTCATTCGTTTAGGCCCGCTCGCACGTCACTAAACAATTGTAACGCTAACTAATTTAAAGCATCTTTCTGTTTCTGTCGACTGTGTGAAAAAGACAGAGACAGACTGATGTCTCAAGAGAGTTTATTTTATCACAAGATACAAAGTATGGGGCAAGAATAAAGGGGGATAAGTTAAAACGTGGTAGTCGCGCAAGCACTGACCACATAATCAATTTGGTAGTTTGCAATCAGGGTTCGTAAGTGACAATGCCATCATGTCTCCGTTGTCAAAAAGAGAAAGTACTATTCGTCCTGTGTAGCTCCGTCTCTCTCTGACACTGGAACAATTATGGCTTTATCACGTACGTTCAGCTTTATAGCTGGCACATTCCTTGGCGCATGTGCCAAAATATTCACGATACTTGGATAATAGAAAATATACCCTAAAATAATTGAGATAAAGTTCATTTTTTAACAAACAAGGCGAATATTTGCGTAAAGACGTCGAGTAAAATGACAGCATTACGTTCTATCTAGGTAAGACACTCACAGCTATCTGTGACGCTGCTGACATATTATGTCATGTTGCTAAGCTTAATCTTAGTAAGACAGAATGGCGCAGCAGTAGCGCCGTGGTGACGTCACGAATACGCCACCTTACAAAATCGCGCCGTCTCGAAACCAACGCGTCCCCTTTCAGTGTTTGCGAACTTGCCTATAATATCATAGATGAACTGTGTGCGTTATTATCTTCAGTTCCAACACGAATTGACTTACGATATGTAATACTTAAACATAAATGTTACGTTACGAGGCAACGGTAGTATGTTATGTAATCTGTGTATCATACTCAGAAATACACGATATTTTATTCTAGTGACGGTGTCGTGATATAGGACAAGTTGTAGAACACAGCTGATCTAAAGACTATTTTATAATTTTGTGACCTTTAATTGCTAGAGACACTCACTAGGCCTTTGAATCAAAGCTGTTAATCGAATCAAGTACTAAAACGACAGTTACACATATAAAAAAATATCTTTAGGCCATCCTTACATAAGCTCAACATACACTAACAATAAATATTCCGCTGCTCGCACACACAGTCCGATTCGAACATCAGTTGTCAAACACTCAAAGGGTGTTCTATAAATCAGTCGTAGGTCCGCGCTCGCACACGGACCGCATCACGCACGTGACGTCAGAGGCCGAGCGCCGAGCGCCGCCGGAGTAATAAAACAAAGAGAGAGAGGAACTTGGTGCGGCGTTCATTTGAGCGCGTCTGTCTGCTCGAACTTCTGCTCGCTCACTGACACCGCGTCCGAGGACAGCGCCTCCTTCAGCGGTTCTACACAGTTCTTTGGAATCAGCGTACCTGGAATGACAACGTTATGCTTTACTAACTAAACAAATCATGTCGAATCTAAAATTAGTCGAAAGATTGATACATACTTATCATGTCAAATTATATTACTAAACGATTTCGACTAAAATATCCTATGTGTGATCATAGTCTGTAATTTAGTGTGTGCCAAGTTTCATGAATATAAGTGTGGTTTAGTCGTGAAAACGTAACAGACAGAAATACTTCCAGATTTATAATATTAGAATGTATAGGAAACACCTTGACGCTGTTAGTCCTAACATTATTAATCAAATATTATCATTATTATTTATCTTGTATTAATCGCATTTCTTCTTTTTCAACATGGCACCTACGACTATATATTTCTGCAATATCCAAAGGTTGACTGGTAGGAATTGTTTAAGGCATTAAGTTCGCCTCTATACATTCGTGTGCGTGAAGTATTTATTTATTTAAGGATTACCAATGAGTAAGTACACTACAAAAACTTCTGAAAAATACAAGCTTATTACACAATAAGTTTTCGTCTAATACACACTTAATCACAGGTCACAACTAACACATTCACGAGTCTACATGCTCCGACTGAATATTAACACAACTTTAAAATAAAATAAAATAAAAATATAAGCGATTGATATAATAATTTCAAAAAATTAATTTGGTATGAATAAATGTATTAAACAAACATAATATAAGATTGTGAGGGCTACGGGTACATACCGACAATCTTGAGCCCGTCGTCGGTCTTGATGCGCACGACCTGCATCTTGTTGAGGTGCGCGCGCGCCGCCAGCACGTGCTCCACGCGCGCCCACACCGCCAGCACCGAGCCCGCCAGCACGTGGTGCGTGCGTACGCGCAGCCCCACCTAAGCACAACATTGTTAGTCTGTCACAGTCTTGGGGACCAGTGCGCGCGCGCCGCCAGCACGTGCTCCACGCGCGCCCACACCGCCAGCACCGAGCCCGCCAGCACGTGGTGCGTGCGTACGCGCAGCCCCACCTAAGCACAACATTGTTAGTCTGTCACAGTCTTGGGGACCTGTGCGCGCGCGCCGCCAGCACGCGCTCCACGCCGCCACCACCGAGCCCGCCAGCACGTGGTGCGTGCGCACGCGCAGCCCCACCTTAACACTTTCAGTGCCAAGTGCAAAAGTGTTTTTACAGTTTTAGTGCCAAGCACTTAACATATGGGCCGAACAACAGTTCGTTCGTGTGCCCACAACCCGCGCATGAACACAAGTCACATATAGCTACTTAAAACAACGACTCAGATACGGGTTGTGGGCACATAACTAACCACTGCTCGACCCATACGCTGAGTTCTTGGCACTAAATGTGATAAGCACCCATACCACAAGGTTCTTATTTGTTTAAGCTATGACCTGGAGTGAAGACAACTCGCAGAGACCCGTTGGACAGTTTTAAATGGAATGGGGCACCAACTGACCATTATCTCTGTATGCACTATGAAAGTATACCCAAGGACAATACCCCGTTGGTGCAGGACGGAGCTGGTGACTCAGACATCTATAAAACTTGCCCCCACAGCACCACCTACCGTGTCCAATTGTGAAATCTAAACCATTCAGGGACCCACATAAAAAAATATAAAAATCGGTCCAACCGTAGTAGGAGTTCAGAAACATACACATGTACAGTTCGCGTCAGCGTAGTTTGCCCCTCTGAAGTTAGGTTATAGTGATGACCGCGCAGGTGCAATCGCGTAAAAAAGTGCTGGTTACGTATTGTATTATAAACAAGTAACAAAGACTACCAGTAACAATATCAAAAAGTAACAAACTCATACACCCCAAAAACACACAAAAAACAAATAAAATAGTAAGAAATAACCAAAATAATTAATTAAAAACAATAACAACGTGTAACACTTTTCGCATCAAGTCGTATTGCATTGAGCAAGCGGGTCAAACGTATGCATCGAATGTATACGAGCGAGTGAGATCCCAAGCAACACAGATTGGCTGAATAATCATTGTATAAAAGCGTTTCTGTAAACTTCAAGCTGACATAGTTGACTGGTTAATGTCTGGATAAGCGCTTACACAGATGATATTCAAGCAATTTGGGCACAAAACAAAGTGCTTTAATTTTTGTAATAGCAATGTAATCGCAACATAGTAGCGGAATAAATGTACAAGCTTAATATTGTCTGTAATAGTAATATCTAAATAATAATAATATAATAGCTGATCTATCTTTTTAACAGCTAATACAACTCTTTTAACAGCTAATACAACTCTTTTAACCAGTTGAAGTTATTATTCAGTATTTAGATTATTTTCGTACTTTTATGGAGATAATTTTGCAAATAACATTTAGGAAATTGTGAAATTATAAATTGTGACTCTCACGGTGATCTACTGCAATATTATCGGAGTTTATTTTGGTAAGTAAACTTTTTTGTGTGTTTATGTTACAGGCAAGTGAATTATTATTGCGCATGTAACTTTATTGTGAATATACATATTTCTTTACCGTAAATTTTTAAAGCGCCACAGGATACTGCTACTTTTCAAGAGTTAAAAAAGGGTTTTTTAGTAGGCTAGGTATGACGAGTGAAAATTTTTCAATGCTTTTGGAATTTTAGTACGCCAAAATAACATGGCTAATACCGTGCACCATTTTAAAAGTGGCTCTATTAATAAAACGCAATTTTTAATTAGATATTGTATCGTTTATATTTCTATCAAAGGGATTATAATATATATGTACTGGCGAGGTTTATGTTGAATATAAGCTGCTCACGCAGCGGTTTCCTTGCTTATTTCTGCATAATAGATTTAATGTGTACCACTTATCATGCAATTATTTGGTTAAAAGTGGTTCAAAAAGAACATATTTGGAATAGCAATTCTATAATCACCCATCATAATGCTGTTAAACAGGCTATTAGGATTCTGTTTAGGAACATGAAAATCCAAGTATTTTCAAATGTGCAGTTGGTACCTATGCATACCTAAAGAGTGTAATTTAGAGTCCTGCGATCTTTTTAACCATATGTTACGTCAGTGGAATAGATAAATTCTATTGCACAGGGAGAAAAACTCAATAGGTAGACGAAAAAAAAAAAAATAAGTCTCGTCGTACAAATTAGTGACGTGAGTTTAGGTTAAAGGGTTCTCAGTACTTCTACATATCAAGCTATACATTTCCACTATAAGTTAATCTCGCATTGTATAGGATTTCCGTACATGGTTATTTACACGTGTGCCAGGTCATGTGATTTGTTTTAATTTTTAAAAGTAAAACTAATACACAAAAACAAAATTGTCTTTACTTATATTTTAAATCACCACACTTCAATCCAAAGCGTGAATGAACATGTTGCCACGGCCCACTCCCCCTACACCCCACGTGACACTCGCGCCCTCACTGTCGCTTGCTCGCAGATCGCAAAGTTTGCAGGCGCACGCATGACGCAGTTCACTAATTCAGTCAATCCGAAATTTCTTGCGAAAAGGTCGTGTTGCGGCCTTGTCGGGCTATTGTAATATCTATTAAACAACTAAAAAACTTAACTAGGTACTCCTACAAATCACGTGATTTGAGCAGTGTTTAATGTAATTTAACCTACGTAGTTAAATATTTAGACATTTTATTTTCGATATCTATAGTTAGTTGGAAGAAGGCATGAGTTTTATGTATGTATGTAATTAATTGATTTACATGAAAAATGCCGTTTAAAATTGTATCTACTAGTCGCAAAGGCAAGGTTGAACTAAGTACAGTACCCGACCTATGGGAAAATAAGGGTAAACTTCGCTGGCCCAAAATAAATGGCGAACTATTGGCAAAAAATGAAATTGCCCTACCACAACCAGATTGGACAACTTTCAGTTGTGTCGTGAAGAGAAGAAATTTCTTCACTTACGAAGAGGCAGAAGAAGAATTGAGTAGAATGATGAGTAGAACGGACACTGATGAAGCTGATATTGAAGAACGATCACACATTATTGCTTCTTCACACATTCAAACTTCTTTCTTTTTTTTGATGATTGATTCTATCCTTACTCCTTACTAATATTATAAATGCCAAAGTAACTCTGTCTGTCCGTCTCGCTTTCACGCCAAAACTACTGAACCGATTTAAATGAAATTTGGTACACAGATAGTCTAGAGCCTGAGAAAGGACATAGGCTACTTTTTATCCCGAGAGTATGTTCCCTAGGGACCACGCAAGCGGGCGAAGCCGCTGGCAGAAGCTAGTTTACAATTAAACAAACCCATACACACTGTGGTTTTATTATTAACAATATTAAGAGCCATTTCACAAAATTCGAACGCTCGAGTTTAGGTAACAGACGGGAGCAATGTTTATGTGTGCGTAGCTATTCACACATAGACACCGCAACCAGTGTAGCGCTAGTGTTGAGACGGACTAAACAATCTTGAGCCGATATAATCATAATTCACTTTGGTTACATTTCTGAAAAAGTTTTTTTTTATTCAGCCCATTATACTGTTAAATGGTATAAAACGGAAAGCATCTCGCGCGCTGATTGGTTGAACGTCATGTGTCCGGCGCACCATATTTATTTGTTTGATAATTCGTTTGATGTCGAATGTAAACAAACTGTTCTGGTGATTTTAATTTAATTTCGTGTTAAAAATAACCTGTGAGTTAAAGTTATTTATATTTTAATGTTGTGGAAGTAAAACTAAATCTGCGATTAACCTAAGAAGTGAAGTTTGAACAATAAATAAGTTTTAGTCAGCGAATATAACCTAAATTACATACATTTTCCGTGTTTTCATATTTTTTATGAATGTGGACCTTAAAGATCTTATTTGATAATGATATTAAGTCTATAGACACAGAACGAGCTACTGTAAGACCGACCAATCAGGGACAGCTTTCGGATAATTTAAAATTTAACGCGCGATAGATTGTAATGTATCTGTTTAGCTTCGAGATATTACAATCTCCCGAAAATAATGCGTTAAAATCGTGAGCTGTTTGTTAGGGTTCACAATCTTTCGATAGTGTAAAATCTAGAAGGTTTTATTTATTCTAAACATTGTGAAACAACATTTATAAAACAATATAAATAGATTTCCTCCCTTTTTAACCGACTTCAAAAAGGAGAAGGTTATCAATTCGACGGTATGTTTTTTATGAACCTTTTTTTTATGAAACTTTTAATATGAAGAGAATCAAAATGTGGTAGTCGCAGTATAATATTCCGTTCACGATACGTACGCTCTATAATCGGGACGCGGGAAAAACTGACACAGGTCCTACGTCGACGGGCGCTGGAGCCGTACTGATCGCAGCCCGCTTATGCTTCGTAATTTATTCTATTTTAGAGTGATTTTAAAAACGATATTATGTTTAATTATATGAAGGGATTTTAATGAAATTTAGGAATTAGTTTAGTCTGTAAACATAGTTTATATTTACATAGTTTTTTTAATGTAATTACGCTTTGTTCGAACCAAAAATTGCGATAAAACAGCGACATAAAACGTAAAAATTGACCTCCTACTTTATTTTTTTTACTAATTAATGTTATTAAAAATATAAATTTTAGTAAGTAGTTTGACGACAAAAACGTATGTCTGATGATTTGTGTATTTTTTTTGGTTAAAATTATGAATATTAATGGTAGATATAGGAGTCGCAAATCGACTCTGCGTTGATTTTTCAGTAAACTACTTGTGGGAGATTAACACGGAGCAAATACAAAGAGGAGATGTTGTAATTTAATTTCCCTATGAAAAAACGCGTGACACTTTGCGGGGTGAGGGGGTGTTAGATCCCGCCCACTTCTTTATTTTCCATCTACCGGTCAATAGCAAAACTACTCGCTATTTCTGTCGATTTTATTTTGTAGGTACGTAACTATCTCACACTAGATGTCACTAAGTGCAGTATGCAACTGGGTCGTACTCAAAATTTTCGATGCAAGGAGTAGGTACTCTGGTTATATTTTTCATTAATTTTGCGAACCATCTTGATACGTTTTTTTAATGAAATACCTAGTGATATTTTTATGAAAACATGTTTTAATAAAAAGGTTTTTGATGAATGACGAATGAAGATTATTAGTTTATCTCATATTTTTAAATTACTTATTTTGTTAATAGGACTTATCAAGATTGTTTACAAAGCTAGTCTTCTTTGAAAATAAAAAACGCATTCTCCCGTTTACGTGATAATCTATCTGAAACCATTAATTTCAAGTAAATAAGTAATACCAGACTAAATAAAAAAGCATGACGCGAAAGAAGCTTTTTTTTCACTATTTATAGGCTCGCGTTTGACCACTATCTCACCTGATGGTAAGCGATGATGTGGTCGAAGATGGAGCACGCTTGCCTAGAAGTAACCTGCCTGCCTGCTTCCTAGTAACATGACTCTTTTGATATGGTCAAATAGGTAAGATCGTGGGTAAGATTAATTAATCAAAGGCTGAATAAATAATAGACTTAGATTACAACGAAAAAAATTTATTTGCAAACTAGTCTAGCGTATTTAATGTTTTAAATACTTTCCATGTATGAGACAGCCGCGGGACAGACGCTAAAATAATTGGATTCTAATTTCAGCCCTGTCTTTTGACATGTTTATGTTTAATGTTCTTATTGGACGATAGATGGCGGCTTGTTTACAAAATTATATGTAAACTACAAAAATAATATTTTGGCGATTAAAGGATCTCTAGAAATGAAAGTTAAACCAATTTCAGTACATATGATTATTAAAATATATGAATACTGAGCTCTACATACCGAAATATTCTTAGTTTCCATGACAAAAAGTGTCGCCATCTAACGTCGGGTAGAATTATATTTGAAAACGCCGAAGCTAAGAGATTTTTCTAGAACTATTTTGATAAACTACGCATAAAATTACTTCCAAATGAAATGTGATACCATCCATAGCATCAGAACGTCTGTCGGAATAGTTTTTACAAGATAAAACACAACATTTCATCTTTTTTGTCTTTTAGCGTGAATGTAATACTGTAAACATGGGAACTTTTACGAAGTGCACAGTACGAACGCCAACAATACACTGACTAAGGCCACGCCCACTTGATGACGTCAGGACCTAGTTGAAAATCACAGTGCACAGTTGTTTAGGCCGTCTCCTCTTTGTATTTGCTCCGTGGAGATTAATTACTACAAGCTTATTAAAAGAGTTCTTTGAAATGTGTTACGTGAAATAACAACACGAAAGACTGGTCTTTCTTTTACAGGTATTCAAAAATGTTGGAGTATTACTTAATATGGTAAATTAGACAACCAAAATTTTATTTCTACGCGCAAAAACGTGAAATGGCTCTTAACAACCCCTTCAGTGAAGCATAGTCTACATATTATTATCTTGATTAATGTCGATTATTATGTCCAACCATCAAAATTACAATTTAAGTGGATAGTATTAGGAACATCCAGCCAAACATGAATATTTTTTAAAGGTTCAGCGAAACCTTTGTGCCAGTATTCTCCACCTTCAATTTTCCTGAGCATGACGACTCTAGGAATTTGTAAAAGACTCCTAGGGTCTACCGGTAAAATTCCACGCAGTCTTTGATTAATGACGCCAAGTAAACTTTTAAAGCTCCTTGGGAAATGTTTTTGTTTGCTGCCCATTTTTTGAGGTTATTGCGAAAGTATTTTTTTTTTGTATATTCCGTTTCTATTTCTTCACAATCACTAGCAGTCGAATCGCTGTCCTCAGAATTTTTATTGCAATTTTCATCTGCTTTGTTGAGGAAAAGTGTTTTTGGTATGGCACCGGCTATTTTTAACCACTTCCTAACTCCATAAAAGTGGAACCGGTGTCAACTTTCAAAAAGAAATCAACAGAATTACTATTAAATAAATGTTATTACTCTGTATCAGATTTTCTAGCTGATAAATTTTAGTTGTGTATTTCTGTTTGATGATGAATTGCATCAATGTTTGCATGCCAAAATGGTAGAATGTACAATCACCATCTTATTGTAAATACCTACATTCTGAGCAAATAAATATTCTATTCTATTCTATTCTAAAGTGCGACTCGTACTTGGACCGGGCTTATTTGCTTCACTAGTTTCAACTGTTGTGAAAACAGTATTTTTTATCTTTTCGTACCCCTTTAAACACTTTCTTTTTATTCCTCTCGTTCTTTTCCTGTTTCTCCATGTATTGGAGACGTTTTTCTTTATATTTTTACACGGCGGCATTTTGTCGTGGTTGCCTACTTTGCGGCGGATTTACTTCCGTAGAGTAAAAATAGCCTTACGACTCTTCAATATCCAGTTATCTTCTGTATAAAAATCTTCTTTTCATATTAGTTAACGCTATTAGCTGTATATGATGGTAATCGTGTGCTTGAAGCGCTTTATGTTAGTTGAAAGAGCTTACCCATTTTCAATTATAAAGCCGTCTGCTTTAAAAAAACTAAATAAACCTCAAATATTCAGCTACTGAATAAGTGGTTATGATTGAAGTGCAATACAGCTTGAAGAGAACAGAACATAGATTATTCAGCATCAAGCAGCATAATGAAAATCGATACCAAAGTTATGCAGACAAATGCTATCAAATCAGCTATTATGCAGTATTCAGTGGTCTCGGATGTGTTAAACTGAATAGCGTATTTTTGATAGTTCTGTTTATGACCATTATTAAGCTTCAAAAAAGGAAATCAGTGCTAAAAAAACGTTATTAAGCTTAACGAGTAATAATAGCCCAAAAACCTTTCAATGCAGCATTTTTCTTTCCCGTATGCTTTAATAACTATGCCTATGTAATAAAGCTGTAAACTGCTTATTAGTACACATTTATTCTGTTATCTGGCTTATGTGTTGCTTGGGATGCCATTACACCCGCCATCTTGCGCGAAAACGCGCATGCGCGACCTACTCGCGCATGCGCTATCCTATGTTTTTTGTCAAATTGACATCCTGCGCAATCGATTGCGACGTACTTCGGGGAGGTAAACTTGCGTGACGGGAACTGTACAGAAATTATGCGTCAATTTCAGTTGACGCCAAATGGCACACAGGTGTGCCAATGACAAATCGCCGGTTAAAATAAAATTCGTATACACATACCTCGCACTCGGCGCCATTCCTACAGACGGCTCGCCAGTAGGCGTGTGAGCACACGCGCTGCGATGCGCTGTACTGCGCGCGCCACCACGACTCCGCCTCGCTGCTCTCCACCTTGCGGTATTTTTTCTCGATCTCTGCCAAGGACTCTAGCCGCAGCTGTAGACCGGTGTTGGGCCTAAAACGTACAAAATATTAGTCATTCAGGCGTCTGGATGACTGGTTTTAAAAACGCCCAGACCTGGGCTGCAACAGTCGCTCTCTCCATGCCGCCATGAGGTCGCACCGGAGCTCTGTCCATCATGCGGCGTATGTGCGCGGTGCTCGAAGGCTCTTGCCTCCAGATTCCATGGTGGCTATCCGGTAAGGAGGTCTACCACCTCGTCGGAGACCGAGCGGTATCTTCGGGCCAGTCGAATGGCCATTACCCTCTAGGACGCGTTCAGGTGGCGGGCTGGTCACCGCTTCAGGGAACGCGCCCGTACAAAGCCCTATAAAAAGCCATGGACCGCACGACACCCGCGTAGAGCCTCCAGCAGGATTGGATTAAATACCTTGGTTTTTTTTTTGTTTTTTTTTACCCCAGGATTGGACAAAGGCAGCCCTGGCCCACTCCAGTTTTGGTGCCTAACGTCGAAAATGCTCGACAAACTTCCACCGGCTGTCGAGGACGAGTCCAAGGTACTTCATCGTCGTCTCGACGCCGATGTGAACCCCACCTACCTTTTGGGATCCTGATGGTGGCGCGTTCCGAGGAACATGAAAACACATGACCTCAGACTTGTGCAGGGCAACTTTGAGACCAAATTATCGGATCCTGGCCCCCTGGCTGTCCTTTAATCGAAATATTTCGTGAATCTCGACTTTGTTTACGAAATAAAACGATACATAGTTCGAGGAGATATTGGTGCGAGAGCAATGACCGCTATTCCACTGCTAAACCGATACAACGGGAGACTGGGCAGGAAGTATAAGTGGCAGCACAGAAGTGTCAAAGTCAAGTATTTATAAGGTAAATGCAACAACGAAACAACACTAGATGACACACTAGCGCACGTTCATCTAAAAGGAGCGTGTAGAAGTTACAAGTGGCAGCACATAAACCTCAAAGTCAAGTATTTATAACGTTAAGTTTCGAATTCGCAACGCTAGATGGCACGATCAACGCCGTGCACATTCCTTATAATTCATGTATCAACTGACCTGTATATCTGGAACATGATGTCCTTCTTGGTGATCTTCTCCTTCTTGGTGCTGGTGAGGGCGGACACGCACAGCACGGCCGTGTACTTGTTGTTGCGCGCCTGCTGCGACACGTAGAACCCTTCCTTGGGGCCCGTCAGCTCCGACCACTTCTCCAGCGCCTCGGCCCAGTCCATGCCACGCTGACGATTGAAGGTCAAACATTACTTATCAATTAATTCATTCGAAAACTGGCTCTTAATGCCCCTCCTGTTAGGGTTGGAATCGTACCTCGGAGTGCACGGTGTGCAGTTCAACGGGCGCGCGGCCGGTGGCGTGGCGGCGCACGAAGCGCAGGCAGCGCACGCGCCGCACGCGCTCGCCACAGCTGCCCAGATCCAGGATCCCCAGGTCGAACCGCCCGCTACGTTTCGCTATAAAACCACATGATTTATTCAAACTGTCAAAAATCTGCATTTTTTGATATTCAATAATTTACATGTAGACAGTCCCCCAAAACACTCGCCCGGCTAAAAGAAAAGATTTAGAACCGGTCGTTCATAGTCCTACCTTATCAAGCTACCGGAGAGAAGCAATTTGTGGAAGAACTACACCATTTAGGGGTCCAAAAATAAGTTGGTCTGCGACTTTATTTTTGTAAAGTTATTTTTTATTTGGATTTTTGGGCTTAAAATATCTCAGTTATCGAATGAAACTAATCTATTGGGATAGAGACTAATTGCCTGGCAGACCAAATTTAGGAGACAGTTGAGAGGCCCATCTTACAGAGAGCGCATAATTTTTCTATAAGAGCCAGAAATTCTAGAAGGAAGAAGTTATCGAAGAATGTAGGAAAATAAAAGTGGCATCTTAGTTGAGTGAAAAATCCACCTATGGAGAAAAAAGTTCAAGACCATTATTGTGAGTTTTTCAGAAACAAAATCTACAAATTCATGAGATAAAAAGCGCCACAGAATGAGCATCTACTGCGAAAGTAGTAATGCTGTATGAAACATCCTTAAAAAAAATAAGTGCGGAAAAATTTGTAATGGTTGTCAAATGTTTCGAAAATTTCTGAATTTATTAAATTTTCAATAAAATATTGAATACTAGCTTTTACTCGCGGCTTTTTTGCAAAAAAGTTGCCTTTAGTGAAGGAAAGTGTACAAGATGATTGGTAATTGAGTGCGCATCTTGAAACGAGTTATACTAGAGCTAATTTGCAACGATTTTGACCCCGAAAAGATGACTGAACTGACCTTGCTCCATGACAGCGGCGAGCGTGTCGGTGAAGTACTTGAATAGCCTGTTCTGTAGCTCCACCGGCATGCCCAGTATCCTGTTCAGGAACTTCGACATGTTGTTGTAGTCCTGACGACAAAACAACACCATCACTTAGCTGAATATGTCATAGATTACAGTAATGGGTGGTACATACAGTTCGCGTCACCCAAGATTACCTCTCTGAAGTAAGTCGCAATTCATTGCGTAGCAAGTAAATTTGGCAAAAAAAAAACAAGACAGCGCATGCGCGGAGCTCAAGTTGGCGTGTGTAATGGCGTCTCAGTCGCTCGTATACGTTCTATATATAATTGTGTCCCGCTTGCTCAATGCAATACGACTGTTGATGCGAACCGTGAACCCTTTTTCCGTTCTCGCAGACAAACTGTGTAAATGGTTTTGTGGGGCATAGTTATAAGAAAGATTTTTGTAAAACTTGTTTATGATAAATAAAAATAATAAACTTAACAAAAGTGTTACTTTTTGATAGTTATTGTTACTGGTAATCTTTGTTTCTTGTTTATAGTATAATACGTATAAACAAAAAAAAAAACACTATACGCGATTGCACCTGCGCGGTCGTCACTAAAACCTAACTTCCGAGCGGCGAAGAACCGCGGAGCGAACTGTAATAAGATATACGTGTCTTTTGTTGGATGGGATATCATCAAATGATTTCTCCCACTTTGGGCATAGCGGGAGGAAGTGTCAGACTTTTACAGTTTAAAACCCTCCCGTGTTTCGAATAACCTTCGCGTTCTAGGGCTGCGGTAACTGTTTCGAACAATTACGCAACTCTGGCAGGCACTACCTAATTGTGCTGACATCTCTTTGAAGTGTGCGTGGAATAAAACGCGCCTGGGAGCCGGGCCTGGTTCTGATCGTACGGCGAGCCAGCCAACGCTCTATGTCCGCAAGCCCGTGCAGTAGGTGGAATCAAACTGCTACTGCCGACGTTTGAGGTTCCCTCTCCCTCACACGTTCGGCCTCCTCCTTCGCTAGGATTACTGCTTCGCAAAAAGAGGTGACTGCTTCCCACGCCCCCTCGCTGTGGACTATGGATTGAACTGGGGCCGGACGCGACAGGTCGCCGCTACGAGGACACAGCGGTGCTCCGCCCAAACAGGGCAGACCTCCACCGTGTTCTCCGGGTGATCCACACAGTGGTGACACACGCACGTGTCTTTCCGTTGTTTCCAAAACAGAACTAGATGTAGTATGATGATGGGAACGGGCTTTTTTATTGCCCTGTCTTGGAAGAAAGTCACATAAATGTATGGGGGAGTTGATTTATTTTTCACGATTTCAGTGTTGGTCCAATAGTGAAAGTTGTTCATAATGATGAGTTTAAAGACCCCTTAAAAGGAATTGCGTTTGTTTTGTTACAGGTTGTATAATGTTCTCACCTTGTCTAGTTGCAGCACGCCGGGCGCGGCCTCGCTGTTGACGATGAGCCCAACGCCCACGAGCGCGGACGCCACGTCTTGGAAGAAGTCGCCCGAGTAGTCGCTAGGCGGCGGCACGAGAGGCGTCTCGTACTTCATTATGGCGCGCATCACTGCTTCTAAGGCTGCTCGACCTGAGAATAAGAAACATTTGGTAAGTAACACTCCAACTAACACATCTTTAGTGGGTGGAAATGTTGTATAACATTTGTGTAACAGTGCACCGAGGGGATAAAGAAGTGTGTAATGTCACGGGCGTCATATAGGATCCCTCGCGTCATGAAGGGCGGCCCTTCCATCCTTGTCAGCGGCTACCGCTGAGCGAGCCGAGTGGGCGGCTCTCTTATGACGCGTGCGTAATTATCTCACAGTAGGTGGTAGATGATGATGAGGTGGTAGAAAATGCCTATGGCATTAAGTTCGCCTTTGTACAGTGTTTTTACTAATGCATAAAGTTTTAATAAATAAATAGCAGTAAAGTAAGCGCGGAGGAGGATAAATGTACCAAGAGCTCACTTAAATCCTGAACTGCATGAGGGATTTTAGTGTTAACTTACGTATGAAGCAAGAGAATACTCCGACTCGTACACCCGATCCGCTCTACTCCGTTATGTTCGGAAATTATTTATGAAATCTTTAATTACGGTCGAAATTCAACATAAAACTGTGACATAAGACATTCGTTTATACCCTCGATGCCTTATACACCTTTGGTTGACTGACAGAAAATGTCTTTGAAAATGAAGTTAAAATAAACTAGCTTTCGTCCGCGTGAAAATGTATAATCCCTAGGGATCGTGCTGCATGAAATTACAATAAACTTACTTTCGTCTGCGTGAAAATACACAATTGCCTAGGGACTCCCGGGATAACAAGTCTACCCATGTACCACCCGTTTCATCCAGATTTGTTTAGCCATTCTGGTGTGGATTAAGTAACGAACATCCACTCATCCACCAAAACTTTCGCAATGATATTAGTAATACAAAAAGAATAAAGTCGTGGCGTACCGTATTTATTATCGATGTTGAACTGGCTGAGGTCGCGCGTCTCGGTGGCGCGGCGGTCGCCGTGCGTGAGCGCGCCCAGCGACTCCAGGCGCTTGGCCACGGTGGACGCGAAGCGCCGCTCGCCCGCCAGGTCCGAGATCAGGAAGATGTACTCCGGCGCGTTCACCTGGTTCGAGCGGTGCGTGCGACCTGACGAAAAGCATTTTAACTATCAAAAATATGACATAAACACGACGTGAGCTCTTGGCTAAATAATAATAATCACACGGGTCAAACTTCAAGGATAAACTACATTTGCCGAGGCCGATCTGCGAGTGGGTGACCAACTTAACATATCGAGACACCTCCGAGCCTCAGAAAGCACGTTAAGCCGTTGGTCCCGGCACTCGTTACGGATTTATTGTGATATTTGGGGTGGTTTGGGATCTACCTCCTCGCGGTCCACCCCGGGCAACGGCACCACAGGCTTGCCTGCGGTACGGCAGAACGATCCCACTAAAAAGCGGTGGTGGCCTGGCATGCTACCACCATTCCGCTGAAGTCCGGCGACAAGCAGCTTGCTGTGTTCCGTCGGTGTGCGGGAGTGCCAGTGCCTTTGGGGGAGAAGGAAATTGTCAGTTGCTCTGCTCAGAACCGGTCTTGTTCGCTGGGCTGGGCTTTCCGGGCAACGAAGACGACGGGAGACGAAGATTACAACCCCGTCGGACGTGGCGTACCTCAACTACCCGGGCTACTCTCTGGAACACAAGTTCAAGAAGCAGGCTGGGGTCTGTGTGTACGTCCGCGATGACATTTGTTGTCTTCGTCTCCGTTGCTTTGAGAAATCGGGTTTTTCTGACATATGGCTACTTGTGGACAAAGGCGTGGAGAAATTTATCTACATTACCGATCGCACAGCGGAGACCAGGAGACAACAGCGCTGTTTAATTCCCTCGTGGAGTCGACCGACGTAGCCCAGCAACGGTACCCAACAGCGAAGCTCATTTTTCTGGGGGACTTCAATGCCCACCATAAAGAGTGGTTGTTCCCGTACCAGAAAACTGACCATGCCGGGTTAGAGGCGCGTAAGTTTGCTTTAACGCTTGATCCAACCCAGCTGGTGAATGTGGCAACGCGGGTGCCGGATGTTGACGCCCATACACCCAATTGTTTGGACCTTCTGCTGACAACTGATCCGGGCAGTCATTCAGTATCGGTCTCAGCTCCGCTGGGAACGTCTGACCACTGCCTGGTGAAGTCCGTGTTGACCTGCTCTCTTCGAGTCCTAGAGGCACGAGGCGAGTATGGCGATACGAGTCAGCAGATTGGGATGAGATGCGGCATTTTTTTGCGTCTTATCCATGGCGGCAAGTGTGCTTCTCCTCGGGTGACCCCTCGTGCTGTGCTGACGTGATTGCATGGAGTATTTTATTCCATTCTCCGACATTCCGCTCGGTCACAAATCCCGGCCTTGGTATAATGCAGAATGCGCCCACGCTGAGGCCCATAAAGAGTCTGCTTACCAAGCATGGCTCAAGGCCCGCGACCGAAAGTTCAAAGCACGTAGGCACTAAACAACAGCATTAATCCTAATACTTTCAACTGTTTTGAGATTCAAAATTTAAACACATTCGAATATAGAACAGTTTCAAATTCAAAATTGCCGGGAAATATGGAAACGACAGAACTTAAAATGCATGCCTAGAGCGGAGCATTAAAAAAAATGTGAAGCAGACAAAGTTGCGCGGGTCAGCTAGTTGCAAAATATGTTTATAAATGATATTAGCTTTATTTTTCCCAATGATCTCTCCAAAACAGGATGACTCACCAAACTGTTGTATCGCCCTGTCGGCCGACCACGGCAGCTCCAGCGTTATGTGCACCCTCCGCCTTTGGTTCCGCGCTCTGTACACAACAAACATTCACGTTACCATCACATACACACCTTGGCTAGTTTCCTATGAGTTATGGTACATTTTGATGCAACTGGGGCAAGTTTGTCATTGCAGACGAGGCGGAATACACGATGTTTTTCAACTACAACTACTAATTATGTTACTAACTTGAAAAAAAAAAAATATTCATGTAAACAATATTTCGTTACAAATTATTGTGGAAAAACGACTTTTTTCGTTCGCCGACATGGATTTTCGTGGAGATTGACGGACTTGCTCAGTTCCTACTAATGCGGAACGCGCGCACGATAAAAAATCAACGAGCCGTTTTTATTTTTTTTTCACACCACCTGTACGCTGTACGTTATAATTCGTACGTCATTAAAGCCCGCGACGGCGCTGGTCTGCCCACGCTGTTACTTGCAGGTCGCTCGGTCTAACTGAGCTTCCAAATTCAAAAGACATGATTGGCCGACGGGATATGAGTCAGTATAATGAGTGGCCGGCTGGGGCGCCAGCTTCGGCCGCGCTCCTGGCTGCGGACGGCGACGCGCACAATGATCTCGCAGTAGGGGTGGAAGGTACAGTATGCTCCTCAGATATGAAGGTGTTTTTGCCAAGGACTAGCTTGAATCTCAAGCTGCATTCAGGATTCAGGAGGCTCTCCTACAGGATCTGACGTTTTCTGTCTATTGGCTTACCTCCTGTCGCTCTGCAGCGAGATACCGCTGGAAGCCGCCTCGGAGATGATGGCGACGTCCTTCTGTCCGTCCATGAAGCGCTGCTTCTCCGTGAGATTCAGTGTCTCCAGCGGGACGTCGGCCTCCGAGCGGCTCTCGTACAGGATCTGACCGTCTTCTGTTTGAACTACGCGTCCTTTGCGACCTGTCATCTGTGCACAGAGAAATCATGCTCAAAGTCAAATCGTTTACTTCCATTTGAACATTAAAAGACACTTTTAAATATCTCCATTTACAGTTAAAATCAAATAACAGCAAAAAAAAAAAAAGGACGCCCGACGAATGTGTGATCTATGTTAATATTAAATATGGCACATGGTAGCGGTATTAAAACTGTTTTCGCACATTTTAGTTCCAAAGTTCGCCGTCCAAAACAGGGGGGCTACTCTCTAACAAAATCCGTAGTTTCGGGCTTAGTTGCGGGCGGGCGTATTCTACTCCGTATCACCTACAGACTTACGATTAGTCCCGAACCCGAACTGAGAAAGAATGACAACACGATTTCACAGTAACTGTCAAATCGTGTTATCATTAGTTCTCAGTGGTTAGGTGATACGGAGTAGAAAATGCCCGCCCGCAACTAAGCCCGAAACTACGGATTTCGTTAGAGAGTAGCCCCCCAGGCAGCGTAGTGAGGGCATCACATCATGACCTCACGTCGTTTCCGTCACGACATACAAGTTGGTTTTACTGCCAAGGCGCGCCAATAGATGTTACATATGAATAAAGTAACTCTAGAATAGTAGAGACTCATTCGAAAAAATAAATTGTTATGGAGAAGAATGATGCGGAATGAATTGACGAAAAGAGAAGGTCGAAATAGGGAAGAGGACCAGGGACTTGCGCTATGAGATGTAGGAGTGGCAACGCAGCGTCGTCAAAATAGTTATTTCGTCGCAGAGTGCTGACAAGCAGGATGCGTCCCTGCATTTTTTGCTGTACGGCCTATCCGTTAAAATGTCAGCAGAGTGGCAACGTGCGCGCGGCATCGCTCATGCGTACCTCGGCCACGTTGTCGGTGCCGCCGAGCTCGTCCACCAGCTGGTCCAGCGTGTTGGGCGGCAGGCGGCGGCCCAGGCGCTCCACGTGCAGCAGGAGCTCCTCCTTCATGCTGCACGCGCGCTCGATGGCCGAGCGCGGCGGCGGCTGGTTGCGGGCTGGTCCTGCAGGATCGCAACATTACACTGTGTTATCGCCATTATGATTAGACTATTGAATGAGACGAGTTTTCAAGCCGTATCGCCCATGGCTCACATAACAGGCAACAGTGAGATCAGGTCCGATCTTCCGTAAACACTAAGCCAAAAGCCAAAACCTATAAGGGACATGGTTAAAGAGGTGATTGAGTGAGTCACGGGAGAGGTGAAAACACAGGATTGGTGACCTGAAACTGCAATACGTGGCCGGGGCAGACCGCGAAGGAAGGTGGGAAATCGTGACCTTTCGAGTAGTGGGTAGTAATAAATAAGTGCTTACCGAGGTAGAGTCCGTTGGTGCCCACGGGCGTGCCGGTGAGGCTGTGTCCGGCGGGCGTGGTGACGGTGACGGCGGGCGCAGGCGCAGCACTGTTCTTGCGCTCGAACATCGTCTCTATCTTGTCCTGAGTTGTTGACGCCTTTTTCTTGGGTGACGCCGCTTTCTTCTTCTTCACCGGCTTCTTTTTACGGCCTAGCCAGGGTTCTGTGGGAGAAAATGATAAGCTGTTCAGTACATTTTGTCGAATTATGTACCCTCTGCAGCAAGTACGTTGTTTCTCTTGGCGTGTCGGTCGTGACAGCGAGGTCAGTGTCTAGGCCGCACCTATGCCGCCATAGACGAACTAAAGACGTGACGGCACACACACACTTCCTACATCGCGTAGAATGTTTATATTCCACGTTCGTCCAGTAGGCACGTACCGTCATCGCTGTCGCTGCCGCCGTGGAAGGGGTTGAAGTCGGACAGCTCGGAGTCGGAGCCGGGCGGCCGGCGCTCGGCGTCAGACTCCTCCAGCTCGTCCTCGGACCCTCGCACGAACTCGTCGGATGAAGAGCCTCCGCGCATGCGCTTTGCGGCCGCGTTGGCTTGCTGCCGAGCCGTTACTGCGGACATAGAGAAAGCACTTTAAGGAAATATCCATACTATTACCATAATAGGGTGTCTGACTGGTTATTTTTTTTTATTTCTCAAAAACTAAAAAACAAACGCAAATAAAAAATAAAATTAAAATCTCAAAAAAGTAAGAAGTTAGCGTGTTGATGCGTGCGGTGTGTGGGTCTGCTTGAGCGGCGCCTCCAGCCCCAGCAGACTGTTGATGTGGTAAGTGCTACAAGTGTCTGGAATACTGAGTGTACCCATATTTCCTCGTTGTTGAATCCATTCTTGCCATTGTTCGGCTTGCTGGCGGTCCAGCCCCAGCAGAGCAGGTTGATGCGGACGCGGTTGGGGCAGGAACGTGCTACAAGCGTCTGGGGTATTGTGTGACTCACATTTCCTCTTAGAAGTATTAGCCTCGTCGTCGAGCCCGTTCTTGCCGTTGTGCGGCTTGCTGGCAGGCAGCACGGGCGCCGGCGCGTGCGGCAGCTTGCGCGGCGCCTCCAGCCCCAGCAGCCGGTTGATGCGGTCGCGGTCGGGGGCGGGGAAGTGCTTCTCTACCAGCGTCTGGAATACGCCCCTGGAATCATCCAATGTTGGAATAGTTCATGTTAGTTCAGACAAAAAAATGTACATATAAAGGGCGTTTTCCTGAAAAATATTAGACACGTATATTTTTCCACGTAAACAAAAAATTAAGACAGTACAGTACATTGAAAATGCGCATAACGTCACGCGCTGTTACACCTTTTACAAACAACTGACGTCACGGGCCTTATCTTTGTCAATTTTTATAGACTTTAAAAAGCAAAAATATGTAGGTATCCAAATAGTATTACATTTTTAAAAACTATATTATAGTTTTTAAAAATGTAACGAGACGAACTAAATGGAAAATATTAATTTTATATCTAGGAAAACATCCTTTTTTTTCCTACAGAGCCAAAGTATCAATATCGATATCACACAAAACCTTTATCACCAACGTGAGGATGAGTGTTTAAAAATAAGTCGAAAATCCTGAACCATAAACACTCTTTCTATAAAAATGATACGTAGCAATTTTTTATCAAGATTTAATCCTAGCAAACGCAAAACAAAAAGAAATAAAAAACCAGATGATAAAAAAATATTTAACAAATAACTTAAGGAAAACCATGAAAAATACCTTCGAAGTAATATTTCGTTATTTAAATATCTAATAAAATATATTTAAAAATAATCAGCGTTATTAGTATCCACTCTTATTAATAACTGTCAAAACGTAAAACACCGCGACACAAAAAAAAAGTTTGAACGTAAACGTCAAATTTCAAATATTCCCGCGCATCGCGCTGTCAAGAAGTCGCGCAGTTTCAAACAATAGCGCCGGCTGGAAGGGCGGCCTCGGGGCCGGTTCGTTCACCCGCGCCGCCATTACGTGCCGATCCTACCGCGAATGGTACACGGACTCAGCGCACCGCTACACATACCGCTATCCACACTCAACACTATCTCGGAGCATCGATTCTACAAGCGTTGAACGTAATTCAACAATGTGCGCGTTTGTGTTGTGTTTGTAAACGAATGAAACTGTTTGTTGTGATGTGATAAAACGTATTTTGGAGCAGTGTTTGTGTTGGCGTTCTACATCAGTGATAAATACCATGCGTTCTAAACAGCAACTAAAGAAATACCTCAGTGAAATATCAGAAAATGCCGAGTTTCCTTTATTTAATTACGTATCGGCTGAAAAGTACACAATCTTAATAAAATGCCGAGTAGATACTAATCGAAGCGCTCAGTTCTACAGCGAATACGTCAGGGATTGGATAAAAAAGTTCGCTAAGTTCACTAAAACTGGCTGGATTGTAAGAGCATGTTTTCCGAATGTAAAGAGATTTCTGTACAGAAAACTTTTTGCGTGCCACCATTCTAGTTTTAATAAAAGTAAGACGCCACAACAATCTGGTGCGAAGGACAAACAGTGCAAAGCAAAGATAGACTTCAAAATAAAGTTTATAAACCGAAACACTATTAAAAACGACAAGCTATTAAAGGACGGCTTGAATTTGACCATCCATATAAACTTCGTTCACTCACACAGTATAACGGCAAGAGAATCATTCAATTTGCTGAAATGTTCGGCGGACACCGACAACATATTCTACAAATATTTTGCGAATGGACACACGACAGCTACGGCCAAAAGCTACCACAAGCTAATCTTGCTTTCAAGTTTCGGTGCCACTAGTAAACACTTGTCAAATGCTGAAATAAACCCTACGTTACATCATGCGAAATACTTGTTCAACAAAAAAAAGAAGGAGGGACTCAGTTACAATATAGGCGACATCATGAGCGAGAGGGTGAAGGCTATGGAGGAGAGTGGTGGCGTGTTGCAGCACACGGATGACTTCAGTGTCACCGTCGTCATCACACCATTCATGAAGAACGTCATATCGGGACACGAATTAGACTGCATTATTGTAGAAAGTACACCTATCAAAGAATGCGTCGTATCGTTCGTCTTGGTTCCCACTTCAGTGGGCGCGCTGCCCGTGGCCTGCGCACTACACTCACACATTACGGAACCCAGTTTCAGTCAAGCATTCTTTTCCACGAAATTACTATTGGAGAATCAGACTTTAAAAAGCTTCGAACCGAGCAAGATTATGATAAATCAGATTGATGAACAGAATCATGCCTTGGATGCGATATTTTCTAATAAGAAGTTGTTTGTGTCGCGCGCATCCTTGCTCGAAGGCATTTGGAAGACGATTTGTGAGGGAGAGGTCAAGATTGAGAAGAGACATCGCCATAAGATCATGGAGTTATTTACTTCGCTCTTGCATGCAGAGAACTTCGAAGAAGCTGAACTGTTTTACAAAGAGTTTGAGGGTAACAGCGAAGTACAATCCACTCCAAAACTCAAAGAATACCTGACCGACATATGGAGCAAACGAGAAGATTACATAACGCCAAACAAAGTGATAGACATTTCTTTACGAATGTTAAAACAATTTATACTATGCAGATGTAGTTCCTACAACAGTTTGATCATGATTGACGTACTGTTGAATATCTTAGACAATCATTGGTGTCAAATACTGCACGCACATTTGAGAGGCACGCTAATCATTGAAACTTATACCAAGTTCTTGCCACGAGACAAAATGGTAATGGAAAATTTGACTGTTTTGGAAATCACTGGACAGGAGTATAGATTGGAGAAAACGAAAAGTTATGTGACGTTTAGAGCAGATACAATGTGCTGTGATTGCATTAAGGGCAGGAGGGGTAGATTATGCGAACACTTGTGTGCTGCGTTACACTCTGTTGTAATAAAAACGTCTATTCCCGAAGATAAAAGAGCATTTTACACAGCATTGGCTGGTGAACACGAAGTAAAACTCGAGCCTGCCCGTTCCGAACTAGAGTATGATGATCAAGAAATCGAAGACGACGTGGAAGTAAATAACGAACAGTATTTCGCAGTCAAACAAGAAATAGACAACGACCCTTTAGATGATAGTAACAGTGAAAATGAAGATACTGCAAGCAGCCCGACACAGATGGACATAGTTGATATGAAAAAAAGTTACGTGAACGCACTGCGGGCTCTGAATGATGAGTTTAGAAGACTAAATAAAGTGTTTAGGGAGAATCCTAACGCATCTAACTTAGACACGATGGGCCGTTTAGCTAGGGAACTGAGTAAAATAAAACCTATTGAGAAAATTGATTTCAGTAATATGTTTGTAGAACTAGAGTGAAGAAAAATGGAAGAGATTTTGTCTGTGATTAGTAATTATATGAATAATAAATTGTGATTCTGATTGTTGTCTATCCAAAGAATGCTAACTGTGATTTCAACCATTTTTTTTTTGTAATAAATACGAGTTTTAGAACATTTTTTTTTTCATCCTCTCCTTCGCCACTAAAAAGCAGGTGAATATTTAAGTGCCCGATGACCACGCACTTGCCGCACTTCACCGCCTCGCGAGCCGTCACCGCGTGGTTTACATTAGGTGTGTAGTGTCTGAACAGTGTACAGCTGCAGCACTCACTTGGCAGTGGACACGAAGTCGGACAGCTCGCCGTCGTCGCGCTCGAGCTGGTCGAGCGTGCGCGCCTCGCCCGTGCTCTGCAGCCCGATGACCACGCACTTGCCGCACTTCACCGCCTCGCGAGCCGTCACCGCGTGGTTTACATTAGGTGTGTAGTGTCTGAACAGTGTACAGCTGCAGCACTCACTTGGCAGTGGACACGAAGTCGGACAGCTCGCCGTCGTCGCGCTCGAGCTGGTCGAGCGTGCGCGCCTCGCCCGTGCTCTGCAGCCCGATGACCACGCACTTGCCGCACTTCACCGCCTCGCGAGCCGTCACCACCGCGTGGTTTACCTGGGGACAACATAAAATGGTATCAAATCAAATATTCCATGACCCCTAGAGTCGCAAGACCTTACTCATTTTCTCAGTAACAAAATATCGTCGGCGTCAATCCAAGACCTCGGAACTAAAATGTTTGTTGAAATTTTTTTTGAGGATTTTGCCTTCTGTCTTGTGATTAAATAATGAACTAGTTGGTGATCATGAAGATTTTCATTAAGGATATACCACTTTTCAAAACCGTGGACAGTAAAGACACAAATAATTAATTGCAAAGTATTTGAAAAAGTGATGCTTAATCGAATGCATTATCATTTTAACACGAATGGACGGTTTCACCAAAGGCCGTACAACTGACGCTGGTGTCACCTTATTGAAGCATATCTTTCATGCGTGGGAAGAGGCACAAGATGCCATAGGCATCTTCTGCGACCTATCTATGGCGTTTGAATTGCGTTAATCACGAAACATTACTCCTAAAACTCGAGTATTACGGACTAGGCAAAACAGCGTTAAACTTAGTCAAATCTTAGTTGAATGATAGACAGCAATTAGTTCAAATAAACGGTGTCAATTCTTCGGGATTAAACGTAAAAATGGGCGTCTCCCAGGGCTCGATTTTAAGTCCATTCTTATTTTTAGGGTTCCGAACATCTGTAAACCACATCTCTCATCTGTCACAGCCAGTTTTCTTCGGATCTACTGGACCGATTCTGTTAAAATTTGGCTTGCATATGGATTTCTGTGACCCAAACACAACAAAAGTTTTTCAAAGTGTATCGTGTGACACATATATAACTACGGAGCTTAAAATTTTGAAAAAGAAAATGCAGATAATAGTTCTATACCTAAAGATTACTGGAAAACCTATAGGAAGTCAGTTGTGTTAAAAAAAATGAAATTGGTTCGGAACCCTTTTTGAGTCCGCCTCGCACTATGCCAGTTTTTTTTTGTAAATATGATAATGATTTACCCTATTTATTGCAACAACAACTTGATAATTATGGTGTTGTTTGCCGACGATACCTCTTTAATTTTTAAGATGACGAACCGACAATGTTGACGTCCTAAATAACGCCCTAATGCAAGTCCAAAATTGGTTCACGGCGAATAATTTGGTTCGAATTGAAAAGAAAACGAATGATTTGCCTTACCAAATGTCAAAAGCAGTGATTGTGACAAAGTATAAAGAGGGGAAGTAAGATATCTTCATACAAACGCACCGCGCGCGGCTTGTATGTGTGCGCCAAAGTATCTATGCGTCGCCGCACGCACACTTAAACAAAATCTCGACCCGTTTCTCAGTGCGCCAGTCGGGGCTAACACCGCACGAGGTTCGGCTTTTCGGCACCGTTAAATGAATGAAAAATGTGTGATAATCGCATGAGAACGTATTGCTGTGTGTTTGGGTGTCTTAATAATTCATCGATTCCAGAATTGTCTCTGTTCAGATTACCTATTGAACAGGAAAGCGGAAAATCGGAGCCTTGTGGAAAAAATGCATAGATCGTTACGAGGATTGCGAACAACTTTAATCGTATTTAAACGCTAATCGGTACCTTCACTACAAAAAATATTTTAGAGAACAAATTTTGTTAGTGGTTCCACCCGACGACTTTGTAGAAAATATTAAGAGGATGGAGCAGATATTCCAAAAAGCATTTAAAAATGATCACATAAACTGCAAAATTGGTATGTCTGTTTAGGTAAACCCGACCTCACAAACTCTGTACCCAGACAATACAAGTAAAATAATACAACTTCCCGACCCTTGCCAATTTATGGGCACTGAATAAAAATTTTGCTAAAAGTGACAACCTTGAGACAGTAGGCAATTATGTCGCCGATTGGGCCGGAGATAGCCTACTTCACCTCTATATACTATGGTATTGACAGGCAAAAACTAGAATTCGTCGATAAAACGATTTTCCTGGGGATTAGGATTACGTTTGACCCAAGGCTACAATGGGGTCCTCATATAACATCACTTACACGACGGCAAAGTTCAGCAGCATAAGCTGTTAGGAAAATCCGCCAATTTACGGATGTTGATACCGCGAGCCTAGTCTATTTTTAGTTACCTTCACAGTATGATGTCTTACGGTATTTAACTATGGGGACGGGCTGCCGATATCGAGTCTAAAGAAGTGAAAGTAAAAGAACTTTAAAAGTACGTATATATAGCTTAGGCCGACAACAAAACACAAAAGTGTGACAGATTTGTCATGCAATGTCAAAAACCCACATTCAAGGACCACCGAAAACTTTTTGTATTGGCAGACCAGAACTTTGGAATTGAAATTAAACTTATTTTTCCATAATAAAACTGGCCAAGTGCGGGTCGGACTCATGTGGGTTACAAACGAATAATATTTTATACATGTAACTTTAAAACCATAGACTACATATAGGTTTACCTGTAATCTAGGTAAAGACCTATTATCTGTTTTGTTTTCAAAATTTTAGACTAGTTTCGGAGATAAGGAGGAGTGGTAAATTTTCATCTGTTTCCTTAAATTACTTCGGAATGTTTTTCTTTTAATTACTAAACATTTTAAGACCCTTGCGATGAGCCCATTTGATTTGATATGTCACACGATATAGTTGGAAAAACCTTTTTTTGGGTTCCGAAAAAAAAAGGAACCTTTATAGGATCACTCGGGTGTCTGTCTGTCTGTCTGTCCGTCTGTCACAGCCAGTTTACTCCGGATCCACTGGACCGATTCTGTTGAAATTTGGTACACATATGGACTTCTATGACCCAAACACGGACGCGTTACGTAAATCATATTTTTTTTTAGTATGGGGGTCACTTTTGGGGGTCAAACTAGAAAATTAAAAAAAAAAGTTTTTTCAGCAATATCGTGTGACATCAAATGAAAGAGCTTACTGTAGGTGTTTTAATTATATTTTTTTCATAATTTTATAATCAATGGTTTTGAAGTTATTCAAGAAATTAGACGAAAAATGACCATTCCTCCCTTATCTCCGAAACTACTGAGCCTAAAATTTTGAAAAAAAATGGAGATAATAGATCTTTACCTAAAGATTACAGGAAAACCTACTAGAAGTCTGTAGTGTTAAAATAACATGTTAAAAAAATTAAATTCGTTCGGAACCCTTTGCACGCGAGTCCGACTCGCACTTGGCCAGTTTTTTTATTTACAGACAGACAGCTAGACATCTGAAAGATCCCATAAGGGTTCTGAGTTTCCATTCAGAGGTTCGGAACCCCAAAATGCCTATACTTCAATTCATCATGTTACTTTGAATCGATCGCCACCAACTCAAGCATCGACTTGAGTTTTGGATAAGTTGATTTTTAAGCAACCAGCTGAATTATAAAGGTCTTAAAATAACTGGCCAAGTGCGACTCGGACTCGCGTTGCGTTTTCCTGTAATCTTTAGGTATTGAACTATTATCTGCCTTTTTTTTCATTTTAGTCTCGGTAGTTTCGGAGACAAGGGTGTGTAATGGTCATTTTTGGTCTAATTTCTTGAATAACTATAAAAATGTTTAGTTTAATATTATAAAAAAAAATATAAATAAAACCCTCACAGTAAGCCTTTTCATTTGATATGTTGCACGATACAGTTTGAAAAACTTTTTTTTTATTTTCTAGTTTGGCCCCCAAAAATGACCAAATGCGTCCGTGTTTGGGTCACAGAAGTCCATATGTATACCAAATTTAAACAGAATCGGCCCAGTAGATCCGGAGAAAACTAGCTGTGACAGATGGACAGACAGACAGACAGACCGAACGACAGACAGACACCCGAGTGATCCTATAAGGGTTCCATTTTTTACAGACTGAACACAGAGTTTGAACTCTGAATTAAAAAATAAAAGCTTGTGTGTAGCCTTACCTTGGCCGCGATACACAAGTACTTGAAGAACCTCTGGTGCGCCGACCAGAACTGTCCCCACATCGTCTTCTTCATTCTTGACTCTGCGTTGATAAGCTCCGCGGCCTCCGTGAACCTCTGCATGGCTTCTACCCACTGTGAAATCAAACAAGATATTGTAATACTTACGTTATTTCTATCTTGTATTTTTAAAGTATACATTTCAACTATTGCAATGCAATATTGTTTAAAAGATTTTGATTTTTATTTAAGTACAGGCTGCAGGGCAGTACTGACCAGTTCCACGGACTTGTCGTAGGTCTCCTTGAAGGCGTCTGAGAGAGGCACCTCCTCGATCTTGAAGGACACGCCGTGGAAGGACAGCTGGCGCGCGATGTACATGCCGCGCAGCTTCATGTCCATGGCCACGATCTCCATCGCGCCTACGCCTCTGAACAATACACACGTTCACACTTTAACAAATATTACTTTATGTCAATGTGCAATCAGTTGATTTTGGATAAATAGTAAGTACTATAGAGAGCGTGCAGGATTTATAGGTAGCAGCACAGAAGTGGCAATGTCAAGTATTTGTACCACAAAAGTATCGAATTTGCGCCACTTGATGGCACAGTCCACGCCCGGCACGCTAACCTATTGAAATAGTCTTGATTTTAAAGTCACAGCTCAGTGTTGTTTAAGTATGGAAAAATAACACGAGGCGCGTAATAGGGGGTCTATGCAATCAACTGACTGATCTGACTTCATTTAAATAAATACTCTAAATACTAATAAACTGAGCATGAATTTCACCAGACTTATTTTACTAAGATAACCTCATTGGATAACTTTTGCCCGAACTGAGAATCGAGACTTTTGCTTAGCAATTCGCTAGATGACTGGCCCAAAGAGGCAGTCCAAGGTTTTGGTATGTATACTAATACATAAAACTGAAGAGTTTGTTTATTTTTCTTGACCGCGCTAATTTCAGGAACTACAAGTATGATTTGCAAAAATTCTTTCAGTGTTAGATAGCCCATTTATCGAGGAAGGCTATAGGCTATATGTCATCACGCTAAGACCGATAGGAGCGGAGCAGACGAAGTTGAAAATAATTTATTCTAATAATGAATATGGGAACTTCAGAGACAAAAGATGTAGGATATTGGCTTGTTTTTGTAGTCTCAGTACATTATTTGTCAAAGCATGCAAACAAAAAAAAAACAAGTTTTAGATTCAACAACATACAAGTTGTTACTTTCGCCTGAAACAGGATGACCTAGTTCAGGCATGTAACATGAGTGAACTTGACATAGATTTAAGCAAATTACACGGTGCCATTTTAGTCGCCGTACAGGCAGCCCATCTCATCTATTCAATGAGTACGACAAATTCATTAAAAAATATTTATTAACATTTGAATAATTTAAAAACTGAAAAACTTATTCATTATCATGACGCATGACGTAATTTGAAACATCCAGGAGCAAGCGCATTCCGAGCCTTGTGTTCCATGGACGGTGCGGATTGGACCGGGGACATTGTTTTGTTACGCACTAGTTTCCACCATCAATAAATTGCCAATTTATTTAGTCCGTCAGTTAAGAGTATTGAAAAATAATGGACACGTATAACGCACAGTGTAGGGTTAAATATAAACACGGTGCGCAGTCGCAGTCCGCACGGTCGGCCCGCCATGGGTCGCCTCGCGCACGCGGACGAGCGCGTCACATATTTCATTTCTCCCGCGGCTCTCGCTTGCTCCCGCCAAAAGTCTTTTTTAGTGTTAAATTGTTACCTTTAAGCTTAAAGTGAACCTTTTATCTTTGTGTGCCGTTCTCTGTAATGCAAATATATTAAACTATCCTCGTGTCAAAGTCCGTCTTTCCGTTAAAAACACCACCTACCTTTTATAGACGTATTTTTTCTTTTTGTAAATCAATGAATATTGACAATGATAAAAAGCATCAAAACTCACACATAGACGTCAGAACGCACTAAAAATAATACCACAGCGTGACGTATTGAGAATTTAAAAGCGTATCTTCTTCAATTTTGGTTTACGTAACAAAAGAAAAAAAACGGGTCAAATATTTTTTGATAATCTAACTGATGGACTAATTGGTTTTTTTACAGTGGACATGCCTATTCAAATACATTATTTATTTTTATCGTGTCTATCATCTTAATGAATTATTAAAATAAAAAAAACGCGCCTTGTGGTAGTTTATGTCGGGTACATTAAGCCGACTAAAATGGCACCATGTACATTTAATATTTTAGCTTAAAACTTAAATAAATAGTATTATTATTCAGTAACCTCTTCTCAACAGCATTGATGAAGTCCATGAAAGTGGGGAAGGGAGTGCCGTCCCCCCAGATGCCCAGGCGCACCATGTAGGCCATGTTGCGCGGCTCGCTGGCGCCCGTGGCGGAGGCGTACACCACGCGCGCCTTGGGCAGCTTGTTCTGCAGCTCCAGCGCCGTCAGCCCGGTCTTGGTGGCCTTGCCGGACCCCACGGGGCACAGGTTTTTTGCTTTATGGCACTCGTCAAAAACAATCTGTTAAGTTTGAGTTCAGGATATTTTTGTGGGTGAATTTTTTGAGCGGAAATAGTACCTATGTTACGTAAGTTTACCTTTTTAACATTGTTTTTTTTTTTATTTGTGATGGGTTTGCTCTTGACTCTAGTCTAGGTCAGAGATGACAGAGACATTAAAGTAGGTACTTTATTTAATATTCCATTGATGATCTTTGCAAGAGCGCAAACTGTGTTAGACATTGTTTTTCTTCTTTTTTTTTGCAATGAAGATGTAAACAAAGCAGATATTTTTTAGTGCACACGGATTATGTATAATTTTTGGAATAAACTTCAATATATTTTCATTATTCACAATCCACAATAACATGTTGACGGTGGGATTAATACAAAAAATTACTCAAAATCGTCAAGAGTGGCGTAAAAGTATCAGGAGAGCTGACTGCAACTAGGGAAGGTGCAGGAACAGGACAGAACTGTCATTTCAAGTATTTATGCGGAAAAGGTTAATTTGTAACATTAGATGGCAGTCTTCACCGTGCACGTTCCCTACAGGGAATTGATTAATACATTTTCTAGGGTTGATAATATTCGTAAAAATGGGACCCTTTTAGAATCACTCGAGTGTCTTTCTGTCTGCCACCCAATTTAGTTACACATATAAATTTGTGACCCGAACACCGACGCGTTATGTAAATTAACGTTAACGTTAAAAAAATAAATTTTGAGTATGAGGTCACATTCTGGCGGCCAAACTATACAATTTGAAAAAAAAAAAGCTCTTCAGTGTGTCGTGTGACATCAAATGAAAGGGCTTATTATCCCTTAACCTTCAGACGCAGAAAAAAAGGATACGCATCCGTCGAAGTCGTCCCCGCACCACTGCAGCAGCTGCTTGAGGCGCGTGCGGTACTTGGTGCTGGTGGACTGCGTCTCGCCGATGAGCGCCGAGTACGTGCTGAAGATCACGCCCTTCTTCACGTTGCCGTTCACCGCCGACGAGATCTTCGCGTACTTGAACTGCGGAACAACATACCGACGTATTACTACTCATGGACACAACCATACGAACATTTACGTTTATGTCTGAAGTGGTGAACAAACAATGGCAGTACGTCAAATGACATTATGATAGTATTTGCACTTGAATAAATCAGTTGGGTTCCCGAGTTAATGCTAGAATCCTGAATCCAGCTCGGAATTCTTACGAGCTCTTGGCAAAGACACTGTTATCCTCCTCGGAGCATACTCTATTGTTCAGGCCTTCTGCTAAATAATCAATAGGAGCAACCAACGCGACTGAAGCTGTGCCCCCAACACCCGGGCCATCATATTATACTGGATGTCATCATAAACCGTCAGGCAATCATGTCATTTGAATTGAAAACCTCACTAAGCCGCGCTCGCTGCAGCTAACAGCGGGGGAAACCAGCGCCGTTGCGAGCAATAATGACGTACATTAGGTTTATACGACTTATAATATTGACGCTTTCGTGCTGGTGGTGTGAAAATAGTAGATTATGGAGAGAGGGGATAAAGCAGTGTCTTATGTCACAGGCGCCATATTGGATCCCTAACCTAATGAAGGGTTCGAAAGGTAACTCCCGAGCGCAGTTTAACTCACGAACGAAGCGAGAGAGTTACTCCAAGAATCCTGAATGCAGCGAGGGATTCAAGCTAGTCCAAGGCATACTCAACTTTTCACATCTGATCTACAGCGAAAAAATTGTACGCTAGTAATGAAGAGAGATGGCTGGCCACGAGCGGTTTCCATCGGTCTCCAAGTTGAGTTCTAAATTCAAATCACTTTATTGATTTCCAGGCAATAATATTGTACTGAATTTCATTATAACTCAACCTTAAGTAATGCAATAATGACTTACTTCAGGTTGAATTTCCATGATATATAATTGAACGTTTTCGTGCAAGTGATGTGACAGTAAGTCAGTGTGGTTACCTTATTGAGCGGGTGCACCTCGATCTTGCCGGCGCCGATGTCGCGCAGGTCGCGCTCGGCGTCGTACTTGAGGTCGTTGGACACCGACACCCAGATGGCGCGCTTGCGGCCCTTGATGTAGTTCTCGAAGATTATGCCGGCGATCGTGCGGCCCTTGCCCACTCCCGCGCCGTCGCCTGCAACATGCACACATTTTTTTAATTTATTTTTTTACTATAGCTAGGCATACGTTTGACCGCTATCTCACCTGATGGTAAGCGATGATGCGGTCGAAGATGGAGCACATTTATTTTGTAAATAACTTATGGCCCGACCTAGAATCACGCCCAGGACCCCAACCAAGCTCAGAAGTCGCGCTTGCGAGCGCAACACCAGCAGTTTCTGCTGCTTCGGATATTATGAACGGCACAATGATCCACGACAACTATGGTGCTCTACCGAAACCGAATCCTAAAGAGACGCGACTCACCGATGAGGAAGCCAGCCCTGGTGCCATCGGGCAGCAGATGCTCGTGCGCCTGCGAGGCGTACACCACGGCCTCCAGCTGCAGCGCTGACAGCAGCCCGTTGCGGATGGTGTCGTCGGGCAGGCTCACTTTGTACGTCACGTCGACCGGCTCCACGGACGAGAGGGAGGCTGTCTCCACCACGGGGTCGGGGTGCTTGCGACCTAGTTTCACTGTGGAGTAATGTGGCCTTGAGTGTGGTGGTCTTTATAGAAGTCGTTCGACAGTAAACCTGAACCTGAATTTATTATTCGAGATCATTCAATTTATCGCTACTAACTTAAGTCGCGCCACAGTGAATTTGCGCTTGCTTCGTTAACACAAATTTTTGCTAGTAGTCAAACAGCCTATTGCCAAAATGTCTACATTACTTACATTTCGGAGGCATGTAATCTGCGTATGTTTCAGCAACGCCCATCTCTTCATCGTCAACTTCTTCTTCTTCTCCGCCCATCTAAAAATAATGGAAGAACATTTAAGCATATATCTACTATTGACCTACGTTCCAGTCTGATGCATCTGGTGGCATCAGATCTGTGATGAAACAATAATAAATGCTACCAAATGCATCCGTCTGCTTGTTTTGTTTGGAACTTTTTGTCCTTTTTTTGCGATCAGGTTTTTTTTATTTAAGTCAATGTTTGTTTTCTTTATTTTGCAATTGTTACTGTACCGTATATCAGTTGCAGACCATCCTCATCATAAATTACAAAGACAGCCCCTCAACAAGCCCGCCCGTCACCATTTCCCAGCTAGAACACTAGGAAGTGGTGACGGGCGACCGTTTTGGAAGGTTGGCGGTTGTTTTTCTTTATGGAACTTTTTCAAAAAGCGTTGATACCCATCCCAATTTGAAAAACTGGCCAAGTGCGAGTCGGACTCGCGTGCAAAGGGTTCCGAACAAATTTAGTTTTTTTAACATGTTATTTTGACACTACAGACTTCTAATAGGTTTTCCTGTAATCTTTAGGTAAAGATCTGTTATCCCCATTTTTTTCAAAATTTTAGGCTCAGTAGTTTCGGAGATATGGGGGTGAGGAGAATGGTCATTTTTCGTCTAATTCCTTGAATAACTTCAAAACCATTTATTTTAAAATAATGAAAAAAATAAAATTAAAACCCTCACAGTAGGCCCTTTTATTTGATATGTCACACGATATTGTTCAAAAATCTTTTTTTTTTAATTTTCTAGTTTGACCCCCAAAAGTGACGCCCCATACTAAAAATTTTATGATTTACGTAACGCGTTCGTGTTTGGGTCATAAAAACCCATATGTGTACCAAATTTCAACAGAATCGGTCCAGTGGATCCGGAGAAAACTGGCTGTGACAGACGGACAGACAGACAGACACCCGAGTGATCCTATAAGGGTTCCTTTTTTTTCGGAACCCTAAAAAAGAACTTTTGATTTGATTGGTTTATAATTATAATAAGACAAACCTTTTCCTGCTGCTGCCACATGTTGCCCGGTTTGTTCTGTGCCCAAATGGGGCCAACCTGTGCAAACTGGCCCAGCATACCCGCGAGCGGTCCGCCCATACCCGACTGGATGATTTGGTTCAAGTTCTGCATTAAGTACGAGTTCATGCCGGTCATGCCCACCATCTCCACTGTTGGGGAAAAAAACGTTAGTTGATAATAGATGGCGCTGTTCTCAATTGTGAAGTATGAGAAAGAAATATAGCGTCGGCGTCGATGCAGGACCTTGTAACAAAAATTTTTTGGTAAAAATATGTTTTTTTTTGTCAATTTTAATAGAGGCATTCCATCTAGTGATAAAACAATAAACTAGCTAGCAAGCATGCTTTTTCATTAAAATAGTACAACAGTTTGCTTTGCTTTTAAGAAAGTTTTTATTGTCTCGCTGTAAAAAAAACTTTCTTGCATTTACAAGTTCCTGCATTGACGATAGATGGCGCTGATACAAGTTTGGTTACGAATAAAAATCGATCGAAAATAGCTAATTTTAGTAACGAGGGCGTCGAAGTGGCCGTAACCGACATTCGCAAACGATTCTTGGAGAATTCTTCCATTATTATTTTTTAATTACTTAATTTTAATCTTATTAATGTGCAAACTTGAAAAGAGTACGAAAACAATTTAATTGCAGCCGCTCCCACGACACTAACTACTTTTTTAAACAGAAAATAAGTTTTATAATAAAACTAAGGTTACTGATAGTCTCGCATACCTTTATAACACAAAAAACAACAAAAAAATAATTAACTAATTAGAAAATGCCTAGCCATTCGCTTTTAAACAATCTTGCTCAGCCCACAGACAAGTAAACTACATAATAAATCCAAATTATTTGAAAAGGAAAGATTAAACTAAGTGCAAAAATACAGTAATATTATGGTTATAAAAGTTCCCACTACGGTAAAGGAATAAGTGCTAAAAATATGAAACGACGACCATTTATTACCTATCAGTATGCTCCGGAATTATAACATAAACATCTATGTAAACAAAATGTGTATGTTCGCATAATTTTTAACTAGAATTGTACAGAATATTTATTTATTGATTTTTATTTATACAACGGGTATAATACCTCTTAAGGGCTCATTGTAATCATCATTATAAACAACTTTTACTATGGCACCAACCCCAAATCACGAAAAAACAGCTGTTCGACTTTTTCGAGTTTTGTCGAGTTATGCGTGCATAAACGTATGGGGGCGATCAATATTTTTTCGTAATTTCAGATTTGATAACATAGTGAAAGTTTTAAATAATGATGAGTACAATGACCCTTTAAGAGGTATTTCGTTTATTCTGTTACATGTTATATAGGACTGTTCTCGATTAACATCAGCGAGATGGTAGCATAACACACAAATTCACACGCATCGATCGCAACATCTTTCATTTTGTCACGCAAACAGTTGCATTGCGTGTTTTACATTATCGAACAAATGTTTTTTTTTTTTTAATATGAAACACTGGAATTTTATTCTAATTCCATTGAGAATGTGAATTAGGTCGAGTTTTTTATCCGTAATCAGTCATCATCGTATCAGCCGAAAGACGTCCACTGCTGGGGGGCTACTCTCTAACGAAATCCGTAGTTTCGGGCTTAGTTGCGGGCGGGCATTTTCTACTTCGTATCACCTAACCACTGAGAACTAATGATAACACGATTTGACAGTTACTGTGAAATCGTGTTGTCATTCATGCTCAGTTCGGGTTCGGGACTAATCGTAAGTCTGTAGGTGATACGGAGTAGAATACGCCCGCCCGTAACTACGGATTTCGTTAGAGAGTAGCCCCCCTGAACATAAGCCTCCCCCAAGCGTCGCCACAAAGACCGATCCTGTGCGTCTCGCATCCATCGGTTACCCGCGACTTTCACCAGGTCATCGGTCCACCTTGTGGGAGGCCTTTCAACGTTACGTCTTCCGGTACGCGGTCGCCACTCAAGAACTTTTCGTCCCCATCTGTTCTGCGAGCAATGTGCCGTGCCCACTGCCACTTTAGTTTGGCGATTCTTCGGGCTATGTCGGTAACCTTGGTTCTCTTGCGGATATCATCATTCCTGATTCGATCACGCAAGGAAATTCCAAGCATTGCCCTCTCCATTGCCCTTTGTGTGACTGAGCCTTCTGATGAGGCCCATTGTAAGCGACCACGTTTAAGTTCCGTATGTCATCACTGGCAACACGCACTGATCATAGACTTTCGTCTTGAGACACTGTGGTAATCAGGAACTAGTTATAATAATCAGCACGAGTCGTGAGCACACTCTCCATTGGTCGGTTTGACGACGATAGCTCTGACGCTTCACGTTATTGGTTCGTCAGTCAATGCTCATCGACTATTGCGCTCGCACGATTCGTTCGCCCACCGTACATTCTGTGCTCACGACTCGAGCTGGCTACTATACCCGTTAGTTCATTCATAGTCATTTTGGGCACATTAATATGCGTTTTCGGCCAATTTCTAGTTATAACTAATACTTTTTTATTTAACTAGCTTCTGCCAGCGGCTTTGCCCGCGTGGTCCCTAGGGAACATACTCCCGAGATAAAAAGTAGCCTATGTCCTTCCTCAGGTTCTAGACCATCTCTGTACCAAATTTCATTTAAATCGGTTCAGTAGTTTTGGCCTGAACGCGCGACAGACAGACAGACAGAGTTACTTTCGCATTTATAAAATTAAGTAAGGATTTGGTCAAGCTAGGGGTAAGGAAAACAAAACTCGGCCTTACTGTGTTACACCGAGGATTTACTTTAAACGGAAGACAACGTCGAAATTATTCTCGCTATGACTATTATTGAGCGCAACGAATGTTCAATTATTCGTTGTCCTCAGCAACGATGCAGTGAGTTTTATCATCACGTTTAAGATGCATTCGTGAGGTTATACATTCCCAATATAAGCTGCTTGCATTAGCATAGGCTTTCCGTACAATGAGAGGTCAGCTTATATCGGAAATTCATAATAGCTTGATATGTCGTTATGAGGTACTATGTTCTACGGATATTACAGTGATGTCGGTGATTTTAAATTACTTTTGTATATTTCCTTGTTACCCTACCGCCCGAAATCGACAATAAATCCTGCTAGTCTATTCTGTAAGAAACTATTTCGATATCGAGCTTCACCTGAGTGACAAAACTCACAAAGTGAGCTTTATTGCACACAACATAAAACTCTTAATTTGAAACTCACCTCGGATTCCGCTGTCGAGATACGAAAATATTGTTACAGAATAGCACTACTGGATCTCCATTTGAAATATAGTTTGACATTACACTGCAATTTTATGAGGTGCAGGTCATCAATTTAAGAGGGTGTACTTTCACCTCCCTGGTCTTCATTATAACATACGAAAATATTAAGAAATTAAAAAGTATATATTAAACAAGCGAAAGAGAACCTAGCAAATAGCCCCCCCCCCCTATTTGCTAGGTTCTCTTCAGGCTTAGAAGATCAGCGCCTATGATGAGTGGCATCAATATTATTTCAGTCGATAGACGCTCACTGCTGGACAAAGGCCTCCCCCAAGCGTCTCCGGGTTGTGACTCTCCAACGGATTGCCGCGACTGAATGAGTCATCGTCATCTCTCAATTTGATCTCGGCGATGAAATCTGATTTTATTACGAGAAATCATCACATGACTGCCCTAACTCTGCGCGGAGCGGGAGGGAATGTCAGATTCCTACAGACCTATTCGTATGCCTTCAAATGCCTCAAGTCTACGCCAAGATTGCCATTATGATAACTCATTAATTTCAGGTATATCGTCTTCTTCTTCTTATCGTGTGGGCAGTAAGGTCTAACGACCCCACACACCCTGGTGTCAGAGTTTCTAAACCGCCTTAAGTGACTCTGACATGGTTTATTTGACGATCGCCATTTGGCGGCCGGGACCACCGGCTTATACGTGCCTTCCGAAGCACGGAATCATCTTTTTATCACACAATCAGGTAATTCAAGCCTGAAATGTCCTTGCTAAACTGGAAAATAACTTTACAAAGTATGCTCTTCCCGTGGGAATCGAACCCACGACCACCGGGTCACAAGGCAAACGTCTAACGAGTCTGGTTAACTGTTACACAACACTAAGAAGGAAAGTCACCCTCGCAGCGTTATATGATTTCTTGAGGAAAAGTCGCTATGAAAAATCTTGAAATCACACACAAAGTTGTAGTCTTTTTAATTTTTTTCTTAAGAGTTGGAGAGTTTGTGCAGCTTCATTTCATTGCGAAACTTTCACCCTCGATTTTCTTACAAAAACATTCTTTACGCAATATTTAGCAATATACAAGCTATTGCATTAAAAGGCTCCTTCTACACAAAACGTTTATCCTTCTTAATATTGTTTTAAAGAAAAAACTTTATCAAAGCCAGACGTTACGTCGCAAATGTTATAGTTAAAAAACTCCTTTATTTTTTTAAAGTGTTTACGAGTATAATTATATTAGTTTTTAAAATATAAAATGTACATGTTACTATTAAAATAAAACCATATAGTATTGATGCATACTTTCGATTTTTTTTGACACTAGAAATTTCTCCTGTATCATGGGTGCGTTCACAAACATACAAACTCACATACACAAACAGCCAGATAGTTTTGATTAAGATTTATTTGCATTAAAATAATTATTTTGATATAAAAAGTATTTTATTGATGTAAATAAATTGACGGGTGATAAGTTTTTCGATGTGCAATTAAGAATAAGTTTTTGTTAAATTTGTGTACACATTTTGAAATAAAGTAAAATAATGTGTCTATAATTTCTGAATACGCGCAACTACATGGGTCGATCTCCAGAGGCAGTTTTTTTCGTGTCGGGCTGGATAAACCCATTTTAAAATAGAAAAACGTTTTCAAAATATTTTTTTATATACAGTTTGGTGTTTAATCTACGTGAAACAAGGCTAGTATTATGAATAAGTTTATTTTAAGAATTTAAAAAAAAATCTTAAACCCTAAAATCCTGATCGCTCTGGGTTGACCCAACTCCCGATTGAATGAAAAAAATAGTCTTTAACTTTTTAATGAGAAAGTTCATATTGAAACAACTTTTTAGATTACATAACAAATAGTTAATCTTCATAGTGATAAAATATTTTTAGTTATATTAACAATATTTTTGCCACAATTTGAATTTAAAATAGAGACCGGGCATTTTATCTCATCGCTCTGCGCTGACGTAAAACACCGCGCTCATCCCTAGTTACGCGTTATAGACACTCTATTCCCCTCCCGCGGGGCAACGCCAGTAGTGGTCCAACCGCCAAGGAAGATACCTGTGTGCCACGTTCCCGCGCTCCAACATTACGAAGGTAAGTTTATGATTGCTCTGGATTTGGTTCTCGAATTTTATGATTACTATGGCACGTTATTTAAATTAAATAGTAAACTTGTGAATGTGTTTGTTATGTGAATTAACTGATCGTTATGATGTTTTTTATGAGACGTAATCACAACTTTCTACTGCTTTTAAATTCGGCTATATTTATGATTTTGTGACTTTTTCTGATCGCTCTGTCCAATGGCTGTGATTGCTCTGTCCAAAAAGACCAGAGCGATGATATTTTGCATTAATTGTAAGTTATTAATCTATTTTAAGTAGTAGTACCGGACTGTAACAATGACAAACGATGAACTATGCTTATAACCTTTAATTTATAACCTTTCCTGGGTTTCTTTAGGTAACCTAAACCCATAAACAGATTTTGACGTATTTTACCTTGATGATATTATGATATTATTTAGCTAAACACAACTGTAACCCTTTCTTCTCTAAAATTTAATGGCAACTATTGTTGCAGATTGAAATCATGCCTCGAAATAATTATCTATTGAAGAAAAACGTCTTAGGAAGAAATTGGCTGAGCGTCGTAGACTGGCCAAGATAAAAAATGATCCAGATTTATACGCACAATGGCTTGTAAAGTCAAGAGAGAGTTACCAAAGGAAAAAAGCTCGGGGCACAGTACTACCATTGAGTGATTTGACTCCAAGCCAGCAAAAGGTTCGTAGGCAGAAAAGTAGGCAGAGTTCTCGACGATATTATTTAAAGAAAAATATTCCGTGTTTTTGATATGTGTGACTGATAATATGCCTTGACCTTTTTCTAAAATAATACATTTCTCTTACATATAATCTTGTTACATGTACACTGAATAAGACTGAAAACGGCTAAATAAATAATATTTTATCAAAATTTAATTTTTTGTTTCACTGATTTCACCATTTATGATCGCTCTGGCACCAATTATGATTGCTCTGGTCGCGAAATTTTTGAACTTAAATATTTACATAACTGTTTATGTAAATTGAAGGCCAATTGTAAAAATGTACTATTTGAATATCATTATTTTTAATGAGATACATAATTACCATTAAATATCAATATCTAAAAAGCACCAGAGCGATCACACGAATACGCCCGTTTTGGAGATTGATCCACATACGAATCGGGTCGGATCTAAAAATATAAAAAGCAGGTCAAACCTAGGCTCTATTAGCGGCTAGGCCGAAGTATCATGAATATTTTAGCAAAATCGGCCACGATCGATATCCACCGTCAGGTTGCATACCATTTACAGAAATACAACTACACAGCCCAGGAAAATAAGACATTTTTTGCGAATGAAAATAAGTTTTTTTAAGTATCTTCAGCGGAATAGGGTATTTTACTGAAAAATGTGATTAGTCTGTCAGATTGTCTTTCCATCTAATGGTATAATTAATTCTATGATTTTTGACTCTCTGTACGTGTTGGTAGGAAGTTACTGTAAGTGCAGAGAGTAATTGAAATTAAATAAATAAAAATATTGTACATGCGTGACGTCACAACGATGGTAGAATTTTTACAAGGGAATTTTCACGCGTGTTTTCAAAATGCAAAGAAAACAAAAAATAAAGACGATAAATACGTCTTTACTTTTTGTTTTCGTGAAAACAGAAAAAATACGTGTCCATCACATTGTTTCAGTATTCCGCTCAAAGTAGTTAAAAAACTTGATTTTCATTCGCAGAAAATGTCTTATTTTTACTGTCGTAGGCTACAAATAGAAATGTTAGCAATTCGTAAAGTTCACTAAAGTTAAGAAAGACAGTTATCTACATTAACTAAACAATATAAACATGCTGAATTTGTTATGGATAGAACTTAACATAGTGTTTACAGGGTGACGTTTCGTTCGTTAGAGCCTATGCAAACGTCGTATTTTTAACGCGCCGACGACGCACGTTTTACGAACGCGCGTTCACGGCGCTGTAAATGACCAAAAAGAAGAACTCTCTGCCTCTGAATATCGTTTCGTCGGTCGCTCACAATGGACCTCATCAGAAGGCCAGTTACTCAAAGGGCAATGGAGAGGGCAATGCTTGGAGTTTCATTGCGTGATCGAATTGGGAATGATGATATCCGCAAGAGAACCAAGGTTACCGATAATCGCCAAACTAAAGTGGCAGTGGGCAGCCCACATTGCGCGCAGAACAGATGGTCGATGGGGTCGAAACGTTCTGGAGCGGCGACCGCATACCCGAAGACGCAACGTTGGAAGGTCTCCCACAAGGTGGACCGATGACCTAGTGAAGGTCGCGGGTAGCCGATGGATGAGAGAAGCGCAAGACCAGTCGTTGTGGCGACGCTTGGGGGAGGCGTGGACGTTTTTCGGCTGATACGATGAATATCGTTTAAAGCACGACAGCGCGCGTCATTTACGCGACGTCGCGTCGGCGCGTTTTAAAAACGCCGTGTGCAAAGGTCCATAACAATATTATTCAGCAATACTATTGAATATGAGCACTATGCTATGAGACAAAATCTGCTTGATTTTTTACACTAAAGTTCGTTTTTAATCCCAGGACTAATTTGACAGGTGCTAATGTCAAACTCCAAATTGAAAAAAGAAGAACAATCACTTGAAATGTCAAATTAGTCTCTGGTATTAAAAAACGAACTATGGCAGATTTTCTGATGTTTTCGAGGTAGGTTTAAAAAAATATATGGTCCGTCACTTTAAAAATGTATTGGACATGCATTTTTTTCTTTATGGACTCAAATCAAAAATCAAAAAATTGATAAAGGTAAAATGCATCAATCTTCAAGAGGTAAAAGTTTACTAAGGCTTTTGCTAATGAACTAATAGCTACATCCAACCTGAATAAGACAAGAAATAAAATATATTATTCGTTCTAATAGTAAAAATGCCAATCTAAATCCACGAAAATCAGCATGCCAAGCGACTTCTAACGTACAATAATAAAATATCGCCGAGTACACGTTACATTACGGCCAGTAAGTCTATTCTAATCTTGTTTCCAAATCATGTTATTTTCACTAATTAAAAATCAACTTCATGGACGGTGTACATAAAGTTGCTATTAGAATTCTTTCAGGAACAAAATTTTAGATATTTTGGAAAGTATACTGTATGTCTAAGGGGCCGTTCAAGTATTACGTAAGCACCAATGGGGGGGGGGTCTTACTACGCTTATTTTTGATGACATGGGGGCCGGGCGGGGTTTAAATGGTAAACGTCAGTAACATTTACTTACTTTTTTCGTTTACAATTCTTAGTACATTTTGATTTGACATAATTATGGCTAGTTAGTTGGTTTTACTCTCACGCGATATTTCATAGTTTAGTAGGAAATAACAGAAGTGGGGGCAATAGGTCTTGCACGAGTAAAAACTATACCAATGCTTACGTAAGCATAGGAGGGAGGGGTAAGAGCTTTGATTACTATCGCTGACAAGGGGAGGGGGGGGAATTAAAAATGAATAAAATTCTGCTTACGTAATACTTGAACAGCCCCTAAACGTTAAGGTTAATTTTCCGAAATCACATAAATTGGAAACAACAAGATTCATAGATCACTTTGCGACATTAGCGTATCATACGAAGATGAACCTTTATTCTAAGCTATTAAAGTTCATACGAATATGAACCTTTATTCTAAGCTATTAAAGTTCATACGAATATGAACCTTTATTCTAGGCTATTAAAGTTCATACGAATATGAAACTAGGCTATTAAAGTTCATACGAATATGAACCTTTATTCTAGGCTATTAAAGTTCATACGAATATGAACCTTTATTCTAGGCTATTAAAGTTCATACGAATATGAACCTTTATTCTAGGCTATTAAAGTTCATACGAATATGAACCTTTATTCTAGGCTATTAAAGTTCATACGAATATGAACCTTTATTCTAAGCTATTAAAGTTCATACGAATATGAACCTTTATTCTAGGCTATTAAAGTTCATACGAATATGAACCTTTATTCTAGGCTATTAAAGTTCATACGAATATGAACCTTTATTCTAGGCTATTAAAGTTCATACGAATATGAACCTTTATTCTAGGCTATTAAAGTTCATACGAATATGAACCTTTATTCTAGGCTATTAAAGTTCATACGAATATGAACCTTTATACTAAGCTATTAAAGTTCATACGAATATGAACCTTTATACTAAGCTATTAAAGTTCATACGAATATGAAACTTTATTCTAAGCTATTAAAGTTCATACGAATATGAACCTTTATACTAAGCTATTAAAGTTCATACGAATATGAACCTTTATACTAAGCTATTAAAGTTCATACGAATATGAACCTTTATACTAAGCTATTAAAGTTCATACGAATATGAACCTTTATACTAAGCTATTAAAGTTCATACGAATATGAACCTTTATACTAAGCTATTAAAGTTCATACGAATATGAACCTTTATACTAAGCTATTAAAGTTCATACGAATATGAAACTTTATTCTAAGCTATTAAAGTTCATACGAATATGAACCTTTATACTAAGCTATTAAAGTTCATACGAATATGAACCTTTATACTAAGCTATTAAAGTTCATACGAATATGAACCTTTATACTAAGCTATTAAAGTTCATACGAATATGAAACTTTATTCTAAGCTATTAAAGTTCATACGAATATGAACCTTTATTCTAAGCTTTTGAAGTTCATACGAATATGAACCTTTATTCTAAGCTTTTGAAGTTCATATTTGTATTTAGTAAGCAAGCGTTTCATATCCGCACGCAGAATACACACTTGGAAGTGGTTGCAGACACAAGACGCAAACACTGAAGAGTCTCGAGCCCGATTTTGATGAAAACTCAATATGAACCTTAAACTTTTAAAAATAAGGTCCAAATTCGTATGAAAGCCAACTTTTCCTTAAAAAAAAAACTACGATTGAAGTATGTATGTAGATTTTATAGTTTGCAGTACACCGTACTCACTCTGAGCGAGTAGGGAAGCGGCGCTGTACGCGGCCGAAGATCCCGCCGCGAACGGAGACGGCGGGGCCATGGCGGGCGCTACGCAAAATCACCGGGTTTATAAGCTAACCTTATGCTGGTACTATAAATATGCTGTCCAAGTGTAATGCTGGCATTTCACTTGGCGTATTTGTAAAAAAAAATATACCTTATGACTTTAATTATAAGGTTCACTTCTAAGTGCGAATATTTTGACAAATACGCCAAATTAAGTGCCAACATTACATTTTTACAGCAAATTAAACTGGTCGAAAACCAAGCACGACTGGTTCAACAAGGGGCAAAAGCTTGAAACATAAAAGTATGCTTAAATATGTTCTGCCAGCGGCTTTGCCTGTGTGAAAGGGTATATTTATTTTTAATGATCTTGCTTTACGGTGCGATATTGGCAGAATAGCTCGGCTGTATAAGATGTGACTGAAGACCCGCAATCGCAAGCCTTTGGGTGCAAACATATAGATACAGGTTCCCGGTGCAGCCCCAGAACCAGCATAAATAAAGAGGTAAAACTATCCTTATTGACAACCATTTCCTGCAGTTCGTCGGACATATGGCTCGGTCCCGGTAGTCGGTACTGGTCGGCACCGACAAGTTTAAACCTGTTTCTTTACAACTGAGCGCATAAGACAACCTGGGAATATTATACCTGCGCCGATCGGTACCGGCCCGCACAGACCTCTGCCTGCACCGGGAACCTATATCTTAATGTTTGCACCCTTGGATCATACGGCGTTGACCAGTACGATATTCTACTTTTTTATTTAGGGATCACTACAGCGCAGAGGTAGGGTCGTCAAGTCAGGAGATGGGAAGATGATTTGAAACAGACAGCGGGACCATTCTGGTTGAGAGTAGCAAGGGACAGGACCCATTGAAAGGAATTGGAGGAGGCCTATGCCAAAAGGCACGCCGAACTTAGGGACCTCTTCTAACCCTATGTTTAGGAATAAAAGGCTATTATTATTATACAGAGCATGGACATTCCCAGGCCACTGTTAAAAACCTTTCCATATAAAAAGCGTGACCGTCACTACTCACTAAATTTTGAAGGTCCTTTTCTAAGGACTATTCAGCCTATACAACATGTAACAGAATAAACGCAATACCTCTTAAGGGGTCATTAAACTCATCATTATGAACAACTTTCACTATGGGACCAACACTGAAATCGCGAAAAAGAAATCGACTCCCCCATACATTAATGTGCGCATAACTCGACAAAATGTACTGAACAGCTCATTTTTTTCCGCGATTTCGGTGTTGGTCCCATAGTAAAAGTTGTTCATAATGATGAGTACAATAACCCCTTAAGAGGTATTGCGGTTTTTGTTACACGTTGTATATGACAGCCGATAATCGTGCTCAGCAAACGGCACGAATACTACTATTTGTTCCGACCCGGCTTCACATGGTGGCTTGGCGAATGGCGACTATGCGCTCTATGGGGATCACAACACATGGTAGTTTCATACAGCATTTGTTTGTAACCGTGTGAACTGTGGGATCCGAACGTTACTGGAAAATATCGCACAGGTCAAAGGCCGCTAAATCTTTAAGATTCTGGGGTCTACTTTATAAGCCGTCCGTAGTTTCGGGCTTAGTTGCACGCGTATTCTACTCCGTATTACCTAACCTCTAAGAATTAATGACAACACGACTTTAGTTACTGTCAAATCGTGTTGTCATTCATTCTTAGTTCGGGTTCGGGACTAATCGTTAATACGGAGTAGAATACGCCCGCAACTAAGCCCGAAACTACGGACTTCGGGCTTAGAGAGTAGTCCCCCTGATTTGGATAGGCTCTGCATTTCAATTTGATCTCAGCCTTACATATTTATGACACGTACAATAAAGTAATCTAAGTAATCGAGACTTTAGGCCGGCAGTGCTTACAAAAACATTAAAAACGAATGCGATAACATACTCTTTTATTTGTTTTTAAATGAATTTCGAAAGTGCTTAAACCCATTTTTACGGGGCAATAACATTGAATTCTTTATCTCAATGTCGCCACATAATACATATCAACAAATTATTGCGTATCACGATGGGTTTTATACACGTGAATGATTTAATCATTGCTAGATTAGGTCTGCACAACCTAATTTAAATTAACTGGAGAAACTTCGCAGATCTGATTGACCTGTCCGTGAAGTTTTACCAAATAACTTTATTTGACCTTGTAAAAAACAGAGTTAGGGATCGATCGTTCATCTGAGATCGCGATGGATGACAACGATTCAGTAAGGCGAAAAGGAGTTGGGGTTCTAGAATAGCTAAAATTCTAGCAGTCCAAATCTTTTTTTATTGGACTGAGTATCACTGTGTGTGTCATTAGCATTACACTATACGTGTTACGGAATAAACGCAATATCTCTTAAGGGGCCATTGTACTCATAATTATGAACAACTTTTACGATTGGACGAACCCCGAAATCGCGAAAAAAAAAATCTGCTGTTCAGTACATTTTGTCGATTTATGCGCACAAAAATGTATGGGGCAGTGGTTTTTTTTTACGAGATTTTAGTGTAAAAGAAAAATAGTAAAAGTTAGTTACAGTAAAAGTTGTTCATAATGACCTGTTCAATGACCCCTTAGAGGTATTGATTTTATTCTGTTACAGGTTGTACATATTATGTGAATTACGTATGAAGAAACATTTATAGTACGAAGGCGAGTCTGAAGTACTTTAACCCTTTTTAAAAAGATTTATAATACTAATCAAAAGTAGTACTGAAAAACTCGCACTCGTATTTTTAATTTATTAAGGTAGAAGTGGTAATAAATGTGAAAAAGAACTTACTTCCGCCTCTGCCTAGGCCGGCCAAGGGGCCTATAGACAATGGTTTGGTGAGGGAGCTCGCCGATATCTTGATGGGCTTCACGTTAGTAGCCTGCCCGAATGCGTGTCCTGACGCCGCTGCGAAAATAAAAACGAGAATAAGAACAAACATTGAATTATTAATTTCGTTACGCGTCCGTGTTTGGATCACAGAAGTTCATTTGTGAACCAAATTTCAACTGAATCCGTCCAGTAGATTGTGGAGAAAATCAGGTGCGACAGACGGACAGGCAGACCCACAAGTGATCCTATATGGGTTTCGTTTTTCCATACTTTATTTCAAAACCCTAACAAAACTGACGCAGGTTCGTATTTAAGCCATCATTGGTATGACGTAAAAAGTACACTATTTTAAACTCCACATTGAGTAATGTGGAGTTTAAAATAGTGTACTTTGACATTTAGTACATAATTACCAACGAAAAATTTCTCGAGCATTTCGCTGCTTTTCTGACAATATTGAATTTGCCAAGAGGTCAAACATTGGCTGCAATTGATTTTGAACTTTGTTTCGTTTGAAATAAGAGTGTTAAGATATGGGGTACAACTCACCTGCAAGTGGGTTTGTGGTCGGTTTGACGGTGACCTGCGGTGTGACGGTGACCTTCTTCGCAGCCATGCTGGCAGCCGCTGCCAGCGTCTTGCCTCCACCTGGTCAAACAGACACACGTTTAATAAGAGTACAAAGTAACCAAAGGAAACATATTAGGTTAATGAAGTTATGTAGTAGTCTCCATTCAATCCTAATCTCTTCACAGTTAGAATGAACAGGCTCGTACTTGGTGAGCTCACTCCATCGTCGACTTTGTCTCTGTCACCTCTGACCTAGACAAGAGCAAACCCATCTGAAGTAAAAATACCGGCCAAGTGCGAGCCGGACTCGCCCACCGAGGGTTCCATACAAATTTGAAGCTACAAATTACTTTAAATAAAGACTATATTTTTTTTATGATTTAATGACAAATGTATAGGTTTCAGACTTTTTCCTACACTTGTAGTATACGTACTACTTGTAGTCCCATTATATGGAAAAGTTACAGACGTATGGCATTACTGGTAGGTAACTTTCTGGCTTGGTTGAAATCTTATTTAGAGAACCGTTTCTTTTTTGTTGCAGTTAATGGCTTCCAATCTGGTACTTGTGCGATCACATCAGGCGTTCCTCAGGGCTCTCATATTGGCCCAATATTATTTATTGCTTTCGTCAATGATTTACCTGAATGCTTCCGATTCTGCGAATGTTTCATGTATGCTGATGACCTCAAGTTCAGTAAAGTAATAGAGACAAACGGGGATGCTGACTTACTACAAAAGGAACTGGATACGCTGATCGAGTGGTGTGTTAACAATGACATGGACTTGAACATTAAAAAATGTTTTCACATCAAGTTCTCTAAGAAAAAGCTCTTGGTGCCGTCTGTGTATTCCATTGGACCGCACGTCATTCAGGAAGTGGACCAAATCAAAGATTTAGGTGTACTTTTTGACAAAAAGCTCACATTTATGCACTTAGAGAACGTCATCAAGCGAGCCTCTAGAATTCTGGGATTTGTTATTAGAAACGCGGTTGACTTCCGAAGGGCTGAAACTAAAATTCTATTGTACAACTGCCACATCCGAAGCATTTTGGAATACTGTAGTACTGTTTGGAGGCCACATTACGCTACACATAAGTTGAGACTAGAGCGAATACAGAAAAGGTTTCTCTGGCATTTAGCGTACTCATCAGGAATTGCCAAAAAGAAAAGATCATATTCAGCTAGGCTAACGCATTTTGGGTTACACTCTCTAGAGAAACGTAGAAATGTAATTAATTCCAGTTTCTTAATCAAAATCTGAAGAAACAAAGTAGACTGCCCTCACTTATTAGGTAAAATCTAATTCCGAGCCCCAGCTAGATATCCCCGTGCTCCTGTAACTCCTTTCTACCCTCCACCACGTAGAACTGTTCTCGGTGCTAATTCGGCTATTCCTCGGCTATGTAAACTAGTCAATAGTTGCAGCGATCTTGTGGACGTGCATGCTGACTCACTTACCAAGTTCCGCAAATTGACGCACAATGTGATGTGACTGGCTTGTTATGTTTTGTTTTGATTTTTAGGGTTCCGAAAAAAAAGGAACCCTTATAGGATCACTCAGGTGTCTGTCTGTCTGTCCGTCTGTCACAGTCAGTTTTCTCCGGATCTACTGGACCGATTCTGTTGAAATTGCGTACACATATGGACTTCTATGACCCAAACACGGACGCGTTACGTAAATTAATAAATTTTTAGTAAGGGGGTCACTTTTGGGGGCCAAACTAGAAAATTTTAAAAAAAAATTTTTGAACAATATTGTGTGACATATCAAATGAAAGGGCTTACTGTGAGGGTTTTAATTATATTTTTTTCATAATTTTAAACTATCTAGTTTTGAAGTTATTCAAGAAATTAGACGAAAAATGACCATTCCCCCCCCGTATCTCCGAAACTACTGAGCCTAAAATTTTGGAAAAAATGGAGATAATATCTTTACCCAAAGATTACAGGAAAACCTATTAGAAATCTGTAGTGTTAAAATAACATGTTAAAAAAATTAAATTCGTTCGGAACCCTTTGCACGCGAGTCCGTCTCGCACTTGGCCAGTTTTTTATGTATTTATTGTATTACTAAGAATATTTTTATATCCTCTATTAAGTTAAGCACATTACTGTTTTGGCACATGTGGTGCTTACCTGTAAGAAATTGTGGCACTACACCTTTTTTTTTTAAAGTTAAGTATTTTTGTAAAATTGTTGGTGCTAACAATTGTTGGTGAGCCTAATAAATAAATAAATAAATACGATGGTGTTACTTGGCAAATTTCATAGTTCTACGTCAACGGGAAATACCCTGTTTCTGATTCCCTTGAGAGTGTCAAAATATACGTATGGCATAAACGACTATATCTTTTTTTTACGTTAACTTAGAAGTTTGATTTTTTCACAGTTCCAAGGGGCCATAGACCTGAGTATAAGGTTTTATTATTGTTGTAGTTATTATTTTATTTTATGTATGTAATGTGTGTCCTAATATGATCCTTTATTGGTCTAAATATTCATTAATTTAATTTTTAACCTCCACGCGTTCCCGAGATAAACGGTCTTGACAAACAGACGGACGGACAACAAAGTGATCCTATAAGAGTTCCGTTTTTTCCTTTTGAGATATGGAACCCTAAAAGATCACGTATCCATTTTGCAGACGGTACTTCATCTGCGACAGCCAAATTTTTATTATTATTTTTTCGGATGTTTCGTTTTACTTTAAAATGAAATTTTCACATATTTTGTATTTCTATTGCCGCTATAACAACAAATAATAAAATTTAAGGTTTATGTTACGGAACACTTCGGGTGAGTGAGTCTGACTCGCACTTGGCCGGTTTTTTTTTTTTCAAAGACAGGATGCAGAGATTTATCTTTGAGATACACCAATATGCGGCAATCTGAAGACATGAAATAATGTAAAAGTTAAAAATTCTTCATATCCTGCATTTATTTAAGCCTATGGAGGGCGGAACGGAGTGTAAAGTCCCGCACACCTCCGTTGAAAAGGGAGGATCCTCCTATCAGACAGTTGTTGTGTCTGGCGGGCAACTGCCCAATAGTTGATATTCGGGCTGATGTATATGTTCAAATCGCACGGTTAACTCTGCTTGCGCGATGCAGAATTTCAACGTAGTAGCTCGCTGCTAGTTGGATAGATGGCGCTACAAGCCCAGTTTAAAACAATTTTAAAATAAGCTGAATTAGGGACCATTCACGGCGTTGACTATGCCATCTAGTGTTGCAGTTCAAAACTAAGTGCTCTGTTAAGTATACTTGGCATTGACGCTTCTGTGCTGCCACCTACAGTCCCTTCACGCTCCGTTTAAAGAAACGTGCACGAAGTAAACTGTGCCATCTAGCATTGCAATTTCGAAACTTATTAGTAAAATTTACTTGATAATCATACTGTGCTGCCACCAGTTCCTGCACATTCCCTAAACCAAAAAGTATTGAAATTGAATAAATTTCTGGACCTACGGTAACATTGAGTGTAACATGATATTGGTGATAAACAGCACATAGATTAAATATTTATGAATAAATTCAGTGTCACCTTGATACGTAATAAAATGCACCCTTGAATGATATTCAAATAATACATTTACATTAATTGAAATTAAAATGTTCCTCTTATGGTTTTCATCTTGATCTGAGAAATATAAACAACAATTTGTGTTTCTTTGTTAAATACAAGTACAGTATAGGTGCTATTATTAACAAAAAGCCGATTAAGGCTTGTGCATATAAACGGAGCTAACTACCCCTCTACGCGCCACTCCGCTACCCGCATTTTTAATTTTTTATGATAAATATAATACATTTTTTTTAAAGTAACAACACTTAATCGTATATATGTATTGCAAAGCAGTACCTAAATATATTTTTATACTCTTTTGATAAAAAAATACAGGAGTAAAATTTTTTCATCTCAACGATTTGGAGGTGATTTGGTGGTTCTTTTTTCTTATTATGTGATACCGAGAGATAAATTCTGGCTAAACCAAATTACGTATCATATCATGTAGATTACTAACTATTTTTTTTTCAGATGTCATTTCTCTGTAAGTGCCTACGAAAAGCTGCTTCATCTGCACGCTGTTTTTAAGCATTTCTCGAGAGAGCAGCCTTAAAATATGCACCTTGGAAATTTCGTTGCTAAAGGACAATCAGTTTTAAAAAACAAACGAGACAAAGAATCATGTCAAAGAATTAAACACCAGTGACTTCTACGTTTGCGGAATTTGTTTGAAAGAGTCTCCGCAGCCCTGGAAAGCAAAAGGGCATTAGGAGGGACACTGATGAGTTTTAGTCAAGAGTCTGATACACCCTTCCATCCAGAGCGGTTGGAGTCATTTGATGATTTCCCACACTTAAAAAAAGTGACTTCTACCTGCACTGGGCTCGCATGCTTGATATTGCCACTCCTTCTCTAACAGTTGTGAGATCTGAATCCCAGCAGTGGAAATATTACTGGCAGATTATAAAAATACAAATTTAAAAATAGAACTGACCTGGCACTTCCAAATTGTCAGGATCTTCATCATCATCAAAATCTGAATCGTCGGATGGTGTCGGCGGATTATCCTCGTCGTCATACGCTGACCGTTTAGACTAGAATAAAAAAAACAAATGAATTTCTGTCGCAGTGTCTCAAAAGTAGACTTTATTGCCCTCCAGGGGATTAATAGTTGCCAAATTTGTCCACTAGGGCTCTGTTGACAGCGATTTATACGATCCGGTCTTATACGGTTAATAAATTATTAAAAAGGAAAAAATAGGGACAGTATATATTATATCCTTCTTATTCAGTTTGTGAAATATCTCTTAAATCGGTCCAATACTGGAGGAGAAAACAGTCGAGAGCCAAACCTCAAATTCTGACTTTTTACATACAAAGTCTCGCCGCCCATGTTTCCTCTTAAGAGGCCGGCGGCGTAAGACGCTCGCTACTATAAGTTGAGGCGGGCACAAAATTCGTTCGCGGCATATTGCCATTTCAGTTTGTCAAAAGATAAGCACGGGACGGACACGGTGCGCAGCCGTGTGTGTGTGAGTGGATAGATAGCTATTGCTGTATTCTTGTCATTAATTCATAACATCTCGAGTCGAAGGCATTTAATTTTATTAGTAAAATTAGGTACCTACCTATGTTAATTATTTGCTTTATTTTTGTCGCTACTTTGGGGAATCGTGAGTGAATGTATTTGTATATATGTATAATGCGTTTTTTGGAAATTTCTTCACCGTGCCGATATCTCAACATAGGATATCTCGTGATCTAGGCCTTGTAGAGAAAACCTAGCAGATGCGTCATACATAATTGGTCTTGGGGCAAATCGGCCCGGCCGCACGTCACTTATCGGGTACCTAAATATAAAAAATTGTCTTTTTTAATTTACTTCTTCTGTCTTGTTTCTATATTCCTTTTACTAAACTTTAAATACTTACTGTTATTACTAAATAATTAAACAAGACAAATAGTAAAAGTGTTATGCAAAGTAGTAGGTAGGTTAAATTGGAATATTTATCTTTTACCTACTTACTTAGTGGGTAAAAGAAAAAATATTCCAATAGGTAATTTACATTTACGCGATGTCTGTAAATATAGCGTTTTAAACTAAGAATATTAAATCTTCAATCAACATGACATTTATGTTCTTACTTCATAGATATTGATAAATCTATTCATCTTTAAAAATTTATGAATAAAAATTTTGACTTTCGTGTTAGTTCATCATCATCATATCAGCCGAAAGACGTCCACTGCTGGACATAGGCCTCCCCCAAGCGTCGCCACAACGACCGGTCCTGTGCGTCTCGCATCCATCGGCTACCCGCGACCTTCACCAGGTCATCGGTCCACCTTGTGGGAGGCCTTCCAACGTTACGCCTTCCGGTACGCGGTCGCCACTCCAGAACTTTTCGGCCCCATCGACCATCTGTTCTGCGAGCAATGTGCCTTGCCCACTGCCACTTTAGTTTGGCGATCCTTCGGGCTATGTCGGTAACCTTGGTTGTCTTGCAGATATCATCATTCCTGATTCGATCACGCAAGGAAACTCCAAGCATTGCCCTCTCTCCATTGCCCTTTGAGTGACTTTGAGCCTTCTGATGAGGCCCATTGTAAGCGACCACGTTTCAGTTCCGTATGTTATCACTGGCAACACGCACTGATCATAGACTTTCATCTTGAGACACTGTGGTATGTGGGACGAGAAGATACCGCGCAACTTTCCGAACGCTGCCCAGCCGTGTCGGATTCGACGGTTGACCTCTTTCTCGAAGTTGGCCCTACCTAGCTGGACTGTTTGTCCTAGGCACACGTACTCGTCTACAACTTCGAGTGTAGAGTTTCCGATCTTGATGGGAGTGGGTGCTACATGGGTATTTACCATGATCGTGGTTTTGTCCATGTTCATTTTAAGACCCACCCTTTCGGAAGCTCTACTGAGGTCATCGAGCATTGTACTGAGGTCCTCCGTCGTCTAAAAAAATAGAAGGTGACTGATGTACTCGCCTCTGATATTAATGCCTAGCCTTCTCCAGTCCAAAACCTTGAAGACATCCTCCATTGCGGCTGTAAACAGTTTCGGAGAAATGACGTCTCCCTGCCTCACACCCCGCTGCAGGAGGATAGGTTTCGAGGTCTGATCCTGAAGTCGGACTGACATGGTGGCGTTTTTGTACAAACCTTTCAGCACCTCGATATACCGATAGTCGATCTGGCACCGTTCATTGGCACCGGTCAGTCACCGCGCGAACTCGGAAGCGTTCGGGTGTTGAAAATGTCTTCTGAGAAAGTAAAGTGTATATCATGTAATATAGTGATAAACGAGTTGTTATGTTTTATTCAAAATAAAATTGACATTATGGACGAAGAAAGTTTGATCCGTTTGTGTATTAGCACCTATAATGAGGGAGAAATTGCAACGGCAAAAAGTTTATTGTTCGAGTCTATTTCTACAAGTACCCGCAATATATCGAGGCGAAGAAACAAAGAACAGAAAAATATTGAAGACATTATATGCGTCTTAAAGTCAACAGATCCAGATAAGACCCCGATTTTCGTGGCCCGAATGTTGGAGAAACTCCCACCAATATCTTTTGACCACATCGATGTTTCGGCTCTGTTAAAAGATATTCTTGTTTTGAAATCGGAAATTCAAAATTTAAAACGATCAAGTGTGACGATAGATCAAATAAATAGCTTAAGAGCGGATATCGACCATATGAAGTATGCGTCGCTGGTGGATACGGAACGGCCATTGTTTGTAAACAAAAGACGCGGTGGATACTTACTGGAGGGAGGTTGTGATAGTGGTCCTATCGGTATCATGAATTTATCAAATAATAACAGCAATGTGGAAAGTACACCTAAAAATAAAACAACAGACAAAGTACATTGGCGATTACCCGCAGTTCTGCAAAATAATAAGGCTGGAAGTTGCCATGGCGCCATCTCTTTTATACATAGCCCGAGCCCCGCTGCTAACCGTACCGGAGCCGCCGGTGACACTGACGTCATGCGGCGGCGATCAGGTGACTCACAACCTATGAGTACGACTGATAAGACATTGTCGCCGTCGAACCGGTTTGCTGAGGGAATGCAAGCGTCCGAGATCGCGAGCGCCGACTCATTAGACCGCCGTATCGTTACGACTGATGTAAACAAAAGTAAGTCATTAGCAGAGATAACACGAGATGGTGTTTGGAAATCGGAATGTCCCAAAGATGGATGGATTACAGTGCAAAGGAAGAGGCACAGAAACATGCACTCAGACGCTGTTGTTAGAGGAAAAGCCGCTTACTTGCCGGAAGATAAATTTAAGCCCGCCAGTTCGAAAATACCTTTGTTCCTCTCCAATGTACACAAAGATACGTCGGAGAGCGATATTGTGGAGTATGTGTATTCGAAGACTAACGAAAAAGTGGTTTTACAAAGAATAAAAATGAAAACGGAAAAAGAATACAATGCGTTTAAAATAATAGTTTGCAATGACAAGTTAGACGTGTTCCTAAGCGATGAGCTGTGGCCTGCAGGCATAACATGTAGAAGTTTCAGGCCTTACAAGAACCCTAAGTCAGATAAGAATGAAAATAGAAATCATTCAAAACAATTATGATTACAACCTTAGTAACATACAATTGTAAGAATATCAAGCGTTCAGTAGAGGGTATACAGCAGCTGTGTAGCTTTGCAGATATAATTGCCTTGCAGGAGACGTGGTTGCTGCCGGATGAAATGCAGTACTTGGCTGACGTGCACAGTGAGTTTGGGAGTACGGGGACATCGGCTGTTGACGCAACGGCCGGTGTTCTCAGGGGTCGACCTTTCGGTGGTGTTGCTCTGCTGTGGCGTAAGGCGCTTTTCCCATGCGTCTCTGTGGTCCCGTGTGTGAATCCGCGTATTGCAGCTATACGTATAACGACGAATAATCGGCCAGTGCTAGTGATTAGTGTTTATATGCCCACTGACTGCGCGGAAAATGTGCCGGAATTCACAGACTGTTTAAGTGCGGTGAGTGCCCTAATTGATGACAGTGATATCGAGTCTGTAATCATGATGGGGGATTTCAACGCGCATCCAGGTGAGCGTTTTTATCGTGAGCTTTTAACATTCTCCCAGGAACAAGACTGGACTTGCGTGGACACTAGTAGGTTACAGTTAACATCTGACACGTTCACGTTTGTTAGTGAGGCACATGGCTGCAAACGCTGGCTTGACCATTGCATGGTTACAAGCGCAGCCTTGGACTGCATTACCAATGTATATGTAAAATATGACGTCTATTGGTCTGACCATCTCCCACTAGTCATCAGCTGCAACCTAGATGTTGTTAAGCAAAAAGCAATGCCGATGTACCCTGTTTGTAATAAAATTATATGGGGAAATAGGAATGCAAGTCAATGTTTAGCTTACGAAAGCTTATGTAACTCTAAACTTAGACTCATTGATTTGCATACTGAGCTACAGCAGTGCGGTGGCAAATATTGTAATATTACCTCTCATAGAGAGGTTATAGATAGTATTTATAAAGAGGTAATAAGTATCTTATGTACAAACGCTGTTTCCACTTACGAGCAAAAGGTTTGTAAACGAAGGAAGCCATTGGCTGGGTGGAACAGGTATGTAAGCGAGGCTCATAGAAATGCCAGACAGGATTTTAGTACATGGTGCAACTACGGCAAGCCGTCATCTGGTCCCGTTTATGACTCAATGGTGATATCGCGGAAAATTTTCAAAGGAAAAGTCAAGTGGTGCCAAAACCACCAGGAACAGTTAAGGATGGATTTGCTGGCAAAGCACTATGCCAATTCAGACTTTAAAAGTTTCTGGAAAAGTACTAATAAGTTGAATCCTAGGCCTGGTATTCCTGTGAGTATCGATGGGGTTGCCAACCCAAAAGACATTGCGGAGTTGTTCAAAACCCAGTTCACCACACGGTCACCCCAGGGACCACCATGCAGGGAGCTCGATGCTCTCCCCGAAGGCGAAGAGGTACCAACGGTGGTCCTGGCGAGAGGTCAGGACCATAATTAAAAATATGGTTAGAGGAAAATCCCCAGGGCACGACGGGCTGAGCATCGAGCACCTACAGCATGCGGGTGCGCACTTGCCGCGAGTACTCGCGCTATTATTCAATTTGTGTCTGTCTCATTCATACTTGCCCTCGGACATGATGCGAGCCCTGGTTGTGCCAGTTGTCAAGAATAAGACTGGAGACTTATCGGATAGGTCAAACTACAGGCCAATCTCACTGGCCACCGTCATAGCCAAGGTACTTGACAGCGTGCTCAACTCACATCTAAATAGGCATGTCAAGATTCATGATGCCCAGTTCGGTTTTCGGGCAGGACTGTCAACGGAGACGGCCATCCTTAGTCTGAAGCACGCTGTCAAGTATTACACGGATAGGCAAACACCAGTCTACGCGGTTTTCCTGGACCTATCCAAGGCCTTTGACCTAGTCTCATATGATTTACTCTGGCAGAAGCTAGGTGACACAACACTGCCTCCAGAGCTCGCATCTCTCCTCAAGTACTGGTACTTACACCAAGAGACTCGGGTGAGATGGGTAGGTGAGCTTTCGGAGCCATGCAGGCCGGAGTGTGGGGTGAGACAGGGGGGACTGTCCTCGCCCTTGCTCTTCGGTCTGTATGTGAACGCCTTGGTCGAGCGACTCAGCAGCATGCGTATCGGCTGTTATGTGGATGGCGTTTGTTTTAATAATCTGAGCTACGCGGACGATATGGTGCTGCTGGCTCCCTCGATTAATGCTCTCCGAAAGTTACTGGCTGTGTGTGAGTCGTACGCGGAGTCTCATGGGTTGATATACAACACCAAAAAGACAGAATATATGGTCTTCAGGTCTGATGCCAGGTGTCCAGCTACGGTCCCTCCCTTGATACTTAAAGGTCACACAATAAACAGGGTGTATAAATTTAAATACTTGGGCCACCTGGTAACAGATACCCTGAAAGATGATTTAGATTTGGAGAGGGAGCGCAGAGCGTTGTCAGTCCGGGCGAACATGCTGGCTCGCAGGTTCTCTCGTTGTGCGGACGCAGTTAAAATAGCCCTTTTTAAGGCATATTGCACTGCACTGTACTCGGGGGCCCTGTGGTTCAGATATACCCAAAGGGCTTACAATGCTCTGCGTATCCAATACAACAATGCGTTCAGGGTGCTGTTGGGACTGCCACGCTTCTGCAGTGCGTCGGCGATGTTTGCCAATGCGCGCACTGACAGCTTTGACGCAGTATGGCGCAAGAAATCTGCCTCGTTACTTCACAGGTTACGTGATAGTCCTAACATCATTCTGCACTCGATAGCTGCCCGGGCAGATAGCCCGCTTGTGTGGGCACTAGCCGATCGAACGAGGTCTGTTTTAGTTATTAAGTACTAACATAGGCTAAGTAATTTTGTTACTAACACAGTGGACCGCATTTGTAGTCTGAATAAATAAATAAATTATTATTATTATTATTATTACCGTTGGAGAGACTGCAGCACAGCCCAAGTCTCGATCGAATCAAAGGCTTTCTTGTAGTCCACAAACGCTAAGCAGAGGGGCAGATTATACTCTTCGGTCTTCTGTATAACCTGCCGGAGCGTATGTATGTGGTCTACGGTGCTGAAGCCTTTTCGGAATCCGGCTTGTTCGGGAGGCTGGAAGTCGTCAAACCTGCGTTCGAGTCGGTTCGTGATGACTCTGGAAAACAGCTTGTAGACATGGCTCAGAAGTGAGATGGGTCTATAATTCTTAAGCAGGGCATTGTCGCCCTTCTTAAAGAAGAGTACCACCACACCTCTGCTCCATGCCTGTGGCGTTTTCCCTTCAAGTGTGATGGAATTGAACAGTTCCTGAAGGGCCTTAAGGACCGGTATTCCACCCCACCTTCAGGAGTTCGGCCGTAATTCCGTTCTCATCCGACGCCCTGTTGTTCTTTAGCTGCTTCAGAGCCATCCTAATCTCATATAAGCTGACGTCCGGCATGTCCTCGGTATAGTGCCGGGTCAATCTAGCTCTTGGGTCGTTAGCTAGATTCGTATCGAGTTTAGTAATTGACGTGTATAACTGTCCGTAGAACGTCTCGATCTCTCTCAGAAGCTCCGATTTGGCGGTTATGGTTGCCATCAGCGGTCTTCAGTTTCGTGAGCTGGCTTTGCCCAATAGACAGATCTCTGGCAAAGACCCTGGAGCCCTTATTCCGCTCCATCGCGTCTTTAATCTTTGTAGTATTAAAGCGGCGGAGGTCTCTATTCAAGGACTTTGAGATCCTTTTATTGAGCTGCCGGTATCTGCACGCAACTTCTGAAGACTGCAGAATCATATCCCGCCTCTCCTTCATGAGCTTTAAAGTAGTTTCCTATCTGTACGGCGAGTCTTGAAAAACTTAGACCCGACCGTATGGAGAGTTTCCACGAACCCATCGTTGCAATCGTCCACGGAGCTCCCTAGACACTCGAAACGGTTCTGAAGTTCGAGCTGAAAGCTCTCGGAGTTTTGGATCTGGATCTGTGCTGGACGGAGCGTAGACCTCATCAGTCGAGACCTTTCAAGCTTGATATTTAGATTCAATGTGCCTCTTACCATGCGGTGATCACTTCCGGTTTTCACCGCGTTAATCACAGAGACATCATTGAATATTTGCTTCTTCGTCGACATGATGAAGTCAATCTCATTTTTAGTTATACCGTCTGGGCTCTGCCAGGTCCACTTCCTATGCTCACGCTTTTTGAAGAAGGAGTTCATCATATAGAGGCCCTCCTTCGCCATAAAACTAGCCAGTAAGTGTCCCCGGTGGTTCCGACGTCCAAATCCAAATTGCCCCACTCGCAGCTCGTCACCGTCTCGTTTGCCCAGTTTCGCGTTGAAGTCCCCCATGACCACGGTGAAGTGAGTTTTATGACCATGTATGGCTCTGGATATATCCTCATACATGGTCTCTATTTCGTCGTCGGGGTGTGTCGAGGTTGGGGCGTAAACCTGTACGACCTTCAACGAATATCTTGACGATATTCTAAGTATCAGGTACGCCACCCTGGTCGACACACACTCGATGCTCACCACATGCACACACAAGGGACCTGTGAACGATGAACCCGACACCACCCTGGGACTTCTGTTCACCCTCCCGGAAATAGAACAGATTGCCGGATTTGAGAATGATCGTGTCCTCTCCCTCTCTTCGGACTTCAGACAATCCTACAATACTCCATCGCAACCTACTCAATTCCTCCTCAAGTTCGGTTATCTTCTCGTCGGTCCGGAGTGTTCTCGTGTCCAGTGTTGCCAGGTTCAGTGTTCAGTGTTAGTTAGTAGTAGTTATTTAAAAATACCGGACCGAGGCCATAAAGCCGCATTTGTCCAGACAAATATGGCCGTATGGTCACCCTACACCAGGTGATCCGGTCAAACATCAAAGTATTCACAGTACAAGTAAAGGGAAGCGAGCAGTGTCTTTGAGATAATTACCTATACGCCCGCTCGGTGACATGAGTGAAGAAACGGAACAGTGACATGACAAAGCTTATAATAAGTAGATAATACAACTGCGCTGTGGTACCTACCTACCGATTAATATTAGTGATGAAACGGATAGGTAGGTTGTAAACACATGTACATCACTTTAATTTGGTTAGGTCTAATTTGGGTCTAATGCTAGCTCACTAAAAATAGATACTTACCTATTGAGGTAAATGCATAACTACCCACAAAATTTACTTAGGAAAAAATATATTTATTTTCTTCGGCTCACTTTAAATTTAAAAATATGTAAATAATTAGTATTAATATCATTGGGTTGTACTTTCTCCGTGCGATACATCCCAACGTTCATAACTTAGGTCAAGTGTCAGAAATATTACAATACAAGTTAGAAAACAATAATAATTACGCATGCACAGCACAGTAAAGTACCTAATCGTCTACACTGGCAATGACAACAAACATTACACCCCGCGCCTGCGTTCCCGTTTTGCGCTAGTGTGCGTGCATGTTGGAGCGATACACACAGCAGCTACCACGACCGTAAGCAGTGCGATTACGCACACATTGACATTTGCTTCCCGCGACAGCACTACTAACGATTTATGATAAATTTGGATGTGTTCCGTAATAACAAAAATTATGAATGAAAACTTAATGTTTTTCTATTTTTTTTTCCATAATTTGTAACTTGATCACATATGTTTTTGCGGAAACAAATTGGAAATATTGTTGTTATACAGAAAAAAAAAATAATTAAAACATGCCATTTAGGCTGTAAAAATGTGCGAAATGAAAATTTGTATGGACAATTCATCCGTCGCCGCGCTCTTAATAAAGTGCTTTTCAGATGTTCTTATTTTTACTTCCAATAAATGGCTAAATCAAACTGGGAACTATTTTTTTTATTGGTGACTTTCTCTAGACCTCGATCACGCCTGATTGAAAGCGATGGATGAGGTCTATGATGGAGCGAGCTAGCCCAGAAGATGCCTGTTCACTCTTGCTTTGAAGGTTGAGTTATACGTGAAAGGGAACACAGACGCTGGCAGAGAGAACCACACTTTGACTGTGCGCATAATAAATGTGGAGCCTGCAGTACGCCTGGTCTTCCAGTAGTAAAAGGGCGATGTTGGGATCAAGTCGCGGAATTCCTGCATACATTCTTACAAGTAGTCCGTAGAAGACCGACAGGCAAGCAACACTACACCGATGTGCAGGTGAAGCTTAGCCAATGTCTCGTCATCTATAAGCCTTTTTGCTCTGCGTTCTACCAAGCTTAATACAGCATGCTGGTATTTTGCTGAGCCATCCCATAAGTGGCTGCAATACTCCATATAGGAACGGACTTGTGCTTTGTACAGATTCAGAAGCTATTATTTGAATTTAATGTGATTATGTAATTCAAATAAGCACGTAATAAATTCATTTTTAATGATACATAGGTAGTCAAATGTTGTCACATGACGACTTTACATGTTTTTGAATGCGACGCAATTAAAAAAAAAAAAAAAAAAACAAGATGGCGGTCGGGCAGCTATCCCACAAAGGTTCTATCTCCTTTGTTTTTTATACCATACATTTTTCGCCTGCTTATTTCTTTTTCGGAAGACCCGGCACAGTTCGGGTTTTTACCTCGGGCTTCCTCCGATAAATTGGGGAAAACCCGAAACGTATGGCAGCTATAGCCCAAAACAATATTTGAATCATCGTCACATATAAATTGGCGCAAAAATGTTTTAAACACTATGTCAGCCTAAATGAAACTTGAAAAAAAAAATAGGAGCAAAGCTTTGAAATTGCAATGAATACCCTTCATTGCTTTTTTTTATTGTATTTTAATTTTGATTATATTGTGTATATGGGAATCCGAAATAAATTAATTATTATTATTACGTAATAATCCAATGATCTCATTTTTATCCTTAAAAAAACTTTTTACAAAAAAAAATATTTTTGTTAGTTTCTTTGTATTTTGCACCGACTTCCGAAATTAAAGTTATTTTTTACTTTGTAGTGTTTTTTTATTATTTGGAAATCAGTTGTATTTTTTGTAAGTATTTTATTTTCGAAAATCGCAGGAAAGCAAAATACGCAATTTCGTTTACTTGGATGACAAAAAACCGTCATCCAAGTAAACAAATCCCAGCTATTTTGATTTAAAAGCTAAACTATCTAACCGATTTTCATAAAATTTCTAGCTTCTACCAGCGGCTTCGCCCGCGTGGTCTCTAGGGAACATACTCCCGGGATAAAAAATAGCCTATGTCCTTTCTCAGCCTCTAGGCTATCTGTGTACCAAATTTCATTTAAATCGGTTCAGTAATTTTGGCGTGAAAGCGCGACAGACAGACAGAGTTACTTTCGCATTTATAATATTAAGTAAGGATAAGGACTAGCTGACCCGCGCAACTTCGTCTACGTCACATTTTTCATTAATGCTCCGCTCCTATTGGTCTTAGCGTGATGATATATAGCCTATAGCCTTCCTCGATAAATGGGCTATCCAACACTGAAAGATTTTTTCAAATCGGACCCTTCCTGAGATTAGCGCATTCAAGCAAACAAACAAACAAACTCTTCAGCTTTTATTAGTATAAAAGTATAGATAGTAAGGATATAGTAAGGATTTCAAATCGGTTCATAAATGACGGAGTTATGAGGTAACAAACATAAAAAAAATACAACCGAATTGAGAACCTCCTCCTTTTTTTGAAGTTGGTTAAAAAAATATCTAAAATGTGTTGAAAATAGAGGAAACTTCAACATAATTTATTTTAAAGGAAATTGTATCATTTAGTGATAAGTTTCCCTTATGAGGGAAAGTATCATGAAGTTACTCATGTAATATTTAACCTAAGTCTTGCACTTTTGTAATTATACTTTAGGGCCAGTCTTCATTTACAGATGAAGTACTAGATATTTCAGTTACTGAAATAAGAATTTAAGTTCAAAACTTGTCAACCTCTACTTTAGCATTAGTGTTTGAAATATTCTGTAACTTAAAAGTCTATTAAGAAACTGGTTAATATCTTGACTTTGGAGACTTTCTGCTTACTCACTCAAGTCTAGCAGGTTTTATAGTACTTTTATTTACAATCTATATTCATCAGTGACAGCCCACTCTGTAGAGCCTGCATGAAGGAGGATGAGACAGCAGCATATCTGCTTCTTAGCTGGCCATTACTCGTGTACTCTACACCAAATTTCGGGATTAAGTACTTTGAAAACCCAGGTTCCCTCTCTAAGATAGTAACACCAAGGCCTTGCTGGCCTTCCTTGGGGAGCTGGGGTAGATTGAATGACAAATTTTATCCCAACTGCACGCAAAACACGCTCTTAATCATGGAATTTCAAAACTAGCCTGATTTACATACACATACATTATACATACATCAGCACAATAAAGTAACCATTCAATGGATCAAGGGACACAGCGAATCCCGAGGCAACGATGCAGCGGATGAACTCGCTAGAAGGGGTTCAAGTATGGCAGCAATGGGACCCGAACCCATCGTACCTCTGCCTTTTGGGTACCTACGCAATCTGGTAAGGAAACGCACCGGAGATAAACATCACAAGCTATGGGTTGACCATGGTGAGTGTAGGCAGGCCAAAGAGGCACTTGCCTCTATAGATGGCCGATTTACAAAACAAGCCCTAAGACTGACTTAACAACAGTTGCGTACAGTCACACCCGTAACAATTGGCCACGGGTCTTTTAATAAACACCTCTATGCTATAGGAGTCACTGACAGCCCGCTATGCAGAGCCTGCATGGAGGAGAATGAGACAGCAGAGCCTGATTCTAAGCTGCCCTGTAGTCTCGGATTACAGGGCTAAGTACTTCGGAAAACCAGGTACCCTCTGTGAGATAGTTGGTAACAACACCAAGGGGTGCTGACCTTCCTTGGGAAGCTGGGGTAGATGGAATGACACATTTTATCCCAACTGCACGCAAAATACGCGCTCGACGTGGAATTTAAAAACCAGCCCAATTTACATACACATGCATTATACATACATCAGTGATCTCACCTAAATAATAGTCTATCTTATATTTAAATCGCACTATCACTCATATAACCTTGACCAATCAAAGAATTCAAGTGCTAGGTCTCCGTTTATTGCCCTTGGCTTCTTTCTAGCTCAGAATAGCTCAAGGTCATTTTCTTCCAGACATATTCCGTGTGGTTGGTTTATTTATGTATTATTATGCTTGGCATGACTTGTATTTTTGGACTTATCTGGGAAATAATTTAGGCTTTTTCTATATATCTTTTTTTAATTTGAGATGAGTTTGCTCTTGACTCTAGCCTAGGTCAGAGGTGACAGAGACAAAGTCGACGATGGAGTGGGTTTACCCAGAAGAAGCCTGTAATAATAATGCCATAACAGATATGTATTAACAACTAAAAAAGTAAGGAACTACTTGGAGTTTACTTTGATTAATCTGTTAAATATCAATCAATGTATATTTCTGAACAATTTGAAACATATTTTATCTTATAATATGCATTATGTAGCTATAGCTATACTTAATTGCTGAGTAAGGAACCTCTTAGAAATTGATAGGGAATCAAGTAAAAACCTATTATTGGAAATAGTATTCCAATTATGTTTGCAATACAATTATGTATAATAGATTTTTAATAGTATTAAGACATATTTGTTTTTTCCCACTAATTATAATCCATTAAATTACATTAAATAATGGTTATTAATTCTCAGTATTATTGAGACACAGAATTTGTTTATGTTTGGGATTCAATGAAAGATGTTTACTTACTAATATTATAAAGATAACAAGATTTTTTTGTTTGTTTGTTTGCAATGAATAAGCTCCAAAACTAAGAAGTAACATATGAGGCTACAATTTATTTTCCAAAAATATAGCGATTTCTACAGAAATTGCAATACTAAACCTGCGCAATCGAAGTCACGGACGAAGTGCTAGTATTGTTAATATAGGTAACCTTGAATAAACAAGAGATTGATTTGACCTACACTTGCATTTTCATTGGGAATAGCTTGTTCTAATATTTTATATACATTCATCATATCAGTCGTAAGACGTCCAATGCTGGAGATGGGCGTCCACCAAAGTGTCACCAAAACAACCGGTACTGTGTGTCTCGCATACATCGCAACAGTTTACATTCAGTCAATAAATTCACTACTCATAATTCTTCTGGTCCTATCTCAATCTATTTTGGAATAATGTAAAATATCTTCATTTTTAGGGTTTTGTACCTAAAGAGTAACCAATAGTGCCTTATTACTAAGCCTCTGCTGTCTGTCCATCCGTCTGTTTGTCTGTCAGCGGACTGTACCCCAAGAACTGTAATAGGTAGACAGTTGAAACTTTCACAGATTGTGTATTTCTATTGCCGCTATAACCACAAATAATAAAAATTAAGGTTTATGGTACGGAACACTTCGTGTGTGAGTCCGACTCACACTTCACCAGTTTTTTTTTCTTTTTGCAATGTTGTACAGCTACCCCTATAAACGGATACTGAGCTGCAAATAACTTAGAAACAAAAGAATACCATAGCAAAACCCCTGTAAACTTAAGAAACCATGTAAGTCAACTAAGTACCTATGCAAAGTATGCCAAACACAATGATATGTATCTTGAAGTTACTAACTTTTTGCTGTGGCATCAATCTCAGTCAAATGTGGTTAGCTAGATTAGTAATCTGTATACATAAAAAACAAACAATTTAAATCTACCTCTTGTTAAAATTTACAGTTTCTATAACCAAATTGATAGCAAAGGACTTTAACTTTGAAATTAGTAGTGCATACCAAAATAAAACAAATGACGGTAAATTTAGTGAAGACCTTGACTTTGTATAGATAAGCATATCTATGTCATCTTTTGTTTTAATTCATTCATGTATTTCACATTTCATTGTAACATACATGTTAGGTTTTAATCATAGACTACCACTGTTAGTCATCAAATTAATATTGATATTATTAACATTAAAACATTATTTTGAAGAAATAAGGAAAAGTAATAAGTTTTTACTTAAACATAATAAAATGTAGATTTTATGTTTAGTTCTAAAAGCATGTGGATAAGAAGATTTATGACTTGCTATTCAAGTATTCATTATTATGGACAGGATTATAACAAAAATCTAAACTATTATATTCATTTTAAATTAATAACTATATGATAAACAAATCCCTTGGACTACTTTAAAATGATGTATTTCTTTATTTTAATTATTTATTTCATAGTTAATTACATGAAGGATCATAAAATCAAGCAAATTTTTTAGAAAAGAAAACAATATCATAGACAAGTTTTGAGAGTAACCAGAATAACACTAAAAGTCTTGGCACAGTCTGAATTATTACATTACCTATAGTTGGCAAAAGCACCAAAATACAGTAAAACCTTACATAACTGATAACATGGTTTTATAATGCTCTTTTTATGACTATTTTACTTTCCACCATGATAAGTAAAATGCATGCATTGAGCAAGTCCAAAAACTCCATCTTCTTGCATTCAAATCTTAATAAATACTCAATATATGGTAACTATATAACAAAAAAAAACGTAAGAAGAAGCGAATAGTTAAGTTTTCAACATCCCAATTGACGATAGAATCGATCTCAATACGAGAACACCGCATTGTAGCAGTGTGCTAGACAGAGGCACAGTGCAGTACTTCAAGACGTATTCTAACACTATAACTAGAACCTTCCAAGAAAATCAATACAGCCACACCCAGCTTGAATAATTAAGTCCCTGGGAACCCGATCAAATTAATGATATAACAAAGAAACATTAAAATAATAACACATGTGTGATCGACATCAACCCTATGACAGTTTTTTTGGTTAGAAAAATTGAAAACAAAGAAAAAAAAACGAAAAAATCCTGTTTTTATGACCTTAGTTTACATCTGGGTCCTATTCCTTAGATAATCCTGGCAATTGACATAATAATTAGAAAGAAAAATGAGGAAAACACATTTTTCAGCGAAGTAAAGTTTGTGTAAAAATTTCAAAACAAAAAACTATCATTACCATTTTCTTGGCTGAATGTGATGATTTGAAGCACTATAATATTTCAACTATTCGCAACCGACTCACAGTTGTTTTAGAACACTTATGTTTCACACACTTATGAAATATTAGCGAGACACTTCTTATTTCACGATATAAAAAACCCAGACGTCCGAGCGGCGGTCAGTACTTCCGCCATATTAAAAAAGCAGAGATTAAAGAAATGTGCGTTTCGGATACATGTCAGAAATATGTTCACTAGACAATGACGGTTCAAAAATATGACAACTGTTGCTTACCATTTGTTACAATCAAATAAATATTAATACAAAAAGGTTGCATTAATAGCATTAAATAAAGAGAAATTCATAATTTAGAAAGTTAGGAAATGATCTCAGTAAAAAAAGGATCTACGTTGTATCCAAACGTAAGTGTTATCTCGTAGTCGCAGTACTCGTAATGCTGCCTCCACACGCTTGGTGTTTGCCACAAACAGGACAAACACCGAACACGTCCCGAACACCGACCACAAACACCCAACACAAACACGGTATCCACATGCTTGGCGAACGTGCTAGTAGTATATTCCGGATTACTTTCGGGTTAATAGTACTCCCGCAGTAAAAATAATTATTTTACTGCTTCGCCCAATTTCGATAGGACAATAAAGTTGAATACGATGAATCGCCTTTCATCACTTCCGACTCCCAGTTATTCTCCATTTGTTTTTGGTCAATTTTTCGTATGTTATGTTAGGAAGAGCAAATTGTCGATTACTTCAAATGCAGTAGGAAGCGACTGTATCAGCCAGAAAATGTTACTCCTAGTGCTAGACTTAATCCTTCCCGCCATATTCTCATTTTTCTGCATCGAGCGGTGTTTTTCCATGCTTATGGAAAGATGCTCAAATAATTCCTTTACCAAAAAAATCCAATCCCACCTCCTTTTCCGAATACCGTCCAATATCTGTCTTGCCGTTCCTCTCCAAAGTCCTTGAAAGGTTAATGTTTTTTAATGTTGCTGTACAATAAAGTATATATAAATAAAAAAAAAATGACGTATGTATAAAAAACAAAGTAATCGATTTCCGACCTTAAGTTATTTTATAAAAGTCGGAAATCGGTTACTTCGTTTAATGTAGATACGTCCTTTTTCTTATGACGGCAGAATAGAACTGAACAAGCGTGTGGATACATCGCAAACATGTTTGTCGAACACCCTTTAATTTGTGCACAAAAACCGACACCGATCCCGATCACTGCCAAACACTTTCCAAACACATACGCAAACAGCAAACACCTATCCACACGTTCGTGTTTGTTGTTTGGTGTTCGCTGTTTGCCACTGTTTGCCAAGCGTGTGGAGGCAGCATAAAACCCTTGAATCCAAAAGCGCGTGGAGAGAATTAGAACTGTTATGAAAATATAACTAGATTTGACAGCGGTTTGTCGTTTTTATGGTTTTTATTCACAGCAGCGCCACCATCTCGTACCATTCCAACTTGCGCAGGTTAGCGTGCAATGGTGCCTATTTTAGCGATTTTTCGCCGTTAAGCTACTTGGGGGATGTCATAGCGACTTATTTACAGGATGCCGAGTTAGCTACCTCACTAAAAGTAAGATTTCAGGGTTCATCCAATGTAAGAATGATGATAGAGTCTGAAAATAAAAACGCGTAGCCATGACAAGGCTATTTGAAACGAAATTTTCAGCTGACATGCAATAGGTTCACTCGCCTTCACTGGACAATCTCATTTGATTTTGATTATTTTTTCGTCCATTGATCATGCATTGACCCCACATCTCAAATTACACTCATTCATGTCATGCTCATGACCTCAGCTGTGCTCTTGAGCATGACACACGATTACGTTTAGTTGGTCCATGGAATAGTACCAACCTATTATACCATACTTGACAACACGTATATGATCAATCTGGTACCTGTTCGCGTAGACAGAGAAACCAACCTTGTTTGTTTCCTACTTACTTCCTGCTTAGATTAGAAGAAGACTTAAATTATTTTGTAACACTATACAAATTCATTAAAAACATAGCTAAAACAATCTGAATGCAATAAGTGACTGCACATTATATAAAATTTGGCTTGACTTTTGATGAAGCGACCAACACTAAAAACTTTTTTAATTTTATGGCAGTGAAAAATTCAAATTAACGTTAGTAACATTTTTGCGTACATTGAGGTTCATTCCCTTTATAACCTGCCGACGAACCCCGTTTGCGACATTACGTCACCAAATGACAGTCATTAATAATTTTTGGCTAATTATTTTTGAGGCGAAAACCAACTTATTAGGCGATTACTTGGTTACAAAAAAAATAATTTGGTAGCGATTAAATATTTTTAGCACAATTATATTATATGAGCTACGAAAGGCAAGGATCTATAAAAACTGAATAATGGCTGCTACTATAAGATAGCAAATATATTAAACAGGGCCAATGAAATAATAGGTGAGGTATTAAAAATAATGACTCTGGCGGCTAATATTTAAAATTTTACGTACTCCTGTAAGCCATACCGGGCCTCCCTTGACTGGCCAAGTCGAGCTCTGGACTTGGGGCACCCCGTCTCGGACAGGTTAGGTTAGAATATTAAAAGTCATTTTTTTATAAACCATTCAGAACTAGGACCCCGCAAAGCGGTTCTTCGTCTACCGGGCCTAGTAGTTAATTTTATAAACACTAAAAAATCACTGCCAATTTAAATTTAAACAAAGCTTACAACTCAAAATAAAGCTACTACTTTAAACTTAAAATGCTACTTCACTGAAGCTGCCAACCTATTAATTTGCTACCCATTTTAATTATTTTTAAAACCCTAAATCACATTAGTTTGTCGCCGCGTTAAATACATGCCATAATTTTTTGTGGTTAACGGAATCCGAAAATCTAATTTAACATTTAATTATCATCTAAGTACTTCTAATATTATCGTTAAGGAATGTTAGTTATGGGTTGTAGTCTGTAAGCATGTCAGTTCTGTTACAATAAATACCATAGTCGTTCTTCTATAAAATATTCCCATCGGTACTGTATTTCAACTTCACAGCAAGTAACCTTTCTTAGACAGGGTGGACCGTTTACAGTGGTTTTTTTCTAGAGGGCTTCGTAATCTATCGTTTAGGAACAACCATAGAAATATATTTTATGTATCTATGGGACCAACATTAGTTCCGCGAAAATCTATAGTATAGAAGTATTTGATTTACAATTAATAACTTTGACAAAAAAAAAACCACTACTTACTGGAGATATGAACATAGCGTTAAAAATTGCCTTCGATTGTTTTAATTGCAGTTTCTACACAACAGAGTGGTTTTTATGAAGAGACTAGATACATTTGCATAGTTTACGAAAAAAAAAATCACAGCTTCTGTACTATAGATTTTCGCGGAACTGATGTTTTTCTTAAACGATAAGTAACGATGCCCACTAGCAAAATAATTTTTTTGGACCACTGTAAACGGACCACCTGTATACTTGCACACCTGCGGAGAAACACTCACCTGCCACGTACTTCTGCTCTATGTATATAACCGTAAAAATATAATATGTATTGTTGTTTCAAATTTAAAAGTTATTTTTTTTTTGCTTTTAACACATAATAGTTGATGACGTGCAGGTACCTGCCAGGTCGTGGATACAGTACCTTGCATGCTATGATTAAGTCAACAGATCAGACCGGCTGGAGCTCTGAGAACAGGGGGTCTAAAAAGCCACTTTAGTAGAATCATAATATTAATCATACAACAATTTGTCAAATTTCATTTTCATCTTTATCGCTAGAGCTTTAGGTTCAAGATTGACGGGTAGCGTGATGCGCTTTCTGATTCTGCTAAAGTGGCCTTTTTAGACCCGCAGAGGGGCGGCATGGAAATAAAAAAATAAAACAAAAAAATGTACGACCAAAAAGTATTTATTTCATTAACTCTTACTAATAGACGAATAATTCATATCATTGTTAAATCACATTTCTTCTACGAAGCACCAACATCAAGCGGACAGTTTATTTTTAAAAACAACCAAATGAAATACCTATGAGGTACATTTAAATAACGCTTAAAACCACACTTCAGGCCGCTGTTGCAAGATAAATAAGGCCCAGAGATATGCGCAGTAAAGCGAAACGAGAAGATATTTTTCAGCTGGCGTGAATCCAGCGAAGCTGTTCGGAGTTGCTTAGGATTTAAGATGGACTAACTCAGACGCAACTTGGCAATTAAGATATTTCGATACAGTAAAATCGGCTCTTTGGCCCTGGGGTATAACGGGCCCAAACTTTTAACCAATAGGAGTTAGGGCCTAAGTTATACGCTAGGGCCAAAGTAATACGGTAGAGGTCTGCCCTGCTTGGGCGGGGCACCGCCGTTTTTTTTTTCGCGGTGATCGGCGGCAGCGACCTTTCGCTTCCGGCCCTGGTTGAACCCATGGTACGGACCGAGGAGGCATGGGAAGCAGTCAGCTCCTACTGCGAAGCAGTAAAGAAAGCGAAGGAGGAGGTGGGCCGCGTGAGGGCGAGTCAAGCCTCACGCCCCCGCTGCCGCAACAAAAGAAGACGCCCCGGGCGTCGGTCGGGAGACGTAGGGCGATTCCCAGCCACTCTAGGCGCGGGCCTGCGGACGGCGAGCAATGGTGGCTCGCTGTCCAATAAGGACCAGGCCCGGGTCGGCGGCGCTTTGTGTTCCACGCGCGTCTCAAAGAGATGTCAGCATAATAGACGGAGCCCGCTAGGACCACTGCCAGGGTTGTGGAATTTGTTTGAAAGAGTCACCGCGGCCCTGGAACGCAAAGGGCATTTAGAGGAACACGGAGTTTAGTCAGTAAGTGTCTGCCACAGTAAGTCTTCCGCTCCGCCCAGAGCGGAAGGACTCATTTGCTGATTTCCCATTCTAAAAAAAAGGGCCAAAGAAAACACGAGTTTACGTAAGTAGTGAAAAAATCGACGTAAAATATATGTCGATTAGTCTATGAAAACTTTCGTTATTCCGATACAGCGTATTTTCACTGATCTGACAAGCTTGCCGCCTCCTCTCGTATCTGGTACACAACAAAAATGTTTTTCGGAGGCATCGGCATTTCAATTACAGTATTATTGCGTCTAAATCAATTAAAACAGAGATCAATCGGTGCCAATGTCTAGCTGTATGGGTGGTGGCCATTTGCAATGCCTTACATCGTGTTTAGGTAGATACAGACAGTGTCACCAACCTAACTCAACACGCCTTAAGCCCGCTTGAACAAACCAGAGCTAGGTATCTTTTGACTCTCAGTTAGTCGGTAACCCGGGGCCGTTATGTATGAAATACTAGCTTCTGCCAGCGGCTTCGCCCGCGTGGTCTCTAGGGAACATTCTCCCGGGATAGAAAGTAGCGTATGTCCTTTCTCAGGCTCTAGACTATCTATGTACCAAATTTCATTTAAGTCGGTGCAGTCGTTTTGGCGTGAAAGCGCGACAGACAGACAGAGTTACTTTCGCATTTATAATATTAGTAAGGATTTGTGAACCTCTGAGTCCCGTTCGTTTGTTTACGCTAAGCTTCTGACAACGGCTTCGACCGCGGAAAGTATCCCAAGGTAACATGCTCCCGGAATAAAAATCTATCTCTGTTCCAAATCTTGTCCAGATCCGTTCAGCCGTTCTGGAGTGAGTAACAAAGTTCCATCCATCCAAACTCGCATTTATAATATGTAGTACTAGCTGTTACGCGCATATTCCGTTTTTTTCCCATTCTATTATAGCCTATAGCCTTCCCCATGATGATTGTGGCTATCATATACAAAAATAATTTTCCAAAACCAACGGGTAGTTCCAGAGATTAGCGCGTTCAAACAAACAAACTCCTAAGCTATAGTCAGTATAGATAGTTAGAGTTAACCTCTTGTTAGCAACTGACACACAGTTAAAAGACAACTCTGCTCTCTCTGGCCTTAGTAAAGTTGGGACCAGCCCTCTTATTGCGCTATGACCACCTTTGCACCTGCAACCAGCTCGCATACAAGTTATTGCAACATTGCGGGCTACCGAGGTATACTGTGATTAATGGCTCGATCACTCCACAATGTTATTCAACATAAATGCGAGTTGCTTGGAAGTACAATTACATTAAAGGAAAGGCGGCACACACACACTAAATGACAACCGAATAAAGATCCTAAGGCCGCTTATACACATACGTTTTAATATAAAAAGGACATAAAAAATGAGTGCGATCAGAGGTAGATTGTGTGAACCTGTTTGTCAAGTAATTACTTAGACGATGATGACACTGTACCTACCTAAACAGCTGTACTTAATCCAGGCTTCCAGAGATTCAAAATATTAACATCACGATTGAATCAGGAGAAATCCGCAAGGCGATTGATTGCAATATTTCATGTTTCAATATATTATTCTCAAAAGAAAATCCTTTAAGCCGTTTAAAAGATATAAAATTCTGTTGCTAAACATTGATAATATTGAATAAACAATTCCTAAAATGTATTTTGATATTTTTAAAATTATTTTACCTTAACTGAACAGTACATACAATAACATAAATTACAACAAAGTTGAAAATACATTAATGAAATAATAGGTTTTATTAAAATAGGTTTTGTATACAAAGGCTCATGTCAATTTTTTTTTTGTATAATATGCCACTTTGGGATTATTGATTTTATGCACCAGGGATTGTGCGAGCCCGCAATGTGCGAGTACCTTCATAAAGAAGATTGGTTACCTATGCCACTGCCACATGCGAACTCACGAACGACAACTACAGCGGAGGCCGGAGCTGAAGCAATCGGCTTGGCCGAAATCGGTCGGATCACTTCACTGTTTTTTACAAGGGACTGTGTCAGGGCGACTAGGACAAAAGAGTTCTGATGTTTCTCCAAAAAGTGAGGATCTTCAGTGGGTATTTCAATGGTTTATAAGCAACTTCCCTGATATTGGTGCAAGTGTGCAAACATTGTCAATGCAGTCCAGGCGGAAGTGAAGACATTATGCAGCCGAGACCGTATCTAATTAAAAATGCCCACGTGCATCAACCGTTATTTTCCACAAACTTATAAAAGAATCAGTGAATTAAATTTCATAAATTATATACCTAATATTTTGTAACATATTTTATGAGAGAAGCTCGGGGTTTTTTTTCTTTTGTGTGTAAAAATAGGTACCTAAGGGATAGTCGCCGCACTTTTCCGCGTCGCGCAATGCGAGCCCAAAAGCGGTACGATAGGAGCCAGTTTTCGAGAAAGTGTGTTGGTAAATAAATAATGTTTGCCACATCCTTTAGTTTTGTTCTAAACTAAATCAACACCATCCTCCTGATCTCAATATATTTGGAATAGGCGCTGTATTTTTTCCTCACCTAAACTCGCGATGAAATTGAGAGTAGTAAATTGAATTTAATATATCCAGTGCTTAAGTCAACTATGAGCCATTGTATCCAAGCACCTCCACGCCTTTGACACATTTATAGGTTATCAATCAGTCAATCAATTATGACTTATAGAATAATATTCTTCCATGACATAGATATACCAAAGTGAGGCCAGTAATGGCACAACAAGTCACTATAAAACAATATTTGATTCATATTTATAAATTTTAAATCTACAAATTGATAATCTATAGCATACGAGATCTCTGAACACATTGGATTCAAAAGTGGTTTCCATACATGCCTGGCATCGGCATGTTCAATGGTCCCATGGGGTATGGCACGTTAGGGGCTCCCTGTGGGGGTCCGTAGCTAGGGTACGGTAGGTACGGCTTAGCATATCCGTTGCCGAAGCTCTGACTTCCGGATCGGAGTAGTTCGGCCATCTTCTCGGCTTTAAACTTTCGTAAATGCATGTTCTTACGAACTGGTTCGAAGTCTTCGAGAAATTTTTCGACCGGTATCTTCCCGGAGAGGAAGTCTTGCGCTAGATTCTCCGATTGCTCCTCAGATTCTGCTGCCGCAGTTTGTAGTAGAGCTTGTGTCGTGTCCGGCGATATGCCCGCTGATTTTGTTTCTGTTGGATAAAGAAGAATAGAATACTCTTTATTATGTACACCATATAAGTTACAGAAAAGATAGATGAGAAACATTACATAGGGTGACACAATGGGCGGCCTTATCGCTAAAAGCGATCTTTTCAAGACAACCTTTGGATGGATTCTAAAGAGAAAAGGAGATACAGTACTGTAGGTAGTCTTAGGTGTACTATTTATACAAACATCAATACATACTAAATAGATGACACGAAAGAATAAATCAAAATTATTTTGAAATATTATCTAGGTATTCGTATGATTTCACCGACCATAATTAGACCTCACTAGATATTCCAAGATGTCTAGCTTTGAAATTATCAAAATCAGACTGGCCATAGCTTAAATTCACAGACATAAAAATTCCTAACTTGCAGTGATTGTACAAATGGGCGCTATTTAAACGCGACATGTTTTACAGCACATTCGATTTTAAATTTTAAGAATTGGGTAGAGTACGTAATTGCTATGGATTAGAATAAATGAGGGCTTATGACTCCAGCTGAAAATTCGTTAAAAATGAACCCCGTTTTACTGCACACCAGTATGCAGCACTAAAGGTAAAAAAAGCATTTGAGCAAATAACCACATATTTTGTAACAAAGTAAACTCACTGTATTCTTCCAGCAGCTCCTGGATGCGGCTGCACAGCTGCTCACCCATCTCGGACTTGTCCTGAACTTGCTGCTTGGCCTCCTCCAGCTCCGGTTCCTTTCCGAGGTTGAACTCGGCCAGGGACCTATTGCTGGCTATTGTCATCTCTCGCTCTGTCTCCCAATCTTTAACCTGGATGAAAATAATCATTTTATATCAACACCTGTTGATATAAAAACATCTTAGCCGTAGTCCTAAGTGACCCATTAACCATGAAAAGGCTCAACGCCACCACATATCGTCGGTGTGCTTGCCAAATCTGATATGTGCATTTCGATGATACTTTCTTGTTACTTAATATCCTTTAAAATCAAGTATATTAACAATACATTTTATCATTTTCACGTGTATCTCAGTTCATACGGCATTTAGAAATTATGAATTAGTCAATGAATCATTAAAAAATCATCAATTAATCATTAAATAAAACAGATTATTGTCTCCCTTGTCAACTTGATGAAAAACACATATCAAATTTGGCAAGCGCACCGACGATATGGGCTTTATTGAATCTACACTAATATTATAAAGCTGAAGAGTTTGTTGGTTGAACACGCTAATCTCAGGAACTACTGGTTCGGATTGAAAAATTATTTTATTTGTGTTGGATATCCTATTTATCGAGGAAGAATATGTGTTAATCGAAAAATTTACTTTTATCAAAAAAATTGTAGCATTCTTCTTAATCATAAGAAAGATTGCCATAGAAAATAACACATCTATAACTATACTAATAACATATAAAGCTGAAGAGTTTGTTTGTTTGAACATGCTAATCTCAGGAAGTATGAGGAAGGCTATGGGCTAGCTGGTATATCATCACGCTAAGACCAATGGAGGTAGGAAAGGATCGGAGCAGACGAAGTTGCGTGGGTCAACCAGTTTTTTTATAAAAACCTAAAATCAGTTAGAATCAATTTTATTTATAAGTTGATAAGTTAAATATTTTTTACATTTCCCAGATCATAATCATCATCATAATAGCTCTTGAGCACCAAAGGTTGGGAACCAATGATTTAAACAATAGACATCAATCCCAGACAAGATGGCAGCACACCATGGCATAGACAACAAGGATAGCATGGTTCCTGCCAAACAGACTAGCTCACACTAGCAGAACGAAGAATTGAATGGAAAAGGCAAGGAACTTTGCTATTTAGATTAGATAGATACTGTAAAGTCAAGTCACTTTACATTATTTTGGCCTAAACTCGTTAACTAATAGGAACACATCACAATGTGTTTACTGTGTTTTTATTATATCTAGCAGGGATAGCCAACCCTTTTTGGTGAATGTGCCATTTTCATTAAATAAATAATAATGTAGACATGATGTGCCACCAAAAAAATCTTGACTTGTTTATTCAGTGGACAAAAAATAACACTAGATGCTATAAACTGTTTTTTCGTAACTATTGAACTTTCATCAAGATGCTAATAGTAATCTTGTATGCAAGCCCAAATTCTACCACTGACACGTGTGCCGTAGGTTCGCCATCCCTGATATATAGTACTAGTTGACCCGCGCTACTTCGTCTGCTCCGCTACTATTGGTCTTAGCATGATGATAAATAGCCACTAGCCTTCCTCGATAAATGGGCTAGCTAATACTGAATTTTTTTTTCAAATTGGACCAGTAGTTCCCGAGATTAGTGCGTTCAAGCAAACACACAAACTTTTCAGCTTTATATATTAGTATAGATATCTAGATGAGTTATAAGAGAGTTCAATTCCTTTGTCTGCTTTTGAATAGTTGCACTTTTAGTTTTCATGTATTACTTTTGTTATTTATAGTAGGTACCATGTAATTATGACCTTTCTCAAATATGTTCATTTAATAAGTAGTTACTTAATGATTAGAAAGAGATAGTTTATCAGTTTGTAATGTATGGAGTACTAAGATTGCATGTTTATTTAATTAAAACAATGACTCATCTTCTAAAAAACTTCAATAGCAGTCCTAATGCAAAGAAAACGATAAAAGACGAGAGAAAAGTTATGCAAAGCCTTAATAAGGCTAAGAAATAGTCAATTACATAGGAATCACAAACTATTTTAAAATAATTTCAATACTATTACCTGTTTTACGTCTTTTAATACAGTGTCGAATTTAGTGTCGTCATTTAACATTTCTTTCAGCTCGTCGGAGTTTAAATGGGCTAGCAAGCCCAAGGCTGATGGGTAGTCAGGCTGAATCATTTTGAATAGCACTCGGAATATCACAAATTCAGAATTTCAGATTAATAACTTCACAATATTTTTCTGAAAGACGTCAAAAACAGTAAAACGTCTTCAACAAGAACAACATCTGACAACAATGACAACTTTTTTTTTAAGATTCGTTCAACAATCCGCTGTTTTATGTGTTTTATTCAGTATTCGGGTGGCGTCGGGTTTCACAATGTGGCCAAAAGATTACTGGCAACACTGTATTATAAACGTCACAATGACGGTATCGGATAGTACAATTTAGATTTTTCAAAATTCTTATTGTAAATAAGATTTAATGCTAACAACTAGCCATAATACATGACAAACACCTATATTTATTGTATCGACCAATAGTTCGTTTAGTTCTAGTCAGAAATGTTACTTAATGACTCGCCATACAACATAGAATTTTTCTACAATTTTTACGTAAAGTTCCTCGCAGAACTGTTGTTATATTTTAGGAATTTCACTTTATATATAAGCTTATGGCTGTTTGGGTATTTCTTGGTGTGTTGTGTGGTGTACCGGCGGTACGCACGGCGGCTGCCCACGCGGACGCGCGGTGCTTTGGGCGCAAAGCGGGTGTTGATAGTGATAGCACACCCGGATGACGAATGCATGTTTTTCGGGCCCACGATCTTCAGATTGTGCGAGCAGGGTGCTGACGTACATGTACTGTGCTTATCTAATGGTAAGTGACATTAATTGATCTTTGAACTGCATTCCTCCTTTCATGTTTATGTTGTAAAGGTCACAATGTTAATCAGGTGGTTGCAGATTGCATAAATTCTACTTAATTGCTAATTCCTATAAAATATAACTAACTCTATAGAAAATTTTCAATACCATCTACATCCTGACTTCACTTTTCAATTTCCAGGTAACTATGAAGGAAAAGGTCGCATAAGACGTCAAGAATTATGGGATGCATGTCTAGAGCTTGGGGTACCGAACCAGAATATTTGTATAATAATGGATGACCGGCTAAAGGATGACCCAAAGGTGCAGTGGCCTGTGCCAGTGTTAGCTAAATTAATAAACCATCACTTGGAAGCCATAGATATTGATACACTTGTTACCTTTGATAGAGGAGGTGTGTCGGCTCACGCGAATCATTCAGCCGTGTTCTACGCGGTAGCTTATATGTTTGTTGAGAAGTTAATGCCAGAAAGTAAGTATACATGTATAACTCTGTCTATATTAGTGTGTTTGCTATATAATTCCTCTTAAGCCAATATTTTCTTACCATTGCATTTTCTCTTTCCAGGATGTGTGGTGTACACATTAGATTCTGTAAATTTATTCAGAAAATACATAGGATTCCTGGACCTGCCACTAAGTTTTATATTGTCCTCTAAAAGGTGAGTTTCAAAATAAAATCTTTGTTTGGTGTTGCTGGCGTTAAACTAAGTCACTGTCTGCCTCTGTGTGTTCCTCCACTTCTTCTAAACTATGAAGACCATGATGATTTTGATAATGACTGATAAATAAAAGGTAAATTAGAAGAAATTATATTAAATAATTATATAATTTGCACCCAAGTGTTGGAATTGTTTTATCAATTCTATCTAAAATCTGCAGTTAAAAAAAATGTTGAATATGTTGGAAAATGAAAAGGAACTGTGCCAAAGGACTGAAGTACCAAATTAGTAAGACACTACTGCATGTGTATTTCTATGGCCCTGAGGCTCGCTGTTAGAGAACCCAATTCTGAGTTGAGTTTGGGTTTGCCCAGGCTGGAATTGAATTGTAAATGATAAGATACAGGTCTGCGTACCTAGTTTAGGAGCCTGGAAAGATGACAAGAATTGTAGACTTGGTTGTACAACCCTCTGTTTCCATATACCATGTACCTAGTGTGTTGTTGTTTTTACGTATAAATAAAAAAAAAAACAAAAACGATTATAATTTTCTCCACTCCAGATATTTCCTCCGGTGGACCGAGAGCCGACGCGTCGTCCGCGCGATGAAGCGCCACCGCTCCCAAATGGTGTGGTTCCGATACCTGTATGTGTGCTTCTCAAGGTATATGATCATCAACACCCTCCGAAGAATTAGCCTAGCAGACATCGAACTAGAGCTGGAGGTTGACGATTGAGTACAAAGACTTTGAACATTTTAGACAAAGAATAAACAAGTTTTAAGGTATGTAGGTGTAAATGAAATATCCTGTGCATTGGCGGTAGGTAAAGCTAGATTTTATAACATTTTGATAATGTTCAAACAAAGTCTGGCTATGATTGTGGTTATATACATGTCAAATTTTGTTGTCTGGGTTTTTATAACTTCTGTAGATAGACAATGCTACTGTAATACCTAAATTCCAAAGTTGTAGGCCCAGAAGGAACTAAACATTAACTTAATTTGGTTTTAAACAGAATAACAAAAGGCGATATTTGTTAGATATCAACCTTTGGTTGTAAATTCGTGTTGTTTATAAAAAAATATTTTACTTGACTCTAGTGAGCTTGTGGATTCACTGTCATCCAAGTCGAATTAGGAGTACGCATGCATTTTGTATCGATATCATAATATTTTTTTTATAAAGGTATGAAGGCGGAAGAAGAAAAGATATAGAATTGTGAAAAACGAAAGATTTCGAGGCTAAGGCCTGATTTTTCAATCTATAGCTTTTATCTCAACAAAGAATACATTTCACATCTTGACGTATTTTACAGGTAAAAAACAGTCAACAATTTTACTGTGCCAAAAGCTGTAAGAAAACTATAATTTATTCATTTTTCAGATAAGGTTGTCTCTAAATGAATGAATAATATCTTCTTCATCCTCTGTCAAAATAACTTTAAAACTTGCAATAGGGAATATGCATGCGATTTTTTTATTTGCAAAATGTAATAATACTTATTAGTCTAACAATCATGAAATTATTTATTAAATACTTTCATCAGCAATGAAGTTATAAAGCTTCAAAGATTTAAATTAGAAAGAGAAATCCGATATGAACTTTGACGTCAAAGTCCATGACGCCTATACAGCTGCTATATAAAACAGAGTTTTCGCGAGAGGGACAGACATATCTGTTTAAAATAATTGTATCTGGTTTGTTTTTTTTTATTTGTGATGGGTTTGCTCTTGACTCTAGTCTAGGTCAGAGATGACAGAGACAAAGTCTACGATGGATCGAGCTTACCCAAATGGAGCCTGTGCACTCTAACTTTTTCGAGTAATTTTCACTGTTAGTATTATATTATTGTATATACTTAGATAAACTGTATAGATAATAAATCCTTTTTCATGCATATTTCCTATTGTCTGCGTGTAGATATTCAGAACTCTTTTTAGCCTCCTCACGCGAACAAAGCCGTGTCGCTATGCTATTTACCGACTCGAAGTAAGCAATTTTGAATACAAATCCATCTAGTTTCCTTCTATTTCTTTTTACCTCTATAAGTAAAATATTTGCAGAATGCTTCTGCGTAATTTTTCTGCCTCACTGACGAATTCGCAACAGATTTAAATGATGTTCAAAATAGTTTAGTAAGCGTAAAATAAGGGTAGGTAGGACAGAATGTGTGCTAAGATTCTGATGGGAAATAGTGAAGGCTTTCTCGTCTTTAAAGGCTTGGGAGCTCGGAGCAGGGCCTCCTTGTTGACATGTTTCTAAGGGCGAGTTTTATGATCCATAGTCATCATCATCATCATACATAGGCCTCCCCAAGCATCGCCACAACGGCCGGTCCTGCGCGTCTTGCATCCATCGACTACCCGCGACCTTCACCAGGTCATCGGTACACCTTGTTGTGCAGACGCAACGTTGGAAGGCCTCCCGCCTTCCAACGTTGCGTCTTCTGGTACGCGGTCGCCACTCCAGAACTTTTCGGCCCCATCGACCATCTGTTCTGCGAGTAATGTGCCCTGCCCACTGCCACTTTAGTTTGGCAATCCTTCGGGCTATGTCGGTAACCTTGGTTCTCTTGATCCATAGTAAAGTCGACAAATAGTTAAAATCGAAAAAAAATCGTTAAAAAGCATTTTTCGATCAAAATTTTATTTATTTGAACTTTGGTCAAGCTAAATATTGATCGGAAAACGTACAAATTTGGGTGCCCATAATTTTTAAACATTGGTCGACTACGGACTACGCATTACGGACTACGGATCAAAAACCTCGCCCTTCAATTCATCAAGGTTTAACGGATTTGGATCCGGGATTAGAAGTCTATGAATCCTGAATGGAACTCTGTTTTGAGCTGTTGTTTTTTTTTTTAATTTTGTAAATTTTTTATTGCTTTGTAATCCATTAGGAATATATTATGTTTCTTTGTTAAACAAAAGATGAAATGAAATGGATGTTTTCATTGTAATTATAAAATATAGATTATGTTATTTATAAAAACGAGCGTAGTCAGGGTGGTGGTTTATATTTATTTAGTCGAAAAAAATACGATTCCCACCAGAAAAAGTCGCACGTTTGGAAATCTGCTGTTGCAAACTAAAAAATGAAAAAATACCTGTCCAAATCTTGTATGCGTAACACAGATAGCATGACCGTCAAGGTGTTGACCCTTCTTGTAACAACAATAAGACCCAAAATCTCACAATCGTCGTCATTGCAAGTTTGTACCCTGGCACACCCTGGCCACGATTGTCAAGTGTCTGACATGAATGTTTGTAAATAATGTGCTAGTCTGTTATTTAGTGTAGGATTTTATAAATAAGATAAAACTTGCACCTGATGCTTTTATGAAAAATATTTGAAATTTTACTTCTTTATTGGTGGTTATTAGCTTGATAATAATTGAGTTTATTAATGTTAACGTCGAAGTTTTCTACATTGATCCAGCATTAAATCCAGTAACGCTACATCGAAATTTATAGCTCGTGGAGTCACAGGCGAACAGACCGATCTTCAAGGTTTGCCGAGGTCGGCCTGGGAATGGGTGACCGTCCATAAAATCGAGGCCACTCCGTACCTCGGAAAGGTCATTAGACCGTTGGTAGTATAATAGGTTAGCCCCCTGTTACATGGGACTTCAACATAACTGGCGTATTGTTGGCGTACTGTATGGATCTCTGTATATGCCTTCGGGGAGAACAAGCGTGATGTTTTGATGTGTTGTCATTACAAACTTAATAACCACTCTTTACACACAAGCCACTATATTTTTTAATTGTAAGTTTTGTACTGTTTGCAAATCTTAAAGAGGACACATGTGCGGCGAGGCTTTGTATGTAAAAAGTCACAATTCGAGGTTTGGCTCTCGACTGTTTTCTCCTCCAATATTGGACCGATTTAAGAGATATTTCACAAACTGAATAAGAAGGATGTATACTGTCTCTATGTTTTCCTTTTTTGATTAATAGTTGCCAAATTTGTACACTAGGGCTCTGATGACAGCGATTTATCCGGCAATTTTGAGTATAATGGGAGGGTTCTAGTGCTTATACCGTTAATAAATCTTCAAAAAGGAAAACATAGGCTCGCGTTGGACCTTAATATCACCTGATGTAATGCGATGCTGACAATGGAGCACGCTTGCCTAGTAGTTACCTATACACTCTTGACCTAAAGACCCCCAGATTGTAGCTATCTGGAAACAGACTCGAGCATTTTCTCCATATCATCTAGTGGCTTGCGTGAAGATACGTTTATCAAAAGTATTGTCTATCCTGTGATAATCAGTTTTTCGTCTTGTACTTGGCATTATTTATTTTGAAATTGGTTCATCCATATTGAAATTTTATTTGGGTTCCAATAAACGATCGAAGTGGTCATAAGAATGTTGTAGTTTTCTTTACTCATGTTCCTGGCTTGTATTTGGCATGCATCATACTGCGCGCCAATCAACTTTTTCCTTGGTGAAAAAAATGTATTTTCAGTTTGGCAATAAAACAAAAATTCTGAATATATTCCTTTATTCATTTGTACTTAGAAACGATACAAAAGAAAAATATACAAAACCGCTTGGAATGCAGAAGACGGAATACTCGATGTTACCACTGTTAATAATGTGTTAAATATATCTTTATCTTTTGAACGCCAAACGGTAGCCAACATTATGACAAAACACGTCAAATGTGATAATACTACAAGGGCCTGCTTTTCATTGTTAATTTGATTCCCCCCCCCCTCCTCGCGTCGTAATCCTCATTGCTGAGGGTCGTGTGGTTATTTTGATTAATAACTTCTTAATTTCATACAAATTAATTTACATTCATTTTTATTCATTAATTTGTATGAAACTTCAAGTAAGTTAACAGGCCATTCAAGCATTTCTCTTAACTTGCAAACATAATAGTAACTTACGCCGGCGTTCATATCTGTAAACTCTTAATTATAAAATAATAAAAAGTAATTTTTCAAGATTAATTAAAAACTAAAAGACACCTATAATACTCGTTATTGCGGCACTACAAACATAACGTATCACAGATAATGTAAATATGAGCTCGACCTAACGTCGGACGTGAACAAATTAGAATTAATCAAAATGAAATTGCATTTGTTCTGATTTCTTGTTAATTTCTAACAATGCTATGATTGAAACTACAGTACTTTTTTCAAAAATAACATAAATAATAAAAATTCGATGAGTTCGTCCCCTCCCCTTTTCATCCCGCTTGTCCATTTATACATATTTTTTACAAGCTTGTTTATTAAAAACCAAACACAACACCCGAAGCGCGTTTGAAAATGATACATGCATCTGGCAACTCAAGCAACTCTGGCTCTTAAAGACTCTTATCTATAAATTAAGATTCGTCTTAATTTATATTTGATTATTTATTTATGCCATGAATATCACTAGTTATATTTGTATTCTTGGAGCTGTAAGTAGCCCTTTCTGCTGAGCATCTGGCAAATACCACAGCTAGGAAACAAGCTGGTTGGAAGAACATCATCTTAGAACCAAGCCTGATTCAAGTAGACTTCAAATTCCAATCATAGCATTATTTAACATTGCATTACATTTAAAAATGGCACCCTGTGTCACAAAAGTACAAATCAGACTTCACGAAAAAAATCTAAGAAATAAACTTAAATCTAATACGTAATAGTATCTAAAATGTTAATAAATTAATACAGTTAAAGTATTGTCCGATAACTTAGTCTAATGTCGTGGATTTGTAAGTTTTCACGTGGACTTTATACTCTTAGGTAAAAGCGTCGATGGAAGTGTCACTCGGCTATTATAAGGGGACTTTTGGAGGTCCATACTGTGTACAAAAAGCTAGGGTTATTTAATGCCAAATCATACTAAAGATAATAATTAAGGGCAACCGACTATGTTGGTAAGAACAAGCACTATGCACCAAATGTAATGCATTTTCAACACTAGGCCTGGTGCCGAGAGTTTAAAACCCCATAGTGCACTATTCTGCCGTCATAAGTTAAAAGTACGTATTTTTACAAAACAAAGTAACCGATTTCCAACATTAAGAAAATGACTTAAGGTCGGAAATCGATTACTTCGTTTTGTGTAGTTACGTCCTATTTTATTTTGCCGGGAGTATTATAAATATTGATTATATAACTGAGCGAAACTTCCACCGACTGTAATCGCACAGTCGGCAACCGCGTAATGAAATTAGGCCGACATTACATCCATATAAATTGGCATATAAATGGCACAGATTCAGGTCTTAGAATAGATAATATTAATAATCATTTAGTAATATTTCATTGTTCTTATTATGTGGACTCCATGGACAGAATTTAATGGGACATCTTGCTATTGCAAAATAAGATTTGACTATATATGTAGAGAGACGAGAAGAAATATGCGGCGAAATATTGATGAATATCTAGGGCAGTGGTTCCCAACCTTAATTTGACCCGGGTCCACTTTGATTTCTTTTTTCCTAGCAAGAACCAGAAATCAAGAATAAAATTAAACTGAAATTAATTTATAACAATATTAAAACATTGTAAAATAGTAAATCTTTGAAACCTAAACTAATGAGCATTAATAAAAAAACTTATAATCAGTTCGCATTTGAGATAAAAAGATTCGATTTTAAAACCTTTTGCGGACCATATTTTGGCCCTTGCGGACCACTGTGGTCCGCGGACCCCAGGTTGGACAACCACTGATCTGGGTTCTTCAATATTTTCAAACATTATGTACTTATATTCCTTATGCATTTTAGAAAATGTCACTGAATCGTTTCGCCAAAAATTCCTTATTGAAAATTTATAATACACTAATATTTCGTCTACAATATAAAAACGGTACAAATATAACTACTCATAGAAAACAACTTGTGTATATTTCCGTATATCTGCTTAAGACACTATAACAAATGCGTGAAGCAAACTGCGTTGCAAATTGAATCTTAGAGACTCGAAGCTAGAGTCCAAATTGGCTCTGCACGTGTCAAGCGAATACTGATCCAATTTTAAGTAACAACATTTTTATTTAGTTGTAAAACTTGTGCAGTTTTAATACTTTTACAAGTTACACATTTTTTTTTAATAAATTCATTTTAGGTTTTTATAATTAGCATACATGTGTTTTTAACAAAAGCACCTAATTAAACAAACAGCCGATAGTGTGCAACATGTAACAGAATTAACGCAATAGCCGTAAAGGGGTCATTGTACTCATCATTATGAACAACTTTTAATATGGGACCAACACTGAAATCTCGAAAACAGTTTGCCCCTTATATTTATGCGACAAAGTGTACCGAACAGGTGATTTTATTTATTTATTGCACAATGTACACACAGTTACAGGCTTTTCTAACTAATAAGTACATGACCCTGTTAGGGCGCAGCAAGATAACTTAAAACTAAATTTCGCGACGTGACTATTACGCGTGACGTGTACAATAACCCCTTTTTTATGTATTGCGTTTATTCTGTTACATGTTGCTTTTAATACACAATAATTATACATACATAAATTGTATTTACAAGCAGAAATAAATTTTTAGTCACCATTTTCCTAATAATCGACTAAGTTTAAAACTTGTCGAGATGAATTCTTGGTGCTTTTTACTCCAATATCGGATTAAAGTTATCTTGGCTAAGGATTTCTTTGTGGGAAAAAGCACGGTAGCATGCCGAAGTTGTTTGCATAACAACTTTTTTTGTACAGTAAATAAATTGTTGCATTAGTTTTGTTATTATGGAGAAATGGGCTTGCCCTTGACCTCGATCACGCCTGGCGGAAAGCGATGCATGAGGTCTATGATGGAGCGAGCGTGCCCAGCAGATGCCTGTTTACTTAATCACTCAGCCTCCGTCAGCCCCCGAGGGGCAAAATCGTTTAAAACGGTATAATCCGTAAGTCCCTATTGGGCCAAGTGAAAATAAACGCAAGGCGCCTACAAATAACGTTCAAATCGCGCGGGCGTCGGCTTGTCCCGAAGGCGATTTACGGATTAAGACGGTTGGGGCGATTTTGTCCCGAAAAGGACTAGCGGATCCTGAGTGGTTAAAATAAATTTGAAGCATAGAGGCCGTGAACCCGTGATTCCGGCGAAATCGAGAACCAAGACAGCGTTAGCTCGACGTAATCCTTTAAGTCGTCGATTAAAAGAAGATGCAATCACAAGTGTGTCTACTTTGAGCAAAGTGGCACGAAAGTTTATAATATTTAGCATTTATACAATAATATATCAAATTACAGTGCCATTTTATAGTAAATATTTTTACTAATTGACACTCAATTCAAAGCTTAATACTCAACGCGAGAATCAAACTTGCGTATCTACGTAAACGTTTTCCTGCGGTCACCCGGGCGCAGTAGCCGTCGCGACGCAACAACAATTGAATACTTTTATTGTAAAAAATCGGCGGCCGCCATGTTTTTTGGTCGATCGGGGGCCATAGGATATTAAACACTGCGGTTTTTTTTTTTCAAAGAAGTTTAGAACCCGTGATTTGGGTATGGCATGTGGGTTGGCATTATGCGTCAATTTCAGTTGACGCCCAATGGCACACACGTGTGCCAATGAAAAATCATCGGTTAAAATATAAGTATTGTAAAATGTTATTTGAGGTTATTATTATCCAATGACAACTTTGTAAAATTCATACATATTTGAGTAGTATAAAAAAGTTTGGAATATAAAAGCATGGATATACAAATACTGCTAGTCTATTCTCTAAACAACTATTTCGATATTGAGCTTCACCTGAGTGATAAAACTCACAAAATGAGCTTTATTGCATACAGCATAAAGGTCTTCATTTGAAACTCACCTAGGATTTCATTGTCGAGAATCGAAAATGTTGTTACAGAATAGCACTACTGGAGATGTGAAATGGAATGGCTCTCAAAAAAAACAAATTTTATTTTGATTTCGGACATTGCGAAGAAGAAAATTTTGAAAAATATTTTACGATACTATTTCGCATTTTTTTTTTAACAGATGTTGCATTTCACGAACACGCATCAACCATTCTAAATTGTACCTTATAGCGAAGACTTTAGGGTCACAAGATGCGCGCTCGTTAATCGCGTTATCTTTAGGAAATATACGGTATGTCTTACAGAACGCAGTCTTTTCGGAAGGCACTGCCACAACTGGATAGTACCAATTTTTGGAGTACTAGTATTCACAGCTTTGCATCTTTAATACTCAATAAAGCGTCTTTTTGCATGAATAAGAAGTTGAACATAGGAGAAATCATGTTAAGTTCAACATTAGTTACTTTTTCGGTGACAAACGTAGCAATTTGAATCTTATACCGGATTTTTTAAGAGCTCACGATTCTGTTTTTTGCAAAACTTTGATGTATTTCGAAATATACTATTTGATAGAAATATTGATAAAAACGAATCCAAAATTTCTTAGAAACAAAAAGAACATTTTAAAATATGTTACCATTTCATTTATACATCAGTGCCATATACCACACATTAAGAAAATAGAATCGCCTGTCCATAAAATTGCATTTACACGTCTTGGACACCAGCAAACTGCAAAGTGACATTGACTCACATTCATTGTGGAAACATGAAATCCCAAGCGATCACAAAGGCCTGTTGAAAAGAGCTCGAGCCGTGGCAAGTACAACGAATCAACAATTGTATAACTACTGTAACGTGGCAAGACTTGAAATATATGAAGTAGACGGGCACAATATCCGGCACTACACTTGACATACAATTCAAAATAAACCTTAGCTTTATTAGGATAGGGTTTATTTTGCATTACAAAGCCTATTGGCAAAGATTACATTTTGAAATGATCAACTCACGCGAATACTTGGCCAATACGCCAAGTGCAAGTGCCAGTATTTATCGAACGTTGGGCCGAACGAGAGAATGAGCGTTTCACTATTGGCATGACCGCGGAAAACTATGAAATAGTCTTACACATAATGTCGCCATAGAATATAAAAACGCTGATTCGTCCATCACTGTCAGCACTCACCTAGATGACTCGCTCCACAGGCGACTCCTCATTCCCGTCCTGCCTGCACTTACTGTCCATGTCCTTCCCTTTGCCGTTAATCTTCAGGTTGGCCAGGCTCACATAGTTACTACGCGAAATGCCCGGCTCACGACGCTTGGGCAAACCCGGCTCATCATGAACTTTCTTATCAACAAATTTTTTCTCGGGCACGGTAGCCAAAGCTGCAATGTTATTAATTTGAGAACTTCGAATCAGAGGGCTCAGTTTAGTGCCCTGATCTAACGTACTTAAGGGGGTCTTAATTCTATTGCGTCCTAAGTCTATGAACTTGGAATCTTCGCTAGGTTTCGGCTCGTACTTCGATCTGCGGTCTCGGTAGCTGAACCTGCCGTCCGCGAAGTCGGGTTTCTCAGCGAGGTGCCGCCGGAATATCGGCGTCATCGGCTTGCCCATGCTGGCTAGCTTGAGGTCAGACTTCAGCACGTCGCGATGCACCGGATTGTCTGACTCTGACGGTCTCACCCTGTGCGAGCGACCCATGTTACTCGGCGAAGCAGGCCTTTGCACAAAGAACTTACTCCTCGACTTATCCTTATCCTCCACTTCTTTATTTCTCACCACTTCAGCGGTATTTGGCTTAAACAATCTACTAAACTTCGGCGACAACAGTTTCTTTTGGAAGAACCCTGACTTCTCTTGCGGTTTGTCTTTCTCAACAGTCTTTGATAGATTTTTGACGCCCGCAGCCATGACTGGGCTCTTAGTTAGGTAGTCGATGTTGAACCTTCTACAGTCTACTTCGGGTATTTTCCTTTCGTGGGTGAGACACTCAGGGTTTCTTAGGACAACGTCGGTGACATCGTAACTTGACTTTTTGGAGAGTAGATTCTCTCCTTTCTTGACGATGTTGGCTATGACATTTTTGGGGTCAACGTCCATCTTGTCGAATATCTGCACGTTGCGGTGCCAGGTGCTGATGGTGTCGTCGTCATCGTCTGAAGAGTCGGTGTCCGCGTCGTCCGGTGCGACGGCTGCGGCACTGTTGGGGATGCTGATGTGGCGACAGAAGGGTAAGGGGTCCTCTCCCTGGAATGGGACAAATAAAAAAATTGATAGTTTGTATTGAGTAAGGGGACTCGCTATGCGACCGAGAACAGGGTTGGTCGCATTACTGGCCGGAATCTTGGAAGCTGGCCAGGAAATGTTTGCCGCGTGGAAGGCAATCCGGTAGAACTTTTTGCTTAACCGGCGTCATCTTTGGCCTCAGCAACTCGTGGGGCTCCACCTTGCGCGTGTTCTCTTGCAGCTTGTTCCTTACCTCGTGCTTGTACTGCGACTCCAGCCCCTCGACGGACTGGTTGCGCAGGAAGGCGGGCAGCGCTCCGTCGTGCTGCGAGTGGGGCTCCACCTTGCGCGTGTTCTCTTGCAGCTTGTTCCTTACCTCGTGCTTGTACTGCGACTCCAGCCCCTCGACGGACTGGTTGCGCAGGAAGGCGGGCAGCGCTCCGTCGTGCTGCGAGTGGGGCTCCACCTTGCGCGTCTTCTCTTGCAGCTTGTTCAGGTGTGTGTCCGGAGAGGTGCGCTTAAGTGGAGGAGGGTCCAGCCATTTCGTTATGTCGTCCACCTGGGAAAAGGGGTAACATTCGTTTTTTCATCATCTGAACGTCATCATGTGATTGTCTGAGCTATATGAATAATCAGATTGTTGAGCAGGTATAGCAGTACAGTGTAGCTGTGTACCTTGGTGATGTTGATGGTGTTGCCGGCGGCGTGCAGGATGTAGCCGGCGGTGTGCAGCGCGTGCTGCGAGCGGCTCAGTGACGTCACGCACACGCGGGGCCGCGCGCCCAGATGCGAGGCCGACACGCACTTGCCGAGGCGCCAGCTGCGCTCCGGCACGCACAGGCTCGCGTTGGAATTCGACTACAGAAAAACGTGCAACATTGAACGTTAACTGCAGTAACAGCAAAAACACGAAAAGATTGAATTCTAAAATAAGGCCTCAAAGGTCTTAAATTTTCATGTTTTTGCAGTTACCGTTACAGTATTACGTTGGCGAAATGGTCATAGTAGATTGAATAGATGAGACTACCACATAACAAAGGTTAAATTAAAATATTTGTGTCAGTCTATTAAGGCCGCCTTCAGCTCAGTTTATAATAATGTCCCAAGAATGCATTTATGCGTAATTATGTATACCTAAATCAGGTCATAAAAATTACATAGGTAACTTCCGGCCTATTTACATCTTACCTGCATTTAGCAGTATATTTGTAAAGATAATACTCAAGCAGTTACTAAGACTTTTTTTATCTAAGTAAATAGCCTTCTTATGAAAAATATGGCATAACAAAAGGTCCTTCGACTACAGATGCGGAAACGCCAAAAATGCAATTAGAGTTTTCTGTGATCCCTCCAACGCGTTTGATTGCGTATACCACGACACGCGTTTGCATAAACTACGTCATTATAGTCTCTAAAGCTGTTAACGTTATTGATTCGTATTTACATAATAGATTCCAATGTGTAGATATCAATGGTGTGAAGTCTTCCGGGCAGCCAGTTCATTTGGGAGTGTCTCAAGGCTCTATACTGGGTCCATTCTTATTTCTGGTGTATATAAACGATCTGCTATTATTCTTAAAGGGTGTTTGTGACGTAGTATTGTTTGCAGATGATACCTCTCTTATCTTTAAAGTAGATTGGAATAGACGAGCGCTTTTTCAATGGTTACCGATTAGTTTGCAACAAACAATCTAGTTCTTAATGCTAATGTTACGAGCTTGGGGTTCGTGACAATAAAAACAGCCGATAAATTAACTAAAAATGACACTTTAATTTACAACACTAATTAGCACTTTAAAACACGCTAATTATAACACACTACTGAAGTCTTCACTTCACTATAATTCGCAGTTGAAGATCGCTTTCGAAGTTATCGCTTGTATCGCCAATTCAATACTGACTGCAGTCGCCGGATGTTCGCCCTTTATATACCGACAGTAATTTCTAGAACCTTCTAGTATGGAAATATCTGGAAAGTTCAGATACATTCCGGCCCCGACCAGGTGTCGAAACATCGAGAATGTTCTAGCATAGAAAAGTCTAGAAACATCTTGACTCCACTAATTCCGCTACTCGATATTAGATGGCGCCACTAATACGTAAATTTGTTATGTACCCTACATTAATTCTGGCGCGTAACACTAAGAAAATGAAATGTATGGAAAGTTCAGATACATTCCGGCCCCGACCAGGTGTCGAAACATCGAGAATGTTCTAGCATAGAAGTCTAGAAACATCTTGACTCCACTAATTCCGCTACTCGATATTAGATGGCGCCACTAATACGTAAATTTGTTATGTACCCTACATTAATTCTGGCGCGTAACACTAAGAAAATGAAATGTATAAGGTTTTCCCTGCCCAATGTATAAATCTGGGACCCAATGTAATCACTACATAGCATAAAACAAAGTCGCTTCCCGCTGTCTGTCTGTCCCTATGTATGCTTAGATCTTTAAAACTGTGCAACGGATTTTGATACGATTTTTTTTTAATAGATAGAGTGGTTTTAGTATGTGTCAAGGTTTTGTGTAAATTGGCTGATATATGAAGATTATTACTGAAGAAGTCGGAAACAAATAATCTAAAAAATTCTTTACATCGCGGGCGCTGCGAAAACTATTGATGATAGAACAAAACGATGTACTACAGTTTTAGATAACACATCAATACCTACGAAAATGTCCGTAATAGCATATGTCTATGTTTTATGGTTGAATCACAATAACCATTTTAATGATATTCAAATTTGTTATAAAACACTGCTTCATTTGCAGAGGTGTTTTCACCAATATAGTACAAATCCTTATCTTAATAAATATGTTAGCCATCTTGAGTGTTTAATTTAGAGTAAAATTGCCGTTCACACCATTTCATTTGGATGAATATCTTAGGAGATATCTCAAAATTAAAGTAAGTCGCGCAACTAAATAATTATAACGGAGCTAGAGATGTCCCTTACTGGTAGACACCTGAGAGCAGACGTCGTTGACGGTTGTCTATTGCACTTTTTATTTCAGCCTGAACCACCATATCATTGATACTGGTAATTAGATGTTCACTTTGTTAGTTTAGGCTAAATAAACATTTGCATCCGTGCGAAGCCGGGGCGGGTCGCTAGTTTTAAATAAAGAGGAGCTTGAAACTGTGTACTCGTCAGTATTTTTGGGCATAACTGTTGATGCTAAATTTCAATGGGGTCCTCACATATCAAGTCTATCAGGAAGGCATAGATCGGTTATTCTATTTTAGTTATTTGCATAGCGTAATGTCCTAACGGTATCCTGTTGTGAGGAAAGGCTGCTGACATACAGAATATTTTGTATTTTTTTTATTTTTATTTGTGAGGGGTTTGCTCTTGACTCTAGTCTAGGTCAGAGATGACAGAGACAAAGTCTACGATGGAGCGAGCTTACCCAGAAGGAGCCTGTTCACTCTAACTTTGAAGAGATTAGGGTTGTAAGCGTTTTGAAACACAGACGCAGGCAGAGAGTTCCACTCCTTTGCTGTGCGCATTATAAAAGACGTTTGGAAACGCTTAGTGCGAATTGGTGGAATACTAACAAGGTAGGGATGGTAAGATGCAGTGCGTCTGGATGTCCGATGGTAGAAGGGGGCCGGTGGGATGAGGTCGTGGAGTTCTTGGGCACACTCATCGATGTACAAGCTGTAGAAGACCGAGAAGCAGGCAACCTTACGGCGATGAGCCAAGCTATGTAGCTTGGCATCCACCAGTTTTTCGTCACCGATGAGCCTCTTAGATCTGCGTTCCACTGAGTCAAGCGCGGCAAGCTGATACTTAGCTGAGCCATCCCAAAGGTGGCTACAATACTCCATGCAGGATCGGACTTGCGCTTTATATAGGGTTAAAAGCTGTCCAGGTCTGAAGTATCGCTTCATTCTATTTAGGATGCCCAGCTTTTTGGCAGCGGTTTGGCCTTTGTATTCGATGGTGGCGTCGAAGTTGAGACTGGATGTCAACTCCAAGCCTAGGAGCTCGAGCCGATCAGTCACAGGAACAGACGCACCCCGAAAAGTAGGAGTTTGGTCAAAACGACTCCTTTTTGCGGTTAAAAGACACGCCTGTGTTTTGTTCTGCGTTAAAAGTGACCACACTGTCATCACCCCACTGGGAGACAAGACTTAAGGTCAAATTTGTCCGCTCTACCATGGCCTCTCTCAAGGAACGAACTTCATCCCCGCTGGTTGTTGCGCTGGACAAGTATCTCTCTGAAACCGTACTGTCATCTGCGTACCCAACAAGACCAGGCTGAAGTAGGTCATTGATGTGCAGCAGGAAAAGAGTTGCAGAGAGAACAGACCACTGAGGAACTCCGGCATCAATAGCCATGAGGTCAGAGGAGCAGCCGTCAACGACTACTCGGATCGACCGTTCACTCAGGAAGTCTGATATCCAGCTACAAAAACCAGCTGGGATGCCATAAGCAGGAAGTTTGCTGAGTAGACCTGCGTGCCAAACCCTGTCAAAGGCCTTCGAGATATCGAGCGACACAGCAAGTGCTTCGCCGTGTCTCTCGATGGCCTCGCCCCAGCAGTGCGTGACATACACAAGAAGATCGCCAGTTGACCGTCCCCGGCGAAAGCCATATTGACGGTCACTGAGGAGATCATTGTCTTCAAGGTAGGTCAGCAGCTTACTGTTAAGAACCCTTTCCATAACCTTGCATAGGATGTAGGTAATGGCGATCGGACGGTAATGTAAATGCAGGGTCAGCACGGTCTCCCTTTTTGGGCACCGGTTGCACATTCGCAAGCTTCCATGATTTCGGCACCATTCTTTTTTCAAGAGAGAGGCGGTACAGGCGTGCCAACACAGGAGACATTTCAGGTGCACATTGCCTTAACACTCTCGCTGGAATCGTCAGGCCCGCTGGCCTTATTCACGTCTAGACTGCACAATACTCTTCGGACCTCTTTAATGTGAACTGTGATCTTCGGCATCGAAGAGTCACAACGAGGTAAAGTTGGTGGTTGCTTGGAGCCAGCGTCCAGACGCGAATTGCTTGCAAAGAGAGTTTCAAATAAATTTGCTTTCTCACTTACAGAGTGAGCCAGCGAGCCATCAGGTTTCAACATTGGAGGCAAAGTGGGTCGACAAAAATTCGTTTCAACCGCTTTCGACAGGGACCAAACCTGCTTACTACCTGGAGGGTGCAATGCTAGTTTGGCCCCGATACGTCCGACATGGTCAAAACGTGCCCTACGTAAAACCCGCTTGCAGAACTAAGCGGCAGAATTAAAGGCTCTTTTCCTCGCGCGAATCCTACTTGCTTTAACCTTTCGGTCGCGGGCCTTGATCCACGCTTGGTATGCAGACTCTTTACGGGCCTCAAAATTTTTGTATTTTTGATTGTATTACAAAAACGTGCAGTACGTGCAATACCAGCTAGGGTAGAGTTTCATTAAAAGAACTCTTCAACGAGTTTGGAATTCTCACGATTTTGAACTGTCTGTATGTATAACTTTGACGTCCAAAAAGTGCTGGCATCCAGCCTTATTTAAATAAATAACTTCTGATTCTATGCAGTTTCATACACTACTTTATCTTGTGTCATCGAAAACAGAATTAAACGTTCCTAAGTATTTTATTTTTAATGACTCCTGACGTTTAGTGAGAAGATGACTAACCTTCAGTACTCCGGCGTCCGGCACGCTATCCTCACTCTCTGCTTTACTGAGGCGCGCACAGCAACTGTCTTTCCTGTGAAGCACAACCAAATTCAATTCTCGAACACGTCGTAGTAAGTAAATTAACAAAGTATTATGTAATTGTTGAGTTTAATTTATCAGCAGAGTGATCTTCAAGATATAGTTAGTGACGTTCTGTACGTGCCTGCAGCAGTCCGGCGAGCGTGACCGCGTGCGCGCCGCCGAGCCGCGCGAGTACTGCTCGATGTCGGCCAGCAGCGTGGCCGGCAGCGGGCCCGCCTGCGACAGGTACATCACCATGCTCTCCAGCCAGATCTCTATCACCTCGAATGGTGGCCTGCAACAAACATTGCAATCATGTAGCAACGTCTATGCTTCAAAATAAACTATTACGGCAGTAAAAAAAGCTTATAAAAACGTGAGAAAACACTCGGTTGGAACGACCAACATTGTTATAAAATCAAGAGATACATGAGTCTATCAAAATCTTTGCAAAACATACTAGCCACTGTTAGAAACACTTAAAATCTCGATTTGTTAATAGAACGAGTATATCATTCTATCAAAATGCTCTCATACATATGCTCCGTCAGGTTATACAGAAGATCGAAGAGTATAATCTGCCCCTCTGCTTAGCGTTTGTGTACTACGAGAAAGCCTTTGATTCGATCGAGACTTGGGCTGTGCTGCAGTCTCTCCAACGGTGCCAGATCGACTATCGACATCGAAGTGCTGAAATGTTTGTACAAAAACGCCACCATGTCTGTCCGACTTCAGGAGCAGACCTCGAAACCTATCCTCCTGCAGCAGGGTGTGAGGCAGGGAGACGTCATTTTTCCGAAACTGTTAACGGCCGCAATGGAGGATGTCTTCAAGGTTTTGGACTGGAGAAGGCTAGGCATTAATGTAAATGGCGAGTACATCAGCCACCTTCGATTTGCCGACGATGTATTCGTCATGGCTGAGACTACGGAGGACCTCAGTACAATGCTCGATGACATCAGTAGAGCTTCCGAAAGAGTGGGTCTCAAAATGAACATGGACAAAACCAAGATCATGGTAAATACCCATGTAACACACACTCCTATCAAGATCGGAAGCTTTACACTCGAAGTTGTGGACGAGTACGTCTACCTAAGACAAACGGTCCAATTAGGTAGGGCCAACTTCGAGAAAGAAGTTAACCGTCGAATCCGACTCGGCTGGGCGGCGTTCGGGAAGCTGCGTGGTATCTTCTCGTCCCACATACCACAGTGTCTCAAGACTAAAGTCTATGACCAGTGCATGTTGCCAGTGATGACATATGGAACTGAAACGTGGTCGCTCACAATGGGCCTCATCAGAAGGCTCAAAGTCAATCAAAGGGCAATGCTTGGAGTTTCCTTGCGTGATTGAATCAGGAATGATGATATCCGCAAGAGAACCAAGGTTACCGACATAGCCCGAAGAATCTCCAAACTAAAGTGGCAGTGGGCAGGGCACATTGCTCGCAGAACAGATGGTCGATGGGGCCGAAAAGTTCTGGAGTGGCGACCGCGTACCGGAAGACGCAACGTTGGCGCGGCCTCCCACAAGGTGGAGCGATGACGTGGTGAAGGTCGCGGGTAGCCGATGAATGCGAGACGCGCAGGACCGGTCGTTGCGGCGACGCGCGCGGGGAGGCCTATGTCCAGCAGTGGACGTCTTTCGGCTGATATGATGATGAAAATGCTCTCTAAATTAAATGCACTGGCCACCTGTTATAACTACACTCAACATTTCAAATAGCAACCACGAAAGTGAAATGTTGGCCTGACTTCAACGGCAACAACTGCTTGACCAAACGATGAAATTTCACCGTGCTGCTGACCGCCCCGAGCAGGCGCAACTATTTAAGCGGTTCCTTGGGCCGCTCAAATATTACGTAAGCAAAATTTAGTAATTTTTAACCCCCGACCCTTCCTATGTCAGCGATAGTAATCAAAGCTCTTACTCCTCCCTCCTATGCTTACGTAGGCATTGGTATAGTTTATACTAGCGCGAGACTTATTTCCCCCACTTCTATTATTTCTTACGAAACATCGCGTGAGAGTAAACACAACTAACTAGCCATAATTTTGTTTGTAGGAAATAAATATTGCTGACGTAATCACCATTTAAACCCCCCCGTCCCCCATGGCATCAAAAATAAGCCCCCCATTCCCCATTGGTGCTTACGTAATACTTGAACGGCCCCATATGCAAATAGAAGAGAACAGTTCACTATACATTCGCAGCTTGAAGCAATCGATCCATGCCTGGCCGGCCTATGGCTCAGACTGTCAGGGCGGACATTTCAGGAGACGTGCAACACGTAGCCGAGAGATTTGGTTCAGCTAGAATCCACCGAACATGGACGTTAAGCCTGTGAATGTATATATGTACCTGGGTATCGGGATCCAGATGGCAGGCCAGGAAGGCGATGCGGTAGAAGGGCTCGGGGCAGTTGTTGGCGCGACAGAACTTGTCCACGAACATAAGCCTGTGAATGTATGTAGTGTACCTGGTATCGGGATCCAGATGGCAGGCCAGGAAGGCGATGCGGTAGAAGGGCTCGGGGCAGTTGTTGGCGCGACAGAACTTGTCCACGAACATAAGCCTGTGAATGTATGTAGTGTACCTGGTATCGGGATCCAGATGGCAGGCCAGGAAGGCGATGCGGTAGAAGGGCTCGGGGCAGTTGTTGGCGCGACAGAACTTGTCCACGAACATAAGCCTGTGAATGTATGTAGTGTACCTGGTATCGGGATCCAGATGGCAGGCCAGGAAGGCGATGCGGTAGAAGGGCTCGGGGCAGTTGTTGGCGCGACAGAACTTGTCCACGAACATAAGCCTGTGAATGTATGTAGTGTACCTGGTATCGGGATCCAGATGGCAGGCCAGGAAGGCGATGCGGTAGAAGGGCTCGGGGCAGTTGTTGGCGCGACAGAACTTGTCCACGAACATAAGCCTGTGAATGTATGTAGTGTACCTGGTATCGGGATCCAGATGGCAGGCCAGGAAGGCGATGCGGTAGAAGGGCTCGGGGCAGTTGTTGGCGCGACAGAACTTGTCCACGAACATAAGCCTGTGAATGTATGTAGTGTACCTGGTATCGGGATCCAGATGGCAGGCCAGGAAGGCGATGCGGTAGAAGGGCTCGGGGCAGTTGTTGGCGCGACAGAACTTGTCCACGAACATAAGCCTGTGAATGTATGTAGTGTACCTGGTATCGGGATCCAGATGGCAGGCCAGGAAGGCGATGCGGTAGAAGGGCTCGGGGCAGTTGTTGGCGCGACAGAACTTGTCCACGAACATAAGCCTGTGAATGTATGTAGTGTACCTGGTATCGGGATCCAGATGGCAGGCCAGGAAGGCGATGCGGTAGAAGGGCTCGGGGCAGTTGTTGGCGCGACAGAACTTGTCCACGAACATAAGCCTGTGAATGTATGTAGTGTACCTGGTATCGGGATCCAGATGGCAGGCCAGGAAGGCGATGCGGTAGAAGGGCTCGGGGCAGTTGTTGGCGCGACAGAACTTGTCCACGAACATAAGCCTGTGAATGTATGTAGTGTACCTGGTATCGGGATCCAGATGGCAGGCCAGGAAGGCGATGCGGTAGAAGGGCTCGGGGCAGTTGTTGGCGCGACAGAACTTGTCCACGAACAGCGGCTCGTTGAGGCCGAAGTCGCTGCGGCGCGGCAGGAAGTCGGGGTCGGCTGACACGCGACCTATTATCTGTGAGAGACGAGATTCGTGAAGTTCCAATTCTTATTACTATTTACTAGTGACCCACCCCGGCTTCGTACGGGTGCATTTTTTTTATGAACATACCATGTCCTGTCAATAACGAACACAAGAAAAAAAGTTATTAAAATCAGTTCAGCTGCTTTAAGGGTGTCGTACCCAACGGGTAACCAACGGCACCTTATTACTAACCCTACGCTGTCCGTCCGTCCGTCCGTCTGTCTGTTAGCGGGTTGTATCTCAAGAACCGTAATAGATAGACAGTCGAAATTTACACCGATTGTGTATTTCTATTGCCGCTATAACAACAAATTCTTTTGCTGTTAGAAAACTACATTATCACTGAGTAACATAGGCTATGGAATATTTTCAAAAAAGTTATTTTATCGAAGTGTCCATACGGATCCTCCGTATGGACACTTCGATAATGCCCAAGGTGTGAAAAAGTACCAAAAAATATCCTTACATCGCGTACGCTGCGGAAACTATTGGCAATAGAGCAAAGTGATGTACTACAGTTTTAAGTCACAATGACCGTTCAAATTATTCAATCAATACCCGGGTAAAATGGAATAGTGGTGATTTTAGTATCATGATATTAATTCTTATCTATTTAAATTGATAATAATTAAGGTTGGTTATGTATATTATACATGTAAATTACACTTTAAATTATTCAAATCGAACCTTTCGTTTACAAGTTACAACGGATATAAAATTTGAGCGAACTGCCCTGCGTTTAGTCTATAAAAAAAATCGGGCAGTCTGGGGACTGCCGATAGAAGTGTAAATTAAGTACACACACACACACACGCACACTGAGCGCCAGCGGGACGACGTCGCCGAGATCGACCGCGGCGGAGGGGCTGCGACGCTCTGATTACTTGACTAGAGATCGCTCAGGATAGAGAGGCATGGAAAGTGAGACACAAATTAGCCTATTAAAAAAATTACCTCGCACAGTATGATGCCGAAGGAGAACACGTCCACCTTCTCGTCGTACACGTTGCCGTTCATCATCTCCGGCGCCATCCAGTACGGGTTGCCCACCACCTGCCGACGCAAACACCCACTTATGACTATATACAGACACACACAATCTGCCGAGCCTTTGCTCGACTACTGGGGTCGGCTGCCCGTGTCTAGCCGGATGCAGTTGAACACCATTTTCCGAAAGTATTACAATCAGTCTTACCGCGTGGTATTGCGTTACCCAGTAACTGGGATGTGAAGGTCAGATAATTCAGCTGCTTCCGTTGAGGGATCTCGCGCACTAGACGGCAACGACCACGACCAATGGTCAAAAATCAAAATCAAAAGTCGTTTATTCAAATAAATTAGGCTGAGAGCCAGCACTTTTTGAACGTCATGTTTTACAAAAGACAGTCCCCTAAAACGCCCGCCCTTCACCATTTCCTAGTGTTTTAGCTGTGGAGAAGAAGTGGCCAACAAACTCCCCAGCAACACATCTTTCTGTTACGTTTTAAGAACTTGAATCTATATAAAAGTATGCTAAGTAATTAATACATGGACTAAATTTATAACTTATTAGCTAGCACACTATGATACTGATAATGATAGAAATGTATATATATAAAAAAAACAATGAATTGACCTGCATAGTCAGATACATAAAAAATTAAAACAAAAAACAATATTATATGAATACATATAACCGTAGGTCGCATTAACCATTGGTCGTGGTGCAGCTAAACTATAGAAACCCATACGAATCTCGCATTTTTCGCAACGGTCAACTAGCCGCAGACCGTGCTAGTACGACTGTTGCGACCAAACTACGTATAGTTTGCTATAAGCGACCGCGCAGGAGTTCTGCGAATTGGATGTAAACTTCACTGCAGATTGATCGGAGCTTTTGCGACCAAGGTTGCGACGACAAACACGCCTGGCAAGAGTAGTGAGCGTCTAGAGCTGGAGATCCCTTGGACTAAAAGCCGACGCCAACAGTTGGGAAATGGTTATGCAGATGATGATAGAAATGCAAGAGTTACATACATAGAGAGAGAGAAGTGTGAGTGAGTGAGAACATACAGTGTACCGCTTTCTCCGCAGCGTGTTGTGCGGCTGGCGGCGGTCCAGCGAGCTGCTGGCGGTGCGCTGCACGATGCGCGCCAGCCCGAAGTCGGCCACGATCACCGTCTTGTCCTGCACGCACCAGTTTGTGGTATACATTAAAATAACTCTGCTTCGGATTTAAGAAAGAATGTGTATGTAATGGAAAACTGCTGTAGCCACAGAGGCTACTCTAGCTCCGTAGCATAGAGCTGCCTCGGTGGCTGCAGCCAGCGCAGCGATTCTGCTTAAGCCATGTATTGACTGGAGGAAAAAGTCGAGAGGCACGTCGCGAGCAGACGCGGCACACAGTCATGCCACAACACAAGGACATAACGACGGACAATTCGCTCGTCAACATACCAACTTGTGGTCGAGTTGCCCCCCGTCATAGGGTCAACTAATACCGTCTTAAGGTCGCGGAACACAGCGACATTCGTTCTTACTTCATAAATGCTGTCGGGCAACTTTCGAGACACAAAGTCGCGCATGTAAATGTCGCCTGCGATTTCGGGCTTCTAATTTTCGTATGGAATGGACGTTATAATTAGTATATATGTTGTAGCGTACCTCTCTGACGAGACAGTTGTGCGAGTTGAGGTCCCGGTGGATGACGTTCATGCGGTGCAGGTAGCCCACGCCGCACGACACGTCCCGCGCGAGGCGCACGCGCGTGCGCCACGGCAGCGGCACCCGCGTGTCCTGTTCATCAATATATATAAAATTCTTTCGTTAATAACTGACAAACAACACACAGCCGTGCGAAGAATGCGTGGGAAGAGGCACAAGATGCCATAGACATATTCTGCGATGTATCTGTCTAAGGCGTTTGATTGCGTAAGCCATGAAATCTTACTCCTGAAGCTTGAACATTAAGGACTAGGTAACACACACAAACTTAGTAAAATCTTATTTGAATGATAGACAGCAATAGTTCTAATAAACAGTGTCAATCTGTCGCGATTAAACGTGAAAATGGGCGTCTCCCAGGGCTCAATTTTAGGTCCTTTCTTATTTTCAGTTTTTATCTATGATTTAACCACTTTACTGCAAAACAAACTAAACATGGTCTAGTTTGCCGATGATATTTTTTTGATTTTTAAGATAAATAGACGTAGTAACGAAAAAAAAACGAAATGCAAATAATTTGCGAGTTGCTACGCAGTAGAAAATTCAAGTAACAGCGGGGGCGAGGGGTGGCGTACTGGTCAGAGAAAAAGCGAAAATCCAAAGACCACCACATACTCCCTTAAAATTAAATTTCCAAAAACCCTTTCGGATGTTTAGTTTAAAAATAAACCTACATTCAAAATTGCAGCTCTCTATACTACTAAGTCTAACTACTATTAAGTTTGAGCTGTGCGTTGATCGATAGTCACAAACAATTAGTAAGTACAGATAAGTGACCTGTAAGAGCTGGTACAGCGTGCCGCCCGCGACGTACTCGGTGACCAGGTGCAGGCGCTTGTCCTTGTACAGCACGCCCACGAAGCGCAGCACGTTCGGGTGCTTCAGGGAACGAAGTACGGCTACCTGTGGACGAACCATCGATATTATATAAAAACAACCGCATTCATTAAATTTCAGTTTAGTCATCTCTAAACATAAGCATAATGTACTATGATTAACAAATTATATTAACTAAACTAACTACAAACTAAAATGTAGCATCAAAAAATCGCCCTCAACGCTGTCAGCTGGTAATGTGCCCAAGAGACTGGCGGCATTGCCACGTTGTATGGCAATGCTTAATCTCTGCCCAAAGTAAAAGCCAGCCCTTCTGTCACGAGAAGTCAAGATCAACCAGCCTTTTTGAAATTTCTCTAAACTTGTGTAAAGCGCTTATTACACTGCACGGTATTCAGGGCCCCAAGTCCCGATTTAGGGTGGTGTAATAAGAGTTAGGGAGTTAGGGACCAGAGCGGCCCGGTCTAGTTAGCTCCCTAATTGCCTTACTACCAGGCAGTTTAATAGAGTTTAGGGAGTTAGGGAGCAGTGTTGCCAACACCAATTTAACAAATACAAGTCACACTCCCTAATTTGGGGACAACAATTCTACTGATTCCCCACAAATTGGATATTTAGAATAATATCAGAAGAATAAAATCGATATTTAGAATCCCCATATTTTCCCCATATCTTGCCAACCCCCAATTAATGCCCAATCAAATTGAGATTCCCCGCAGTTTGGGGAATTTCCCACACATTGACAACGCTGGTCACTTCACAACGGCTAGTGTAATAAGCGGCTCCCTAGTTAGGTGCCACGCCCACCCTTGCCACCAGGCCCTGAATACTGTGTAATGTAATAAGCGCTTTAAGGTAATTATTTTATTGTGCTAAAATACTAGTCTATGTTATATCACTTATGTTACTACAAGATAACTAGTTGTGATTATTTCCAGTGAGTAAAACACCTGTTCTTCAAAACAGGAAAATGCTGTATGTTAATAAAGGATAATTCTCTTTTTATAGATTGACACAATTTTTACGAATATTTACAATTATTTCATCATCATCATCATATCAGTCGAAAGACGTCCACTGCTGGACATAGGCCTCCCCCAAAGAATTGTTTGTTAATAGTTTAACAAAATTTTGTGTTAAAAGGGTGTCAGTAATTGTTATTATTGAAGAGTGTTTATGTGAGTGTGTTTGTGAGGGGATATCTCTGAGGGGGTGAGTACATGCGAAATGCTTTGAAAAACCTATCGTTTAGTTTCTCTACCTATGTATTTATTGCATTTCCTGCTAACCTCTTTTAAGAAGTTTCTCTGCGCATCTTCGTCTACCCTGTACAGCTGTTTGAGCACCATCACTTCGTTGGTGTCCCTGTGAGTCACCTTGTACACCTCGCCGAAGAAACCAGAGCCCAGGAGTTCACCCTGAACGAAAAGCAAAGAAATATAGTTATTATTTGCCAAATATAGGAGGAGCTCGTGGCTAGATAATAACAGCCGCACGGGTCGATCTTCAAGGTTAAGCAACGCTTGCCAAGGTTGGTCTGTGGATGGGTGACCATCTTAACATACCAAGTTTTCTCCGTGCCTCGGAAAGCACGTTAAGCCGTTGGTCCCGGCTGTCATTTGTAGATCTATGGCAGTCGGTATGGATAGTCATCTATATCTAAACTGACTCCGGTTTTGCCATGAAGTACCGTATTACCAACCCAGTTAATGGGTTATGGAGGTCTGGTAGGTAGCCGCTCTATGTAAAATACTGGTATTCAACTAAATCCGGTTTGACTGGAATCCGACCCCAATATAGTTGGGAAGAGACTAGGCAGATGATGAGAATATAAGATAAAACACTTGCGGGCCAGCTCAAAATTCTACGCAAACGAAGTCGCGGGCAGCTAGTTGGTATTGAGGTATTAATAGATTCGTAATAATGGCCCGCGTGACGTAGCCTTTTTTTGATTTGGACCACTCGTAGTTCACCTCTAGACGGGTGGTTACTACTTAACCGGGCTAGCCTGTGGTGGCCTCAGAATGACTCTAAAGCCCCCAGCCAAGGCAACTAAAAATACTTAAAACTACAACTCTGCTCACTGGGGGCACCCCCTGTGGGGTTCGGGCCTCGGCTCAGTGGCATCGTTATCGGGAGGGCAGCAAGGGACAGGCTGGGTCATGACATTATTTAGGGGGTTTAAAGCTAATACGTGACGTAGCCTATATTAATTGTGCCTAAATGTATTATGGTGGTCTTGTCGCGTAAATTTCTGACCACAATATTTTTTATTTATTTACCTGCAGTAAGTCACTGGCTCGGAACACTTTCTGTCCGGGCGCGGGCTCTGCGCGGAAGGAGCGCGCGCGGCTCAGGTCGCACAGCACGCCGCTTGGCTCGTCGCCGTCCACGCTGGGGAACATATTTATATCTATATATATAAAAATGAATTGCTGTTCGTTAGTCTCGCTAAAACTCGAGAACGGCTGGACCGATTTTAATAATTCTTTTTTTGTTGGATTCGCCAAAATACAGGGAAGGCTTAAAAGCAAAAAAAAAATGTGTAGGTAGATAGGGCAGGTAGGTAGGGTAGGTAGGGTAGGAGTAATGTAGGGGTAGGGTAGGAGTAGGGAAGGAGTAGGGTAGGAGTAGGGTAGGAGTAGGGTAGGAGTAGGGTAGGAGTAGGGTAGGAGTAGGGTAGGAGTTATATTATAGATGAAAATTGTGACGCAGACAAAGTTGCGCGGGTCAGCTAGTATTTAATAATATATCGACACACATTTAACAAACGATCATCGTCATTTGCTTTGCGCGTACGGGTTGACGCCCGTACGCGCAAAGCAAATGACGTGTGTCGGAAGAAGAGAACCCTTAACAGGGCTACCAAGTCTGAAAGAAGGTGTTGAGGAGGGCTCGGTTTGACCACATTAGCCAAATAGGGAACAAACTTGCTTCATATCCAGCAGGTAGTAAGGCTTTTTGGTCCCTGGCTAAGTCGGTCGAATCGAACTTCTGCCGCCCCTAACTACCAGCACTGCTGAGACCCGATGGGTCGCTGGCCCACTCCGCTGAGGAGAAAGAAAACTTGTTCGACTCTATGTTTGCGGAATCGTAACGTCTGGATCCTGGTGACGCGAGGCCCCCTGCTTCTCCTGTTGGATGCGAGTCGAGTATGCTGAACATAAGCATTCATCAAAAGGACGTTCTTAGGGTACTGCGTAACCTAGACGTGAACAAGGCTAGTAGCCCCGATGGGATTTCGGCAATTGTACTGAGGACTTGTGCGCCTGAGTTGTCTCCGATTTTGACACGCCTATTTCGGCTTTCGTTTGAGACTGGAAAAGTACCAAAGGCTTGGAAGCAAGCTAACGTGCAGCCCGTGCCCAAGAAGGGTAGTCGAGCCGGTCAACTGGGGATCTTGTAGCGTATGCCATTCACATCTGGGTTGAGGCCATAGAGAAGCAAGGGGAGGCACTAGCGGTCTCCCTTGATATCTCGAAGGCCTTCGACAGGGTCTGGCACGATAGCCTTATTAGTAAGCTTCCTTCCTTCGGTCTGCCCGCCGGATTGTGTGATTGGATTGCAGATTTCCTGAGGGATCGGTCTATCCTAGTGGTCATAGATGGCTGCTCGTTTGGACTGTCGGATATTAATGCCGGGGTTCCTCAGGGGTCGGTGCTCTCGGCAACATTATTCCTGCTGCATATTAATGATCTGCTAAAACCCGGTACCTTTGGGTATGCTGACAACAGCACTGTTGCTGAGAGATACGTGTTCGACGCACGAGCTGGTGGGTCGCAGATCCAGTCTCTCCGGGAGGCTATGGTTGAGCGCTTGAACTTGTCCTTACAGGCTGTCTCTGAATGGAGCGATACTAATCTGATCAAGTTCAATGCTGCTAAGACCCAAGCGTGTCTTTTTACCGCTAAAAGGAGCGAATTCCACCCAGCTCCATTTTTTCGAGGTGTAACCGTGCCGATAACCGACCGACTTGAGCTTTTTGGTGTTACATTAACATCTACCCTTAATTTTGGCCCTTTCACAGAGGCAAAGGCTCAGGTGGCTGTCAGAAAGTTGAGGATCCTAGCAAAAGTGAGACGGTACTTCACGCCGGAACAGCTGCTCAAACTCTATCAAGCGCAAGTTCGATCGTGTAAGGAGTACTGCTCTCATCTTTGGGACGGATCTGCCAAATACCAGTTTGATGCCCTTGAGTCAATTGAGAAACGAGCCAAAAGGATCATCGGTAATGATAGGCTCGTCGAGTCGAAGCTCCTAAGTCTTGAGCATCGACGCCGAGTTGCTGGCCTGTCGGTTTTCTAACGGTTGCATTTTGTTGAGTGTGCGACGGAATTACTTGAATTCCGCCAAGCCCGTTCCAGTATCGGACCACAAGACGAACGGCGATGCGCCACCGATACATGGTGGACATCCCACATTCCCACCCACACGCACAAAACGTTTTGGGAACACATTCATAGTGCGAACAGTGGAATTCCCTGCCAGATTCTGTATTTCCAGATAACTACAAAAGTCTTTAAGTCAAGAGTGAATAGGATACATCTAGGCAAACGTGCTCCATCTTCGACCACATCAACGCTTACCATCAGGTGAGATAGTGGTCAAACGTGTGCCTATTAATAGTAAAAAAAAAAACAAATAAGAAGAAAAAACAGAAAAAAAAGACATAAATATGAGTTGTTTTATTCTACAGTTAATTTAACACCAACTGCATGTTATAGAGACCTATTGACGTAAAATATCATTTGTAACAAAACCTTAGGGATGAAATGTGGGTGTGCACGCAACTCTAGCAAAAGCTACTACGATAAAAATCATAGAGTAGGACTGAACACATGTTAATCGAGTTCTATTCAGAATACCCAAATAAGGATCCCACAGAAAACAAGGTAAAGCAATACTTACGCGTCGAGCAACTTAGACATGCTGCTACTCTTCTCCTTGTCCCCTAGTAGCGGCGAGGAGGGCGTCTGTCTCCTCTTATTGACCCACTTCCCCGCGTCCTCTCCCCCCTTCCTCTTGAATAACCTCTCTTTCCTCACTTCTACATCTTTCCTCACTTCGACATCTTTCCTCTCTTTCTCGCCCGAGTATCTCTGTTTATCATCTTTGTTGAGTTTCTTCTCGGCGGGCGACCGGTCGTGATTTGTTCTGTCTTCTTCTGTTTGTGTGTGTGTTGTGTTTGTTTGTGTACGTTTTGTGTTTGTTTCTGTGTGTTCGATTGTTAGCTGGAAAAATAAAGATTTTAAATAACACAGAGGAATTAATAATGTGGTAGTTGTTTGCAGGTTGATAAAACATTCCTGAACAGTTAGACTTCGCCTGCCAGTGTGTAAGAGTTGTTTTGCAATTTTGACAGTGAACCATAATATTCAATGTATCTAATGACTAGTGGACGTCACGCGGTTTCACCCGCGTAGTCCCGTTCCCGTGGGAATACGGGGATAATATATAGCCTGATAATGTAGCTATCCAATGCTAAAAGAATTTTTCAAATCGGTCCAGTAGTTTCGGAGCCTATTCAATTCAAACAAACAAACAAACAAATCTTTCCTCTTTATAATATTAGTGTAGATGTAGATGATGAGCTTGGTCAGTTGATTTATGAAACTCTAAGGACAGCGTTTCGTCTATGAAGAGTCAATTGGTTTTCCTGGTCAAGAGCATAAATATAAACATATTGTATACTAGCGGACGTGGACTCTCGTGGTTTCACCCGCGTAGTTCCCGTTCCCGTGGGAGTACGGGAATAAAATACAGCCTATGTTACTCGCTGATAATGTAGCTATCCATTGCCGAAAATATTTTTCAAACCGGTCCAGTAGTTTTTAAGTTTATTCGTTACATACATACTTAAATGCAAATCTTTCCTCTTTCTTTATAATATACTAGTGGACGTCACGCGGTTTCACCGGCGTAGTTCCCGTTCCCGTGGGAATACGGGGATAATATATAGCCTATGTTACACCCTGATAATGTAGCTATACAATGTTGAAATAATTTTTCAAATCGGTCCAGTAGTTTCGGAGCCTATTCAATTCAAACAAACAAACAAATCTTTCCTCTTTATAATATTAGTGTAGAAGTATAAATTAAATATTATCGTTCAAAGGAATTCCCTTCGGATTCGGACTTCTGAAGCTTCTAGAGGACTAAGCCCAGATGCACTTGGCTCGTGCAAACTCGTACAAATACACACGAACGATCTCGACATTCTAAGTACTATGGGAGCGCGCAGACTGGATGCGAGTTGGTCGTACGTACGTTAGACGTACTTGTTGGGATTTTTATACGATTTCGTGCGTCATCATCATCGGGATACTTCCAATTTGAAGGAGAAAAACCTATACATGTGCGCACTCAGTTCGTACGACCGGTATTCATACGTTTACGTTCGATACAAATTCGTGTGTAAGTGCGGCCGGCCTAATCTATGCTAATATTATATAGCTGAAGAGTTTGTTTGTTTGGTTGAAAGCGATAATCTCTGGAACTTCTGGTTCGAGTTGAAAATTATTTTAGTGTTGGATAGCCCTCTGCATACCCTAGGTGCATGATCTTCACATATAACTAAATTTTTGTATACCAAATATTGTAAAAGATTTATTTGAAAAGAGTAACTATGGAGTTTCTTGTCCGTTCTTCTCTATAAGAATCTACCATTCCGAATGGACAGTAGTGACTTTTGTATTTAATATTATTTGAAATGTGAATGACGTTCACAAGTGCCGTTTAATGGCCTAATTGGAATAAACATTTTGACTTTTGACCCATTTATCGAGGAAGGCTATAGGCTATATAACATCACGCTACGACCAATAGGAGCGGAGCATTCATGAAAAATGTGACGCAGACGAAGTTGCGCGGGTCAGCTAGTTGCGCATACACAGAAAGTGGGTTGCCGGCGTCGATGTAGGGCGGCTACTCTCTAAGCTCGAAGACCGTAGTTTCGTGCTTAGTGACGGGCGTTTTCACCTAACCACTAAGAATGAATAACAACACGATTGAAAGCACGATTTGTAATCGTGTTGTCATTCATTTTTAGTTCGGGTTCGGAACTAATGTTACGCCCGTAATTAAAGCCGAAACTATGGACTTTGGGCTTAGAGAGTAGTCCCCTTGTACCGATAAGCGCTGGTAGGTCGGCGCTGGTTACCTGCTTCCTTTATGTATGGCCCTTTCTTAGAGTAACTGAGTGTTGCAACTAAAGCTTCTTGTTATTACCTGTATGACCGCGTCAGGTCTCCCTAGCGCTCGCTCGATCTCATCCAGCGGCCTATTCCTCACTGGGGTGCCGTTGATTTCCAGGATCCTGTCTCCGATATGCAGCGTTAGCATACCGCATGATGAATCGATCCTGGAATCACATTTAAACATGAGAAATATGAAATTATTCAATCCTTGCATCAGAGTAACACCCATTTCTGGATCGAAAATCAACCACGAAATGAATAGTAAATTCAAAAAATGTCAAGTGTTCTGATTGGGTGTCGATGATTCAGGTAACCCAATTAGCAGCTGACATGTACTCCAAAATTTGACTACCTAGTTTTTTTGATGATTTTCGATTCAGAGACGGTTTTTAAGTTTCAGAAGCCGTGCCATGTGTAGAATAATCATCCAGTGTAAAACTTAACAAATTGCAACACAAGACGTGGTAGTGGACACTTGGTGGGTCATGCATCGTGCAAGCAAACTTTATTTATTTATTTATTTATAGGAAAACAAACAGTAGCACATTAAGAAACACGTCATAATATCTTCTATCTAATATTACAATTTAAAACAATTATGCTACCCACTACGTTCTCCACAGATTACAATTTGAAGTATTTAAAACTAGCTAGAAACACAGATACAATACTACAATGGTCATTGTCCTAGAACTCATATCTTGATTTAAAAAATATATAAAAGAATAAAAAAAAATTGTGTGCTTAAACTTCATGTTACTATTATTAATTTGCTGATCCATTTGCTTCTAAAATGCATTTTTACTAAGAAAAAAAAAATCGATTGAATTAAACTCATCGTTATATGTCTCAACTAAACGATGAAGTGGTAAACGCAAGCCAGCGTTGGATTTACAGAGGCTAGTAGCAAATAGACATCGAGTGCGTACCTCACGCACATGAACTGTTCGAGGAACCAGGGGGCTACTCTCTAAGCTCGAACTCCGCAGTTTCGGGCTTAGTTGCGAACGTATTCTACTCCGTATCACCTACGGACTTAAGATTAGTCCCGAACCCGAACTAAGAATGAATGAGAACACGATTTGACAGTAACTATAAAATCCTGTTGACATTAATTCTTAGTGGTTAGGGGATACGGAGTAGAATACGTCCGCAACTAAGCACGAAACTACGGACTTAGGGCTTAGAGAGTAGTCCCCCAGGTAACAGACTCCTAACTAAGTCCGGACAGTCAAAATGATGAATGATTGTTAGGCATTAAAAAATATATTTACTAAATAAATATCGCGATTCGCAGTGGAGAGTATCAAGTCTATTTAAGTTTAGGTAATAAGCGTCTACACTACGTATAACTACACTGCGTATTCACTGTCTTTTTGCCAAACAACTGCTGTCCGAATAGTAAAGAGGGTTTTTTTTAAAGATGGTAAAACTAAAAAAAAATATAATCGACTTCCAAACAAAACACTACAAAGAATAAAATAACCTTAATTTCGGAAGTCGGTGTTTTTGTTTTTTTTTCTTTGTTTTTTAACACCGACTTCCGAAATTAAGGTTATTTTATTCATTGTAGTGTTTTGTTTGGAAGTCGGTTATATTTTTTTGTAAAAAGTTTTTTATTTTTAAGTGGTGATACTTGGACGACGTCTTCGTCAACGCAGAAATTGAAATAAGCAAAAGTGCTCATAAAATAAAAAATACTGAACCAAACCGAATCAAATTTTTATGGGACCAAATGGCAAGTATACTGCATCGAACTAAAAAAGAATCACAAAAATCGGATCAGAAACCTCGGAGTGATCGGAGTACATACATAAAAAAATACCCGCCGAATTGAGAAACTCCTCCTTTTTTGGAAGTCGGTTAAAAATGACTCCTCCCGCTCTGGGCGGAGCGGAAAGGAGTGTCAGACTCTTACTGACTAAAACCCATCCGTGTTCCTCCTAGTGCCCTTTGCGTTCCAGGGCCGCGGTGAACCCTGGCAGAAAGACGGGTAGCTCTTTCTCACAAGACGTCATGCATAAACAATATGAAAATAGTTATGAATAAAATTTAACTGGCTTTGGGTAGGATAAATTGAAGTAAGCAAATAGTTATTACAAATGTATATATGACACTTTTCCTTGTCGACAGTGTGAACCGAGGATATTTGTGATTTAGGTCATAATGTGTCGTAACGCAAAAAACCTATGATACATTTCATATCATAATTTAAACAATAAGTATGTTTTTAGGGTTACCCCGAACAATAAACGGAACCCTTATAGGATCACTCTGGTGTTTGTCTGTCTGTCCGTCTGTCACAGCCAGTTATCTCCGGATCAACTGGACCGATTCTGTTGAAATTTTGTACACATATGGACTTCTGTGACCTAAACACGGATGCGTTACGTAAATCATTAAATTTTTAGTGAGGGTGTCACTTTTGGGGGTCAAACTAGAAAATTTTAAAAAGTTTTTTTGAACAATATCGTGTGACATATCAAATGAAAGGGCTTACTGTGAAGGTTTAAAAGTTATTCAAGAAATTAGACGAAAAATGACCATTTTCTCTCTTATCTCCGAAAATACTGAGCCTAAAATTTTGAAAAAAAAATGGAGATATATCTTTACCTATAGATTATAGGAAAACCTATAAGAAGTCTATAATGTTAAAATAACAAGTTAAAAAAGAATTCGTTCGGAACCCTTCGCACGCAAGTCCGACTCGCACTTGGCCAGTTTTTTTGGGTAGATTTTGTTCGGGTTACGTTTTGTGGTGCTAGATAAAAAAGCACATCTACTGTGTTAATATAAAGCCTAAATAAAAAAGAAATAAAAATAAAGTTAAAAAATTATATAGGTAATACAATTTGGCTTTTATTATGATCTTGCTTTTTGAGTAGTAATTCCTAAAATATCACAACAATAAAACACAATATAATATTGAACACTTGAACAGTACCTTAGATTAACAGCCACCATGTTTAAACCATATTAAAATCACTGAAAAACATTTGAAATGACACTAAAATAATGTAATGAGACTAATTAAACAGACCTGTACAGCGACACTGTAGTGACTAACGACAGATATCAGCCAATCGGAGTGAAATAATATTTATGAAAAGATGCACATATACGTAATGCGTCGGTGTGTCACACAGACATACTAACAAATAAATGGTAATATCGACGTTTATTTTACAGGGCTGGGCTTTTGCATTTGGAATTTCAGGCGTAAGGAAAAGTGCTAATTTTATAAATGTCGTTTGTAAGCGTGGCTGGTAAACGTACATCAGCAGTATGATTTTTTACATATCTCACCATGTGAGTTTAGGTGCAGTGAGAAGTCAATCCATACAAACAAGATGGAATGTCACTTCACGCCCACTTCACCTGACATTACACCAGCCCCGGATCTACGATTTTAGTAAAATTGAAGGACGAGCGAAGCGAGCCCGAAAATTTTAGCACCCCACATCGAATAAGTTGTTTTTTCAAGCAAGGGCAGGGTTGCCCCCCCCCCCCTAGATCCGGGCCTGGTTTACACGGTGAGACGTTGAGAGAACAGACCCGCAGTAGAGTTCACCAATAATACTATCCAATCAGTTCCCGTGGGTGTCGTAAGAGGCGACTAAGGATCTCGCCAGAGAATAGGCAGCAGCGTTCTCTGTAATAATCTACATCATACACTGCGATCGCCAACCCGCCTGCCAAGCGTGGCGATTATGGCAACCCGGGGGGGGGGGGGTTGCTCTAATCGCCCCTTTTGGGGAGGCCTATGTCCAGCAATGGACGTCTTTCGGCTGGTATGATGATGATGATGAGAGTTCACCAGGCAGACAAAAGGCTTGAATTTGATTTTATCCAAAATCGGATAGCAGGTACTTTAAATACCTCAGTAACGTGACACTTTAGGGCACCACGTTGCTAAAATTTAATGTTTGTTTAACTGCTATATATGCAGGTTAGACCGTGTGCCGCAACTTTGAAAGAAAAAGTTAAAATGGCGGCACCCCCCCCCCTGGCTGCCGCCAGCTCCCATAGAAGGAAATTCAAACTTCTTTCAAGTCTGTAGGGAAGGAGGAAGTGATTCTAAGTCACTTTGCAAGATGTGTCCTAAACAAATTAAGAAACATTTCAAGTACGATAACAGCTTGTAAACAGGATAATTTTTACCCCAGAATGACGTTCCTGTGGGATAATTTCTTAATAACACGCGGGCGAAGCCGTTGCCAAAATATTACTAATTTTTGGACACACATTGTAATGAAAATCCTGTCACTTTCCAACAATTAGTCGAACGTGACCGAGTTATCGTCGAATGTCTAATTATAAATATTAATAAGTACTTTGCAATCGCTGCCAGTGACTCATCGGTTGCGCTCTGAACACACAAAGACTCATGTACACGATGCTATAAAGGTAGAAGGAGATCAAATAAATGATTGTTGGATTGTATCAAAGACTAGCTGACCCGTTTTATCTCGTTGGGCGAAATTTTTCGGGTTAATATTATAGCCTATGACACTCACAAATAACGTGGCTTTTTTTTGGTAAAAGATTTTTCAAAATCGGTTCAGTAGATCCAGAGATTACTCCTAGAACCTCACAAACTTTACCTCTTTATAATATTACTAGCTGACCCGCGCAACTTCGTCTGCGTCACAGTTTTCATTACTGCTCCGCTCCTATTGGTTGTAGCGTGATGATATATAATCTCAGGAACTACTGATCCGATTTAAAAAAATCTTTCAATGTTAGATAGCCCATTTATTGAGGAAGGCTATAGGCTATATATCATCACGCTAAAACTAAAAGGAGCGGAGCAGTAATGAAAAATGTGACGCAAACGCAGTTGCGCGGGTCAGCTAGTACTAATATATAAAGCTGAAGAGTTTGTTTGTTTGCTTGAACGCGCTAATCTCAGGAACTACTGATCCGATTTGAAAAATTCTTTCAGTGTTAGATAGCTTATTTATCGAGGAAGGTTATAGGCTATGTATTATCACGCTAAGACCAATAGGCGCGGAGCAGACGAAGTTGCGCGAGTCAACTAGTATAGTATAAGTATAGATAAATGGGCCTTTTTTATAAAAACTTACTTTCATTGACCAGGGCCCGCACTACCCAAAGACAGATTTGTATGGAAACAGGAAAAGAAATACCTTTACCCAATAATGTAAATTTTGTGTTGACATTATTATGTAGATATGCAGTGCAGACTGCTTACGAAACAAGTGTATTTACGTTTTATTAAGGCCCAAATGGGCCTTAATACAAAACTTTTCTGTGGTGCGATAGCCTTCAAAATAACGAAATTATTGTGAATGAAATGTGTGAATGTTAGTGTCTGATAGCCACAATATTCGTTGAATTAATAATACGAGTTTTCAATAGGCCAATGAACTTACTACGTTCCTATTAATATTAACAAGAAGATATGCAAATACAACATGTAACAGAATGTACGCAAAACCCGAAAAAGTTGAGACCTTATAGGTTTCCAGGGTTGATCCCATCTGCCATAGTTGCGGAATTTGTTCGAAAGAGTCACCGCGGCCCTAGAACGCAAAGGGCATTAGGAGGAACACGGATGGGTTTTAGTCAGTAAGAGTCTGACACTCCCTTCTGCTCCGCCCAGAGCGGGAGGAGCCTTTTGATGATTTTTACATGCTCAAAAAAAAGGGTTGCTTCCTTAGTAATAAATGTTCGTAGTAGGGTTCACTAGGGTGTGTGGGGTCGTCAGACCTTACTGCCCACACGAGAAGAAGAAGAATGTTCGTAATGATGATTTCAAAAGGGTCCTTTCCAGGTATTGTGTTTATTCTGTTACACATTGTATAATTTTTAAGGATGCTTGAAAAAACAGATAAAAATCATTGATATATAAAACCCAAGATACACACTCAGCATCTCAAAAACGTCCGCAAAAAACAAACGCAATATGTATAATTGTGCGCAAACAGTCTCGCATCGCTAGCCATACTGCACTGCTTTGTAAAAACAACTTTAAGCGATCCGTGTAAGGTTGAATTTGCAAAAAAAATTGCGCATCACTCGCCATACTGAACTGCTTTGTAAAAACAACTTTAAGCGATCCGTGTAAGGTTGAAATGGTTGAATTTGCAAAAAAAATTGTTTATAGTATAACTACACACAACTCACACATGACACTTGATACATGTCAGTTTTTGACGACAGTTTCGGGTGTTGCATTTGTTCGAGACTGTGCATCTTGGGTTTTTTTTTATATATCAATGATAAAAATAGATATTTTAGTCAAAACTTTAAGCTTTTTATTACGGTGATACCTGCAGGAATCTGCTGCATGCGGAAAACAGAAGCTCACTAGATTAATGGCTAGTAACAAATTTATAACTAATACAAAACAAACTGATATTTCAATTCTGAAAGCAGAAAATCTAGATGCCTGATGATGTACATTGCAAATACACAAACCGTACTCATCTAGTTTCTAACAAAGCGATAATCGCACAATTACGCAACCGTCGCATTTATTTGTACAGAAAACCCGATTACTTCGTCGTGTCAACAGAGGGCGCTATCCGGTATAGCCAAACAAATTAACGCGATGAACGATCACAAGCTAAAATACTACTCAAGCTAACTCGGTATAGGGAACGTGCACCACGTCAGCTCTGCCATCTAGTAGCAAAAATTCGAAAAAAAATCCCTACAAAATATTGACATTGATATTCCTGTGCTGTCATCTACATATAGTTCATGGATGCTCCCTATGTGGTATTGTGCAAGGCGTCGCTTCGCTACTGGATGACAGAGTGCTATCCAGTAGCGTACATTCAACATTTATCGTAAAAATAAACACATTGACAATTATGTGCTGCCAATAGCACCAATATGCCAATAGAGAGCGTGTGCATTTATATGATAAAAAATTCTTAATTTACAACACTCGATGGCAGTCTACGCTGTGAATTTTACTATAAAAGGAGTATAGAGGAACTATAGGCAGCACAGAAGCGTCAATGTCAATTATTTATACGGAAAACGTAAGTAATTCGCAACACTAGATGGCAGTCTTCGCCGTGCACGTTCTTTATACGGCTACAAGTGCAGGCAGTGGGCAGTAGGTACCTATAGCACGTGAGCTGTATGCAGACAGACAGAACCGCGCGCAGCAGCGCACGCGCAGCCGCTGACAGCTTGCCGCCGCAGCGCCCACTAGCGGGTTAGTTACACCATGTTAGTGGCTGATGCCTAGTCATGTTATCAAGGATATTACACAGATGTTATAATGCACTTAACCTTCCTACACTCGCGCTAAATTTTGTGAAACATAACCCCAAAGTTTGGGACGCAGTTAATAATAAATGATTTATCTTGTTCACGATATTCCCCAGTTTCGGAAAAAAACGATTTTACCATATTTTTTTTGAAAAAATATGTAAGAGTTCCAAACTTTCGGTCTATGAATCTGTGAACCTTGCGCGGGTATAGGTATCACAAAATTTGGCGCGACTATAGGAAGGTAAAGGAGTCAACGAGAACGCAAACGACCGTGTTAAGTCGATGGAGAAATTCAGTACATCAATACAGACGTCCCACAGGAGTCAGTCGTAAATAGTATCGTCAAAAAATCGGTCACCGAAATATAAAATAATATAATCGGTTGTTTGCGTCCTCCGTACAGCAGGATGACAATCAAACTGCAGCGGTTTACCTCCCCACGTGACGAAACGATTACGTTAATGATAGTTAAAATGACGAAAAATATGTCCCTAACATTAAATTAACCAATAATGAAATGTTTATCGGTTAATGGTTTTAGTTAACGACAGGTTAGAAAATTATTTTAGTTATTTTTTAATTCTTTATATTTTACGCCGGTTACAATTAAAATACAAAACAGTACAATTAGTAGTTTCGAGCCTTTTCAGGGAAATCGTCGTAAGCGACAATTTGCACGTTTTACAGGAAAGGGTTTTTCTTTTCTAATTAAAAAGTATTTATGTATGATATCTATAACTAACTGTACAACTACTGATCAGAATAGTTGCAATAATTTTAGAAGAAAAACTAAAAATTGTCGCTTGCGATGTTTTTCTTGGGGCGGCTGGATATTATGCAGTCCAGTCATATTAGGGGTTTCGCCGCGGACTGAGAGATAATAAGCTAGAAACTCGTATACACCTACATTTTGGCGTTCTAAAAATTGTCTCGAAAGTCTTATAAAATCTCATATCTGCGTCGTAAGTTATTTAAGGTCAAAAGTCATAAGACATTCAAGTCAAAAGTCACAAAAATCGTATTTTCGCTATTATCTCGGTTTTTACAGCTCAAATGATGTTAAAATCCATATAAAAGAAAAGGGATCTAAAGAAAAGGGGTCAACCTTGCAATAAGAGATCTTATTGCGAGGTTGAACCCTAATCTTTACTTCTGGTCATAAGGTGAAGGGAAGGTGGACTTACTCCTTGACGGTGATGGTGTGTGGTGGGGAGTGCGCGATGCGTACGCTGGCGGGCGGCACCTCCACCACGTGGATGGAGTGCGACACCGCGCGCACCGAGCTGCCATAGCAGCCGCCGCTGTACACACAGACAAACAATCAATTGAAAATCTGCAGTCTCTCTGTCTAGAAACCCGGCGCTCGCTGTTAACTGTGGCAGGACATTTTTCCCTATCTACTAACATTTATCACCAAGCGAGCATCGTCCCGCAGCGTCTAAACTTCCGTGTTCCATTTGGAAGTCACTGAACCGCCCCAAAACCGAAAAAAGAAGGTGCTACTTTTACCTCGCAAACTGAGACTAATTTGACGTATCAACAGCAGGGTGTGGATGTGAAGCCGAGTCACAAACTTTGCCCTACCTCCTATCCTACCCTCTCTGCCCCAAAAAATGCTGCCAAAGTGAATGAAATAAAATCAAAGCTACTGACGTGCCAGTATCATGAAGAAGAACCTCGGAAAGCGTTCATTAACCTCAAGCTTCTGTAAGTGAGAAGCCACTCATGAGAACACACAAACGTACCAGTACAAGTTGGAGCGCTCGAGCAGCGCGTAGGGCTCGCCGTCCTCGATGTGCGCGGCGCACGCCACGCACGCGAAGCACTCCGGGTGGAAGCGGTGCTCGCCCGCCGCCATCACCGGCCCTGTGATCACCTGGTGGCAACAGTGGTGATATTACGTACCACAACCACACCACAACGACAACACGTCGGCGGGCACTAATTTCCATGACAATTATTTGATTTATTCACATTTTGCTGCCTAAGGGGCCGTTCAAGTATTACGTAAGCAGAATTTTATTCATTTTTATAGTTTTTACTCGCGCGAGACCTATTTCCCCCACTTTTGTTATTTCTTACTAATTTTCTGCTAAATATCTCTTACATTGGGCACGCCAATGTAAGAGATATTTAGCATCTAGGTAATTTGTAACAGAAAAAATCACACAAACTTTTCTTTTTTTTTGACCTACGATATCGACTTCAGTATGAATTTCGGGTTCCAATAAAGAGTTAAATTAATAGCAACTAGTTTATTGTTTTGTCCATTAAATTACCAACTCAAGATATTTTGGTAGCACTCATGGACACATTATTATTTTTTATGAAAAAATGGTACTGGTACCAATAAAGGTTCGCCATCCCTGATATAAGTAAAGCAACCCACACCGGCTTCGCACAGGTAGCAGACCAGATAGTATCTGCTAGCCGTGCGAAGTTGAGGCGGGTAGCTAGTAGTAGATACGTAGGCTGGTACGTGTTCAGCTTACCTGTGCACATTGCTGGCAGCTCTCGCCGTAGCGCGCCCAGTAGTCGTTCTGGCAGAACAGCAGGCCCGCCTTCTCGAAGTACCACGTCGACAGCTGAGCGTCGCATACTGAGCACCTGAGCATCACAGACGAAACAACGTCAGTTGGGCAGCAGTCCTGACTGAGGAACTGTGGTGGTGGCAATAACGATTTTATACAATCGCGTCATGCACCAACATCATTATATGCCTAGTCGTTTCCCAACTATATTGGGGTCGGCTTCCGGTCAAACTGGATTCAGCTGAATACCAGTATTTTACATGGAACGACTGCTCCACAACCCAGTAACTGGGTAACACGCTAGTTCTTGGCAAGACAAGTGTCAGATTTTCTGGGTTCTGACAATCCGTAACAACTACCAAAGATCTACAAATGACAGTCGGGACCAACACCACAGCGCAAGCACTATCGGTACACATGGGTAGCAAGTATTCTGTTACTAATTATGCCGTGCAAACAATCCCAGTCTAACCTTTTGTAGCCTTCATCAAGGAATTATCTACAACTTAAAATTTTCAACTCAACTTTGCCTGCTTTTTGTCGGATGAGAAGTCATCAAATGACTCCTCCCGCTCTGGGCGGAGCGGGAGGGAGTGTCAGACTCTTACTGACTAAAACCCATCCGTGTTCCTACTAATGCCCTTTGCGTCACAGGGTCGCGGTGACTGTTTCGAACAATTCCGCAACCCTGGTATGCGAGATATACCTGGCAGCCGAAAATTATACGCCAAGTCGATAGTCAACTTATGCAGATTATGTTGATACTGGAAAAGCAAAATTACTTAACCGCCATTTTGGGCATTTGGCGGTTAAGTAATTTTGCCTTTTCATGTGAAAAACAAGTACCTATAGATCTTTGACAAATCTTCTGCCTAGCCTTTTCCCAACTATATTGGAGTCGGCTCCCAGTCAAACCGGATTCAGCTGAATATCAGTATTTTACGTGGAGCGGCTGCCTACCAGACCTGCATAACCCATTAACTGGGTAATATGGCAGTTCTTGGCAAGACTGGTGTCAGATTTACCGGCTTCTGACAATCCGTAACGACTGCCCAAGATGTACAAACGACAGCCTATAATGACAGCAGATAGATCTTTGACTATCCTAGGATATTCTCGAAAACTAAGAACATTTTCGCAGACGAAACCAGAATACCTATTGTTTTATCTACGACGTCTGCGAAACAGATAAAAAAACATAGAACTTTTGGGGAAACTTGGCACCTTATTTCTCGTTCAAGGCAAGCAAGCAATGATAGAGGTCATTGCTTGCTTTGATAGAAAAAGTAAAAAAATAATTTGGCAAGTGTTCGCGAAAGAAAATATCGAATAGCTTGGAAAACTTATTTGTTGGCATCACATTCAAGTTCATGAAGCGAGGCGACTGCCAAAATACTTATTGAGTACTTGTTTGTCTTGAACTAAATGAACGAAAGGTAGATGACCGTTTCATAACATAACATTAGGCTTGTAATACCTACACGAAGGGTCAAGCAGAGGTCTGATTACTATATCTATCATCAAGTTATTGCAAACGCCGTAACTATATAATAAATCGCGTGAGATCGTAAACTATCGCAAATAATTTATTACTACTTTTCTTACTATGCGTTCATTTCAATAAGACACGGATCACGGATATGTGTACTTACCTATTTGGTAGCGATAATAATATCGTCAGATTCACGGCAAACTTACGAATCTGCAGTTTTAGTGAAATCGTTATTTTGATGAAAAAATTAGTTGTCTGTAAAGTCGGACGATAATTTTACGTGATAACGTCATAAGAAATTGAATTCTTAACAAACAAGCCGAACGATTGGGCCGATCGTGCCACTCTATCGCTTGTTCCGCGCTCTCGCTCTCGGAACGTGACACTTTTACGTGCGTGCAGCCGGCGTTCATCGATTTATAAGACGTTTTCACGTCAAAACTGTAAGTATTTAATGTGAAAGTATCTAAAACGCAGAATGGAACAATCTGAATTCTGCAAACACATTAGATACAGATTTTTATCTAAATATCGATTTCACGAAAACTGCAAACTTAACAGACAGTTGTGTTGCTGGGGAGTTTGTTGGCCACTTCTTCTTCCCAGCTAAAACACTAGGAAGTGGTGACGGGCTGGGCGATTTGGACAAGACCAAATTTTTACGTTTGTATTGCAAAGCAGTAGATATTTTTTTTTAGACTGTTGTTAAAAATGATGAGTAAAATGGTTTCATTTCAACGATTACGAGGTGATTTGTTGTTTTTATTTTCTTATTGTGTGGTACCGATACATAAATTCTGGCTAAACCAAATTACTTATCATATCATGTAGATTACTACCTATTTTTTTCAGATGCAATTTCTCAGTAAATGCCGACGAAAAGTTGCTTCATCTGCACGCTATTTTTAAGCATTTCTCGAGAGAGCAGCCTTAAACTTGAACCTTCGTAAAATGAAAACGAAAATATCCAATTAAAACCATCATAGCATTTGCTAGTCTTTCTACGTGGCTAATCCGGCACTGGATCCGCTATTTGATGCTATATGGGGCCTTGAAACCTTTATATGGAAGCTAGCTTATTGCTATCAAATCCAAGCTGTTAACTTACTTTTGGCAAGTTCGTACCTATGTGTGAATATTAATCCTAGTTATATGCTTGAACATTGCCAAAATATCTACGAGAATGTAAGCTTTAACCAATCGGTCGACAGCTAGTCTATTAAGCATTAGTTTTATGGGAAGCCATAATGATACGACCCCATAATTCTCTGGAGCATGTCGTGATTGCTATGACGTCAGCACGTAACTATGTGTGCGTGTGTGAGTAAAACCGGTCAAATACGAGTCGGACGGAATACGAAAGTTTCTAAGCTAAATAAGCACCGTCTGGTGACAGTAACGGATAACCTTTTTTTTCTATACTTTTTGACATAAGTGAACGTTTACGTTAACGAGATCGAGAACGTTAAGCCCTCAGAATCGCTCCTTGAGGATTTTCATGATTCTTCATGACTCTTGGTCAACTGCGAGTAATCTATAGGTTTTGCGAGTGTATAAATATGCAGCATTGCGATACCCTGGTACGTAAGATTCGTACTTGAACTATTTTTATGATTGAGCGAATATAAACGCGGGAAACGCCGTTTCTTGTTCCGTTTTTCATTTGATTTGTTTTTGACGTGATAACATCTTATAAATCGAAGAACGCCGGCTGCACGCATGAAAAAGTGTCACGTTCCGCCTGAGCCGAGCGGGCAAGCGAGAGCGCGGAACAAGCGATAGAGAGGCACGATCGGCCTAAGCGTTCGGCTTGTTTGTTAAGAATTCAATTGTTTTCTTATGACGTTATCACGTAAAATTATCGTCCGTAAACCAACTTCCCAGCAACCAATTTTTTTGTTATTTTACTTATTGTAGTTATTGCGTGTACATATTCGATGAAGGTTACAAGTGTCTACCTATTATAAAATGAAGGACGGATGAGGACAGAAAACAAAGGCTTAGTAATAATAATGTCCCGGTTTTCATCCTATAGGTATGGAACCCTAATAAAACCCATACAGAAGGTAGTAAAGGACCGCCTATAACCTCTGGCAGGGGAACCCCTTAAAGTACTGCACGCTATTACATCACAAAGCTATCAAATTACTCACAGGAATGTATACTAAGAAATAAAGAATGTTTGTTTGTGGCATAACTTTCAAAGATGTTTCATTGTTTGTATAAATGCTATTTTAGATGGGTGACACACAGGTCAGGTCCTTTTATAAATAGCTGTAAAAAAACATGTTTTCACTTTCATTATCATCACTACATATTATTATAAAAACAAAGTCCTCCACCGCGTCTGTCTGTCTGTTCGCGATTAACTCAAAAACTACTGCACCGATTTTCATGCTGTTTCACCAATGGATAGAGTGATTTTCGAGAAGGTTTTAGTATACAATTTGTCAAGTTTTAGCGGAGCAGACGAAGTTGCGCGGGTCAACTGGTATTATGATATTTGCTGGAGGTGTCAGAGGTATCCACGCGGGCGAGGCCGCGGGCATCAGTTAGTTATTTATATTTTGTAGATGGGACTCTTACTGGCAAAAACCCACCCATGTTCCAACCTAAGGAAGGCACAAACTTGAGCGGAAAAATGCGCTGAAACTACGTTAGTCAAACCTAACTAAATGTATAGAAAAAATAATCATTTTGAATAAAACACTACTGCTGCATTAAATATAGAGTTGTATAAATACATCAATTGTGATTCAGTTTTCCTGTTATTTAAATATTAATATTCCTCTGTAATCAAAATAAAATATATATGACGCATTTTGTTTGCACAGTAAAAAAATCACTACGTTGCTTTCTCATGCAAAGTAACCAGATGAACTTGTATGTTTTACCCGTTCCCGTAAGAATCTCGGGAAATCCTCTCTTAGTGCTCCCCTACACTCCCCAAGGAACCTACATGATAAATTTCAGTTTTCTACAACCAGTAGTTTCGGCTGTGCGTTGTCTGTCAGTCACTCAGTCACCATGAACAGAAGAGTTTTATATTATGTTTTATTGGCATTCTTATAAGTGTTGGTTAGGTGAACACTACGTTAAGGCTATCTCAATTTACTTTGGAACGCAAATGAAATTATTTATTCCTATGACTTTTGGTGATGAACTTGTACAAAGTATTATTAAAATACTAGCTGATCCGCGCAAATTCGTCTGCGTCACATTTTTCATTTGCTCGATAAATGGACTATCCAGCACTTTAAGATTTTTCAATTCGAAAAGGAATAGCCTGAGATTTGCGCGTTCAAGTAAAAAATTAAACAAACAAACTCTCCAGCTTTATAATATTGGTATAGATAACAAAGTTCTCGAAAATCTTCCTATTGGGCAACCTTTAGGTACACTTTATACTTCTTTAAAAAGAGATTTAATACATAAATAAACAATTGATTAAAAAGATTATTTTTAAAGTATATTCCTGCCTTTGGCCATACAACAACAAGAGATAGCAAGAACCACATTTTTGCTTTTCAGAACTACTTTTTAGGGTTCCGAAAAAAAAGGAACCCTTATAGGATCACTCGGGTGTCTGTCTGTCTGTCCGTTTGTCACAGCCAGTTTTCTCCGGATCCACTGGACCGATTCTATTGAAATTTGATACACATAAGGACTTCTATGACCCAAATACGGACGCGATACGTAACTTATTTAATTTTTAGTATGGGGGTCACATTTGGGGGCCAAACTAGAAAAAAAAAACAGATTTTTGAACAATATCGTGTGACATATCAAATGAAAGGGCTTACTGTGAGGGTTTTAATCATATTTTTTTCATAATTTTAAAATAAATGGTTTTGAAGTTATTCAAGAAATTAGACGAAAAATGACCATTACCCCTTATCTCCGAAACTACTGAGCCTAAAAATTAAAAAAAAAATGGAAATAATAGATCTTTATCTAAAGATTACAGGAAAACCTATTAGAAGTCTGTAGTGTTAAAATAACATGTAACAAAAATAAATTCGTTCGGAACCCTTTGCAAGCGAGTCCGACTCGCACTTGGCCAGTTTTTTTAGTTATCAACCCAAAGAAATAGATAGTTTTACTTCTAAGCAGTTTTCAGGGTAAATAAACATATCTTACCGAAAGCAGTCTTTATGCCAGTCCTGGTTGAGTGCGGACACATAGTCGTCATCACCAATGTCGTTCAAGCACCCCGCACAGCTGAGGGACTCTGGAAGACATTATTTGATTATATGTTTATGTATGTCTCTCTATTAATATTATATATGATGTTTGTACACTGACCCCCCTAAATGTAACTTCTTTAGTTCAGTCCATCCAAAGGTTGTCTGTAAGAGATTGCCCTGTGCGATAAGACTGCCCATTGTGCACTAGTTTTCATAAGCGTTTTTCCTGTGCTTGTTTTGAGGTGTACAATAAAGTATATAATAAATAAATTATCATTATTCCTACCAACCAACAAACAATGGGTAATTGGTAGCTATGAAATACTTTTTAAGGCAGGGTCTACCTGATCTAGATAAAATGAACAAAAAACTATTTTTTTTATTTATATAATAGTGTGTAATGAACTAAAGAGTATCCTTAATACACATTACTACACACTTTAGCTACATTTTTATTTATGAGTCAACATTAAATCAATTATTGATTTAATGTTGACTCATAAATAATAATGTCAAATTTTTTTATAACCTTAGATCAAAGTATCCTACTCAGTTTGTGACATTTTAAATATTTTAGTGATTTTAATACTTTATAAAACCTCTGATATTGATTAATTATTGATTCTAGACTCCAGGAACTATTTTTTTTAGAGCAAGTAAGTAAAGTAATACACTTAAATAGTTTGATTATTACAATATTCTATTGATAAATGAAATTGGGACTGTTTAGAAAGACTTCTCAACAAGAACTGTGTTGTAAGGACTTATTTAACATTCGGCGGCGACCTCTCGCGTCCGGCCCTGGTCCAATCCATGGTCCGGAGCGAGGAGGCATGGGAAGCGGTCACCTCCTTCTGCGAAGCAGTAATGCTAGCAAAGGAGGAGGCCGAACGCGTGAGAGAGAGGGAAACCTCACGCCCCAGCCGCCGCAACAGAAGAAGACGCCCCGGGCGTCGGGAGTCGCAGGGCGATTCTCGGCCACCGTAGGCGCGGGTCTGTGGACGGCGAGCATTGGGTGGTTCGCCGTCCGATCAGAACCAGTCCTGGGTCGACGGCGCGCTGTGTTCCACGCGCGCCTCAAAGAGCTGTCAGCATGGAAGATGGGGCCCGCTAGGGCCAGTGCCTGCCGGGGTTGTGGAAACTGTTCGAAAGAGACACCGCGGCCCTGGAACGCAAAGGGCATTGGGAGGAACACGGATGGGTTTTAGTCAGTAAGAGTCTGACACTCCCTCCTGCGTCACCCAGAGCGGGAGGAGTCATTTGATGATTTCCCATCCTTAAAAAAAAAAAAAAAAAAAAAAGGACTTATTTAACATTAAGAGAAATAAGTAAATAATTTATTCTTGTGTTTAAAAAAATTGCTTCTATGGTGGAACTTTAACAATTAGATCAATGTTTTACAACTTTATGAATATAACATTTTAGAGGCCTCGCCAGGGCTTTGTTGATGCAAATAACCAGTTTTATAGTCATGTTAATTGTTATTTGTGGTTTACTGAATAAATTAATTGGCTACCTGAGTCACAGATCATAATCTATTGGATTATTGTAAACCACTATTTTTCGTAAATGGTATAATTTGAATGTCAAATACCTTTCTAATGCATTGGTTATAAAGAGGTAAAATATATATTATGATTTATCCTTCAACTTAGAACTACGACGCGGAAGTAAACATAGCTATTTGAAACTAGCTGAAGCTATTTCAAAATAACTTTTAAGATCTATCTGTAGATTTTTTCGATATAAATTCATCACAAACTGATCAGCAGCAAGTTAGACTTAAGTTACAAAAGGCGAGGCGCAGGACAAACAAAAGATATATCACGATAACTTACAAGAATCGCCCACACATTCTTATGACAAGTTCTGCACCCAAAACATGACTAAATATTTAGTTAATACATTTAAAAAGTAGTTATATCGGGCACCAAAACTTACCTTTAGTATTCGGTCCCTCCATTTCATTTCAAAAAGGAATGTTTATTCATAAATTGCACGATAAATCGCAAAAGTTACATACTTGAGATTCCAATACTTGAGAATGACGTAAAAGACAAGATGACACAACGGACGGATGTTGCTAGCTTTAAAACCAATGATGAAGTTAGGAAAAAAGAAACAATTCGGTTCAATGGATGGATGTTTTTTATTCAGTTATGGTTCTTGCAGTTTATGTGATAACAAAAGTACTGTACAAATTTTATTCTAGATGTAGTTCAATTTATTTTTCGATTGTGTATCCTTGATCGTTTATACTTTCATCGTTTCATTGTTAAAACAAGAGACTAATGTGGTAACACCACTACTGTTTCGATTAGGTTTTATTACGCAAACAAAGGTCAAACATTTAAAAAGTAAATAAACAAAAACTATAAATAAACTTTAATTTGTTTAAAAATTTAATGATGATGATGGAGTTTCTTAATCTGTTTTTGCTTTTCTTTTTCTACTTGCTTCTTGATGTACTTGTTGAACCTGACCTTGACTTTGACTTTCACTTCAAGTCGTTTAAGAAGATCCTTCATTTCATCGTCTTCTGATTCTGAGCTGTCCGAGTCGTCTTCTTCGGACTCTTCTGGTTCAGGCTCATCTTCTTCAGAATCCTCTGGAGGTGCAGTTGTGCTCTCCTCACTGCTATCTTCTTCAGACTCTTCGGGGGGAGCAGTAGTAGGGGGAGCGCTTGTGGTGGTAAACTCTTCGCTACTGTCTTCATCAGAGTCCACTGGTGGCGTAGTAGTAACTTCTACACTGTCATCATCTTCTTGTAGATTTTCGAAGTCAATGCCAGTTATTTCTTCGAACCATGATAGGTAAGGTCCGGGACGGATGAAACCTGGGTAAAGTATGTATAATTAGTAAATGTTAGCTTTGTCAATGGTAACGGTGAGATTTGAGAACAAACAATCAGGTATAAAATAAACAAAAACATTACCCGCAGGCAAGCCAGAGTGGCAGCCGAAGTCTCCGCCAGCGACGAACGAAGTAACTCCGACAAGGGTCGGGACGCCGTCGGAGCCAACATGCACCAGTGGGCCACCGCTGTCGCCCTGGTAACACAAAAAGTAATAAGGTTAACTTTAAGACGACGGAGCCGAGACTTATAAATACTTTCAGAATCAGAAGATTATGTCCCACTTTAACTATCACCCAATAACATGACTTATATGTTTAATTTTGACGAATCAATGTAATTTTACCAGATGTTGCTAGACAAATTAGTTACCGCACCTTTCATTCAGAAAAAAAGATGGACATTCAACTTACCTGGCAAGTAGACTGTGAGGTGACGTTGTAGAATCGCGCGCAGATGGTGGTGTCGATGATGATACCGCTCACAAATGTTCTGCCACACGACTCGTTGGAGATCGCGCGGAGGTACACCCATCGCAGCACCTCGGTGACGGAACCTAGAATATTATGAGAGTTCAGTTAGACCGAGAATAGGTAGGCTGTGTTTCAGTAGCAGCTTGAAGAAGACCTAATGGCATGTGTTTGTTCGACACTTCGAGTGATGCGATTTTTTAGTGCCGGAAAAACGCACAACTCCTTTGGGATAGGTCATGAGGTAGAAGAATAGTATTTAAATACTGTGTATTGTAAATTTTATTGTAATATACATTCCGTAGCATACTATAGTATAGTATAAATACATTCAAGTTCTTCCAAGTTCAGACAGATGTATTGCTGAAGAGATTGTTGCGCTTCTTCTTCTAACTAAAACACTTGGAACTGGTGACGGGCGGGCTTTTTGGGGGACTCTTGACTATTTAAATAAATGACTTTTGGATTGATTTGAATACCTTACTTTACGATAGGAGTTGTATCTGCAATATTTCTCGTGCAATGCTTTATCATCCTGTTGTTGTTTTTCCTATCTACAAAGTTTACGCCACTGTTTTTTCGATCTAGATTTTTTATTTGCGTATTATCATAATGAAATCTTAATTCAGTTTACTAGTAATCTTGATCAGTTACTGTTCTTCCTACCGAACTTGTGATTAATGAGTCGCGCGAGGCGGAAGATTATTATCGCTGCATGGCAGTTACTGATAGCATCATCGATGTATTTTCTATATTTGCCCCTGACGTGTTCAATGACGTCATAAAAAACAAGAAAACAAAGCACCTAATCAGCCCCGCCACTACCTTTCTGCTTTCTGACAGTCTGCCTGGAGTTATATGTATATTTACCACGACATGGACTAATACAGGAGATGAAAAAGAACCTTTTTGGTAACTACACGTACAACTTATTCCTAGCATATAGTACAACAGTAGGTACGACTGTTAGACATCCACCAATACCGGTCTACTATTTCAGGGAGAGAAGGTATACCTATACTGAGGAAAACTTTAAGATACTAAATATAGGAGATACTGACCTAAAGTCCAAGTCCTGCCGTGTCCACTAGCGTAGACCTGTTGTCCGTCGTAGTCGCGGTACGCGTCAGCACGCGACTGCACGCGGATCGCCTTTAACAGTCCTGGGAGAAGTCACGGAAGAATTTCTAAGTAAACACGTTATAAAAAAGTAAGAGGAATTTTCTACAATCAGGTGTCCATCATAGGTATAAGCCTCAAAGCTGCCTGTATTCTGTTCGTGTCGATTGACTCCACAAATTCTGTTCGACCAGCATGTGGATACTTGGACCGCTATGCCATCGGCCACGTTCAGGGCCTGGAAGGTAAACGTGGTTAAGCATAAAGGGTACTCAAGTAGCTTGGGTATATCCTGCGAAGGTACTCCACACTGCGGCCTAAGCCTGTACACCTGCTGCCTGTGATGAAGATACTGATGAACAAGCGAAAGAAGTTATAAGAAGAATACTCACGGCTGTAAACGAAGGGGCGCGGCACCTTCACAAGTGAAATGTCGTGAGGTTGCACAACGAGAGGCAGATCGTTGTTATACAGCGGATGGTTGTAGTACTCTGTGGTCTCGAAGATGTACTCCGGGTCGGTGAGGGACACCACACCTCCGCGGACCACGACTGTTAGGCGGCTGAGGAGGAAATTTAGGGTGTAAAAAACACAAAAGATATTATTTTGAGAAAGTCAACTACTTTTACTTACACTAGAAATACCTACATTGCACCTATCTGGCAATGTGACTTAGTCATTGCTTAGGCATTTACATTATGTTATAATATCCTGCTCGTAAGGAAATAGTTCAAAGCATAACATATGTTTTTGTTGATGACCTCTTGCTCTTAGTCATTAAGACAAATTTTGTTCTTAATGACTAAGAGCAAGAATTCATGAACAAAAACATTGTACCATTCACACTATTACATCTTCTTTAAAGGCAAAAGCACCCAATGTAGTCAATCCTTACCCAGCAGTACAATGAGCAGCAGTGATGACCCATTCCTTAGACACGATGGAGCCTCCACAGCCGCTCACGCCGCCGATGGGGCTCACCATACGAAGGGCCGCATGATGAGGGTGCTGGCCTGGCTGCGCCTCCCAGCCGGACACGATACGTGAGCCGGAGTGCGAGGACACTAGCGCCTCGGATTCTAGGGAACACAATGAACTCGGTATGATTAAGTTGTTTAGGCGACATAGACTAGGAAAATGCCATGCCTGCTATATCTACCAAGCACAAATAGGTAGTTACTGGGACTTACCGCGTTTGATTACATTTTCGATGAAGTCTGGTTCCACGTTTTTGTAACGTGCGGATACCTAGAAAGTGTGAGGGCTTGGTTAGATTAAGCAGTTCTATGTATGTTCAAGGTTGTAACTCCACGGCTAGAAGCACTTTATTGCCCAGGCTGCGAATTGAACTTTGAAAGTCAGGATTTTCTTGCAAAAAAGGAATATGTAACAAGTAGGAATTGAGGGCAAAACAAGTTTATGCTGTAGGAGTTAAGGTATATCCATCCTTTACTCCTGTGGTGGAAGGTGGAAGGTGATATTGTGACAAGTTTACCTGAAGAACAGTCACCAGTAACAGAAGCAAGCCCGATTTCATTAGCATCTTAGATACTACTGATGATTGCAGAAAACGCGGCTACCATATTAACTTCCACTTAGGATTAGAAGCTCCAATCACAGTCATTATTGAGATAAGTATCAATTAATTATGACGATAAGATTTAGATTAATTAATTGGACTTCTGTTAACATTTACCGACAATTCGAAACGTCGATAGTCATCTTTTACTTATCAATTTAGTTTTAAACGATTTGAGAATACAGTCACCAGAAACATCGAACTACTGCAAAAAAAGGAATCCAACCGAGTACCTAGATAGATAGGTGGGTAGGTATTTAATATAAATCATCATCTTCCTGCCCTTATATTTTGTTACTTGGGGTCGGCGCAACGTTTAATTTAAAATATATTTTGGAAATATCAAGCATTTTTTTGGACAGCAGAACTTTCGTAGGCTTACGATTAAGTATAACTCATCACTTAGAATAGTGAACACGAAGTCTTTTCACTGTAACAATTTCACTGTGTTCCGACTAGCCAAATGACTTGACATGGGCTCAAAATGTTATTTTAAAATCAACCTTAAATGCTTTTTACGACTTTAGCTCAAGTGTTCCTCAGGGGTTTAACTTAGGTCCCTTGCACCATTTAACATTCTAACAATATTCTGTCAGGTTTATATAGCCGCCCTTTTTGAGTGATTCTTTTGCGTTGTATGTCTAGTATGTTATGATACTATAATATAGTACCTTTTGCGTACCTAGAGTATATTTTATTCATGACACTTAGGTATTGAGATATTTTAAAATTTCTTGCAATAATGGTTCTGCTACCTCCCAGGTTTGTCCCAATAGAACATTTACAATCCCCATGAAGTGTCCCTAATGAAGATCATTATCAGTACTATCAGCCAATAAGATCTTCGATATTTCCGTTTTTTCTGTCAGTACACGATATATTGTTATTTCGTCGCCGCCCTGATTATTTCAGTGAGAAAAAGGTGTAAATAAATAATGGAAAAACTAACGCTCGATAATAATATTGTAGGTAAACAGATATAATTCACTACAATCTATGATCAATATCAAATATTGCTATTTAGCTATGAACGTAGAGATTGATATCGTAAATGACCAATAATTTCCGTCAGGTGACTTTACCGCAAAACAGAGATTTCCCTGTATTGTGTCCAGAAGAGTTGTTATTTTATGCCATAGTTTAGGGGCTACCTTCAGATAAGTTAACTCCCAAGGGTAGAAAAATTGTTTACTCTCCTCTGCTTTCTATTACTGATTCTCTTCATTGTAGGATCCGAGGCACTTAAATCATTTCGGCTAGACTGGCTGGCTGGCGCGCAGTTCTTGTGATTCCCGCTGCTGGTTTCTGGCTCTCAAGAGGTTCAGCGATTGGGAATAGTGTGGTGGTCTAGCAAGATTCGTGACTGTTTTTATATCCTGACTATATTTTCCTGACTTGCATAGCTAGCTTATTAATTTAATTTTACTGGTACGCGTCATGCTTGGCCCAAATAAAATCTCTTTCTTTATTCCTTTACTGTTTTCTTTTTATCTAGTGAAAATCTGTTGATGATATAAATTTATAAAATTACTAGCCGACTCGGCAAACGTTGTTTTACAAAATAAAAAAAATAGCCCACCACCTATTCTCATACCTACCAAATATACACACAAAATTTCATGAAAATCGATCAAGCCGTTTCGAAGGAGTTCGGTAACAAACACCGCGACACGAGATTTTTATATATTGGAAGATAGATAGGTAGTTATATCCGTAAGTAGGTAGTTCTGTAGGTACAGACTCTAACACGTCAGTAAATCTCGTCTGTGTTGTGTGATACATTGCCATACATATCAATTTAAGTACCTACTTACCTGTACTTAGGTATCGATATACATTTTTTTCCTTATAGGATAACATTACGCCTGCCGGTTTTTGGCCAGGGGCAAGGCAGAGGTGTATCTAGTATCAACACCCACATTTTCCTCCTTAGGTACCTTTGTCAGCCTTTAGAACAGCCATACTCAATATTTTTACAAAACTGCCTAAAAATGGAGTGTTAAGTTTTTTCTTCCCGGGCCACATAGCGCTACTACAACAAATACTTACCTAACTACTATATTACTGATGGGCTGCAATGACCTGCAGTTAAAACTCGAATGGGACTCTTTGGCAGATGAACAGTTTTCAATAAATTTGCTACAGGTACAGGTTGGCATACGCCAACTTTTTTATCTGCTTGTGTATAGTTGTATAGTCTCAGCACGTCGCTAAGATTAAATCAGTAAGCCGAGATCAACCTAACGTCATTAGTTCCTTACTTTGATTTCTTCATTTAAAATGTCATAAATTTCTGTTTTAGCAGCCAACTTCCTCAAGGAAATACATAATATTTTTCTTGTGAAAAACAGAAACCGTACCTGACAAAAACAACTATGATGATATTATCTTCGATCCACTGAATGATAAAGCTAGAAATCAGAAGTCATGATAGATAAGTATCTAAACAATGTTTTTTAATTAATGGGAATACCGCGATTTTCATAATAAAGCGCCGTCTTACGTCATGTCATTTGCGTATGAATACCACGTTTGGTAAAGTGGTAGGCAGAAATAATTAATAGGTGCTTATAGCAAATAAACATTTTTTTTTTGCCGGGGTGGAAAATCCTCATGGATGTCCCTCGCCTGGGGTGGGCGAAGTGGTCTGTCAGACTCTTACTGACTAAAAACTACTCTGGTGTTCCTTCTCACACTTGGACCGAGGATCGTGAAAACTAGTGCGCCTTCCACGATCCCATCTGGAACAATACTCACCGCCGCCTCAAGGTCCTGCTGGATGGGGGGGCAGCGGACGACCCCGAGTCCACCGTCCCTCCGGACCTTTCTATGGGGCCTGGAAGAGGGCGTTGTCCGCCCTCCGCCGACGCCCGGTTCGCCTGCTGCGGCACGGGAGAGTGGCCATGGCCTCCCTCTCCCTCTCCGCAGCCTCCTTCTGCGAAATTACGACTTCACAGAAGGAGATCACCGCATCCCACGACTGGGCGCTCCTGACTATCGAACGAGCGACGGCCGGCAGCGACAAATCGGGTCCCACTTCGGATACGAGGGCACGGCGCTGCTCCTTCCATGCGACACACTCTGCCAGTGTTTGCTGCGCCGTGTCCTCCCGACAGTCGGTGAAGTGATGGCACCGAGCGTCCGGCTCCCTGTTTATGCGACACAGGTACTTCCCAAAGCAGCCATGCCCCGAGTGCACCTGCGTCGCCCGAATCGACAGGGAACCGTGCTTCCTCCCGAGCCATTCGCCGAGTACTGGTCGGATGGCCTCTACAGTGACGAGGCCGGCGGTTGGTCGCGAAAGCCTTTCCCGCCATTCCCTCAATTCAGTTGCCATGAAAACGGAAAAAATACTAGACTAATGTAAATAAATAACCATCAATTTGATGTTATTTTAGTAGGTAGATAGATACTCTAGTGCTAGGCTACATGACCATAAAGAAAAGCTTGGCGGACCGCTGGTCTAATCGTAGGAAACGGTACTGCTGAGCAAGAAATTCTAAATTCTGTTTCCGTTTTAGGCAGTGTCATTGCTATCCATCTGGAAATTCTCAGCAGTAGCCCTCAGCAGTCCGGATTGAACCCAGGTTCACATGACATGGGTTTTGAATATAACTGGCAAAATGTGTAGGTACTGTACCTACAACTTTGCCTAACCCGTCGGGAAATCCAGGCGTGATGTTAGGTTACATAGGCTTGTTTCACACGAACCACATCTATACCACGACCACACCACAACTAAAACACGTGGTTGAGCACTGATTTGTACGAAAATGCAAGGTTTAATTCACAGGAACAAAATTTTCAAAATGTAGGTGATACGGGCAACATCGCAATTACTAGCGACACGGCGCACTAACAGCCGGATACGATTTGTCTGTCTGCAAACACTAGCCACAACGCAACCAGGGCCCCAAGTCTGCTATTACAATAGTGTCAGAATGGTCTCATAATGATTTCATAATGGTCGACGTTGACAAGTTATGCCAGATTTATTTTATATTTGTTTTTAAATATTATTTATTAATTTGTCATTATGTACGAGATTACCATTCTATGCCATATCTTTCAATGGAGTGTCAGTGGTGGACCATTGGAAAGTAATAATGACGCTTTTATATTAGTAGATTACCAAACTTGTCAAAATCGACCATTATGAAATCATTATGAGACCATTCTGACACTATTGCAGACTTGGGGCCCAGATCGACATTTTGTAGTTTGTACCACAATGCCACTACAAGCAGCAGCGACTATTAACACGCTACCACTGCTTGGCCACATTTTCTCGTTGCGATGTATTGTGGCTGTGCTACTTATGAATTCTCTCTAACATAAAGGACGAACGTCAGTAACACCATTACAAACACATACATCGTCATCTCGAGTTCAAAATGTCCTTAATGCATCACACAAGAGTGACGTTATACGTGGGTTACTTCTAAAGCTTATTCAATGTGTTTAGGGTTCCGTACCTCAAAAGGAAAAAAACGGATTATAGGATCACTTTGTTGTCCGTACGTCTGTCTGTCAAGACCGTTTATCTCGGGAATGCGTGGAGGTATCGAGTTGAAATTAAAACCATATACTCGTCTACGGCCCCTTGCAGCTGCGAAAAAATCAAACTTCTAAGTAAACATAAAAAAAGATACGGTCTTTATGCCGCAAAAAAGTATATTTCGGGAATCAAATGGTTTTCCCGTTGACCTAGACCTGTTTGGCAAGTAATCCCGTCCTATACTACACATCGTAACTATACATTTGTAATTAAAACATAAAAAAGATAATTAAAGTCTTTATTTAAAGAAATTTGTAGCTAAAAATTGTACGGAACCCTCGGTTGGCGAGTCCGACTCGCACTTGGCCGGTTTTTATTCCAACACGTGTCTGCAACTTCCCTAGTCACGTCACCGTGGTGTCGTCACTATTACACACAAATATTGACATAGGCAGTGACTAAACCACAGCGTCGCTCTGACTCACATGCTTATGTGAAGAAACTATCGTACTGCGTCAGCTGTACGTGACTTGAAACATGTAGTACTGTAGTTCACTGATTTTAGTAAGTAACCACAAGCGTCGTCCTATTGAGGAAGTACGCACGAATCCACGCGGCGCTGGCCAGCTGGCAAGCACTCCAGCGCCCCGGCCCCACACCGTGTGATTTTAGTCAGTAAGTCTTGACAAACCCCAGGGCGGAGGGCATCCACGAGGATTTCCACAAGTTAAAATAGGCCGCCGATAGAGGGCGCCTTCCGGTTTTGCCATACGAATGAACGCGATGATCGCGTATTCGCGCGAATTTCGTTGTGTATTAGGATGACGCTTAAAGAAAGAAAGAACATTTGTTTATATTTAAGTAAAATAAAAATTCATTTATATAACACACTAATCAAAAACACAATAAAGGCACACAGTTATCTTTTTCAAGTTCCCATACACATATTTTGTCTGTACAAATATAAGGATAATTAATTTTAAAACAATAACCTTGTGACATCCTATCCTACTTAATATTATAAATGCGAAAGTTTGTGAGGATGGATGTTTGTTACTCTTTCACGTCAGAACGCCTGAATCGATCTTCATGCAATTTGGCACAGATGTAGATTATAGTCTGGAATAACACAAAGCTATATTTATATCCCAGGTGTATGTTTCCAAGGAATCACGCAGGCGAAGCCGCTGGCAGAAATTAGTTATGACATATAGGTAAAGTTCAGCGAAATGCCAGGTAATTAATATAATAATAATTTAATAATATCATTTATTTACAAAACAGGGCACATTTGCAATAAAATACCTTACACATTTTTTTTAAAGAACGCTGTTGCTGATTTCAAGTAGGAGTTGCCTGACTAGTTTTCAACTGAAACTCACGTTGAATGTACGGATGTAAATCAGCAGTGCGGTTCTATAATCCTCTCACCGTGTAAGCTCAGGTGAAGACAACATGAAGTCAGCTGTCAATCCATACAAACAAGATGGAATGACAGCTCAATTCATGCTCACTCCATCCAGGGCCGGCCTTAACCAAGTTCGCGCCCCGGGCGAGTAATGCATTTGGTGCCCTTTTATTTTGCAACTAGTTGACCCGCGCAACTTCGTCTACTCCGCTCCTATTGGTCTTAGCGTGGGGCTATCTAACACTGAAAGAATTTTTCAAATCGGACCAGTAGTTCCTGAGATTAGCGCGTTCAAGCAAACAAACAAACTCTTCAGCTTTATATATTAGTATAGATAGATGTAATTAAAAGTAAATCCTTTACACCCAACCCCAATAGCTTCACCCTCACCACCCATCAGTACTTTTATATTTATGTTGTTAAAAATTCACTAAAATTCGCTTATTATAAAATAAATAAAATTCTTACTTAACATTATAAATGCGAAAGTAACTCTGTCTATCTGTCGCGCTTTCACGCCAAAACTACTGAACTGATTTAAATGAATTTTGGTACACAGATAGCCTAGAGCCTGAGAAAGGACATAGGCTACTTTTTATCCCGGGAGTATGTTCCCTAGGGACCACACGGGCGAAGCCGCTGGCAGAAGCTAGTAAAAAATTAAAAGCCTTTTATTCCATGCATTTAGAAAATAATTTACAATATTGAATTTCAAATCACATGCTTAATTATTACTAATATTTTCCTTTGAAATATTACAGAAAACAGATTAAAAGAAAAAATAATCAATTCGGTTATATGTTTCTAATAGAAAAATTATAAAAAATTCTAATAGGTTTTCCTGTAACTTTTAGGTAAATATCTATTATCTCCATTTTTTCCAAAATTTTAGTCTCAGTAGTTTCGGAGATAAGGGGGGGGGGGAATAGTCATTTTTCATCTAATTTCTTGAATAACTTCAAAACCATTTATTTTAAAATTAAAAAAAAATTAATTAAAACCCTCACAGTAAGCCCTTTCATTTGATATGTGACACGATATTGTCCAAAAAACATTTTTTTAATTTTCTAGTTCGACCCCCAAAAGTGACCCCCCGACTAAAAAAAAAAAAAATTACGTAACGCGTCCGTGTTTGGGTCGTAGAAGTCCACATGTGTACCAAATTTCAACAGAATCAGTCCAGTGGATCCGGAGAAAACTGGCTGTGACAGACGGACAGACAGACAGACACCCGAGTGATCCTATAAGGGTTCCTTTTTTTTCGGAACCCTAAATTATAAAATTCGCTTATTAAAGAATGTTATTTCCCTTACTAGCTGACTCGGCAAAAGTTATTTTGCCAAAAAAAAAATTGCCTACCACCTATTCTTATACCTACCGAATATACACTAGCCACTAGGGCGCACAAAATAATCTGTTAGCATTTGGAAATATTGTTGGACCGGCTGAAGATTGTAAAAAACAATATTTGCATTGTATAGACTCAATTTATTTAGCAATGTATAATTTCATCCATTTTAACGGCACATGTGTGAGTACTGTGTACCTTAAACTTAAGCTATAGCTATCAGTTTTAGGTTTGTTTTTGACTTGAATGTACCCTGGCGGTTGGGAGTGTCATGCTCACACAAAAGTCTCCCTTCAAAATGGTTGAGCCGAATGGTGCTAGTGCATGCGTCATGTTCGTGAACGGGCGCTGTCAGTTGGGACTGGTAATTTCTTAGTTGCCATGGATTATTTTTTTAAATATTTCTTTGAATTGTTCCTTTTTTCCCGGACGCTTTTATCCTGCTCGTCTTTTACATCGTTCTCACATGTTTGTATAATTTCAACTTGATGTAAACAAAACTTTGTAACAATTTATTATTTTATAAAAGAGTGTCCGTGGAGTTTCTTGCACATTCTTCTCCATAGAGATCTACGCTTTGGAACGTGCAAATAGCTTCATCTTTTTGGACTGACCGACCTTGACAATTCAAAAGTGCCTGTAAATGGTTTATTTGAAATATACGATTTGATTTGATTTGACACACAAAATTTCATGAAAATCGGTGGAGCCGTTTCGGAAGAGTTCGGTAACGAACACCGTGACACGAGATTTTTATATATTAGAAGATATTGTTAGCAGAATACTCGGCGATATCTGGGAATATTATTCTTGAAGCTTTTAATAAAGTTTAAGATTTCGATAGGTGTTGCCTGAATGTTTTTGAGATTGTGTTGCCAACCTAAAACTTTCATCGCACAACAAATCACCATCATGTCTGAATTTTTCTTTGTATCGAAAGAAATAGGTACTCAAATTACGCACAGCGCCCTGCATATCCCAGCGCGGCGCCCTCCTGTTGCCGGCGCCCTCCAGTTGCCGGCGCTCCGGACGGCCGCCCGCGTCTCCCGGCCCTTTAAGCCGCTACAGACTCCACCTAAATTTATACCGTGAGATGTTGACATACACATATAGACCGGATGTTAAGTTCAAAAAGTATACAGAAAGGTTTTCAAATAAAACAAGATTTCAATATCGGATACATTTAATATAAAACAGTCATTGCAACAAGTTATCACATATACCGTCACGTTGACTAGCTGTGAACTGGGCGGCGACACACTGTAGTGTTACATTAATAATAAATTATCTTATAATGGCGACACTGTACGATGGCGCGTGACGTTTGCATAAAAACATATGTATCAGACAGGCGATACGAGGAGTCAGAGGCCAAGAAAAGTTTCACCAATCTTGCCATGCTATAGGGAACGTGTAAGGCGAAGACTGTGCCATCTAGTGTTAAGAATTCGGAAATTTTTCCTTGATTTTGACGCATCTGTGCTGCCACCTAAAGCTCCTACACGGTCCCTTTAGGGAAACATTCACATAGTAGACTGTGCCATCTAGTGTTGTGAATTCGGAACTTTTTCCTTATAAATACTTGACTGACATTGACACTTCTGTGCTGCCACCTATAGTTTCTGCACGCTCCCTATATGTAAAATACTGGTACTCAGCTCAATTCAGTTAAGCTTGAAACCGACCCCAATATAGATGGGAAAAGGGTATGCTGATGTTATTGCTTGTGCAATTTCAAACAATTTCTTAGATTTAATCAAAGATCTGACAAATGTGATCAACAAATAGCCCGTTACTACGTACTTTTTGTTAACTTAAAAACTAGCTTTTGCCCGCGACTTCGTACGCGCATATCCCGTTTGTTCCTGTTCCCGTAGGAATTTCGGGAAATCCTCTCTTAGTTCCCCTGCGGAGTATAAGGAAGCTAAATGCCAAATTTCTTAATAAGACTTATCCTAATATATAACTTCTACGAAGCAGTAGTTTCGGCTGTGCGTTGTCCGTCAGTCACTCAATCAGTCAGTAACGGAAGAATCAAGAAGTTATATATTAGGATAAGATTTATTACAGATGGGAGTGGGATTTGAAGATATCTGACAAATTGTAGGTGTCCTTTAGATGCACCTCTTCACCTTTCGGGAGTACGAGTGGTGTTTTGTTTTAAACTTGCAAACACAGGCGCCATCATACAGGGTCGCGGGTTTAGTTAAAACCTTGCAGCTAAAAGAGCGTGGAGAACGCCTTTTTGTAACAATCGATAAATATACTTAGGCTACACCAACAAATTCTAGCCAGAACGAAATCTCCACCAGTTAAATTAAAAAAAATATAGTACCTATATTACCTTTTATAAAAGTTTAAGATACAATATTTTAAATTTTTAATATTTTTTATTCGTTTTATTTTTTCTCGAAATTAAAAGCGTACGCATATTTTAGTCTCTGATAGTGTAGCCTAAGCTTAACAATAATATGTTACAATAGAAGTTAGTAAAGAGGCCGTTACTATTTCATAGTTTATTATTAAAAATTGTTCTACAATTTGTTTGTTTCTATTACACATTAGCGGTTACGACTACAATATCGATAATAATGACTGTTTTGTCTAAAACCTTTAGTACTTTGTTACAAATAACTTATAGCAAAACTCCATCACTCGCCCAGCTTGCCAGCCTAAACAATAAACTACATAATTAGATTTTTTTAACACTGGTAACACTAGTTTCGTACATATTGTACACACAACACTTCACGCATTGCTAGAAACGAAACAAAATCGATTAATTTCAAGTCACCATTTACTAAATTAGTGTTTTCATAATTTTAGCTGCAATATAGACTTAATTATAAAAAGCAATGGTTAATATTGACGGCCTGTTGCATCAAGACTATTATTTGTACATTATATTAAATATTTAAAACAAAATCTGGTGTCGAATAATGCGCCAGGTCGTCACTTTAAAAAAAATCAGATTCAAAGTTTTATTCAATCAGTATAAAATACGAGATTTTAAGAAGCACCCTTTTTATACACCATGAATATATTTTATATAAATTCGTCTATTCAGATTTCAAAACTAATATTTTAAAATTTGAAAGCGACACAGATCTACAGTGTGATGTTTAAAGTTCCGAATCGTGTTTCGATGCAGTAGGCCGCGTAAAAACCCTCAGCCACCATCTAAATAACCCTAAAACAATAATTTACTCTTTCTTACATTAGGCCTCAGCACCTATTTCATAGGCCTCTATAGGAACATAACATTCAGACTTGAACCATCACACAAACTTCAAATATTATTTCACTAAGTGCATCAAACCCTATTACATTTAAGCTCATTTATTTTAATATAAAAACCGTAATCTAGTATGGGTTACGTTAAACTTTTTGGTCGCAACGAAGACGATACAAAGTGAACGTTAAGACGATTTAGATAACGTTCAAATTCACATCTCCACTCACAAAAACATTTTGACGGGTGGTCAAAATTGGAACTAAAGTCGCCATCTTGTTTTTGCCACAGATAATGTAACAAATTTTGCAACAGCCTTAAGACTTGACATACAAAGCGTCAAAATACCCTTGTGGCACTGTAAGTGCATTTTGCGCAAATATTACAAACTACGCAAATTCTGAGCGACCAAGAAGTTTCCCGCAACTATAATGAATAACAGACAGACGTTATAGTAACGATGACTCTACGATGCAATTTACAGTTACTATTTATTTATTAGTATACAAGTAATAAATGCTGGTTAAATTATATCGAACTATTTAAATAATTTACGGCATTTCTTTTGCTTAAAAAACGTTGATTAGAAAAAATATCAAGATGCCTAAGTTCTAACAACTTTGTATTTCTGCAATATAAGAAGTAAATACGCATCAAAATGTTACAATAAAAAGTCTTATGTCTATTAAAAAATGCGATTAGTTAATAACTCTTTGTTTGAATAGCAGAGTTTAGAATATTGGAATGAATTTAATTTGGCATACCGGAAGTTGGGTAGTATCGGAAGAATTCAGTTCGTATCCACACACATACATACATAACAAATAAATTAAGCTACAGCTAGAAAACAATGAAAACAAAGCCACAACGCAATGTAAAACGAATTAAATTTTACCAAAGTAACCGAAAACCCAGCAAAGAAACAATTTAGTAACAATCCTAAAACCTTATTTACACGTTTCAAGTCTTGAGTTGACCCCGCCATCTCAAATCTTGTTAACAACCAATTTACCTAGTTACCTACTAGGCCTGCTGACGTTTACACGATGCAAATATCAAGATTGCTACCACCCCTTAACAATAACTCGACTAAAAAGTGGAAACGTGTAACCAGAACATTTAGTAAAAAATAGCCTCCACGCAATCAATATTATTTTTAACAGAGATTCATATTTTTGACAAATATTTATTGACGCAAAATCTTTGCGCGTCTACTTCTTATTTAATAACAATGACACATATTATTAGAGTTAATATTAACAGTTAACACTTCTATTTCTGTCAAACGTTCGGAGATAATAGAGACAATGCTTTTTCAACGTGTTTCACGCTTTTAGTGTTTTATGGTACAAATAGGCCTTAACAGTCGAATTAATCTCAGTTTTTTGAAAGCCCTTCTAGATTCTGATGCGTAATTGTACTATCACAGACATTTGCGGTGCACCACTTTTTGAACCGTATTCCTAAATAAGGTCGAAATGTGGTTCGCCGCAAATGTCCGCGATGGTACAGACGCAAGCACATTAAGCTACAACAATCTGTCGAATTCCTTTACTATAGTCCACGCCACGAGAAGCTATAAATTTTGTAAACACACATTCAATTGTTTCAAATGTTTGTTCCATGTGTCAGACGCGTTCCAGTACCACAAAACATTAGACGACAGCTCTTTATATCGATCAAATATAACCCTACTAAGTGAAAATGCTCGTTACTTCCGTATTACATGTATGTTACTTCGAGTTGATTGATTTTGGGATTATTTGTTGTCGCTACGTAGCTTAGTAGAAATTCTTTGTTTACAAAATTTATAGCTTCTCGTGACGGGGACTATAGATTTTCAACTTATCACTAACGCATTAGGTTCAAGGTTGATCGGGAAAATTTGACAGTTTCGGGCAGCTTGATGTGTCTGTACATTAAGCTAACATGAAATTTAGAAACAGATGTATGAATAGGCCTTGAGAAAATGGGGATTATTCGATAAATTCATGTGTTTTTTATTGATTTCATAAAGGTCATAATAGACCGTCTACATGATTCTGCTGAGACTCTACTAAAAGATTTGAGATATTCATCTATAGATTTTAATAAGAAATACAGAGAAGAGATTGTTTTCAAAAGTACATTATTGATTCATGTACGACCTTTTTACACAAACAGTTGGAACAGCCAGTTTTTTTATAGGCCTACGGAATCCGTATTTATTACAAAAATATTTTTATGAACTACCTACAAATTGGTGTTACGCTCTTACATTGTTTTCAGTAAGACGAAAAGATAGGTTTGTGCATGTATTTCTTAAATGTACAGTCAACAAAGCTATTGGGTATGTAGGCAGCTAACTTGCAACTACTTTTAAACAATGTTATGAGTGTGCTGAGTAGACAATTATTGTACACCACACTCGTACGTACGTCATAAGCTTAAAAAGTTATAATACACACATAAGCAATGAATATTGGGAGTGCAGTGTAAAAAATAATATTTTTGCCTGTATACCTAATAGCTTTGTTGACTGTACATCTCATAATTTTTTTGAGTTTTATTGAGAGTAGGCTTCTTAATTTCTTAGTCAGCAGTAAATCGGAAGTAATGTTTTGTTTTCTGAGCGAATACGACTAACTCTGAATGTACCTTATTATCAAAATGAAGTGTATAGCTACAGACATTTAGTAAATACAGTGCAAACAATCAATAACTAGCAGTAAGCTACACCTATGGACAATTACATACTGCTTGATTTTTTTTATTAGCAAAAAAATTAGCTGTCCACGCAAACAAAAAATGTATAGAGAACGTGAATAGCCAAGACTGCGCCATCTAGTGTTGGAAGTTCGGAACTTTTCCGTATTTGACATTGACACTTCTGTGCTGCCACCTATAGTTCCTGCACGCTCCCTATTGAACAGATGATTTTTATTTTCTTTTTCAAGAGTTGATTTTTGGACATAAATGGTGTCTTTAATAAGTAAAAGCCTGGTAAAATTTTGAATGGTGATAGAAAATCACGTTTTCTCTTGAGCAACGCAAATGATATCCTCTTTCTCTTTCAATGTTTGTTCGTGATTTGCGCCAATAACTGAACAAACATACTAGCCACGTAATATATAAATAAATAAACAGTTTTTTTTCATATAAAAGTAAACAGCTCCGTCAGATAATACAATAAATTCTGTTTTTTTAATATCTCAGAAACATGATTTTAACAGTTAAATATCGTGACATTAGGTAAGCTGATTGCGGGGGCGGATTTAGGGACACCTTAGCTCCCAGACGGTTCAAATAAAACGAGGAGTTGAGATTTTCTGAGAGACTATTCTTTTGGCGTACATAAGTAGGGGCACAAGTATTTTTAAATATTGTATTTCACTGATAAACAGAAATAATGTCAGAGAAAAGTATAATACAACTTGAGGGGCTTGGGTTCCTTGTCTATTGGGTTCCGTGCCTTCAGAAATAAACCCTGAATTCGCTCTTGCCTGCTACTATTGATAGTTTTTGAAGCTAATCTCTACCTTTCGGCTCTAAAGTAGTGAAACTAGATGAACCTGCATATTTTATTAACAATCTTTAGAGAAGTTAACAAGAATTAAAATAAATATAAAAGAAGAAAAATTGAAAATGCGTCCAAATGATACAATATGTCATTTGTAAATTGATTTTAGTTGAAAGAAGACATTATAGGAAGCAATGCAATATCAGATCACTTATTAAATGTAATAGAAAAATGCAAGAATTATATTCTGTAAATACAAAACTGGAAGAAACTATTTAGAGCAGATATTAAGTATTTTTTTAAACCTCATAACCTAAATAAAAAGTTTTATTCGAAAAATAAATGAGAATATTTTTTTATTTTTTGACGTTGTTAAGTGAATTGCCAGCTCTTTAATAGTCGGAAAACAATGCCGGCTAGGCCGTACCACATTAATTACGATTCAAACGTCAAATTCTAGACAAAATTGAGGCAACATTCGAGATTATCGGTAACTATTCGAAGCCAAAATATATTTTTATTCGAGATATTCGTTTACGAACTCTTGTATACAATAATGACTTAGAAATATATATTCTTTTAACGTGGCCATATCAATTTTATAATTACATATCTACCTAAAACGACTTAGACGTGATGAGCACGACTTCATTTCTGTTTTAGCTAAAATGAATGTCAGCGCCATCTATCGTCGGACACAAACAACATCAACTACATTTGCCATCAACAGATGGAGCCACCAACAAAGCTAGCAGTCTACGCTTTGATTGGAGCCAATGTTGGACCAACTCTTAGGGTCTTAGGCAGCCTAGTTGAGATAGCCGGGTGACAAACTGGCATCTCAAAATATACAAATGTCAAAAACATTTTGGCGTTAAATCTCCCAATTAGACTGCCTTTCCAAGGATGTGTTTGTTAACAACCAATAGAATCGTTTCATTTCCCTAGCCTCACTCAGCGCAAGCGATTCTATTGGTTCTTAACAAACACACCCCTCGCTACTAACGCCATCTACTGTCGGTACTAGGGCACTTAAGTGACAGTTGGTTTTCAACAATGGCTCCAAGTGACAAAGCTATACATAACAGTATAACATTCATCCCAGCTGGGGAGCGAACATTCTTAGGGGTACATTCATGAGAAATTATATTATTATTTTGTACGAAAATTATGTCACGGCTTTACTATTAATAAAGGTTACAATGCCATAATGTAACGTAATGCTATATGAGTAGATATTTAACAGAGAACCAACGTCAATGGGTACATCATCAACCTTAAGGTCGAATATCTCTTGCACTTCACACTGTTTTGGGTAGTTTACTCGAGATTACCACTCCGGATGTGAACATGGTTTTTGCATACATAACTACTAGTACTGTTTAGATAATTACCTTCATAACTGAAGAGAGTTTCAGATAGTGTAGTTCAGAAGTTTATTTTTTAATATAAATCTGCACTCATGTGATCTGGCATAGGTACTCTACCACTCAAAAGTATTTGACCATAGCATTTAGAAAGCTATGAGAGGCGGTCATTAAAAACAAAGGTAATCCCGGAGACTAAATTGAGAGCAAATGGCAAACTGACATGGATTACAATAGCTTTTAGCGACTTTTGATATTTGCACTTGGCAATTTAGTCTTCGGGATCGAAAAAAACAGACTTTAGATGAGTTAAAATTTTTAAAACTGTATTGTTACTATGCTAAAAAAAAATATATTAGATTACTATGAAGACGGTACAATTGGTATTTTTTATAATACAACAGGTATGTTGTAAAAGTTTGATTTTAGAAAATCAAAAAAAAAGTGGGAAAATACTTTTAAGCGGCAATGTACATAAAAACTACTTCTTTTTCCCATAACGTTCCATTTTAAGCAGTCGAGTAAAACATCTACACATATAACAAGATAAAATGTACCTCAGAATGTGTGTTCAATCGCTGGGCTTGCAGTGAGGGCGCGCGTGCGCTGCCGGCCTGCGCCTGCGCCGCCGGCATCAGCTGCGCTTGCCCTTGGGCTGGTCGCCGGCCGACAGCGCCGCGCCGCCCGGCGCCAGCAGCAGCTTCAGCGCGCCCGCCGACATCAGGTAGAACCAGTACAGCTGCGGCAGCAGCAGGATGCAGATGGACACCTTGCAGCCCGTTGGGAGGGACTTTATTGCCTGACAAAATAATGCTTACATTTATATTACACTTTTTGGGAATCATTTCATAGTGCAAACAGTTAAGCGAGTAGAATTTCTAGCCGGACTCTGTGTTTTCTGATAGCGACACACGAAAAACGTCGCGATCATGAGGATGCCGTTCCGGACGTAGAGTACAGATCCAGTAGTGATGATACTCACGTCAACATAAGACAGGCCCATGACCCGGCTGTAGATGAGGCACACGTAGGGCAGACTGATAACGCGGCACACGAAGAACGTCGCGATCATGAGGATGCCGTTCCAGACGTAGAGGCGTGAGGACTTGAGCTTCATGCGGGAGAGAATCGCGCGAACGGACACGAAGGGTGTCGATAGCTCCATGAGGTACACGAACCCGAACGTGCAGTCGCCCAGGTTGCCGCGAAGGTACTGAAGATGAAAAAAAAGGGGGGGGGATGAGAAAACGGTACATTTTTTTATTATTGATAGGCTTCATTTGACCACAATCTCACTTAATGGAAAGCAAGGTGTTCCCTTGTTTTGCAAACAGAAATAAAAATAAAAAATAGTTTCGCAGAAAATTTTTCATTTCTATAAAATAGCATTTTAACCTTAAATTAAAATATTATCTTAAAAAATTTACATGTGCTACAAAAAATTGTGACAGAAACGAATCGCTGTAACACCGACTCTCACTTAGTCTGGCCTGCCCTACCCCTAGAGAGTAATTTAAGCCCGCGTAGGCGCAGAGGGGCGAGGCGGCCCGCGAGCTGAGGAGCAGGTGGTGTGCGTTAAAACCATCTGCGACGACAGTTTGCGTGGGATCGCCGAAGCCCCGCAGCGCCAGAGCCGTGACAGAAACCATGCCTGCTGCATGTTGCATGCTCGCTTGCGTGTTGCATGCTTGCTTGCATACTTGCATGCATGGTGTATGCTTGTTTGCATAGTTTTGTCTTTTATCCCCATCGCCGATTCGCGGGGTTCTGTCGATCGCCCCTAGTGAAAAGTTTTGCCTGACTAGAATTTACCCGCATTGTTTTTGTGAACGCGGTGTTGTAATTTTATAGGTATGCATCAAGCGTTTAAAAACTGTCACTCGATAAAATGTTTTTCTTGGTAATAAGTTTTATACTAACGTAACGGTATGAGGATAAAGAATATTTGATTTATTATTCTATGATATGAATATAGAAACATAAAAAAATTATTTGTTACAAAATCTAAGATTTAATTTTTTTTCAAAGTTAGTATTCTGCGTATTAATTTATTCTATGACATGATTTTAGTTTTTTTTTGTGAAACGAAATTCTATGAAACTGATTTCTATAAAACTATGGAGGTATGCGGAACAGAGAGAAAAGTCCCGCAAACCTCCATTGAAAAGAGAGGATCCTCCGACCAGACGGTTGTTGTGTCTGGCGGGCAATTGCCCGATAGTTAATATACGGGCTGATGTATATGTTCAAATCGCACGGTGAACTCTGCTTGCGCGATGCAGGATTTCAACGTAGTAGTTCACTGCTAGTTGGAGTCGCGGTTCTTTTTTATTGCGATGTAGATTTGCTACGTTAGTTTTTCTTGTGGCGGTATTGATGCCGCTACAAAACAACGTACAAGCGGAAAGCAAAGATGTGGTCGACAGTGGAACGCGCTTGCCTAGAAATAACCTATTCACTTACGTGGTCTGATCTGTTATTTTGGTAAACACCAGAGTAGATGAACATTTCTTAGAGTACAAAGTACTCACCACAATGACCAGGAAGCCGAAGCATCCGATGAAGAGATGGTGCATGAGGATCACGGGCTCGTGCTTACAGTAGTCCAGGAACGAGGTGCCTTGCTTCTTGACCATGGCGTTATGTCCAGAGGAACAGATCTACGAGCACAAAGCACTCACCACAATGACCAGGAAGCCAAAGCCTCCGATGAAGAGATGATGCATGAGGATCACAGGCTCGTGCCTGCAGTAGTCCAGGAACGAGGTGCCTTGCTTCCTGACCACGGCGTTATCGCCTGAAGATAAAGGAGCTGAGCTTTCTTGAGCGTTCTTCGAGGGGCGATGCTTCAGGGCAACGTCGGGGTTTGAGTTCATTTGGACATGTACCTGGAGTGTCAAAAGTGGGTTAGAAAATTTGAGAAACCCGGAATTATACTGAGTGATGGCCGTTTTGCACGGGTGTGACGCATATCTTCAAAAAAATTTGATAGTCCTTAAAAATAAAAGTACTCACCATATACATACTCCAAATGTCATAGAAGAAGTACGAGGCGCCAAACCACGCGTAAGCCTCGGACATGTAGTGCGAGGAGCGCATGAAGTCGCGCGTGCACGACCACAGACACACTATGGCGCCCGTGACGCACGACAACGCCGCCTGCACTGCCGACACCAGTCTGGACAGGAGGGGACATGTTTAGTAGTAGAAGAAGCAGTTACGAAGTCCGCAGGAACTCTGGCGAAAGAATTTCAAACCCCCTGACAATTTCAATAGACGATCGGAGAACCTAGGCATCCGTTGCCTTGGCAGACCTATTTTTTGAGGGTCGGATATCATCAAATGACTTCTCCTGTTCTTAGGGTCCGACTCTTACTGACTAAAACCCAATAAAGTGTAGGTGTATGGCACTTGGTACACTCCAAGTAGCGCATATGTTCTGAATACGGGTACCGCACTCACATGGGTGTTTGCAGCGGCTTACCTGGGCGTGCAACGGATTGATTGGTATAGGCCACTGTAATTCAGCACCGGGTGACAGACCAAGACCATCCACTTGTAAGTGAAAACCAAGCTGTGTGAAGAACGTTACCTACCACCACCCGATTACTACTCTTTCTGCAATACGTCATCATCATCATCTGCAGCCCGACTTCGCTAACGATAATGATAAATGATATTTATGTTTTAAATAGGTTACAAGTAACTCTTTTACACGTATTTTTTTTTTTGACATATTAATCTAGATGAGCCCGGATGGTTCCTAGCTGACTACCCTGAGAAGAAACACCGAAACAAACTCAGAGGTCATAGTCTCTTTTAAAGTCCATACAATCGCCAATAACATGAAAAACATGTAGGTTAACGTCTGAGGCGGCCTTTTGAGGAAAGCACCACGCAGGTTTGAGTGGGCTTGTCCAAACAGTGCAAGCATTTGTCAGTTATCGTGCAGCTCAACTCAGAACTTTGAGGAGCTCAACGAACCGACGAACAATACCAAAGTAAGGACATTTGGGTAAGCCGCATAATATACTCAACTGGCCAATCCCCACGTACCTATTGCCAGCCTCATCCAGTTTCTTCCCGCTATAGCAACAATTTCGTTCTAAACTTCTTCCAGTCCGCGAACGCCACTCGGTCACCGCCTACTCCACCTATCATCACTGCGCCTTGCCAAGTGTCCTGCCAGCTTCACTTCAGTTCCGTTATACGTTCTGTCATACGTACTTGTTGGTAATATCCAGCACGTCCCCGCAGCTGAGCCGGTACCTGTGGCGAATGCGCGCGCCGGCGCCGGTCGACAGGATGAGCGCGTTCAGCAGCTCGAACAACGTCATGAAGTAGATGAAGCCGAGGAATGTCAGCACGAGACCGCGCTTTATTGTTATCCTGGAAATAAGGGAGTACGTATAAGTTACTAGCTTTTTTATCCAACTGCGCGACGCAAAGGAGGCAGCCTGTGTATGTTCGTCGAGACAGCCTGTGTATGTTTGTCCCTTTGTGGCGCTCCAGAGAACAAACGCGTGGGCCGTTTTAAGGGTTCTGTACCCTAAGGGTGACCAATGGAACCCTATTACTGAGCCTCCGCTGTCCGTCCGTCTATCTGTCTGTCAGCGGGCTGTATCTCAACAACCGTAATAGGTAAACAGTTGAAATTTTCACAGAGTGTGTAAGTATTTCTATTGTCGCTATATATTCTGCCTAGCCTTTTCCCAACTATGTGTATATTGGGGGCGGCTTCCAGTCACACCGGATTCAGCTGAATACCAGTATTTTACGTGGAGCGGCTGCCTACCAGACCTCCACAACCCATTAACTGGGTAACACGGTACTCCTTGGCAGGACTAGAGTCAGATTTACTGGCTTCTGACAAACCGTAACGACTGCCAAAGATCTATAAATGACAGCCGTGACCAACGGCTTAACGTGCTTTCCGAAGCACGGAAGAAACTCGGTATGTTAAGATGGTCACCCCTCCACAGACCAGCCTTTTATTTAGCCATGAGCCATGAGCTCCTCAAAGCTGCCGTTATAACAACAAATAATAAGGAATAAATTGAATTAAAAATTAAAGAGGGCTGCCATAAAGGAACGTGTTTTTTTTTCGTTTATGTTACGGAACCCTTCGAGTGAGAATTTGACCCTCACTTGGCAGATTTTTTTGCTAGCGCAACTATTGTGTGTAATTAGCAAACAATGAACCGTTTAATATCCGAGTTTATTCAACAGGCCGTTCAGTTCTGCTACATCCATCATCTGGCTGGCAAACGATTTGAGCATGGCATCAGTTATTTTATTCTCAAAACAGCTTGCTCCCGCAGATTGGACTAATCCGTGGGTACCGCGCATTTTTCCGGAATATAAAGTAGCCTATGGCACTTACTCAGCGATAGTATACGTTTCTATACTTAATATATAAAGCTGAAGAGTTTGTTTGTTTGTTTGTTTGCTTGAACGCGCTAATCTCAGGAACTACTGGTCCGATTTGAAAAATTCTTTCAGTGTTGGATAGCCCATTTGTCGAGGAAGGCTATAGGCTATATATCATCACGCTAAGACCAATAGGAGCGGAGCAGTAATGAAAATTGTGACGCAGACGAAGTTGCGCGGGTCAGCTAGTCTATCAATAAAGAAAGAAAGAAAGAAAAATGTTTAATTGTGACTCGCACAAGACACATAGTAGTAAAATACGTAAAACTAACAGTTATAAAAATATGTTTATCAGTTAAGCGACATCCTAAAATTAATCTGTACGAGGCCAAAAAGGTCCCTGTCTCAGCATATGTTGCGATATTTAAAAAATAAATATCACAGCGCTGGTGTTATGACAGGGCCTGATGTGATGTCACTAAGAGAAAGAACTTCTATACGTATCACTAAAAACAGCAATGCTGTATTGTAAAAGTGACGTTACAATTGCAGGCTTTCAACTTTTCCTCTTTCTATAGTCAGTGACGGTAACACATCGGCAAACGTCTTGGTTTAGCAGGTACGTCCAGGCAAAAATTATTGCTTTCTTATGGCAAACAATTATATTAAATTGAAGTCAGATAAAAATCTCGATAACACACACCCACGAGGAATTAAAAAAAAAACTGGCCAACTGCGAGTCGGACTCGGGTGCAAAGGGTTCCGAATCAATTTAGTTTTTATAACATGTTATTTTTACTTCTACAGACTTCTTATCGGAGGTTTTCCTTTAATCTTTAGGTACAGAACTATTTACTATTTTTTTTTCCAAATTTTAGGCTCAGTAGTTTCGGAGATAAGAGCGTGAATGGTAATTTTTGGTCTAATTACTTGAATAACTTCAAAACTATTTATTATAAAATTATAAAAAAAAATTAATTTAAACTCTCACATTTCATTTGATATGTCACACGATACAGGTTGAAAAACTTTTTTTTTTTAATTTTCTATTTTGACCCTGAAAAGTGACCCCCATACTAAAAATTTATTTATAAACGTAAAGCGTCCGTATTTGGGTCACAAAAGTCCATATGTATAACAAATTTCAACAGAATCAGTCCAGTAAATCAGGAGAAAACTGGCTGTGACAGACGGACAGACAGACACCAGAGTGATCCTATAAGGGTTCCGCTTTTTACAGATGTTCGGAACCCTAAAAAACGGAAGAAGAATCCGGAAAAACGATAGCGACTTATTTCTCGATAAGATAAGACCGCAGACATTTTACCGCATTTCAAATCCTGCGACATATGAAAGGATTCTCATCTCTACATCTTCAATATCTAAAGTGAGACTTTGGAACCATGCGAGCCACGAAGTGGATAATTTATTATTATTACGCCACGACCTAGGCTGAGATCAAGGCTCTCGATACGAGCCTGCGTAGAAGGCCGCACTCGAATCGACGAGAGCCTTGACTCAAGGCCCAAGGCTCTTGAGAAACGTCTAAGATGGCACAAATTAGGGAAAATATCGGAATTGTCTCGGAGTGAGGCGATTTTGCGGGACGGGAAAAGTTTATTTGCGTTATTTTATGAGGAACTAGCTTTTGTCCGAGAAGATTTTCGCAAAAAAAATAGTCTAAAACCATTTCCAGGGATCTATCGGCACGGTGGGCGCAGTGGTTGAGCGATTGGCTGCTGTGCTGCGTGTCGTGAGTTCAACTCCCGCTACAGATAGTTATTCCGGGTCTGGCTGTTGGTGCATGTGAGTGTGTATGTTTGTAAACACACCCACTATACAGGAGAAATTCCTTGTGTGGGGCAAAGTTTAAAAAAATATCTGTCTCTGTACCAAAATTCATCAAAGTAGGTTCAGCGGTTTAGGTGTGAAAGCGTCACAAACTCTCAACTCTCATACGAACGCGCGGTTCGAGCCCGGGTTCCAGCTACAAGTATTCGGGTTACCCATGTCAAGCCTATCGCCTGGTTAGTCGCAATAAGCTTGACAATTTGAGCTATGGGCCTGCTTGGACTTGTAACATAACTGGCCATATTCGGGGAATTTACTTTTAATCCTTTCAGAGACGATATAAGCGTCATTCTAAAACTATAGAAGCGCCCCATATATACAACTAGTAACCTATAAAGGTTAAACAACAAACCAATCTTCAAAGTCCAATCGCCGTCCGTTACCATATTATCAATTTGAACAACGGAGATGACTAGTGACGTCAGACCTTCCTAAAATATCGCGTCTATCAAAGGCGTTAATCACACGTGTATCAGTGCAAATATTGACGCTGTAAGAGTATGTCAAGGTCGGAGCATCGACGTCGACCCACTTCGTACGAAAAACAAACATGGAGATTTTATTAACGGAGAAATAGGGTAATATGTTGCTAATATTCTGGTATGTGTAGCTTTATTGAGGAGCTTCTTGTAACTGCTATAACATTTTACTGCATCGTCTATTGCGAGGAGCACTGTTAAGAAATTAGACATTATCGAGATGAACAGAAGGCACCATGAAAGGCAAGCATTTGTATTTTACTGTGACGTTAAAAGGTCCCCTCAAAACGGACGAACTGAGACCCTTACAACCAGGGCAGCCAGACAAGACAGGTTTAAATCTATACTAATTTTATAAAGCTGAAGAGTTTTTTGATTGAACGCGCTAATCTATGGGCTATATAACATCACGCTACGACCAATAGGAGCGGAGCATTCATGAAAAACCCGCCAAGTGCGAGTCGGACTCGCCCACCGAGGGTTCCGTACGTAGCTACAAATTACTTTAAATAAAGACTATATTTTTTTAATGATTTAATGACAAATGTATAGTTTTCAGACATTTCCCTATACTTGTAATATAAGACGGTATTACTTGCCAAACATAGTTCTAGGTCAACAGGAAATACCCTATATATTTTGATTCCCTTGAGAGTGTCGAAATATACGTTTTTTGCGGCATAAACGACCGTATCTTTTTTTTAAGGTAACTTAGAACTTTGTTTTTTTTTTCACAGCTTCAAGGAACGTTTGACTTGAGTATATGGTTTTAATTTCAACTCGATACCTCCACGCGTTCCCGAGATACAGGGTTTTGGCAGACAGACGGACGGACAACAAAGTGATCATATAGGGGTTCCGTTTTTTCCTTTTGAGGTACGGAACCCTCAAAACATTTGAAGAACATTCACTCCTCACAGTATTTCTTCAAGCCCACAAGAATATACTCTTCTTCGAATAGTATTACTTAATCAAACCCACGAGGAAAGCTAGTGGAGCGTAAAGGTCGCAATTACGTTTGACGTCTTGTTCGTTAGCCCGCATCGGGTATCCAAATAACTGGGTACTCGAGTTCGGACACCATTTGTACAGACAGACTTGACGATTTCGAGTGTTTGATATTGGACGACGGAGGTGGAAGAAATATCCCAAAAAGGTCATGTGGGAACCAACTCAAATTTTTGTTTCATTGCGGTCCTTCTTCATCGTTCTAATTAATATATAATAAGTTTTAACTGCTCAGGTTGCGACCACATATAACGCGTTTTCAAGTTATGCTTTCTTGGGACTCTTTTCTTAAGAACGCTGTGAACGTGCACATCTTTCTATATTGTTTAGTTTCTCACAAATATATGAATAATTTCCACATGAATTATAAACTTAACCATAATTTTGTATCTGTCATCATCATCATCATCATCATATCAGCCGAAAGACGTCCACTGCTGGACATAGGCCTCCCCCAAGCGTCGCCACAACGACCGGTCCTGTGCGTCTCGCATCCATCGGCTACCCGCGACCTTCACCAGGTCATCGGTCCACCTTGTGGGAGGCCTTCCAACGTTGCAACGGTCGCCACTCCAGAACTTTTCGGCCCTATCGACCATCTGTTCTGCGAGCAATGTGCCCTGCCCACTGCCACTTTAGTTTGGCGATCCTTCGGGCTATGTCGGTAACCTTGGTTCTCTTGCGGATATCAACATTCCTGATTCGATCACGCAAGGAAACTCCAAGTATTGCCCTCTCCATTGCCCTTTGAGTGACTTTGAGCCTTCTGATGATTGTGACGCCCAGTGTGAGCGCAAACTTTGTATCTGTCCTTTAATTTAAAAGAGTGTCCGTGGAGTTTCTTGCACTTTCTTCTCCACAGATACTTACGATTTGGAACGTGCAACTTGCTTCATATTTTTGAGTGACCGACCTTTAAATGGTTCAATTCAAATAATTGCTTTTGGAAACTCTCAAAGTAATTATTTGAAGAAATTTTGAATGTCTTAACCAACAAAACATTTATTCAATTAAACTAGGCTAAAGCCAACTAGCATATAGACGACCCTTTAAGCCCACCCTTCATTGTTCAGAAAGAAGCGGAGTATTCCCTAACGTATCAAACGCAATCTAGCTCTGTCAACACTTTTCAAAGTTTGAAATAAGTTTCTTTTCTGCCAGAACAGACGTCTAAACTCTCGGATTCATTCGATCAATTAATGTAGTTCGATACAAACGCCCGATCCAATGTCAATACGATTTTTGGAAATGAAACTTGGTCTAATGTTCATTCGGTAAAAGATAAAACTTCCAACTCTCGCCGCCCCCTTAACTACGCCACTGCTTATTGAGAATTTCGTCGAGAATTTTAGCCCGGAGTCTGGATTTGTGCCAAAAGGCTCGCCCCTATTACTCGGGACTTGACTTGTGTTGCCATACGTCCTTGCCTATCTCTTCAATACTGCCATTCTACCCGTTAATATAATATGGGTTTTGCCTCCGTTATTGCAAAGATCATTTCTTGCATGCAGAACTTCATTGGTGACTTTACTAATTTTTTGGGTTCCGTACCAAAGTGGTAAAAAGGAACCCTTATGGTGTAACTAAGTTTGTCCTTCTGTCACAGCTGGATTTCTCAAGAACTACTAATGCTATCAACTTGAAATTTGGAATAGTTTAAGGCCCTACCTCTGCTTCAGAGCCGTCAAAAGGCTACTTTCTAAAGGATATTCCCCATTAACGGCTGGGTCAAAAGATTGGAAAAAATATATGTATATGGTAGATTCATAAACAACAATATGAACAATTGTTGTTTTCGTATGACATATAGTATTGCTGTAAAAAAAATATTTAATAACACGCCATTTTTTGGATATTTCTTCCAAACGGCTTCGAAGTTTAAAAATATTTTTACATGGAAAAAATGCTGGTAAAGTGTACTACAAAGTGAACATTGCTCATGTAAATCAATCAATATTTTGCAAAGAAAATGTTCAATATTGAGTCTCCCATATAGAAGCTCTGTTTTGGCGAAGGCGGCAGTCGTGCGTTAGCACTGAGACGGGGAGGCTGTGTCGCTCGTTGCTCCGCTCGCACTATCGACCGACTACGCGTATATGAATGTGTTAGTGCATATATTTACGAACTTTTGTATTAGTGTGCGTTCATAGACTAGCTCTTTGCAGAGGAGCCAGCTTGATTGAGCGCGTGGGCGCATTGTACAGTTTCATACAGCAACTTTTATCAAAATACTATGGGCGTCGCTCGGGTTTTATTTTTGTCTGCTCTTTTTTTTCAAATGTAGCCGACGTTAATTCTTAATTTCTTTTATTACCAACAAACTGACTAATATTAAAGAAAAATCAATATAAGTTTATTTATTCACTTAAACTTCATGAACAATAGTGGTACATAGGCGGACTTAATGCTACGAGGAGTTCTCTTTTAGTCAACCTTTGGGTTAAAAGAAATACACTGTGGTAGGTGTACAGCTCTTCAACACAAACATAAACAAACACAAGTTCATAAACAAACATTTATTTTCATTATTCGGTCGGTATATGCGGCGTGTCAGTCGCGTCTGTGGGGGACCGTTTGGCTAAATTAAATTGTTTTGATAAAATTATGATATCTTTTGAATGTTCGATTTGAGTAATTCAAAAAAATAAGTGAATTAATTTACGATTTATTTATAAAACTGATACCAAGGTGCGAATAACGTGGTCTGCTTTGGTCTGTCATGTCGTATCTATTAATTTTTAAATAAAAAAAGTGACATACAATAATAGTTGGGCATTTGGTATCACTGCCTTTTCTGTTTGTAGATATTGATGGGTCCTCTAAAATTCGAGTTTATTATTTTATTATATCATCATTCATTTTCGCAGCGCACGTAAAGGGAGGTAATTTGCAGGGTTCCGTAGTTAAATAAGGATTTACATCGGTAATTCTTTTCAGAGACATTTCTCCAGTGTGTCTTCACTGTCACTTGGTCGGGTTTTTTCAACAATCATCGTCGTATTTCCAGTTTACAAAATAAACCGATATAAAAACTTTATCAATTAAACACCTAAAACTTTCACAGGAATCACAGAATCTGAAGTTTTTGAGTTAATGAAATTGCTACAAAATTATTTAGCAGAGCTGAAATAGGCTTAAAAATTTATTTATTTCATTTACTTTAGAATGTACTTTTTTATTTGAAATCTTTTTACGAGACTATAAAGTAGTATACGCAGAAACAAAAAGTAGTAGGTACACTGCATACTCGAAACTCAAGGTCAAACTGTTACCAGTTGACCTCGAGTTTCGAGTATCTTTATATAGATCGTAAGCAGAAAAGACGAAACTGCTTCACAAAATTGTTTTATCTGACCTATATTGTTTAACTTCTATTTAACCACATTCGTATAAAAAATGAGACCAGTGAATAAAAATATGCGTAACGTATGTATCTATCTAAACTAAAAATTAGCCGTGCAATCGCCATACTCTTGTGTAGTCGTAGGCAAAAAAGCCGGCTTGGCGCGCATGACTGCGTCCTCGCATAATCTTTGATAATAGTTTTGAGGTAGCGCGTGCGCTACGGAAATGTTTGTGTGTGCGGCGCAGATATGAATGTGTGGCCCAGATGCTCAAGGTTATTTAGCCTACTATACACCTTAAGATGACGTTTGCTTAACCATCAAATAAGAAAGAAATAAAAATATACATATATTTTGTACAGCAGCGACTGAATGGGGTTCTTAAAAATTTCAAAGTGGGGCTATTATAGAACATGCGGGGTATCATATGAAAGAGCGCTATTTGTACATTCACATTTCTTTCTTTTTTTTAAGCCACATGGTTTTGACTTTTAACGAAAAATTTAAAAAATTTGAGCGTTCCCCCCCCCCCCCTTTATATCCGAAGTTTGCATAGAGAAAAATCTGAAATTATTCTATATGATAGAAGTTTATGTAAAGATTACAGGAAAAAAAACGATGTATCTAAATAGCACACTTTTTCAAAACCAAAACACATTAGTTCCACTATCGGTCAAGAGATGTCGCTAATCTAAAATTGCAATATGCACCGCAGTTTTATATATCACTGAACACAGTATTAAAATTTTCTAACGAATTTAGGCCTCGCCGATAAAAATTTGAAAACAATTCACGTTTTATATGATGGTACGGAACCATCGGCGCGCGAGTCCCGACTCGCTCTTGACAGGATTTTTTTTAAGGATTAGAAATCAAATGACTCCTCCCGTTCTGAGCGGAGCAGAAGGTAGTCTCAGACTCTTACTGACTAAAGCCCATCTGTGTTCCTTCTAATGCTCTCTAAGCCCGAAGTTCGTAGTTTCGAGCTTAGTTGCTGGCATACTCTAATCCGTATCACCTAAAGACTTATGATTAGTCCCGAACCCGACCTAAGAATGAATGACAACACAATTTGCTAGTAACTGTCAAATCATGATGTCATTAATTCTTAGTGGTTAGGTGATACGGAATAGAATATGCCCGCAACTAAGTCTGTAACTACGGACTTCTGGCTTAGAGAATAGCGCGGTGACTCTTTCGATCAAATTCTGCAACCCAGCCTGGGGGGCTACTCTCTAACGAAATCCGTAGTTTCGGGTTTAGTTGCGGGCGGGCATTTTCTACTCCGTATCACCTAACCACTGAGAACTAATGATAACACGATTTGACAGTTACTGTGAAATCGTGTTGTCATTCATTCTCAGTTCGGGTTCGGGACTAATCGTAAGTCTGTAGGTGATACGGGGTAGAATACGCCCGCCTGCAACTAAGCCCGAAACTACGGATTTCGTTAGAGAGTAGCCCCCCTGGCTTGATAATTTTATCGTCCAGTAAACATGGCAACTTAACCATACATTCGAACAATTAAACGTTTTCCAATTCACCTCGTGATACATACTCGAATAGTTTTCCAGTTCACTGCGCTTGTACATCGTGGTGTAGTCGTAACGTCATTCTGCAAGGACGATGTTGTTCGTTTAAAATTCAACTTTATGGTCTTGGAGTAGGAGTGTTTTTGGTATTTGCAAGTGCATGGTAAATATTTAACGCAATTAAGGTAAAGGTGATTTGATAATTATGCATGAACTGTAAAAGTGAGAAAAACCTGCAATGATAACAAAAACTCCGGCTGAATTTCACCTTGCGAACTACGTTCATCATCTGCCTAGCCTTTTCCCAACTACATTGGGGTCGACTTCCAGTCTAACCGGATTCAACTGAACACCAGTATTTTACGTCGCGCCGTTGCCCACCAGACCTCCACAACCCATTAACTGTGTAACCCGATAGTTCTTGGCAAGACTGGATTCAAATTTACTGCTTCTGATAATCCGTAATGATAGAGTAAAAGATCTACAAATGACAGCCGGGACCAACAGCTTAACATACTTTCCGAAGCACGGAGGAAACTCGGTATGTTAAGATGGTCACAGACAAACCTTGGCAAGCGTTGCTTAACCTTGAAGATCGACCCGTGCGGCTGTTATTCTTTAGCCACGAGCTCCTTGCAAACTAAGTTGATGATAAAAATTTCTAACAAAACAAAGGGCTCTTTCCTTTGTTTTGTTAGAAAAAACCTCCAGCAAAACAAACGAAGAAAATAGGTCAAGATTAAGCGCATTGACATGCCATAAGTGCCTCGTGGACAAGTTGAGAGTCCCACTAGTGCCAAATTTCGTACAGACTTTGTTAGAACGAATGAAGCTAAGCTTACGTCGAGTATAAAACCACGAGAAAGACCTAGTTAGGGCATCAATCACTGCAGTGCGTTGATAGAAGTCGTTGATTAATAGCCCCTTGACATACATATTGGGTCTGCTGATTGTTAAACTATTGTTTGTTTTGCAAGCGGCCACTTTAGCAGAATCAGAAAAGCACATCACGTTACCCGTCACTGTCAAATTTTCCCAATCAATCTTGAAACTAATGCGTTAGCGATAAAGATGAAAATGAAATTAGACAGATTATTGTGTGGTTAATATTATGATTCTAATATGATTCTACTAAAGTGGCCTTTTTAGAGACAAAGTCAAAACGTTTATTCCAATTAGGCCATTAAACGGCACTTTTGAACGTCATTCACATTTCAAATAATATAAAATACTAAAATGACTCTACTGTCCATTCGGAAAGGTAGATTCTTATGGAGAAGAACGGACAAGAAACTCCGTAGTTACTCTTTTCAAATACATCTTTTACAATATTTGGTATATAAACATTTTATATGTGAGGACCATGCACCTAGGGTATGCAGAGGTAGATTTATTAATTTTCCAAATAAGTACATGATACTCACACATTCGCAAATATTGGAATCACTAATTAACAGTCAGTTAGCAGACAAATACAAACACAAAAAGAACAGAACATCTATAAAGTTAATACATAAAGCAACCAGTTTGATTTTATCCACAACATTGATTGTCCTATGGAGCAGGACCAGCATGCTTCCATCCACATCCATACTTGCATTCTTATCCTGAATGTAATCTACTAATTTGTTATAAGCTTGTTTACAAAGTGTGCTTTATTTAGCTAATCTAAGACCCGCAGATGTAAGAATTTTGTATGATTTTGTCGTAGTGTTTAGTTTTAGTCCTCACAGTAATTCATACAAGTTTGCAAATTAAATGAATGAACCGATTGTAATGAAAGTTGAGACGCGTACGCAAGATACCTAGGTCTGAAAATTTAGTTGAGAACTGCTTCGAGAAAGAGTTTACGGAGAGGTAGACTTATGTTTTAGATATCGAGACTGTGGCACTCAGCGATAATGTGTCTTTATATCAGTGAAACAATGTTGGTAATCAGATCGACATAGCTTGACAACCATTCGATTCCACCCGGAAACAAATGGTCGTTGTTTAGTAAGGTTCGTAAAGAATCATTCGCTAATTTATCGAAATAAAACCAGTTTTACATTTTAATTAATTACCATATTATTAATTACCTTTCTAACATTCTCCCTACCCGATTATTTGAGAATCGCAACCATTCGTATCGGGATGGAATCGAATGTTTATGAATAACCTTTGCAGGGATTCCAGAGATTACTTTCTACAAACTGTTCTGACTGTTCCTTTTCTGTGCGGAGCGGGAGGTAGGTAGTGTCAGACTCTTACAGACTAAACCCACCCGTTCCTTTAATCCAAATCCGCAACCCTTTCTTTTTTTTAGGATGGGAAATCATCAAATGACTCCTCCTGCTCTGGGTGGAGCAGAAGGGAGTGTCAGACTCTTTCTGACTAAAACCCATCCGTGTTCCTTCTGATGCCCGCCGCGTTCCAGGGCCGCCGTGACTCTTTCGAACAAATTCCACAACCCAGGCACTGGCCTTAACGGGCCCCGTCTTCTATGCTGACATCAATTCCGCAACCCTGGTAGGTACAAACACACTAATACGACAGTTATGTCCTTTGTCTTCGCGGAACCGTCCGTCTGCCCGACAATGACGTCAGGCGCGTGACCCTTCCAACCTGACTTACGCATGCTACGCAGTCACACCTGTCCGGTTACTTCCGGGCTGGTATTTATGATGTGTTCGTTGTAAACATAATTATATACAGTCATATAAATGCTTGAACACTTCGGTCAAGATTAGTTGTTATATGATTGAATGTCAGTTGATGACTTTAGTGCCATAAATAGAATAAGTAACCTTCCATGTCAAAAGGTCCTACAAGTAAATTGATGAAATGTTGAACAAAAGTAATATTTTTAGGAAATACCTGCTGCTTTGGGTCAAGGCACATTGAAGAAAGTGAGTGTGTTGGTTTATTAGTACGCTTTTACGCCTAAATTGATTGTTTTTTTTTTTGTATAGAGACAGGTGGGCCCTGGAGCTGTTTTTATACTACTTTTTACGCAAACAAACTTTTCTCGTCCCGCAAACTCGCCACACTCCCAGACAATTCCGATATTTTTCCTAATTTGTGCCATTTTAGTCGTTTCCGGAAGACGCCGCGTTGGAAGGCCTCCTACAAGGTGGATCGATGAGCTGGTGAGGGTCGCGGGTAGCCGATAGATGCGAGACGCACAGGACCGGTTGTTGTGGCGACGCTTGGGGGAGGCCTATGTCCAGCAGTGGACGTCTTTCGGCTGATATGATAGTCGTTTCTGAAGAGCCTTGAGACAAGGTTTTTTGCGAAAATCTACATTACCGCGAGCTAGTGCTATAAAGCCCTTACTTGTCTTCAGGATGGAGTGCGATGACCGTGTTGGTGGCGGCCGCCAATGAGCCAGCGTTGCACACTGCCAGTATCGCCATCGCCGTGCGATGTTTTGTCTGTAACAACCATACATGTAACATTTTAGAAGCACATACCAGCAGGATCCTGAACACAGAAACAAAATGCAGCTGTTTATAGTACGAGAGAAATATAAATACCCGCATCATCATCATCATATTACCCGAAAGACGTCCACTGCTGGACATAGGCCTCCCCCAAATGTCGCCACAACAACCGGTCCTGTGCGTCTCGCATTCATCGGCTTCTCGCGACCCTCACCAGGTCATCGGTCCAACTTGTGGGAGGCCTTCCAACGTTGCGTCTTCCGGTACGCGGTCGCTACTCCAGAACTTTTCAGCCCCATCGACCATCTGTTCTGCGAGCAATGTGCCCTGCCCACTGCCACTTTAGTTTGGTGATCCTTCGTGCTATGTCGATAACCTTGGTTCTCGATATATACCCTCAGCTGTTATTTAATAATGACATAGATTAGATAATATGTAGATCGACAAATTCCAAATGGGTTGCCTAGCTAAATCAGGGAACTTCTAATTACTTGATGGTATAGCGGCTCGAGCATTTGGCCTAATGCTCTAAGTATAGCGGCGACAGAAATACACACTATGATAATTTCAACTCTTTACCTATACATACCTATTCATGAGATACAGCCCGCTAACAGACAGACAGACGTTGGCACCCTTCGGGTACGATGCGCTTAAAACCTACGAGACTGTTCCCTAAGCACCTCCGCCACAAAGATCAATAGACCCAGACAACACGAGGGGCAGACGGAGACATCAATAGACTCCTTGCACCAAGTCACAGACCAATTTGTATTAGAGACATGATAATCTGCAAGCAGTCCTTGGATTTTACCCTTCCTAGACGTATCTTATTGCGTTGTAAACGAGATAGAGAAAAACCCGTTATTCCATACCTATAAAACTAATTAATTAAATTCAATTGGTTATTTGTAATAACCTTTTATATCAGTTAAGTATTTATTACGATAAATTCCATTTTTGAAGTGAAAACTTCTTTAGCGGCGTTGAGCACTTTTTCTGTAATGGGTATAAAATCTTAAACTCGCGTCAGGACACGTGACCTGATCGAAAAAGCGTAAGACGGACTCGCGTCAGGGTCACGTGATGCTGATCGAAAAAGCGTAAGACGGACTCGCGTCAGGGTCACGTGATGCTGATCGAAAAAGCGTAAAATCGAGGGGAAGGGAGAGGAACTAGTATCTCCCACTCTTTCTACCGTGCCTGAGTGTGCTGCTCCGCTTAGGCGGCACAGGGCGCTTGCGCGAATGTCCATCTGTGTTTATGTACAGCGTGCCACGCGTATCCAAGGATACGAAATTACGGAATTACGAAATTATGGATGAAAGTTGATTTTTCTAAGAGATAAAAATTAATGTAATATATAAATAAATAACGATATAATATTATGAATAATAACATGTAAATTGTCATATTTGTGTACGATAGCGCAATAAATAAACATTGTATTCTACCTCATAAATGATAGTATTTTTTTACTTATAATTAAACACAACGTTAATACTAAAGTTTTCACTTCTGCCGGCACTCCCGGAGTGCTACCGGTGTTTTTTTTTTCTGTTTGTGTGTTTGAAATCCAAAACGTCTGGACCGATTTTAAGGCTTGTATATATGCCAATGACCTTGTGCATACAAACGGAGCTAACTACTCCTCTACGCGCCACTCCGCTACCCGCATTTTTAATTTATTATAAAAAAAATACCACCTATTTTAAAAAAGTAAAAAATCCAAGTTATTTTCGTTTGTATTGCAAAGAAGTAGATATATTTTTTTAGACTTTTGTAAAAAAATGAAGGAGTAAAATGGTTTCATCTCAACGATTTGGAGGTGATTTGGTGATTTTTTTTTTCTTATTATGTGATATCGATACATGAATTCTGGCTAAACCAAATTACGTATCATATCATGTAGATTACTACCTATTTTTTTTAGATGTAAGTTCTCAGTAAATGCCGACGAAAAGTTGCTTCATCTGCACGCTGTTTTTAAGCATTTCTCGAGAGAGCAGCCTTAACGGGACTTTCTGGGATATCTGATTTTATAAGGAGTAACTTCGGTTACTTTTAATTTAGAAAAAAGATTAGGGTTCTGTGCAAAAAAAAAACAACATTTTTAACAGACGCGGACGAAGTCGCGGGGAGCAGCCAGTAAGTATTAATAACCTCGTGAATGATAATCAGTCATAATTATGACTAAGACAAGTGACACTTATAATAATTATAATTAGCTTCATTTACGACTTCTGTATTATTGGCAAATGGCTTTAAATAACATAAAATAAATATAGTAAACAAGAAATGACGTAACGTGATTTATTTCTTAACACCTAGTCACGCTATTTGCTATCGGGAAATGAGCAGAACATAGCGCCTATGAGATAAAACCAACTAGGTTTAACATAGGTTTTAAGTTTCTATCTACTAACACAATCCGTATATTTTTATATATATTATTTTGTAAGGTAATATATCTATGGGCCAAACTAGCCTGAAAATAAAGAGATTTATTATTTTATTAAAGTGTGGAATGTGCTGGTAATCTTAAATAGTGAAATGGCAATACCACTATGATATTTATAGAATGAGCCCAGAATAATGTCCTATGATTATAATCCCACTAGCTGACCCGCGCAACTTCGTCTGCGTCACAATTTTCATTACTGCTCCGCTCCTATTGGTCTTAGCGTGATGATATAGCCTATAGCCTTCCTCAATAAATAGGCTATCTAACACTGAAAGAATTTTTCAAATCGGACCAGTAGTTCCTGAGATTAGCGCGTTCAAGCAAACAAACTCTTCAGCTTTATACAACCTGTAACAGAATAAACGCAATACCTCTTAAGGGGTCATTGAATTCATCATTATGAACAACTTTCACTATGGGACCAACAATGAAAACGCGAAAAAAAAAATCGACTCCCTCATACATTTAGGTGATAACTCGACAAAATGTACTGAGTAGCTGATTTTTTTTTTCGCGATTTCGGGTTTGGTCCCGTAGTAAAATTTGTTCATAATGATGAGTACAATGACCCCGTAAAAGGTATTGCGTTTATTCTGATACACGTTGTATATTAGTATAGATTAAGATTTTTCCTAGATTAAAAAATAATATTTTGTATTTAGTCCATCAGATACATTGTCAAAAAAATATTGGACACGTATTTTTTTTCTTCATCTAATCAATAATATTGACAAATATAAAACGCATGAAAGTTAAGAGGAAACGCGGGCGGCGAGACTTTGTATGTAAAAACTCATAATTCGAGATTTGGCTGGCTCTTGCCTGTTTCCTCCTCCAATATTGGACCGATTTAAAAGATATTTCACAAACTGAATAAGAAGAATGCATACTGTGTCTCTATGATTTTCTTTTTAGAGTTCCGAACAAAAAACGGAACCCTTATAGGATCACTCGGGTGTCTGTCTGTCCGTCTGTCACAGCCAGTTTTCTCCGGATCCACTGGACCGATTCTGTTGAAATTTGGTACACATATGGACCGCATTTCCTCTTAAGGAGAACGGGGCTGTGTCGTCACTGAGGTCACTCCTACGTAAAATGTATACCAAGTCGTGACGTCACACGAAATTTCAACGCACCGTACCGTCTTCATTTACCTGTAAGTGACAAAGAAAATACGTGTTCGATATAAATATTTTGAAAATCTACTTCACGGGCCAAATAGAATCTTTAGGAGTCTAACCTATTATGCTAGGCGGAGACTATACAGGTAAAGCCAGTGACCAACTTTGATGAAAACCTAAAAAAAAACATTTCCACTTTGACTCACATTCGTGCGTTTAATATACAGTGCGCATCTTCTCTACTACGCACCAGAAATCTAAGGACAGCACTTATAAAGTCCGTATCAACACTATCAATCAAGTGTCAGGTATATGCTCCTCCTAAGGACGGCCCGTATGAATATTTTATCAGAACTTATACATATCTATCAAGAACAATATTATATCTTTGGTAAAATTGCCGTTAAAGTTGACAATAACACCCTGAGGCTAAAAGCCGGCTCGCCGGTAGTGTGAAAAGCCAGCTATCGACTATAAATGTATGTGACTCTTTTACTCACACGAGATCTATATCTTTTTTTTATCTATTGCTCTTCCCCCTGGACCGCGAAAGCGTTTAGACGTGTGCTCTTTGTTTTATTCTATTTAATTATATAAATTATTTTAATATATTCCGCAAAAAATACGGAAAAATAAATTCACAAAGTACTAGGCGCGCATAGAACAGTGGTGAACGTCGAGTCTGTGTGAGAAAAGGATACCATCACCTGAGACGGATATATTCGCCTGAGCTACGTTGCTTCCACGCATGATAACGTCATCGCAGCGCTGACGCGCAACCGTGCCAGGGCTTGCCACAATTTTATAAGCGGTAGCGGACAACAAGGAGTGGTCCAAGTGGAAAAGAAAATCGTTTATTTATTGTAACGGATAAATTTGAAGCTGTTTTCTGGCTAACCTTAGAAACGCAATCAACGAGCTGCCACATCTATATATGACGTCGACGTCCCTCACTGGAAGCGCTCCTGTGTGGCTTTGATTCGGTGCGTATAGTTGGGTTTACTAAGTATAAACAACACTAATCTACCTGAGCATTACGATGCCACTGAAAAGAACACCCCCATATACTTCGAAGGATAATCTGAAGATGGATGCAAACCAGAGTTCCGCACCAGCCACGGACACCGACAACGAGAGTTCGAGTAATACAAACTCCATCAGAGCTCGTCCGCGCAAGCGTCCCTTTGACGACGAAATGTCTGCTGTCATGTCCGAAATGAAAAAATCCCTTGAAGCTTTCAAATTGCAACAGAACCTTATACAGGAAAGTATAATTGGCATTCAGAAGCAAAACAGTGAAATTGAAAAATCTGTGAAGTTTATGGAAAAACACTATGAGGAAATGAAAGACAAACTAATTTCAATGGAAACTGAAAGACGTACACACTTGGCCTACATACAAACGCTAGAGTCGAAGGTAGAAAACCTCGAGAGATCTCAAAAACAAGCCAGTATTGAGATAAGGAATATTCCCTTGCAAAAAAGGGAATCAAAAGAGGATTTACTGAAGATAGTGTCAAAAGTAGGATTAGCGACTAAAACTGCAGTTCCTGAAACTCAAATTAGAGACGTTTTTCGCCTGAATGCCGACAAAGGAGGACACAGACCCATCATAGTAGATTTTTCTTCAGTTGTATTGAAAGAAAGAATTTTATCTTCGGTAAAAAACTACAATCAGGCAAATCAAAGCAATAAACTTAACACCTCTCACTTAGAACTTGACGGTCATCCGCAACCTATATATATTGCTGAATGCCTTACCCAAAAAGCAAGGAAATTGTTTTATCTGGCTCGGGAGTTTGCTAGGAAAAACAGCTACCAGTTCTGCTGGACCGCCCATGGCAAGGTTTTCCTTCGCAAGAAAGTGGGCGCAGCGTCACATCGAATAGACAAGGAAAGTGATTTGGACAAGCTGCACTCTCGAACTAAACTCTGACTAGGAAATGTTGTATGGCTTTTATATTATCTTGTTTACTGCATGTTATCAATTATTTTTTCTTTAAATTATACATATAACCTTATTCTTATATTTAAAAACTATATGCATGTTGTACCACAATCAAAAGTACCCCACACACTAAATCAGTTAACTTCTCACACAAAACAAATTCCAGAAACACTATCACAAGTTGTGAAATCACAGGTGAAGAGATGCTCACGGAGAAAACATACAAAGTTTTCTTCTATGAGTACTTTAATACAAACCAATGTTAAAACTCATGTAATTATGAAGAGTAATTATTTGCAACTCTTGCAAGACGTTGAGATACGCATTTTAGATTTTTTGCGTTACAGTGTTGGATTTGGATAACATTTCGGACGATATTGATGCAGTTCTAGTGTCGGATTCTAAGATCTGCTCCCCCGAAAGCTTAGTAAATCATATTGATTTGTCCCGAACCGCTTTATCTGTAATGCACACAAACATTCGTAGCGTAGCGTGCAATTTTGATAACCTAGTCGTTCTGCTTGAAAGAATTTGTATAAAGTGCGACATTGTCATATTAACAGAATGCTGGTTGAGTAAATCTCCGATTCCGCCTGAAATTGCTGGTTACACGTCATACTCCTCAGACTTTTTAAATCAGAATGACGGTGTCTTAATATACATAAAATCTGATATAAGACACAAAGTAACTAAACCGTCAGTGTTAGATGCCAACTGCCTTGTTTTGCAATATGGAAATGAGTATGCTATTGTGGCTGTGTATCGCTCACCATCATATCGAAATATAAATAGGTTTTGCGACAGCCTAGATCTGTGTCTTGGGTCACTGAAGTCCGTGAAAACAGTAGTTATGATAGGAGACATTAATATAAATATCGCTCCAAATAGTAATGACCCCAACAGCAGTAATTATTTAGACCAGATGGCTTATCACGGTTTTCTTCCTGCCCATGTCTATCCTACTCGTAATACTAGCTGTATTGATCACGTCATGCTAAGATCAGATAGAATCACAGCTACATATGTACTAGACTCATATATAACGGACCACGCGCCACTAGTTTTTTGTCTTGATTGCAAAATAAAAAGGCACACCCCCAAAACTTCTTTTATTAAGATTGATTACCCCTCTTTAGTCCTGGCACTTGCAGATACAGACTTTAGTTCTGTTTATACTTCTACAGATGCCAATGTTTCCGCTACCAACTTAATAAACATAATTTCGTCGGCTATTCTGGCACACTCAATACCTATTTCTATCTCTCACCGTCAGCGTACAATCAAACCATGGTTAACTCCGGGCTTGGTACGGTGTATCAGGCATAGGGACAATTTACACAAGAAAGCCAAATTAAACCAGGACAATGCAATTACGCAAGTCACATACACAAGATACCGCAATTTTTGCAACAATCTTTTAAAAAAATTAAAAATCAGTTACGAAAAAGCTGAATTCCACAAGAATAAAAATAATCCAAAGGGTATGTGGAATACTATCAATAAAATAGCCAACCTCAAGCAAACTTCAACTCCCCCCTGTGATTTACTAACTCTCACTACAGATCCATATGAGTCAATTAATTCAGTAAATAACTATTTTGCAGGAATCGGGGAAAAACTAGCCAAAGCAATATTAAATAAACAGGATGTTACTGGAAAACGGCCAAACACATCAAATATTTGCTGTTTGTCTCAGTCTCCTAGAGATTCCATGGTTCTGTTTCAGACAGACTGTGAGGAGATAGAATCCTTCATTGTCAACCTAAAAAGTGGTTCTGCAACTGGCACTGACAACATTCCAACACAACTTATTAAAACTGCGAAGAGTAGTCTGATTCCTCCCCTTACACATATGTGTAACTTATGCTTAAATACTGGTGTTTTCCCGGATATTTTAAAGAGAGCTTTAGTCCATCCTATCCATAAAAGTGGTGACAGAGACATTGTCGGAAACTATAGACCAATATCGGTGCTAACCGTTATTTCCAAAATCCTAGAAAAACTTTTAAACTGTAGACTAACGAAATTCTTACAACACAACAATATTATTGCAGAAAATCAATTTGGCTTTATGAAAGGGAAATCAACGGAAGATGCAACTTTATTACTAACTGAGATTATAACCCGTAATCTTGATACTAAAGAGAAAGTGATAGGTGTTTTTCTTGATATGTCTAAGGCTTTCGACACTGTTTCTGTTCCAATATTACTCTCAAAAATGGAATCCATTGGCGTTCGTGGAATTGCATTGGAAATTTTTCGATCCTATCTGTCAAACAGAACTCAGTGTGTTAGGATAGGTAACTATACAAGTTCACAAGCGATTCTCTGTTTTGGTGTACCACAGGGCAGCGTTCTTGGACCCACACTCTTCCTTTTGTACATCAATACATTGTGTTTGAAGTCAATACCAAACTGTAATATAATTACGTACGCTGATGACACTGCGTTGATTGTGCATGGAAAGGATTGGAAAGAGGCTCAGTGCTACGCAGAGCGAGCGCTGAGAGATATAATGACTTGGCTTGATGACAATCTACTAACGCTGAATGTCGATAAGACGAAGTATATGACCTTCTCTCACCGCACTAACACACAGCCCCCACCAGATTTTTCAGTTATTGCACATACTTGTGACCTTTCAGAAAATTGTAGTTGCCCTAAATTAACTCGCACTACTAATATAAAATATCTGGGTCTCATTATAGACAACACACTAAAATGGTCAGCACATATAAATCAGTTAACGGCACGTATTAGAAAATTAATACCAACGTTCAGAAAACTCAGGAATTCTGCTGATAGGGAAACTTTGCTGTGTGTTTATTTCGCTCTTGCTCAGAGCTTACTTCACTACTGTGTTATTGTTTGGGGCGGGATCGGCAAGTCCATCTTACTTCCCCTAGAGCGAGCACAAAGGGCTGTTTTGAAGGTCATGCTTGGTTTACCCCGAAGGTACAGCACTAATCTTTTATATAGAGAGTGTGGTGTGGTTACTGTCAGACAGCTTTTTATATTGTCTACCATACTCCGCAAGCATAAAACGATTGTATATAAACCGATCCTAAAGCGTGATAAGTATAGAGTTTGCTCATCGACGCCTCATAGAACAGCGCTTGCTAGACGCCAGTATTATGTTATGAGTAACCACATTTATAACATAGCGAATCGAGCTAATAACATCTTTCCTCTTCCCATCAACAAGTGCAAGGACATAATACGTGGCTGGCTTTTACGATTGGACTATTCCGAAACAGAGGAAATTGTAAGCGGTTGATCTTCATAGTCTATATAATTTATATAATTCATAATCTATATCTATACTCTATACTATAGTTTTATAATATAATAATAATAATATATATATATATAATATCATAAAGAAGAAAGATTTGTTTGTTTGAATTGAATAGGCTCCGGAACTGCTGGACCGATTTGGAAAATTCTTTTAGCATTGGATGGCTGCATTGTGAGGGAGTGGCATAGGCTATACTATATATTGTCCCCGTACTCCCACGGGAACGGGAACTACGCGGGTGAAACCGCGTGACGTCCACTAGTCTATTATAATTATTCACAATTTCACCAACTTATCAGACTACACACCACACTACACACACAGGTACTTGTATTAACGTACAAATTTTCAAATTTTTGAGGTTATGTTTTATATTTTCGTTTGTTTATTTTCACAATTTTGAAAAGCCTAAAAATAGTTCAACAAATTATTACTTTTACTTTTATTTTTTCTATTAAAACAATGAATCATGCTATCTATGTACACAGGGAGGAAGACGCTGTCGACTGTGACACAGTTTATACTAGTACAGTCGTCAACGTAGTCTCTTAAGCATTAGTTGTTAGAAATTGCCATTGTTTACCTGATATAGATTAAGAGAAATTTGTTAAATTTTATGTGATAAATAAATAAACTTTAAACTTTAAACTTTTAATCTTTTGTCCCTTTCCTCAGCGAGCAAATAGTCGATAGCTAATCGCTTCTTCGCCGGCGGTGAGACAAGTGCCTTAGTAAGGAGAGTTATCATCAAGCTAGCTGAGGAACAGCTAGATGATCAACTTGACATCAATGGCGGGAACTGAGAAGGCATATGCCAAAGAGCAATGGAGCATAGTATCAAAAAAGAAAATAGACCGAGCTCGGATCTCCACGCTCTAAAACAGGAATCATAGAGGTGAGCAAAAATGTTGTCAGGCTAAAATGGGATTGGGCGGGCCACATCGACCGCATGCATGGCGATCGCTGGTCAAGTTTCCACGCAATGGATGCCACATGATAGAAGACGTCGCTGAGGCCGGCCCAGAAAGCGATGGCGAGATGACCTGGATCCACATCACAAGGGAGCAGCAGTGGGACACCAAGGGCTTCTAAAAAAAAACTGGTTGTGACAGACGGACAGACAGACACCCGAGTGATCCTATAAGGGTTCCGTTTCTTACGGATGTTCGCAGCCCTAAAAATGTGTGTTCAGCTGCAGACTTGTATATGATGACTGATAATAACAAAGAAGATCAATCAAGAAGCCGTTTCTACCAGCCAGTATGAACAAAATCCAAGTCTTCACGTCTAAACGACGATATGAATTTGAGTGAAACTTGGAATACTTGTAGATCATATCCTAGAATAGGAGATAGGATGAGAATTTCACCTTGGGACCATTTTCTACTTCACGCGGGAGAAACCGCTAGCAAAAGATAGTCAAAACATAGAAAATAAAACACAAAATTATACGAAGACATCATAACAAGTTAACTTCAAATTTTAACGTTTGAAACAAACAGCGACGTGACGTAATAATCAGACAGGTCGATGCGATGGTGTGACCGCGTGACTCACTCGATTTTATCAGCGAACCGAGTAGTGCCCGTAACCGAGAATATTAAAGTGCGCTCGTACTCACATTCTACCACTCAATTCTTCAATAAAGTTGTTTTCCAACTGTTTCATTGATTAATATGGGACAGATATTTATTGTTCTATTTGTGTTATGTTTGTATCGAACGGTGTCTGATAGATACCATCGTTTTAGAAACTGAATACAATTTTGTGTTACTTGAAGAACATCGTTGAATGTATTTGAAAAGTCTAGCTAGCTTGTTTCCCGAGAATAGGTACAGAAACCGCCTGGAGAGCCAAAAAGCAATTTCGTTCAGCCGAAACTCCTCCCTCGAAGTTCCCTAAGTCACACAAAATTTATTTCTTGAAATTAGGCCCGAAAGTGGGTCAATCGTTTGGACGGCCTGGATTTACATCAGTAGGGGGTCTTCAAGAGTTCTTAAAGCCAAGCAAAGCAACGTATACAAGGTGAATTTTGAAAGTGTATCTTCATAGCAAAATCCGAAACTGAGGAATATCAAAAAACACTAAAAGGAGTTTCGAGCCCGATTTTGATGAAAATTAAAACAGCATCATCGGATTTTTGAAAAATCGTTGTTCCTACCCAGGGATCGAACCCGTTGATTTTGTAAAAAACACACACCCTGTATTATTACACCATCCGAAAGTGTAGGTAATAAGGATCAAATTCTGGGAAATAATAACACATGGAAAACTAAGGGAAAGACCTCATTTTTAACCAAATACTTTTTTAATAAAAATAAAAAAATCAACTGAATAAATCAGTGAGTTTAGTTTTCATCAAAATAGACTCCTTGCAGTGTTTTTTAATATTTCTCATAGTTTCGGATTTGGCCATGCATGAAGGCACACTAAAAATTCACTCTGATGGTATACTTATAAGGTCAAACAAGGATTACTAATTAGATCTTCAAAGAACTCTGGAGAAGGATATTGAATCGGTCAACCGGAACGGCCAGTCTTATTTTCAAGAACTTGACTCTTCAAAAACCTGTTTGATTTTACGAGTATCTTATTCAAGCGATGTCTTTACATAACAGTTGGTATGTTACAACTTTACGAATATATTACCGAATACATCCTTGACCCGTTAATATTACGACTCCACGATCAGTACATATGCGATTGTTTATCTTACGATATAAAAAATATACTATTTAATTTTAGGTACCAGGGAGCTATAAACGGCTAGCTGATTACTTCAGTACGTGTGAACTTAACTGGCCTCGATAAACAATATGAATTGTACCTATACGTTGATTGATCTTCAAAACAAGATGACTAGCCGATCTATCTTTAATCATTTTAGTGGTAAAAGGCTGAAACTATTCGCTATCATCTTATTGCGGTGACGTAGTTCTGTAAGATTACCTAAGCAACATCCTTTTGAGTGATGACACCTATACGCTAATTTAGCATTTAGACTTGCACAAAGGATGGTTTGATTGAGGTAGGTTTAGCGCGATCATTATTATTTTCATGATTGAAAGGATTGCACTCCTCACCTATAGTGATCTGATCTCTGCCCTCCTCATCTCTGATGATGATTGAGAGCTTTTCCTATAAAAGTAGGCCTGCGTGCATAGCTAGCTTATGCCATAGAAACTGAAATCAGAACGCGGGAGGAAATCCACGCCTTAGCAGAACCCACAATGAAGAAGTTGCCAAAAACGTTTGCAGATTCTTTGGACAGATAAAATCCAGGGGCAAAAAAACCCACGTTCTGAACCTTGGACCTTGGCAAAGGAGTTATGATAATAACAGCAATTATAATTACGTCACTAAATACTAGCAAAAACACGATATAAGGAGATCTTTAGCACGCTGCATAAAACAGAAATCAAGTTATCAAGTACACGATAATTTTGCAGGTCATAGTCAAGGCGCTGAGAAGAAATATTTTAATATTAAAGAGAGACTGGCGTAGAATATTTTTATTAACTAAGACTTGAGTATTAATGTGGATGGATATAAGAGTTGGGGGAGACCAACGCAAAGATGAATTGACTGTGTGAAAGATGATAACGTCAAGATGGGTACAGATAAGAGTCTGTGTTTCCTGATAGCTACAACTTGGGAGTCTTTAAGTCAAGAGTGAATAGGTTACTTCTAGGCAAGCGTGCTCCGTCTTTGACCGCATCGTCGCTTGCCATCGGGTGAGATAGTGGTCAAGCGTATGCCTATCAATAGTTAAAAAAAGAAGTGACTGTCTACTGAGAGGAGGAATAAAGGGCATGTCTGCAGTGGCGTGCCTAGGGTTTCAAAATAAGGCAAGCCCAATAAAATTTTAACCGATTTCAAAAAAAGAAAGTTCAGTTTTCGACTAAGTATGTAGGTACCTACGTATGTATCATCGCAATTTTCTCATAAACTGATGTAGATGTCTCAATTCGTTGTTTACTAAAATTACCGAAAGAAACCGTTGCACACAGGTGTTTATGGGAATTTGCGTGCCTTTTAATGGCGCCAGATATGTTATTTAAATCATTATAACCAGATGTATTCCAAACGGAATCTTGATTCGAAAAAAATATGCAGCACCAGCAATACAACTTATTAGTGTGCGAACAGCCAACAATCAAACTAGTTTTATACACTGATCTATTAAATTTTCGTTTATGCGATTTACTAGTCTGAGAAAAACACAGATTAGGCGTCGGTTTTAATGAAGAAATTAACTGTTTTTTCTGAGCAAAGTTTAAAGATTTTACCTTATCTTCGCCATTCAAAACTTGAACGCATTTTAAATCCTCACAAGGTACAATTACCTCCATTGTTGTAGGTAAGTCACCAAAACAATTGTATCACTTAGAAAATCTAAGAATCTAATTGTTAAATAAATAAATAAAAAACTTTAACAACATAACTTTTCCCACTCAAGCAAATGAAACTGAAGTGAGTTGCACTCGGGTGTCGAGAACTACTTACGCAGAGTTGCAGTGTTGTCATTTAGGCAAAAAAAGTCGCCAGGTATATGAAAAATCTAGCTAGATGTCGCAAATTTTTTATTTGTAAGATATTGCTTGAATATTTAATTTCGTTATTTTTAAAAAGTAGCTAGTTTTTATTGTTGCTAAATCTTAAAAAAAGTCTCCAAACTCGTTAAAAATCTCCAAGATCTCACAACGTCGCTAAAACGGCAACACTGCAGAGTTGGCAAGGTGACAAGGTCACGCATACGCGTGCAACTTCATACGCATGCACGGCTTAAGTCGTCCATACTGATCGATTTGTAGACGCACAAGTTTCTAACTCGTTATACGGCACATCGCTATAAGTGCGAAAGTGACAGAGATAGTATTTGAAAGCCCGGCAAAAGCCGGTACGTGTAAGCGAGATAGCTATATGTAGATGCTGCAAATGCGAAACTCTGCGCGCGAACAATCGCGATGTGCAGTGTGGCATAGGTAGTTATTTTGATAAGAATTAAGCGCGCGAACTTTTAAATAGTTCGGGTTTGATATTGATTCTCTATCGAGCATTTTAGTAAGGCTTTTGGGCTTATATGATGGTATCGCCACTGCATGTCTGGAAGGTAGAAGAAAAAAAAATATTGCGCCGAAGAATGATAATGAATAAAGAGAACGAAGAAATCCCCATGATCACAAAAATCAATTTGATTTGATTTTCCTGCTGCATGTTTTGCATGCAACTCGCTTTTTATCAGCAGGCTGCTAAACAATAGACGCACATGTTTCTGCCTGACCTGTTAATAGGTCATTCGATTATCAATATTTACTTGTTCTCTATTGTTATGAAAATTAGACTCAAGATTTATGACCTTATAGACACGTAATCCCGGTAAAAAAAAATCCGTCTAACCATTTGCACCGAAAAGTCCGAGAGTCTTCTTCATGTCGCTGATACGACAGTTATTTAGATCTCATCATCATCATCATATCAACCAATTGCCGTCCACTGCTTAACGTAAGCCTCCCCCAAATAGTGCCAAGCATCCCGAGCTTGAGCAGTCCGCATCCATCCCTCTGCCAGCGAACCATCGTACCACACGTGATTATTTAGATTTGGGTGGCCCGAAAAAAACATTGCGACATCCACGGCATCGTTGGTGGCAGGGCAGGTCACAGTGGGTGCATGTTTTGGGACACAGAGGTTAGGATAGGACTCTCATCCTCATTCCATCCAGCAGGACATGAGGCGGCGGCGCGTATTGTTCCAGACGCGCCCCTATTGGACGTGCGGGGGGAGGGCACCTCACTCCTCCCGCGGGCCTGAGGTGGCCTGCTTAGGCGGGCTGGCACTAGCCAGGGATCGTGGAAGGCGCACTAGTTCTCACGATCCCCGGTCCAAGTGTGAGAAGGAACACCGGGGTGGTTTTTAGTCAGTAAGAGTCTGACAGACCCTGTCTGATCCATGAGGATTTTTAAAAAAACAAAAAAAAAGGAAGTGGAGCATCAAGGTGGCCCGCAGAGGCGGGCCACCAGCCGGGGTTTATGGAAGTCACGTAAGTTCCCACGATCCCCGGCGTAGGTGGGAGTTGGAACACCGGAGTGGTTTTAGTCAGTAAGAGTCTGACAGACCCGTCCCCCCCCCCCCCGGCGGAGGACATCCATGAGGATTTTCCCCGTTAAAAAAAGGAGGTGGAGCATGGTTTGTGACTCGACCCCACATCTCCATCCGAGAGTCTAACCGCCAGAATTATAAAAGTTCCAAAGAATTCCTATCCTGTTCCAGGACTGAATAGTGGAGATCAGATAAGCAGTCGCTCCATGAAAAACACTGGTAAAATAGTTCCCACCGTTTAGCCCCAGACTCCAACATAGTTGGGAGAAGACTAGGCAGATGTTTTGACCTTAAATGCAGTAAAAAAATCACCACAATTTCGCTCATTTTTTCCACAAACAGTTTGCGTATAGATAAAGTAATATTAATGATAACCGCTCACAATATAGGCTTATCTCACGTTGTAAACTTAATTGTGGCGCAGTGATTAAATCTGTGGCGACTATAATGATAGTGGATCCACTATTACGCATATCACGTAACTATACATTTAAACTACGGATGTGTCATATCATGTACCCAATGCCAAGGAGCGACCACGTGTCTAACTACACGAGTCACTACTCATAGGGAAAAATGCAGAGACTAAACCTAGCGTAAGTACACTTCTTCTTTTCGGGCCGATGGTGACCCTTAAACATTTTGTGCCCAGAAGACGGCCACGTTTAGCCACGCCATCAGTGGCATTCATTAGATCATCAATGTTGCAGGTGTAAGGGCACACTCCAACAAATGTGCCATATCTTGTACGGAGGCACTACACTCAGATTTGGTATCTAGCGGGTCAGTGAGACTCCAATTTACCATGTTGTATTTGCAGCGGCCTTCTTGGGTTCGCTAGCGATTGAGTGCTTTCCATATCCACCACTGCGCTCTGTTATAATCACGTCAGTTCCCAGAATGTACTGATTTTGACAGGTCGAAGTGCATTGGAATAATACGCTCTGCATCGTCTCTATATGTACCCTAACCTTACCTACCTTCCGATTTGGGTGAAGAAAGAAAAAATAATGACGCAGAGTGTTTTAGTACCCCAAGTGCAGGTTTTACTGAAACCCTAATGAATCTCACTGGCCGCTATGAATGTGGCCAACAATGGGCACAAACTATTGAAGGGTCACCATCGACTCGAAAAGATGAAGTGTCGCGGAGTGTACCTAGCCGCACCTCCGCTCCTTCTTGCTCTAATGGAGGCTTGAGAGCGGTTAACTTCGATCGAGATTACTATTGATAGAATAGGAGACGAAAACGCTGTTGGGTATCACAAATTAACTCGAGTTATCTTGTACTCTTGCTATATGATTGCTTCAGAGCTAACCATTTGGCCCACACTGCCACTATGTCAGGTTGAATAACCTAAATTTCTAAACTAACTTTTCCTACTCTCATCAAGAAAAAAAGCAAGAATTACTTGTTCAAAATCTACGATTATTATTATTATTTATTTGCGATGGGTTTGCTCTTGACTCTAGTCTAGGTCAGAGATGACAGAGACAAAGTCTACGATAGAGCCAGCTTACCCAGAAGGAGCCTGTTCACTCTAACTTTTAAGAGATTAGGGTTGTAAGCGTTTGGAAACACGGACGCAGGCAGAGAGTTCCACTCCTTTGCTGTGCGCATTATAAAAGACGTTTGGAAACGCTTAGTCCGTCGTAGACCGTAATTAATTTCATAATAATCCCACCATAACATAATTAATTGCTTATCACATTAATGCCCCATTGGCCAGATAAGATAACTAAAAACTAGACTAATCATGGCATTCGTGGCTGACGCAACTAATTTCACGATCAAGTAATAATAGACTTGTTTGATGAGCCTACTTGCGACGGTTGCACAAGTAGCTGTAATTGTCTAGAACACGTGCAAGCTTTCCTAGTGTACCTGTCTGTCTAAGCATCACAGGACAATCCTCCCATCTGAACACAACTCTGTGAGAGGGAGTGTGCCATATTGCACCTCGCGGGTCCTGTACCGGCTGGCGGATGACATATGTCTTCGAATTTAATTTGTATGATAGGTCTAAGGAAATCCTTTGAGAAGAGGCACAAATACGAAAAACTTCATTACCCGGGTAAGTTGAGCTTACTAGCAAGTGGGTTAATACTGGACATTACTCTGCTTCTTGAGGCAAATGGATTCTAACAAGAGTGTCTTCTTCTTCGCGTCGCTGGCACGACAGGTGATTCTTTGTTTGTGCCAATTTCGCCAGTTTTGAGATCTCGTCGGTTGCACAGTTTGAGATACTTACAGAGGGCAGGATAGATGGGGCATACATAGCTTGCGACACTCTTCGCATACGCACCCTGCTTGTTTTGACAGAGACGAAACTCTAAAAACCCGAAATTTTTAGATCAAATGAGCCAGCAGCTGAAAAGCAGCAGTCAGCATAACTACTAAGCGAGGTGTCGCGGGGCGTCGGACGAAATGGTACATTTAATTGGCTATACTATTTGGATCCACTAAGTGACCACCCAAGCAGCACGACAGGCTGTATAGAAGCTGTATTTTAGTTTTATTGTATTCCACAGGCTATATAGTGAGGCTGTACAAGGGCTGTATAAGCGCTTATACAACCTCTATAAGTAAAAATTGGGCCCCTTGTTATACAGCCTTATGCATTATTATAGCTGTATAGTTGCTGTATAGCTAAAAAATAGGCTGTACTAATAGCTGTATAAGAGCTGTAGTATGGTGTTGAAGAAAACCATAGGCATATAGTTATTCTCTTATAAGTTTCTTAAAAAGATAATAGTTCTTCATTGGTTTTTTTATGAGAATTACAATGTGAAATTTATGAAAACAAACCGCTTATTCTTTTTAGTTATGATATGGTGGGCCGCCAATTTACTGTGAAGTTATAAGTCAAGATAAATGTTGGACTTTAGGTAGTGATAATTGTAGATTCAACGTGCCGATTTATTTTTACTGTGAAATAGTGCATAATTTTGTGGAAAAATATTCACGCGCCCGCGAAATACTGAAGAATTCACGAGGAATATTACCAAAACAAGTAAGTAAGTTTATGGTTTTGAGGTTAGAATCATAAGATTGTTAAATAATACTGTACAACAGGTATCACTTATGATTTATTTATCTGAAAATCATAACTATAACTTCAGCAATACTCAAAATAATGTAAGAAGTCATATTTTCTTTTGTTGTTATTTGTTCGAAAATGGCGACAGATTTTATACAGCGTATAAGATATCTGGAGAGTATTATAGATTCCGTGGTTTTACTACGCACTTTCTGGATTCCATTACACAGCTTTTACCCTTTAATAGCCGTTATAATATAATATTTTTATTATATAGGCTGTACATCAGTTTTCAGAAAATAAATTATACAGCCTTTTAGGGTTATGAATGAAAAACCCTTTAGCATATTTCATATCAATAAGTTTTGCAAACAAGTGACGCTTATTTGAACTATTCTCAACTTAAAATTTCCGTTAAACTTATAAAAATATAAATTTGTTTATTTCGACTTGTATACATGTTTTATCCCACGAGTGCGTCTGGGCCATCATGATTGTGTGCGTAGTGTGTACATACACAATCATGCTCTAGACGCACTCGTGCTCGTTACAAGCACTTATACCGAGTGTGTTAGATAAAGACAGCAAGCAGCGTCCGCATTGCAATGAACGCAACGTGATTAGTTTAGTTGAGAGAAAGTTCCAGGGACGCAAGCACGCATTTATTTGTCCTTTTCGCTCACGGAACTCGTAGGTATAGTCAAAACGAAACAAAAGCAGTTAGATACCTATTAAATAATTTAATACCTATGTGCAGTAGTGTAAGATAGACAGATAGAAACTAGTGTTTTGTGTTGTGTGCGTATATCTCAAATGTGTTGCACTTTTTTTTCAGGAAAATGACTTTCAAAATAATTGAAACAATTGAAAAAGGCCAAAAACGACTATGCATTGTACCGAGTTTTTGGGAGTCTAATGGTATTTTAAGATGGCCAAGAAAGCGACTAGATGTCAACAAATTAGTCAAGGACGAGAATTCGCGGCCTATAGAAAATTGGTCTACCTCACGTTGCTGTCTAAAAAGACAATTACTACCATCATACGAAGAAGCAACACAAGAACTAAATCTCAAGTTACAAAATAGCGACACCGAAATTGATAATGAGACAGAATTAATCACAACAAACAGTACTAATAATAACTTCAGTTACAACACTTTAGCTGGTCAATTGGTAAGCACATTTTTTTTAAAATATTATTAGCTCATCCCGCATGTATAATTATTGACGTATCTTCTTGGGTTTATAAGTAGTGTATACTAGCATATTAGCATGGGTATCACCGCTATTGCGCCGCTGCGCTGATTTGAAATCTCCCGTGCTGGCAGTGCTAGCGTCTCTCACCTCCACGAGTTTGAAGCGCTGCGCGGTGGCGTTCTAAGAGATTCGCCATGCGCCATTAATGCCTAAAACATGCTTCAGATTACACCTACTTGGCCTTTCGGTTACTTATGTTTGTTTAGATAGGTACCTACTTAATAATATTATATTGCGCTATTGTAACTGAAGAGTATGGACGTACCTACATTGCCTTTTTTTCGATTTGATGATTTCAATTTAGCAAGAATGTTTGGCGAAGGAAAAAATGTATGGTGTAGTCTGGAGGATTACTAGAGTAAAATATATAACTGTTGTTAATAATGATTATGACAAAAATGGCCGGTGTGTAGGTAGCCGGTGGACGTTAGTAATATTACCTATATATTCTGTGGCGGTAGTGGCAAGTCGTTACATGTGATCTATGCGTGAGAAATGGCGTGTTTGTACATCTCTCTTATCGTGAAAGTTTTACTCGGTCAGACCAATTGTGGTATAAGTTTTTAAACTGCTTAATTGTATTTTGACATAAGAATATTGTATAAGAACCGGAACAGCACCCGAGTCCGATGTACTATACCTGCCAGAATATCAGAATCACCAGACTACGGTCCTGTGATTTCAATGTAGGTCCGTGATCAAGTTTTGTACATAACTATTGACAAATATCTCATTAATTAATTTTATATGTGATTTCAGGCATTCAGTCAACCAGAAAAGCCGTCAACTTAATCTACAGCAACGTCAGCAACAACATCCACACCAGTAGTTCCAACATCTGCAGCACAATACGTCATTCAATATGTGGATGAATCTGATGTGGCAGCAACGGTTCCACAGCAAAACACTGATGTAAATGAAATTGAAAATTATCTAAAATTGATTTTAGACAGTCAAATTAATATGACACAAACAATAAATGTTCTAATGGACAACCCGAAAAAAACGTTACATAAACTTGCAAGTCTATCTGTGCAGATAGAATACGAATTTTCCAAGTGTGACAATACCAAAAATACAGATGTGGTTGCACTGGGTAAATCCAGCAATCCAATCGAAAATGAAGCTTTTGTCATAAAACCAATTGATTCAGTTAAAGAGCTAGAGGAACTGGAATCACGTTTAAGTGACAAGCAGCAAAAAATTCAACTGCTGAAGCAATATTCTTTTATATGTTCACAATCAGATGGAAAAGGTGCAACATGTGCATACAAAATATTAGACATGTTTTTTACTCGTGATTTTTTATGCAAGTGTTCCTGGACAGGAGGCAGTAGAAAGAGTGAGGACATAGGTCGTAGTCCGTCTAAAGGCTTTTAAAAATGTCCTCAATTTCTTCCACCAACTAATACGTATCTGGGACCAAACTTATACCGTTGAAAGCAATGAAAACTTTTTCAAAACTGTGCTTAAAAATTCAGTAAAGAGAAAACACAGCAAGAATGAACGAGCATCAACAAAACGTAGGAGAATAAAAAAAGTTAAACTTATTAATCAAAATGAATCTAACACCAATCAAATTGATAATGTGGTGGTCATAGTAAACGACGCTGCAAATGAAACAGTAAACACCAACGAAGATGCTACGAATGAAAGAAAAGAACAAGAGGAAGAGGTCATAGTAGACGTCGCTGCAAATAAAACAATAAACACCAACGAAGATGCTGCGAATGAAAGAAAAGAACAAGAGGAAGAGGAATAGAGTATGTTAAAGTAGGAATTTCTCTTCAGAAAAATGAGAACTACACATGGTATAATGTAAATTGCGGATAAATCAATAAGTACTTATAAGAAGTAATTCTACGTTATACTGAACGACTTTCCCATGAAAAAAGCGGAAGTTGTTCAACATAATTAGTAGGATTACTTACCCCTGTTTATACGTATTATCCGCGATTTCCGTTACGCCATGTTTAGTTCTTTTTTCCTGATGAGTGATCTCGTTATAAAATACAGGGTACAACGGAAAGGGTGTATCAAGCCGAATAGACACGAATCTACCCATGATATCGAACAATTTTCCCCAAGGAACATGGGTCGAAATATGAAAAAAATTTTATCATTCCATGCTAATTGGGCGCGCAGCTGGTTGATTTAGTATGGGGAGCCTAATTTTTTTTATATTTCGACCCATGTTCCCTGGAAAATAGATTCGTGTCGTTTCGGCTTGATACACCCTTTCCGATACATACTGATTTTAGTTACCTAGCTTAGTCAGAATTTATAAAAACACGTAATCTCGTGACTGTGATTGTAGTTTAAGACACAAAATTATGTAACTGTTTTTCTTGTGTATCTAGTAAATAAGTAACTCTTAGATTATTTTTAATTACTTAAGATATCCACTGATGGATATTTCTATTATGTTTGAAGTGCCTATACGGGTTTTTTCAATGAATAAAAATACATTTTCTCAATGACAAGGTTTTTTATTTCTCGTTTAAACTGTATGTAAAAGGGGTACGAAGTATAAGTAATTTTTGTGATCAGTACATACTAGTTTTGTTTTTATATCTTTGGGACTAACTATGGTCTCTGTCCGCCTGGTAGTAGGTAATTTGGCTTTAAATATATTATATTATATTTATATAATAATAAAAAAACGATGATTTAATCGGTAGTTCAAAAACATCGGATATGTCAGTAATTTTATAACATGTAATCTTTATTTCACTGTTAACAGCGGTTTCTATTTTTGTCACTTCCAAAATGTCATTATTGTTGCATAATACATATTTATCTTGAGGCTTTACAGAAATTTTAAAATCTCTAAAATTTAGTGCATTTATTTTTCTGCTATTGGTCGTAACAAAGGGTTCCACATATGCGATTTGCCGACTTTCTCTGCCCTTACTCATTTCTGATGCTGAATCTTCACTAAATCTCTTTGCCACTTGAGCAAGAGGTTTGTTGCCATGTCTTAGCATTCTTTTTATTAAATACAATTTATTCTCAAAAGGATAAGCGCTAAATGTATGTAGCGGGCCAAATCGTTGCACTTCGTCTGTGAGATGCACTACATTATGAACATTGCTGGTTATATAATCTGGCCCATAAAAGTCTTTATAATGCTCAACAAAATATTGTAGGAGCTCTTTTGCCAAAGGAAGAAAATGACTATAGTTTTTACAAGAGCATATTGTTATACCACAAAAAAATGCCAGAAAATGTGAAAATGCGTCATGTTGTAATAATACTTCTGGAAGTATGACAATGCTCAAATATAGTAAAAATGATCGATATTCGGAAGCTTTCCAGTGAGAAAGACAGTCTAGTCCTCTCACTGATCTGTGAATTTCAGATGGCAATTTTCGTTTTACAAGGAAATTCGAAACTGTTTCAGAATTTCTGGCACTCCATTTGGTAATGTATTTTCCGAAATTACCGTTGCGTCAACCAACTAAGAGCCGCTTCATGATTCCTAAATCAACAAGGTGTAGAGAATCTGCTATCGGAAAGTCTTGTATCATGTCAACAGGCAACCTCAGTATAGGAGAATCTTTTTTATGGTGAGGCCCATATTTTTTATCACGAAATTCTTGATCTGTTCTAGGGCGGCAATTGGTTTCAGGAAATGTCACAGTATGTGATAAGTGTGAATATTCCCCTACAGTAACACATTTCAGACTACCATGTTTTGCATTAAAATTACATACGCCTGAGAATTAAATAGTACAAGAATCAAAATTACCACAGTCAAAATTTTAATTAAACAAAACTACGAATTAAGCTGCGTATATAATTTTACATAACTACGTTTTGGATACTTTATAATTTCTAGTAGCTAGCTTAATCTGTAATAAGATTATATACTTTGGGTACCTTTAATGTAAGCTCTCGCTGGAGAATCACATATAAAACATCTGATTTCAATGGATACTATTTTATTTGGTTTTTCGATATAAATTCCTTCTTTTATTAAATATCCTATTTCTTTTACAAAATCATCTAAATATTGATCAATATCTTTTGGTTTTCCAACACCAAGATAGATACCAGTAACAAATGGATCTATGTCAGGTCTTTCATAGATATTGCATAATATTGGCCAAAATTCTTTATTGGAGCTTTTAAATATTGGGAGACCGTCAAAATTAAAATTTAATTTCACTTTGTTAGGAACATCAACCCAGTTTTCCAATGTTTTACGTAGACATTTAGTTAGACCATTATGCCAATATTCTCCATTTTCTATAGTCTTTATATGTATTTGTTTGACAGTACCTAAAATTGTTCTGGCGTCCTTTGGTAAAATTCCCGGGAAATCTGCAATTTAAAATTGTAGCTAAGTCGCTAAGAGCTATTTGAGATATATTTCTTTCAATAGCCCATTCCTTAATTTGACGACGGAATGTTAAATTTTTTGAAAAATCATCATCATTATTTGAACTTGCACTGCTGCATGAATCTAAATCACTATCAAGTTCCGGAGGCTTTTCTAAATCCTCACTTTTATTATCGTATGCCGTTTTTGCTACGGAACCTTCATTAGACGTTGACTGAACTCGCGCTTGACTATCGATTGTTCGATCAATGAATTTGTTCTTTTCAATGTCTTCACATGACGGCTCAGTATCACTGGTTTTGTTTGGTTGATAATTAGTAATATTTTGATATTCTCTTTTAATTTTCCTTTTTACTCCACCACATGTTTTTCTTTTTTTCCACATATTTCTATTCACCACACAACGTTTTTACAAATCAAGGACAACTGTCAGTAATACAGATTAAAGCTGTATTACAGAATTCATTTATTATTATAGTTCTATAAAATCATATTTGACAGAAGTTATGAAACTATTACACTGACAAGAGTGTACAGTTACGCATTAATAATAAGCTTTAGAAAGTAGTTTTAATATACCATTATACAGAAACAAGTATAAAGTGATACCATTTTATAACTTATAGCTGTAGTAAGTAAGTGATCACATGCAAAATACAGCCTCTATGCAGCTTGAAGGATAACATTAGATTGAAGTGTCAAAAAATGCTTAGGGTTTTAAAGTGGAGTTCAAATATTCTGTTTTAAAGCCTTAAGTTTACACGGAGTATTTTATAAAAACTTAGTACAGCTTTAGCTGTATAATAACGGTTTAATCACTTTTATAAGTAAATAATCTTTTCTTGACACCTTTATGAACTCTAAGTTCTAATAGTGCTGTATATTTGATGTCGGCAACGCTTGCGTGCTGCTTGGGCAGGTTTATAGCGGCATGTTTCAAATCAACGTGGGTGCATTTGGTATTTGGGTGAGTGGATATTTGGGATGCTCCTCCAACAGATTGGACAGTTTGATCAGTGCACCGCAATCGCACTGCTTGTTGGATGGACTGTTAATCCTCCATTTTGCCAAGTTATCTTTGCAGCAGCCTACTTGGGTACGCAATCTATATTTATACTAATATATAAAGCTGAAGAGTTTGTTTGTTTGCTTGAACGCGCTAATCTCCGGAACTACTGGTCCGATTTGAAAAATTATTTCAGTGTTAGATACCTCGTTTATCGAGGAAGGCTATATATATCATCACGCTAAGACCAATAGGAGCGGATCAGACGACGTTGCGCGGGTCAACTAGTCGTATAATATAGACCACTGCAGTTCACGACCGGGGGGAACTGATCTTTGAGCTGAGAGACGAATATAGTAAGTAAGCGAGTACCAGATGTACTTACTGAAGTTCCTTGATCCATCACAGCGGATCCTAGCCACATGATAGACACTGAACAGAAGTCAAGGAAGTACTACAGCCAACGAAAATCTAATTTAAACTAAGTTCAATTTTTATCATTAATGACAGGAAAAATACCAAAAATGGTGGAAGCAATTACGATTGTGGATAGAGATAATGTGAAATAAACTAGAACACAATGGAAATATGTTTTTCAGTCATTAAAACTATGCTCAACATAAGTACTAACATGCACATTTGCAAAGACCTTGAGAGTAATTATCTAACTTTTGTACTGCACTGACATTGGAAAGCTATTTGGAAGTATTATGCGGGTGATTAGCAATTCCATAGTTTGTCCGGAAGGTAAATCATCAAATAATTCGTTCCGCTCTGAGCGGAGCGGAAGGGAGTGTCAAACTCTTACTGACTAAAACCCATCCGTGTTCCTCCTAATGCCCTTTACGTTCCAGGGCCGCAGTGACTCTTTCGAACAAATTTCGCAACCCTGTCCTTTCAGGCTAGACTAACAGCTATCACGAAGTACAAAGTTCGATGGCCCGCCTATCCTCGCTGCCGCCCTTGTTGTGACATTGGCAGAATAGTCGAAAACGGCCATAAACAAAGTACATACTTAACTGGTAATTAGAGACGTGTTAAAAGATTGTGGATCACCAATCCACTGTAGTTGAAGATTATATGTATAGTAGTGGTATCGTGGCTAACACGGCCGTAGCTATGGCTTTCACACGGAGGGGGTCTAAGGCTGCATTTCCAGCAGCCTTAGATCTAAAATATTTGTAGATTTCTGGACCCTTAGATCCACATCCCTTAGGTTACATATTTTTGGACAGGTATACATAGTTTTTGCCTGGGCTTCACACAGAAATTGCAGAATTCTGAACGAAAATCTTATTCAAAGTGCTCCTATTTTTATATTTTGGGGCACGGATTATTCGTGCCATTAGTCCAATATTTACTAGTGATTCTTATTTTCGTCATATGCTAAGGAGGGTCCGGACCTATGAACCTACCGGATATACGCCCATGGTGGCTAAACCACAACAATAGTAACAGCAGCACGGGTTGACCTTCGAGGCCCGCGGTCCGCGGATGGGTGACCATGTATTACATACAGAACTCCTCCATGCCTCGGAAAGCACGTTAAGCCATTGGTCCCGGCTGTCATTTGTATATCTTTGATAGTCGTCCAGGCATCAGAAGCCTAAAATCTGACAACAGTGTTGCCAAGGAGTATAGAGTTAATCAGTTACTGGTTCGTGGAGGTTAGACAGACAATCACTCGGAAATACTATCTGCCTATCTGATAAAATTCTATCACCCACAGAAAGAAAGTATTTCGACATCGGAAAACAAATTACGGAAGTCAAATGCAGCTAGGCAAAATACCTGTCAAGGCGCGGTGATGATAGGTCGAGTGAGGCGAGTGGCGTCCGCGGACTGAAAGAAGAAGGTCGATCATCCGGCAGCGAGAGCTGCAGATAACATTGTTAGCATCGCCAATGGAGATGGATGATGCAGGATATATAAGGATTGGCATAAGAAATGACCCACTGACCAAGATCGGCCTATACATTTTGGAATGTAATATAAGCTAAAGGGTGGAGACCTGGTGTCCTGAAATACAGGCTCCAAGCCTAGTTTAGGCACCAGTCTCCCACAACATACTTACTGTATCAACTTGTTCCCTAGAAACAATGTATTTTATGTGTGTTGTAGCAAGAAAATAAGGTTTATTATTATAGATGTTCGGCAGTACTTAAAGTTGGGCTGTGATATTGATCATTATTTTCTAATTGCCCCATTTGTTAGCAAGCTGCTGTTTTATCAAAATGTTTATAAAAATAATATGTAAGTACCTTCAAGATGAACCAAACAAGTTATTTATAATCATTTTGTGTAGATAAACCAATATTTTGACAAGATTGGATGATTACTGGAGTATTTTTATCATAAACTTGACAGAATTCCAATAACAACAACTTATATCAGTACTCGTAAACCCCAACAATAAGATCCCAGTAATCTTTACAAAAATTTAAAAGTGGTAAAATTGTTTGTTAGTAGGATGCAATATCTAAAAGTTATGATCTGGTTAAAAAATTTCTTTAACTTGTAAAAACCTACCACCGTTCCTGGTGGGTCCACAAAAGCCAACTCAGAGGCATGGAAGAAGCCACCCAACTGGACAGATCCCACATAGATCGGTATACATATGGGCAAGATGACTTAACATGTTCAGTGTTCTCAACAGTAACACACTAAATAAATAAATAACTAAATAAATTCTCCATACCACTAGGAGCCCATACATTTACGCTAGGTTTGGGTACCTCATAAGGTAAATGGACTTAGCAGGTCCATCTCACATGTACCACATAGGGTACACTAGACTAACATTTTATACAAAACTTATAAATGTAAATATACAGGTAATGAATTAGATGATATCTCAGACGCATTCACTATCACGGAAGTTCATAGAGAAAAAGGTCAACATATTCAAAACACTTACGAAATTGAGAAACACATTCAAACATTTACATAACAGACATCAGATGAGGCAGAGATTACAAAAGAGAAAACATTTAGTGACATCACTAATAAATTAATACTAAATACATGATGATTGGTTCAATTTCTCTAAACCAGCGGAAGATGTAATGAGGTTTAAAGTTGCTACCTTTTCTTATAAGAACATTTCTTGGACTTGATACAGTTTTAAATATGTAATTTAAAAAGAACATTAAGCATAAATAAAATTAAGAGTTATAAAACATAAATTATGGTGTAATGATGAATAAGACTTTAAAAAATAAACTTTAAGTAGGTAAAAATAAAAGGAAAATTACACTGAAAATTTACTGCTAGAAATAGGTTGTGGGAACAGAGAAAGCATGAAAAAAGACTTAGTTCTGAAGGTTTTGTGAATAAACTTACTGTTTCGTATCTTGAATCGAGTGAAAACATTATTTAGCAAATTCTATCAACGATATATAACATTCAATAACCGAATCCCGAATAAAATCCAAAAATAGTTGAAAAGGACAAAATTTCAAAAAAATCATGAAAACCTCATAGATTTCTTACCTTTGAAACTGCAGCTTCCATGATTATTCCTTTAAAATAACACCATCCAAAACAAAATCCAACTAAAACATAGTATGTTGTGCGTATTATTATCGAAAAATAAATAAAATGTAATAAAATTCACAGATTTTCGGCAATCGTCAATTTCCACGATTCTTCTATTTACTAGAACTACCACAGATAGAAAATTTTATTTATGTCACTTGCTGTCAGGTTTTGTCTGTCAGTCGAATGTCAAAATGAGGTGTGGTCCAAAAGCACTTTTCGTTTGCGTTTCAATCATAATTATAAAATTCCAATAAAAAGGCAAATCTGATTATAAAAATATGGAAAAACTTTATTTTCCTCATGAAAACATCAGAAATTTCGTAATAAAAAAATGCAAACCATTTCTATGCTATTGTACGCCTTCAACGGTTGATCTGTTTTTTTTTTTCAACTACCTACCTTCTCTTTCATCATTACACTGTAATTTTCACTTCTTTATAAGTAGTCTAGCGTTTTACTAATCTAAGTAACTAGTCACATCGTTAATCTTACATACTGAATCAATTGTACGAATTTTATTGTGATAATGGAAGTAGATTCTGATGATAGGGTAAGACAGTGCTTTTTTACATTTTGCATGCTACGTTTGAATTTTTAAACATTTTAAGAGATTATTTATGCATCTAGCTTCTAAACTTTTTTAATCACCACATTTTGTGTCTTTATATTCTAGGAAAACGTTAAAAGACATAATAGTTTTACCAGCCCCGATATCAAAAGAGCGCCTGTGGCCAAACGAGTTGGAAGAGAACGTTGCCACAGTTATCATGCCCAAACACCAAAAGCTTCCAAATATACCGAAAAAGCTCGATTGGATGTTCCTAGAGTAAGTTAGCCGCACACTGGTGACTGCACATGATAATTATCTTATTCAAGTAGATTGTTAGAAATATATTGGATAGGACATTGCAAAGATTAAAATAAAACGAGTTATTATCTACGAATGCACCCATAAGGACCCATTTTGACAGTAGTTTGACAATTGAGAGTCGCGTTCGAAAATAACGAAACGTCTTAATAAAAGTAAACTATAAAATAGGCTTTAAAATAAGCAAAATAATTATTTACACCACGTAAATAATTCTCCCCGAAATTTTAATTATATAAATAGCTATTTCATTGTATTTTTTTAACTTTTATAGCGAGATTAACATCACTAAAAGTAGTGGCTGCAGGCATTACCAAATATGGAGTTTGCTCGTTTTCCCAACCGTCCTCCCTTCGATCCTTAGTAGCTCTCAGTTTTATTTTCTTTTAAATAATTGTGTTATATTCAAATGTTTTCATTGCATTTTCTAGTGTAATAATAATCATTTCTTCTTTTTAATTAAACGTGAGTTGGGAGTTTTTTAATAATTGTAGTGTCAAAATATAGGTCACAGTGGCGTATAGGTTATGTTATAAGTGAAATAATCGGATAGTTATTGTTTGTATTGTTGTTAACAGGTTACTTTTCGCGTTACAGATGTCGTTTAGGGTGGTGCGCAGTTCTAAGTTCCGCCACGTTTACGGGCAGGCCCTGAAACGTGAGCAATGTTATGATAATATAAGAGTGTCAAAAAGTTCATGGGACTCTACGTTCTGTGCGGTGAATCCTAAGTTTCTGGCTATAATCGTCGAGTCCGCCGGCGGAGGCGCCTTCATAGTACTGCCACACAATAAGGTGAGTTTATTTCATTGAACAGTTTACTCATTTCTCACAGATTGAATTGTAAAAAATATTTGCTAAAATACTCCTAATTTTCACACTGGAAATATTATATTTAGGCGCTTAGTCATGCTTTGTAGATTTAAAAATAACTACTTATGAATATAATTCGAGGTTTACCGCTTAGAAAGCATAAACGATGAGGGATTTTCTTAAGAAAATGAGAGTTTTCAACTAAAAGCAAACTTGGTTTTGTTAGAGGAAAATTTAGTAAAAAATCTTTTAACAATTTATAAGACACATTAAAAAGTCTTAATTTAATTTTTACAATACTTTGATCTTTAATCTACTTTAGCAATGAGTATTTTACAAAAAAATTGTTTAATATTGGTTCCATAGTGAAACTTGTGGAATTATACTCATGTTGAGAACAGCCTTAATCCCAAAGTTATTTGTTTTATCCAAATTCCAAAGTGTATTTCATACATAGATAAGAAACATAACATTAAAATCTGTCAAAATGACACTAACAAGTACCTACAGCAATGGTAATCAGTATTCAAAAACTTGAACATCATCCTAGTGTTTGGGAAGTACCCAGTTTCACATGACAGCATTGCCATGAACATGAAAAGGATTCATCCTGGATAGACAGATTTTTTTGGCCCTTTGCCCTATTAGGCTTGTTTTTCAAGTGATTAAATATGAAACAGTAGATATTACAAAATTATCTAAAAACTCAATTTTATGAAAAGCCTGTTCCTCACAGCTTGGCATCTTAAGAAGATTAAAAAGTTCACTTGAAATGAAAATTCTGAATTATAATTAAGTTGTAATTTCACCAGTCATTGAATCTTAATTCTAAGTTTTTTATAATGTGTTGATGACTCAATTTCTTTCCATTTCTGTCTCATAATTCCCTGATAGTGCCAAAGACAGGGTACCATTTTAAAAGCTAATTTTATTCAAGAATTTACATTGAAATCTTTGAAGATATTGCGGATGTACCGTTGGACATGGAATATTTTTACGCTGTATGTGATGAAGAAGCCAGAAAATCTAACAAGACTTTTGCCAATCAATGTGTATTGTTTTAAACAGTTCCTAGGTTGTGGATGTTAGATCCGCAGTTGCTTCATATGAAATACTGGAATGCAGCTGCATTCGGAAGACTAGAAGCCTAGACAAATTGTTTGATGTGTTGAAGATTGGAGACAGAAATTATCAGATACTTAGGTTCTGATTACAGTACATTACATCTGATTATTACATTATTATTTTGTATGCAAGAATTTGTGATAAAATTATTTCTCAGTCATCCTTTCATCAGGTTATTGGGTCTTCTGAATTTCATTCTGCATCACGCACTGAAAATCTTCATGGTGCCATCCTTAATGGGCTAGGAGCATTTAGACAAGTCCACCAATAAACTTATCAGGGGCTGATGAATGTCACAAGTCTGTAAATGGAAGAGGAAGTGCACTATCTTATCAGGTTTCGAGTGTATGGGTGTTTCCTGAACACAAATTCAAATTAGTCACAAAATATATGGTTGATGTATGTTTGAAATGCTCCCTTTATGATCGTTTTTCCTGTAACTATTTTAGGAACATGTTACAGCTAAGTTATAAATACAGGAGTCATGTGTTTAATTAATCTGTAACATGGCAAACATCTACTAATGAACATGGGGCTCCTAATAACTTTGTTAGTTTACATTTAGAACAAGATCTTTTTTAACCTTTTTATAGCTTCATACTAATAAAGAATTTTAACAATCTTCAATCAATCAAAGAATATTGGTCTCCTTATAACTGTTATACTGAAAGAACATAAAGAAATTCAAGTTCTAAATGAAGATAAGTAACTTGCAAATACAATTCTTAAAAAACCAATATATAACTAGAACCATTCTGCTCATCGCACTGATAGAGCTCACATGAAAAACTAAAATTCATTAAAACATTTAATTTCTAGCGTTTCATTATAATTACGAATATTAATTGATCACAAATTAGTGGATAATTACAGTAATTTGCTCACTCTATCTGTGTTTGTAATATGATAATCAGTGTAATAAAGATTGTTCATTTTTGAACTGTTAGCGCAGACGTATGAAAGTGTATTCATTACTATGACTCAGGACTGAATATTACTTAGTGCTGCTTAATACTTTAGTTTGTGATGCTATATCTCTTAGAATTATTTTCGTTTTAGAGATGATCTTAAAGTGAGAGCTTTTTTTATCACAAGCTAAAAACAATTTTATTTAGTAGTAGGTTCTAGCTTTATCCCGCAACTTCCCCCAGGGTGGAAGACATCCATGTGGATTTCCAAATGATATTAAACAAACTGACAGAGAATCAAGTTATACCACCGACATCCACAGAGAAAAGATTTTAGCTCAGTACCTCACCAGACCATATGATTACCATTGGACTAATGCTACATGCCTTGCTATGAATATCAGCAGTAATACAAGTTATACATAGAGACAGAACTCGTCATTTGACTACTTATCTTACAGTAAGGGAAATAAAAGAAAAAAGCCATGGGTAATTAACTAATCTAAATTGTGTGAGCTCCACAAATTCCTGTTTTATCATGTCTAAGCAGTTCTAAAGGTTACAATTGTAATTGTCACACAGTGTGGTATTATCTTACTTCTTACTATACTATTACAAATGCACAACTTTGCATGTAGGTACCGATGTTTGTCACTCAGTCATGCCAGAACGGCTGAACAGATCTAGATAAAATTTGGAATAGAGACAAATTATAGCCGGAGCAGGCAACAAATAAAGTTAACTGGAAAATATGGGCAGGCCTTTGCCCAGGTGTAGGACAAAATAGGCTAACAAAAAAAACTGGTCAAGTGTGAGTCGGACTCGAGTGCAAAGGGTTTCGAACCAATTTCATTTTAGTAACATATAACATGTTACTAAAATGAAATTGGTTTAACACTGTAAACTTCTTATAGGTTTTCCTGTAATCTGTAGGTAAAAAACTATTATCTGCAATTTATTCAAGGTTTCAGGATCAGTAGTTTCGGAGATAAGGGGTAATGGTCATTTTTGGTCAAAATTCTTGAATAATTTCAAAACTATTTATTTTAAAATTATGAAAAAAATATTTATAAAACCCTCACAGTAAGCCCTTTCATTTGATTTGTCAGACACACAATACAGATTGAAAAACTTTTTTTAAATTTTCTATTTTGACCCCCAAAAGTGACCCCCATACTCAAAATTTATCTTTTTACGCTACGCGTCCGTGTTTGAGTTACAGAAGTCCATATGTGTACTAAATTTTAACAGAAAATGGTTCCGTTTCTCACGGATTTTCGGAACCCTACAAATAGAGTAGTAGAATAGCATAAAGGCTACATTTCATCCCGCGAGTATGTTCCCTTGGGATAATTTCCGACATTCAGGCAGACGAAGCCGCTGGCAGAAGCTAGTATGCACTGTAGGAACAAGTGATTTGCTTAGTTATCACAATATGAACATTTGTACATAATAATATGTAATTTTCTGTGTACATAGGAATTGGAAACATGTTATTTTTCCTTGTAGCTATCATGTACTAGTTTATATTTATAGAAACCGCTGTGTCCCTAGAAGTACTTTTGGTACATGTGTATATTACTCAGGTATTTGAGTATCGCTGTGCCTCTAGCATAGCCACTTTTTGAAATACCTTGCTCTTACTCCTTTGTTTCAAAGTTCTCTATTAAGTTCGTCATACTGAGCATTAGAAATTGTGAATAACAATTGCCAGAAGATAGTAGAAGCCGTTTATGTCGACCCCAAAAAGAGTGGGCCTTTTATCCGCGTTCTAATTTTTTTTTTCAAAATATATAGCGACAAGAATAATTGCAGCTAGCTGTGATACGCCCATTGATATACAAAAAACCCACCAAAGTAACCGGCAAAAAAAAGGCTTAACATCCCTTTCGAATAACAGGATATTCTAACACACTGTACTGTACGTCGGTTCCCCACATTTAAGCTCTAATTGTGCTCTGCCAATGAAATACTAAGGTTCAAAAGTGACAATATAAACCTTCAAAATAACTCTCTCCCGTCTCCCTCCCGCTCAATACGGTGAGCGAGGGGAGTGTCAGATTCGTACTGACTAAAACCCACTCATGCGTGGTCCTTCAAAATACCCTATGCGTTCCTGCCACGCTTACTTTTTCGAACAACTCCAAAATCCTGGCAGGCATCGGCTCTATCAGGCCCAGTCAACGCAGAACCCTATCAACCACCAGACAACCTTATCAATCGAAAGCATATAACCTTCCCTTTCTTTGCGACGCGACGTTATCATCTGAACAATGCGCCGAGGCGACGGATAGCGTCCATTGTGCAACAGATAGGGAAGAACAATGGCCCCAGACAATGCACGCATCGCGGCAAAAACTATCGAGTATGGGAACCGCAAGTGTTTGTTGAGGTGTCGTAATGAGTTTATAGGTTATTAGTTCTTCACATAACTATCAAGCTCAGAGACTGATGCGTGTTTCATCAGTACTTCGCCAGAGATGGCATCCAATTTCAATGTGAATGACTGGCACTTTGTCCGCATCTTCGTCTGCGCAGATTTACTACAGACAATTTTTAACTTTTCCCGTTTCATCCCATGAATGTTGATTTGCCAATTTTCCCTTCTTAGTGCTGACCTAAATCATAAAAGGAAGCCTTGTGCGAAATATCATACTCCTAGTCCCAGTAGTTTCGGCTGGGTGTGATTTGTCAGTCAGTTGAAATGGTTTCTGCCAACTTAAAGTCAAGTAGTGATTACTCGTAAATGTTTTATACAAATTTTTATGGAACCAAATGGCAAGTGGCAAATGGCAACTAAAAAATAATCACAGAAATCGGATCAGAAACCTCGGAGTAATCGGTGTACATACAATAAAAAAAAAGAAAAACCCGCCGAATTGATAACCTCCTCCTTTTTTGGAAGTCGGTTAAAAACTATCACACTATAACAATTGAGAAACGAGCAAGAGGATCATCGGCAATAATAGGCTATCGAGTCGAAGCTCCAAAGTCATGAGCATCGAGGCCGAGTTGGCTGGCCTGTCGGTTTTCTACCGGTTGCATTTTGGGGAGTGTGCGACGGAATTGCATAATTTAATTCCGCCAAGCCCGTTCCATCATCGGACCACAAGACGTACGGCGATGCGCCACCGGTACATGGTTGACATCCCACCCACACGCACAACACGTTTTGGGAACACATTCATGGTGCGTATAGCTAAGGAGTGGAATTCCTTGCCAGAGTCTGTGTTTCCTGCTAGCTACAACCTGGGAGTCTTTGAGTCAAGAGTGAATAGGTTACTTCTAGGCAAGCGTGCTCCATCTTCGACCGCATCATCGCTTACCATCGGGTGAGATAGTGGGCAAACGTATGCCTATCAATAGTAAAAAAAAGCTAATGTTAATTTAAAGAAAAACTGCAGAACATTGTGTGTGTTCTCCTCAGGGTTATGCAGAGGTGCACCAGTACACACCCGCATTACACCAGTTATGTTTAAGTCCCATGTAGTAAGCTCTATTGGCATTAACTGGGCAATTCTGGGAACTCTTCTCATCATTACCTTCTCAATTTCTCGTCGCAATCTGTCACAAACGCCTCTAATTTCACTACATTTTGGCAGATTACGACTGAAATGCGAATGCGAACGTTTCTAAGAAAAAAACCGGCCAAGTGCGAGTCGGACTCGCCAACCGAGGGTTCCATACAATATTTAAATAATATATATTTTTTATGATTTAATTACAAATACATAGTTTTCAGACTTTTCCCTATACTTGTAGGATAAGACGGTATTACTTGCCTTTCATAGTTCTAGGTCAACGGGAAATACGCTATACATTTTGATTCCTTTGAAAGCGTCAAAGTATACGTTTTTTGCGGCATAAACGGCCGTATCTTTTTTTACATTAACTTGAAGTTTAAGTTCTTCACAGCTTCAAGGAACCGTAGACCTGAGTATACAGTTTTAATTTCAACTCGATACCTCCACGCGTTCCCGAGATAAAGTGTCTTGACAGACAGACAGACGGACGGACGACAAGTGATCCTATAAGAGTTCCGTTTTTTCCCTTTGAGTTACGGAACCTAATTAGTAGAGCTTAGCCAAATGACTAATCCTTGCATTTCTCCAACAATGACTAATATTTTTAAACGGCTCCTTTGTTTAATTATCCACCATTTATTCCTGCGATAAGGGATTTTGCTAACAATATCGTGACAAATATGTAGAGGTATAAGGGCTACAACAGACAGTTAGGGCCAAGACAATGGCGGGACAATGGGCTGACAAAAACCTGCGGTGTGAATGTTTACAAACTGACGCATGCCTCGCCGCTGTGTCATCAAAGTATCAACGTGTTGTGTGAATGCGACGCTTCCTTGTTTTATGTCTTTGAAGATTTTGAACTGCATGATTAGGTGTACAATTTACGAATATGGGAATGATAGCGAATTTGTTACTACCGAAAAAAACCTGGCAAAAGCATGCTGTCAAAATGCAATCAATATCTATTTATACTAATATATAAAGCTGAAGAGTTTGTTTGTTTGCTTGAACGCGCTAATCTCAGGAACTGCTGGGCCGATTTAAAAAATTATATAGATAGCCCATTTATCGAGGAAGGTTATAGGCTATAGATCACATGGCTTTAATACATCACATGGTTTAAAAGAGTGTCCGTGGAGTTTCTTGCACGTTCTTCTCCATAGAGATCTACGCTTTGGAACGTGACAATTCAAAAGTGCCTGTAAATGGTTTATTTGAAATATACGATTTGATTTGATTGATCATCACGCTAAGACCAATAGGAGCGGAGCAGTCATGAAAATTGTGTCGCAGACGAACTTGCGCGGGTCAGCTAGTCAATATATAAAGTTCTTCCGTTACTGACTGATTGACTGACTGACAACGCACAGGCGAATCTACTGGTCGTAGAAAGCTGAAATTTGGCATGTAGCTTCCCTACACTCCGTAGGGGAGCATTAAGAGAGGATTTCCCGAAAATATGATATATTCTGGTAAATACGCGTACGAAGTTTCGGGCAAAAGCTAGAAGACTAAACGGGTAACCTAGTCCTCTTTGACGGTCGGAAACTAGATGTTTCCAATATCTTATCAACAAGAAAACTCAAACAAAAATATTTGAGTAGCCCACGCCCCACAAACACACACAAAAAAGTGGTCCTTTCGTAAATCTGTATTTAGATAACATATCTTCATGAGCTCACGATGCATATCGATTTGTGATAAACGATAAGCGTAGAATACGTCATTATCATAGAATGCATTTATCTCATGAAACTAGATCTTACCGCGGCCTCTCTCCTGTGGTTTTCACGTGCATTTTTCCGGGATAAAATTAATTAAAATTTCGAGTATACCTTTGTTGGTACCGTTTTTTTTTTATTACCCTCCTATATCACAGGAACTGCATATTTTCCTTAGCTGTAGGCGTTGTAGCTTTCTTCTATCAATTTAAGAATTACAATAATCTCAGCACTTCCAGTGATTATTATCCCAAGTAAACAACTTTACCTATTTTACTAACTTTCTCACAGGAACCAACCATTTTTCCCGTAAAAAAAGGAGTTTCTATCCGTATCCGGGGGGCTACTCTCTAAGCCCGAAGTCCGTAGTTTCGGCCTTAGTTGCGGGCGTTTTCTACTCCGTACCACCTACGGACTTACGATTAGTCCTAAACCCGAACTAAGAATAAATGACAACACGATTTGACAGTAACGTCATTAATCTTAGTGATTAGGTGATACGGAGTAGAATACGCCCGCAACTAAGCCCGAAACTACGGACTTCGGGCTTAGAGAGTAACCCCCCCGAATCTAATGTCGTAATCGGAGATTACCTTCCAGAGATTACCTCTTCCAAACAAACACACAATTTACCTCTTTATAATGTTACCTTAGATTGCACATTTATCAATTAATTTATCAGCTGAGCACACTAAAGGTACACTAGAAGTCTCAATTTCACACACCATTTACAGACAAACAGACGGTGTGGAGCAGTAGTTTCTGATGAACGGAGCCGTTGTCTTTAGGTTCCTCCCGATTAGCACTGCGAACCGCATACAGGCAGAAGGACTGCATAACCAGTTCATTATGACTCAGCCTTTAAAAATCCGCCGCTTTCCGTATGAGGAATATTCAAATTAACCTGGGAGTCAGCTTTTTACAATCGTCAAATTTTACGAAGGATAGTTTTTTGAAGTGAAAACTTCTTTAGCGGCGTTGAGCACTTTTTCTGTAATGGGTATAAAATCTTAAACTCGCGTCAGGACACGTGACCTGATCGAAAAAGCGTAAGACGGACTCGCGTCAGGGTCACGTGATGCTGATCGAAAAAGCGTAAGACGGACTCGCGTCAGGGTCACGTGATGCTGATCGAAAAAGCGTAAGATCGAGGGGATGGGAGAGGAACTAGTATCTCCCACTCTTTCTACCGTGCCTGAGTGTGCTGCTCCGCTTAGGCGGCACAGGGCGCTTGCGCAAATGTCCGTCTGTGTTTATGTACAGCGTGCCACGCGTATCCAAGGATACGAAATTACGGAATTACGAAATTATGGATGAAAGTTGATTTTTCTAAGAGATAAAAATTAATGTAATATATAAATAAATAACGATATAATATTATGAATAATAACATGTAAATTGTCATATTTGTGTACGATAGCGCAATAAATAAACATTGTATTCTACCTCATAAATGATAGTATTTTTGTACTTATAATTAAACACAACGTTATTTTTTGTTGTTTTTATGGTTCGTTTTGTTTATGTCAGGAACTGTGTCAAGATTGACATCTGTCACTGACAGTCGCTATCGCGGCCACACGTCAGTGTCTTTTTGTTTATTTTGTTGTCGGTGGTTTGTCTATGATGTGACCGCGACAGTAAGGATGTATTATTTACATGTTTTCACTTCTGCCGGCACTCCCGGAGTGCTACCGGTGTTTTTTTTATTGAGGAATGGGCATGCTCTTGACCTCGATCACGCCTGATGGAAGGCGGTGGATGAGGTCTATGATGGAGCGAGAGTGCCCAGAAGATGCCGGTTCACTCTTGCTTTGAAGGCAGACGGATAGGAAGGACACAGACGCTGGCAGAGAGTTCCATACTTTGACTGCGCGCATAAAATATGTGGATGAGAAGCGCTGAGTACGACCGAGTCGTTGACAGTTCCTATAATGCGAATGAGAGTTCTAGTGCTTATACGGTTAATATATCGTCAAATAGGAAAACAAAAAAGTATGCTATAGTGATGGGTTTTTTTAGGGGTAAACACGTAAGGGTAGAAATGGGAACGGGAAGAGATGGGACTAAATCAAGCTTCTAACCCCCGTCTGGTATCGGACAAGGCGACAGCTTTGTCCGATACCGGAAATGCTACACATTAGCTAGTCTAAAAATGGCATTAATCTATTTTAAATAACCTTACGTAAGGTCGTAATTTCACCCAACTTTACATACCACTGTTATCTCCCGATAAGACGTTATCAGCGACCTTCAGTGCGAGCACCGGTTAGACAATATTCTAAACAATGATACTGGTACAATAATAATAACATGTTGCTGTTTATTTGTGGTATATTTTGGTCCAATAATAGGTCACAATACCCCTGCCATTAATCAGGGGGGCTAAACAGAATCAGACATCCAGACGCACTGCATCTTACCATCCCTACCTTGTTGTTATTCCACCAATTCGCACTAAGCGCTTCCAAACGTCTTTTATAATGCGCACAGCAAAGGTGTGGAACTCTCTGCCTGCGTCTGTGTTTCCAAACGATTACAACCCTAATCTCTTCAAAGTTAGAGTGCACAGGCTCCTTCTGGGTAAGCTCGCTCCATCGTAGACTTTGTCTCTGTCATCTCTGACCTAGACTAGAGTCAAGAGCAAACCCATCACAAATAAATAAATAAAAAAAAAAACAAATTAGAATCATAATATTAACCATACAACAATCTGTCAAATTTCATTTTCATCTTCATCGCTTACGCATTAGGTTCAACGTTGATTGGGAAAATTTGACAGTGACGGGTAGCGTGATATGCTTTTTGATTCTGCTAAAGTGGCCTTTTTAGACCCACAGTACCTACATACTCCTAAGTCTAATACTAATATGAACTGTAAAGAATAGACTTCTTATGAAATTATACGTTTACATACCTCCTAAGTTATAAGCAAAAGAAAGTGGAGCTAGTCAAACAGAAATCGGTGAAATCCGATCACAGAATTTTCCAGGAAAGAACCAAGCCTAGAGGGCTAGAGGGGGAAAATTCTGTGCATATCAACTCCCTGCAGCATAGCAACAGTGGAACGAACAGTTGGAGCCAATAAACTGAGCATCCGTACTCCGTAGGCCAACGTGTCAAGTTCGTGTGGAAACCGCTGAACAAGTCTATAAACGAAACACGTAAATTTAACGCGCCCCACATTGCGTATGCGCACGCAAAATAGATTCGACGCAGTTTCTCACACTGCTCTGTGGTTCTCAAGTATTTTGGTTGGTTGAAGGTAGAATTTCAAGTAGAGTAGTATCTTATGACTGAAAGGGAAAATTTTATAGTGGGATGGCAAAGGTGTTACTAGATAATGGGCCTTCCAGGATTGCGGAATTTATTCGAAAGAGACACCGCGGCCGAACGTAAAGGGCATGAGGAGGAACATGGAATGGTTTTAGTCAGTAAGAGTCTGACACGCTGCCGTATGGTGCCGTAAAAGAATAATACCATCCCATCACTTTCCGTGGGTGTCGTAAGAGGCGACTAAGGGACTTGCCAGAGAATCGGCAGCAGCGTTCTCTGTAAAACGCAACACCATACACTGCGATCGCCAACCCGCCTGCCAAACGTGGCGATTATGGCAAACCCCCCCCCCCTTTGAGGGAGGCCTATGTCCAGCAGTGGACGTCTTTCAGCTGATATGATGTTGATGATGAGTCTGACACTCCCTTCCGCTCCGCCCAGACCGTTAAAAGCCATTTGATGATTTTGTGGCCTCACTCCCGAGGCTCAAGCTCGGGAGTGAGGGCACAATTATTTTTTTATATGATAGTTTTTGCTCTGAAGTAATAAGTCTGTTGGTCTTTAAGGGTCTGAACTTCCGAAGCAAGATGACAGGATAGGCCTCTTTAGCCCATCAAGTAGATAACTCTACCTGATAGGTAAGGATACCTTCATGACGTACTGGTAAACCAGTGTCCCTAACCATTGTACTCACTGCCAAGATCCTAAGTGACGAATCCTAAATAAAACTGGCCAAGTGCGATTCGGACTCGCATACGAAGGGTTCCGTATTATATACCTTATTTTTTATTTGTCGTTATAGCGGAAATAGAAATACACAATCTGTGAAAATGTTTACCCATTACGGTTCTTGAGATACAGCCCGCTGACAGACAAACGGACGGACGGACGGACAGCGGAGGCTTAGTAATAGGGTTCCGTTGGTTACCCTTTGCGTACGGAACCCTAAAAACAGTTGGTGCTAACGTCGCTTTGTCCTAAAACAAGGGCGGGCACTGTCTTACATCACAAGAATATTATGTTCTTTTTTATAAAGTAATCTAGCTTATGCTCGCGGTTTCGCTCGCGTTTAAGTAGCCTAAAATCGTTTCCAGGGTCCCGTTTATCTCTGTACAAACAAACAAAGAAACTCACGTCGCTATCTTCTTCTTATCGTGTGGGCAGTAAGGTCTAAACGACCCCACACACCCTAGTGTCAGAGTTTCTAAACCGCCTCAAGGGCCTCTGACATGGTTTATTTGACGACTGCCATTTGGCGGCCGGGACCACCGGATTATCAGACAATCAGGTGATTCAAGCCTGCAATGTCCTAGCCAAACTGGAAACAACTTTACAAAGTATGCTCTTCCCGTGGGTATCGAACCCACGACCACCGGGTCACAAGGCAAACGTCTAAACCACTCGACCACGGAGGCAGTTTATAATATTAGAAGTTTAGGATTGAAAATGATGACACCGAAATCTATCCCTGTCCTGTCCATGACTGTCATATTTTATTTTGTTTGCGATAACATAACGATAAAGACCTACATCTATCTATACTAATATTATAAAGAGGAAAGATTTGTTTGTTTGTATGTTTGTTTGTTTGTTTGAATTGAATAGGCTCCGAAACTACTGGACCGATTTGAAAAATTCTTTCAGCATTGGATAGCTACATTATCAGGGAGTAACATAAGCTATATATTATCCCCGTACTCCCACGGGAACGGGAACTACGCGGGTGAAACCGCGTGACGTCCACTATACCTTATATTTTGGCATTAGATCGCCTCAGATCGCTTCTACTCGACGAACCAAAGAAGCATCGACACGAGTAAAATAAGCACAAGTATTACTAAACTTCATCACGATTTAACTTTTAAGTTACGACCAAAATTAAGAATATAATAATTTTGTTTTAGTTTTCTGGATATTAACTGAATGTGATGCAATTTTATCGCGCCCGCGCCCGCGCCAGCTTGTACTTAATACTTATAATAATCCATACTAATATATAGAGCTGAAGAGTTTGTTTGTTTGTTTGCTTGAACGCGCTAATCTCAGGAACTACTGGCCCGATATGAAAAATCCTTTCAGTGCTAGATGGCCCATTTATCGAGGAAGGCTATAGGCTATATATTATCACACTAAGACCAATAGGAGCGGAGCGGTAATGAAAATTGTGACGCAGACGAAGTTGCGCGGGTCAGCTAGTAATAATATATGAAGCTGAAGAGTTTGTTTGTTTGTTTGCTTGAACGCGCTAATATCAGGAACTACTGGTCCGATTTGAAAAATTATTTCAGTGTTAGATAGCCCATTTAGGAAAGCCAGGCCCAGGAAGGCTATAGGCCATATATCATCACGCTAAGGCCAATAGGAGCGGAGCAGACGAAGTTGCGCGGGTCAGCTAGTATATAATTAAAACAGAATAGTCATAACTTGATTCATTCATACAGCGTAATGAACTTTATTCTGCGCCTCAAAATATTCTGGAACCCTATGAAGATATTCTCCGAATTAATTATTTCACGTTGACCTAAATATAGTATTCCTAGAAACGGTTGACGGGATGTTTCCACAGCAAAATGTCATAAATTTAAGCTAATTGCTATAAATTAATTAGTTGGGACGCTAAATGGAATGGCTGACTTTATGTAATTTTAATTGATCTGTTCAGCAATGCCGCTCTTTTGAAGAAAGCATAACTGGTGGCCTATTTAGAAACCTCTGTTGTTTTTAGGGTTCCGAACATCCGTCAAAACGGAACCCTCCTCACTCGGGTGTCCGTCTGCCAGTTTTCTCCGGATCTACTGGACCGATTCTGTTGAAATTTGGTATACAAATGGATTTCTGTGACCCAAAAACGGACATTTTATGTAAATAAATAAAATTTTAGTATGGGGTCACTTTTGGGGGTCAAACTAAAAAAAAAAAAAAGTTTTTCAAACTGTATCGTGAGCTTACTGTGAGAGTTTTAATTATATTTTCATAATTTTAAAATAAATGGTTTTGAAGATATTCAAGAAATAGACCAAAAATGACTATTAATTTTGAAAAAGTGCAGATAATAGTTCTATACCTAAAAATAACAGGAAAACCTATAAGAAGTCTAAAGTGCTAAAATAACTTGTTAAAAAAAAATGATATTGGTTCGGAACCCTTTACTCGCGAGTCCGACTCGCACTTGGCCAGTTTTTTGAAGACTACGAAAACTTCCAACTGTTTTCCCGCATGTACAGAAACTGCAGCACATGTCAGTACTTGCTCATACCGAGTTCCTCGACTGTTATTGCCAAGTTGGTAAGGAAGAGAAGCAGATATCAGCGTCCTCTATCTTGCTGCTGAAATTTTTCGCTCCCACATTTATTTTATTTTTACTATTGATAGGTACGCGTTTGACCACTATTTCACTTGATGGTAAGCGATGATGTGGTCGAAGATGGAGCACGCTTGCCTAGAAGTAACAACCTATTCACTCTTGACTTAAAGACTCCCAGGTTGTAGCTATCAGGAAACACAGACTCCGGCAGGGAATTCCACTCCTTAGCTGTACGCACTATGAATGTGTTCCCAAAACGTTCTGTGCGTGTGGGTGAGATGTCCACATTCTTAAGCATTCTCTACTTATTTAGGGTTTCGTACACGAATGGTTATCAACGGAACCCTATTACTAAGCTTTCGCTGTCCTTCCGCTGTCCATATGGCCGTCAATAGTTGGCTGCATACCGAAGGCCGAATAGGTAGACAGTTGAGATTTTCACAGAGTGTGTCAGATTGCCACTATCATCATCATCATCATCATCATAACAGTCGGAAGACGTCCACTGCTGGACACAGGCCTCCCACAAAAGGGGGGTTGCCATAATCGCCACGCTTGCAGGCGGGTTGGCGATCGCAGTGTATGGTGTTGAGTTTTACAGAGAACGCTGCTGCCTATTCTCTGGTGAATCCCTTAGTCGCCTCTTACGACACCCACGGAAAGTGATGGGATGGTATTATTCTTTTACGGCACCGGCCGACACCATACGGCTAACCGACACCATACGGCTATATCGGCTATATTGCCGCTATATCATCAAATAATAAAATTTCAATTAAAAAACCAAGTTGGCCACATGACGACCACGATATTTTTATTAGTTTCTGGTCCGAATAGACTATCCGTGATTTTGACGTGATAACGTCTTATGAAATCGATGAACGCACGAAAAAGTGTCACGTTCCGAGAGCGAAAGCGCGGAACAAGCGAAAGAGAGGCACGATGGGCCTAAGCGTTCGGCTTGTTTGTTAAGAATTCAATTATTTTCTTATGACGTTATCACGTAAAATTATCGTCCGTAAACCGACTTTGCAGGCAGCCAATTTTTTTATCAATTCTAGTTCCCAACAAACTCTCCACTACGCAGTTCCCAATCCAATAAATCTCCGTTAAACCCCAGTCATATATTTACATCATCTCGCTCACAATCAAAGCTATTCCCGCGCATTAGGTCATGCAGCACAAGGTCAGGCTTGGCCGCCTGGACGTGGACAGACGGCTCTCTGATTAGATGTTCCGTTCCCTAATGACTGCTGGTATCATTGTTAGGGTGGGTCCACACGATACGTTGCGGAATTTGTTCGAAAGAGTCAACGTGGCCCTGGAACGCAAAGGGCATCAGGAGGAGCACGCACGGGTTTTAGTCAATTAGAGTCTGACACTCCCTTTTGCTCCGCCCAGAGCGGGAGGAGGCATTAGATGATTTTCCATCCTTAAAAGGGTCCACACGAGAGACTTCCATAAACTTGCAATGTATACAAATGTCGGTGTAAAAGATTTTTTTATTCAGAGTTCATGATACAAGTTCTGTATCGTGTGGACCCACTATGGACCGTCCATAAACTTTGTATTGAATTTTACAAAGTGTGTGCAGACTAATGTCGTGTGTCGGTGTGATAGAATAGGGTACCTAGATGACTAAAAAATCTAATAAGTCATTCAAATAGATTTTCAAAAAATATATGACACGTATTTTGTATTTTTCACGTTAACAAAAAATTAAGACGATACAGTGCGTTGAAAACTTGTGTGACGTCACTTGTAAGTACACTTTTTACAGAATAGTGACGCCACAAGTCCCCAGTCCTGATTTGAATTTTTATTGATTTCCTAACGCAAAAAAATCGTGTCCAATATTTTTCGATAATCGGACTGACGGACTAAATAGAAACAATTTTTAGGGTTCCGTACCTCACAAGAAAAAGAAGGAACCCTTATAGGATCACTTTGTTTTGTCTGTGCAGACAAAATTCTGTATCGTGTGGACCCACTATTAGGTATTTGTGTCAGTGTGAGCGATAGCGGACGGACAGGCGATAGTACCAGCGGATGTTTTAGATAACCATTATCGCCTAGTATCCCTTGTGTTAGTGAAATTGTAAATAGAGCGTATGGGACAACTATGGGATTCAAAACAGGCATTGACTGACAGCGTGACATGACGGGGGAGAATGGTAGTAGTAGTAGTAGTAGAACACGTGATGGGCGAAAAGATTTACTGAGACAACATCTTTAATCTTCTTCTTTTCGAGTCGATGTTTAAGGCTTGTATACATGCCAATGACCTTCTGCATATAAACGGAGCTAACTGCTCCTCTACGCGCCACTCCGTTACCTGCATTTTTAATTTATTAAAAAAAAATAACACATATTTTAAAAAAGTAACAAAATCAAATTATATTCGTTTGTAAAGCAGTAGATATTTTTTTTAGACTTAAAAAAAAAATGAAGGAGTAAAATGGTTTCATCTCAACGATTTGGAGGTGATTTGGTGATTTTTTTTTCTTATTATGTGAGACCGATACATAAATTCTGGCTAAACCAAATTACGTATCATATTATGTAGATTACCACCTATTTCAGATATAATTTCTCAGTAAATGCCGACGAAAAGTTGCTTCATCTGCACGTTGTTTTTAAGCATATCTCGAGAGAGCAGCCTTAACTCTTTAGATTGTTTGGACCCAGTAGCTGACTACGTCAATTTCAGCGTCTGGAATCCTCCAAATTATAGGTGCATGGGCACTTGGGGCACTCGTATCCAACGGGTCTATAAAACCCCGTTTCGCCAAGGGTTTGCAGCGGCCTACATGGAACATCTTCCATAAAATTTCGGTCAGTCCCACTACTACGACGTGCCTTTGCTAATGCAATCAAGGTTCCGCTGTGACTGACGGAGCAATTCAGGACGAATAGCACTATACCTATATCGCAACGGAATCACAATGGCACGTCACAGGGTCTTTTTTCTTGGACCGGGAATCATCTAATGGCTTCCCAAGCGTTGGGAAGAGCGGGAGGGAGTGGCAGACTCTTACTACCGCCTGCCTGCCGCCGGGAGAAGTCATTTGATGATTTTCCAACCAAAATAAGCGTCTCCGAATCAGGGGGGCTACTCTCTAAGCCCGAAGTCCGTATTATTATTATTGTATTACCTAACCATTAAGAATTAATGACAACACGATTTTACAGTTACTGTCAAATCGTGTTGTCATTCATTCTTAGTTCGGGTTCGGGACTAATCGTTAATCCGTAGGTGATACGGAGTAGAATACGCCCACAACTAAGTCCGAAACTACGGACTTCGGGCTTAGAGAGTAGCCCCCCTGAACACTACTTCAACTTCGTCGTAGATCTTCTAGATAATCTTCCATGTCCGATTTGCTGCTAATTCATATGCTATCCAAGGCAAATTAAGAATAAATGCGTTGGCGTGCAAAACTTTCAGAGTTGCATTAATCATTCAAACATGCCAACACAAAAATACATTCCTCAACGCATCGATGATTCAAATTTATTCGTACGTACAAATCAATGCGTACGCCATACATAAAGCGTCGATAATAATGACTAATGTCTATGATTTTTGGCTATCACACAAATTTTATGACTACCCTCTCCTATATTTAGGTGTTACACACATTGTACTACAAGTTATTATTAGTAGATCATGATTTGAGACATTTATTTGTTTGATGCCAATGTTGGTCGTTGAAATGGTCGTGTTTACCATTCGAATTGCGATGCAAGTGTGGGATGTTTCAACTGAATGATGTTTTTAAAGATGTTGTTTGTTTGTAAACTGACTAAAATACGAAAACGAAAATTATTTCTCTGATAAGAAATCTACTATGACGCCGAGTGCCGTAGACTACTGTCCGTCTCGGAAATTAGAAAGGGCGAAAAGCCTCAGGATTGAAGATAGAATTGATAGAAGTCGCGGGAAAAGGCTAGTTAGCAATAACAGTAGAATAACAATCCCGCTGTAATTAGTTACGGAGAGCTGAACTCTGCACAAAAAGTTTAGATGAGTTTATTCATTTAAGTTTTTAGGTGCAAGCTTAAAATTAATTTTGGTGCGCCTGCCAATTAAAGCTCAAACTCAGTGTTTATTTCAACTAAACTGTCTTCATCAACGGACACTTTGACTGTCAAGGAGCCGGTTTTTCAAAAACTTGAATCTATTTGCACGTTCCAAAACGCACTATTTATGTTCCCAACGATCTAGCATTATTATGCAATGAAGAGGAATTATTTTGAGCAAGAGATTTCCCAGTAATCTAATCTAATCTAATTTCTAATCTAATCTAACTAATATTATAAACGAGAAAGTTTGGACGGATGCATGTTTGTTTCTCAATCGCGCCAGAACAGCTGAACGAATCTGGATGGAATTTGGAACAGAGACAGATTATAGTCTGGAATAGCACATAGGCTATTTTTTATCCCGGGAGTATGTTCCCTAGGGATCACGCGGGCGAAGCCGCTGGTAGAAGCTAGTCCCTAAATAAAATGTAAGTCTGACATATTCACTTAAGGACACACAGTACTTACCTCAAGTGAATATGACACGACATAGAAGAAAAAAAAGATTGACACTACTGTCATTCTTTACTTGGCAAAGACAACGCTAAAAAAATATTTGCAAAGCAACACCTCACGAATCGCCCTTGATATATCAAAAGAATAGCATAGCACACGCTTAGCATACACGCAATACATTGTTCAAACGTTCTATAATTAGCGGTTATTATTTAAGGAATCTATTTATATGTATGTTTGTGTATTGGGTAATAATTCGGCAGACGGAAATCGAGGGCCCGCCTACGCACGCCGAGAAAAGCGTAGCGACGTGTGCACTGCGAGGCGTGTGGAACGAGATTAGCAAAGTTATGATGCACAGGTATTGCATGGGGGTTTAGTATTGAATTACCCCCATGTTATGAGTTTTCAGGAAAGGGGTGTTAGCGTTCTGTAATGGGCCCACCACACGATACAGAATTCTATAGAATTTTGTCCAACAAAGTAATCCAGACAAAATGTCGGTGTCAAAGATGTTTTTTAGGGTTCCGTACCCAACGGAACCCTATTATTCTTATCCTTCTGTCTGTCAGCGGGCTGTATCTCAATTTCTATTACCGCTATAACAACAAATAATAAAAATTAAGGTTCATGGTACGGAAACCTTCGTGTGCGAGTCCGACTCGCACTTGGCTGGTTTTTTATTCTGAGTCCTTGGTCTGGACATACAAGTCGGTATCGTGTGGAGTATTTGGATTCTCTAATAGTGGATATTATAAGAGAATCCAATAAATCGCCTATTTGAGTCAATCATTATTCCTTATACTATATGCGTCAGGTTAGACTGGAAGCCTAACCACCATCACTCACCACCATCACACCACACCACACCACACCACAGTATCAGTATTTTACATAGAGCGACCAAAAACCAGTAACATGGTATCATGATAGATTGGTGTCAGTTTTTCTGGCTTCTGACTACCCATCAAGAATGTCAAAGATCTACAAATGACAGCCGGAAGTTAAGCCGTTGGTTAACTTTACTATCCGAGCACCATTCCTCATGCTCACAATCTTAATTTTGTTTTGTCTTGTTGACTATTTTCTAGCCTCGTTAGCCTATTACTGTTTTAATTCTGAGTTCATGCTTCTAATATGCAGTCAGATTTTCAGTCTTATAAGCAGTTTTACTATCCTGAAAGTCCGCTAACTGGTAGCTTTGAGTTTTCTCTAATTATGTCGAGTTCGGTTCCTGTATCATGTCCGAAAGTCCTGCTATGAAAAGAAAGAAAACATTTATAAACAAAAACACAGCTTCCAGCTTCCCTAAGCACTGCCGAACCGACCCAAATGTTACTGACTGCAAACCCCCTGCAAAAACCTGACCTCGTTTCCTATTACTGGTCATTTCCCTCGCTTTGTACAAGTGAATAGATGAACATCACTCAACCGCCAGTACGACGAGACAGCCCCACGTGTGAACTCCGCACATCTGCAAGTGACACGTCTCAATCACACCTGTGCATGCGCCGCTCCCGATGAAGATAAATCAACCGTTTGATTGTTTTGCACATGACTTATTAATAGGACACATTCTAACTGTTCGGAAGCTAAAAAAAGACCCGCTGGATATTCGAGATTGAAATTGTTATACAACCATTTTGTTATGCGAGAGTATTTCGTGTCAAGAAATTTAACACCCAGCTCCAAAATTTCTGTGACCTAAACTCCGGACAACGGGACAACATCGGATCGAATATCTGGAGATGCTTAGACTGTTGCCAAATTAGAATAGAACCGGGCGAGTCTATCTAACGCATGGATAACAAAAGTAGTCATGGATTGTAAAGTAAAATGAACCAGAAGATGAATCCCTCACAGTAACAAGGCTAATTATGTTTTTAAACAAAGGTACGGTCGTGAACTAATAACAACTTCAAACATCGATCATCACGGTTGAGTGTTGACACTCAAATTATCACGCCGTTCAACAAATATCAAAACAACACGAAATTGACACGCTTCTGAATAATTACGGGCTTAATGTGCCAACCGCTCATTCAGTACCATAAGCCGGTAGTGTCGGTACCAGAATGTGTGACACAGTGCCACTGTGCCAGTCCGGAACACACGGGAATTCGCACTGTAATAATTATGGCCGTTTGGCGTCCTGCCATCTACTCGGAACACGGCGAAACTCATAAATATTCAGACAAACGTTTGATCAAATGTTACTCCATGATGTAATCTGGTACACCTGAAACTGAAACTTTAAGATAATATCGATTTTGCGTGGCTAGGATACGTTGAATCTGATACTAATCGTTTAGTTTGAAGATTTAGGTCGTTTGAATGCGGAAGATGCGTTGATATCGGGTTGTTCAGTCTCCAGAAAATGAAAAGCAGGGCGTCCTGAGGTTCTGAGTTCTAACAAGCTTCCTCTAGGATTCTAGATGCTAACGTAAACATTGCTTCTTTGCATGACATCCTCTGACTGCTGAAAATTTTCGCCTCTGGAAGAGCTATTACACTGGGGACTCGTGCGGATCCAAAACCACTAAAGCGTCTTGTTTTTCGCTCCGCTCCTATTTGGACAATCCAATCTCTATCTACATGACAATCCAAGCTCCAATCTCTTTCCGAAGGTAATGATGAAATTATAATTTTCGCCGGTGACTCCCTTCTTTCCGGAAGTACGGATCCCAGCATCAATTTACAAAAATACTTGTGTTATGGAGATAGTAGACACTTTATGGTTGGTTGGTAGTTGGAAGTCTGTTTGTTGTCCGAGCTTTCTACCTCTTGGCTAACACATCTCAAATACAAACGAAATGTTCTTGTTTCTACTAGAAATAACCTAAAAATATTCACACTTTCGTAACCTATATTTATTCTGGCCATCCACAATGTTGTTTGGAATTCCTATTTATATTGTGGTCACAAAACTTGCGATTCACGTTTTCAGACGACATTTGGACGCTGATTTGTGTCGTATTTACTTCAGTTTTCTTGCATTAAAGGAAATTATGGCTTGCATTAGATTAAGAAGTTGATGGAGTTGGCCGCAACTGTCATAGTAATATTTTAATCTCATCCTGAGTTGTGGAGGTTGCATGTCATGTAAATTAGGTACTTTGCTGCATTTAGAGGCACTGTAAACAATGTTAATGTAGTCATAAATAGTGGGAAGGCTGAAGGTATTAAGAAGGCGGGTTAAATTCTGTATCGTAATAGAAGGGGTCTAAACGGCATCCGATCAGAATAAGTACCTGTTTGTCCCTGCAGCATTTAAATTATTCCTTGGGCTCTACCGACGAATTATTGAAATGCTCGTAAATTAAAAACTATTATTATAGGCTATTTATGTGATCGCGTAGTATTGTCCACGAAACGATGTTCTTAGTACTTACATCATTACCTGTGCTCGTAAATATACTATAAATATTGTAAACTACACTAATGCACCTTGCAGCCAGTATGTATTCATTATATAAAATTTATTTGTATTAAGTTTCAAATGCCGTCGTGTGCGACCTACATTTGCGATTTATACTCTAGTTGTGGCGCCAAAAATGTTTAATTACGTGTTTTCGTAAACAAAATGGCCGACTTTCACTAGGTCGTTAGTACACGTGAAAGTTTTCGCGCCCATAATTTTCAGAGACAACGCGAAATAATTGGCGCGCAAATTTACAGATAATTAAACTGTGTATTTTTTATGGTAATACTTTCACATTGTGTTTTTGAGTCAGGAAAGAGAAATTATGAATTTTGAATGTAAAATTCCAGTCTAAGAAGTTACTGAAACAATTCGCTGAAATAAAATAAAACCTTGACGACTTGGTGATAATGATGACATTGAGCAAGTAAAAGGCGGCATCATTTTACTGTATTCATTTAAGTACTGCTGAAGATCGAAGTCATTTTGTAATAGGTATTAGTCCTTAAAGACGAGGGTTTTCAGAATATCATAATATACGAATATGAACTTGTTATTAAAATATTAATAACGCTGCCATCAGCTTAATTAAATGCTTCATATGGCAAAACAACTTCCTCAAGGAAAATACACCTGCTCGAACCATCAAGTCCTATCGCAGTCCACTGCCTTTTCACACTAAATCCTCGAGAGAGGTATATGCCTCTCTTTATGATTCACAGTCATCTAAATTTCTAAGTCTCCTGATGCGCCCGCTCATCTTGATCTCGCCTGATGGTAAGCGATGGACGAGGTCTATGATGTATGATGGTCTAGCGAGTCCAGAAGTTGCCTATTCAATATTCCTATTGTCAGTGAAGATATAAGAATTTTTTGCTGAGTTTTTACATTTTAATGCCATGAAGATAGTTCACGCACCTTAATTCGACCAATCAAAAAGGGGAGCCAGTTTTCTCCGTATCTACTAAACCGATTCTGTTGAAATTTGGTATACAAACAGACTTCTGTGACCCAAACACGGACGCTATACGTAAATAAATATTTTTTTAGTATGGGGGTTCACTTATGGGGGTCAAACTAGAAAAAAAAAAATAGTTTTTCAAGCTGTATCATGTGACACATTAAATGAAAGGTTTTAATTATATTTTTTTCATAATACTGAAATAAATAGTTTTGAAGTTATTTAAGAAATTAGACCAAAAATGACCAGTCCATTAAGGGGGGGTCCCTAAATTTTGAAAAAAAAGCGCAAAATAGTTCTTTACACACTACATTATAGGATTCCTTATAATGTAGTGTTAAAATAAAATGTCATAAAAATTAAATTGGTTCGGAACCCTTTGCATACGAGTCCAACTCTCACTTGGCCAGTTTTTTTTACTTATGCACTGTTCAAACTTCACTGACGCTATGCTAGGCTTACGGGTCATAGGACCTACTACCGCAGATACTGGCAGAGACTTCCTCATTTTGGTTCCAATTTTTGATCTTGTAGAACTTATATGTATGTTTTGTCTATTCCAGGTTGGTCGCATACCTGCGGACCATCCCCTCGTGGGCGGGCACAAGGGCCCCGTGCTCGACATCGCGTGGTGCCCACACAATGACAATGTCATTGCTAGCGGCTCTGAGGACTGCGTTGTTAAGGTAAGAACCGTTCAGAATGACCAGAAAAATAGATATTCTGATCAATCCAAATGCTCTGAAGGATTTTAAGAATAAGACATCAATTTATTCGAGTCAGTGCATCTTTGTTCTTGCATCAATGTCTTTGCGGGCAGTTACATAATGGCCTTAAAATCATAGCTTTACATAACAAGATCTAAATTGATATACGAGTACATTTCAAGAAGTATAAACCTTTGGTAATTGAAATAAGAAGCATCATATAATCCACCTTTATAACTCGACTGCCCTAAAAGGAGGGTACTGTATTTAAATAAATAAAAAAAAGAAGAGGTTGTTAAGTCGACGCTGTTCCCGCCTATGACCATTTGATTCTCTCTCTAACCCTTATATCCTATTGACACAGGTATGGCAGATCCCTGACGGAGGCCTATCCCGTACCCTGACGGAGCCGGTGGTGGACCTGGTGTTCCACCAGCGCCGCGTGGGGCTGGTGCTGTGGCACCCCACCGCGCAGAATGTACTGCTCACTGCGGGCTCTGATAACCAGGTAACTAATATTTAGTTACAAGTTTTGTAACTACAGAGTTGACGCTGAGTGTGAGAGCGCTGCCTCCCACCTTTATAATGATGGCCCACTTGTTACAACAAGTGAACTGCCTCCGTGGTCGAGTGGTTTAGGCGTTTGCCTTGTGACCCGGTGGTCGTGGGTTCGATTCTCACGGGAGCATACTTTGTAAAGTTGTTTTCCAGTTTGGCTAGGACATTGCAGGCTTGAATCACCTAATCTTCTGATGAAAAGTGATTCCGTGCTTCGGAAGGCACGCTGGTAGTCTCGGCCGTCAGATGGCGGTCGTCAGATAAACCATGTCAGAGGCCCTTGAGAGGCGGTTTAGAAACCCTTGACACTAGGATGTATGGGGGCGTTAGACCTTACTGCCCACACGATAAGAAGAAGAACTTGTTGTAGTACCCCAAGGGCCCTTGCATCTGCTAGTCTATTCTGTAAATAAATATCAAGCTTCACCTGAGTGATAAAACTCACAAAGTGAGCTGTATTGCAAACAACATAAAGGTCTTAATTTAAAACTCACTTCGGAATCCGAAGTGAGTTTATGTTACAGAATAGCACTACTGCACAATAGGATAGACGATTCATCATCATCTGCCTAGCCTTTTCCCAACTACATTGGGGTCGGCTTCAGATGATTAAAAAATCTAATTAGTCCATCAGATAGATTTCCAATAAATATTCGACACAATTTTTTTCTTTTTTCACGTAAACAAAAAAATTGAGACGACGAACACTTTTTACTCGAATGTGACGTCACCAGCCCCCACTCTTCAACTTTGATGCGCTTTATCTTCGTCGAAAAATTGTGTCAAGCGATTTTGAACCATATGCAGTACAAGACAACTGTGCAATTCACTTGCCCTGTACATCTGTCGATTATAGTCATCTGCCTAGCCTTTCTGACAATCCGTAACGACTGCAAAAGATCTACAAATGACAGCCGGGACCGACGGCTTAACGTGCTTCCCGAGGTATGGAAGAGTCTAATGTATAATGTTCCCCAAAAGATTCCATTTATTTTTATTTTTTTGTTGTACACCTACCACAGTGTAGTCTTTTTAACCCAAAGGTTGACTGGTAGAGAATGCCTTTTTGCATTAAGTCCGCCCATGTACCACTACTGTACATAAAGTTTAAATAAATAAATAAATAAGAGTCTCGGTATGTTAAGATGGGCACCCATCGATAGACCAATCTCGACAAGCGTTGCTTAACCTTGGAGATCAACCAGTGCGGTTCTAATTATTTAACCATAAGCTCCTCCGATATCCCATACTTAATGAGACTCCCTTATTGTCATCGACAGATAGCGATCTGGAACGTAGGCACAGGCGAGGTGCTGCTGACGCTGGACTGTCACCCCGACCTCATCTACTCCGCCTGCTGGAACTGGACCGGCTCCAAGCTGCTCACCACCTGCCGCGACAAGAAGATCAGGTAACAGCTACAGGCCTATCGTTGAACTGAGACCCATCTACTCCGCCTGCTGGAACTGGACCGGCTCCAAGTTGCTCACCACCTGCCGCGACAAGAAGATCAGGTAATAGCTACAGGCCTACCGTTGATCTGAGACTCATCTACTCCGCCTGCTGGAACTGGACCGGCTCCAAGCTGCTCACCACCTGCCGGGACAAGAAGATCAGGTAATATCCACAGGCTTAACAGAGTGATGACACTGCTCTATTTTACATACAAATCTGAACGACACTACACTGTGCGCTAGAACAACTTGCTTCAAAGGACCGTGCGCGCAACGAACAAGGGGAAAAGAGACGAAGAGAGGGGGAGGAAATTGCTCTGCGCTGCGACATCGAAGCGGTAAGGCAACTCTATTATCGTTCTGACGCAACCTGCAGTCGCAGAGCGGCGCGTTGTGTTGCGACGACGCAACGGACCGTGAACGCCTGTGTAGCATCGCTCTTAATGTGCCCGGTAACTGCGCAATGCGGGAGGAGTGTTGACGCCTGAGAGCGGATAACTGAGATCTCGAATAATGATCTATATCAATCCATCTAAGTAATATTCCTTGACAAATTTATAAATTAAACTGGTAATTTTTGTCGGCCTTTTTAAGTCAAATCTAAATCCACCTTGCAAGATGTATATCAAAAATTCCCTAACGTCATCATGCCCGTTCCCCAGAATCATCGACCCCCGCAAAGGCGAGGTAGAGTCAGAAGCAATCGCACACGAAGGCAGCAAGGCTTCGCGCGCCATCTTCCTGAAGCATGGACTCGTCTTCACTACCGGGTATGTACTCATTTTATTAATATTATCTACATCATCATCTGCGTAGCCTTTCCCCATATATTGGGTTCGGATTCCAGTCAAACCGGTTTCAGCTGAATACCAGTATTTTACATGGAGCCGTTGCCTATCTGAACTTCCCAACCCAATAATTGAGTAACACGGTTTCTTGTCAAGACTGATGCCAGATTTTCTGGCTTCTGACAATCCGTAACGAACAAATTCAGCAACCCTGTCAGGTCGTTTAGATTACGACGTGTTAAATGAAGTGTAACCTTTGTTCCGTCCAGGTTCAGTCGCATGTCGGAGCGCCAGTACTCGCTGCGCACACCGGACGCCCTCAACGAGCCCATCGTGACCGTCGAGATCGACACCAGCAACGGAGTCATGTTCCCCTTGTACGACCCCGACACCAACATGATCTACTTGTGCGGCAAAGGCGACTCTGTCATACGCTACTTTGAGGTGAGGCATGTTACCAGTGGCTACTAGTGTGTGTATAGACACAACGGAGTCATGTTCCCCTTGTACGACCCCGACACCAACATGATCTACTTGTGCGGCAAGGGCGACTCTGTCATACGCTACTTTGAGGTGAGGCATGTTACCAGTGGCTACTAGTGTGTGTAGACACAACGGAGTCATGTTCCCCTTGTACGACCCCGACACCAACATGATCTACTTGTGCGGCAAGGGCGACTCTGTCATACGCTACTTTGAGGTGAGGCATGTTACCAGTGGCTACTAGTGTGTGTATAGACACAACGGAGTCATGTTCCCCTTGTACGACCCCGACACCAACATGATCTACTTGTGCGGCAAGGGCGACTCTGTCATACGCTACTTTGAGGTGAGGCATGTTACCAGTGGCTACTAGTGTGTGTAGACACAACGGAGTCATGTTCCCCTTGTACGACCCCGACACCAACATGATCTACTTGTGCGGCAAGGGCGACTCTGTCATACGCTACTTTGAGGTGAGGCATGTTACCAGTGGCTACTAGTGTGTGTAGACACAACGGAGTCATGTTCCCCTTGTACGACCCCGACACCAACATGATCTACTTGTGCGGCAAGGGCGACTCTGTCATACGCTACTTTGAGGTGAGGCATGTTACCAGTGGCTACTAGTGTGTGTAGACACAACGGAGTCATGTTCCCCTTGTATGATCCCAACACCAATTTGTTTATGTGGGTGGTTCCTTCAGCCAAGTAAACATGTTATAAATAAATATAAATGCGACTAAAATAGCTTTTTGGTTACTATAATTACAGGTGACACCAGAACCGCCATTCGTCCACTACATCAACACCTTCCAAACTCCGGACCCACAGAGAGGTGAGCACATCATTATATTAGCAAACATTAATGTCAATAAGAAAATTTTTAACTACCGAAAGTTATGCCCTCTAAACGTCCACCACTAAAAGTTTCCTAGTGTTCATAAGTTAGGTAAAAAGTGGTATAATCAACTCCTTAGCACCATAAAATACTTTGTTATTATCTGTACTAATATTATAATGCAAAAGTAACTGCTTGTCTGTCTGTCTGTTAATTACCTCTTCAGACATGTACGACATGTTGGATGAAATTTGGCACAGTAATAGACCATGTCCTGGTATACAGTACAGGTCATTAAGACGAATGTAAATGACACATCAATTATCAAAATTTATCCAGCCGTTAGTACCAAAGAAATAGGCATAAATACATGCTCTTAGAAAACATTACCGTTTCTTCTGGACTAGTCGGCCAAAAAGGTTTTCTCCAAAAGCCTTCATAAAGTCTTGTAAGTAAGCTTCACGCTACATTGATTGTGTGTCTGCCCCGCAGGTATCGGCATGATGCCCAAGCGAGGCTGCGACGTAGCCACCTGCGAGATCTCCAAGTTCTACCGGCTCAACAACTCCGGCTTATGTCAGGTTAGTGCGCAGAATTAGCAAAAGGAGCATTAAAAATCAGTCAGGGAGGTTTCGAATAACGTTTTTCTAAAGCTCAATTTATTATTTTCAAATTAATTTTCACCAAAAAATTCCTTCATGACACATTTTACTGAAAATGTGAGGTCAGTCATTGTTATATTGCGGGTGCTATGTTTCCTTGCGTGATCGAATCAGGGGGAAGCCCTCCACTCCAAGAGCGCGGCCTCCCACGCGGTGCGCGCTCAGTCCTGGGGCGGCAGGAGGCGTTGTTGTGATGATGATGTGTGTGCAGGTGGTGTCGATGACGGTGCCGCGCAAGTCGGAGCTGTTCCAGGAGGACCTGTACCCCGACACGCTCAGCGACGAGGCCTCGCTCACCGCCGACGAGTGGCTGGCGGGCGAGGACGCCGAGCCCTGCACCATGTCGCTCAAGGTACCCATAGGACGCGCAGGACCCATAGCCACATGCTCGCAACGGATATATCGACTGTAGAACCCGCAGGCACACGGTAGCAAGGGATGTAGGGATGATAGGACCCGTAGGGCCACGGTAGGAAGGAATATAGCGACTATAAGACCTGCAAGACCACGGTAGCAAGGAATATAGCGACTACAGGACCCATAGGGCCACGGTAGCAAGAAATATAGCGACTATAGGACCCGCAGGGCTGCGGTAGTAAGGGATATAGCGACTATAGGATCCGTAGGGCCGCGGTAGCAAGGGATATAGCGACTATAAGACCCGTAGGGCCGCGGTAGCAATGCATGTAGCGACTATAGAACCCGTAGGGCCGCGGTAGAAAGGCATATAGCGACTATAGGACCCGCAGGGCCACGGTAGTAAAGGATATAGCGACTATAGGACCCCTAGGGCCGCGGTAGCAATGCATATAGCGACTATAGGACCCGTAGGGCCTCGGTAGCAAGGGATATAGCGACTATAAGACCCGTTGGGCCGCGGTAGCAATGCATATAGCGACTATAGAACCCGTAGGGCCGCGGTAGCAAGGAATATAGCGACTATAGGGACCCGCAGGGCCGCAGTAGCAAGGGATATAGCGACTGTAGGACCCGTAAAGCTACTGTAGCATGGCATATAGCGACTATAGGACCCGTAAGGCCGCGGTAGCAAGGGATATAGCGACTATAGGACCCGTAGGGCTGCGGTAGCAAGGGATATAGCGACTATAGGACCCGCAGGGCCGCAGTAGCAAGGGATATAGCAACTATAGGACCCGTAAAGCCACTGTAGCAAGGGATATAGCGACTATAGGACCCGCAGGGCCGCAGTAGCAAGGGATATATCGACTATAGGACCCGTAAAGCCACTGTAGCAAGGCATATAGCGACTATAGGACCCGTAGGGCCGCGGTAGCTGGTGATATAAGGACTGTAGAACCCACAGGGCCACGGTAGCAAGGGATACAGAGATGATAGGACCTGCAGGGCCCCGGTAGCGAAAGGGAGTAGGCACTGTAGGACGTCCTGCAAATACTTACATTGTGCGTACAGCTAAGGAGTGGTATTCTCTGCCGGAGTTTTTTCCTGATAGCTACAGCTTGGGAAGGGTGGGCAGGGTCCGCAAACACACGGTAGCAAGGGGATTAGGGACTATAGAACCAACACACTAGTTTCATGAAGTGTTGTTTGGTTAGTTAGATGCCTGTCAGTTTCAGAATGTTATACAGGATGAAAAAGAATGTTTAGGTGGAACTAATACTGAGATGCGTATTAAAAAGTCCTTAAATGGTTTGCAAATTTGCAATATATTTTGAAGTTTGTCATTCGAATTTGTTGTTAATAAGACAATTATACTGGTCGTCTACCTTTCTAATAATTATGTTATTTTTAAAATCAATGACGTAGCTAGTCTCAGAGGGGCACTGAATCCAACATTTTTGAGGGGCCGTTTTAAGGGGTAATATTTTTTTAAACAAAATAGGCCCTTCTAGCTAAGGATTATCTTAGCAGGCTACGAAGGAGACGGTGGGACTAAATGTATAGCTTTGCGTCCGCACGTCGGGCCCTTTTAGCCCCGTATCTTTGATAGGCTTAGCACGCACTGCGATTAAACGCCCGCGTTTAACCGCAGGTCTGAAACCGCAAAATGTAACACATAGCTTTCTATACAAGCGCACGCATTAGTAACTTTTTTCATTGACTGATTTTAAAAACGCAACTTGTTACGTTTCTACCTCGGTTTGAAAACGCGCGGTTTTTTTGTGTCCCATAGTAACAGTACTGTGGCGCACGCACGGCGGTTAATCGCATTCGGTTTTTATTCAGTCTCGACTGATAATTTCAATATCAAAGCTACAACACATGCTGCTCGCCAGAAATCCATGGTGAAATGAAATAAATTTAAGCAAAACGCTAGCCGCAGTGCGTGTTGATGCGCGTTTTTGCGTTTTCAGCTATTCCTAAACCGCGCGCGTTTAATCGCAGTGCGTGCTAAGCCAGACGGCTGATCCGGCGGTAGCTACGCCCCTGATTAAAATATAAGTGGTCTTTGCTATCCGTAAAGTCGGGTAAAAAGATAAGGTATATCTCTAATCTCGATAGCATTTTCTTAGCTCTTCTATTTCCAGACTCAAAATGAGTCCAAATGAGATATGTAGCAAAATTGAGACTTGAAGCGTCCTCATGAAGAATGTTAGACTATATTCGTGACAATCTAAGAAGTCAGATTTGTCAGCTGAGTAGAGAGGGATAGAAGATCGCTTTACCACTAAGTGCGAAAGAGATTTATTTTCATGTCTCTTTCATACTCACTAGTAAAGCAATGTTGTATCCTGCTTGTAGTGTATAACTAATTATCAATATAGTCTATTAGTATTGGCTGTATGAACGTATTACTGTCGTCTCGGGCTGTGTCGTGGGAGCCAGTCGTATGACAGCTGTCAGGGAGTGAAGACGTGTGCATGAACTAGTGAGCCGATACTTGTGTTATAATATATATTTAATTATCTAGTGTACATCAGTAATTCAGTATACCACACTGCTGTGAAATTCGACTTCTTAGATTGTCATGAAGTTTTAATTTTAAGTTCTACTATGACACTTGTGAATAGGCATGCCTTGTGTGTAATCTGAGTTTTTCTTTTTTTTTCGCAATAATTTTTCAGTCTGGTAAGTATGCTTTTCATTATTATTAACTGTAATTCTCTTTCTTGGTTTATTTACATTACATCCATCACATTCATGATAACCCTTATTAGTTAAATTTAAACTTTGCATGATGTTTTACATGAGATTGTTGACTAAATATTTTGGGAAGAATTATAATGTAAAAAAGCGTTTTTATGAGGTTCTTTTTCATTTGAAAAAATATTTCACTGTTCTAATTTTACACCTGTTTGGTATGGGTTCTTTTAAATCTCAAAAATGGTCTAAACACGATGCCTGATGATCAATTTTTGGCCATTATATTGTATCAAAGGACCAGCACTCGAATTACGTCCATTTCGAAACATTCGGAATAAACAACGACTTAATTTTGACAATATAACATAATACAACGTGAAACAGAATAAACGCAATACCTCTTAAGGGGTCATTGTACTCATCATTATAAACAACTTTTACTATGGGACCAATCCCGAAATCGCGAAAAAAAGCCAGCTGTTGAGTACATTTTGTCGAATTGTGCGCACATAAATGTATGGGGGAGTCTTTTTTTATCGCGATTTCAGTGTAAGCATAGTGAAAGTTGTTCATAATGATGAGTACAATGACCCTTTAATAGTTATTGTGTTTATTCTGTTACAGGTTGTATATTACTTCATATTCAAGTTGTCACGATGGAGGTGTCGTAAATCAAATCAAATCTGTTTATTTGCCAAAATGTAGTATAGTGTAGGTTGATACAAGATCTTAAAACTATATTGGGCCCTTACATTCTACCATTACATATGGTGTGCAAATATTTTATTTTATGTTAGTATTTTAATTAGCAATACAACAAAAAAAACTGGCCAAGTGCGAGTCGGACTCGCGTGCAAAGGGTAACGAATTATTTTTTTTTAACATGTTATTTTAACACTACAGACTTCTAATAGGTTTTCCTGTAATCTTTAGGTAAAGATCTATTATTTCCATTTTTTTCAAAATTTTAGGCTCAGTAGTTTCGGAGATAAGGGGGGGGGAATGGTAATTTTTCGTCTAATTTCTTGAATAACTTCTAAATCATTTATTTTAAAATTATGAAAAAAATATAATTAAAACCTTCACAGTAAGCCCTTTCATTTGATATGTCACACGATATTGTTCAAAAAACTTTTTTTTTTAATTATCTAGTTTGACCCCCAAAAGTGAACCCCATACTAAAAAAATAACAATTTACGTAACGCGCCCGTGTTAGGGTCATAGAAGTCCATATGTGTACCAAATTTCAACAGAATCGGTCCAGTGGATCCGGAGAAAACTGGCTGTGACAGACGGACAGACAGACAGACAGACAGACAGACACCCGAGTGATCCTATAAGGGTTCCTTTTTTTTCGGAACCCTAAAAATAACACAGACAGTTCTCATGCATATGGAATTACAAAAAAATAATATATATATATATTAATGTCAAAATTAATACCTTAGATGTCGGTTCTTAAGATAAAATGAGAGATTTAGAAAATATAAATAACTTACGGAAACTAATTAGACTGCTGGCCCTAAGTAAGACCAACATCTTGAGATAATTTAATAATTGTACGGTCAGCAACGAAAGTCCATTAATTAACACTGCAATTTTAAATAAGTTGAATACAGAAAATACGAGTTTATTACTATTACACATACTAAAAACAAAAACACAAAAAACACTCGTAACATTAAGATCGTATGTAAAAATAAAAGTGTTAATATTCTTTTGCTGATCGTACCAAAGGACCAGAAGGGCAATTTTCGTAGTTTTAAAGAGCATTCGCATCGCAGTCGCAAAATGTCAAAAACACCTTTAATTTTCCAACATTTTGACAAGTTCTTGACATTGGTTGTCGCCGAGATGATATTGCGAAATAATTATTAACGCTTTTTAAGTGCGAGAATAAGATAGATAACTAAAAAATCTAATTAGTTTGGCAGATAGATTTCCAAAAATATTGGACACGTATTTTTTCTTTCTTACGTTAAACTGAAAATTAAGACGATATACAGTGCGTTGAAAACTCGTGTGACACCACATTTCAGTACACTTTTTACCAAATAGTGACGTCACAAGCCCCCACTCCTGATCTTTGATGCATTTTATCTTCGTCAATTTTTATTGATTTGATAAAGCAAAAAATACGTGTCCAAAATTTTTCGTTAATCTAGCTGACGAACTAAATAGATACATATTTTTGATGTGAAACATCTATTGGCGCACCTTGGCAGTAAAACCAACTCATATGCCGTGACGGAAACGACGCTGTCATGTCGTGATGCACCCACTACGCCGCCCGCTTCGGACGGCGAACTTTGGAACTAATTTATAAGATTTTTACTAATTATGAACTCTAATATTAACATACAACGTGTAACAGAATAAACGCAATATCTCTTAAGGGGTCATTGTACTCATCATTATGAACAACTTTTACTATAGCACCAATCCCGAAATCGCGAAAAAAAAATCATCTGTTCAGTACATTTTGTCGAGTTATGCGCATATAAATATATGGGGGAGTCGATATTTTTTTCGCGATTTCAGTGTTGGTCCCATAGTGAAAGTTGTTCATAATGATGAGTTCAATGACCCCTTAAGAGGTATTGCGTTTATTCTGTTACAGGTTGTTATGTTTCACATGTACTGGGCGTTCCGTGACGGCTGTTTCATTTTAACTCATAAATCTTTCCTATTGACCTTTACCATAAACCTTAATATTACTAAGGAAACAGATCCCTCACACCCACGGTCCTTAGGACCAGTAAGCGTCGTCTTGAATGTTCCTGTTGGCTTGCTCTAACGACTATAATCTGCGTTGATTTTGTATGTTGTGTGTTGTGTCTTTATAACCGCGACTTTGAGATTTTTTTGTCGTGTTACTAACATGTTTTTATGTTAATCTTAAGATTTTACTTCGGGGATTAGCTATTATGGGAATCCTTTTGTAGTTTCCGTATTTTATTCTTCAAATCTATCTTGAAAATTAAGCAGTATTTTGTTACTGTATTTTCTTTTGGGATACTGAATGTTTATTTGTGTGTAATCAAGTTACTTTGAATCTAAAATACAGAAGTAATTAACCAATAATTAAAATAATTTACCCTAACTTCTGTGTTTACTTGCTATTGCAGGAGATTATGGGCTCTTTTTAGTCAATAATATCTGGGAAATCTGGTGCTTATCGTTGCAATAATTTTCTTTGAATCCATCTCTAATCCAATGTCAATTTAATGCTAAACCTAACATCACACCTCTTCTATCCAAAGGGGCGGGCAGATGTTTTGTTTTACCAAACAATATTCTGCCGACACTGTATTTTAGTTTCCACAAAATGCAAAGTTGTATGGTTATGTTGATTTCCAACATATACCGTTGTCTGCTGTTAAAAATGTCTAAACAAGACACATTAGCACCTTGACATAAAAACTACTTTGGCAACGTAGTTGCTAAACTAGTTTTCATACTTATTCGTACAAGAAAATTATTGACTTAAAATAAGTTTCATATTTGTATTAGAAAATGTGAAGAAGCGGATTCTAATATGAATAATAAAAACATGCAAAGTTATTCATTCTAATATAAATATAAGAAATATACAAAAAAAAGGTTCATTTTCGTGTAAAATTTTAATTAGCACAAAAAAGGCAAAAGCTGAACTGAATCCAAGAAGTTTTAATTCTACATTGACTTAGTAAGTAATTTGATTTAACACAAATAAGTTATTTATCCCTCTTAAAAGACTAGAATAAAGTAAACGTAAGATCAGTAATCATGATTTGGTCAAAGCATTTTTCCAAGTTAAAGACACCACACCATCTCGAGTCTCCTCCACAAAGCCAACAGCCTCGTTCTAGACAGATGCTATAAGGTAGGGCCCCCCGACCAAACTCCAGGAGCGTGCGCTCGTTGTGCAGGGCGGCTACGTCAGCGGCCGCGCCACGCAGAGCTTGCACGTCAGCAAGAAGGCCAACGCGCTGGCGGGCGCCAAGGAGCGCGAGAAGGACAAGGAGCGCTCCCCCACGCCGGCGCAGCGCAGCGGGAGCCACGCCGGCACGCCCGCCGCAGCCACGCCGCCGCCTGCGCACACTGCTGCTATTGTGCGTATTTTGTTTTTGGACTTTTAATCGTTCGTAGTTTTGAGTTTAATTTTGTTCATCATTAGAAATACTTGACAATAACACTTCTGTGCTGTCACCAATAGTAACACGCTCCCTTTAGATGAACATGCACAGCGTAAACTGTGCCATCTAGTGTCGTAAATTCGGAACTTTTGTATTAGAAATACTTGACAATAACACTTCTGTGCTGTTGCCAATAGTTATACCCTCCCTTTAGGTGAACATGCACAGCGTAAACTGTGCCATCCAATATTGTAAATTCGGAACTTTTACATTAGAAATACTTGACATTGACACCTCTGTGCTGTCACCAATAGTTTCACGCTCCCTTTAGGTGAACATGCACGACGTAAACTGTGCCATCTAGTGTTTTAAATTCGGAACTTTTGCATTAGAAATACTTGGCATTCACACTTTTGCGCTGTCACCAATAGTTACACGCTACCTTTAGGTGAACATGCACAACGTAACCTGTGCCATCTACTGTTGTAAATTCGGATATTGAACTAATTTCATACTAGCTTCTGCCAGCTGCTTCGCCCGTGTGATCCCTAGGAAACATACTCCCAGGATATATATAGCCTATGTGTTATTCCAGACTATAATCTAACTCTGTGCCAAATTGCATGAAGATCCTTTCAGGCATTCTGACGTGACAGTATCAAACATCCATCCATTTATCCTTTCTCACAAACTTTCGCATTTATAATATTAGTAGGATTAATAGGATTTATACTTCACATTGACGCTTCTGTGCTGCCAAATATAGTTCACGCACGCTCCCTCTACCAAACTAATCTACTTCCAAACCATTCTAGGAAAAACAACTATCAGACCTAGTCGACGAGATCCGCAAACTGAAGTCCGTGATCGTCAAACAAGAGAACCGGATCCGTGCGCTGGAAGCGACGGTGAAGGCGCCCGCGCCCGCGCCCGCGCCCTCGCCCGTGGCGGCGCCCGAGCCCAGCCCGGTGCCTCCGGCCAGCCCGCCGCACAACCATGACGATGACGCCATGGCCCCGGACGAGGTCTGAGGCACGGGGGAGGTAACATGCTTTGTGTTCTTTAATCTAGTGGGGAAACAAGGGGAGACCCTTTGTAACTGATTGTAAGATTCAGAATTACTTGTCGTTAGAAAGTTAAAAGTTTATTTACAGAAGAGTAATTAAATTGTATAAAATATTCGTTAGCAACCCTTGATGTAAACATATTTAGAATGAAAAGAAAGAAAAAGTGTTTATTTGCGTCAAGCATGAAGCACACCAATTCGCAATGTCATTTCAGCGTCATTCAATGTCGAAAACTTGTCAAAATGTAGGTATTTTTGACAGTTTGCAACTGCGATGCGAATGTGAACGATCCTTAAAAATACGAGGATTGTTCTTCTCTGTATTTGTTTTAAAGACATACTTTTTCAATTTTTTAGGTAATTAGTAACGGAATTGAGTCACTGTTGTATTAAGATGAATGCATAAATCGGAATTGATATTTTGTGATACAAACCTGTCTTTCGGTTTTTGAAAGACTATAAAATCTTGTCTATGTTTAATTATAATAAAAAGAACGCTAGATTAAAAACACAAAGTTGACGTGTCGATATTAATTTTATATCTGTTTCCACAGATTATAAATTCTGTATTATTAAGCAGAGTGCATAACGACAGTTTAGAATTTATATCGACGAACAAAACGAATGATGAAAAGTCACTACATTTGAATATAATACAATAAACTTGACAATAATATTATACCGTAATTAGGATCGGGCATAAGCAGTAAGGTAAGAGCTTGTAAAATATAAATGTTTTGAACTTTCATTGTTTCGTAATAATAGGAGTGTACTGGCGTGCAGAAATGTTTGTATCAGATTTTTTTAAGGTAAACGTTTTTGGTATATCAGCCCTAAAATTATCATAAATGAAGGAATTTTGATAAAATGTAGACTGTTTATGAAATTAAACTACAGATTTACTGACACAGTGTGTATTTTCCTGACCGCCAGTGCACTCCACCTATTTATTCATACAAATAATTTTGTAAATAGTAAGTTTAGTGAAGTGATAAAAACGCGGAATAAAATTATGTGCCTTAACTCATTTAATTATATAATTTACCGTCACAAGTCATGTGTAATGCTGTCAATTGGTGGTGTACATTTTTGTGTGCTTTGACAAGGAGCACGATAGCCTCAGGCTCGCACTAAGTAATGTTTAGAATAAGTAGCCTAGCGGAGCAATGATTGAACCAGATAAATTTGCAATGGGGTTTATTGACCACCTACACTTAAAGACGCTTTTAATTTCAAACAAAAAACAGAAATAATGACCTAAATTCTGTCCTGCTAGTCTATTCTGTAAATAACTTTTTCGATATCGAGCTTCACCTGAATGACAATGCTCACAAAGTGAGCTTTATAACATACAACATAAGTCTTATAGAAATACGAATTTGATACCTCACCTCGGATTCCGCTGTCGAGACACTTACAGAATAGCACTACTGAATCGACATCAGTAGTGATGCCTTACATTTTCTGGTAATGAAAAACGGTTCATAATTTATTGTTCAGGTACCAAAGAGATGTTAGAGAACGGTCAATGTACTTTATTGCATTTTATTCTGACACCTACCATAATAATAAAGGACTTGGAATTGAAAACATAACGATAAGTTCCTAGTTCTTAAATAGGCGAGTCGTATTGAAACTTATGTCTCCCGAAGGACCAAATTCTTCCTTACTTAAGATGTTGTGAAGATTTGTTCTTTAAAGCAAGTAAACTTATCTAACGACTCTTGGTATTCGTTTTGCTCCAGCAAGTCTTAAATATTCTAATTTGCTACATTCAGGGCTTCTTGTGTTAACTCCAATTAAATAAGTATTACATTTTTTCGGTTTCAGGATAGTTAAATTTATTTAATTTAGAACTTAGTCCATCGTCACAAATCAACTCCAAGAGTATGGAGTTTTTTCTATGTGTACCTATCAAAATAATGGGAACTATACTGAAACTATAAAAACGTAAAAAACTAAATATGTATAAATAAATAAATGTTATATTTCACAGTAATGTAGTAGGAACAAATCAATTATAGTTTTATTACGTAGTCACACAAACGTTGCTGATATTTTATTAAGCTAATTTTATTTATTTTTAAGTGTTGTTCGAATATGTGGACATATGTATAAGATAGATTTGAATATAAGTGAAGTTGATGAAATTTTTTGATGTTAATGTTGATAATAATTCAATGTGTACTTGACTGAGCCAAAAAATGTGGTCCTTTAGTAAGCTAAGGACTAATTCTACCTATCTTTGTTTTACATGTTGTTCGACCGTCGAGTTGATCATTTAAATAACCAAATGAATTTGTTAAATGTTCACATATTCGTATAATACGAGTATTAACCCTAGTTCACACATGTTTCTCATGAACCCACTATCTTAATATTGTACTCTTATGAACTGTCAATGAAATATGAAAACCCGTGTGGATAAGGCTTTAAATTCGAATTTGACGGTTGGAATCATGTACTTTTGGTAGAGTGAAGTGAATATAATCTGAAAAAAAGTGTGTTTTGTAAGCATAGATTTTAAAAGTAAAGATAGAGTTGTTCGAATGTTTACTAAATACGAGTTCACCATACAAGAAACACCGCATTTTAATGTCGACCGGCCCCGAAGATTGCCGATCGCTTGGCGAGTTTGCTTCGGTCTAGACGCCAGTTGCGGCCTCAATTAAACGTGCGATCCGCCCTGTCTTTACTACCTACATAAGTTAAGTTTGGATGAAGAAGAGTAACGAATCTTTCTGTACTGTAAGTTCTCAATGTATTTCAATAAAGAAAGTGTTTTATACAACGAAAAGTATTCGCCGTGTACTGATTCCAAAAGTTGAATTCGGAATGGTTTTGTAAGTTAGGCTTAAGAGTCCAGTAACTTGGTGCTTTTGTATATCTTTTATATTTTCAAATAACTTAAGGCGCGACGCTTCTAAACAAATTGCTGGCTCAATGCATTATTAATAATTATTTTCTACTAGTATTCTATTTTAGTTAATATAAGTTTGCTGTTTTAATATTATGATTTGTAAGATTTTTGTAATTTTGGCGCCGAAATCTGTCGCCATCTTGAATTTTAACACACCAGCGCGTCATTCGAGTATTTAGTATTTCTTTTCTCACAAATAAAATAGTATTTAATAGGATTGTCAACAAAAGGACGCGGTTTTCAATTAACACAATATAAAGTATTAATTTCATATCATTGGATTCATTTTATTATGGTCCTTGGCAGCTAGTCATGTCAGTTATGAAATTTGACATTTGACAGCAAGTTGCGCTGTCGCCTCGCCTCGACGGTTAGTATTATAGTTTAAATTTTAAATAGTATTATTACGACAATTATTTTTCTTATGTAATTTATGATGGCGTAAACTTAGAAGTTCGTTTTAGTATCATGACAAAGCAATGTATGAATTTGTATGAAAAATGCTTGATTTTACCTTTATGAATATTTGTGTAAATTACGGTGGAAGCCATATTTTGTATCATACTTAAAAATTGCGTTTAGAGGTATTTCTAAAGTATTTTATAAACATTTAAAGTATGTTTCGAAACATTGCAAATTATTAATTTTGCTATGGTACAAAATTGGTCTTTTAACCCTACAACTTCTCCAATTTGTAAGTGACGCTTTTGTATTTTTTTCATAATCGAGTTTTTCTTAGCATTTTTTTAACCTTTTGTGTATAAACGCGCTATTTTATTGTACTTAGTGTAAATTTTATGATCGACAAGAAGGCGAACTGTCCTACGAATGTGTTGCGAGAGACATTGAACCAATGCATTAACAATTTATGAAATGTTTGTTATACAAAAATCTAATTTTCGTCACAAATTGAAAGAAAATAGAATTTCATATTGAAAAATCCTACATCAAGATTGACTATTGTATTTTGGTCCTTATGTACTAAGTAGCAGTTTAACTGACCCGAAACTTAGCAGATTTTCAGGAATCTATAAAAGTTTTATAGTTCAGGGTCTGTTCCTTATAATGTCGCATTCGTTGGATGATTCCCCAAATGTTAGGATTTCGACTGTTAATATTTTGACGTTAAATAATTTGTAATGGTGTTTTTTTTTCTCTTACCACCGCTTGAGACGCTTTCCTAATTAATAATGTATTTCATGTGTAATGTTGTTACGGACTCATTTGTTTCGAGATAGAGAAAACAGTATCCTTCCTCCCGAAACAGATTCCCTCCTTCTCGACTCTGCTGCAGTCGCATAAATCAATTGAAGAGCGAAAGAAAAAAAATCTCGATGCAAAATAGGTATGAACTTTTCGATGAGGTGAACATTTTCACTAAATGCTGTCTGGGAACAAACAAGTTCGGAACAGAATCGCAATATTCACGTTACTGTAAATATTCTATTCCTTTTTTATTAGAAAATGTGACAGCTGAAAACTGAAAATAGTAAAATATTTGACGCACAATTTTGTCTTATACGTTGTCTTAGGATGTATAAATACTGGGTCGTCTTTAATCTCAAAATTGTCAAGAAAAGTAGTTAGTACACGCATCTAAGAAACGTTTGTAGGATATAAAGTAATTTGGTGCTAGATATGACAGTGTTTCCTGTCATGATGTGAAGTTATTTGTATGGACTTTTATAAGCTGTGGCCAGATATTGACTCAGTCAAAAATACACGCTATTTTGGGCGTTTACGCGAAAGACTAAAAGCTCAATATGCCTGGGCGAAATGGGCATGTCTATTCACAGCCAATCATAGAGATTTTGTTATCTTGAAAGTAAGTAAATAAGTATTATGAGAAGTCACGACAACAATGTATTGAACAATCTTATGCATTTAAGTGATTTAGACAAAGGCTCTGCAATATTATAAGCCTTTAATGGTGTCACTGTTAACCGGGTATATAGCAAAGTAACTAGCTTATATCCGCATTGACTGGACAGTTTACTATTACTATAAATATCTCAAAACGTTTGACAATACGTCGCATAGCAAATAAACATTTTCAATTTATAAAAAACTATACTATACATTGTTATTCTCTTTAAAATCTAACAAAATGTAAGCTCAATTTTATTTTATTATGTATCAATGTATGTAATCCATTTTTATACAATCTAAGATTATAGAACTATGCCTTAATTCGGTGCTATCGTTACAGTGCCAAATGCTCCCGAGCTGATATAAAAATTGTATGACTTTTACATAAAATTGTCAATATAATATTAAATAGGTGTTAAGTGCCTTGTTGTGTTTTGATAAGTAATACTCAGATCATTAATGTTGCTACGAAAGTTGAACAGAAATATATATTTATTTTACTATTTTCATTGGTCGTATTATTTGATAATCCCATCCCATCGAACTGCACACTAAACTTAAATTAACTAGAACTGTCACAAAATGCTTACAATTGTCCTATAAATCGCTGTCAACAGAGCCCTAGTGTACAAATTTGGCAACTATTAATAAAAAAAGGAAAACATAGATACACAGTATACATCCTTCTTATTCAGTTTGTGAAATATCTCTTATATCTGTCCAATATTGGAGGAGAAAACAATCGAGAGCCAAACCTCGAATTATGACTTTTTACATATAAAGTCTCGCCGCCCGCATTTCCTCTTAAGGGGAGCCGCCCACGGCTACTTTTAAAATATACAGATAGATAGATAGACAAGATAAGATCACGACACAGTCGTTGGTCTTCTACCTACCGTATTAATTGGGGAAAAAAACTAAATGCATCAGATTTTCCTTACCGATTGTTAAAAGTAATGTTTGCGACATAGTAGTATTGAATAAGGAGAATCTTGAATTCGTCGAAAACACGGTTTTCGGATGACTCAAGGTTACAATGGGGTCCTCATTTAACATCTCTTGCGGGATGGCTAAGTTCAGCAGCATACGCTGGCAGATAAATCCTTCAATTTACTGATATAGCTGACGCTGACTGGTCTTTTTTAATTACTTTCATAGTATCATGTCTTACGGTATCTTATTACGGGGACGAGCCGCAGACATCGAGTCTATATTAATTCTGCAGCGGAAAAATCTTCATCTTTTTAGCAAGATTAGTGACAGGCATAATGTTATTACTAGAAATAGGAACAAATTAGATCAACCCCGATTCAGATTGGCTAAAGTACACACTTCTTTTATGGGGTACTGTGTTAAATTTTATAGGTAATAATAAAATACCACTTGATGTTCTCGAACTGAATGAGAGAAAATTTGAAGCATGCAATATAAGCACACTATGTAGACAAGCATATTATAAACTGGAAGATTATATCCTCGATAATAATGCTGGTCCTGCTCCACAGTCAGCCGCTGGGGTCCACTAGTTAGGTTTTTATGTCTGAAAGAGATGCTTACCCTCTTTTTTTTGTACTGTCATTATTATCATAATAATTTATTTATTCTTTCTCTACGATAATGACTGTCTTGTTGTAAGAACGAAATCGTTTATTTATTGATAGGAAACTCAACAGCTATTTTTACAACGTTCAAGATATGGTAACATGGCATATGGGGTTCTGAAGCCTATTATAGAGTTTCACAGTATGCATTATATAAAACTAGAAAGTAGAAGAAAATTTAGCTTAAATATTGTAGTTAAAAAATTGGTGGTTATAAAACTTTAACTAAAATGAAAAGAAAATATAACAACTGATAAACAATATACGAATATTATTCACTTATAGATGAGTATTTTTACAAGAGATTTACGAAAATCCTATTTGGATAGCTGGAATATATCCAGGCTTTCAAATGTGTCTATATATAAGCGAGGCAGTCGAGTCATAACAGCATTTTGCCCATAATTGGAACGGTGTAAAGGTACACTAAATAAGTGGGTATGTCTTGTGCGAGACCTTTGCGTGCAAAATTCTATGCATGGCAAAAGGTCACTGCAGTCTATCTCGCCACGAAGAATAAGAGGTGCATATCCATCATTTTACGTCTATCATTGAATGGAAGCAAACAATAGTGACTAGAGTCTGCAAGATAAGAAGCATGACGCGTGTTGCCTTTAAAGTTTAAAAAAATTATAAATCGTTTTTGTAGATTTTCTATTCTAGAAATATAAACTTTATACTGAGGTGACTCTAGAATGCTTCGAACATAGGCACAGTATACAATCTTAAGACTGGAGGTTTCTGAATGGTTTACAGGTGCGCATTACAAAGCCAAGATTACGGGAGACTATGCTATCTATATGTTGAGAGAACAGTAATTTGGAGTCGAGAATTATACCAAGATCTCTGACTACATTGACTCTTTCAATAATTTTATCATCAAAACTATACATAAGGTTGATTGGTTTTTTGCAACGAGTAAAACTAATGCACTGACATTTAGAGATATTAACGCTGATGTTATTTAATGAGTAGTGTTGGTATAATGAATTAAGATCACGTTGTGAGTGATGAGTTCACAATCTAGTTTCGATCGGACAAGCAGATATATCTTCATATCATCTGCGTATAGAAGGTGCTTAGCATATTTAAAACGTGTATGGATATCGTGTAAGTACGCACAGTAAAAAAGAGGTCCAAGTAAGGATCCCTGAGGCACACCGGACGGTATGTTAACGAAATCTGATCTATAAACTCCCACAACAACGGCCTGCGAACGCTTAGATAAATAAGAGCTGATCCATCTGAGTAGGTCACCATGGATGCCAAGATATTGGCTAAAGGCTGTCGAACACCAATCCCAGGTACTTCATGGTGGACGACAGCTATACGGTCCCCCTCAACAACAATGTGCGATCCCGGCGGCGGCGCCCGCCGGGGGCCATGAAACGCTATGGCCTCCGACTTGTTGAGGGCCACCTCCAGGCCAAGGCGCCGTATGCGGCTCACTACCTGTGAGACCGCGGCCGTCGCCAGCAACGCTGCCTCCCTGTACGAGCTCCCCCGGGCAGTGACCAGCGTGTCGTCAGCGTAACACGTCAGGTCCACTCCCGGCGGGAGCTCGCCCCTCAACACCCAGTCGTACCCGATGTTCCACAGGAGCGGGCCCACGACCGAACCCTGTGGAACGCCGCACGACATGGGGTGCTGGTGTCTGCCATCACGTCCCAGATAGGTGACACACCTCTACGCAAAATAAGCCCCAATGACGCGGCGGAGATAGAGAGGCACTCGATGATATCGCAGTGCCTCCCGAATACAACTCCAAGGCACCCGCGATATCGCCGTGATAGTGGAGCGCCCATGCCGCAACCCGAACTGGCATTCGGCCAGGTCCGGCCCCTCCTGCGATTATCCGCTCGAACAGCTTTCCCACCTAGTCCAGCAGCACAATGGGCCGGTACGCAGACGGCGAGTTCGCAGGGCGCCCCGCTTTCCTGCTCAGAACCAGACGACCAGATTTCCACTGAACGGGAAACTGGCCCTGCTCCAGGCACGCTGAGTAGAGTCCTCTCAGTTGGGGCTCCAGCTCCTTCAGAGCGAGAGCCAACACGCAGCCATGAATCCCATCGGGCCCCGGGGCAGTGTTTTTCACCCAGAGCCGCATCACGGCCGCCCTCAACTCTGCTTGTCACCTCTGGGACGCTGGCGTTATCTTCAGGCTCTGCGGCTGTGGGCAGAGCCATCGACGGCGGAGTATGCTCCGCTCGTGCCAGGAAGAGGGCTGCGACCACGTCCTCCAGCAGCTCGGGTTGGAGACTCTCCGTAAGCGGAGGCGCCCAAGGCCCGAATTTCCTTCGGACCGAGCGATAAGGACGCCCCCACGGATACCCGTTTAGTCTCCAACATCTTCCTGGCACACGTCTTCGCCTCGACGATGGCCAGCCGCAGAGCCTCCTTAGCCGCGCGGTACACTTCATACAGCGCGGCTTCTTCGTCAGGGACCCGGCGACGTCTTCTTCGGTATCGGGTGTACTGGCGCCTGACGCGCAACTGCGCGATCTCGGCGGACCACCAGTACATCAGTCTTCGGAAACTCTAGTCTAACTTCAACTACTTGACTTACTATTTGTAGTCATTAGCCCGTATTCCAGTGCGATAACCAGTGCAATTAATGCATCGGGTACGAGAAGTCTTTCGAGCACCCGAATACGGGCTAAAGACTATGTTATTGCGCCAGAATTTTAAACCGCTTTATGTAAATATGAATCAAACCAGATTAACGATGATATATACTATTATATTTATTACACTTCAAATTGCTGATCAAACTGCTCTTGAGTAATTTTCCGCTTTTTCAGTTTCTTCATTAGCGCTATATCGGCCGCGAGTTCATTCAACTCTTCCTGTGTTACCGCTTTACGCTTGCGCTTCTTTCCGCTCTCTGGGTCGTTTTTTTTCAGCTCTTTTCGCTTTTTCCGCTTCAGTTTCCGCTCTTCTTTGTTCTGTTTCGCTTGTTCCCAAGGTTCAGATTGCATCTGGAAATCAAAATGTAGCATCAATTTTGATATTTCAACTTCTGGCGTAAGTTGCCAACTTACGCCAAAAATAGGGTTTGCAGAAGTAATAACTACAAAAAAATACTTGCCAAGTGCCCCTCCCGATAACGATGCCGCTGAGCCGAGGCCCGTACCCCACAGGGGGTGCCCACAGCGAGCAGAGTTGTAGGTTTAAGTTTTGTTTGCCTTGGCTGGGGGCTTTAGAATCATTCTGAGGCCACCACAGGCTAGCCCGGTTGAGTAGTAACCACCCTTCTAGAGGTGAACTACGAGTGGTCCCCGACAAAAAAAAAAAACTTGCCAAGTGCGAGTCGGACTCGCGTGCAAAGGGTTCCGAACGAATTTCATTTTTTTAACGTTATATTAATACTATAGACTTCTTATAGGTTTTCCTGTAATCTATAGGTAAAGATCTATTATCTCCATTTTTTTTTTTTCAAAATTTTAGGCTCGGTAGTTTCGGATGATTTACGTAACGCGTCTGTGTTTGGGTCACAGAAGTCCATATGAGTACCAAATTTCAACACAATCGGTCCAGCAGATCTGGAGAAAACTGGCTGTGATCGTTGCAAAAAGACCAAAATAAATAAGAGACGCGCTTATTTATTTTCGACTTTATTTTAAGAAACCCAAAATTGTTATTTGTTTGACTGTAAAAACCATCCGAAGAAGCAATACCGAAAAGTTGTTTGATATTTATTTTAATAGGTAAATCATAGTAACTTACCATCTTCTTTTTCTTCTTTGATGGCCACACGCCAGTTTTCTTATACTCTCCCAACTTCTGCAGTCTACTCACTTCCTTCTGCTTATCTTTATACGGTATGCTGTTGAAATCTATCTGGTCCTTCGGTCCCACAAACTGGTCCTTATGTTCCTGCTTAATTTCGGGCATGAGGGGCAGCTTTAGGAGCCCGTAGCTGGTGGCTATGTGGCCTAGAGGGAGCTCCTTGAACTGCAGGAGCAGGTTACATTCGTGTTTGGTGTACGCTCGCATGTGGGACACGAAGGCGCGCTGCCCTTTGTCGAGGACTGATCTGTCTTGCTTCTGTTGCTCGTGGAGCATTGATAGAACCTGAAATGTTTGATGTGTTAATGGGCGCTGGCCGGACTTTTTTCAGGGGGTTGCATTTTCAGAACCCTGCCTCATACAGATATTTATTTATTGATTTGCCCACTCATACAGATATTGAACAAGCATTGTCGAGTGGTGCACCTCGCTCCGACTAGGTTCTCTGATACGTTTTATAATGTATTTTTTATTTTTGAATGTCATACATGTAATTTATTGAAAGCCAAGGCATTGCACCTCCTTGCACGCCCGCTCCCGGCGCTCATGTATGTGTGTGCCTGAGAAGATCATGTGGGTCAAACTGCACTGAACCTCCCAGAACAAAAGAGAGCCCGCCAGCCATTGACCCGCTGGCGCTCCATTGAAAGAGAATTAAAGCCCAATTGCACGAAACGGCAACTCAAGATTGTTTGACTTTGAGCAGGAAAGTGAGGGGACCCAACCCCAAATAAGGAGAGGAAGAAGAAGACTATGTGTGTGTTCGAAAAATAACGTAACTTTCCTACCTTCTCTTTCAACTTAGGACTAATCTTGATCTCATCCTTGGACTGCCTCCAGTCCTTGAGCTCGACCATCTGGTTGGTCTTGATGAAGGGCACGTAGGTGTCCTCGCTGGGCAGCAGCGGCAGCAGCGAGCAGCCCGCCGCGCCACCGCGCGCCGTGCGCCCCACGCGGTGCACCAGGGACGCTGGGTGACTGGGTGGCTCCCATTGGAGCACCCATTCTACTTCCGGGATGTCCAGGCCTCTGGAATGTGAGGGGAGTATGAGAATGTGGGGGGAAGGTAGGTGGATAGAATATACGTTATTGTACACCAGCACATTGAAGAAACACCGAAAACAATTGACTTTGGCAAAAAACCGACCGCTAAAAACGACTAAAAAGTTCGAAACAGGACGCTTTTCAAGCACCCGCGTCCGTAGGAGAGTACCCAATGTTTAACCCTACACGTGATCCCCGGGTGGTGCTAATCAGGTGACATTAACTGGTGGTAGGCTTCGGCCGATGGCTTGTGACCACCCACTGGGCAAAGACGTACCGCCAAGTGGCCTAGCTGCGTTCTATTACGATGCTCAGTGTAGCCAATACAGAGGAGATGGGTCGAAATAGTTGTTCCAATGCAGGCAGACCAACCAGGCTTGCGCTAACATGGGCGTATCGGGAGACTAGTCTCGGAGGGTAGTGGGATCCGAGGCACGGTGCGCCACACTAGCGTGCTAGCCACACACGAAAGGCTGCCCCGCCAACTGTCGAAAAATCCCGGAATGCACCATCGTGCTGGTTGGCGACCAGACGAGAGGGCCCGATGGTCATTCCCGGGGGGGCTCGGGCGTCCCCGCAGTCTCCAGACTAGTCCCCCAATGATGTCGTCCTATCAGAGCGTGCCTGTGCTAAGCTTCCTTCCTTCGGTCTGCCCGCCGGATTGTGTGATTGGATTGCGGATTTCCTGAGGGATCGGTCTATTCGAGTGGTCGTTGATGGCTGCTCGTCTGGACTGCTGGATATTAATGCCGGGGTTCCTCAGGGGTTGGTGCTTTCGGCAACACTGTTCTTGCTGCATATGAATGATCTGCTTAAACCCGGTACCTTTGGGTATGCAGACAACAGCACTGTTGCTGAGAGATACGTGTCCGACACACGTGCTGGTGGGTCGCAGATCCGGTCTCTCCGGGAGGCTATGGTTGAGCGCTTGAACTTATCCTTACAGGCTGTCTCTGAATGGGGCGATGCCAATCTGGTCAAGTTCAATGCTGCTAAGACCCAAGCGTGTCTATTTTCCGCTAAAAGGAGCCAATTCCACCAAGCTCCATCTTTTCGGGGTGTAACCGTGCCGATAACCGACCGACTTGAGCTTCTTGGTGTTACGTTAACATCTACCCTCAATTTCGGCCCTTTCATAGAGGCAAAAGCCCAAGTGGCTGCAAAAAAGTTGGGGATCCTAGCAAAGGTGAGACGGACAGACAGACTTCACGGCGGAACAGCTGCTCAAACTCTATCTAGCGCAAGTTCGATCGTGTATGGAGTATTGCTCTCATCTTTGGGACGGATCTTCCAGATACCAGCTTGAAGCCCTTGAGTCAATTGAGAAACGAGCCAAGAGAATCATCGGCAATGATAGGCTCGTCGCGACGAAGCTCCAAAGTCTTGAGCATCGACGACGAGTTGCTGGCCTGTCGGTTTTCTACCGATTGCATTTTGGGGAATGTGCGACGGAATTGTATAATTTAATTCCGCCAAGCCCGTTCCATCATCGGACCACAAGACGAACGGCGATGCGCCACCGGTACATGGTGGACATCCCACCCACACGCACAAAACGTTTTGGGAACACATTCGTAGTGCGTACAGCTAAGGAGTGGAATTCCCTGCCGGAGTCTGTGTTTCCTGATAGCTACAACCTGGGAGTCTTTAAGTCAAGAGTGAATAGGTTACTTCTAGGCAAGCGTGCTCCATCTTCGACCGCATCATCGCTTACCAACAGGTGAGATAGAGGTCAAACTTCCCTCCCCACTCGCGCGCACTGCGGTGTTTATTATATCGCTGCGTATTGTAAATTCGGAATTCGCGTTGTGTGTTTATTTTAAGGCTTGTGAATTGTTCCTAGCGGTGCTATAGTGTAGTAAGTGCGTGTTTTGTAAGTTTTTCAAAGTGTCTGTTCATTTATTTACTGGTAATTAGTCAATTTCTCCAGCTTTCGGTAAGTGCATTTATTTTTCTTGTGTGTGGGTAACGCGAAATAACTTAATCGATTGATATCTATTTGTTTAGTTCTTTTGATATTTTTAATTCATCCGTGTTGTTATAAAGTAATTCATGATGTCAACAAATGATGACCCTCCAGATCGTGGCGGAGATATATTTCGTCGAAATACAAAAACCCAAAGGTCGCCCGTGGCGACCTCCGCTAATTCGAAACGCTTGTTCAGCGAAATGTCTCCATCATACATTTCGCCCGATGATAGGTCAAAACGGGTTCATCAAACTTTCGAAACCATGGAAAAATCCTCGCCGATTTTAAATATCAGTAATGTGAGCAATACCGATTACTGCGACTTAGTTTCCGAGGCGTCAGCCTACCTGTCAAAAATTAACGACTTAGTCAATGATCAGGGTTCTCGCATTAACGTTGCAAATAAATCTGCCATTATGGATATGACACAGCGTGTCACGGCCATCGTTTCTATGCTGGCCATAAAATCATCATGCAACGAAACGAAGTTAGCCAATACGGAACGCGAATTAGAAAAAATCAAGTCGAATAACTATGTCAATCCCAATCCTGTCAATAATAATAATAACAATTGTAAAATTTCGTATGCGGACTCGTTGAAACTACGCTTGCCAAAAGTAGCTCCAGCAATTATGGAATCCCGTCCACCATTGCCGTGTGTGGTGGCTTATCCGACCGCAGCTCAATCAGCTGATTATAGCACTTCGTCCGCGACAAAACAAGCGCTTATGAAAGCAATTAAGCCCTGTGATGACGGTTTTCAAATTGTAGGCGTGAAAAAAACCGCGAAATCAGGTGTTGTTCTACGTGTCGCTAATGAACATCAGCTTAAAAAATTGGAATCCGTGGACGCAATTAAGGCCGCTGGTTTACGACTAGAAAAACCAAAAGGTAGACGCCCTCGAGTATTAGTTAAGGATGTACCATCTTCAATGGATGATGGCGCTTTTCTGATCGCGCTATACCGCCAAAATATTAAAGATGAGCTTCAAATGAAAGAGGATGACTTTATTAAGTCTACTAAAATTATCCGTAGGCGCTCGTTAGACAACGGTCGTAAGTGGATAGGCATGGAGTTAGATTCCGCAGTACGTAAACACTTAGTTTCTACCAAGGATAAATTATTTATTGATTGGACTACCTGCCGCTTTATTGACGATGTTGAAGTCGTTCGGTGCTTACATTGTCAACAGTTCGGTCACGTTAAGAAACACTGCGTTAATAAAGAACCGACTTGTGCTAATTGTTCGGAGGCACACGAAACAAATGATTGCCCGCATAAGGACGACGTAAATTTCAAGCCGACTTGCGTGGCGTGTAAACGCTTTAAAAAACCGTGTGATCATCGCTGTGGATCTCAAGAGTGTACTACTTACAAACTGAAACTCGAACAATTAATCCTAAACACTAATTACTAAAAATGGGTAGTTTAACCATAGGACAATTAAATCTCCATAACGATAGGGTGGCGACATCTGAGCTGGATAAATTGATTGTGGATTATAACCTTGACATAGTACTTGTTCAGGAACAATATCAAAACGCGCGCTTACGTCACAAGGTAGTTCAGCTGGATTGCAAGGCGCGAGCCGGAATTTATGTTGCGCGTTCTTCGAGCTTTACTGTAACATCTATATGTAATCTCATGACGCCCCATTGCGCTGTGGCGGAAGTATCATCACCTACCTTTAAGGTTTACGTTGTGAGCTGCTACTTTCAATATTCAGACCCAGTTACTCCACATATACATAATCTCCGTCACGTCTTGCGGTCGCTCGCGGGCTGCAAAGTTATAGTGGGTGCTGACGTGAATGCATCTTCTTCCCTGTGGTATGGCAAAGTTCGGGCCACTGATTACGAACGACGTTGTGCCGTTGAAGATTTTATTGCTGAGATGAACTTATCAATTCATAACACCCCAGACGCACCGCCTACTTTTTGTAGCCAAATGGGCGAATCTTGTATTGACGTCACACTTTCCAGTGCAGACGTACGCTTGGATAGGTGGCGTGTCCTTCCTGACGCGTCTTGTAGTGATCATCGCCTGATCGTGTACGAATTTGTTCCTATGTTTACTCAAGGTTCGTCACACTTAATTGGGAATTTTAGATATAAAAGTAGGGGCGCGAATTGGGAATTCTTTAGCTCACTTTTTGCTTGTCATGCCAAAGACTTCACTCGCGATGGACTGTCAGCTGAGGAAAGTGCTGAGATAATGTCAGACACCTTCACTTACTGTGCTGACATTGCTATTGGTCGCGCATCTATGACCAATATTCGTAGATGTGATTGGTGGAATGACTACCTTGTTGAACAACGTAAAAGCTATCGCAGAGCGCGCAGACAACTTAATAAGCTTAAAAAACGTAAGGTTATCGGGGACCCCCTTAATCTTGCTTTAAGTACTTTTAGAGTTGCCAAGTCGCGCTACAGAGCATCGGTTGAAAAATCTAAGGGTAATTTACTCCGGAAAATTGTTGATAAACTTGATAAGGAGGGTCCGTGGTCTCCTTTGTACCACGAGTTCAAGGCTAATAGATCTGTCGACCTTGCGTACGTTCAGAACATTAAAGTAAATAATAAACATACCACCGGCATTGAAGAAACAACTGATGTTTTGCTTAATTCTCTAATACCAGACGATTCATCAGTAAATGATAATGAATACCACCAACAGATTAGAGCGTGGGCCGCGGTGTCACCTGAATCACCGGAGTCAGACCTTCCATCCACTGACGAATTCATAAACGTTGTCAAGAGACTACCTCTCAAAAAATCATCCGGTAAAGATAAAATATCTAATAGAATGATTATAGAAGCGTGTAAAACAGCGGGCGACGCGATCTTATCCGTATATAACCGATGCATTGCAGAAGGTATTTTTCCTCGAATATGGCGACAAGGCTTTATACGCATTATTCCGAAGAGTGGCGATAAGCCCCCGGATGACCCTAAGTCCTACCGGCCCATAACACTACTTCCATCTTTGGGGAAACTCTTAGAGCGACTAATCGTTCCGCGCTTGCTACCGAACGGACCTAAATTTCATATTAATCAATTTGGTTTCACTATTGGTAAATCCACAGTCGACGCGGCTCTCTCTGTCCGTAAAATTGTTAACTTATCGGAACATAAATACGTGGTTGGAATCTTTCTCGACATATCTGGCGCTTTTGATAACGCATGGTGGCCGATGCTACTACTTAAAATGAAAACCCGTGGTTGCTACAAAAATATCTATAATCTGATTCTTTCGTATTTTCTAAACGGCTCCGCGAAACTCAAACTTGGACATCATTCCATTTCTAAGTCTCTAACCATGGGATGTCCTCAGGGCTCAGTTATCGGTCCATATGTATGGAATTTTGGCTACGATGATTTCCTCGCGCTTCCGCTCCCATGCGGCTGTTCATTAACCGGTTACGCGGACGATGGCTTACTGCTCATTGAGGCAAGCACTCGGGCGGGACTCGAGAACTTGGCTGACACATGTCTACGTTTAATATCACAGTGGGGCGATCGAAACCGTCTGACCTTTGCACTGCATAAAACCTATCAACTTATTTTAAAAGGGAACCTAAAATCCTGGCCTAGTATTAAATTTAATAACGTACCCGTTAAAAGAAAAGAATCCGTGTGCTACCTCGGTATGCTACTAGAAAGGAACTTTTCATTTATTGATCATATAAAAACAGTAGGTGAAAAAGCAAAAAAGAACTTCTACGCCTTGACGAGAATATCCAAAGCTACTTGGGGTCTCTCATTTCAAACCTTAAAAACTATCTATGGGGCTACTTACTTGGGTTGTATGTGCTACGGGGCACCTGTCTGGGCTGACAGGGCCACCATAGGGGCGGTACGCCGTAAATTGCTGCAAAGCCAGCGTTTGGCTTTGATATTCTTATGCAAGGCGTATAGGACGGTTAGTACTGAAGCCTTACCGGTGCTGGCGGGTGTTCTCCCAGTCGATCTAGAGGTGCAGCGGCGTGCTGCAATGTACTACTACGCTAGAAAGATCACGGACCCAGAGTTTTTACCGCAACGCGACCGTGCTAAGATCTGTAGATTACTAAAACCCCAGACTGACGTGTGGGAGGAACTTTTATCCGAATGGCAATGTAGGTGGGAAAATTCCATTAAAGGCCGACACCTCCACCAGTTTTTTCCATCCGTTCGTGAGCGGCTGGATAGGACATGGCTGGAGGTGGATCATTGTGTTGCCCAATTTCTCACAGGTCATGGCAACTTTAAGAGTAAATTATTTTCCTTTAGGCTTGTGGCCTCGCCTTTATGTCAATGTTCTACAGCCGACTATGAATACGAACAATCCGCACACCACATCTTATGGGAGTGTATTCTTTGGCAAACTGAACGCAATATTATGTTAGATAGTATTCAGGTTACATCTGGAGTAGTTTACTACACGGACCTTGTAGAAACCAGAACAAATTTCCGTGCTTTCAGGCGATTTTGCCATACCTATTACTGGAATCAAAAGTAGCTCACAATTTAGGACCCATTAGTTTTTAATTAATATATAATCCGTGGTGCTTGACAACTGGGCTTAACCCAGTTGTATATGTCCCTTGGTGCCTATTGGCCTAGCTCTATTCTGTCTCCTGCTTGAAAAGGAGGGAAGTGGAAATTATATATATATTTATTTTCCTACTCCTCCGCTGTACTTTTCTGATTAAATTCGTTGCAGGATCCAAGACAGTTAAATCGTTTCTCCGGGACTCGTCGGGCTTCATTGGCTCGGCGTTTTTCTGGTGGTCGCCACTGTTGATTCTGGCTTTCAGGAGTTGCAGTGGTTGGGAATGTGTGGCGGGCTTGTCCCATAAAAAAAAAAAGAGGTCAAACGCGTGCCTATCAATCGTAAAAAAAAACATTAGACTATTGCTGTAATTGTATAACAAATCGTGCATAGCTATACTTTCCAAAATATCAAACACATTATTATATTTAAATCAACAAAATACATTAAGGTTACGTTATTTCAATGAAAATGGTAGTGGGACAGCGCTAAAATACATACCTTCTACCTTCATTTTTTAAAATTACGGTAATATGACTGTTTTTAAGCAGAAATATTATACAATATTGTTAAAAACTGACCACAGATCCAAATTTTTAGTGTTTTTTTTCTTAAACGTAGAAAATATACTTTAAAAAATTACAAAAGTTGTGGGGACACCCGAAACAATAAATGTACACTTTTTGTAAAAATCACCAAGGTACAATGGCGGTCTTATCGCTGACAGCAATATGTACAAGACAAAATTTGGATGGACTGAAAGAACTACAATCAAATCTCTACCTTATGTAAAACGCCTTAAAGTTGAAAATAAAATGGAGACAGAGAGTCCATCAACTCGTCGACCCAGGTTATTATTTATTTCAAGAAACACAAAGTCGATAATTTGATAAAGACATGTTCTCCCACACTCCTACAAAAGGTAAATAAAAGAACAACACCTCACCTCGCCAACAAATCCGTGCACAACAAGATAGTATTATCAGCCTGTCGGAACTTCTCCAAGATCTTACTCCTCTTCAACTTCATCTTGCCATGAATCGCGAAGATTTTTATATCTGGCAAGAACACTGGCAACACATCCGCCCAATAATCGACGCAGGCGCATGTTGGCAGGAAGAACAACCCCTTTGCTATCTTCCTGTTTCTGATGAAGTTTAGAAGGAAAAGGAACTTGTCTTCTGGTTCAACTATGACAAAATAGTTCTCTAAGAGTAGTGGAGTGCTGATAGTCGATTTTTCTTTAACGCTGACGACGACAGGGTTCCTCAAGCCAGCCCTGACCAGGTCTTGAAGTTCCTTGGTCTGCGTGGCGGAGAAGAGGCCGGTGCGCCGCTGTCGAGGAAGGTACTGCAGGATTGTCGTGAGAGTTGAACTGAAGCCCAGGTCGAGGAGGCGGTCGGCTTCGTCGAGGACTAGGATGTCCTGGAAGTAAATAAATAAATTGTTAACTTTGAAGTAACAGTGGCATAGTTAGCATGGATGAAAATCAGTGCAGATATCCTGGTGGAGATTTTTACACCCTACTTTGGATAAGTTCAATTTTATTTTAGCCATTCACTCAAATAGAAGAAACTTTGTCATGAAAACTCAAGAACTTAGAGATCAATAACTTAAATTTTAAAACATTCTTAATTAATAAATTTCATGATGAGAGCAGCTAGTCTATTCTCTAAACAACTATTTCGATATCGAGCTTCACCTGAGTGACAAAACTCACAAAGTGAGCTTTATTGCACACAACATAAAGGTCTTAATTTGATACTCACCTTGGATTCCGCTGTCGAGATACGAAAATGTTGTTACAGAATAGCACTACAGTACCTTATGTATAAAATTCAAATGTCTATGTTTGTTCGTGACACTTTCACACTTTAAATCACTGGATAGATTTTGATGAAAAAGCTAGTTGGGCAAAAGCTAGTCCACCACAATTTGGCAGGATACGGATCAACTAACCAGTTCCTTCAATCTACCAGCAAGGTTCAGCTGCTTTCTCTCCGCCAGTAGGTCCCCCAGCCTGCCAGGAGTGCACACAGCAATGTGAGCCCCTTTGTGAATGGTCTCTATGTCGGCCTCCACCGGCCGGCCACCGAGGAGCAGGGCTATTGTGATGTGGGACAGCTCCGGCTCTTGCAGGAATTGTTCTATTACCTAAAAATTGAGAAGAGTGTTTTATATTAATTAAAATGAAGTATAAATTACTATAGAGACACTGACACTGTATAACGTAACAGGCAAAATGACACGCTTCGCGGACGCAGAGCCAAGACAGCTCTCTTGTGGAAAAGCATATTCTGCAGAGCCCCGCAAATTTATAATAAAATTAAAAAACCAATTACAGACTTAGATTTGGCTGGATTTGAGAAGCATTTTAAAGATTTTTTATGTAATAAATGCTATTATAATTTGAATGACTACCTAAATGACACTGACATATTAATTTAATTCAATTACTATGTGTATTATTTCATTTTGTGACATTCCCTTTTGACTTTTAACTATAATTATTAAAAATATTAGTATTTATAATGTAATGTAAATCACCTTTGTAACATTTATTTATCATTTGTATGCCCATTCTATTATTATTATTTGTTTTTGTATATTCATATGTATATAGTTAGGATTTATTGCTTACTAGCTGACCCGCGCGGCTTCGCTCCCGTCAACTGGCTACCCTACCTACCTAACCTACCCTACTTGCCCTACCCTACCCTACTTGCCCTACCCTACCCTACCTACCTAACTACCCTACCTATCTACCTACCCTACCTACCTACCTACCTACCCTACCTACCTACCTACCCTACCTACCTACCTACCCTACCTACCTACCTACCCTACCTACCTACCTACCCTACCTACCTACCTACCCTACCCATTTTTTTTTGCTTTTAAACCTTCCCTGTATTTTGGCGAACCCAACAAAAAAATAATTATTAAAATCGGTCCAGCCGTTCTCGAGTTTTAGCGAGACTAACGAACAGCAATTCATTTTTATATATATAGATAGATTTAATATTACTTTTTAACTTGAATAAAATTATTATTATTATTCTATTTATATGTGCCAACCCCAAGTAACATAGGATGAGGGCAGGAAGATGATGATGATGGTAGAATATGATGAAACAACTCTTTTAAACTTAAGACCATGTAATGTACATACCAACCATGTTCTGACAAATAAATTATGATTATGATTAGAACTTGTGGTTGATTGAAAAACTATAAACTAAAAACTTTGTTAAAGTCACAGAAACTCAAACAAAAATCAACACACCAATGAAGGTTTTCCATCTATAAGGTCTAGAGAAGACAGTCGGGAATAGTGTGTAGCAACAGATGTCCTAGAAGCTGGTGGTTAGCTTTATAAAGATTGTAACTAAAAAAATGCTTGCACACATGTGTATAATTTAGGTTAGGCTTTTAACTTTCTTAATTCAAATTTTAGATGGATACTTAGTTACCAAAGTCATTACCTTATGAATCTGCGAAGCCAGTTCTCTAGTCGGCGATATAATGACTGCATATACGTAGTCTTTCCTCAGTGGTGCCTCCTTCTGCTTCTTTATCAACATTTCTATCATCGGCACAACGAAAGCTAAGGTCTTGCCAGACCCAGTCACTGCCTCTGCAACCACATCTTTACAAGACATGATTAGAGGTATCACTGCCGCCTGGATGGGAGTCATGGTCTTAAAGCCCTGTTTTTCAATACAGGACAACACGGGCTTCGATAGCCCAGGGGAAATTTTAGCCCAGTCCTTGATAACCATTTTTAATTTCTATTTTTCTCGTCACCAAAACCCAAACAAACACACCATGTGGGTTTGACGTTTGACATAACTTAGTTTATTTTGACATTGACATTTCAGTTTTTAAAAGTGTTGCAACGATTAATGGGTAGGCACACTAAAAGGTAGAAGCAGAGGGCGGTTTAAGCGACTGTACCTTGTTTACGTCTGTTCTCAAGTGTGTGGTTGCGATTTTTTGTGTTTATTTTGTAATTTACCTTAAAAATGTACTCGCTGTTATCTTTACGTGAACTTTGAACTGAGCTTCGACGAAGAAATGCGTCGACTGCTGGGAAAAAGCCCGATTTGATTGAGAGATAGGCATTTTAAGTTTTTGAGGTTATCTTTCATTTTTCTTCATCAACATTTTGGAGTCCACTATGATCTTGAAGAAGACAGTTCATATGTATGTCCGCCTTCTGAAACTTTCTAAGACATCAACGCTGATTCACCTATTCCAAGCATAAGTTCTGCGTTTTAAGTCTTTGGGGAACAGATGAACTCCCCGGTTTTTACAATTTAAGTCACTGCATTGAGGTATTCTTGATAAAAAATCCAAAAGTTTGGTCTTGTTTACAAAAAATGTATGGGATTTGACAGTTCTAATGTAAAAGCAAGGTACAAGTTACCAAGACGCCACCAAGCGGGATAAAAAGGCAATGTGCCTCCCCATTCGTCTCAATTTTGTGTTCGTTCGAAAACTGGTCGAGTTTTAAATTCTACTTTTATTTATTTACGTTCTAATTCATCTTAAATATCTCAGAGTGACTCAAAAGTAATCATTAGTAGAATTAAAAATGTATGTCTAGTCTTTCTTTGTGATTTTACATCTATCGTTTCAAAACTGCATGCAGATTTCCAATCGTGTATTGGCATTGCAATCAATATGGCGCATGTTGATATGACAAATTGACAGCTGTGTTTTGTCCCGTACGCTCGCTGTGATGTTTATTTTACATCTCCAGACAGATAACAACAATATTTAACCATGACGAGACCGTTCGGTAACAGTGATAAACGTTTTTCAATCGACGATGCTTTTGAAGAGGAAACCGATGAAGCCATCAAAGTTTACGGTGCCACTGGAGACAGATCGCCTTTACAGAACAAATACAAAAATGGAAGTGAATATATCGCCAGGTAATTAAAATTAGCCTACTAAAAATCATCATTATTTATATCCACGCTCTTAATTATAGCCTTAAAAATGTTTTTCTTTCTGTTAAAATGTCAGTACGTTCGTGACCTTTTCGTGAGTCATATTTCCTTACTGGGCCATAGGCAGTTGAACCTGGCAGCCGTTACATGGTTTACAGACGTAGTTCGGTGTATGGCGGCGCTAATTAGTCGTTAGCGATCGCTAATTAATCTTGTACACTGACCCATTCCACATTGATAGTGCTTGTTTTGTTTTTGACCTGATAGTCTGATAATGTGTTGCAACGAATTATAGATACTGCGTTATTGATAAATACGTGGGATTCAAAAGAGCTTAGCATTATAAAGGTGCTATTAATACTCATAATATGTAATCGACACAATTTTTCCAATTGTTTTCTCATTCTAGTTTTATTATTTCAATGTATTTACTATTACTTAAGAAATCTATAAGCTATGTGCTAGAAACCAAGGTATACTATAATAGGCTTAGTTAACGGCCACATTTCAATATCTAGCGAAAGAAACAATATTAAATTAGATATTCAATTATTCAACTGTAATACTAACATTGCATCACTAATGAATCCATAGCCAGTAGCCATCCGCATGCAGACTTTTTTGGGCAAAGGTAAACAAATTAAGGAGTCCGTTGGAACCAGTCTACCTTGAATGCTCTCTTAGTATGTGAGAAATGTCACAAGTCAATAACTTAACATATTTATGGTGCAGTTGCAGCATTATGGTAATCAGCACCCTAATTTTGCATACCATTTCTGACTTTTTGAGAGTGGTACGATTAAAACAAATACCCTTTAATCCTACTTCATCCCTGTCAAAAACAGGATATGTATAGCAATCTAAAGGGCTATACATATCCTGCTTTTGTTTGTTGTTCTTATAACTTTAACCTCTGAATGCCCGTAAGCCCCAATCGGGGCCAAATCGTATTGTCTTTTATTTGCGGTGCCTTACGGGTTAATAACTAATAAAACAAAAAATCCTTTGAAAGTTTAGGATGCTTTTCCTATTACTTGGGGAGAATCCATAATTGTTTCTCTTTATTAATATTTACCAACGGTTTGTGTACATTATGGATTGCAATACACAGTTGTAATTTTTTTCAAGTTATTGTTGTATAGACATTACTAGTTTCCCCAACAATCCATAAATGAAATCATAGCAAATTCTGACTCAAAATAAATGGATTGAATGCACTTTCCAAATGAATAGAAGTATTGTTCTTTCCATAGTGAAAATAAAATAATGTAATTATCATTACTGTATGTTTATTTCCTTATAAATAAATATGACGAATTGCGTTAACAATAAATCAATCAATAGGTAATTACATCCACCAATGATTTCACTTATTATAAATAATGATATTTTTTACAATAAGTGAAATTTTTCTGCTTTGTCTGCTTCACATTTTTCATTAATACTCCGCTCCTATTGGTTGTAGCGTGATGTTATATTGCCTATAGCTTTCCTCGATAAATGGGCTATCAAACACTAAAAGATGAGATTCAAACCAGTGGTTCCTGAGATTAGCTTGTCAACCAAACAAACTCTTAACTCAATGTTAATATGTATGAGGAATTGAGGATGTTTATGGTTCATTTACCCATAAGTTTATTGACCAATTAACCTCAATCAATATATTGAAACTCTGTTTGGGTCTACCGTGTCGCCGGTTCCTGATGTTCGGGACCCAGTCCGTCGTTATTTTTGCCCAGTTCTCCTGTGGCATGCGGCAGATATGGCCTGCCCAGTGCCCACCACTTCAATTTGGCAGCTGTGTTGCCTACATCTACCATTTGAGTTTTGGAACAAAGTATATTGTTCCTTATACAGTCTGATATCCTGACTCCGAGGATACTTTGTTCGTTCGGATACGGAGATGGCGGGACGAGCTGGACTCCTACCTGGGGGATTGGACTTGGATTGCTCAAGAGAGACTGGAGTGGAAAGAAGGAAGGTAGGTCTTTGCCCTGCAGTGGGACACCACGGGCTTATAATAATAATATATTGAATGATGTCACTTCTTCATGTAAAACATGTTCATTCATTGGGATTACATTAATTGACGTTTCTAATCAAACTATGAAGCGGGAGGGGGGAAGTTAGTGTATGGTCTTGGTGAAAATCGCTGTTGGTGAGAGCAACATTACCTAAAAATGCCAAGGAACCATCAGCCGTGAGTACCGTACCGTATAAAGCTGAACCCTAGCCAGTCCAAGTCATCCACGTCCCCATCGTTCTCCCTGGGACCTGCTGCAACCGCACTACCGCGCGTCCGCCACCCTGAGTTGCAGCTGAGCTAACGGATGCAGGGCGAGTAATCTGCGCCTTAAAACAAATCGACACACTAGGGAGGGTACCTGAAAATAACCGAGCACATCGGAAGGCTTTATAGCGGCAGCCCCTCTACCGGATTAAGGCGCAGAGGGCTAAAAACTCATGTTCCCGAAAATTATAAATTCCTGGGACCGCACTTGAAAACTGGACCGGTACTTTACCCACGACTTTTGGCATGAAATTACAGACACGAATTGCATTTTGAAATGTACGCACGCTTAGTGATGACAATCGACCAGCCGAAGCTGATTAAGATTTCTACCTGCTACGCTCCAAACAGTGCATCACTTGAGGATACCAAAGACAACTTCTACAACGCCCTCAACTCTACCATTAGGAGCATAAAGAAGCAGGATATCGTCATCGTCATGGGGGAAGAATGCAAGGGATGGGAGTGTTAACATTAACCGCGAGCAGCACATGGGCTCGAGCGAAGCGAATGTGTGCCGATTAGCAGCGATGTAGCATTCTTCACCCCTTCACCTCTGCTAATCGGCACAGAGGCAGTGGAACGCGTCCACAAATTTACCTACCTCGGGAACGTCGTGTCTGAGTCTGGAGGAACTGTGGAGGCTAAAAAGGCCACTTTAGAAAAATCTTATTAGAATCATAATACTAATCACGCAACAATCTGTCAATTTCATTTTCATCTTTATCTCTAACGCAGCGTTAGGTTCAAGTTTGATTGGGAAAATTTGACAGCGACGGGTAGCGTGATTTGCTTTCTGATTCTGCCTAAGTGTCCTTTTTATACCCGCTAAAGAGGACATCATTTCGCGGATCGCCAAAGCCCGAGCTACCTTCACATAGCTGAGACCTGTTTGGCAATCACGGAAACTGACCCTGAGGATTAAACTCGAGATCTTCGGGTCCAATGTAAAATCCGTGCTGCTCTGCGGGTTCGAAACGTGGAAGGTAACAAAGACATCTCACGTCAAATCCAGGTCTTCATCACATTCGAAGACATCGGGTCTTCGTCCCATTCTCGGAATTTACTGGCTCGAGACAATCTCCAGCGTAGAAATGCTCTCTGCTGGAGAAATGCCACGAAAACCCGATTGACCGCCAGATCAAGCGTCTTAAGTGAAGATGGATTGGTCACACACTTCGGAGGAAGTCCGATCACATTCCCTGATCTTGGAGGTCTCATTGGGGAAATAAATAGATCCTTTGTGGATCATATAACCTCTAGGCCTCTAGGTCTACCAACATTATAAAAAAACCCCCTATTTTTGCACGGTTTGTGCAATGTCAAGTTGCTGTTATCTTAGTCAATTCATCTGAAATTACTTCAGATTGTTAATCATACCAAATGATTCACCTGATATTAAAATGGGTCCATCTTTTGTTCTGGTTCCTGTGACCTCTTGGCACATTTCGCTCCTAATGAATGTACTGAGCACTCATCAATTAAAGCCATGAGTAATCGCATCGCGAATGCCTTCCTGTTATTCATTTTTACTTTATATTACTCAGTTGAGAATATCCCTTTGGAGAAGTGACTTGCTTGTTTAGTGGCAAAAAAAACTTTTGTGGTGCCAAAATGAAGTGCATTCAAGAAAAGAGTTTTGATACCCTCTTCGTTAATGTCTGTCTGGAAAACAACAGGTTCTAATTTTATTTTATCAACCATAGTCTTATCTTGAAGTAAATCCTTTTAATGCATCTGATAATTTGGTCTGCTTTGTGAAAGACCTTGTAAAACGTGATTCCGAGCTATTTATTACTAATTGTTTATTCGCTTTAGTTCTCAGCAGGAATTACTGCCGTATTGTTTACCACATGCGTATTGTTCAAACATAATCTGCAATAAAGTTCCAAGAGGAGAGACATTGGTGTAAACCTGTCCATCTAATGGAATGCTTTTACCAAATGTTGCATACCTACCATTTATCAGCTTATTTACCTACACTAAATTAGTCGTATTTGGCAGACACATTCGCATATCTAGAAAATGTTAATTCCAAGTTAAATTTCTTTCTGTACCTATTGTTATTTCCTAGTTCATTGTTTGCTTGTCAAAGAAGCATTTTAAATGCTTACCTACAACATAACTGTTAAAACACACAAGAGATAAAGGCAAAGCCTAATTTTTAAGCTTGCTTAAGGTTTATTTATCGCACGTTCGTGTTTTCGGAGTGAAATGAAGACGAGGGCCGCTTTTTCTAGATCTCGCAAGCGCAGCGTTGTCCTATTTATTGCTTATCGATAAGAATTAAATATTTCACGTGAATAACAACGTAAACGCATGAATGAATTGGATCAAGGTCCTAGGTAGAGGTACCTTATCGGCCTTTTTTATCGCAAATTAAGTAACATAAAAACTATGTTACAATGACAAGAAAAATGAGGCGTCTGCTCGATGACACTTCCCATAGGCAAAAATGACGAAACTGTCATCCTTCCTTCATCCTTTAGGTTATGATGTTTTTAAAAACCCTCTCTTGTTGCTTAACTTCGTAGCATAAGGACCTCTCGTGTAAAATAAATCATGATTCTAGACTCAGTAATTTAGGATACATGTGCGTTGTTTGCCAGTAAAAAATATATGAATTTCGATGAGTGCAATCAAGAATTTCTCTCTTCCAAAATTTCTCGAATATTAATATTCGAGAAATTTTGTATTTATAAACTAACACTGGCAAACAAGTCGTCACAGAATCTAAATTCATTAAAAGAAATCGTCAGATTGTATCTGTAAAATCCAAGATATGAAAGTGATCACTATTAGAAGTATATCAGAATCTGATCTAAAACCATATTTATGTATAAAGCAGTGCATAGAGGCAAGGTATAATCAGCTAATTGGCTACGTCTTAGGACAGTAGGACACAAGTACACATGTGATATTAATCTTCTACAATTGACCCTGCAAGGAATTTAAGTGGGAAGACGGGAAGACAGCTATTCCAACTATCGTTGTTTTGTTAATCACACAGACGGTTTCGTCGCAGTTTTAGTGCTATTTTTTCCCTCCATTGCGGTAGAGATGCATTTCTGTTCTCCAAAAATAACTGGGTTCCATGGAGTTAGATGTCCTTGCTTCGCTGCCTTTCAGGGTCCCTTAATAGGTAGGTACTGTTGAAATGTCGGAGACTCCCACAATTGTGTGGAAGGGTCTTCAATAAACAAATAAGAAACACCCGGCTGCTTTCATAAAATATTTTAAATCAAAATACGCGTTAGTGCCCCACAGCAAGCAGTCGAAACGTAAAATTTTGAAACTTATTCTAAATTGCTTTGAGTATTAATTTTCAGCCAGAAATATTTTTCTGCGAACCTGCAGGGTTCGTTCGCTACAGGTTTCCCTCGGCCAGAACAATACTAGACACACGTTACAATACCTATCAGTAGATATTTCACCATGTACACGCAGAGTATGATACCATTTAGCGAATCACGCTCCAAACACGTAACAGTCTAATCTCTATCATCTTAATGTACTCACAACATCCAATACTATTTACAACATCGAGCCTTATCAGTGTAGCCAGTCAAGGCCATCGGCTATGCAACATTCCACATCGATAGGCTATTAATTTTCTAACCAGCTCGTACTGTTTGCAGCACTAAGACCTACAAATGCACAGAGGACACCACATCGAGAGACTCAGACTCGCTGATACACGAGTATGTGGAGGCCACGCAGTCCATGTACTGCTGGAACCATCCCAAGGTCAGGGAGAACTGGAAGACAGTGTGTGCGGCCGTGGTCCTACTTCTGGTCGGTGTGGGGCTCCTGGGCATGGGCGCTTTCGCCGTGGCTGAGCCGGAGAACGGGCTGCAGGGCGCAGTGTTCTTCGTGGCCGGCATGATCTGCTTCGTGCCCGGCGCGTACCACGTCGTGTACATCTGGCTCGCCGCCCGCGGACAGAGAGGCTACGACTTCTACCATCTCCCGTTGTTTACCTGATTTATTTTACTTTTTAAGTTTGTGTAAGCTTGTAAAATGAGTGTAAATTATACGAGGAGTCCGAATATCATGTCTGGAGATGTTTGTTTCGCGGTTTGTTTTGTTTTGCTCTCTAAAGAAGTTAAATCGATCAGATGTATGATGTATGTAGATAAATGAACAAAAAATGAATAATAAGGGTAAGTTTTATATAACACAGCTTCTCTTGTTGAAATTAATAAAAAAAAATAAGAAAAAAATATCTATTTCGAAAGATGCTTCTCCTGTATACGTTATGAGTATGATGTTGGATGATATTGAGGAACTATTTATTAAAAAAACTAAATTTAAATTGAGTTAGAATGTTGCGTAGATTATCCTCCTAAATAAATTAAATAATTAATTATTATCCAATAATAAAATAAAATACTGCATTTCCTCTGTGCCCTGCGTGCTAGAAATAAACAAGCTAGGATACAGAGGTCCTTCGATATTTCAGAATTACCTATGTAAATATTAACCACGTTAAATATTTGAAATGTTACAATTTGACAGATTGTATTGAACAGTTAAAAGAAAGAAATAATGTATTTTTTGCAAACTACTTAAATGTTTGATAACTAAATACCTAGTGATATATTAATTTTAAACATAATTTTAATAGACTATTCGAAGTGCCTAGTTGCATAGATACGTAGAGAGATTTGAATTACAGTAGCGACTTGGTAAGTTTTTAATCCAAAAGCTTTTTCACTGTTGGCGGGAAATACTTAGTTTTTTCCATTTCGGTGGAAATTAAGTACTGAACTTGAAACCTAACAACTTTACTTTTGGTCGATTCCTAGTTGTAATCTCTCATTTTGGTCTCGCCTTTGGGTACGCATTTACAGCTTAAAACATCAATAATGAAGAGCTAGCGTCGTTTTGATTTTCCCGCCATTGTCGCATACTATTTTAAAGGCTATAACAGACTGTTTTCCGGAACGAAGACTTAAAGGATGTGTATGCTAAAATATTATCCATTTAGAATCATTATCAAGAACTTAATGAAATTTTTCTAAGATGCCAATTTAAAAAAAGATGAACGATGTAATTTATTTATTTGTATATTCTATCTGTAGTAAGCATTTTGTTTTTATTTTAAGTTTTGAACAACTTTTACTTTACCGAAACAGGATTTGTATTTTAAACTTTTTAATCGAGTTCACTGCGCTGCTGGGAGAAAGTATTTTGTTATTTCTCTCGAATTAAACACATAATGAATAGAGATGGATTGCTTGTGTTGATCAAAATTTACCAATTAGTATTCAGTCACGAACGCGAGTTTGTTAAAAACCTGAGGTATGCTTGATCAATCATTGTGTGATGAAATCTCACACATGTTTTTATTTTTTGCGTAATTATTTTATGAAAAACCTGTCTAATTTGTTTTTTTACTAGTCTTAATATTTGATCGTGTCATCAACGCATCAATCTATCTTGGTTCCGTTTATAACTTTCTAGTATGTAGGTAGGTACATTATTTTTACATATCTGTTTGTTTATGTATGAAAACGCTAAGTCACAATCACTTAGCATAATTTTATTTATCGGTTTCACTATTGCGAAATCGATTCATTTGCCGCCAACTTTTATTTTTATATTTCGTTACCTATATTTTATTAACCGTCCTGCTTTGTCTATGCCGCAGTCGATAAATCCACAAAAGGGGGATTTAAATAAAGCCTATTTCGCAGCTACTCGTAAACCGTCCACAAGTTTTGAGCTGCATTCATAATTTCTGAAATTAAAATAGTACATGCGGCAAAAAATCGGATTCACTGCGATAAGAGTCCGTTGGATTCACTGAGATTAGGTAGTCCTATCTCAGATATCCATCCTGCTACGCTAAAAAACTTAGCACCTAATGGAAATAATTTTAAATGGATCATATTTTTTTTATTTTTAAATGCATAGATCCTATGGTATAGTTACCCTTTGATATAATTGACTCCTATGTTTGATATCAACGAGTTCACTTGTTCATTAGATTAAAATTATTTTTATGTTCTTAGTTCTTTTGCTTGTTATTTTGCAGTTTGTGGTATACCTACTTTGGTTGGGCTCTAGACAAAGTGGCATTACGTCAGCAATAGGGACATATCAATTGTCAAAGACCACAATGTTTGAAACTCACCGCTTGATATTTCGTTAGCGCTTGTCAATCCCGTACATTTTGGACCCTTCGACGATCGTTATCCTGATAGAATATCAGTTTGTCTATGGCCTCATGTGGAATGATTGACGTGAGTTTGTGTGTTACTTTAATTTAGCTACCTACAATTCTGAAAAAGTTTCGAGTTTCGTTCCCCGCTAACTGCTTTCCAAAGATTTAATCAAAATCATAACGAATTGATGAACTAACTCGAAATATTTTTCAACATTAAATTAATTTAAAACAACGAAACTCGAAATTTGAAATTAATTATTTTAGCAAAAAATTATTTGAATTATGCTCATTTTAATATTAATTTAAGATGATGTTCGTATGTGATATAGTGACTGATTTTGTACGACATATCAGTATGTTTATTTTTGAGGATGTTTTTCGGAAACCATAGTAGAGACAATCTCAATTTGTGTGCAATAATTTTTATTAAAACATCCTGCTGTACCATATTTCAATACCCCTGTGTTGTTGGATGGTCTACGTGATAATAATAAAGTCATTTTTTACGTTATTTCTTAATGACATCTGCCTATACCTTCGTCGCTCGGTCCGGTCGTTATAAGCGACGTCGTACTAAACAGATTCTTCTGTATTTAATACATGACCAACGAAATTAGAAAATGTTGACGTAGGGAATTCTTAGTAAATACGTTACGTATTTGCTATTAGATTGACAACGGAGATCCGACGGATGAATCATATGTTTTTGAACCGATTTGCATACTTGTGGTGAGCAACTCTGACGTAATTTCTATAAATAGCGATTGTCTCTGCAGGGTTCCCTTACGCATTCTCTCGCTGTATCGGGGCTTATTATTGTATAAATTTGCGCTGATATAATGTTCCTTAGGTTGTGTTCAATGCTGGTTTCCATTTACTATCCTTTTTCTATACATGTGGAAGTTGTAAATAGTTCTTAATAAATTAGTCATCTTTCTTCAAACTTGTAGTTTAATTTTGGTGTGCACTTGCAAATAATGGTATACCTACATACAGGAAAAACATTTCCAATAGATACCTAGGTAGGTACTGAGAGACAATGCAAGTCTATTATAAATGATACACTCAAAAGTAAAATGTGCCTTCTGTTGCCTGTAGCGGTTTTGATTTTCGACTTTACCTTTATTAGCGCAAAGTTTATCTTTGTTTGGCAGTGAAAATCGCGCAGTGCTCGTCAAATATGTACGCACTTTTTTCCTCAGGATTCGTGCGGTTTGTGAATTTAGCAAGTTCGACCTAATTTGTTAAAGACTTGGTACAGTAACCCTCGATTTATGGAAAGAATTAATCGATGCATCACTAAATTGGGTCTTAAGTTGCGGATTGTCGCGAATTTGCGATCGGCTGACGATAATTCATTCAACCAATCACAACAAAAGCTAACGCGCCTTTGACATTTCATTATGTATATATATTCCGAAAACTGGGCCAAAGGCAGTATTTGTTTCAAAATACTTTCTGCTTTTACTACACTAAGGCCGGCCGCATACGTACGGTTTCCTGATTAGGTTTCCTAATAAGGAATTCAAATTCGGAGACCTAAATGCTCGCCTTACATACAAAATGTTCAACTAGGCGCATACGTTCGTTTATTTTCCAAATAGGAAAAACTGATGACGTTCCTTTCAAAAACGAGCCGTGTGATCGGGTCAGAACAGAAAATAGAACGTCTCGCGGAATTCCGAATCTGAATTCCTGATTGGAAAACCTAATCAGGAAACCGTACGTATGCGGCCGGCCTATACAGTCGGCTACCAGCAGAAAAACTAGAACTGCAAGTAGGTACCTACTAGTTTTAAAATGATGGTAGTGTTTCACAACGCCATCTACTAACAAACGCATGAACTAAAGAAATTGGCGCCAAAACTATAAGCATAACATTACGCGTGCCCAGCCTGATGAGGAAGGCAGAGGTCAGAGGTAAATGCACGTAGGTAATCAACGGTTTCGATTCCTGGGTAGTAATAACGATTTTTCAAAAATCCAATGATGCAGTTTTACTTTTCATCAAAATCTGGCTCGAAACTCCTTTCAGTGTTTTTAGATATTCCTCATAGTTTTGGATTTGGCCATGAAGCACACTTTAAAAATTCAGCCTGTATATATTTGTCAACCACTGCAACTTGTGATAGCTCGAGTCAACAGTTGCAACCTACAAAATAACAACAATCTGAAATGAGTATTTATTCAGAGTCAAAGTGAATTTAACGGGCTCACAGACCAATGAACTACATGTGGTCTTCACCATAGACATATAAAAAGTTTTTTCTATCTCTATGAGTCTTCACTGATTGTTTATCTTTTATCTGCTGTTTGGACAATGTACCTGTTAAGCTCTGCCAGTAAGACAACTGCAACCAGTCAACACCCTGCTGCCCTGCTGTGAAAGAACTGCATCAGATCTGACTATTCTGGTCATGAAAATAATCGCACTGGTAATTTTTAGACTGGGCAAATTTAGCTGACATACCTACTGAATGACCAATGAAGCAGGTTTGTGGGTACAATGGGGCTTAGCCTCGGCTTAGGTTCTGTCATCGAAAATATGTAAAGAAAAAAAACGAATAAAACATTATCTTAGAGCTATATTAAATGTTTTCTAGCTATCCTTTTCAACTTGAAATGCTGTAAAAATCTCAATTCTCCATTCCAATTCTTCAAAACTTCCATTTGTTGTCGATCTAGGAGGTCGGGCATCTCTATACCACACGTTTCAAACTCCTCGTGCTCTTGTTTCTTCGTAATATTGATCATATCTTCTCTGCTAGCATGTTGGCGACTTTTTCTTTGACCTACCGAGTTCTTCAAAGCTATCTGTTCCAACTCTTCGTCGAAACGTGCCAAATACTTCTCCATCAACTCTAAAGTTTGTTCCTTGTTTAACACCACACATCCTTCCGGTATCCTTTCCTTGAACCAAAGAATCTTTTCACCAATGAGGTTTTGCTTTATGTGTGTACCGACTTTATTCTGGTCCTTCTTCTCGTGTTTCTTTATTTTACTTATGAGTTTAATCGTTTTCCTACTGTTTGGATGCTTCAGTTTATCAATATCCTTTTTAATTTTAGGCATTTTGAGTTTTGTTTTGGTTATCTTCAAACTAAACTCACGTGTTGTTCGTTTGTAATGTCAATGTCAAATTGTCAAAGTGATATTGTTTGCTGTCAAGTGTCAAATCAACGGTGTCATCATTATCAAGCGCGTTTGTAAAGATACTATTAGTAGAGTTACCTTTATGACACCGTTTAGACATACCTTTCTTACATCATGCATGCATGCATGCATGTATCACTTAACCTGAGTAAAATCCACACTTCCACTCCACAGGTAAATCTATGTCCATGGCAAGTAAATCTAAAACTAGGTACTCTATAAGCATGCTAAGTTTCTTTCAATCAACAAGTAATCAATGAGCTTAATTAAAGTAACTAAAGTAAAGCTGAGTTTGTTTGATATTGTTGAACATAAACATTTTGGTCAAACAAGCTTTATAAACTTAAAATACGACTACTAACTCCTGTCAAAAGTTTCAGAGTAATGTCAAAGTACTGTCAAAACAAATAACCTAAGTACTTTATCAGTAAATCTGGTTGTTGTGTAAATGATTCATTGTGGACATATTATTTAGGTTTTTATAGTTAATTCTTGTAAAAAAATCATGTTCAAACGCCCAAAGCCCGGCGAGGATGAAGACGATATCCTCCGCATGCAAGAGGAATTCTTAAGAGAGAAAAAAAATCAGAATGTACAGCCTGCGGCTGCAGTGACTAATTTACGGCCACATGAACGTTCAAAAAGACCGAATAATGCTGAGACTGGTCGGAAACCTTCAAAGTATGCTCAAGCTAAAGGCCTCAAAGGGCAAGTAGAGAAAAAGGCGCGATTTGAGGACACTTCTGTTGTAGGAGACATCTTGGAAAAAAACGTTGAAGAGCCAGAGATAACAGAGCCTGAAATCGAAGACGACAAAGTTTACTATCCCAAAATTATTCCTTCATTAATAGGCAACATCATAGAAAAAAATGTTTCAGATTTTGTTGAATGGAATCCTAAAGAAATGCCTGTACAAGGGTTTCCTGTAGCTACTAAGAGATCAAATGTATTTAGTAAGAGAAATATGATACAAAATGTAAGTAAAAATGAGAGTGTAAGTATGGATATTGATGAACCATCAACCAGTGGACACAATAAGAAATCATCAAATATTCATTTGCCTGATAAAAGCTTCATTGTAACATCTAAAGATGCTGCTGTCATTCACAGTGAGAATGTGAAGGTTCTCAGTGAAATGTCAGAACAAGATATTCTAGAAGAACAGAAAAAATTGCTTTCAAGCATAGATCCCAAACTGGTTGAGTTTCTGAAAGCCAAAAGACAACAATCTACAAAACCTGAAAGTAATACTTTTGAACAAGCACTTGTAAGGAAAGTAATGGACAATTCAACTGAAGACAACATGGACACCACCATTGCAATACCTGAAAACAATAACCTATGGGAAAATGATGTTCTGTCACATCCTGAAGTAAATAAATGGCTGCATTTTGATTCACTAGAGAAAGACAAACTGGAATGGATGAAAGGTATAGAAGAAAGTAAGAGAATCAAAGCTGACGAGCCATATGAAGCAAGGTTTGATTTTAATGGATATCTTTTACCATACACTATGGAGTATAATGAGAGAACCAAACCTTTATTCCATCACGGTAATGAGCCACATAGACCTGGGTATTCCATTACAGAACTAGTAGAATTGACCCGATCAACAATTACTCAACAAAGAGTAGTAGCCCTCAACACAATAGCTGGCATCCTAGAGTACTACAGTGCAGGCACATACAAAAATGTCATTGAAATCCCCATCAGCAAATTATTTTTCATTGTTAGAATAGCAATGGATGACAACAAAGTTACCATTCTAGAACCTGCCCTAAGAGCCATGAGAAACTTACTCTACAACAGAATTGATGAAGCAAGTTTAGATGCTTTGATCGGCTTTGAAGAGGGCACACTGCAGCCTTGCCTGGAAAATGATAAGTCAGAAATTGAAGAGTTGCAGTCAAAAGAATCTGAGTTCACTGACTACCATTTAGCAGAAATTGATATCATGACTGCACTTCAGAGGACAGAAATCCTTCAAAGACTGTATTATATCTTGGAGACAATAAGGCCTAACTTTAACTGTGTACAATACTCTTTGCAAATATTGTCCAGACTGGCAAGAGACTCAGTTGAAACAGCACTAAAGATTGTTGAAATGGAACACTTGATGAAAACTATCATTAGAAACTTTGTGCCAGTTACAAGCACCAATTTTGTGTTTGATCCAAGCATTGTGTACAACGGAAAACCCATATTGGCTGCCCTGAAGTTCATCAGAATCATGTCATTGCAGTCTATTGATGTCACCAGAATTTTACTGTCCAAATATGATATACTGAAGCCTTTATCAGAGTATATTAGTTCAGGAGTTGACAGGACTTATGGCTTGAAAATCCAGATAGAAGCATTTTGTACACTGTCTAACTTGCTATGTTTTGGACTAGGAACAGAAGTGGCCATATCTCTGTTTCCTGTTATTGTAACTGCATTGCATAAGCATGTGAAAGGGACTGATATGTTTGTGGAGTGCTCAATTCTATCAGCAACTCATGCTGCAGTAGTCCTCCAACTTGTAAACAGACTTTTAAGGTGTATCTTGGGTGGCATGGACAGTTACAAAACCCAAATCTATCCTCTACTTAAAGAAGGTGTGCAAAAATGGATGGGACAGTTGTCAAATGCTAGCAGTTACACTTGTGGACATCTGCGCCTTCTTTGCTCAGCCATAGACTGCTGCAAGACTGTCACCTTGATAGAAAATCTTCCAATGAAGTTCCTCAATGATTCTCTCAGGACACTGTCTCAATCTCGAGGATTTGAAATGATTGTTAAAAATCTCATACCCAGTTCGAATCTGTTGTCTGGATTGGAAAATAAAGACCTACATTTGACTAAGAATCTGATGTCTCTTGGAGGATCTGTTATAGACTCACAACAGAAGGTTTTACCAATTTTGAATATAGCATCACCTGTGCCATTCTTGGCTTCATTGTTCAATCTACTTACTTATGTGAATGATAAAGAAATCTCCGAAACATTTCTGAGACACCTGTCAATTTATTTGAGTAAGATAAGCAACAAAGTGCCAAGTTTATGTGATAATTGGTTCACAAGAATGGAAACGAATTTCGTTTTCAATTTGATAAAATTGTCTACACAATATGAAATTTCAGAGAGCAGTAAAGATTTGCTTTATACTGTGGCCAACAAATTATGTTACATTTTGAGGAATGATAAGAAATACGAATTAGATTTTCTGTTTGGATATGTGGTATTCAACAAACACTGGTTCACAGCTGAAAGATTATTACATCTTGTGAACTTGACCGATGCCGACGGTTTTTCGAAAGCTTTGACGTCGATTGAGGAAATAAAGCTATGTTATAGCAAAGTAGTGAATATCAACTACAGAGACACAGGTCCTAACATAAGATTCAAGAGTTGGCAAGAGCCGATACTGCCGCGAGATTGGATCTACCTCCCGATATTAACGCTTTATAGTAGAAGTCAAGAGGTAGATAATAGTCCCAAAATCATAGGGGAACATTCAAAGAAAGTTGCAGAGAGAATCGCAGCTGAGAAAGAGTTCATCATCAGATGTAGTTTGGAATGGATTTTATTCAATGAACTATGCTTCCCTGACCTCCTGAACGATATCGATGTAACGGACAGACTTTGCCGAATCATGTGCGTGTTTCTTTGCGACAACTCCTTATTTTTGGATGCCAAAATCAAAGTGTTACTAAAAAAGTGCACAGAGATTTTGTTCAAAAAGAAATCCAAATTGAATTTCGACAAACAATTGGTTGGATTGCATAACTTCCAAGATTTCTATACGCAGTTCTTGGAGCAGTTCCAATCAGTCAGTTATGGTGACCCTACTTTTGCCGCTTGCGTTTTAGTACCTTTAGCGCAGAAACACGACGTGAAATGGCGCAAACTTTTGTGGTCGGAATATGCAGGATGTCTGAGGGCTCTTGACTGCCCCGAAGAATATCTTTGTTATGAGATAAAAGACTATTTATACCCTGAAGAAACAGACGAGTCGCTCGTACAATCATATTTCCATGCGTTGTCTACTAATTTACTGCGACCGGGCACGGTAGCGCATAAAATAGCGACCCATCACACGGAAAACTTCAAAAAAAGTACTGTATCTAAAGAATAAAGGTTTTTAAATTGTATGTTTCTTTTTTTATTTTAACACCTCACCACATCATTCTATATGTTCTTTTCCATAGTTTCTGCCTTTCATGGGATAAAGGCATGAGTTTATGTGTGTTTGTAAAAATACCTTATTGATAAATATATCATACATTGTACCGATCGATGGATCATGGCAAAGAATAGACCACCAGTGGGCTACCACAAGATCGCCGTGTCTCACAAGTGGGCGTCGTCATACTAAGACGATTAGGATGGGCTATAGAAGGGGTTCCTTGTTTTCGAAAGTTGAGAACTCGATTTTTATTATATCGAACACGGTGTGTCGATAATTCAGTTGTATGATGTTTATTCCATCGATGCTTTATTGGTGCGATTTAACATTAGTGCGAAAAACCCTACAGCGATTGCTCATTAGTTCTGTAATTTATTAGTTCGATAGTATGTCGGTTCGAAACGCTTGTGGCCCATGCCACAGCTAAACGTGGTGAATTTGTTACCTATCTTCCTTATTTTAGGAAAATAGACGTGAAGATATATATGGTACTAGCTGACCCGCGCAACTTCGTCTGCGTCACAATTTAAATTACTGCTCCGCTCCTATTGGTCTTAGCGTGATGATATATAGCCTATAGCCTTCCTCGATAAATGGGCTATCTAACACTGAAAGAATTTTTCAAATCGGACCAGTATTTCCTGAGATTAGCGCGTTCAAGCAAACAAACAAACTCTTCAGCTTTATATATTATAGTTGACCCGCGCAACTTCGTCTGCGTCACAATTTTCATTACTGCTCCGCTCCTATTGGTCTTAGCGTGATGATATAGAGCCTATAGCCTTCCTCGATAAATGGGCTATCTAACACTGAAAGAATTTTTCAAATCGGACCAGTAGTTCCTGAGATTAGCGCGTTCAAGCAAACAAACAAACAAACTCTTCAGCTTTATATATTAGTATAGATATAGATTTAATGAATTTCCTTAAAGTCTATAATGCAAAATAAGATTCTATGAGGCATGATCCTCATAGAAAATGAAACACGAGAAACTCTCAGGGCAAAAGGTGTATATAATGTGGGTTGTCACAGGTTTCACAACAAAGTTCTTAGTAATTAGGTAAAGTACCTAGGTTCATTAGAAACACGCGCGTACAGTACGTTAGTGAAGGTCCGTGTCGACCGTTAGCGAGTGGAGCGAGCGATATTCCAACTCTGACAGCTTAGACTCGACTGCCTCGCCGCCGCGCGCTAGTGGCGTGTGAGACGGCTGTACGCGCATGCGTAGTAGCGCACTATTCTAATAAACGCGCGGGTAAACGGCCGCGAGTGGAACGGATTGGCAACACCGCGGGGTGGTTTACTATATGCTCCCCCTCTAGTCCAGGGGAACGCCCTCGCTCCTGGACTAGGACTCTAGTTTCAGCTGGGCGTCCTCGCTTCCTTTTTGGTATAACAGGCCTTGGTAGTGTAGTGTCGCCTCTACTTTTGTAGGCTGAGAGATCCTGTAAGTGATACCTGCCAAGAACTTCACAGGGTTGATCCACATGTGATAAGGTATAAGTTGTTGGACTTATTTTCGCTGTGATTCGGTATGGACCATCGCGCTTTGGCGCGAACTTGGCAGTAACATTTTTCGCAGCATTGCTGAGCACATGAGATTTAAGAAGTACCAAGTTTCCCACCTGAAAAGTTTCTGCAGATCGGCGTGACTGGTCAGCGTACTCTTTGGTCTTGTCCTGCTGGATTTCTACATGCTCACGAATTTCTGAAAACGAATTCACGAACTTCCTAAGGTAAGGAGTTATTTGAGGGACAAAATTGTCCTTGTCTAAAATTGAACGAAGGTCATGTGTAACCTCCGTGGGAGACCTCATTTCTCGACCAAAGGTCAAATAAGCTGGTGACATATCTGTCGTTCGGCACTTAGCGCCGTTCAAGGCGAAACGAATCACCGGCAACTTTTTGGGCCATGATGTGTGGTCATCCTCAACAAGCTGTGCTAACATTGCCTTCAAATCGCGGTTCTTTCGTTCTGCGGGATTGGCTTCTGGGTGATAAAGAGGAACAAAATTTTGCTTTATACCCAGGACGGACATGCATTGGCGCATGACTGCAGAAACAAATTGAACGCCGTTGTCTGATATTATTCGACGAGGCAAACCAAACCTCATGAAATATTCTTCAATGAGGACACGTGCACACACTTCAGCTGTTGCGTCCTTGAGGGCGAACAGTTCTATCCATCTCGTCGCGGTGTCTTCAACCAGTAAGATCCAACGCTCCCCCTGGTCTCCTTCTGGTAACGGGCCAAAAAGATCTATAGCTAGTACCTCATTTCGTTGGTTCATTACCGGTGTTTGAAGAAGGCCTGGTGGTTTGGCATTGGTCGCTTTGTACCGTTGGCAGTGGATGCAGGCTTTGACGTAGTCGGAAATTATCCTCCGCATCCCTGTAAAATAATATAGCTGAGCTACCTTATGGTAGGTTCGGTCGATCCCTGGGTGGCCAGCTAAAGGATCATCGTGCAGCTCTTTAAGTATACTCACCACTTGATCAGCAGGAATCACCAGTTGAGGGGACTCGCTCTCTGAATCAGGGTTGTACCGATACAATACACCCTGATTCATGAGGTAACCTCGTTCCGTCCATCTCCGAGCAGCAACCTCATCAGTACCTTCCAGTTCTCTGGCGATCTTCGCCACTTCGGGGTCGGACAGCTGTTCTTGACGTAGGGTATCAGGAGATTTAGTAGGTAGATCGCAAATAATGGAGCAAACGCCGCAATTGTCGCGAGTTTCATTGGAGCAAATAGGCCTGCTTAAAGTATCCGCTACGACGTTTGCCTTCCCCGGGGTGTACTCGAACTTAATATCGAAGGACTGCAATTTTAGGGCCCAACGGACTAATCTACCTGTTGGCGATTTTAAGGACAGCAGCCAACGTAAAGGTTGGTGATCACTCCCGATAATGACCGGATGGCCATCGAGGTACGACCGGAAGCGTTCGACTCCCCAAACTACCGCGAGCGCCTCTCTTTCCGTGGTAGAGTAATTGCGCTCAGCATCGTTTAGGAGACGACTGGCGTACTCTATCGGCCTTTCCTGCTTACCTTCTCCCTGTAATAAAACTGCGCCTAAGGCGTAGTTACTTGCGTCGGTACGCAGAACAAAGGGACTGTTGAAGTCAGGCTGAACCAATATTGGTGCAGAGGTGAGTAATTCTTTTAAATCATTAAAAGCATGGGACTGCTCTGGGCCCCAGATCCAGACCTGGCTCTTTCTTGTCAATCGTGTTAATGGCTCGGCTACTTTTGAGAAATTCGGAATAAACTTCCGAAACCATGAACACGTTTGCAGAAAGGTTCGTAAATGTTTTATATTGGCTGGTTCCTTCATTTCCAGTACTGCACTCACCTTTTGTGGATCGGTGGAGATACCCTCTTGGGTAATAACGTGTCCGAGGTATCTCACGCTTTCTCTCGCAAAAGCGCACTTCTTCCGATTCACGTGGAGATTAAACTCTTCGAGCCGTTTCATCACCAGCTCCAGGTCTTTCAGGTGTTGCTGGAACCCTTCCGATATCACCAAGAGGTCATCTAAATAAGCTAGGATGGTTACCTCTTTTAATGCTGCGCAGGAACGGAGTCGGTCGATTAGGCGCTGGAAAGTCGCCGGCGCATTCTTTAAACCGAACGGCATCTTTTTAAAACAATAAGTGCCGAGAGGAGATATGAAGGCGGTTTTGTCTTTATCAGACTCCCGGACCTTTACTTGCCAGTACGAAGAGCGAAGATCAAGGGAACTCATGTAGCAGTTCCTCTTCGTGGATTGAAGAAGTTCGTCAATACGCGGCATCGGGTATGAGTCGGACTTGGTGATTGCGTTAAGGCGTCTATAGTCGACGCAAAACCGAATACTACCATCGGGCTTCGGCACCATTAGTGCCGGTGAAGACCAAGCGGACTCACATTCCTCAATGACGTCGTCGTCAATCATTTTGTCAATTTCTTTCTTCATCAACTCTTTCTTTGCCGGATTCAGGCGATACGGAGGCACGGCTATCGGTGGATGATTACCTGTCTCTATGCAGTGCTCAGCGAATGGAGTTGGACCTCCGCCTGCTTCAAAAATATGCACGTGTCTGACGAGGACTTCAGCGAGCGCATTACGCTCAGCTAGATTGAGATGGGCACCTTCATCATCACGGAGAACGTGAACAGAGGAACAGCTGATTCCCCTAGAGGCAGGTTCAAAAAGAAGCTTGTATTTGGTATCATCGTTACTGAACCACCAGGTTTCTCTATGAAAATCTATTACTACTCCTGCAGCAGTAATGAAATCAATGCCAAGAAGTGTTTCGTTATTGTTGGCATCTGGGAAAATCAAGAATGGGATCGTAATGACTGTCTGTTTTAAACTTACCGCCAAAGACGTAGTAAGTACTTCCATGTCCCGTACGTGACCATCAGCGAGCTTGATCTGACGTGTCGAGGGAACGAGGAGGTGGCCCTTTCGTAGGAGGAGAGCATAAAGCGTATGGCCAGCTATGCAATGCTTCGCTGCGGTATCTATCAAAGCTGTACCACTAACACCCAAAATTTCTATTTTGAAAATAGGTCGTAATTCGCGAAACGTACCGGGCCTCTCGCGACTATTTCCCGGCAATAAAACATCTCCACTACATACACAGTCATTAGCAATACAATTATTTACAATATTGTTTACACAATTGTCATCGGGAGATAAATCCCAGGATTTTTTAAAAGTGCAGTTATCACCTGACACATGACCATCATCACAGTAACTTTCCAAATGTTCATTTGTACAAAAACTTTCAGGTGATTTTTGCAAGTGTTCACCTGAACGAAAAACATGAGGTAATTTTTCGGTACTAGCTCCCGGACTATTATCCACTTTACGCGAACAAAAATGTTTCGAGTCAACATTACATACGAAATCGGAATTAACATTTTTCTCTGAACTAGTAGATGCACATGCAGTTTTATGCGGAACCCAATTTCGAAAACACACACATTCATTGTTTTGAATATTGCATGCAATGTCAGGAACAAAGTTTATACACTGACAATTATTAACAGAGTTTAATCCACGCGCATCCCGAAACAAAGGGTCACCGTGTTTGCGGTCAAGGTCATTATTGTACTTGCATGCAGTATTTGTTTTATGTAAACAATTGTAATTTTTTGTATGATTAGTAATGTCTATTTCGTTCAAATGGCTATTTGACGATGCACCATGGTTAGTATTTAAGCACTTTTCCCGCGAACCCGAAAGTTCGACACTATAAAAGCTTTCTTTGTGTCTGTCACCACTTTCGCACACTTCCGCGGGAGAGTTATTAGATAAGCGGGACTCACCTCGGTACGCCAACTTACGACACTGTTCTCTGTTATGGCCATAGCGCTTGCAATACGAACAGAGTGGGCGCTGCTTTTTCATTCCTCCTGCGGCGTCCGTGTCCTTAGATGGCGTAGCGGTTGCGCTGGGCGGGGTTGTGCGCGGGGCAACAGGCGACCACGGCGGAGGGCTGCGTGCGTCGGCGCCTTTTTGAGGCGCGGTGGCGCGGGCGGCTTCGCCCGGTCCGCTGAGAAGTGGCGCGCGAGCGCCGGGCGGCGACCGAGACGTTGCGGTTGGCGCGCGTTGGGCCATTGTGGGCACGGGAGCGCGCCGGCCTCCCGTCGACGCTGTCCCGTTGTCAAGCGAGTCTTCGACGTTTCGTGCGAGGCGGAGTAGGTCGGCAAAGGTCTCGAAATCTTCTCTCCGCAGTCTCTTCCTTATTCTGTTGTGAAGAAGGCCGTATGTCATGTCCAATTGAGCCTTTTCAGTTATATCTTCTTGTGGGATTTTTGAAAAGAGAGCGCGAGTGCGTGCCACGTACACGTCTGTGTTTTCATTTTGTTGCGGCATCGAAAAAATCTCTAGGTATATACGGTGGGTCGGCCGGCGATCTCCGTAGGCACTTACTAGGTTATCTTTGGCCTGGGACCACGATGAGATCGTGCTTTTGATGCCTTGCCACCAAGTAGCTGCTTCTTCCGTAAATAAATATGCCAATCCACGTAAGATATTTGAGTCTGTCACCTGTGCGCATTCGCTGTACGCCTCAATGGCATCGATAAATGCTTCTACCGACTCTTGCGGTCGGCCGGAGAAGGTGGCCTTGCAGCGGATCAGCGTGCCTTGACCTGGAGGCATGAATGAAGATACCGGTGTCGAAGTATTTGCCCGCGACACTGATTCCAGTAGTTCTCGGAACGCTTCAGTTTGTGAGCGTTGTAGTGACGCGATTATTGAGGCTACGTTGTCATTTGAAAACGTCATGTCGGCACGCGGTGAAGCCGGGGCGTCGCCGTAGGCGCCAGCGCGGTCTCTGTCTTCGTTGGAGACGGGCGGCATGGGCGCGATCGGCGATGTTGGTCGCGGGGGGTTAGGGAATGCGTCGTTCGGCGCATCGTCCCTTTGACCTTGGCTGTTCACTCTGCTTCTTGTCGTAGGCATTTTGCGTCAGCAGTAGATGTAACGGCTGCTACGTTTAGTCAACGGTAAGTACCTACTTAGTTTTTTTTTTTTTTTTTTTGGTACACTGACACGGATACTAACTGTTATTATTACTTGCACACACACGTTGGCGCCATATATGAGGCATGATCCTCATAGAAAGTGAAACACGAGAAACTCTCAGGGCAAAAGGTGTATATAATGTGGGTTGTCACAGGTTTCACAACAAAGTTCTTAGTAATTAGGTAAAGTACCTAGGTTCATTAGAAACACGCGCGTACAGTACGTTAGTGAAGGTCCGTGTCGACCGTTAGCGAGTGGAGCGAGCGATATTCCAACTCTGACAGCTTAGACTCGACTGCCTCGCCGCCGCGCGCTAGTGGCGTGTGAGACGGCTGTACGCGCATGCGTAGTAGCGCACTATTCTAATAAACGCGCGGGTAAACGGCCGCGAGTGGAACGGATTGGCAACACCGCGGGGTGGTTTACTATAATTCTTAATTAAATGTCACGGACAACAGTAGGCGTTTCGAACCGACATACTATCGAACTAATGAGCAATCGCTGTAGCGTTTTTTGTAACAGGATTTTTGGCACTTACGTTAAATTGCACTAATAAAGCATAGATGGAATACAATATCGTACAACTGAACATCGTGTTCGATATAATAAAAATCAAATTATCAACTTTCGAAAACAAGTAGGGAACCCTATAATTAGAGGCATTGACTGCACTAACTGACATCTACCTAAGTCCTAGTACGATACACCGGTAGGTACGCATCTACTACCTAATCATTCTATCTTTGCTTAAAGAATTCCAGTGAATAGTGGACATGTCACTGTTACTACCTCATGTCCTCATCACCCATCATGAACTGCAACACCAAATGACTGAAACAAAGCTTTTGCGACTTACTAATCTACAATGAAGAGTTTGTTTGTTTGGTTGGTTGAACGCGCTCGGCGCTAATCTCAAGAACTTCCAGTGCTGGATTAAGCCAGCGCGGGGCCTGTAGCAAAATGTACTACGGGGCCCTTCTGTGACTTATAAGGGGGAGACAGCACGGTTTTTGAACCACCATGTAGAGGTCGCTCAGCTGAGCTATCAAGCTCAGATCAGATCAGTTGCTAAATAGCAGTTGCTTGATCCCTTAATATGGTTGCCCTAAAACCGTGCCATCTCCCTCTCTATCGCTTCTCGCGGACCGCGGGGTCTTTAAGTAGCACTTGAGCCATCGGTTTTGCTTACATTTTCTACATGGACCAGATCCGGGGCTGCTTAGATTTCATACGGTATGATCGCTTCAAAGAAAAAGAGTTTATGTATCTACGCGAAGTAAGACTCATACCATAAAAAATAAACAAAATCAGACAGTTTGGTCAGTTTGGGGCTCGCTAAAACGGCTGTCGCAAAGTATAGGTTAGGACTCGCGTGTGAGACAGAGCTGTCAGCAGTGTCTGGCAGCTGCCAGAGGTGCTGATTTTACCAAAATATTTTTGTAAGCGTGGGGCCTCCCAATGCGCGGGTCCCATAGCATTTGCTATTCTTGCTGTATTGGTAATCCGGCACTGAGAACTTCTGGTTCGAATTGAAAAATTCTGGACAGCTCATATATCGAGGAAGGCTAATAGGCCATATAACATCACGCTACGACCAAAAGGAGCGGAGCACTCATGAAAAATGTGATGCAGACGAAGTTGCGCAGGTTAGCTAATACTAAAATAATTAGGTTACGGTAGCCTTAGAAGTACCTAAATCAAAAACATTTTATAGGCCAACTAGACCTCCGGCACTCGTAGTACCCTCACCAGACCCCTAAGTGCTTCTAGACTCAAAGAGAAATACAATCAAATATTAGTAATAATAGTAAAGGATAAGAATTTTAGAAGGAAAAGTGGTTTTTATCGAACACCAACTGCCAAGCATAATAGTGATAATGAGAAATCAATACTTTATAGTAGGTACGTTTTCAATAAATGCATTTTTTAAAACACAACAATCCGCCCGAATTTCAGACCTTATTTACCTAGCCGAGTTTCCCAGCTGATTGATAACGGTATTTTTGAACGCACTTAAAATATTTGGCGGGAACCACTGATTTGACATTTTTGACAGTTCGTATTTGCAGGTGTTTTTCGGAGTTTCGCTGTTTCGGTTCTGTAGCAACTTTTTTTTATTTGTTAAAAATATGATTTCCTGATTATAAATAACGGATGTTTACGTCCATGACATGCCAAGATGTTCATAGAAGATATTAAAAACGACTTCTACAACGTACTACAGGGAAACGTGAGTATTATGAAAGCATTGTTTACTAGTTCACACCAAACTTTGTTATCAATTTGGTTGGTTGGTTATCGGAATATTATTTTTTGTTCCAGAGGGTGTTATTATTAGTACATTACGACGTGGACGCTATATGCACTTGTAAAATACTGCAGAGTTTGTTCAAATGTGATAATGTGTCGTATACGTTGGTCCCTGTGGGGGGTATCGCGGAGTTGAAGCAAGCATACGAGGAAAACAATGAGGAGATCAAGTACGTGGTGCTGGTGAACTGCGGGGGTACCATAGACTTAGTGGACATCCTGCAGCCGGAGGAGGAGGTTGTGTTCTTTGTGCTGGATGCTCACAAACCTACTGATGTGTGCAATGTGTATAGTGATGGACAGGTATGTTTGATTCTTCATTAGCTTGTAGCTTTACATATAGTAGATCTTTATAAATTGTAAGGTGATCAGTAGATCATCTAAAATGTAGATCCAGTGGAGGTCAGAAACCTGAAGTCTAAAAAATCACCAGTCTAGCACTTTTAGTGCCAAGTACAAAAGTGTTTTTACATTTTTAGTGCCAAGCACTCAACACATGGGCTGTACAACAATTTGTTCGTGTGCCCACAACCCGCACATGAACACAAGTCACATATAGCTGTTTAAAACGACGACTCAGATGTGGGTTGTGGGCAATAACTGCTCGGCCCATATGCTGAGTTCTTGGTACTAAAAGTGCTAGCTGGTGTTACCCAATTACTGAGTTTTAGCAGTTAGATAAGCAGCACCTCCATGTTAAATACTCAGCTACATCTGGTTAGACTGGAAACGGATTCCAACATAATTCAGAAGAAGCTAGGCTGTAACAGTTTTATAGTCCCTAGAGAACATACTCTCGGGATAAAAAGTAGTCTATGTCCTTTCTCAGGCTCTAGGCTTTCTCTGTACCAAATTTAATTTTAATTGTTTCAGTAAAATGGAAAACGGTGGTCGGTCAGTCTGAAATGAATGAATGAAAGAGTAGTTTTGGCATGAAAGTGCTACAGACAGACAGACAGACTTAGTTTCGTATTTATAATATTTATTTGGATAGTGTGGTGTAGTGTAGTGTGTAGGTATAATGTTTTATGAAAGCTTTCAATGATTCAAGGAATATTTTATTACATACCTTTGTCATTAAGAAATTACTATTCCCAATAAAAGGTTTTGCAGGCTGGTGATATGGGTTCTAGTTATTTTTAAATTTGTTGATCTTAGTGACTAGCATTACTAACATAACTGACATGCCTGCCCTGAAGCTACACCTACCTACAAATGTTTACAAACAATCAAGATAAAATGTTAGATAAATTATATTATCCTTACTAATAAATATTATATGTAGATGCAAATGTAACTGTCTGTCTGTCGCGCTTTCACGCCAAAAATACTGAACTGATTTAAATGAAATTCAGTACACAGATAGTCTAGAGCCTGAGAAAGGACATCAGCTACTTTTTATCCTGGGAGTATGTTCCCTAGGGACCATGCGGGCGAAGCCAGTGGCAGAAGCTAGTAGAATATATTTTAGATTTTGCCTGCAACTTCATATGCGCGCGCATGTCCCGTTTTTTCCTGTTCCTGTAGGAATTTTGGGAAATCCCCCCTCTAAGTGCGCCCCTACACTCCCCAAGAAATCTACATGTCAAATTTCAGTATTTTAGGACCAGTAGTTTCAACCGTGCGTTGTCTGTCAGTCAGTCAGTTATGGGTGAATTTGACCAAAAATAGAAACACAAACCTTGTCAACTCTTATCATGTACATGAACAATAGTTAAAACACTGTTGTCAAATCTTGTCTCACGTTGTGTTTCAGGTGAGACTAGTGTATAAGGATAGTGAAGAAAACATTCCCAACTTTGATGATATATTCAAAGATGATGAAGACGATGAAGAGGTGAGTTTGTTAACTTATTCCATAATTTTAATAAAATCACTGATTTTGTTTTTTGTTTGATTCATTTATCTATTACATTTTTAAATATTCCTTAAGGAAAAGAATAGCCCACTGGTGTGGGGAACAGAATCCTAGCTACCAGCTCCACAGAATAGAATTGTTACGAGCTTGGGGTTCATGACAATAGACAATAAAAACAGCCGATAAATTAACCAAAACTGACACTTTAATTTAACACACTAATTAGCACTTTAAAACACACTAATTATAACACACAATCGCACTACTGAACACTTCACTTCACTATAATTCGCAGTTGAAGATCGCTCTCGAAGTTATCGTTTGTATCGCCAATTCAATACTGACCCCAGTCGCCGGATGTCCGCCCTTTATATACCGACAGTTGTTTCTAGAACCTTCTAGTATGGAAACTTCCGGAAAGTTCGGGTACATACCGGTCCCGACTGACCAGGTGTCGAAACATCGAGAATGTTCTAGCATAGAAAATTCTAGAAACATCTTGACTCCTTTGATCTGGTTAGTTCCCGCTACTTGATACTAGATGGCGTTAGCAGCACGCATATGTCGTTATGTAACCAGCATTAATTCTGGCGTGTAACAGAATTACTGATTTATTGTCACCTTGCTAATTGTAATTATTTGACTTTTGTAATCACAGATTGTAAGAAACCGTTTTAGAATGAAAGAAAGAAAAAGAGTTTCTTTCCTTTGTTTCCACATATAGTCCACCTGACTGATTTCGCCCATGGTGGCCAAATCAATGGAAACTAGCCATCGGCACGGGACATATTGAATCGGGCTGGTTTCCGCAACTCCACAATTAAGCGCGTATTTTGCGTGCAGGTGGGACAAATGTGTCATTCGATCCACCCCAGCTCCCCAAGAAAGGCCAGCAACGCCTGGTAGTACTTAGCCCTGTAATGCGCGACTACCGGGCATCTTAGAAGCAGGTGTGCTGCTGTTTCATTCTCCTCCATGCAGGCTCTGCATAAGATAAGATAAGATAATTTATTTATGAGTATATGGTACATTAAGATCTTAATAATTATACAGTTACATAGCGGGCTGTCAGTGACTCCTATGGCATAGAGGTGTTTATTAACAGACCTGTGGCCAGTTGTTACGGCTGTGACTGTACGCAACTGTTGTTGAGTCAGTCTTAGGGCTTGTTTTGTAAATCGGCCATCTATAGAGGGAAGTGCCTTTGGTCTGCCTACACTCACCATGTTCAACCCATTGCTTGTGATGTTTATCTCCGGTTCGTTTCCTTACCAGATTGCGTAGGTACCTGAAAGGCAGCGGCACGATGGATTCAGGTCCCATCCTCGAACCCCTTCTGACGAGTTTATCCGTTGCATTGTTGCCTCGGGATTCGCTGTGTCCCTTGATCCATTGAATGGTTACTTTGTTGTGTCTACCAACCTGATTGAGACGTTGGTGACACTCGAGAATCAGCCCAGAGTTGACTGTGTGGCTGTTCAGAGCTTGCAGGATGGCCATGCTGTTCGACAGTATGCGTATTGAGTGGTCCTTAACTTCCCTGGTTAGAATGGCTGATGCCGCCAGAGAAATGCCCATGCATTCAGCTTGGAACACTGTGTTGTGGACCCCCAATGGTGTGGCTATGTGGATGTTGGGATCCTTTGAGAAAATTCCTGCACCAGTACCTGTACCTGTTTTTGATGCATCAGTGAAGATCTGCAGCTCTGCAGGGCACGGGACAAATTAAAGTGCAAGTGTGTACGCAAACACTGGTGCCATTAGGAATTTTTCTGTGACAGCCCAGAGTTTGGAAGGTGATGGTGTGACAGCCTTGGAAAGCACATTAAGCCGTTTCTACATAAAAACAGTTTGAATATAACATCACAAGTGTATCTTTGCCTTACTCTTTTTCTGAAATAATGATAGAAGTGCATTACACAGTACTCTTACAGAAATTTTCAACTTATTCGGAACTCAGAGAGAAAATCTTATTTATTTATTTATTTAAAATAAATAGCCCCTGATAAATAGCAACTAATTTTGTTGTTATTGGTGTCAGAATGAAGAGTCAGAGAGTGGTCGCGAGGGTCTGGAGGCGATGGTGGAGCGGAGACGAGAACGTCGAGCCTGGGAGGAGAGGAGAAACACGCTCATGTTCAACTACACACAGTTCTCTTACTACGGGAAGCCGGTGAGTAACCTGCTGTTCTGGTTAATGTGACTATGACTTGCAAGATGACTTGCTAAGCTCTGGATGCTAAGCTATTAAGCCTCTCAGTGTGTTTTCGACGTTACGGAAATGCTTAATTTTTAGGGTTCCGAATAAAAAATGCCCAAGTAGCACAGATAACTATATAACTACTCACTTTTAGACCTATTTGAAACTCTATGCGTATTAAGACTCTTTTAAGAGTACACTGGTGATCCTACAGCTGCATAGTAGTTGTCAGTGATATTTAAACAGTTTAAGCTGGTTAAGAGCTGCATTAAGGCTGATTAAGGCCGACAAAACTACCATTAAGACGCTATGGGTGCTATAAAGGTATATTGTCAACGACTCTATTCAGCTTTTAACCTTTTCTAATGCCTTACCCGTAGTAAGGGCTATTTAGTGGATGTAATTACGCCAAATGCTGTATAAGAAGGTATTTGTGAACTCCTATTACACTGACTTATTAAAAGGGCACGTGTGAACGATTATGACGTTAATAGCTGTATAATGAATGATTTGTGGCCCACATTACAGCTTATTGCTGAATATCTCTACCGCTAATCAGCCTCTATACTGCCATTGATATTGTCTGCATAGCGGCTGTTTAAACATTCACTAGATGCCTCGCCGCTACTTAGAGACTCACTAGTGTATCGAATTAGCGGCTTATACTTTATAGTGGTTCACATAAGTACCATTATTCAGACTTTATCTGAATAAAAGTAACATGTGGTACTGTAATCAGTCAGTGTAACTAGTTGATGATGGCGATTATACTGACGTATATTTTAATGCTTTATAAAAATGAATTCGACTAATTCGTGGAAAATGAAAGCTGGAATAGGGGGTATTAGAAGAAAATTATCAATAGAGTACCAAAGTATTATGAAGAAAGAAGAAATAAAAGCTTTAAGTTGAGAAGTAACGCATAGGGTGGCAAATAGTTTGAAACAGGATGGTTCCGTACAAAATATTAGTCGCAATAGCTCAGAAGATGTTGCATAATCAACAACTTATGTGTGTCCAAGTTCTTCTTCCAGTAACCTCGGTGATAATATTAATTATTTTATTCTAAACACCGGCCATTATAACTCAGAAAAATATCGAGTTCTGAAAATGATGACGACGGCAACTATAGCGATGATGTAAAGCACTCACTGTTTAGGGAAAAAATTAGAACGTGGGCTGTAGAAAAGAGTATTCACCATGTTGCTTTAAAAGATCTGGCAGCAATCATCAACGATTCCGCAAATATTACCAACTGATTCAAAGACAATTTTAGCAACTCCTCGAAATGTCAACATAAAAGAAATCGAAGGTGGCGAATACTGGCACAACGGAATTTCCAATTCTGTGATTAAAATATTGAATAGTTGGGATGAAGCTCCAGACGAAATTTGATTGGTATATACAAAGCTACAAGTTCGGATGAATGTGCTAACGCTGCCGTCATTTTAGATCTTTGGGAAATAAAATGTAAATCAGTATGTATTAAACATAAAGAATGGCATTATTTTATTGCATTATTATATACTTCGTAAATAAAACAAAATAAATGATTGGACTTATACATATTTATTGATTCATTTAGCTCACATCATTTGGTACTCTATCAATGTAGATATCATTTGTCACAGAAAAGTAAAAGGTAACTACAACAAACTTAACAAAAACATTGATATCTCTATTGTATCATATTACCTACACTTTCATGCAACTAATAAAACCTGCATCACAGTAAATCACTTATTAACAAAGTATTTGAAACGTGAACATAAAACAAAAGTACTGTTGCTTTAATATAATTGAAGACTAACGTTAGTTGGATGCGTTAGAAGTCAAACACTTCTAACGCATCCAACTAACGTTGGTCTTCAATTATATTAAAGCAAAAGCTCTCGGCTTCATCTTGACGGACATCTTTCAATAAAGTGACTTGTACAGGTTGTTCGTTTCTTGGCTGGTTCAGTTTTTCTGATATGTCTTCTAATTGAACAGACATTATGCAGATTTTGTTCACCATATTATCTATAATTTTATTTTCATTATGAATCATATTAACCATCATATCAATTTTGTCCGGAAGCATATTCTGGTTTCCTCAAACTTGAAAAATTACTTCTCCAGTATCAGGCGTATTATTGATGGATGTATTTTTTATGTTTCTGGGTACGGAGTTGGTGTTCGTCTGAAAAAAAAAAACATATAAATGAAATATACCGTACATATAAATATATGTATACACATATATTATACTCATATGTACACATGTCACTGAGCAGTATAAAACAGGCGCTTCTAGCGCGCGAACGACAGAAAGAAATGATCGCATTTAGGCACAATAGGCTAGGTGACAACACCGTTTTATAAACGAGAGCACGCGCGCGCGGATTGCGCAGCGGTCGATCCGAATCCGATACATTATGAGGATCAAATGTCTCTAAGGGCCAATTTCATAAATACAATACAAATGTCAGAAATAAGCGTCAAAGTTCTAAATTCAATTACAATGAAACGCAAGGACAGTTATCGTTTTACTAAACGAAAATTAAGCGTGAGGTCACGTTTTGAGTAACAGCCTTCTTAGAGTGTGTAAAAACTAGGAAATTAAAATATGTTGAGGATGAAATATTGCATTTATGTTTATGTTGCAGTACAATTTATTTTACAATAGAAAAATAATATATATATTTATATCTTTCTACCCAATTTGATAGGTTTGCGCGCGCGTAAAACGATGTGTTAAATAATATCACTTTGGCAATTTTGAACTAGAAGTTATCCATGCGGTGGTTTTAGATATAATACTGCGGATCCCTAAAGAGTCTGCATAACAACTGTTTAATTGTTCACATTATGGCTAACGATAGAGCTTGTGGACCATTAAAAGTAAAGAAAACAGCTTATAGCTGCATACAGTTCACATGTGTAGTTTTATTCAGTTTTTTGCTGAACTAGTGAACTATAACACAGCCTTTTGCAGCAAATAAGAGTTTTAACTATTCACGTCGCTGTTTAAAATTGTATTGTATAACCTATAAATATACTGATTCATTTTTCAAGTTTTATGATGTTTTGTGTATGAATTAGAAATGTATTGCATTAGTTCTTACTTCCTGATAACATAATAATAACTTTTTGTCTTATGATTCTTTTCAAAGTACTAAAAATTTTTTATTCAAGTTTTCATCACGGCTTATTTATATCACAAAAGTAATTAAAAACAGAATATTTTCGTGGCGCACTAAAATTTTCTTAGACAATATATATGTATAATGTCAGTGAAATTACATTCCCAATCATTTTTCTTTTATTAGTATGTTAAACAATGTACTTACCAGGGAATATGAATATTATCCACGTATAATTCACTCCACAAAACAAGTGTTCAATTGGCAGCTAGTGTTATAGTTGCTTCTATATGTTTGCTACAACAAATATGTTCACTTTTACACTGGCCGCAAGCAGCCTTTCCCGGTTTAAAACATCTATTAAGAGCGTAGATGTGACATATTTACTGAATAAAGAGTAACTTGTGATCTCTAAGTCAGTCGATATTCAGCGCATAGTACTGTTGTTACACTTTATAACTCTGTTAAAATGCTGCTACACAGCTCCTAAGTAGCTACGTGAACTTAAGGCTGAATAATTTGTGCCCATTTAAGAGTTATAAGAGCTGTATAAGGCCCTATACAGCCCTTATGCAGCTTTTTTATTCAGCTTTAAGCATGATGGAAATCTGTTATTTGGCTAATATGCAGCCTAGTGTGCTACTTGGGTGGAACCCATTATAGGATCACTCATGTGATCACTCTGTCAGTCTGTCACAGTCAGTTATCCGTGGATCCACTGGACCGATTCTGTTGAAATTTGGCTTACATATGGACTTCTGTGACCCAAACACGTACGTATTACGTAAATTATAAAAAAAATAGTATTGGCGTCACTTTTGGGGGTCAAACTAGAAAATGAAAAAAAAAAGTTTTTTTGTACAATATCGTGAGACATATCAAATGAAAGGTCTTACTGTGGGGGTTTTAGTTACAATTTCTTCATGATTTAAAAATAAACGGTTTTGAAGTCATTCAAGAAATTAGACGAAAAATGACCATTTACTAAAATTTTAGGCGCAGTAGTTTCGGGGATAAGTGGGGCCCTTATCCCCGAAACTCCGACTCGCACTTGACCAGTTTTTTTAAATGTTTTTTTTATTCGTGCCATACAAACTAGACAGCCCATCTAAACCAACATGTTTTGTAACGTTTCTGTACTAATTTATCTCTAATTCAAGCTGTACTTGTCCTTAGAGCGCCTGCATAGCCTTAGAGTTAGCGTGGCGCGTGTCCCGATGCGGCTGGGGCTGCGTGTGGGCTGCGAGCGTGGCGTGTGCAGCACAGGCCGCGCTACACACACGCACACCGGCCGCCGCGCTGTTGGACGCGCATCATCTGCACACACACACACCCGCCGAGCACTCGCGCACTGTACGTATAGCTACGTGTACTCTATAGTGTGCGAGCGTGGCGTGTACCGCGCAGGCCGCGCTACACACACGCACACCGGCCGCCGCGCTGTTGGACGCGCATCATCTGCACACACACACACCCGCCGAGCACTCGCGCACTGTACGTATAGCTACGTGTACTCTATAGTGTGCGAGCGTGGCGTGTACCGCGCAGGCCGCGCTACACACACGCACACCGGCTGTTGGACGCGCATCATCTGCACACACACACAACCGCCGAGCACTCGCGCACTGTACGTATAGCTACGTGTACTCTATAGTGTGCGAGCGTGGCGTGTACCGCGCAGGCCGCGCTACACACACGCACACCGGCCGCCGCGCTGTTGGACGCGCATCATCTGCACACACACACACCCGCCGAGCACTCGCGCACTGTACGTATAGCTACGTGTACTCTATAGTGTGCGAGCGTGGCGTGTACCGCGCAGGCCGCGCTACACACACGCACACCGGCCGCCGCGCTGTTGGACGCGCATCATCTGCACACACACACACCCGCCGAGCACTCGCGCACTGTACGTATAGCTACGTGTACTCTATAGTGTGCGAGCGTGGCGTGTACCGCGCAGACCGCGCTACACACACGCACACCGGCCGCCGCGCTGTTGGACGCGCATCATCTGCACACACACACACCCGCCGAGCACTCGCGCACTGTACGTATAGCTACGTGTACTCTATAGTGTGCGAGCGTGGCGTGTACCGCGCAGGCCGCGCTACACACACGCACACCGGCCGCCGCGCTGTTGGACGCGCATCATCTGCACACACACACACCCGCCGAGCACTCGCGCACTGTACGTATAGCTACGTGTACTCTATAGTGTGCGAGCGTGGCGTGTACCGCGCAGGCCGCGCTACACACACGCACACCGGCCGCCGCGCTGTTGGACGCGCATCATCTGCACACACACACACCCGCCGAGCACTCGCGCACTGTACGTATAGCTACGTGTACTCTATAGTGTGCGAGCGTGGCGTGTACCGCGCAGGCCGCGCTACACACACGCACACCGGCTGTTGGACGCGCATCATCTGCACACACACACAACCGCCGAGCACTCGCGCACTGTACGTATAGCTACGTGTACTCTATAGTGTGCGAGCGTGGCGTGTACCGCGCAGGCCGCGCTACACACACGCACACCGGCCGCCGCGCTGTTGGACAATAATTGTGGTCGTTAAAATATGACCACTCGCACATCGCTGTTGGAGTCCCTTCTAAAAGCTGTATTTACTCGAAAAAAGTTTCTAGACCATCTGAAATGTCTGCAATTCTATCTACAATCTACTAACCGCATGTAAACTATTCGACTCGATTTTACTCTGTTTAATTATCTTGCAGGGTGCGCGCGTTACCTTGGAGAAGGACGTCTGCCTACCACTGTACCGGCGCTGGTCGCTAGAGGCAGCCCTGTGCCACGCGCCCGCGCTCGCCCCGGCGCTGCGCCTGCACACGCTGGCGGGGCACGCGCGCCTGAGGCAGCTGCTGGCGGATACTGGGTATGTTACTACTGTAGAGAACAGTAGGGTAGCTAGGTGGGGGTGTGTCGCTCCGGCGCTGCGCCTGCACACGCTGGCGGGGCACGCGCGCCTGAGGCAGCTGCTGGCGGATACTGGGTATGTTACTACTGTAGAGAACAGTAGGGTAGCTAGGTGGGGGTGTGTCGCTCCGGCGCTGCGCCTGCACACGCTGGCGGGGCACGCGCGCCTGAGGCAGCTGCTGGCGGATACTGGGTATGTTACTACTGTAGAGAACAGTAGGGTAGCTAGGTGGGGGTGTGTCGCTCCGGCGCTGCGCCTGCACACGCTGGCGGGGCACGCGCGCCTGAGGCAGCTGCTGGCGGATACTGGGTATGTTACTACTGTAGAGAACAGTAGGGTAGCTAGGTGGGGGTGTGTCGCTCCGGCGCTGCGCCTGCACACGCTGGCGGGGCACGCGCGCCTGAGGCAGCTGCTGGCGGATACTGGGTATGTTACTACTGTAGAGAACAGTAGGGTAGCTAGGTGGGGGTGTGTCGCTCCGGCGCTGCGCCTGCACACGCTGGCGGGGCACGCGCGCCTGAGGCAGCTGCTGGCGGATACTGGGTATGTTACTACTGTAGAGAACAGTAGGGTAGCTAGGTGGGGGTGTGTCGCTCCGGCGCTGCGCCTGCACACGCTGGCGGGGCACGCGCGCCTGAGGCAGCTGCTGGCGGATACTGGGTATGTTACTACTGTAGAGAACAGTAGGGTAGCTAGGTGGGGGTGTGTCGCTCCGGCGCTGCGCCTGCACACGCTGGCGGGGCACGCGCGCCTGAGGCAGCTGCTGGCGGATACTGGGTATGTTACTACTGTAGAGAACAGTAGGGTAGCTAGGTGGGGGTGTGTCGCTCCGGCGCTGCGCCTGCACACGCTGGCGGGGCACGCGCGCCTGAGGCAGCTGCTGGCGGATACTGGGTATGTTACTACTGTAGAGAACAGTAGGGTAGCTAGGTGGGGGTGTGTCGCTCCGGCGCTGCGCCTGCACACGCTGGCGGGGCACGCGCGCCTGAGGCAGCTGCTGGCGGATACTGGGTATGTTACTACTGTAGAGAACAGTAGGGTAGCTAGGTGGGGGTGTGTCGCTCCGGCGCTGCGCCTGCACACGCTGGCGGGGCACGCGCGCCTGAGGCAGCTGCTGGCGGATACTGGGTATGTTACTACTGTAGAGAACAGTAGGGTAGCTAGGTGGGGGTGTGTCGCTCCGGCGCTGCGCCTGCACACGCTGGCGGGGCACGCGCGCCTGAGGCAGCTGCTGGCGGATACTGGGTATGTTACTACTGTAGAGAACAGTAGGGTAGCTAGGTGGGGGTGTGTCGCTCCGGCGCTGCGCCTGCACACGCTGGCGGGGCACGCGCGCCTGAGGCAGCTGCTGGCGGATACTGGGTATGTTACTACTGTAGAGAACAGTAGGGTAGCTAGGTGGGGGTGTGTCGCTCCGGCGCTGCGCCTGCACACGCTGGCGGGGCACGCGCGCCTGAGGCAGCTGCTGGCGGATACTGGGTATGTTACTACTGTAGAGAACAGTAGGGTAGCTAGGTGGGGGTGTGTCGCTCCGGCGCTGCGCCTGCACACGCTGGCGGGGCACGCGCGCCTGAGGCAGCTGCTGGCGGATACTGGGTATGTTACTACTGTAGAGAACAGTAGGGTAGCTAGGTGGGGGTGTGTCGCTCCGGCGCTGCGCCTGCACACGCTGGCGGGGCACGCGCGCCTGAGGCAGCTGCTGGCGGATACTGGGTATGTTACTACTGTAGAGAACAGTAGGGTAGCTAGGTGGGGGTGTGTCGCTCCGGCGCTGCGCCTGCACACGCTGGCGGGACACGCGCGCCTGAGGCAGCTGCTGGCGGATACTGGGTATGTTACTACTGTAGAGAACAGTAGGGTAGCTAGGTGGGGGTGTGTCGCTCCGGCGCTGCGCCTGCACACGCTGGCGGGACACGCGCGCCTGAGGCAGCTGCTGGCGGATACTGGGTATGTTACTACTGTAGGGAACAGTGGTGTAGCTTGGTAATAATAGTAATAAAAATTTATCATTCTGACAGTCTTAAAAAATTACAACAGTTTTCGGGTCCGCTTAATATCATCATCAACTATTTTGGGGTCGGTTTCCAATTAACCCGGATTCAGCTGAATAACGGTATTGTATGATCTGAGCTCCACAACCCAGTAATTGGGTAACTCGGAACTTTAAGGCAGGACAGGTGTCAGATTTTCTTGTTTCTGACAATCAGTAACGACTGCCATATGACAGCCTGGACCAACAGCTTAATGTGGTTTCCGGGTCTCAGCAAGGTACGATGGACACCTATCCACAGTCCGCCAAACACCAACCTTGACAAGCGTTGCTTAACCTTGAAGATTGCCCCGAGCGGTTGTTATTATTTAGTCGCGAGATCCTCCGTTGCACCGATTTTTATGAGCCTTTTTAATGTCCTCATTCCTGCATCACTTACATTTCTCGAGATCGAAATAAGTGATCCAGTTTCTATTTCGTTTTAAGTTCGATAGCATTAGAACTAGGAACTGAGATAAATATCGAAGTTCGTTGGCATTTAGATTACAAATGTGGGTTCATTACACTATTGTTTAGATTAATGCGAACTCGAATTATGTCACGTACTAGTTTATAATCATAACCTCTTGTGAGTGTGTCCAGTTTTTTTTTTTTTTTCCATCTTATTCTATTTGCAATCGGTCCTCGGACCATAAGCGAATTCGTTCCATGACAAATGGCGTTACGGTGGAGCAGCCAGTGCTGCGCCTCCCACTTATAGAAGGTGGTTCCTCTTCAGCCTTTTTACCACCGCTGTCGGGTTTAACAGTTCATTAACTAGTGGGTTTGGATGCGAGGCTAGGCGTGCTTTGTGTTGTCTTTTGTATATCTCGATTTCAGAGTTTACTGTTGGCATTTGTAGATAGTCGTGAATTTCGTCATTCCTAGCAAACCAAGGTGCGTTAGCTATTGTTCTCAGGATACCATTTTGAACTCTTTGCAGGCAGAGTATGTTTGATTTGCTGGCAACGCCCCACAATTGAATCCCGTATGTCCATATGGGCTTGAGGATCGAGTTGTAGATGAGGAGTTTGTTGTCTACAGAGAGCACTGAGTTTCTTCCCATGAGCCAATACAGGTTGCGGAACTTGCAGTTTATCTCGTCCCTCTTACATTTAATGTGATGCTTCCATGTTAGGCGCCTATCCAAGTGGAAACCAAGATACTTTACACAATCTGTGTGTGGTAGGGTGTCAGGACCAAGTCTAACAGGTGGTGTGTTTCCGTGCCTGAGCGTGAATGTGATATGGTTAGACTTGGAAGCACTGGCACGAATTCGCCACTTACAGAGCCATTTATGAGTTTTGTCTAGTTGTTTTTGGAGTCTTTTGCTGGCCATGAGTTGTCATCAACTGATAGATAGGCTATGTCGTCAGCATATGTTGCTATGCTATCCAATGTGGGTAGATCTGATGTAAAGATATTATACAACACTGGGCCAAGAACAGATCCCTGTGGTACACCAGCTTTCGCTTCAATCAATCTTGATCTTGCTTCGCCTTGTTTCACTTGGAAGCAACGGTCGGATAAATACGACTGGATGAGCAGGAACATTGAGTGTGAAAGTTTTTCCTTCACTTTAGCCAGCAGTCCTTTGTGCCAGACACGGTCAAAGGCCTGCTGAACATCGAGGAATGCTGCTGAGCAGAACTTTTTACGTTCGAAAGCCTGTCTTCCTGTTTGGTAAACTCGGTGAACCTGTTCAATTGTTGAGTGAGATTTTCGAAAGCCAAACTGGTGAGACGGAACAACATCATTGGCATCCATGCACGGTTTTAGACGGTTGAGGAATATCCTCTCCCACAGTTTGGAGAGTACAGGCGTTAAGCTTATCGTCCGATAAGACGAGGCCTCATGTTCAGGTTTACCTAATTTATGGATCATGACAACTTCGGAGATTTTCCACAGGTCAGGAAAGTAAGATGTTCGAAAAATTGGGTTGAACAAACTGGCTAGGAAAGAAACGCATTTTCTGGGAAGATTTTTAAGTATGCAAGGCGTGATCAGGTCGAATCCCGGGGCTTTTCTTGAGTTTAGCATTCTGATTTCCTTCGCTATTTCTTTGGGTGTTGTGGGTATGATAGGCATACACATCTGCAAATCTTGTTCCAATATTGCGTCAATTTCATGCTCATCAACAACACTTTCGTTGGGTTTAAATACGGAGGACAGATGCTTTGCGAATACCTCGGCCTTTTCCAAGTCAGTTCTGGCCCAAGAACCCCCTGATCTGATTGGAGGATAGGATTGTTGAGGCTTATCTAAGTTTTTAGTGGCCTTCCAGAGCGAGTTCCCGCCAACTCCCGAAGGGGACATCATCTGTAGGTTAGCTGTCAACGTTGTGTTAGTAGACTCTTGGATTATAGCCTTTAGCTCCTTTGCTGCTTTGTTGTAACTGATTTTATCAAGAGGATGACGGGATTGATGCCATATTCTTCTAAGTCTGCGCTTTTCTAAGATTTTTTGCGTTATGTCTGGTGGATGAGAGTGGTTGGTGTAATGTTTGAGCCGGAAGGGTGTGTTGATCCAGGCAGCCACTTGAATGGCGTTAGTGAGATATGTGCAGGCGTTATCTACATCATTTTGGTTCTTCAGTGGAATAGTTGCAGTAAAGTTTTCATTGAGATAGGTCTTGAAGCCGTCCCAGTCAGTATGACTATTCGTCAGAGACTCAGTTATTCCCGAGTAAGCTCACTAGTGCTAATTGTGAGAATCGATAGTAGTGTGTAAGCTATCTATACCCTTATTGATGAAGAAATCCAAGAGATCCGGCAGTTTCCTTGGGTCGCTAGGCCAGTAGGTAGCTTCACCTGCAGATATCGGTTTTAAGCGGTTATCATCGACACGTTTCAAATCGCGTCCACGAGTGCTGGTACAGCGGGATCCCCAAAATGTATGTTTGGCATTCCAGTCACCTCCTGCAATAAACCTATGGCCAAGAGTATTGAAGTAGGTTTTGAACATGTCTGCAGTTATTTTGTGTCTTGGTGGGCAGTAAATTGAGGATAGAATAATTTGGCCTGCTCGGTCCTCCAATCTAACAGAAGTAGCTTGTATATGTACTGTAGAATATGATTCTATTAGTGAATGTCTCAGGTTCGCTCTGATGGCCAGCGCTGAGCCAGCATGCGCACTACCATCAGGATGGGGACAGTGGTAAACGTTACATCCTTTGATACGGAACGTGTTTCTGGACGTCCCGTGCGACTCTGAAATTAATACGGCGTCTAGTTTGTTGGCTTTTATTAAAGTCTCCAACTCTTGGATATTGGGAGCCAATCCATTGATGTTCCAGATTGCGATTCGTAGAGTAGTCATTTATGGTGTCAGTTTAGTGATGACTGTAGTCAGTAAGCCCATTAGGGTACTGATTTGTTGTAGGAGAAGGTCGATTTTTTCATTTTGCTTAAATAAGAGTTGTTCCATGGCTGTTGCATTTTGTTGAGGGTTTTCTATGTGGCTAGATGTAATGGCATTGTCTCGTGGAGGAACCTTGGGGCGACCAGCAACAATATCTGAGTATTTTTGGTCCGATCTGCGATAGGAGTTTGGCTGGGGTAGAGCGGAGCTTTCTGAGGTTATATTGGTGCAGATTACTTGAGTAGGAAAGTTTGGATTGCCGGTTGGAATATTTCTTGGTTTCTTTTTTCTAGAGAGTATTTCTTTGTAAACTTTACAACCTTTGTAATTGGCAGGATGGTCGCAGGAGCAAAGAGCGCATTTGGCGGGTGTGTTTCTATCTTTTTGTGTTAAGTTAAATAATAAAAGTTTTAAAGTATTATTTTTAATGATTCGTCGTTTTAGAATTACGCCGTTGCAGTTAGCCTGAGAGTCTGACGCAGGGTATTTTAATAGCTACGGATCAGACCGGAAGCCGATCCGATGTTCGGATAAACGCTAGGCTAGCGTGCAAATTTTTCACGTAGCAGGAATACCCGAAACTGGCCATTAGTGTGCAAAGGGTTCAAAAACCATAAAATGATGTTTCAAAACCGAAATTATACTTTTTATAGGTCCTTAACCATAAGCAAAGAAAAAATCTGTAAATTTTTTCAATTTGTGGCTCAGTAGTTTCGGAGAAAATTTACTGTGACAGATGGACAGCCTGTCGCAGTGGTTTGTTTATTTAAGACTAGTGGACGTCACGCGGTTTCACCCGCGTAGTTCCCGTTCCCGTGGGAGTACGGGGATAATATATAGCCTATGTTACTCCCTGATAATGTAGCTATCCAATGCTTAAAGAATTTTTCAAATTGGTCCAGTAGTTTCGGAGCCTATTCAATTCAAACAAACAAACAAATATTTCCTCTTTATAATATTAGTGTAGATTTACAACTAAAACAAAGAGATCAAGAAAAGTAAATTAGACTAACAGCCAATTACAGGTCTTCCTCCGAAATCGAGCGTTTGGCGGAACGACACCGGTACTTTTCCTTAAGGTTTGATCGTGCGACCGAGACAGGAAATCCAGCTTACTTTGACAGTGTACGGGTTGTAGTAGTTATTTCCGTACACTGATTTGTCGTGAAGGTTTGAAAGTTCACGAAAATATAGAGAAACACTTTCCACTACGATGAGTTATGAGTGGAAATGTACGGCGATGAGACCGTACAGACAGAAGTCGTCTAGTCAACACAGATCATTCTTGTGTGCCATTATGTCCATTTTTGACTCATAACGTCAGCAAAGCAGAACTTGAATAAAATGAAGCAAGAGTCGATATTAGGGCAATTGTCTCACCGCCGGCGATCAGCGAGTAGCACAGTAAACCTTCAATTTCGGAAGTCGGTGTAAAAATACGAAGAAACAGTCAAAAACACCGACTTCCGGTATTTTTGGCTGTTTCTTGGTATTTTTCCGGATTTCTTAACAATAAGGTTTTTTTTTCTGTTCTTCTTTTAGGATACCTCTCCAACAAGCTCGCCAGGCCTTCCGTTCAATGGACGTGGAACTCCGGCGGTCTCTACTAACGGCGCTAGAAACCGCCGCCCCGAAACACAAGCTACCCACCCCGACACATACGACTTTCTTGCTACAACGCGTGCACTCGCCTACGCTCGCTGCGATGGACGTCGTATTCGCGATCATGGGACTCATTGAACATGTAAATAAAACTATTATTTATGCATGCTAAAAACTGATAAACGGGTCTCATGCTGCTTCCATCTTTCCAGGAAACGTTACCAAAAGCGGAAGGCTTTCAGCACGCCCTCGCATCTTTAGACACGGAGAGCGGAGAGAACGAAAGCAGGCGAATGGGCTGCCTATCAGCACAGAGAGCGCTGGAGAGTGTGGCCAAGCTCGTGCACGCCACGCTCAGTGCGCGCCAGCTGCACCTCGCCGGACCCTTCAGCTACTTTATAGTGCAGGAGGTGAGTGAGAACAACTGTGTAGTGTAACACAGAGGTGGAGTGTGTGGCCAAACTCGTTCACGATAATTAAAGATAGCAAAAAAACTATTGTATTATCTTTACAGATATGGCAAAGGCTTTTGATAGCCTCAATTCATTGCATGAAGTAGCTGTTTCTCTTAGAAAAGGATTCTAAGAGATTCAGCACATTAGCAACTGCACGCAATACAAGGAGACATCTATATTTGTATTAAAAATAAATGCGAAAAAATATCAATCTAAAGGCAAAATGTCCGACGAAGGTGGTGACGAGTGCAATGCGGGCGAAGGCGACGCCGCGCCTGTCGCCCGCCCTTCACCACCACGAGGAGGGAGAAGGCCCCGCCTTCTCCGACCTCTTCTTCGCCTACGGAGCGGCGCAGCGAGAGGGTCGTCCTCCCGCGCGCGCTCCGCCGCCTCCTTTTTCGAGATTACGTCCTCGCAAAAGGAGGCTACCGCTGCCCAGGCCCCCTCACTCTCCAGCATGGCGCTGACCACGCCGGGTAGTGAGAGGTCCTGGCCGATCTCCGCGGTTAGACTGCGGCGCAGCTCGGACCAAGCCGGGCACACCTCGAGGGTGTGCTGTGCCGTGTCCTCCGCCGCGCCGCAGTCGTGGCACGCCGGAGTCTCCTCCCTCCCGATCCGGTGCAGGTGAGATCCGAAACAGCCATGCCCGGACAACACTTGCACCAGAGGGAAGGAGAGGAATCCGTGGGAGCGCTCGAGCCAGTCCCGCAAGACTGGACCGAGCGCGTCCAGGGTTCGGCGGCCGAAGGTGGCGGTGGCGAGGTCCTCCGACCAATGTAGGACGATAGCGTCCTTCGCCTCCCACCGCACGGCCTCCCACTCCTCGGCGACGGGGCGCTCCCCGAGCGCCCTTCGCCGCGCCGTCCACTCGTACACTCTGGCTAGCACCCACGCTTCCAACTCCCAAGGAGGGGTGCCAGCCAGAGCGCACGCCGCCGAGAACCCCACTGAGCGGTGAGCCCTCGCCACCCGCAGTGCAATGGCCCTTTGGAACCTGGGAGGGAGTCTGCCCAGATGGGGGCCCCGTATAGGGCCATGCTACGCAAGCGCCGACATCGCGCGTTGGGCCCGCCCAGGTTCGGGAGGAGCCAGGACAGGGCGTCCGCAGATTTCAGCAGGCGCGTCGACAGCTCGCTGAACTGCGGGCCGAAGCGCCACCTGCTGTCCAGCACCAGGCCCAGATGAAATATCTGACCCCTATCCTGACGTCCTCCACGAATATGTGAGCGTCAGGAGGGCAGCGCTGCCGAGGCCCGTGAAAGAACACGGCCTCGGTCTTGTTCAGCGCCACCCTCAATCCCAGGCGGCGTATCCTCCCCGCAACTAAGGATCCGCCAGCCGAGACCAAACACTCGACACTCGTGCCCTGGAGGAGGGCTCCCCGCAGGAGCCAGTCGAATCCGATGTTCCACAGAGGGGGCTCTAAGACAGACCCCTGCGAAACACCTGACTCGGCTGCGTACCGTCTCATCCTGGCCAGCTTGTCCACGAGGAGGACCTCTCTGTCCTCCAAGTAGCTGGCCAGGACGTTCCGCATGTATTGGGGCACTCCGTGATACCGGAGTGCCTCCAATATTGTCGAGTGGGGGACGGAGTTGAAAGCGTTGGCTATGTCGAATGATACCGCCAACAACCCCTCCCCCGCCTCCACCGCCCCCTTCACCTGGCCCTAGAGTAGGGCCAGCGCGTCGATGGTCGAACGCCCCTGTCGGAACCCGAACTGGGCGTCCGACAGGTCAGGCTCCCCGGGCTATTAAGCCGCCCGGCGATGATCCCCTCGAACATTTTTCCGACCTCATCGAGCAGAACGATGGGCCGGTATGCCGAGGGGGAGTCCGCCGGGCGTCCCTCCTTACGGAGAAGGCACAACTGCCCCTCCTTCCACAGTTTCGGGAACCTCCCAGCCGTAAAGCACGCGCTGAAAAGTTCCCAAAACCGGTCCTCCATTTGGGTGGCAGCGATGGCTACCACCCGTGCGGGGACGCCGTCCGGCCCAGGGGCCGTCTTTTTCGCGCGGAGGTTGAGAACCCCCGCGCGAAATTCCTCCGCCGTCACCGGAGGGATCCCCTCCTCCGGTGAAGCCGTCCCCTGTGGAGGGTCCATCGTTGGTGAGGTGAAGTCTGTCCTGCGCGGAAACAGGGACCGGACCACCCCATCCAGCAACGCCGGCTCGAGGGACTGCAGGGACAGCCAGCTTCTGATGAAGTTGGCTGACTTCTAATTGCAGGTGATCAACTATCGCCTGCAATTCCCTCGTCTCGTCGGTCGCCTTCCGCTGAACAAGCTCGACGACTATACCGCACATGCTCGCGGCCCTACATTTAAGGGCCTTCTGGAAGGTCCCTTTTAGGTTGGAGGACTTAGAGGCGACCTCCGCGACCGGGAGTCGACCGCGTCCGAGACGCTAATTACGGACTCGTTGTCGGAGTCCGAAAACGAGTCCGCCGTTCCGAAGAGGCTCGCCGCAGACGGCGCGCGGCTTGCCTCTGACGCCGAAGCGTCGGATTGGCCCTGAGAAGGGCCTTTTGGTTGGCCCTGAGAAGGGCCTTTGGGTTGGCCCTGAGAAGGGCCTTTGGGTTTTAAAAACCGCCCGCAGGCGTCTCGCGAGGGTGTCGGCATTTTTAAAATAAAATAAAAAGGTCTCCGCAGGTTCGTAACTCTCAACGCATAAAATATTTAAAACACAGGTTAAAAATATTTGGGTAGCTACGAAAGCACAGTGCACTTTGACCGATCCCAGTCTGCCACTCCGTTACGGTGACAGAACTGGGTCGTTTCCAGGGGACGCGACGTGGACGCAAGCACTGTGAGGGGGTCCCCCGCATCTGACTCCCTGTTTATGCGATTTAATCTAAGCAACCTTATTGCTTTACCCGCAGGGCACGCCGGAAGCCAGGCTGGTGAAGGGTCCGCTGTGGCTCGGCGTGGCGGCGCGCTGGGCGAGCGCAGCCGGCCAGGGCGCACGTGCGGTCGTCGCCAGCGCGTCTGTAGGCGACGCCAACTGTCTGCTGCTGGGCATCCCGCCGCGGTACCAGCACGAACCCCGGAAGTGAGTAACCCGGCTGACCACATATCCTGGAGAAGATGCCCGCTAGAGCCAGTGCCTGCCAAGGTTGCGGAATTGCTCGAAACAGTTACCGCGGCCCTGGAACGCAAAAGTCAACGTATGGCGATGTCTCGCACTCGAGACCCAGCGTAATGTCAAACGATGGCCGTTTTATTTTTTTAGCCTTATACTCCATGTAAGGCTGTCTCCAGACGAAGTAACTCCTCAACGTTAAATAGTACAGACTCTAAATTTTGCATAAGTATATAAAAACCTCCATGTTTAGTTAAGTATTTCTTTATTTCGCATCGATAGATAGGTCCACATGTGTTTTTGTCATTTGCTGCCTAACTAAAGCATCTACCCGTTTCATTCCAGTCTATTTGGCGCCGCATTCGAGCAGGCAGCCACAAAGTGCGGCGCGTCGGTGTCCCTGGACCACGTGGACTCGTCCATCATCACACTGCCGCTGGCGCAGCGCGCGCAGTTCCTGGACGCGCTCACTGCTTTGTTAGCGTAGTCTAGTGCGCACACTGTCCTAGCTAGCCACGCGTCGGTGTCCCTGGACCACGTGGACTCGTCCATCATCACACTGCCGCTGGCGCAGCGCGCGCAGTTCCTGGACGCGCTCACTGCTTTGTTAGCGTAGTCTAGTGCGCACACTGTCCTAGCTAGCCACGCGTCGGTGTCCCTGGACCACGTGGACTCGTCCATCATCACACTGCCGCTGGCGCAGCGCGCGCAGTTCCTGGACGCGCTCACTGCTTTGTTAGCGTAGTCTAGTGCGCACACTGTCCTAGCTAGCCACGCGTCGGTGTCCCTGGACCACGTGGACTCGTCCATCATCACACTGCCGCTGGCGCAGCGCGCGCAGTTCCTGGACGCGCTCACTGCTTCGTTAGCGTAGTCTAGTGCGCACACTGTCCTAGCTAGCCAATGTACAACACCATCCTCTAGCACATTACTTTTATTTCTCTCACTTATATTAATAAAATTCCCCCTTTTATTAATAAAAGTGGGAATCGTCAATAGATTATGTGAATGCAGAATATGAAACATGATATAATGGCAAAAATACAGATAAACGTCTCTGCTAGCTAGGACACTGCCCTTTGCATGCTTCTTTTGCCAAATAGGCGCTGTACTGTAATTAAATCACACACTCACGTCTGACTTAGCTAACCGTTGGACATTCCTGGCCGGCACGGCAGACTATGAAGTGCCAAGAACACAAAATAACATAGCCATATCTGTGAAGTGACCGTGCAGTGCTTCGTCCGTAGCTCAAAACAATATCTGTGTGTACACTTTATATGAATTCGTTCACAAACGTCCGTGTACTGTGGACGTATTAGATCATGTTGTGATGGACCACAGCCAGGACACATCCTGGGCACGGTCTGGATATGTGTATATCCGGACCGTGCCAGGATCAACCTTAAGCCAGCTATCTGGAGCATGTGAAAGAAGCCTTCTTGTAAATATTAGCTCATAAGTGAAGTCATTACTTAAAGTTACAAATAACGCAGCTGGAATGGTACTATTGATTATGAACTTTGTGTTAGGCTGACATTTCTCACAGGAACTATCTATTATATGAAGTAAGTTTAATAAATAAGTTTACAGACTTTACAATGTGCCTTTAATTAGTAATTGTTAATAAATGATTCAATATTTTAATTGCCTATGGAATAATAACGATTATAATCATATATCTCAATAATAATGATTATAGACCTCTTAACATGCTATTAATACTGTTCAAAAGTCATTCTTATTTGCTTAATTAATGATTTAGTTTAATAATATAATCATTTAATTTTCCTGTATTTTGTTTTGTTATTCGTAATCGGTTTCCAGATATAATTAGAATTTATTTAATGTGTATGTGTTACGAGAAGTAAAATAACTGTAGTTCTATATAAAAATGTGTAATCTCTGCAAAATTGTAATTTCAATGGAATAAAACTGAAATTTATACTGCGAAAAGGTATAGGTATTGTCAGTTCCGCCTAATGCTAATTATGTACTCTTTGGTTATTCGCAAAGTTTCAGTAATTTCATTCATATAAAATTAATTTCTTCTAATCAAGGCCACGGTAACCAAACCAGCACATAACCCACTCTTCAAATACTAGAATTTATACATCGGCAATTTTTAAAATATAAAACTACAGTTCTTTCTACTTCCGTCCATGTTAATTGATGTGACTGTGTTTGTAATTATAAGTTCTTAGTTATTAATATTTATTTAGAAGTAGTTGCAATATGAAATAAAACAATTGATAATATAAAAATATTTAATTTTCATACCTAAAAAGAATAACCTTTTTTTTTTTAAATAGTTCCATTGCCTTCGCCCGTACTCCCCAAAAAAGAGGACTATCAAATAATATTTAATTCTCACTATTAAGTAACTAATGAATTCTTTTATAAAAAGACTAGATTCAAATTTAGTTTTGATCTCGCATGCAAAAAGATTATAGAAAGATGTTTTCTGTTTTCATACCACTTAAATCCGTAAGTAGCTGACCACGCAACTTCGTTTGCATTACATTTTTCATTAATGTTCCGCTCCTATTGTTCGTCGCCTTCCTCGATAAATTTCTATCTATCAAACACTAAAAAAAATATCAGAAACCAGTCCTGATTCGAATTGATTTTTTTTCCTGAGATTAGCGCGTTCAACCAAACAAACTTAAGTTTTATAATATTAGTACAGATACATGTTTTCAACGTTTGTGAAGAATAACATCTGTATTGGATAAATTCAACTTTTCTTTTCAACATAAGTTTCACTGGTCTTAGACGCTTGAATGGAGCATGATATAGCGCTTAAAATGAGGTACCCGTGAATGATTGAATTCACATTATTTGGGTCAGATTTTACGTCGATTTGCTGTTGAAAACTCATTCAACCAATCACGGCTAGATAACGCGCGTTTGACAATTTGTTACAATCATTTGCGTACGAAAAATTTGGCCTAAGGCTCGAAGAGTGACAAACCTTTAGTTTCCTCTATAACTCACTAGCTTACCCGCAGAACTTATGCGCGGCTCTTATTGGTCATAGCGTGATGTTAAATTAATAAGCCTTCCTCGATAAATGGGCTATCCAATGCTAAAATAATTTTTCAATTCGAACCAATACCTTCCTGAGATTAGCGCGTTCAACCAAACAAACCCTTCAGCTTATAATATTAGTGTAGATTGCCCATTTCACTTCACCAGATTCACTTTTCTGTCGTTATTATAGTTTAAATTATTTAAAAGTTTAAAAGATTTAAATTATTAATCTTTTGATCAAATCCAGGAAGCATTGCAGTTGATCCATTGGCATTTATCTTCTGAATTCTCAGAAACTCTTTCCTTTCTTGGGGCCTTTCTATACCCTTCCTTCTTGAGAATCAGGTCCATGCCTCCTCAATTGATTTTGCTAAGCCGGTAGAATCAAGAAGACTTATAATTGCCTCTTGGATTAAGCTTTGTCTAATAAAGAGCAACAATACATACAGAATGTAAATGTTATACAAAACCTTTTAAGCACATTTAGACTGTGGCCTATGATTATATAAAAAAAAAAAACCAAGAACAAAAGAGTAAATCTAGAGTTCTAATTTATCATCACATTTTCATATTTGGAATAAAAATCACAATTTCATCATGATTCAAGTGATGTGAAATGTTTAAAAGTTAAAATCATTGTTGATGAATCTTGTGATCATGTCTAGGGCCCACTGTGGTTGGTCTTTCGGGACCATGTGGCCAGCATTGCGGACCAAAACGTCAGTGAGATTGCCAGCTCGCTTCACATACCCTGCCACCTCACCATCAACCTTCCATATGTTTCTTTTTGCAGTTTTATACTCTTTGGCTGAAGTAAAGTTTAAATTACGTAGAAAGTTCTCTGTCAGTGGATAGGCAACAACAATATCAAGTTGCCCATTATAAAACATCATTCTATAATGAGACAACAGTTCTGTAATGGCTGGAGCAACAGACTTCAACATGTCGAGTGCTAACAGTAGCTGCACATGTTGTCCATCGTGGAACGGTAAGCCTCCAACATGCACACTACGCCTGACATTGTCATTTTGCAACAGCGCTGTGAATACTGTCATGTCGTCCCCTCCTCCTGATGCTTCTAAGTAGTTGTAGTAGTAATTAAACCCAGTGTACTGTTTGAAGTATGAGAAGTTGCTGAGTTCTCCGTCCATCAGCCGGTCTACAAGAACATCAGCTTGAACCCAATTCTTTTCCTTAATTTGTTTCACAATCTCATTTTGGTATTTTACAAATATTTTCAACTCATTACTGCCTAGTAATCCAAGTTGGTACAAATAGTTACCATAATCTAATTGATTGACTGGGTCGCAGTATCCATTGCCAATTGCCAGACCTCGTAAATTGATTTTTTCTAGGCCATTGCTATTTTCTTTATGGATTAACAACCCCAAGGATGGTACATACTTTCCTGCATAAGATTCACCTGTTATGTAAAAGGCATTTTTCTTCAAATGTGGAAATAATTGGAAGAACTGTGTTAGGGTTCTGTACAGTCCTCTTGCTACACAGTTTTCATTCATACAATATCCAGCTTCATTATCCGTGAAGCTAAATCCAGTACCAACAGGATTGTCTATGAATATTAAGTGGTTATGTAGAGCCCAGTGATATTTCCTTAAAGCGAAACCTTCTTTCTTAGCTATCAGAGGCCCCAGCTCCGTGAACAGTCCGAAGAGCGAGCTGCCACCGGGCCCGCCTTGTAGCCAAACGACGACCGGAGCATCTTCATCCTTAGAAAAAGGCGGGAAGTACCAAAAATAGATATTGGAGTTGTAACGCTCGTCGATCGTAAAGAAGCCGGCGTGACTTCGGAATCCTATGTTATCCGTTATAGAGACACGCGACAGATTTTGAGCGAGTATTATCGAACCTTTTTTGAGGTACGGAGTGATCATGAGAGGATTACCAGCGTTTTTCGTCGATGTAGCGTCCAGTTTTAACCTAGGGTACACATTTGGAAAGAAAGTAGCATTCACCACATAACATGTACTCAACACTACAAGTGAAACTGTCCACATTTTTACAGAATTCGCTGTGTCTTTATGGTGCAGCACTCAAGAACTAAAGCTGGTTATTAGTGACATTAGCATAATTATTATCAGGTCTCAAATAAAAAGCCGACGACTTATGTTTGTTGTGTTGGTTTGTATTCGGTGTTGTCACTTGTCACAAAGATATCTACATTGTATTATCTATATCTACAGTATTCTATGTTCATACAAACGGTTGGAACGCGACCTACGCGTTTCGAGTTCAAACTGCTGTACACTTGCAAGCAGTCGCGAATGCGCCGTAGTGATTGACGAACGGACGGTGTGATTGTTTTGTTAGCAGTAAGCGGGTGATTTGGTAATATTTGTTTTGAAATAGGTACCTACAATAACTTAGTTAAACTGAAAAAGAAAAAATATAGAATACTAGCTTTTGCCCGCGACTTCGTACGCGCATATCCCGTTTTTTTTCCCCTTCCCGTAAGAATTTCCCATTCCCGTATAGCCTATAGCCTTCCTCGATAAATGGGCTATCTAACACTGAAAGAATTTTTCAAATCGGACCAGTAGTTCCTGAGATTAGCGCGTTCAAGCAAACAAACAAACAAACTCTTCAGCTTTATATATTAGTATAGATGTTGTGGTGTTTTTGGTTACTTGCAACGCACAATTTGTTTCTTTTATTAATAGGTAGGTATTTTGCTTTTTCCACCGATTAAAATACCTACCTGTATTCATAAATAAATAAGGGGATAGGGTGAAAAAAGTTAGACACGAGTGAACTAATAAACTCGCCTTAAAAAAAATTGTAGGTAGTTTCATAGGCTAGGCTATCGATTCACTTTTGTGTACTTAGCTACTAACATTTACATTTTTAAATTAGACGAAAATATATCACTATGAAATGATTATGCGAGTAATTTTGAGTTAGAGCTTGTCATGCTCACACAAAAATGTTTTGCTGATGGTGGCGCGTGTTTTGGATCATTTGATTCCCTTCAAAATGGTTGAGTTAGATGGTGCTGATGCACGCGTCATGTTCGTGAACGGGCGCCGTCAGTTGAGACTGGTCATCTCTTACCTGCCACTGGCTTATTTTAATCTATACCTGCATTTTGAATTGTTTATAATATATTTTCTTGTTCTTTGCATTGTCCTCACATATAGAAGCAATCAAAGATATTGTTAACAAGATTTTTGTAACACATCACATGGTTTAAAAGAGTGTCCGTGGAGTTTCTTGCACGTTCTTCTCCATAGAGATCTACGCTTTGGAACGTGCAAATAGCTTCACGTTTTTGACTGACCGATTTTGACAATTCAAAAGTGCCTGTAAATGGTTTATTTGAAATATACGATTTGATTTAATTTGAATTAATGGTAGGTATGTATGTCTGTCTGTCTGTCACAACCAGTTTTCTCCGAATCTCCTGGACCGATTCTGGTGAAATTAGATATACATATTGACTTCTGTGACCCAAACACGGACCCGTTACGTTAATAAATATTTTTTTGTATGGGGGTCACTTTTGGGTGTCAAACTAGAAAATTAAAAAAAAAAAAGGTTTTCATTCTGTATCGTGTGACATATCATATGAAAGGGCTTACTGTGAGGGATTTAATTATATGTTTTTTATAATTATAAAATAAATCGTTTTGAAGTTATTCAAGAAATTAGACCAAAAAGTACCATTTCCCACACTTATCTCCGAAACTACCGAGCCTAAAATTTTGAAAAAAGTGCAGATAATAGTACTTATACCTAAAGATTACAAAAAATGTAATTGGTTCGGAACCCTTTTGCACGTGAGTCCGACTCGCACTTGGCCAGTTTTTTTTAAATAAAAATGTTATATTTACAATCACAAAAGTAGAAAGAAACTCAAGTAAGCAAGTAGATGAAATTAAAATACTGGAGGCGGGCAGCCCTATCGCGTCTTTACGCACCGCGCGGCTGTAGGTCATTATTTCAAGAAGAGGGCCGAGTCACAATACTGGTAGATATTTATACTGTGGTATTTATACTTTGGTTCATTTGATTGATGTCAAGTCAATGACCGTTTGACATTACTGTAATTAATGAGGAATGAAGATTGTTTTTTTTTTTAATTCTTTCAAAAACCTGATTTTCAAAAGCATATAAACTCTAAAGTGGAGGAATCCATTGACGATATCGCGGTCCCCCTGGTATGTACGAAGTCGCAGGCGAAAGCTAGTTTTTATATACATCCTTGAAGGCTTGTAATTGAACAATTAAATTGTTTTTGTTCACCCATTAATACTGGAATTCTCGTTATCCTAATTAATAATTGTGATTGCATAGGAATCATTAAGGCTAAAATTCTTTTACAAAATTTGTTCGCGACGGTAGCGTCAAACAGTATTATATAACTCGCATACATACGAGCTTATGTAAAACATAGGATAAGTTATAGTTTAGATACTTTGTAATCGAAAATTAAATTCATAATTTTGTTGTCGTTTTCCCCAGGCGCGTAAGACGTTCTTGGGGAACTTATTTAGCTGAATATAGTTAGGTAGGGTTACACACTCCCCTACGCATTCCTGGTAAACCCTTAAAAGGTATCTGGTAAAAGTCAAAGGTAAAGGAGGTACACAGATATCGAACATTTCACATACACCGACACAGGACAGCTACTCAAAAGATAGTAAGGTGGACAGACAAACCACCATTCACAGACACCTCCGTTTACTAAACATACAGAAAATCTAGATATTTAGGCTTTAGACAATATGCATTTAAGAGCTGGCACTAAGCCCTATCCAAATATGTATACATCTGTATGGTCAGATAAGGCATAAAGCCACAAATTATGAAAATATAAAAACACCGATTTTTTCCCCTTCCGGGCTTCTGACCTCATAGTACTTCCACCCTTAGAGGGGTGGCTTTGTAAGATGTGTATCTGGATAGAGGGATGATGCACCTACCGTAAGACATATAGCCAACAGCCCTAAGGGCACAGTTTTGCGGGAAGTCAACCCTTAATAGTTAACAAGTTCAAACTTGTGAATAGTTTCGATAGATAAATGCAACAAACCCCTAAGTGGGTAGGGTTGAAGGGTCGATTTCCACCCCGTTCGACGGGGAATTTCGGGGGCGTTACAGACAGGTGCATCAATCCCTATCCAGACCTAGAATAAGCCTAGATATAGCCAGGATTGTACAACAGTCAAGGTTAAACCGATAGTTAAAAATAAACTAAAACAGTTAGTGGTTTTTGGGCCTCGTTACGGTAAAGTAACATAGTACGTTAGTAAATAGACCAAAAAATAGAATTTGTAGTCATTGGCAAGAAAATATTAGAACTTTTAACTAGAAAGTAAAGTAGTCGCGAATTCATCCCTTAAGCCGCTAGCTGCAGTGTTAAACAATCAATTCTGCATCTTCATTAATTCCCTGGTAAGTAAACATCCCTAACCCCAATCGATCCCGAAGACAGCAAGTTCGAATATCAAGAAAGAAGAACGGTACACGTGTGGTACAGAGACCTTCGTACAGGTACAGCTATCCTATTCTCTAAAGATTCAGCCTTGTGTACAGCGCTGCTGCAGCGGTGAAACTCAGTTTCGTATTCTCTAAGCTACGTAAAGCTACACTAGCGCTCAAGGCTGTGACGGCCGTGAGTTAAAACTACCCAAAGGCGAACAAATTGACAGTTCTTCATTCATTTTGGTATTCCCTACGAAAAAACAGCGACGAAAACGCTTACAGCCTCGCACACAGCCTCGCTTCGAACTGTCAAATCCAAAAGCTACAATAATCGCGCGTTCGACTCTTACATTATTTTATTAATATCTCGTGGCACTTAAATGTAATAGCCATGTTTGATAACAGTGAAAATACTTATCGTAATACTCACGTTTCAGGAGGTTTATTTATTTATCCTCTTGGTCACAGAACTATCTATAAAATTCAAAGCAATAGCTGCTGATGCCGACACAAATAAAAGTTTCCAAACTTAAAACTCAGGTGGTTTTTTGTTTACACGTTCGTTTTCATCGTCGCGTTGCGTTGCTCGAAATAGGCAAAGGAATCGTCATTCAGCCTTAAAATGTAAAAATTATAAGCAATAAATTCTTATAATTATAGAATTTGTGCATAGTTTTACTCTATTCCTTAAAATACTTAAAGATAGACATTTATTTCAAATTTTAAACCCCTAAAATTCTCAGTCGAGATTGCTCGATTATGATTAAAATAAGGCCCTAATTCGTCTACGAAACAGCGACGAGAGGTTACAGCTTAAAGTTCGTCGACGACCACAGCCACGCTAGTGAATACAGTTTGAATCAGCGCCACACGCTCGGGCGATCTCAAGGCTGTCTCGTCGACGAGCTCGTCGCAGCTTACAGCCACGAAATTGTCTTTTAGAGAATAGCACTGCAGGACGTCAGCGCGGCTGGACGCAGTTGGGTGGTCGCAGTTCACATCGAAGGAATAGAAGAAGGATAGACCTACCCCAAATACACCCCCGTTCCAGCTGATCACGCCCGTCTGGAAGAAATTTGTGAAGAAACTAAACGTTCTAGTATAACACAATTTGTAACCATTATTTTCTGTTTATTTAATTTATTCCTATTTTAAGTTAGAAAATATAAAATAAACTAAAAGTATCAAAATAACTCACTGACGTATAAATCATATGGACTTGGCATACCTACAAAAAAAACGTGCATACCTACAACTTTACGGAGAAGATAAAATGGCGGCTAATAGGGCAGCCCTTAGCGATATTTCTCTACAATAACATCGATAAAAAATTGTGAGAATGTTTCCATATTGTCACGGTACAATATCAACGGGTATTTTTTACACACTTTTCTTAACTTAATTTTTATATGACTAACAAAATAACTGGTAACAAATGTAAACAAATCTTAAAAGTTATTTTTTTGACCCACACTTCCCGGTTTTTGATAAAGCTAAAATTTTGCGTAGGTACATGTTTAGTTTGGATGACATTGCTGCCGATTCTCTTGTTCAATAACTAATCTAATTAAATTAGAGTATCGCTATCTTTTACTAAAAGGCAGTGCGAAAATACGGCTATAGCTATGAACCAAGTTAGAAATGTCAAACTAATTTATGAGTTTATGCCTTGCGCTTCACCATGTTTTTAGTCGACAGGTTTTTACGTGCACCAACCTTAATTAATTTGTATGGAAAAATTAGTTCAATTTAATAAAATTTGACAGCTCTAAATTACGTCTGTCTCTTTCTCGTTTTATTAGAGAGAAAAGATAGCAATAGCCTAAATTTAGTTTGTGCACAACAGAATCGACACCAATGCATGGTCAGCTAACTGCTAACTGATGTCATTCTAAGGCCGTGGACACGAACTCAGCGGCGCGGCGGCGGCGCGACCAGCGACGCGTTCAAATGCATAGATTAGGGGTGGCCAACTTGATTAGACCCAAAATCGACTTCTTGTTGACGAAATCCTGTACGGTCTACGAATTACATAGGTACTTCTTAAAACTACAAATGAAACGGTGGGGTAAAGACATTTATGTAGTATTTTATTAACATAACCTATTCAGTATTTAAGACGTAACGTTGGAAGGCCTCCCACAAGGTGGACCGATGACCTGGTGAAGGTCGCGGGTAGCCGATGGATGCGAGACGCACAGGACCGGTCGTTGTGGCGAAACTTGGGGGAGGCCTATGTCCAGCAGTGGACGTCTTTCGGCTGATATGATGATGATGATGATTCAGTATTTACTTACATCGTGCGCAGTCTGTTATACGAACCTATTTATATTTTTTGTCTCGCCGCGATCGACTGGACTAATAGCCGCGATCGACCGGTTGGCCATCCCTGGCATAGATTTATATGGAACTCTTCACGAAGGCAGCGGCGCGCCAGAAGCGTGGCGGCGGCGTACGAGCGGCAAAGTGTTATTCTAGAGCCTTTAGTTGTTAGGTAGACGTTCGAGACGGAGCGGAGGGAACAAATTCTAAGAAAACAAATGACGTCGCATCCGCAATGGGCTCCCGGTACGGACGTCTCCAACCAACGCCTATCTTTTCTAACACGCCGATGATTTTGGGTTTAAATTAAAAGTCAACAATAATTATTTATAATAAAGTAATATTAAACAAATTAATCTCATTCATTTCTGAACAATACAATTATTATTTTGTTCAGGTAATTTCCGTGTGATCCTCTTTCAGTAGATTTCTTCTCATAATATTTGTAAAAAAAATCTTTGATAATATTACTATAACGAGCAATTTTTTTCTCTGTCTTCTAACTTTCTCATTAAGTCTCTATCTTCATGTTCTGTTTTTGACATTTGTCCTTTAATTTTTTGATCATTTTGATTGTGTGTACCTGAAATCAAATAAAATAAAAGTAAGCTTTAATAGATATTGAACACAAGCGAGAGATATCTCCCACCCAATCTTAATTCAGTTGATGAGATGTTATCATTGAGATCAAATTCGCAAATAATGATGACAGGAAAAACTGAAGCTAGTCATGCCGCTAAATCTGGCGCAGCGGAGGTGCTTCTGACTAAACCTGGCGCAGCAGAGGTGCTAGCGGCTAAACCTGGCACAGCGGAGGTGCTAGCGGCTAAACCTGGCGCAGCAGAGGTGCTAGCGGCCAAATCTGGCGCAGTGGAGGTGCTGGTGACTAAATCTGGCGTAGCGGATGTGCTAGAGGCTAAATCTATGCCACTCCTCTTTGAAATCTTCCCTAGGTTGATATTGAATGGTAGGCGCACAAACAGCTTTGATCTAAAAACCACTCTATTATTAACATAAATATTAACAAAAACAGAAAAGTAAATACTCAAAAGTTTTATGACACTTCAAAAACAGTAGGTGATCCCACTGCTTAAAATTCCAAAAAAAATATTACCATATTAAGAGCACCACACCCAGATATTGATTGTTAGTTTGTCTGATTTTGATCCTTTCAATTAAAATGCCAGTCATATTTGATTGAATCACAGGCTGTAAAAAAGCAATAAAATCGTTAGTATTTTTGATGTTTCTTGATTTTATTAATCGGTTTATTTATTATTATAAAGCACCCCATTTAATTTGCAATTGGTGGGTTGAGAAGTCTCTTTTCATTCTCACTCGTTCTCTAGTTTAGTAGCTCTCGAGTGGTAATGAGCTAAATAATCATACATAAGCTCACTTCACATTAACCTCATCCAAATATTCATAGGGAGATTTTTACAGAATAGGACTGTTATTATACTATTTAAAAGTAAACTGTAAAGTACTATTCAAAAAGCAGACTACTGGTGACATTTGTAACTAAACATTTATAAATTCCTTATAAAAGGAATACCATAAATGTACTTAGTAGTACAACCAAATTAACACATATTCAGTCTTATTTTGGCAATTTATCTAAGGATCACACTCAAATACATTCTTAACATCACTCTTTGTGCCCATTAGGCAAGTGTTGCAATTGACGACATCACACACTGTGAAATTTTGCTTCAATTGCGGTCACCTATATTTTATCCCTTCATCTTATAGATCCAGGGAAGAACTAAAACTTTCGGGAAGGAACCATGATTTTTTTATGTTTAGTTTAGAAGTTATTTTAAAACTCGAGAAAACTTCATAGAAACCATAGAAATGCATTATTTCGTCTCAGATATATGATTTTGCATTTTTTATAGATGAGGTCTTAAAAAGGACTGCTTATATCTACTAGGCGAGCAGAAACCAAAAAAAAAAATTGTGGTAATTAGAAGAAAAAGGCCTTTTTTTGTAAAATTAAAATTATTTTTTATTTGTTTAATCTCATTGTATCCGCATTTTTTTTTAACATGAACAGTTTCATATTATAATATGCTATATTATAAAAAAGAACCAGGTGTGGATAGTGCGGGAATTCCGAGTTATTGAATTTTTATTTTTGAGGTTAGGGCTGTCACCTACTTTACTATAAATATTCTTGGAAAACTTTGACTGCCAATTTACTGTCTTTCTTGATAATAAAATGAAATATAATCGTTTTCTTTGGTGTAAAATTAAGTAAGACTACTGTCACGTAAGAGTTGAAAAGTTACGTAGAATAGTTAAAATCTATTAATGGGTCGACATATTTTTTTATTCAAATTCATACAAATTCTGGCGTTATGATAGAGAACACCATACAAGAAAACTAAACCGGAAGACAACTGTGCTTGACCTATTTCACCGATCTTTAGGATCTTCAGACCCATATCTGTCCATGATGTCACTCAGTAGTCGCCAAAAAAATAACAAGCGATTGGTTCTACCTGAAAAACTTCTTTGGCTTTTAAAATCATCAACTGAAAATGTTCTGAATCACGAGGACTTACTTGAAGAAACCAAAGATGATGAAAATGTTATTTTACCATCTGAAGAAGTTTTAATTTCTTCGGATGTCGAAGAGTAAAAAAATGCAACGGCTCGCCGGCTCGAACATTATCAGTTTTATTTAATAAAACATCTTTCCAACTGAATAAAAAAGAAATAGGCATATGCAATTTGATAACCCTATTTCCATAGAAATTCTACAGAAACTTTAGAAATGTAATATTTCCGAAGTCCCACTGTTAACTTATTTGCTTTTTATTTTGTGTTGTTAATAACTATATTATGCATGCTCAAAATTAAAATCAGATACGGAATCGATAGGAATACGGAGAAAATGGCAATTTAGTGAAATTCGAAAAAAAAACGATTTCTCTTTGTACGTCGTAGATGCAATGCCTTAACTTTGTATGAAGTTAGATATTGTATTGTTACTGTAATAAAACAATGATTAATGTAAATCACATAATTATTTTGAAATGTACAAATAAAAACAGTTTTTTGCTGACGTCAGCATAACTTTAAATAACTTCTAAACTAAACATAAAAAAATCATGGTTCCTTCCCGAAAGTTTTAGTTCTTCGCTGGATCTATAAGATGAACGGATAAAATATAGGTGACCGCAATTGAAGCAAAATTTCACAGTGTGCATCACCATCATTTATCAGCCGCTACACAATCATGTCAGACAAATTTATAACAAGCAATATTACTTACCAATAAGGTTCGTGAAGGTAGAAGTAGAAGGTAGTATCGTCAAGCAATGTTACTTTATTCAGTTTCCAGTTGAAACAAGATTCTTCAAAGTGAAGAGAACAATTATATATTGTTTTTGTTGACATCTTTAAATTTTCAACACCAATTGTTTCCAGCCAAATTTTTTTTCCTTTATTAGCAGGCAGCCCTGCAAATAAAACAACAAACCAATAAAAAGCCATAATATAGCATTATCGATAAATATAAAAATGTCATGCATGCCCTGCACTAGTCTATCCCTACAATAACAATAACAAGAAAATGATTCGAAGTAGAAATACAATTATTACTGTTGATAATAAGGGCAAAAGGGAAATTATGAATACTTTACTGTTGAAACTCTTCAACGAATGCAGAATCTTTTGTTTATTATCTAAATCCAAAGATATTTCAGCTGAAATTAAGTACATACTGGTGCAAAGTTATGTTCGGGTGATTTCCGCTTCTTTTAATGCCACATCCGATTATATTACAATTAGGCATCTTGCAATTGACGATTTCCACTATAAAACCAAGTTCAAACGTAATAACACAGCAAAATGACTTCAAAATTCACAAATTATATCCACAGCTCAAGAGTATTTGACAGTTGACGTACCTCAGCTTGTTGTCAAACAGCGAGAGGATAAAATGGCGACCCGGCCGCAAATAGGTATTTTAAGGTGGAATCATATTATTGGATGCGTCCATAAGCCGCAGCTTATGGACGTGACTTAGAGGTATCTGGATAATGAATTTACATTGAACTGTACACACTATCGGACATCATCCGCGGACGCAACCTTGGGCTGACCTTGAGCGTTCGGACGTCCGATAGAAATCTGGCTCGCTGGATGTTTTTGTCAGTCGAAAATGTCCGCGGACAGTGTGCACGGGGTGCGGGACGCGTCCGTGCGTCAGAAGGACACGGATTACGTAGGAAGTTGCACGTACATGCGAGATAAATATTATAGGTACCTAATAATGGAAGAAAAACTCATTGAATGTGTTCGCACTTTCGCTGTCAAAAATTGCTCTATAATTATAAGTGTAAAGACTAAAAACATGCTTCGTTAAAACAAACAACAAATTAAGCGTGCACATTTTCCGTTTATATATATTTACAAACTTTAAATAAAAATTTTGCATAAAAATTTTACACAATAGTTGTTTTTTTTTATCTAATTATGATTCAGAAAAAAAAAACAACTATTGTGTAAAATATTAATGCAAAATTGATTAGATGATTTCCTAACGCTCAAAAAACAATTATTTAACTCACAAAAAAATGTAAAACTTAAATTTGAAAAAAAAATGGAGAGTTTTTGAAATAGCTGAAGTTACCGCAACGAATGCAACTTTAATTAAATTCAGTTTGAATTTGACGCGCAAGCGCCTTTCCGTTTTCCATATTTATATCTCTTGGCACTGTATGATTCTGTGTCGAGAGAACAAAAAATGTATTTATTACAAGGCAGTAGCAAATGAAGGTATATATTTTTCATGTCCAGTTAGCCGACAGAAAAATAAAACCTTTTAAAATTTTCTAAAGTAAAATCCGCTTTCTTACTGAAGAAGAATAGCACGTAAAGACATCTAGAAAGATGTCTTTACGTGTCGCTATGTCAATAACTAAAATAGATTAGCTGGATTGGGTTATTTCAGGGCCAATACTTGTAATTAAAATACATCTAGAAATATAGAGCCTCTAAAAAAATATTAACAGGCACACTTATTTACCCCCTAAATTTGGGGAGAAATCCCCTAAGTTGGGAACTCTGGCTACCTATCAGCCGATTACCGGCGCTAGAAACATATTATCGGACACGTCCATAAGCTGCAGCTTATGGACGTAACTTAGAGGTATCTGCATAATGAATGTACATTGAACTGTACACACTATCGGACAACATCCGCGGACGCAACCTTGGGCTGTCCTTGAGCGGTCAGCCGTCCGGTAGAAATCTGGTTCGCTGGACGTCCACCGACTGTACACACTGCTCAGTCGCGTCCATAAGCTGCGGCTGATGGACGCATCCGATAATATGATTCCACCTTTAATGACGCTAGGAATGAAGGGTTGCCATTATAGTAACTGTCAAAAACACTGTTATCGTTTTTCACTTAAGAAAAATTATGAAAGTTAAAAAGAGATGACAGTATTTTTATGATTTCGGTGTCGATATGCCACATATTTGTATAACTGTTTTTTCTATAGTCAAACATTTCAAGTCGTTTCAAGTCCATATGATTTATACGTCAGTGAAATAACTCAATCCAACTTACCGGTGACAATTGACATAGCCATATGAAAACCAAATTTTTTTTTTTTTATGCCATGAGATTCTGGTAGACCTTCTAACATAGTTTAGTTTTGTCGACACAAATTGTTAATGTTTTTAACCTTTTGAACGCCAGAGCGAAAACGCATCGGCGCACCTCCCACGCCAGGCCACAAATTCAGCGTAGATACCTACAAAAAAAAATAGGGATTCCAACATCCGATCTATAAGTTATCGATAACCAATTAATCATTGCTTTTCATCCCATATTTTGAAATAAAATATTACTTACTACATTATTATTTTATTTAATTTGACCCTATTTCGTATCATACTATCGTTAAAAAGCGGTTACAAAGTTCTAAACAATCTAAAAGCTGACATTAGAACTACAAACGAATTAATCAAATAAGGATAAGGTACATCACTAATCTCGTTCGTGACGTCATGCGCTGTCGGGAAGAGCCGACTCTGGCGTGGCTGGCACGACATTAATTGACAACTTCTTCGCATGCGAGTAGGGATGTGACATCGTGGGACAGAATAAATATATAGGTAGTATAATAATCATATAGGTAGTATTTAACAAAAAATTACTTAATTTACTAATAATTAGTCTGACTCTTCATAGCTTGGCAAACTTATGTCTTCTAAATCCTTCTGCTGTCGCACTTTTCATAAAACGTTCAGTTAATTCACTTAAGTTACTGAACGCTTCTCTTCTGGCACTCGATCTCGATCCAGAATATTCAGATACGAATAGTAGTCATGTAAAAAATAACTGTCGAATTATTAGTAAGCTACTTTTAATAATTTATTTCACAAATTTTGAATATAAATTAATTTACTTATCCATCACTAGCTGTCGTGTCTTGCCGACTGTGGCGTGTGGAGGAACACTTTTTAACGGATTTCGATTCGCAATTTTTGATGATTGTTTTTTGTAGTAAAATGTAACTACTTGATATATTTTTGTGCCATTTTACAATATTTAATTAATGTAGTTTTAAATAATAGGAAAAAGAAACACAGAAAACTTAATTTAGTATACTTATTTTGTACTTAAAAAATGTTGTTATCTTGTCGGCTATAGCCGACGGTGGCGTGTTGGGCACGATTTCATTTGTCGGCTATAGCCGACCGTGGCGTTCAAAAGGTTAAAGTGGGCGATAGACGAGCGAGCAAGTACGCGTACTTGTGGCTTAACGACCTTTTTCGCTTGTGTGTCACCGTAAGTATGCGTACATAAAAACTGCCGAGTAAGTTCGTTGGCGATCCAAATCCAACAAGTTTTCCAACACGTCTCTCAACGCCCCGCGAGCCGCAAGCCGCGAGCCATTGCTTTGTTTTATGACACGTCGAGTGTTATTGTGTTGCAAAAATTACTGATTTTCGAAGCTATTCACACTAATTATATTAAAAGAATTCTTTTCTTTGCTTCTCTCATAAAAGTAGGTATCCTGTCTGGCTATAATAAATAAAATATTCCTGAATAACAAAAAGTTTCCTCCATTGACGATATCGCGGTCCCCCTGGTACCAGAGTAATGAGCACGAGCAAAGAGCATGAGCAAGCTTTCACGTGTGTCACCGTCGAGCCGAGTAAGCTCGCGATCTACTATAAGTGCGTACGTCTATCACCCACTTTACGCCGCCAACGTCGAGCCGAGTCGTAAGGCCATATCCGCACAGCGATTTACTGTGTCCGCACTGCGAATAAAATTTCGCGCGATTTTTGTCAATTCGATGCAGTTCTCGGCGGGGACGGACGTCTAAAATGAATAACAAAGTTATTATTTTAACATTTGGCATACTTACTTACTAATAAATGGAGAATTTTAGATCGAGCTTTGGATGTAAAACTAACAACTTGTGACCAAATAATTAAAGCATGCTGCATAATATGTTTTGTTTGTTTATCGTTTAGCTACCTACCTACGTATCTACTTACCTACCTACCTACCCACCTAGCTAGCTAACTACCTACATACCACCTACCTACCTAGTTGCTCTATTTTAGGGGTGGCCAACTTGATTAGGCCCAAGATCTACTCTTTACTGACAAAACCCTGTGCAATCTACCAATTACACACTTCTTAAAGTTTTAAATGAAACAGAATAGTTCAGTATATATCGTATTAGTCTTTTTTTTTCTTAATTAGCTCGCATTGTCTCACTGCTAGTTAAAGACCTCCCCCAAATTCTTCCAGGAGTTCTTTTCTAGTGCCAGCCCGTACCAGCCCTCACGGTACGCGTGCAAGTCGTCTCGCCACCTTTCTTTGGACCGGCCTCGGCGGTCTTCCATGAGGCTGCCAGTGTCTTAATATCTTCTCAAGTGTGCTCGTAAAGAATTTGGGAGAAAGTGGATAGCCCTATTTAACACCCTTGTTGAATGAAAGTCCATGTAGCAATATTGACGCTGAAGCAGCTGGACCGGGAGCTCCTCCTGGAAGCCTCGATCGTGCAAGCCTGGGTGTCACCACCGGACAGGCCTGCTGTCATAAACGACGAGGCGGAGTGGTTCCGGGAGGCCATGTCCGATATTTGTGACATGGCAATGCCCCGGGTTAAGCCGGATGCGCATCTGGCTCCTAAGCGCATGCTTGGAGAGGGGCCAGTTCCCACTTTGTTGGAAGACGGGGAAACTGGTCCTAATTAAGAAGCCAGGGCGCCCTGCGGACTCTCCGTCCGCATACCGGCCCATCGTGCTGCTCGATGAGGTGGGCAAGCTCTTTGAACGAGTAATTGCAAACCGCCTCGTCGAGCACCTAGTGAGGGTGGGGCCGGATCTGGCGGAGAACCAGTTCGGTTTTCGCACGGGCCGCTCGACGGTGGACGCCATCATGCGCGTGAGAGCCCTCTCGACGGGGGACGCGATTACCCGGGGCGGGGTCGTCTTGGCGGTGTCTCTAGACATCGCCAATGCCTTCAACACCCTGCCATGGAGTTGCATCAGGGAGGCACTCCGGTATCACCGGATGCCGACCTACCTCCGTCGCGTAGTCGAGGCTTACTTGACGGACAGAGCCGTTATCTACCCCGGTCACCTGGGAGAATGGAACCGGCGAGAGATGTCGTGCGGTGTTCCACAGGGTTCGGTTCTGGGGCCGCTCCTGAGGGACATCGGTTACGATTGGGTGCTGCGCGCCGATCTCCCTAGTGGCGTCAGCATTGTCTGCTATGCTGACGACACGCTGGTCCTGGTGCAGGGGGGGTCGCACCAGGCGGCGGCCGACGCTATGACACGCGGAGTTGCGATAGTTGTCGAGAGGATCCGGCAGTTGGGTCTCGAGGTGGCCCTACACAAGTCCGAAGCCATGTGCTTTCATGGATCTCGGAACAGGCCGCCATCGGGATCCCAAATAACGGTAGGAGGGGTTCACATCGGCGTCGGGTCGACGATGACGTACCTGGGTCTCGTCCTTGACAGCCGGTGGAACTTCGTCGAGCATTTCCGACGTTTGGCTCCCAGATTGGGGCGGGCCGGGGCTGCCTTCAAGCGGCTTCTGCCCAATCTAGGGGGTCCAAACGCCTCCTGCCGGAGGCTTTACGCAGGGGTCGTGCGGTCCATGGCCCTTTATGGGGCGCCGGTGTGGGCGCCTACTTTGAGGAAGCGACCTGCCCGTTACCTCAACGCGTCCCAGAGGGTCATGGCTATCCGGCTGGCCCGGGGATACCGCACAGTCTCTGGCGAGGCGGCAAGCCTCCTTGCCGGACTGCCACCATGGGATCTGGAGGCGAGAGCCCTCGCGCTCATTTACGAATGGCGCGTGGAGGCGCAACGCCGGGGCGAGACTCCTCTGCCGCGGCAAATCGCAGCGCAGCGGACGGAGCTCCGGCAAGATCTCATGGTGGTATGGAGACAGCGACTGTCGCAACCCAGCGCTGGGCACGCCACAATTGTGGCGCTAAGTCCCCTCTTTGAGGAGTGGCTAGAGCGGCGCCACGGCGTCCTCACCTTCCGCTTGACGCAGGTACTCACCGGACACGGTTGTTTCGGGAGGTACCTGTTTCGGATTCGGCGGGAGGATACGCCCGGGTGTCAACACTGCGAGGATCGCCCGGAGGACACAGTGGAGCATACGGTGGAGGTCTGCCCTGCTTGGGCGGAGCACCGCCGTGTCCTCGTCGAGGCGATCGGCGGCGGCGACCTCTCGCGTCCGGCTCTGATTCAATCTATGGTCCGGAGCGAGGAGGCATGGGATGCGGTCACCTCTTTCTGCGAAGCAGTAATGCTAGCGAAGGAGGAGGCCGAACGCGTGAGAGAGAGGGAAACCTCACGCCCCAGCCGCCGCAACAGGAGAAGACGCCCCGGGCGTCGAGAGTCGCAGGGCGATTCTCGGCCACCGTAGGCGCGGGCCTGCGGACGACGAGCATTGGGTGGCTCGCCGTCCGATCAGAACCAGGCCCGAGTCGACGGCGCGCTGTGTTCCACGCGCGCCTCAAAGAGCTGTCAGCATAGAAGACGGGGCCCGCTAGGGCCAGTGCCTGCCGGGGTTGCGGAATCTGTTTGAAAGAGTCACCGCGGCTCTGGAACGCAAAGGGCATTAGGAGGAACACGGATGGGTTTTAGTCAGTAAGAGTCTGACACTCCCTTCTGCTTCACCCAGAGCGGGAGGAGTCATTTGATGATTTCCCACCCTCAAAAAAAAAAAAAAAAAATGTAGCAATATTGAGTTTTAAGTTAGCGGTGCTATTTTGGTAAATGTTTATTAATCTAACCTATTTATCTATCGTACTATTTATATTTTATCTCTATAGATTATTCTAATTTCATTAAGCTAAAATATTTACATAGTTGCGCAGTCTGTTAAAGTATTTATATTTTTATCCTTGCTTGCAGCGATCGACTGGACTACTAGCCGCGATCGACTGGTTGGCCATCCCTGCTCTATTTCAATGTCATCATTTTCTGGGAACTCCTGTACGGCCGCTGATCGGGCGGGAGACGAAACGCGCGACGTCCTTTCAATAGCGCCGGTGCACGACCGACCATGTATTTTGTAGCAAATCGCGCGCGGTTTTTATTCCGCTCGATTTTTTTTTCGCAAGTGCGGATACTTGCATAGGATTCAATGTGTTACAGAATTGTGGAAAAAAATTCGCGCGAATAAAAATCGCAGTGCTTACATGGCCTAAGTTCGCAATCTAAAACCGCGTACTATAAGTTCGAGGGATGGGCAAGTGATAAAAATATATCGTTTATCGTACTTGTCGACAATTTAAAAAATATCGGTAAATATCGAGTGACATTATATCGATTTAACGTCAATTTTTGTACGATTATTCATAAGTTACATACAAATTTCCAAAACATTCAAAATTCGTAAATAGGTTTTTTTTTAATTATGCTTGAGTTTAATAATACATATAATATGTATACACAAGCTACCTACTAACGTTAAGTATGAAACTAGAGTTGCGTTAAAATATCTCAAAATTGATATGAATTCAATACCCACACTAAATTGAATATCGAAAATTCGAAATATCAATATATCGCCTTAAAAATAATATCGATTATTTTATGGAAAAATACCGATATTTCGATAAGTCGACATTTCTTGCCCATCTCTACTGCTAACTTGCGGTTTTGATGAGTAAGCGAGTACGAGCATGCGGTCAGAAAAAGGAACAACATACTGATAAGCCGGCTAAACTAAACAACAACTTATTTTTGTATTCGCTAAGGCATGATAAAAAGGTGAAGCCAACTAATTGGGTCAGTATTCGGGTCGAGATGGCGCGCACGTTGTGGGCTCTGCTAATATTTCAAGTATTTATCAATGCCGAGGGCTTCTTTCATCGATACCCGAAGTTGAACCTCGGCGAGCGCGATGAGGGAGATCCGGGGCCTCCGCTATTCCTCACCCCGTACGTTGAGAGCGGGAAAATTGAGGAAGGTAGGCGTCTCGCACGCGTGCCCTTCACGGAGAGTCTTCGCATCAAGAGCTACGCCGGGTACTTCACTGTAAACAAGAATTACGACTCCAACCAGTTCTTCTGGTACTTCCCTGCGATGGTGCCGGACAATAAGCACGCGCCCGTCGTCGTGTGGCTACAGGGCGGGCCCGGCGCGACCTCCTTGTATGGCCTGTTCACCGAAAATGGCCCAATCAGAGTGCGTAGAGACAAATTCGAGAGGAGGAAGTACAACTGGGCTTTGAGTCACCACATGATCTACATAGACAACCCCGTGGGCACTGGCTTCAGCTTCACAAACGACAGCCGTGGCTACTGCACAGATGAGACGCAGGTTGGTGAGCAGTTGTACACAACATTGATACAATTCTTCCAGCTCTTCCCTGAACTGCAGCAAAATAAGTTCTTTGTGACCGGAGAATCTTACGGAGGGAAGTATGTTCCAGCTTTAGCATACACCATACATAAGAAGAACCCCACTGCTGAACTTAAAATTAACATGAAAGGAATTGCTATTGGCAATGGTCTGAGTGACCCAGAACATCAGTTGGTATATGGTAAATATTTGTACCAAATAGGTCTCATAGATTCAAATGGAGCTAAATTATTTGAACAATATGAGAATAAAACTAAAAACTACATCAAACAAGGAAAATGGGATGATGCGTTTGCCACATTTGATTCACTGTTGAATGGTGACATGATAGATGGTAAGAGTGTCTTCACTAACCTGACGGGCTTCAATTTCTACTTTAACTATTTACACACAAAAGACTACACTCAGTATGAAGACTTTGGACCAATGCTACAGAAGACTGCGGTCCGTAAAATGATTCACGTTGGGAACTTACCTTTCCACAATGGGACAGAAGTTGAAAAGCATCTTAAGCAGGATGTTATGAAGTCCGTAGCTCCATGGATATCAGAACTCCTAGATCATTACTATGTGGTCATATACAACGGTCAACTAGACATCATAGTAGCCTATCCCTTAACTGTCAACTACCTCAGAAACCTTAACTTTACTGGTGCTGAAGACTACAAGACTGCGAAGAGGTATGTTTGGAAGGTGGATGGAGAAGTAGCAGGTTATGTGAAGCAGGCTGGCAAACTGGTGGAAATCTTGGTGAGGAATGCGGGACACATGGTGCCTGGGGACCAGCCGAAATGGGCACTAGATCTTATCACCAGGTTTACACATGAGAAGACTTTTGATGGCCCCAAAAAGACTGTTTATTTGGGTTTTAATTAATTGTTAAAGATTTTTCAGAAGGCTTGTGATGATGTATGTAACATGCAATCCAGCAACTGTGGACGCTGGTGCACAAACTTGCATAAAGATTTGCTGGTCTAATTTGTGCCACTTTTAAATGATCTTGTTACTTGCAATATTGATAAGCATACTAGGAATTATTTCTAAAAGGATATTACTTATTTCATATCATTTTAAGTTTAAACCTATTATAGATCTTCTAATATGTAAAAAATGATGTTTGTTTGTTCGTATTTTATGGGCTGGCATATTGGATTGTGCTACTTGTGTATAAAAATTAATTCTGTGAGCACACTACCATACATGCCATCTTTCATTTACATATTGTATTTCCCACTCTAGAAAATCATCATTGATTGTAGTAACCCACATAATAATTACCATTGTATACCTTATAGTTTGTTTAATCTTATCTATTTCTCTGTCTAATAGTTTGTTTGATTTTATCTATCTATTCATTTAAGGTATGCACGACAGTTTTAAATAAAAGTACTATGTCAGTAAACACCATTGTATTTCTGTCAATCATTGAAAATATTATGAGAACACATTATGATTACTTCCTATTGTAGTTAGCAAGCTGTCGTGCACAGCTAATTCGCCCTAGTATTTGTTATACCCGTATTTGCGTCATTGTTTACACTATTTTCAGAAGGAACTTATAACCAGCATATTTATTGCTTATGTAGGTAGGCAATAGTATCGTTTTGTTACAGAAGACGTTTTGTAAAATAAGAATAAATATTTTTATTTTAATAAAAGTGTCTTTGTTTCATTTATTTGTTTAACGACAGAAGAGGATAGGACTATTAATAAGTGCCCTTGGTTGACCATGATGACCTGCCATGCAGGTTTACACCTTTAACCTCTGTATAACCCTTTGGAGAATAACAGGTGTGATAATATAGGCGATAGGTAGTGCTACCCTTTGATCATATTAATAATGTCGTGCTTCGCTAGGGTAGCGTAATCTATAGAGAGGTACTTCGTCCGCTTCGATCTCTGCCAGAAAATCTTACTGTCTCTAGTGGCCCTTCGGAAAGTACAGACGCCAGCAGCACATCAAGCTTTACAATTTGTCAAATTTCTTTAATAGATTTTCTACTTTATCGCTGAAGCGATTAGGTTCAAGATTGATTGGGCAAATTTGAGTTTCAGGTAGCGGATGTGCTGGCGTCTACCTACTTACCTGCGCGGACAGCCTTGTTGTTTCATTATATATTTTAAAACCTCTTAAAAACTTACAAACTGCGACTTCACGCTAATGGCATTCCCTGTGTCTGTGGGGTACCTGCGGACCTGGGCGTCGCTGGGGGAGGACTGCTAGGGACGACGGGCTGGATCGAATAGGACGCCCTTGCTTACAAGCGTGACGGGTTATTGCATAATAACAATGACACTATAAATCGATTGGGTTGCCCCAGGGAAGTGTTTTGGTTCAATATTCCTAAGTACGTACGAATTCTCTGTGATAAAGGTATTCTTTCTTGAGTGGGCTGCCCCACAGCCCACTCAATTGCAATAGATAGGTACCTAAGTAATTACGTAAACGGTAGGTATTTCTTGTCAGGAAATAACTTACATAATGAGCTGTACATTATATTTACGATTAATTAATTAATGATTGATTAATTAATTTACGCTGCACTATCGGCAGTACCTATCACAAGAGTAAAAAGAAGCATGGTTAACAAAACAAGATCAAGTTAAATGTCGTACGTAAGTAATCGAACGACATCGAAGGTACTGGGCACAGACTATTGTACATAGGTACTGTGTAATTGTAACGACTATGGTGAAATTATGGAGAAATGCAAGTTGACAGCAATAATCGTTTTAATAACAATATCTGAGTGGGATGGTTTCAATGGGTAACTAGTAATTGTTCTATGTAATTAGATGCCTTGTTATCTGCAAACTTGCAATGATAAGGAAAGGTACTGCATTTTTAACCGACGAAAAAATAGATGCCTTGTTATCTGCAAACTTGCAATGATAAGGAAAGGTAGGTACTGCATTTTTAACCGACGAAAAAACGGAGGAGGTTCTCAAGTCGACGCGTATATACCTATATTGTATATTTTTTTTATGTACGATCACGCATAACTTTTTACAGAGTAGTCCGATGTTGATAATTCTTTTTTTATTGGATAGGGTATCTCGAGTGGTCCCTTATAAATTTGTAAAAAAAATACCCTAAGAGGGGGGGGGGGGTGGAAATAGGGGTGACTCAAAAGATTTTAGTGCAGAGTTGTGTAGCATTTTTTGTAGGCCTACCCATGTCGATATAAAGCCTGTTTTTTTAAGTATTTACATTATACAACAAGTAATAGTTAGAAGTAGGATTATACTATAACAGTTAATAGCTAAAATAAGACAGGTAGCCGTTTTAAAATAACTATAACATAAAAGCTTTTTAAAAAAAAAAATTTTTGGTAATTTCGGAAGTCTGTTTTTTTTTTGTAAAAAGGTATATTTTTTTCTATTCAGTTTTTTCAGAGGTTTAATTTTTTCGTTAAAAAGTTTTTGTTGCTGGAGTTCATTGGTTCAATAGAAGAATCGAGTTTACAATTTAAAGGACGTTTTACGCTGTGTAAACAGCACATGTAAGCTGTTTATGGGCACTTGAATGATTCAACAACTACTTACTTACTAAACCAATATTATTATCAGTTCTATTATCTGACAAATGAAGGATTGAATTTGATTCAGCAGTAACTTTATCAACATTTTTTCTACAATCTGTGATTTGACAAAATACTAGTAAACAAGAAAAATAAAAGCCAGTTTATCACAATATCAAAGTTATTTTAATAATCTTTAACCTAGAGTTACTTTAAATCTCGAAATGAGCAATTTGTGTTCGAACAAACCACACAAAACACTACATCCCAAGAAAGTGAACATTACTTAGTCAAATAATTTGAAACACACTTGTGTTGACAAAACTGTACTTTCTGAATGCCAGGCATGTTACCATGTCAAAAAAAAAGTAATTGTATGATAAGGGTGCCTGTCCATTACAGCAGAGCGAGGCAGGAGCAGAGAAACAAAAAAATTATAATAATCATTAATATAACTTGTAAATCAAATAATGCTGTCATCTCACCAAGAATTCTTAGTCAACATACAAATAGGTTGTGTGGCATTCAAAAAGTTCAAACACTGGTAAAAAAAAGGAATGGAGTAATTTAGTGATTTATCGGCCTTCTATATAAGTTGATAACTCAATTTCTTCTGGCAATTCTGTGATGTTGACATCGAAGCGATCTTGAACTTCATTAAGGATCTTAGCATCATTTTCATCAGATACCATTGTTATAGCTAAGCCTTTGGTACCAAAACGACCAGCACGAGCCACACGGTGCAGGTACGTGTCTGAATCTTCGGGCATATCATAGTTGAACACAATATTCACTCGTTCTATATCCATCCCTCTTCCAAACAAGTTGGTGGCAACTAGAATTCTCTTCTGGAACTCTTTGAATTGCTGGTAACGGGAGAGACGCTCATCTTGAGTCATGTTCCTGTGGATACCAATAGCAGGGAAGTTCTGGTCTGTTAACAGTTGAGCTAAAGCTATGCAGCGTTGAACAGACTTCACAAATATAACAACTTGGTTGAACTCCAGTACATCAAGTAACTCAAACAGCTTCTTATTCTTCTCATTCTCCTTAAGTTTAACATAATGCTGCTGCAAGCCGTGCAGTGTCAGCTTGGCTTCATCATCCACATACACTTCCATGGGGTCCTGCATGAACTTCTTGCACACAGGTCTGATCTCTTTACTCAGGGTAGCAGAAAACATCATCACTTGCTTACCGTGTGGAGTGTTTCTGAATATCTCTTGGACATCACGTCTCATATCTAGAGATTCAAGCATCTTGTCGCATTCGTCGAGTATGAAGTGCTTCAAATGTTTAAGATTCAGTTTCTTACTGTTGACTAACGCCAAAATCCTGCCAGGTGTTCCAACGACGATGTGCGGGCATGCAGTTTTGAGGACCTCCTCGTCTTTCTGGACGGGCATTCCACCGAAAAACACTGATACTCTGACGCCAGCCATGTATTTAGAGAAACGCTCATATTCCTTACTAATCTGGAAAGCCAATTCTCTGGTGTGGCACATTACGAGGACGTAGACGTGGTTTTCTGATGGCTCCAGCTGCTGAAGAGTCGCCAACACAAAAACAGCGGTTTTTCCCATGCCGGACTTGGCTTGGCATAGGATATCCATACCAAGGACGGCTTGCGGGATACATTCATGTTGCACTTCTGATGGATGCTCGAAGCCGCAGTCGACAATAGCACGCAATATCTCGGGTTTTAACAGGAAATCTCTAAAGCCAGAGCTGTGAATAGATACGTAGGATCCCTTAACCTCTTTCTTTGGCGCCGCTTCTGTCGCCCCGTCAGCGGTCTGCTGATCTGCCTGCTCTTCGTCTTCGTAGTCCAGAAGATCATCGTTGTCAGCCATGATTTATAGATTTCTTACTTATTAATGTAGTAATTAAGATCTGCGCCCGTTTAGGAGCACGTGAAATTTATTTTGAAAATTTTATTTCACAATAATGGCGGCTATGGTTTTGGCGTCAATTTCTACTTTTTTTTAAAGAACTGGCTAGTGTAATTTGCGATTTGGAACCTAGGCTTTTAATCTTCAGTATTGCCGTTGTATTTATTCTGTTTGTTTACTGATGGAAGCCAACATGGGAATGGACGGTGGTCAATAATGGAAAATATTGGTTTATAATTACATTGCCCATTCAAAATATGATTAGGCCAATTTTTAAGCAATATGCATTTAATGAGGGCTATCGGGCTGTCGCGTTTGAATTCACCGCTAGAGGTGGTAGTATAGCGTAATGTCTTCGTAATGTCAAATTTCACTAGTCGTTGGCTTTTGAATAGAGTTTATTTACTTATTTTTTTTAATTTTTGTGAATATTTTACTAAAATTTTTCACATTTTCATTTTGAAAACATAAAAAAAGTCGCTAATTAGTTGCCAAATATTAGAATTAGTCGGTCACTGGTTCAAATCTATAAGGGTTTATAGGTGGCCGATCTGGGTTGCGCCTACCCCAGCTTGGTCTATTTGAATCTCAGAAGCTTGGGCACCTAGCGAAGATCTGTTTTCTCTCCCAAATTTAGTTGCTAATTAGTCGCAAGTTTTCGCCAAGTCACAGATTGAGTCGGGTTTTAGTTTAGAAGATATAATGAGCTCAATTTTTAAGATAGGTATAGTCCAAGAGCTAGATCGGAGAGTAATGTCTTCGAACAAATTGCCAAGAAAAAATATTTCTAGTAATATGTGAATAGAATACATATATATACTTCTAGAACTAAAACAACCACTAATACTAGAAGTAAACTGTCCGTAGAATTATCAGAGAGAGAGATAAATTCTCAATCCTTCGATCTAGCTCTTGGACTGTACCAGTATTGGGTCGACCCACTGTCGTTGGCGTTTTAATTTTTAACGTTTAATTTTATCTATTTCTTCTGCATGAAGCCCAACGATAAAAATTTCGCACATAGAAATGTCCATTTTAAGACCATTTACTAAATGAGTAAAGAGCGTGACTACCGCCAGACCACCTTCAAAGTTTTTATCGAAAACTACGAAGATATCATTTTTTTTTGTTCGAGTACTAATTAGTACCAATAGGGAATATGCATGAGATTTTTTTATTTGCAAAATGAAATACTTACTAACTCTAATAAACAATTATGATTTTTTTTTAAATACCTTCATCAGCGATGAAGTTATAAAGCTTCAAAGTTTACAATTAGAAAGAGAAGTCCGATAATGAATTGTGACGTCAAAGTTCATGGCGCCTATACAGCTGCCATAGAAAACAGCGTTTTCGCGAGAGGGACAGATATATTTGTTTAAAATAATTATATCTCGTTTGTTTTTCGAGCAATATTGATTCTATTTTCACTGTTAGTATTATATTTGTGTATATGTTTAGATAAACTGAATAGATAATAAATATTTTTATTGTGCATATTCCCTATTGAGTACTAATGATTTAACAAATATGGAAGCGATTGGCGTCGGTGGTCCTGCAGTAGTCACGGACATCTTACCGTCTTCGCAGCGTACTCTGCGCCTATCTCATTCTTACGACGCTGTACGCGGCTGATAAAAGCAGAACTGTATAAGTGTGACTCAATCGTTCAGCGAAACGCGAATGGAGCTGAATAAATGTAAGTAGTCCCAATAACTTTAATGCCATGATTAAGAGCCATACTCGACAGTGGCGCCAACTGGTGAGTACAAAAACGGTAGCCCCCATTATGTTAATACTAACTGACCCGCGCAACTTCGTCTGCGTCTCAATTTTCATTACTGCTCCGCTCCTATTGGTCTTAGCGTGATGAAATATGCCTATAGCCTTCCTCGATAAATGGGCTATCTAACATTGAAAGAATTTTTCAAATCGGACCATTAGTTCCTAAGATTAGCGCGTTCAAGCAAACAAATAAACAAACAAACTCTTCAGCTTTGTATATTGGTATAGATTGGAAGGTAAACCTTAGTTTCAAATCGAATGGGGAGGTCAAAAAAGTAGAAGCAGATGGCGCTTTCAGCGACTGTACTTTGTTAACGTCTGTAATCAAGTGTGTGGTTGCGATTTTCTGTGTTTATTTTGTAATTTACCTTAAAAAATGTACTCGCTGTTTATGTTATCTTTACGTGAACTTCGAACTGAGCTTCGACGAAGAAAGACGTCGACTGCTGGGAAAAAGGCCGATTTGATTGAGGGGTACGCATTTTAAGTGTTTGAGATTATCTTTCATGTCTTCTTTTTAGGGTTCCGTACCTCAAAAGGAAAAAAAAACGGAACGCTTATAGGATCACTTTATTGTCCGTCCGTCTGTCTATCAAGACGGTTTATCTCAGGAACGCGTGCAGGTATCGAGTTGAAATTAAAACCATATACTTAAGTCTTTTGCCCCTTGCAGCTGTCAATAAATGCAAACTTCTAAGTTAACTTAAAAGAAAAGATACGGCCGTTTATGCCGCAAAAAACGTATATTACAACACTCTCAAGGGAATCAAAATGTATAGGGTATTTCCCGTTGACCTAAAAGTATGAAATTTGGCAATTAATACCGCCTTATACTACAATTATAGGAAAAAGTCTGAAAAGTATACATTTGTAATTGAATCATAAAAAAATAGTCTTAATTTAAAGTAATATGTACCTACAAATTTGTACGGAACCCTCGGTGGGCGAGTCCGACTCCCAATTGGCCGGTTTTTTTATGTTAAAGCAAACTTATATGTTTTTCTTTCTTTAGTTAGGCATACGATCGAAATCAAAATTTTGGAGTCCACTTTGATCTTGAAGAAGACCGTCAAAGTTTCAGAAGGGGTACATATGTATGTACCCCTTCTGAAACTTTGAAATACATCAACGCTGATTCACCTATTCCAAACATAGTCAGAACGAAATCCAAGAAAATTTTCAAAGGTATGTTGTTGGACTGTACTTTATACTCGTAGATTGTTCTGTTATTGTGTTCTACACAACCTTGCTGTATCACTTGCCCTGAAGTTTGTAATCCACAAAGCGCTTTCCCATTGTTTTCTGCGTTTTAATAAGTCTTTGGTGAACAGATGATCTCCCCGGTTTTTATTTAAGGCACTGCATTGAGGCATCTTGACGAAAAAACGATAATTAGGGTCTTGTTTACGACAAATGTATAGGATTTGACGGTTCTTATGTCACTTCCCTCCCCACTCGCGCGCACTGCGGTGTTTATTATATCGCTCCGTATTGTAAATTCGGAATTCGCGTCGTGTGTTTATTTTAAGGCTTGTGAATTGTTCCTAACGGTGCTATAGTGTAGTAAGTGCGTGTTTTGTAAGTTTTTCAAGGTGTCTGTTTATTTTTTTACTGGTAATTAGTCATTTTCTCCAGCTTTCGGTAAGTGCATTTATATTTCTTGTGTGTGGGTAACGCGAAATAACTTAATCGATCGATATCTATTTGTTTAGTTCTTTTGATTTTTTTAATTCATCCGTGTTGTTATAACGTAATTCATGATGTCAACAAATGATGATCCTCCAGATCGTGGCGGAGATATATTTCGTCGAAATACAAAAACCCAAAGGTCGCCCGTGGCGACCTCCGCTAATTCGAAACGCTTGTTCAGCGAAATGTCTCCATCATACATTTCGCCCGATAATAGGTCAAAACGGGTTCATCAAACTTTCGAAACCGTGGAAAGATCTTCGCCGATTTTAAAAAATATCAGTAATGTGAGCAATACCGATTACTGCGACTTAGTTTTCGAGGCGTCAGCCTACCTGTCAAAAATTAAAAACTTAGTCAATGATCAGGGCTCTCGCATTAACGTAGCAAATAAATCTGCCATCATGGATATGACACAGCGTGTCACGGCCATCGTTTCTATGCTGGCCATAAAATCATCATGCAACGAAACGAAGTTAGCCAATGCGGAACGCGAATTAGAAAAAATCAAGTCGAATAACTGTGTCAATCCCAATCCTGTCAATAATAATTATAACAATTGTAAAATTTCGTATGCGGACTCGTTGAAACTACGTTAGCCAAAAGTAGCTCCAGCAATTATGGAATCCTGTCCACCATTGCCGTGTGTGGTGGCTTATCCGACCGCAGCTCGATCAGCTGATTATAGCACTTCGTCCGCGACAAAACAAGCGTTTATGAAAGCAATTAAGCCCCGTGATGACGGTTTTCAAATTGTAGGCGTGAAAAAAACCGCGAAATCCGGTGTTGTTCTACGTGTCGCTAGTGAACATCAGCTTAAAAAATTGGAATCCGTGGACGCAATTAAGGCCGCTGGTTTACGACTAGAAAAACCAAAAGGTAGACGCCCTCGAGTATTAGTTAAGGATGTACTATCTTCAATGGATGATGGCGCTTTTCTGATCGCGCTATACCGCCAAAATATTAAAGATGAGCTTCAAATGAAAGAGGATGACTTTATTAAGTCTACTAAAATTATCCGTAGGCGCTCGTTAGACAACGGTCGTAAGTTGATAGGCATCGAATTAGATTCCGCAGTACGTAAACACTTAGTTTCTACCAAGGATAAATTATTTATTGATTGGGCTACCTGCCGCTTTATTGACGATGTTGAAGTCGTTCGGTGCTTACATTGTCAACAGTTCGGTCACGTTAAGAAACACTACGTTAATAAAGAACCGACTTGTGCTAATTGTTCGGAGGCACACGAAACAAATGATTGCCCGCATAAGGACGACGTAAATTTCAAGCCGACTTGCGTGGCGTGTAAACGCTTTAAAAAACCGTGTGATCATCGCTGTGGATCTCAAGAGTGTACTACTTACAAACTGAAACTCGAACAATTAATCCTATACACTAATTACTGAAAATGGATAGTTTAACAATAGGACAATTAAATCTCCATAATGATAGGGTGGCGACATCTGAGCTGGATAAATTGATTGTGGATTATAACCTTGACATAGTACTAGTTCAGGAACAATATCAAAACGCGCGCTTACGTCACAAGGTAGTTCAGCTGGATTGCAAGGCGCGAGCCGGAATTTATGTTGCGCGTTCTTCGAGCTTTACTGTAACATCTATATGTAATCTCATGACGCCCCATTGCGCCGTGGCGGAGGTATCATCACCTAGCTTTAAGGTTTACGTTGTGAGCTGCTACTTTCAATATTCAGACCCAGTTACTCCACATATACATAATCTCTGTCACGTCTTGCGATCGCTCGCGGGCTGCAAAGTTATAGTGGGTGCTGACGTCAATGCATTTTCTTCCCTGTGGTATGGCAAAGTTCGGGCCATTGATTACGAACGACGTTGTGCCGTTGAAGATTTTATTGCTGAGATGAACTTATCAATTTATAGAAGCGTGTAAAACAGCAGGCGACGCGATCTTATCCGTATATAACCGATGCATTGCAGAAGGTATTTTTCCTCGAATATGGCGACAAGGCTTTATACGCATTATTCCGAAGAGTGGCGATAAGCCCCCGGATGACCCTAAGTCCTACCGGCCCATAACACTACTTCCATCTTTGGGGAAACTCTTAGAGCGACTAATCGTTCCGCGCTTGCTACCGAATGGACCTATTTGGTTTCACTATTGGTAAATCCACAGTCGACGCGGCTCTCTCTCTGTCCGCAAAATTGTTAACTTATCGGAACATAAATACGTGGTTGGAATCTTTCTCGACATATCTGGCACTTTTGATAACGCATGGTGGCCGATGCTACTACTTAAAATGAAAACCCGTGGATGCTACAAAAATTTCTATAATCTGATTCTTTCGTATTTTCTAAACGGCTCCGCGAAACTTAAACTTGGACATCATTCCATTTCTAAGTCTCTAACCATGGGATGTCCTCAGGGCTCAGTTATCGATCTATATGTATGGAATTTTGGCTACGATGATTTCCTCGCGCTTCCGCTCCCATGCGGCTGTTCATTAACCGGTTACGCAGACGATGGCTTACTGCTCATTGAGGCAAGCACTCGGGCTGGACTCGAGAACTTGGCTGACACATGTCTACGTTTAATATCACAGTGGGGCGATCGAAACCGTCTGACCTTTGCTCCGCATAAAACCTATCAACTTATTTTAAAAGGAAATCTTAAATCCTGGCCTAGTATTAAATTTAATAACGTACAAGTTAAAAGAAAACAATCCGTGTGCTACCTCGGTATGCTACTAGAAAGTAAACTGCTGCAAAGCCAGCGTTTGGCTTTGATATTCTTATGCAAGGCGTATAGGACGGTTAGTACTGAAGCCTTACCGGTGCTGGCGGGTGTTCTCCCAGTCGATCTAGAGGTGCAGCGGCGTGCTGCAATGTACTACTACGCTAGAAAGATCATGGACCCAGAGTTTTTACCGCAACGCGAACTTGCTAAGATCTGTAGATTACTAAAACCCCAGACTGACGTCTGGGAGGAACTTTTATCCGAATGGCAATGTAGGTGGGAAAATTCCATTAAAGGCCGTCACCTCCACCAGTTTTTTCCATCCGTTCGTGAGCGGCTGGAGAGGACATGGCTGGAGGTGGATCATTGTGTTGCCCAATTTCTCACAGGTCATGGCAACTTTAAGAGTAAATTATTTTCCTTTAGGCTTGTGGCCTCGCCTTTATGTCAATGTTCTACAGCCGACTATGAATACGAACAATCCGCACACCACATCTTATGGGAGTGTATTCTTTGGCAAACTGAACGCAATATTATGTTAGATAGTATTCAGGTTACATCTGGAGTAGTTTACTACACGGACCTTGTAGAAACCAGAACAAATTTCCGTGCTTTCAGGCGATTTTGCCATACCTATTACTGGAATCAAAAGTAGCTCACAATTTAGGACCCATTAGTTTTTAATTAATATATAATCCGTGGTGCTTGACAACTGGGCGTAACCCAGTTGTATATGTCTCTTGGTGCCTATTGGCCTAGCTCTATTCTGTCTCCTGCTTGAAAAGGAGGGAAGTGGAAATTATATATATATATTTATTTTCCTACTCCTCCGCTGTACTTTTCTGATTAAATTCGTTGCAGGATCCAAGACAGTTAAATCGTTTCTCCGGGACTCGTCGGGATTCATTGGCTCGGCGTTTTTCTGGTGGTCGCCACTGTTGATTCTGGCTTTCAGGAGTTGCAGTGGTTGGGAATGTGTGGCGGGCTTGTCCCGATAAAAAAAAAAGTTCTTATGTCAAAGCAAGGTACAGTCACCAAGATGCCACCAAGCGAGATAAAAGGCAGTGTGCCTCCGTGGGGCCCTGGTGCTCATATTTTCAAAGAAATTTCGAAACAACTGTTTGGCACATCCCGTGACCCAAGGGCTGGCTTTTACTTGGGCCAGAGGCTAAGCATTCCTATAGTTTATAACACAAAATTCTCTAAGTTAATATATTTCACTATGATAAAATATTGATCAAAAACAAATAATCACTATAACCACATATTATAAAACAAAGGCCTCCGCCGCGCTTCATTCTGTTTTCTCCAATGGATAGAGTGGTTCTCGAGGAAGGTTTTAGTATATAATTTGTCTAGAATACAATTAGGGATCCTTAAGAAAATTGCAGCGCGGACAAAGTGCTTGTGAGAACTATAAGCGAAGGCAATATTTTAGTCGCTCTTGTTTAAGTAACTTAAATAAGTTATTTTGTTATTATTATTTTATTGTATCTTGTTAGTCCGTTCGCCATACCGTTGCCAACTTATTTTTAGCCATACAATACCGTTATAAGAATAATCTACCTATACATATAATAAAATCGTAGACTAACCGTGTCTGTACATTGAATATATTTACATGAAAATTACACAGAAAACTCAGGAAAAAGGTATAAAACACAAAAATGCAATTTTTGAAATTTTTGTCTGTTTGTCTGTGCGTTTGTGGGAGCATCACGCTTAAACCACAGATTAGATTGCAAATCTAAGTACTTAAAAATGTTAAGTGATAACCCGAGTAACATTTAGCGTTTATTTCATCAAAATCGACCCACAAAATCAAAAGATAATGAATTTTTGAGTTTAGGAAGAAATTTCCTAATGTATTCTGATGAGTCAGAGCGCCATCTATTGAGAAAAATAAAATGCACGAAAGCATTCAAAATTGTTGAGTTATTTGTGAAACTTTTAATATATTGCAAAATAAAAGTGATCATTTTATACCTTTTCATTGTTGATCGATACAATCGATCCACAAAATCAAAAGATATTGAATTTTTAGTTTAGTAAGAAACTTCCTTATATATTCTGATTAGTCAGAGCGCCATCTATTGAGGAACCAAAAAATGCATGAAAGCATGAATGTTACACCAAAACACATTGATTGAGTTATTTGTGAAACTTTTAATACGTAGACGTAGCAAAATAAAAGTAAACATTTTAATACCTTATCGTTATTTACCGTTACATACGGGCTTCTTATTTAACGTCTTCCGCTGCCAAATATTTTGTCAGTTTGCATGGTCGATAGATGGCGTTGCACTGATGACGCGTTTTTCTGAATTGCGGTGTTAAGATTTTCCGCTGGAGAATGACCTCACACAATTTCTAAACACAGTCGTGTTTCGAAGGAATTTCGGTTTGGTCTCTGAAAGGACTTAAACTGTTAGGGACCATAACTGGTTAAATCTCTGGTGCTGGTTTCGTTTAAAGTGCATTTATCGTAGAGTCTTAAACTGATTTAGTTTTGCGAAGTTCTGGACGGTTCGACTTGCGGATCAGGCCTGTAGGGTTCCGTACCAAAGGTGCTGTGCTGACGGGACCCTACTGCTAGGCCTCCGCGATTGATTCCGTTTAGAGCAAAGCAACGAACGGTTCCATTTGCGAAACAAGGCTAATAATAATAAATAAAAATCTTATATTTCAGACAGAGTCCATTTTTTGGTTAGTAGTTAGGTTTAGGTTTAGTTTAGGTTAGTAGTTTGGTTTTTTATAATAAGGTATCGTACCAAAGGTGGTCACGGTGACGGGAGCGATCGATTTTGGGAGGCTACTCTCTAAGTCCGAAGTCCGTAGTTTCGGGCTTAGTTGCGGACGTATTCTACTCCGTATCACCTACAGACTTACGATTAGTCCCGAACCCGAACTAAGAATGAATGACAACACGGTTTCACAGTAACTGTCAAATCGTGTTTTCATTAGTTCTTATTGGTTAGGTGATACGGAGTGGATTTTTTTTTTTTACAATAGGTAGGCATACGTTTGACCACTATCTCACCTGATGGTAAGCGATGATGCGGTCGAAGATGGAGCACGTTTGCCTAGAAGCAACCTATTCACTTTTGTCTTAAAGACTCCCAGGTTGCCCGCAACTAAGTTTTTAATTCGTGCTAAGTATCAAACGGTTCGATTTGCGAGCCAAGGCAAATTATAGGCTTCCGTGCCAAAGTTGCTAATGGGACCCTATTATTTAAGCCTTCGCGTACGATCTTGATTCCGAATTTTTGAAAATTCCGATTGAATAAGCCACCACTGTCCGTCTTACTTCAGTTTAGGCGTTTTATTTTTGTCTCGCTAATATAAAAAATGTCTTCTAGAAAAAGGTCGAATCTTTCACAATGTAGCAAAATTCTTAATCTTCTTAATATATTTAAAACAAAGTCGGGTTTGTTCGAACACTTTTCTAACTCGAGAACGGCTCGACCGATTTTCATACTTTTTGTGTTTTTGGATTAGTCTTCGTCCGGAATAGCATAATAAGAATTAAAATACAAAAAAAAGAGTAGGTAGGTAGGGTAGGTAGGTAGGATAGGTAGGTAGGTAGGGTAGTTAGGGTAGGTAGGGTAGATAGGTAGGTGGGTAGGGTAGGTAGGTAGGGTAGGTAAGGTAGGGTAGCTATGGTAGGTAGGATAGGCAAGTAGGTAGAGTAGGTAGGTAGGGTAGGTAGGTTAGGGTCGGTAGGTAGAATAGCCAGTTGACGGGAGCGAAGCCGCGCGGGTCAGCTAGTCTGTAATATATTTTAAGTATCACCGTTGGTTACCCAAATAAAGAAAATAAAATACAACGTGGCAATGCCGCCAATCTCTTAGGCGCTCTTATTTTTTCGTTTTTTTTTTTTTTTACTATATATAGGCATACGTTTGACCACAATCTCACCTGATGGTAAGCGATGATGCGGTCGAAGATGGAGCACGTTTGCCTAGAAGCAACCTATTCACTCTTGTCTTAAAGACTCCCAGGTTGTAGCTATCTGGAAACACAGACTCTGGCAGGGAATTCCACTCCTTAGCTGTACGCACTATGAATGTGTTCCCAAAACGTTTAGTGCGTGTGGGTGGGATGTCCACCATGTACCGGTGGCGCATCGCCGTTCGTCTTGTGGTCCGATGATGGAACGGGCTTGGCGGAATTAAATCATGCAATTCCGTCGCACACTCCCCAAAATGCAAGCGATAGAAAACCGACAGGCCAGCAACTCGGCGTCGATGCTCAAGGCTTTGGAGCTTCGACTCGACGAGCCTGTCATTACCGATGATCCTCTTGGCTCGTTTCTCAATTGACTCAAGGGCATCAAGCTGGTATTTGGCAGATCCGTCCCAAAGATGAGAGCAGTACTCCATACACGATCGAACTTGCGCTTGATAGAGCTTGAGCACTTGTTCCGGCGTGAAGTACCGTCTCACCTTTGCTAGGACCCCCAACTTTCTGGCAGCCACTTGAGCCTTTGCCTCTATGAAAGGGCCAAAATTGGGTAGGGTAGATGTTAACGTAACACCAAGAAGCTCAAGTCGGTCGGTTATCGGCACGGTTACACCACGAAAAGATGGAGCTGGGTGGAATTGGCTCCTTTTAGCGGAAAATAGACACGCTTGGGTCTTAGCAGCATTGAACTTGACCAGATTGGCATCGCCCCATTCTGAGACAGCCTGTAAGGACAAGTTCAAGCGCTTAACCATAGCCTCCCTGAGAGACCGGATCTGCGACCCACCAGCTCGTGCGTCGGACACGTATCTCTCAGCAACAGTGCTGTCGTCTGCATACCCAAAGGTACCGGGTTTTAGCAGATCATTAATATGCAGCAGGAACAATGTTGCCGAGAGCACCGATCCCTGAGGAACCCCGGCATTAATATCCAGTAGTCCAGACGAGCAGCCATCTATGACCACTCGGATAGACCGATCCCTCAGGAAATCTGCAATCCAATCACACAATCCGGCGGGCAGACCGAAGGAAGGAAGCTTACTAATAAGGTTATCGTGCCAGACCTTGTCGAAGGCCTTTGCGATATCGAGGGAGACCGCAAGTGCCTCCCCTTGCTTCTCTATGGCCTCACTCCAGATGTGAATGGCATACGCTAGAAGATCCCCAGTAAACCGATTTCGACGGAACCCGTATTGTCGGTCACTAAGGATATCATTCGCTTCTAGATATGCTAGGAGCTTACGATTCAGTACGCGTTCCATACTCTTACAGAGTATGGACGTTATCGACATGGGTCTATAATTCGACGGGTCAGAACGACTACCCTTCTTGGGCACGGGCTGGTCGTTAGCTTGCTGCCAAGCATTCGGTACTTTTCCAGTCTCAAACGAAAGGCGAAATAGGCGTGTCAAGATTGGAGACAACTCAGGTGCACAAGTCCTCAAAACAATTGCCGTTATCCCGTCGGGGCCACTAGCCTTATTCACGTCTAGGTTACGCAATACCCGAAGAAAGTCCTTCTGATGAATGCGAATGTTCGACATACTCGACTCGCATCCATCAGGAGAAGTAGGGGGCCTCGCGCCACCAGGATCTAGACGCGACGAATCCGCAAACATAGATGCAAACAAGTTTGCTTTCTCCTCAGCGGAGTGGGCCAGTGACCCATCGGGTCTCAGCAGTGGTGGTAGTGAGGAGCGGCAGAAGTTCGATTCGACCGACTTAGCCAGGGACCAAAAAGCTTTACTACCTGCTGGGTATGAGGCAAGTTTGTTCCCTATTCGGCTAATGTGGTCAAACCGAGTCCTCCGCAACACCTTCTTGCAGGACTTGGCAGCCCTATTAAGGGCTCTCTTCTTCTGAATCACGTCATTTGCTTTGTGCGCACGGGCGTCGACCCATGCTAGGTACGCCGCATGTTTTATTGCATTAGCGCGATTGCACTCGGCACCAAACCATGGGCGAGCTTCGCCAGACATTGCTACGTCTGAGAACGGAATGAAGTACTCCATTCCCTTCCGCAACACATCCGTCACGGCGTTAGCGCACGACGAAGCATCAGTTGAAGGAAAGCAAGTAGGCTGCCAAGAGTAACACGCGAAAAATGATCGCATGCCATCCCAATCTGCTGACCTGTATCGTCATACCCGCCGGGTGCCTCTTAGGCTAGGATCGGGCGGGGAGTAGACGGATACAGACTTCACCAGACAGTGGTCGGAACTACCCAGTGGAGAAGAAATCGACACCGAGTACCGGTCTGGATCTGTTGTCAGCAGAAGGTCCAAGCAATTGGCTGTGTGCGAATCAACATCCGGCACCTTCGTTGCCCCCTGGACCAGCTGGGTGAGATTTAACGCCAGCGCTAGCTTTCGCGCCTCTCGTCCAGCATGGTCTGTGTGCTGGTATGGGAAAAGCCACTCCTGATGGTGGGCGTTGAAGTCCCCCAGCAACACCAATTGGGCAGAAGGGTACCGCTGCTGAGCCGCATCCGCCGCCTCACTGAGGTAATAATAATAACAATAATAATAATTTAATTAGGAACACAACCATAAATTACAGTCTTAATAGCTAGAGTAAGGACAGTTAATTTAACATAATTGCATAGCCAGCTGTCTCCCAAACTAGGTAAAAACCTGTATCTTGGGAGGCAGTATTTTAGGAAGTATACGTACATTGGTTCATAGACCGTGTAAGACGGCGTGAACTTAAAAGAAATGAGTTAAAAAAATAATAAGGAAAACAAAACAGAAATATTCAAAACAAACTAAAATTAAAAATGACATTTAATTTTAAATAGGTAGAATTGCCATTCATCAAATATGTGTGTGCATGTCAGTGCGTGAGAGTGTGAGTGTGTTTGTGTAAGTATGTGATGGTGTATTTGTGTGTGAATGTATGTGGTGGTTTGTCTGTGTGTGTCTGCGTGCGTACAGATGTGGGATTTTATATTAGGAGTGACTCTGTGTCAATATAGTCCAAAGTAAATAACCAAGCCTTCAACTTAATTTTACATTCCTGTCTGTTTAATGTATGGATGTTAAGAATTTTGTTTATTTTATTGTAAAGTCTGGTGCTGACAAAAGGATATTGTTTACGAGCAAAAGCGGTGCTGTGAGGTTCTGAGCGAAATACTATGTCAGCCCGTCGTTTTGTGGTGGTAACAAGAGGACTACGATGTTTCCTTAGTATAGTATGAAGTACAAAAAGTTTCCGAACAGTTAATACTTCACTATCAAAATATAGCTGAGTTGTTGGGTACCTATACGATTTATGATACATTACTTTCAGAACTGCTCTTTGTGCTCTTTCAAGCTTTAAAAGTGCAGTTTTATCAGCACCCCCCCAACTGACTATACAGTAAGAAAGTAAAGACTGGCACAGAGCGTAGTATACTAGCTTAAGAGTGGCTATATCGGCAGATTGCCTCAAATTTCTAAATATATAGATAAGCACCCTTAGTCTTTTGACTAAGTAATCAATTTGCATATGCCAGTTTAGAAATTGATCTATGAAATTGATCGATCTATGTAGACGCCCAAGTAACGGACGTAAGTGGATACACAGAGAGGTGGACAGGAACAATGGGAAGAAGGATTTAAGCAAGAATGGACTTTAACATTAATAGGGTCTTTAGGTTGGGAAGATTGGGAAACTGAGAAGGGTATAATTTTGGATTTCTCTGCATGTAAGTAGGTTTTTTGAGAACCAAACACTAACTATATTGAGATCCATCTCTGCTAATTTTGCAACTTCATTCCAGGTATCTCCATAAATCAGTAAAACTGTGTCATCAGCATATGCAAAGATAGAGCAATTTTTAAGGGAAGGAAGGCAGAGGTCATTTATATAAATGAGAAATAATGTTGGGCCAAGAATGCTCCCTTGGGGCACCCCGTATTCTATTTAAGCCTCTTTACTGATGATATTGTCTATCTTTACCTGCTGAGAACGATCTTGAAGATAGCTCTCGAAGAGTTTTAAAGCATGCCCACGAATCCCGATATTAAACATCTTCGCCAAAAGTGTAGGAACAGAAACTGTGTCAAATGCCTTGCTCAAATCCAGGAATATACCAAGGCATTTCTTTTTACTGTTAAGGTGCTTAGTCACAGCATCGGAGAGAGCAGACACAGCATCCTCAGTGGAAAATCCTGAGCGAAAACCATATTGATTATAAGCTAAGATATTATTTGCATTCAAGAATTTGACCAGGCGACTATTCAAAAGTTTCTCTAATATCTTAGAGATTGCCGGAAGTACAGAAATAGGCCAGTAGCTATTTACGCAATCTCTGTCTCCACTCTTATGGATAGGGTGGACTACTGCTTTTTTAAGAGCATCGGGAAAGACTCCGGTATTAAAAGAAATATTGCAAATATGGACCATAAGCGGGGCCAAAACATGGCGGGCCACTTTGAATACTCTACTCGATATAGAGTCTATTCCAACCGAACAATCATTTTTCAGATTTAGAATAATTGATTCAATTTCCTGGATATCCGTATCAAATAGGGCAATGGAATTGATATAGTTCTTTGGAGTTAAAAATTGCATGCAATCCACCGATGAAGATGTTTTTGTTTTTGTTGCAAATTTTTTTCCTAAATAAACGAAGAAATCATTTATAGAGTCAATGGATTGCGATGAAATTAGATCACTTGCGGGTAGGGTTAGACGTTTAGTGTAAGTTACAGTTTTGATGACTTCCCAAGTAGCTTTGATATTATTTTTGGCTTTGGCAAATTGTTCTTTTTCATAATTACGTTTGAGCTTTCGTAGGAGAGCATTGCAAAAGTTCCGGTACCTGAGATGGGTAAGTTTCAAAATGTGATTATTAGGCTGAGATTTAAGTTTTTTATGCATGCAGTCTCTGTTTCTCATACATTTGATTAGACCGCGAGAGATCCAGGGCTTTATATTCCGGTATTTTTTAGATACTTTAGGTTTACGGGTGTGCTTACATATAATTTCTGAGAGTGTTGAGACAAGAATGTTTGTTGCTTCATTAGCATTTGTGGAAAATAAAACATTAGAGAAATCTGCCTGTTCAATGTAATTTATAATTGAAGTATAGTCGACCACCGTTCTTGTTATGCACGGCTTCAAGTTGGGCCTATCCGTAACGACACTTAACAGGACTGGTTCGTGATCAGTTATGTGCGATTCTATGACAAGAGTAGTGGCAACCTTATTTGTTTTTAATAAGACATGATCTAAGCAGTTATTGATACGGGTCGGATACAGATGAGCCGGAAGTAAGCCTTGTGATGCGGTAAAATTCAAATACTCCTGAGAATGTCGGTCTTTATTGTTATTTTTTATGTCTATATTTATGTCACCGATTAGAAAAATTTGACCGTATTTTTCCAAGAATGAAAGGACATCACCTAAGCTATTCAGAAAACTGTTGATAAAATTGTAGGATGGAGATCTATACAGGGCAACGACAGCTGTGTCGTCATTTATTATGCAAGCAGTTGGATTCACTAAAATCAGGTTCTATAATTATACAATTTAAATAATGTTTTGTGTAAATAACGATGCCATCATTTTGATTTTTAAAGTTTATTGTTTGGTGTGATTGATATCCCTGTAAAGTGGGGATTACTGTTGTCTTACTTAGCCAACATTCAGTTAATATAATGACATCACAATCGAAGTGAAGTTGTTGAAGCAAAACTGTAAATTGATCGAAGTTTTTGTTGATACTGCGGATATTGAGGTGTAGTATATTCAAATTTCTATTAATGTTTTTAATTAATTTATGGCAGTCAACTATTGGTACTTTGAAAGACTTAGAAACCTGATAATTATCGAGATCAGTAATAATATTTAGCGTATCAACCATTTTTATATAAAGGATATATTTGTAGGACATAAGTAGCTAGACAATATGTTTTCACTTGGACTTGTGAAGGGGATTTGACATTTACTTTAATTTGTAATTTAGCTGACAGCAAAACAAAGCGTGAAAAATATTTAGGAAATGTAATGAATTTGTGCGATAGTAAATAATGTAAACGTGTATGTGTGTAGAGTATGTGAGAAGAATGTCGAAGTATGGCAAAACTATTGTTAAGACATGTATGAGTTATTTTGCATTTAAAAGTAATTAAACAATTTCGATAATAAAAATAAACATTCTTAGCGTTATTATAATAAGGTACAATCTAAATAAATGACATAAAAAGGGGTAAACATAGTTAATATTTGCACTCATGCCGCTCCGTAGTCAATCCGCTCTCTGTTTTAGTGTATTTAGGTCCGACTCTGATTTAATAAGGATGGCAGAGTCACCTTCCTTTTTCCGCATTAAGATTCTACCGTTAGCAATCCAGCAAAACGCATACCCGTGGGACTTCGCATGCATACGTGCTTGATAAAATAATTGCCTCTTTTTAGGTGCTGCATTAGCCCAGTTGCCTCCAGATCACCGCCGTGCGAACGGTAGACACAGGCGTATATAATTTTATCTAGGCCGGTGTCCACTAAAGCCCACATCGTTGAGAACCTGGAGTTCTCAAGTCAAGATTACGGAGACGCCGATAGCAGATGTCGTCCCGGGCTTTCATACATACGCCCGCGCGTGGTCTGAAGTGGTGCTCCAGGGTAAACCCTGGGTATGTAAGATACGACATGTCAGACGGACATCCGATCTGCGTCTCCGTCAGAAACAAGAGCGCTGGTTTCTACTACTTTCAACTGACAGGTTGAAGACGATTTTTTGGATGCTACATTTTAGTTTGTAAATAGATTAGTTTAGTTTATTTGTTAATTTTACTGTCAGAAACCAATATATTATTTTAAAATCTACTTAATTAGTTGATCAATGATCGTCGTTATTAATCGTTAGCCCTAGAAATAATTAACATTTGCAAAAGTTAGTAATTACAGAACAATCAATTGATCCTCTAAAATACAACTGACTTCCAAATAAAAAACACAAAGTATAAAATAGCTTAATTTCGGTGTCGGTGGTACTAACTGGTTTCACGAAACTCATTTTTAGGGTTCCGTCCGCAAAAGGTAAAAAAAGGAACTCTTATAAGATCACTCTCTTGTCCGTCTGTCTGTTCGTGTGTCACCACCAATTTTCTCAGGAACGGACCGGGTGGACCTTGCCAGTTGCAAGTTAGATTACAATTATTAGAGTTAACAAGTTACAATTTAGATTTTAAAAAAAGCAATGTCTTACAGCATGAATAAAGGAAAAATTCCAAAAAATAAAAGAAGTTGAAAATTAAAGGGTAGTGTCCCCATAAATACATAGTTGACGCCAATTAAGATAGTCCTCTGAGTTGTATGGGCGCTCATACAATTTAGAGGACTAGCTTAATGGGTAGGTACGGAACCCTCGGCGCACGAGTTCAACTCGCACTTGCCCGGTTTTTACTTACAACTAAACAACTAATGTATGGAAGGATATTGAAAGGAAACAGAAGGATGCAGATAAAAAGATTAGTCTAGAGATTAGATTTCACGAACTTAATTTTTATTTTACAGATACTTTGCCTGTAAAATAGAATGGATAAAACAAATTGTACCCGCCTCAAGAACAGGAAGGGAAAGCTGGGAAAAGTGTAAATAAATGAGACAATGTGTGGTGCTTTCTAACATTTTTATCTATACATATAATAAATCTGTTGAAGAGTCGTTTTTGTACATTCAAAATAAAAAATAAAAAAATAGCTAGGGAGATAAAGGGTAACTTACAGAACCCATTTCCATCATTTTTGGAATTTTTGTCTGTTTGTCTGTTTATCTGTTTGGATGTGCAGGCATCACGTAAAAAGTACAAAAATAACGTAGATAACTTTCACGCATTAAAATTGTACGTAACTGGAGGTATAACTTAGTTTTTGTTTCATCGCAATCGGTTCACTCTATTAAAAGATATTTGTATTTAAAGGTTTCGTTTAAAGTTTCATTACGTGAAGCACATACATGCACCGCCATCTATTGAGATTAAATAGTAACAGTTTAGAACTGTTTCATGAATGAATGCGTATGTTATTTGTGAAACTCTTAATACCAAAGGAAAAAAAATAACATTTAGTCATTTGAAGATCTTTGGCAGTCGTTACGGATTGTCATGTTTTAACATACCGAGATTCCTACGCGCGTACCTTTGAATATAATAGCCGCCCGGGTCGATTTTCAAGGTTAAGCAACGCTTGCCCAGGTAAGTTTGTGGATGGGTGACCATTTTAACATAGCGAGATACCTACGTACCTCGGAATATAATAGCCGCCCGGGTCGATCTTCAAAGTTAAGCAACGCTTGCCAAGGTATGTCTGTGGATGGGTGACCATTTTAACATACCGAGATACCTACGTACCTCGGAATATAATAGCCGCCCGGGTCGATCTTCAAAGTTAAGCAACGCTTGCCAAGGTAAGTCTGTGGATGGGTGACCATTTTAACATACCGAGATTCCTACGTACCTCAGAATACAATAGTCGCCCGGGTTGATCTTCAAGGTTAAGCAACGCTTGCCAAGGTCAGTCTGTGGATGGGTGACCATTTTAACATACCGAGATTCCTACGTACCTCAGAATACAATAGCCGCCCGGGTCGATCTTCAAGGTTAAGCAACGCTTGCCAAGGTCAGTCTGTGGATGGGTGACCATTTTAACATACCGAGATTCCTACGTACCACTGAATATAATAGCCGCCCGGGTCGATCTTCAAGGTTAAACAACGCTTGCCAAGGTCAGTCTGTGGATGGGTGACCAGTTTAACATACCTACCGAGAAGAGATCTCAGGCAGTCTTTACGGATTGTCAGAAGCCGACAAATCTGACACCTACAGTCTTGCCAAGAAGTATCGTGCTACCAAGTATTGTAGGGTTGTAGAGGTCTGGTAGGCAGCCGCTCTAATCCCGTTTGACTGGAAGCTGACTCCAATATAGCTGGGAAAAGGCTAGGCAGATGATGCTTCATGGTAAAAAACTGAAATGATTTGCGAAAAACACTTAATCTACAGTTGGCAGAACTGGGCACAGATTACAAACATAATTTTGTTTCAATTTCCTTTATCCACTAGGGAGACGGTCTAAGTGACTAAGTTAATAGAATTAAGGATTCCCAAAAAATAAATAAATCCATAATTACATTTTCGTCACACATTTACCGACCCTATTCATAGACGGCCTAAGCATCTGCCAGCCTGTTCATTAAATATTGTCACATGACAGACACATTCGCCACTTTGACACATTTGCGCATTGGGGATCATTTAGGCCGCTGATTAACCGCCATTCAATGAAAAGGACAATAAAACGGCAGAGTTACTCTCTCAAGGACCGCTAGCCCCAATTGGGGCCAAATGGTATTGTCTATCTTTTTTAATATATGCTTAACCTTTTCCCAACTATATTCGGATTAGTCCGATCAACACGGCGAAGTCGCGGTATGGTAAAATAATATGGTCACCTACCTATTCACAGAGCCACCTAGGCAAGAGTTGGTAAACCATGAAGATCGACCCGTGCGACTGTTATTATTAAGCTACGAGCTCCTCATTTAATAAGTCTCCTCTTTCAGTACCTACTAAATATCGATTTAAAACATTCGATTATTCTAACACAGTAAATCGATTCTATAAATCCGGTAGAACTATTTAACATAAAATGTAACAAAAATTAATCGGTGTTCTGTAATCTGCAATTATCAGGGAAAATCAAAGAAACTGTTTCTTTTTGCTGGCTGGTCAAAATTAAGAATCAACTTTATTCATCAGTTTCTTAGTTTGAAGACTACCTACCACCGTTCATTCGATAGTCGGTTTTGTTGATTTTGATACCTACCTCGAGGTAGGTATGTACCAGGAGATTACCCGGGCTAATCGGCATTTCAACCGGAAGAGATGATAACTCTATCATCTCTTCCGGTTGGCCCTGCATTAGGTACCCTCTTCCTATTTTCTTAATTTTGAGATCAGGATACGCAAGATATTAACTTAAAGTAGATTTTATCTATGCAACAGATATTTTTCGACATCCACGCGAACGAAGTCGCGGGCACAGCTAGTTTCTAATAATTTTACTAGGTAAAAACCAGAACGTATCCATTGAATATGGCATATGATTGAAACGTGCTACATTATCTAAGTTTTTGTAAAAAATGAGTGGATTCGTTCAGTGTCCACATTTTATTTCATTTTTAATATCGTTCACATCGGAGACGGGAAAACATAATCTTCATTGTAGGACCAACGTGGCTCATGGGTGGACATTAGTCAAACATACAGTGTGCATCATATGAATACATCCTTGCTCCTCGACAATATGGATGATTTTTATTAGGCAGGGCTACAATATTTAACAATGGTTTTATTTCAATACAATAAACATCCATACAAAAATGTATGAGGTTTTGTCTACAGTTCAAACTTTCCTAAAAATTACTTAGGTAAGTACTAATTATAATAAAATAATACAAAGAATCTCTACTGAGTCTAAATGAAAATAATTTTTACAATGATTTCTTAAGAAGAGAACTATTGAAATAATACTGGAATAACAAACGTAAGGCTAGGTTCAAACTAATGTTCCTAAACGCGACATAAAGTGGCTAAAACAGTATGTACTAGGTTTTATCCAAATGAGATGGTTTAGAGAATTGCTCAATAGTTTCAAAATATTATGCAATAATATCAATAAATAATTTATTGTAGGTAGATAAGTAGGTGCTGGTTTTATAGATACGGCTACATTTATTGGGTACATCTCACGCATTGTAAAACCTCAAAAAAGGGAGTTGGCACAAACAATGATTTTCTTAGTCATTGCCAAGCTTCTGGAAATGAACAGGGAGCAAGCAGGAACTGCACAGGTGGCAGCACAGAAGCAACAATATCAAATATTAATACAGATAAAGTTCCGAATTTGCAACTAGATGGCACTAGTCTTCGTCGTGCACGTTCCATGAACTGTAGGACTTGTTTATTTTGCAAACAGTATTCTGCTTTTTTATTTCAGTGTTTATTTTTTTATTTGTGATGGGTTTGCTCTTGACTCTAGTCTAGGTCAGAGATGACAGAGACAAAGTCTACGATGGAGCGAGTTTACCCAGAAGGAGCCTGTGCACTCTAACTTTGAAGAGATTAGGGTTATAAGCGTTTGGAAACACAGACGCAGGCAGTGAGTTCCACTCCTTTGCTGTGCGCATTATAAAAGACGTTTGGAAGCGCTTAGTGCGAATTGGTGGAATAGCAACAAGGTAGGGATGGTAAGATGCAGTGCGTCTGGATGTCCGATGGTAGAAGGGGGCCGGTAGGATGAGGTCGTGGAGTTCTTGGGCACACTCACCGAAGTACAATCTGTAGAAGACCGACAAGCAGGCAACCTTACGGCGATGAGCCAAGCTATGTAGCTTGGCAACCACCAGTTTTACGTCACCGATGAGCCTCTTAGCTCTGCGTTCCACCGAGTCAAGCGCGGCAAGCTGATACTTAGCTGAGCCATCCCAAAGGTGGCTACAATACTCCATGCAGGATCGGACTTGTGCTTTATAGGGTTAAAAGCTGTCCAGGCCTGAAGTATCGCTTTACCCTATTTAGGATGCCCAGCTTTTTGGCCGCGGTTTGGGCTTTGTACTCGATGGTGGCGCCGAAGTTGAGACTAGACGTCAACTCCATGCCTAGGAGCTCTAGTCGATCAGTCACAGGAACAGATGCACCCCGAAAGGTAGGAGTTTGGTCAAAACGATTCCTTTTTGCGGTAATAAGACACGCCTGCGTTTTGGTGGCGTTAAGAGTGACCAGATTGTCATCACCCCACTGGGAGACAAGGCATAAGGTCAAATTTGTCCGCTCTACCATGGCCTCTCTCAAGGAACGAACTTCATCCTCGCCGGTTGTTGCGCTGGACAAGTATCTCTCTGAAACCGTACTGTCATCTGCGTACCCAACAAGACCAGGCTGAAGTAGGTCATTGATGTGCAGCAGGAAAAGAGTTGCAGAGAGAACAGACCCCTGAGGAACTCCGGCATCAATAGCCATGAGATCAGAGGAGCAGCCGTCAACGACTACTCGGATCGACCGTTCACTCAGGAAGTCTGATATCCAGCTACAAAAACCAGCTGGGATGCCGTAAGCAGGAAGCTTGCTGAGCAGACCTGCGTGCCAAATCCTGTCAAAGGCCTTCGAGATGTCGAGCGACACGGCAAGTGCTTCGCCGTGTCTCTCAATAGCCTCGCCCCAGCAGTGCGTGACATACACAAGAAGATCGCCAGTTGACCGTCCCCGGCGAAAGCCATATTGACGGTCACTGAGGAGATCATTGTCTTCAAGGTAGGTCAGCAGCTTACTGTTTAGAACCCTTTCCATAACCTTGCATAGGATGGAGGTAATGGCGATTGGACGGTAATGTGCAGGGTCAGCACGGTCTCCCTTTATTCTGGTGATTGAAGGAACTTCAGCCAAATTAAGAATTCTGAGATCAGACCTCTAGTCAGGCTAATGGGGTTGGCAAGTGAAAGCTGATCTCAGATGGCGCCACCACTACACGAACCTTTGTCGAAGTGAGATAAACACTATTAGTCTGTGATTTCAGTCTTTAAGATTTATTTGTTCGTTTGTTTGTGTATTATAGGCAATCTAATTTCTTTTAAGGTTTATAAAATCGAATTCGCATTATCTTACTTTATAGGTTATGCGAGGTTATGTGATGCAGGTAGGTTTGGGATCGTACAAATAATTGGAAATAATTTTTGACGATCTAATCAAACTGAAAGTAATCATTCCCATCTTTTCATCAAAAACTGCTTTGTTATTGGTCTGTGCGCTACTAACGCCACTTTGACAGTTGTCGGCCCCATTTGGGTTAGGATTTCTGGGATGAAATAATCTTATTTGAAAAGCCAGGTTGCACCAGTCCATACTTTCTATCCCACTCCAAGTCGCGTCGCTTTAAAACCTACGGTAACTAACACTTCTCACTATACGGCTTCAACGGCTTAAAATCGGCATTCCCGCTCAAGTAGGCATCAACGAAATTCTGGACCGAGTCGGTGGTAATCTCATCACCATATTTCATGGTCACCATGCGCTGTTTGGGGAAGTCTATGGAAGTTAGCAGGGGAACAGCGTCGTCAAGACCTATGTGCTCCCTGAGCATGTCAGCACTGTCAGTCCCATCGATGCCGATGTAAAACATAACGTGTTTGAACGGCTTCTTCTTCATCCGGGAGTGTCTTGACGTGGGGTAGTCGAAGTCCATGGTCTCGTCGTCCGAAGAGTTCTGGTAGGGACAGAAGCCCGGGAACTGGATGCTGCATTCGTCGTAGTAGGACTCGGCTGATGGTGTGATCACAGACTCGGCGAATTCTATTTCTGAGTCTTCGTCGTCTGGAAAGGAGAATGGAAAGTGGTTAGGTGCCTATCTTATAAGTAGCATTATGATGAGTTCCGTGGCTTGGGAACCGGTGCAGCGGTGTTCAGATGATCTTTAAGATACTAAGTACAGTAGTAAATAAAACCAGCACAACTAATTATTCGCTTCTTAGGTCCTAACTCGTACTTCGTTACGTCTTGCTATGTTCTCGCTGTGCCATGGTATAAGTAGGGAAACGTGCAAGAAATATAGACAGTGACAAATCCTTACTAATATTATAAATGCGAATGCAACTCTGTCTGTCTGTCTGTCGCGCTTTCACGCCAATACTACTGAACCTATTTAAATGACATTTGGTACACAGATAGTTTAGAGCCTGAGAAAGGACATAGGCTACTTTTTTATCCCGGGAGTATGCTACCTAGGGACCATGCTGGCGAAGCCGCTGGCAGAAACTAGTACATTATAAGGGATGTGTTCCGAAATATAAAACAGTATACTGGCCAGTGCTCATGACGTCATGAATACGACGCCATATTGTACTGGTGTGCCACCATAGTACGCTAGTATTATATTATCTGTGCCATAGTGTACTGGTGAGACAAATGTCAAATGTGACGTATTAGTAGTATATATCAAACGTTAAACGGGCGTGTGTGCATCAGACAGAAATTTTTCAATTTGGCGTCAATTTATGACGTCAACGCACTGGCCAGTATATTTCGGAATGACTCAACAGTATTGTGTCGATTCATGATGTCATAAGCACTGGCCAGTATACCGTTTTATATTTTGGAACACAGACAAGGTAAACTTTTCGAAATTGCGCCACAAGGTCTTTTCATGTTTCCTATAAACACCTAGTTAGCAAGGATAGCCGGGTCGGTGGCCCTATCTAAAGGTTCTAAGTATTTTTGTTGATGAAAGTGGAGTCTTACCGATAAACAAGACGACAGCTGGATGTCGCGCCATCTTCAGCAGTGCTTGCTCAGTCAGTACTGACACCGGCTGCTGCGCCCATGGGAAGTTCTGTGCACAGAGAAAAATTAAGTTACTGAGGTCATGTTATTGAAGAGTAATTTTTCGAATTACCTATATTCAACGATCAAAGGAATGATGTCCAAAACGTCTTCTTAAGATGAACCTTAGTTAATTTTACAAGAACCATATTCTTGAGATAACCTTCTTAATTAATGAGGAGCTCGTGGCTAAATAACATCAGTCGCACAGGTCGATCTTGAAGGTTAAGCAACGCTTGCCAAGGTTGGTCTGTGGATGGGTGACCATCTTAACATACCGAGTTTCCTCCGTGCCTCGGAAAGCACGTTAAGTCATTGGTCCCGGCTGTCATTTGTAAATCTTTGGCAGTCGTTACGGATTGTCAGAAGCCAGTAAATCTGACTCCAGTCTCGCCAAGAAGTACCGTGTTACCCAGTCTGGTAGGCAGCCGCTCCACGTAAAATACTGGTTTTCAGCTAAACCCGGTTTGACTGGACGCCGACCCCAATGTAGTTGGAAAAAGGCTAGGCAGATGATGACCCTTCTTACTTGAGACACACAATCCTCAATCGGAAGATAAGAACTAAGACACGATAAAATTGCAGGAACACTGAAAACGACCTCCCAAATTGCGCTCTCTCTGACGAAAACTTTGGAGTCGCTGGTTTCATCGCATAAGTTTTTCTAAATTTTTCTTTGTAATCGTCCCTGAAGTAATAATAATAATACTTTATTTAACATACACAGTTACACATTACATTTAATGGTATGGAATCACACTAACAATGCCCTTGTTCATCAAGTTATCAGCGGGTCCCAAACTAGGCGCAGCCTGTGTCTTGGTGACCCAAAAAAAGTAAGTAGATGGTTTTTGCGCAGCCGTTTTTGAGACACATTTTTCATTTTAGATAGGTAAGTACCTACCTACTGTGGTCAAATAAATATTATTCTTGCTTTTCCCTTATTGAGCTCACAAATGCATTGTATATCTACTTACAAATCCAAGCGGATCGGCAGACAGATGCTGCCTGCCATTAGCAGTGAGGATCTTGCCGGCGCCGTCCGTGATGACGAGCGCTGGTATGCCGGCGACCCCCAGCGCTGCTGGCATGGTGAGGCGCGCGTCTGTTGCTGACCAGGGCACGGAGAGGGCGCCCACTGATGACACTGATTGCACTGTCCGGTTGTAGGACTGCTCACTCCTGACATTAGAGAGAGAATTGATTTAGTGTATCGTCATTAGTCGGTAGTGTTTGCTAAATGTTGTTGAGTGTGGCGACATCTATACCTCCGCAAACGAACTAAAAATAATTCAGGATTCACTCAAATTTTTGCATGGCACATGTAAAATTATCAGTACAACTAAATAGCTTATCGTAAACACCTGCTTACATTCTACATGGTGTGTTTCTGTATGTGCTACATTAACAAGTTTACTTTCTTCTTTATTTCTCTACCCAGCATGACGGGGGGGGGGGGGGGTTGACCACCATAATCAGTCAGTTCAGCAGATCCTCCCTTTTCAATGACGGATGAGGAACTTTACACCTCATTCCTCGTACCTGCAATTACCATGGGTCTATTATACAGTATATGGTATCTATGCTTATTGGCATGGCTTCAACGCTTTTTAAGCTGTTGAATACGGGTTTATTCGTAAATGATTTAATTACTTTCCCGAATTATGATTTACGTCTTCATTTTCACCTTCTAAGTACCTAATAAATAAAAGGTAATTTATTTACAATAACGCCTCCTGAATTCATTACTGATTCATTCCGTCTTCATAACATCGAGAATGGTGAGACCAATAAATAAAATAACGTTTTGGTGTTAAATTACTCGGGCGCTATAAAAATTTTGCTTCTATGATGATACCCCACGCTGCCTAGGGTTGCTAATTTTTTTAAGATACAGAGTAGTATCTGATGTTAGCGAAATAGTAGAGTTTGAAAAAACGAAAAGAAAAATAAAAGTGATGTTAAAAGTACGAAACAAGAAAATATTTCAGACAGAAATCAAGACATGATCAAGTCAGAAGTCAAGGTGGCCAAGGTGGTCAAGGTGAAGCCGAGGTCGTAATCCTGTAGACCGGTATAACATGTAGCATGTAGGTACAAGGAACACCTACAAAATTATAATAGCATGCGACCTCCATTCGAAAGCCATTAAGTGGGTGATAGAAGCATGAGCAAGTACGCGTACTTAGGGCTCGACGATCTTTTTCGCTTGTGTCACCCTAAGTAAGCGTCGTTGGCGATCCAACAGGTTTGAAATTTTGCTCATAGCTCGCCTCGGCTGACACGTCTGTGAACACCGCGAACCGCAAGCCGCGAGCCATTACTTTGTTTTGTGACACGTCGAGTGCTATTGTGTTGCAAAAAATACTGATTTTCGATGCTATTCACACTGTTTATTAACAGAATTCTTGATTGTTTCAGGAACACGACTGTAATGCATTAAAGTACTAAATATATACACTTAAAATAAAATATCCTAACTAAGATAAGGCGTTCAAAAAAATTCGTCCGCATCGCTGTCCACCGGAAGTGAGCCCAAAAGACTGGCGGCATTGCCACGTTGTATGGCGATGCTTATCCTCTGTCCGAGGTAAAAACCAGCCCTTGGGTCACGCGAAGTGTCAACTAAGCGTTTAGATCAATGATATTAATTGGTTTAGATAGACTGTAATAGGTTTAGGAGTCGACCAAATATTATGTACCGAAATAATGGCACTAAAGTCAACTGCTATTCAATGTGAAATTGCTTCTCTCATAAGTATCCTGGCTGGCTATAATAAAATATTATCCCTTAATGACAAAAAGTTTCCTCCACTGACGACAACGCGGTCCCCTTGGTACCAGAGTAATGAGCAAGCTTTCAATTGTGTCGAGTTTGATATCGGATGTTAGCAATATCAAACTCAAACTTCATACCGCGCGGTGCCATTTTCATGAATTTGCATAGTTCAATGTGCTATTTTGCAGCAAGCTTTCAATTGTGTCATCGACGTCGAGCCTAGTAAGTTCGCCATCTTAAAAACAGCATACTATAAGTTCGAACGTCTATCACACACTTTAGAGCAACTGACTACCAACAACGCAACACTACTATCGAATAATGTTACGCGTCCTACAGGCAATATGTAAATCACGGGAGAAAATATTGAGAGGCAAGTAGGCACGCGTCTCGCAAGAAACTTGATTGTTATATACATAAATAAATTGTTATTCTCGAGTCCCATACTCCCGTCCCAGTGCGGGATTGTGTTTGTAAGTCCCGGGCCAAGTTGGGTGCAATGAATACGGATTAGGAACGGGATTGCTAGTTGTAAATTTTTGATCTAGGAACTGGCCTGATTTGAGTTCTCTTGAAGTTATTACGTTTTCATCTGATTGTAGCTTAAACTCAACGATGTAGTAAGCTTCCAGGCGAAATTGGGATACAATAGGGAATATGCATGAAAAAAATATTTATTATATAGACAGTTTATCTAAAAATATACAAAAATGTAATACTAACAGTGAAAATAGAATCAAATTTGCTCGAAAAACAAACGAGATATATAATTATTTTAAACAAATATAGCTGTCCCTCTCGCGAAAACGCTATTTTATATGGCAGCTGTATAGGCGTCATGGAAATTGACGTCAAAGTTTATATCGGACTTCTCTTTCTAATTGTAATCTTTGAAGCGTTATAACTTCATCGCTGATGAAGGTATTTAAAAAATAATTTCATGATTGTTTACTGGTGCTTATAACTATTTAATTTAGCAAATAAAAAAATCACATGCATATTCCCTATTATTTATAGAAATTATTGGTACAATAGCTGGCATGATACATTGAGGAGAGGGGGGCTATTCGTCCTATATAGCTTCATCCCTATCCCACACTAGAAAAATTACGGATTAAAAGGCCTACGTTAAAGTATGGCCACAGGTTTCAGGTCAGCGTTCAGCGTCAAATAACATAAAAATACTCCGCTTACGGGTCGGCTCGTATCGCCACTCCAATAAGGGTAAAAGAGGGTGAAAATAAGTGCCAACGCCTGTATATAAGTTATAGCATTCACGCAAATATCAAGTTAGTTGGCGCTACAATAAATTACACTGTGCCACTGTCAGACGAGGCGGGAGCGATCAAATTGCTTTTTTACGGCACAACTTTATGCTGTAGTGTTGTGTTGGGGCGGTGGACGGATCCCGGGGTATCCCGGGATGCGGGATGTGTGATGATCGGGATTATGTTGAAGTTTATTTTGGTATTATTTTGTAAAATATTGTATTGTCATTTGCGGACTTTCGTCGTGCGCGTTTTAACAGCTGTAGATGGACCGACTGGTGGAGTAGCGGCCTACCTGTTTTTTTTGGAAGGGAGATCACAATCAATCAAATGACTCCTCCCGCTCTGGGCGGAGCGGGAGGGAGTGTCAGACTCTTACTGACTAAAACTCAGCCGTGTTCCTTCAAATGGCTTTTGTTTTCCAGGGCCGCGGTGACTCTTTTGAACAATTCCGCAAACCTGAGCGGCCACCTACCAATCTGAACACCAACTAAGTACCTAGTTAAAAAGTAATACCATCTTAAGATGTCGATCGATTTCCAATGTTTTGTAGAATTTTCTTCACCATTGTCCAGCAGCAATTCCTAATAACATGTAGCGGCATCACTGCCACTACAAGAAAAACCAACGGAGTAAATCTATCATCGCAACAAAAAAGAACCACAGCGCCATCTATCCAACTAGCAGCGAACTACTACGTCGAAAGCCTGCATCGTGCAATCAGGGTTTACCGTGCGATTTGAACATATACATCAGCCCGAATATCAACTATCGGGCAGTTGCCCACACCGGACACAACAACCGTCTGGTCAGAGGATCCTCCCCTTTCAATGGAGGTTTGCGGGAATTTACTCTCTGTTCCGCATACCTCTAAAACACAATGCAAACTTGTAAAGTGTACATTATACAGCTTAACTAATAAAGCTAATAAATTGAGTGAGTAATATTGCTGAAGACGACGTCAATAAACCTACTTCTTCGTAGACAGTTGTCAGCAGGAAGCAGTTAACGATGGCATTACTGTTTTACGACCGTAACTTGGAACATTATTATGATGATGACAGGGGGTGGTGTTAAGAAGCCATTTTGTATTGATGGATAGACCTCACCTCCTTGTCTGGTGACGATAAAGAATTTTGGCGTTAATCTAAACTAATAAAAACGTTTTATTTCAATTAATCTAAATCCATAAAATAAGTCGATAAATATTTATTTCTGTAATTTATACCCAGGTACATTCACAAGTAAAATAAACTAAACTAACAACAAACTAAATATACTTAGCATTAAAAGAGTTCCAAGAGTAGGCGGTTTTTAGGGTTCCGTACCAAAATGGTAAAAAGGAACACATACGGTGTGACTAAGCCTGTCTGTCTGTAACAGCCGGATATTCTAAGAAGTACTAATGCTGTTAACTTGAAATTTAGAATAGTTTTAGATGATATTTGTTCAACTATTTTGCAAATAATAAAGAAATAACAATGCATTTTTTTTGCAACAGCGACTGAAAGAGTATTAAAAATTCGAAGTGGGGCTACTAGAGCATGTGAGGTATCTTATGAAAGAGCGTTATTTGTACATTCTCAAACATTTATTCTTTTATTTTTAGGCCGCATGGTTTTCGACTTTTGACGAAATATGTTCCTCCCTTATCTCCGAAGTATGCAAACAGAAAAAATTTAAAATAGTCTATGTGATAGAAGTTTATGTAAAGATTACAGGAAAAACAAAAGGATGTCTCTAAATAACACACTTTTTGGGAAATCATTAACAAAAATTACATTAGTTCCACTATCTGACAAGAGATGGCGGTGATATAAAACTGCAAACTGCAATATATACCGCAGTGTTAAAATTCTCTGACGAATATAGGCTTCATCGATGAAAATTAAAAAAATTTCAAGTTTTTTGTGATGTTACGGAACCCTCGGTGCGCGAGCTCAACTCGCTCTTGACCGGTTCTTTTTTCTCAGGAAAATTCTATTTTGTATTTTTTCGTTGATGGAAAACTATGCTTCACAGGGTGCCATAAGAACTTATAACTTTTATCCCGGAAAATGTACGGTTCCATCTGGCATTGCAAAATCCAACGAATCATTTCTTGTTCTTTCAAGCGATTTTTCAAAGCATATGCCAGAGATTGAGTACCTACCTACGATCGTCAATTTTGCCACCTGAAACTAGAAAAAACCGGCCAAGTGCGAGTCTGACTCGCCGACCGAGGGTTCCGTACAAATTTGTAGTTACAAATTACTTTAAACAAAGACTAATTTTGTATGATATAATTACAAATGTATAGTTTTCAGACTTTTCCCTATACTTTTAGTATAAGACAGTTACTTGTCAAATTTCATAGTTCTAGGTCAACGGGAAATACCTATACATTTTGATATCCTTGAGAGTGTCGAAGTATACGTTTTCTGCGGCATAACGAACATATTTTTTTTACGTTAACTTAGAAGTTTGATTTTCACAGCTGCAAGGGGCCATAGACCTGAGTATATGGTTTTAATTTCAACTCGATAGCTCTACGCGTTCCCGAGATAAACGGTCTCGACAGACAGACGGACGGACAATAAAGTGATCCAATAAGGGTTCCGTTTTTTCCTCTTGCGTACGGAACCCTAAATAATATGTTTAGAATCGAAACTTGCAGGTATGCCAAAACGACTTTATATTGCAGACCCTATCGTACTTTTCAAACTAGCCCATACATATTTCATAACCACATTTCTGACTCAAAGTTACCGCAGCCATATTTTAAAACAAAACACATTTGTTACACGCGGTTGACGCTGAAGTCTCGATGACTGTAACTGCCGTTCCTTTGAGTTTAATGTAAAAAGTTTGGCACTACAGGGCTACAGGCAGACAAACGACTTCCTGAGGAGCTTAGGGGGCTTATCTGCTCGATCTTATACGGAGGGAAGACAATCTGCCATAGATTTAAAGATGGCTAAAATGTCATACATTTGCAATGGGGCCGACAACTGTCAAAGTGGCGCTAGTAGCGCACAGACCAATAACAAAGCAGTTTTTGATGAACAGATGGGTAAATACTCAGGTAAATGATTACTTTCAGTTTGATTAGATCTTCAAAAGTATTTCCAATTATTTGTACCATCCCAAACCTACCTGCAACCTGTAATATAAGATAATGTGAATTCGATTTTATAAACCTTAAAAGAAATCAGACTGCCTATAATACACAAACAAACGAACGAGCAAACGAATCTTAAAGACTAGAATCACAGACTAATAGTGTTTATCTCACTTTGTTAAGGGTTCGTGTAGTTGTGGCGCCATCTGAGATCAGCTTTCACTTGCCAACCCCATTGAAAAGTTCGTCTTTGGGTCTTTGGTGAATCTGAATGGCGTTGGCAGTCTAAACTTCAAATATCAAAAAGGTAGGTATGCTATACCTTGGGGTCTCTACTGTGTACGTTTGAATCACTTTTCTGCAACGCTATTCCCTGGTACCTAAGCAAAGCTTTATAAGTAGGTAGCACGTTAGATCGAAAACTCATAGGGTGAAATCCACTGAATCGAAGATATTGCCAGATATTGAACGAAATATCGACATAACTGTGCCTTTCAGACCTTTATTAGTTAGGTATTTTATTCCTAATATTAGAAATATGAAACCTTTTCAGGTAGGTACTTATTGTTAGAAGTAATGCCTACATATCTAATATTTTGCAAAGGACGAGAGCACTAATTAACATTGAAAATTTTCGAGAAAACTTACCATCTTTGAAGATGGTGGATGGCCATATCTTGGTCCCTATAAGGTTCATAGAGCTGCGGTTGGGCTTAAATTGTTGCAAATTTAGGTGTCTTTATACATATGCTGAATGTTACTTGTTGAAAATGCATAGTTTTTGACTTTTAGAGCAAAAAGTCCCAGTTTATCGCGTGCTGCGCAGCGAGCACAATCTTTTCGAACTTGCTTCACACATCACCCTAACTGATCTATAAAACATATCAAAAATGCAGAACTACATCTTTGCGAATTTAATGTTAATTTCCACTGGGCTAGTAGGTACTGTAGATCTGAGTTCCAATTCTACTAATTTCAATCTGTTAAATGAGCCTCATTTTCCATAAATTTTTGACAGATTGCAACTGAGATGCGAATGCGAACGTTGCTTAAAAATATTATTAGTAAAATTGGCACTCAGAAACATAAACTCACAAACACTTTCAGCTATGACAGTAAAACAGTCAACTATATTGCAGAATTTCAGAAGAGCTTTGAGTCCACAGATCAAATAAATAATGCAACGACTTTATCTTTTGTTTCCAAGTCACATTCGACCCCGAATCGAGCTTAACCCTATTTCTTTCAAATAAAATAACATATCCCTCCAAAATTGAGTTTATTCGCAACCGTATCTATCCAGTTAAATAAGTAAGCCATATTCTCTCTCAGCGTCTCGAGAATATTTTCCCGCCATAAGTCACTTGCGCGCCATTACGCGTCGCCGCCATGACACCCGTCGAAAATAAGCATAACAAAATAAAACATTGTGCAGAAAGTTCGCTTATTTTTCGTAATAAAAGAAGATTAGCATATCCATGGGAGCTTTTAGATTAAATTTTTGTCCGAATGAAATTTTGTTTGAGATGTATTGTTGAGAAAGTTAAGGAATTCTTAATGTATTCTTTTGCGTACAAGGGTACAATCGTAGAAATTGAATTTCAGTTTTTTATTTTGGATGTCTCTCTGAAAGTTGTGATGGTTGGGAGAAAGTTTTTGTGTTGAGTAAATGTCAAATTAACCAAAACTTCAATAATGTCTGAAATTGATAATATAATTTATCCACGCTAGAACTAATATAATAATAAATTAGGTAGGGCCTTAGCTCTACATCCATACGACCATACCCCATAATAATTTAACCCTACGCCTGACTCATTATATTCCTATATTTATGTTTGTTTACGTTTTTATTGATATTACCCAAGGGTGAGTTATGAGGGTGGTCTCGATTGCGAAACGGCCTACCCTCGCTAAGGTTGTGTGTAAAGCGACTAAGGGATTATTGTTAGATGGACGGACAGACCGGCCACCTGGGTCCATTTAATACTGACGCAACGTTCCTAACCAACCCGTTTGTTATGACGGGACTTGACAGGCAGCATATAATTATAAAAAAAAAACAGCTTACCTATGGAAGAAAGCATAGGTAAGACCAGAGTTTCACTAATGAGGAGACGAAGTACAGGAGAGATTTTTTTTTTTACTATTGATAGGGATGCGTTTGACCAATATCTCACCTGATAGTAAACGATTATAAAAACTATTTTAGGGTTCCGAACATTGATATATAAAAAACTCAAGATACACACTCAGCATCTCAAAAACGTCTGCAAAAAACAAGCGCATAATGTATAATTGTGCGCAAGTTTCAAACAGTCTCGCATCACTCGCCATACTGCACTGCTTTGTAAAAACTACTTTAAGCGATCCGTGTAAGGTTGAATTTTCAAAATAATTGTTTATAGTATAACTACACACAACTCACACATGATACTTGATACATGTCAGTTTTTTACGACAGTTTCGAATGTTGCATTTGTTCGAGACTGTGCATCTTGGGTTTTTTATATATCAATGGTTCCGAACATTACATCCGTAAGAGACGAAACCCTTATAGGATCACTCGGGTGTCTGTTTGTCTGTCCGTCTGTCACAGCCAGTTATCTCCGGATCTACTGGACCGATTCTTTTGAAATTAGGTACATATATGTACTTCTGTGACCCAAATATGGACGTGTTACGTAAATTAATAAATCTTGAGAATGTCTTGAGAAATCTTTTGGGGGTCAAACTAGAAATTTTCTAAAAAAGGTTTTTCTAACTGTATCGTGTGACATATCAATTGAAGAGGCTTACTGTGAAGATTTTAATTGTTATAATTTTTAAATAAGTAGTTTTGAAGTTATTCAAGAAATAAGACCAAAAATGACCATTCTAAAGGCCCCTTACCTCCGAAAAATGCGGATAATATTTATTTACCTACAGATTACAGGAAAACCTATATGAAGTTTAGTGTTAAAATAACATGTTACAAAAATTAAATTGGTTCGGAACCTCTTGCTTGAGTCCGATTCGCACTTGGCCAGTTTTTCTACCTAATAATAATAGGCTCCCAAATAAACACACCAATTATTCAAAATCATTTTTTTTTAATGATTGAATTGGTCAGTCAGAATATTTGGTTTATTCCGCATTTTCCCCAAATTTTTCCTCAACTTTTGAGATATCATATTGAAGAAAGGCGAAAAATTTGGGCGAATGTGGAAAAAATCGAATATTCTACATTTAACGCTACAATTTTACCATTTATACAAAATCAATATTAATATAGTAGGCTGAATGAATCCATTTTTACTGAAATATTGAAAATTACACTTTTTTTTATTATTTTTTTATTTAGTTACCTACCGAGGAGCCCGTCCTGTTCAGCAAAATACCTGATACCCAACAACCCAGTAAACGCATTGTAAATTCACGGCCGTAGCCTCGCGGTCTGCGGTCAGTAAAAGGGATGTCACAGGGCTTCAAATCCGACTCCGAAGTCGGAACTTCCGGTTGAAATTACACCTCCGCTTCCGACTTGGCTTCTGACAATCCATAATCCGTAGGTAGTGGATATATGCGAATGAAAGAGCAAGGTTTACGCGTGTTCGTGGACAATGGTTTGGGTTACATGTGTAGTAACATAAACATGGAATAAGTTATGCATAATTGTATTTCTAAGTAAGGCTAATTTAATAATCTTTTGTTATACCTGGCATGTAACTGTTGTAACAAATAAAATGTTGCGTGGGGACCCCGTCCCCAAGTGCTTTCTGACGTCAATTACTTTTGCATCGCCCTTAGCAAATCTCTCTTCTGCCACCACCTCCGACTCCAGTTCCCATTCCAGTACTCCGGCAAACCAAATTTAAAAACTCCGACTCCGATTTCGGTTCCGTAACATCCTTCGTTAGTAACTCGGTGCGATGCACGTTACCAGATAATGAAAGGTCTGCCTCATTTTCATAATTATTTTACTGTGTGCTAATGTTTGGAATTATAATTAAAGGTATGAGCCTAAAAACAGAGCGTGTAGGTTTTCTTGAAATAATATTTTAGAGCATTGTCACAGATTTTGCAGTGTTTTAATCATTTCGTACCCAGGCTACGCACGGTTGCAAATTATATAGGTACACAAACCTTCGTTTATTGTTCTTTCTATCAGTGAAAATCTTATCAAAATCTGTTGCATAGTTTAGAAGTTAGCGGAGAAACAGACAGATAGTAAGCGAGTTTGTTTTATACTAATCTGCTTAGGTACTTATCTCGGTAGGTATGTAATGGCTGGTCACCCATTAACGAACCGACCTGGGCAAGCGCTGTTTTGTTTCAAAAGTACTGTTGAAAAAAGCCACGAGCTCCTCTCATGAAATTGTGAGAAGTAGTTCATAAACTTACAAATTTACAATATTCAACTGTTAAATTAAAGATCATAATCGTTTAAAATCCAGCAAGCCCCAAGGGTCAACTTCAAAGACGAAACTGGAATTACACTGCAAAAGTTTGACTGCAAAGGTACCAAAATTTGGTACCTAGCTGATGGCTCGTTTTACAGAAGATACCCTTCACGCTTCAATCTGACAACTTATTGAAGTAGATTTAAAGTTGAAAGCAAAGCTCATGGTGTGGTGTTCACGGATGTAGCGGCTGCAAGGAATATGGTGTAATTGGATTTTTCTCTTAGATATCTATTGTGAGGAGCTGGATATTGGAATTGTGGCTGTAAATGGCGTCTTTCAATCTTGGACGTTTAATATTTTCGTAGAAGATTCAAGGAAGAACTTTAAAGTACGATAGACGTGCGAGCAAGTACGCGTACTTGTGGCTCGACGACCTTTTTCACCCGTGTGTCGCCGTAGGTACTCCCTTTTTTCTCCTAAAATTGTTTGTCCGAAAATCATTATCCATAACACGTTTGTAATAAACTTCAGTAACCATAATGTTTAAAATCCCGAAATTTTGTTTAACATAATCTTTAGTTCTAAAAGTATTCTGTCATAATATCGAGTACTATAATAATTAAATCTCCTAATTTTACACGACCTAAAGTCATATGTCCTAAGTGTTGTGTAAAATAATGTGTATTATTCCGAATGTTCATTTATACAAATTTTTTTAGTCCAAAAAAATTTACTAAAAATTAGGTTTTAGTGACAGAAACGAATCGCTGTAAATCCGACTCCACGCAGTCTTGTCTGCCCTACCCCTAGAGTGCAATTTAAAATCGCGTAGGCGCGGAGGGGCGAGGCGGCCCGCGAGTTGAGGAGCAGGTGGTTGTAACACTTGCTGGTGACCGTTAAACCCATCTGCGACGATAAACTCGCGTGGGACCACCGGAGCCCCGCAGCGCCGGAGCCGTAACAGAAACCATGCCTGCTGCATGTTGCATGCTTGCTTGCATGCTGCGTGCTTGCTTGCATGCTACATGCTGCGTGTTTGCTTGCTTACAAAAACCACTCGCACATTACACTTATATTGTTTATTTTTGTACTTTTCACACACTCAGTAATATTTTTCGTTGTAGAATCGATTTTGTCGTAAGAAAAGCCATCACAATTTAATTTTATGCCTCCCTTGTTAGTCTTTAAAAGTTCACATTGCTGCATTTTCAATCATTTATTTTTGATACGAGTATATTATAAAACAAAAACGTATTTATCCTGCTACTAAAAAGAGCTACATAACAAGTGAACAGTCGGTAGAAGAAAAAATATTGCCCGCTCGTATCTACGTAACGCCTGAGAGAAGTTCATAGCAAAACCTTTATTATACAAATTTGTTCTAAGAATATTATTTTTATAAATAAACATTATGTAATTTTTTAGGACTTATAACTTTTATTGAAAACGGTTTTCTGTCTTTTGTATATTATTGATTGTAATATTTATGACAAACGAATTTAGGACATATTATATTTAGGGATTTCAATTTTATGGCATGTGAAATTATGTGATATGACGTTTGGGTAAGTTATCATTCGGACAAATGTTGATTCGGACAAAAAAGTTATGGCACTTTAAATTATGAATAAAAAAGTTAGGTGACACAATAGAGAACCGTCGCCGTAAGTACGCGTACTTATGGCTCGACGAGAAAGTTCGTTGGCGATCCAACAGGTTTGAAATTTTGCTCGTAGCTCACCTCGGCTCGCACATCTGTTAACGCCGCGAGCCGCAAGCCGCGAGCCATTACTCAGTGGCGTTACCTTCATATAAGCCCAAAAGCACGGCATGCCTTACTAAAATGCTCGATAGAGAATCAATATCAAATCCGAACTATTTAAAAGTTCGCACGCTTAATTCTTATCAAAATAACACAAAGTATCTACGCGCAGAGTTTCGCATTTGCAGCATCTACATATGGCTATCTCGCTTACACGTACCGGCTTTTACCGGGCTTTCAAATACTATCTCTGTCACTTTCGCACTTATAGCGATGTGCCGTATAACGAGTTAGAACCTTGTGCGTCTACAAATCGATCAGTATGGACGATTAAGCCGTGCATGCGTATGAAGTTACACGCGTATGCGTGACCTTGTCACCTTGCCAACTCTGCAGTGTTGCCGTTTTAGCGACGTTGTGAGATCTTGGAGATTTTTAAACGAGTTTGGAGACTTTTTTTAAGATTTAGCAACAATAAAAACTAGCGACTTTTGAAAATAACTAAATTAAATATTCAAGCAATATCTTAAAAATAAAAAAATTGCGACATCTAGCTAGATTTGTCATATACCTGGCGACTTTTTTTGCCTAAATGACAACACTGCAACTCTGCGTAAGTAGTTCTCGACACCCGAGTGCAACTCACTTCAGTTTCATTTGCTTGAGTGGGAAAAGTAATGTTGTTAAAGTTTTTTGTGTGTTTTCTTAGATTTTCTCAGTGACACAATTGTTTTGGTGACTTACCTACAACAATGGAGGTAATTGTATCTTGTGAGGATTTAAAATGCGTTCAAGTTTTGATTGGCGAAGATAAGGTAAAATCTTTATACTTTGCTCAGAAAAAACAGTTAATTTTTTCATTAAAACCGACGCCTAATCTGTGTTTTTCTCAGACTAGTAAATCGCATAAACGAAAATTCAATAGATCAGTGTATAAAACTAGTTGGATTGTTGGCTGTTCGCACACTAATAAGTTGTATTGCTGATGCTGCATATTTTTTTCGAATGAAGATTCCGTTTGGAATACATCTGGTTATAATGATTTAAATAACATATCTGGCGCCATTAAAAGGCACGCAAATTCCCATAAACACCTGTGTGCAATGGTTTCTTTCGGTAATGGTAAACAACGAATTGAGACATCTATATCAGTTTATGAGAAAATTGCGATGATACATACGAAGGTACCTACATACTCAGTCGAAAACTGAACTTTCTTTTTTTGAAATCGGTTAAAATTTTATTGGGCTTGCCTTATTTTGAAACCCTAGGCAAAATACAAAACAAAGTAGTGGCAGTGGCATCACTGCCACTACTTTGTTTTGTATGCTATTCACACTGATTATACAGAATTCTTGATTGTTTCAGGAACACGATTGTAACAGGTTCAGGAGTCAACCAAATATTATGAGGCGAAATTATGGCACTAAAGTCAACTGCTATTCAATTCAATTCAATTTATTTATTTGCATAAAACATGGTATACAAAGGTGTTACATGAGTTAAAGGAAAGATCATACATGTTTTGCTCAAGACTAAAACATGCAAATATGTTAACACAACTTATGTTCTAGGTATTCCTTAATACTATAAAAGTTATTATCATTTAGCCATTTAAACAAGTGAATTTTGAACAGTCTGCTATTTAGTAATTTAAGTTTACATGGTAATTTGTTGTATATACGTACAGCCATCGCCAAGCAGCCCTTATTATATTTTTTAATCGCGGGATTTCACCCAAAACAAGCCTAAATTTGTCCCGCCGATTCCTAGAGCATACATCTGCTGCAGTCCTGAATAAATATTTGTGTTTCTGTACAAACATACATGTTTCATATACATATAGTGAAGGTAGTGGTAGTAGACCGAGTTTTTTAAATTTTGGTCGACAAGATACGTCCGGTGGAAGGCCATGAATAGCTCGAACACATTTCTTTTGAGCGATAAATGCTCTGTTATGATCGGTACTATTTCCCCATACAATTATCCCATATCGCAGAGAGGACTCAATATATGCACGACATAACAATACTGCTGTTTTAATGTTTGTAACATTTTTAATCCGCCTAAGAGAGTATATCGAATTTATTGATTTTATTACATACACTATCGATTTGAGCTTTCCAGTCTAGATGTTCGTCTATGACCGTTCCCAAAAACTTAGTTTGTGATACTTGTTGAAGATTTTGTATATTCAATGTAAAATTAAATTTGTTATTATAACATTTATTAAATTGGACATATACTGATTTATTGAGATTAATAGATAAATTATTATTATGAAGCCAATTTATAAGATTTGTTATTGTATTATTAATATCTGTTTCATGATCAATTACTAATTTACTTTTCTTGTCGGTAGAAACAATTATCGAAATGTCATCAGCAAACAAAAAGCATTTATGATTAGTCACGTCAACAATATCATTCACATAAAGGAGAAACAAAACAATGTGAAATTGCTTCCTTTATACAAGTACCTATCCTGTCTGGCTATCATCATCATCATCATATCAGCCGAAAGACGTCCACTGCTGGACATAGGCCTCCCCCAAGCGTCGCCACAACGACCGGTCCTGTGTCTGGCTATAATAAAATATTATTCCTGAATAACAAAAAGTTGAATGGAGGAATTGACGACATCGCGGTTCCCCTGTTACCAGAGTAGTGAGCAAGCTCTACCGACGTCGAGCCGAGTAAGTTCACGATCTTAAAAATCGCGTTCATACGTCGATCACCCACTTAAGACTGTTTTCAGTTTGAATTGAACATTTTTAGAAATGAAAAGAGGATTTCATCTGAACTGAACAGTTAAACAACATCGAACTGTGAAAAAACATCTCTGACTTAGTAAATAATTAGTTTATTTATGTGATGTGATATTATGTCTATTTTCACTGACACTAAAAGACACCTGAAATAGCTAATTCTATCTTTCTTCAGTTTAAATTGTTTTTTAGGGTTCCGAACAAAAAACGGAACCCTTATAGGATCATTCGGGTGTCTGTCTGTCCGTCTGTCACAGCCAGTTTTGTCCGGATCCACTGGACCGATTCTGTTGAAATTTGGCACACATATGGACTTCTGTGACCCAAACACGGACGCGTTACGTAAATCATTACTTTTGGGGGTCAAACTAGAAAATTTCAAAAAAGTTTTTTTAATAATATCGTGTGACATATCAAATGAAAGGGCTTACTGTGAGGGTTTTAATTATATTTTTTTCATAATTATAAAATAAATGGTTTTGAATTTATTCAAGAAATTAGACGAAAAATAACCATTCCCCCTTATCTCTTAAACTACTGAGCCTAAAATTATGAAAAAAAAAAATGGAGGTAATAGATCTTTACCTAAAGATTACTGGAAAACCTATTAGAAGTCTGTAGTGTTAAAATAACATGTTAAAAAAAAATTAAATTCGCCTCATATTATGTAGTCAAATTGCCGAAATTTGACGAGAAATATAGTTATGTATAACCATTTTGAAAAATATGTATAAATTACATTTAGGTCTCACCTAATGCTACTGTAGGTAAATGGACACTAATATCCTTAAACCTCCTTTCTTAATAAAACAAAACGAGGACGACCCTGTAGAATCTCAGTTGAGAAGTGCACCTAATAGTCACGTATAGTGGCAAGCACGGCGGTCATTGAATTTAATGGCCTTTTCCACGGGATTGTGCCCATGAACTGGCGCAGGGGGTGACGGGCGCTGGCGCGAGTGAAGCGGGTTAGCGCCATAAAACTGTGATCACGTTCCAAGTATTGTGTAGAGGGGTAGAAGACTCACTTCGTACGTAGCAGAAAGATTAGGAAAAAACTGGCCAAGTGCGAGTCGGACTCGCGTGCAAAGGGTTCCGAACGAATTTAATTTTTTAACATGTTATTTTAACACTACAGACTTCTAATAGGTTTTCCTGTAATCTTTAGGTAAAGATCTATTATCCCCATTTTTTTTTATCAACGCTCACAGTAAGCATTTGATATGTCACACGATATTGTCCAAAAAACTTTTTTTTTAATTTTCTAATTTGACCCCCATACTAAAAATTTAATAACTTACGTAACACGTCCGTGTTTGGATCACAAACGTCCATATGTGTACCAAATTTCAACAAAATCGGTCCTGTGGATCCGGAGAAAACTGGCTGTGACAGACGGACAGATAGACACCCGAGCGATCCTATTAGGGTTCCGGTTTTTATTCGGAACCCTGAAAAAATTGGTTGTCTGTAAATTCGGTTTACGGACGATAATTTTACGTGATAACGTCAAAAGAAAACAATTGAATTCTTAACAAACAAGCCGAACGCTTAGGCCGATCGTGCCTCTGTTTCGCTTGCACGCTCGACTCAGGCGGAACGTTAATCGATTTATAAGACGTTGCCACGTCAAAAAAAAAAACGTCAAAATTAATTTCTGAACAATAAAAGAGTCTTGAGGTTTGAGTAGGAATCAAATTGTCTGGTCGCCTTGCTTCTGCTGATACAAGAGAGTCAAAGGTTACTGTGGAATATATTCTGTTTATTAGGAATCTACAATTTTCCGACTAGCTGATTGACTCCAAGACGATTCAAAGGATTTTGTAGTTTGGCAGTCCTTTGGCTTTAGCTTTTTTGGGCTTTGAGTTGGGAGGTAAATAAAACTAAACCTACTCCACCTAAACTTATTGATATTAGGGACAGTTTCCGATCTAACCAAATGCGGCAAAATATCTGTATATTACACTATGCCTGCCATGTGATCCGTAAGCCAATTAGCCGAGTCCCTAGCACGGATCGGCACGGGTGGCCCTTCTTAACATCCACATTATACGGCAGGGAAGCTTTATCAGCACCCCACAGGCGAGTAATCGGCGTTTTAACCGGATCGGGTATCCCCGTAACGGGTTACCCGGCGCCCCCATAACGGGTAACCCGGGTATAATAAGCGTACTGGCTTTATTAGGACCGTGTGCCAGTGATAAATCTTAAGAGCCAGGTTTGTATAATGGTAATTTGCTCTGTGGTCCTGAAATAAAGGACAAACGTTTCTGGTCATTCGGGAGTCGTAATAGTAAGGGATTCAGTATCAGGGTGGGTAATCGCTGATCTGCACTGAAATTTTGGGTTAATAGAGGAAACTAACCAATGAAGGGCTGTGTTAATAAAGCTTGTAACAGAATAAACGCAAAACCTCTTAAGGATTCATTGTTCTCATCGTTACGAACAACTTTTACTATGGGACCAACCCAGAAATCGCAAAAAAAATCAGTTGCTCAGTTCATTTTGTCGAGTGATGCGCACGTAAATGTATGGAGCAGTCGTTTTTTTTCCGGAAAGTGATAGTGATGTAGTGAAATATAAATTATTTCAGGAATAAAACGATATTGTTAGGTTGAAGTTATGGTACGTATATAAGAGCATTAGCTGACCCACGCAACGTCGTCTGCGTCGCAATTTTCATTACTGCTCCATTCCTATTGGTCTTAGCGTAATGATATATAGCCTTCCTCGATAAATGGGCTATCTAACACTGAAATAATTTTTCAAATCGGACCAGCAGTTCCTGCGATTATCGCGTTTCAGAAAACAAACAAACAAACTCTTCAGCTTTATATATTAAGTATAGATTTTTATTTTAATCTTGAAACAAATCTTTCTTGCAAAAAGTTATTTTGGTAACATTGGTACCCTCATAACTAGTAACAGAGAAGTTCATTTCATGCAGATTTGTTTGCTTCTGTTAAATTGTGTTGAAGCTCAAATTGCCCGCCACCCTTCATTAGTTCCCCACAGGCGTTTTGTAATGAGGGCCCTTCCCCGAGCGATACAAACAATATAGAGTGTTGCTACCTAGCACAGTGGCGCCCCCAAAGTTGTGCAATTTCATGATTTTCAGAATATCTACGGAAATTCATTTCATTCGTCACTGTGTTGAATGTTTTTGTGTATTGTTTGAGCTAACATTACCACGTAGATTTTCCTTTATATTTACTTCAGTTAAACACAGTTAAAATATACTAGTATTTTTCATGAATAGTCAGATTACCTTTTTTTTTTAAGGATGGAAAATCATCAAATGACTCCTCCCGCTCTGGGTGAAGCAGAAGGAAGTGTCAGACTCTTACTGACTAAAACCCATCCGTGTTCCTCCTAATGCCCTTTGCGTTCCAGGGGGGCTACTCTTTAACGAAATCCGTAGTTTTGGGCTTAGTCGCGGGCGGGCGTATTCTACTCCGTATCACCTACAGACTTACGATTAGTCCCGAACCCGAACTGAGAATGAATAACAACACGATTTCACAGTAACTGTCGTGTTATCATTAGTTCTCAGTGGTTAGGTGATACGGAGTAGAAAATGCCCGCCCGCAACTAAGCCCGAAACTACGGATTTCGTTAGAGAGTAGCCCCCCAGAGCCACGGTGACTCTTTCAAACAGATTCCGTAACCCCGGCAGGCACTGGCCCTAGCGGGCCCCGTCTTCTATGCTGACAGCTCTTTGAGGCGCGCGTGGAACACAGCGCGCCGTCGACTCGGGCCTGGTTCTGATCGGACGGCGGGCCTCCCAATGCTCGTCGTCCGCAGGCCCGCGCCTACGGTGGACGAGAATCGCCTTGCGACTGCCGACGCCCGGGGCGTCTTCTCCTGTTGCGGTGGCTGGGGCGTGAGGTTTCCCTCTCTCTCACGCGTTCGGCCTCTTCCTTCGCTAGCATTACTGCTTTGCAGAAAGAGGTGACCGCATCCCATGCCTCCTCGCTCCGGACCATAGATTGAATCAGGGCCGGACTTGAGAGGTCGCCGCCGCCGATCGCCTCGACGAGGACACGGCGGTGCTCCGCCCAAGCAGGGCAGACCTCCATCGTATGCTCCACTGTGTCCTCCGGGCGATCCTCGCAGTGTTGACAACCGGGCGTATCCTCCCGCCGAATCCGAAACAGGTACCTCCCGAAACAACCGTGTCCGGTGAGTACCTGCGTCAAGCGGAAGGTGAGGACGCCGTGGCGCCGCTCTAGCTACTCCTCAAAGAGGGGACTTATCGCCAGGATTGTGGCGTGCCCAATAGTCAGATTACCTACATGAAGAATAAAATGGCGGTTGGACAGCTTTTGAAGTGTAAAAAATTATGTAACTTTTGAAAGATTAGCTTTTAATAATGTCGAAATATTAAGTTAATCGATCACGGTGCAACGACAGAACGGATTTTGACGATACATATTTGGAACACAAACTATAGACATTGGACAAAAGTTAGAAATAAATAAAAAGAGTGTTGAATTTTTGTCTATAGTCACCTTCAGTGCAAAGTTTTACCTAAATAGTAACACTACCCCGCAACGGAAAGCCGGGAAATGGGCCATAATAAACACCGTGGTTCTATTAAAACGTTGAGAGATAAATCTCAAGTTTATTCCCTTACTGTTAGTGTTTAATTTACATTTGTTTAACTAATCCTGTTTTAATTAAGAATTTAGCTGAATGCAGTAATTCCTTGGTCTGATATTATGAGTAGGTAGATATATATTTGAGTTTTCTGTTTCTGTTTTCTTAAGTTAGGTTTAATAGCTACCTATAAAATATTTCGGTTATTATAAATGCTGGTCCTACAAATATCATTAATTCTTTTTATACTGCTACGTGTTTTAAGTTTCAAGCTGAATGAATGGTAAATGGGTTCGGGTGTAGGGAAACTTGTGTTTTCCATGGAATTAGTAAGTTTTTCTTACAAAAATGTGTAGGTACTTACTACGTCTAGGAATTGAAGTGCCCATTTAAGAGGGGACTATAGTCGGTAGACTATAGTCGGTAATTCTTGGGCATTTCTCCATACAAACGCATTCCACTGTTTTCTTCGTGGATAATGTTGATAGAGCAATGATTTTTTTCCAAAAAATCTACATCGAATTAATACGTGCCTCTGTCATTTTCTTTTTTCCAAAACATAATTACTTAAAGAATTATGACAATCCAAAAACCCGAAAAAACAGCCCGTTTTTACCGCCATGTTCAGACGACTATCAGACAAATTTGATAAGTCTTTAACAAATTAAATAAAAATACAAGCATAGTTAGTCTTCCTCTAAATAATATATATTTTTTATGGATCAGTCCAGTTTTGAAGAAGAAAACAGCAGAATACAAAACTTCTTTTGGTCAAGGTAAAATCAGCCTCTGCTGCAGTTGTCGCTTTCGCACTTTACTTGATAGAGCGCAGCGCGACGGCATCGGCAATATTTTCTTCAAATACCTATTTTACAAATTCCTCAGGACTAGAGTCCCGTTTTGAGCCAGTATTGCCTATATTAAGACACTTGGATATTGGTGGTTTCTCATTCATAAGATGATGCTGTAATTTTTGAAATACATAAACATATCGTAGCTTAACAATGGGAGCTATAAGTACTCTAGCATCTATCTCAATAGACAACAGATAAAAAAAAAGCGATGCACTTTTCTTGTCCACAATAGTGTGCTTGTGTGCATGCATTCTACAAATAATATCTGTTGTGTTGCCAACTTTTTACCGTTATTATGTCGAGCATTTATTGCAGAGAAACTACGAAGAATGCACAATACTGACACAAGATGAGAATTCTTATCTCGAGTCTCGTTGAAAACTGCAAATGCAGTCGCTGTGAAACGAGTGTCATCGATGTTCTCAAGCAGATATTGTTTGACACTACTCCAGCATTTAAATTATGATATTAGCAAAATACGTGAAACAACACTCTCTATAGCAACAATACGGAACAATTAGAGTAGGGAAGGACGAATGAAATGCTGGATGGGTTGCGTGAAATCAGGTTTAATTATTAAAAAAAAACGCCTTATGCTTAGTTTAAATACGAATCTGCTAAGTAACGGATTAAACCAAGAAAAAAATGCAGCATCATTGTTTCTGACTTGTGATTTAGTTCGAAAGTTGATGCATGGAATTAGTATGTAGGTACTAGATAATTGATCAAACATCAATTACAAATCCGCTAGACCGAACACCAATACAATATAGCTTCCGTGCTATGCCGATATGATATCACGGACGGATCGCAATTTGTACGGATCAGTCGTGGGAACGGTGTTTGTTGCCCGCTGGCGTTTTGTGCACAATCGTATTTTACATCTTGCATGTTGCATTGCAGACTGACATATTTTAAATGTGCTAAATCGTAGTTACGTGTCGGATATTGAGTTTTTGTTATATTGGGCTGGTCCAATCTAATTTCGGCATTGAACCTCTTTTAAGGGCTGATATAAAGCATAGACTTTATCGGTCAAATGGAAGAGTTTTACAGGTCATTAAGGCCGTCGAAATTAGCCTTTGCGCTAAAATCAATGTTTTAGTGGGAACCTCGGGCCAAACGCGATTATTTATATGCTAAATTCTAAGTCGTAACCTACGGTACGTACACTAGTATTATTAATTATCTGTGCCTACAGTTTAAGTACCTCTGATTTAACCAAAGACCAAGACCTAAAAGGTCCAACCAGATCATAAAATAATAAAAAAGTGTCTCTAGATAACTTGCAGACCAATGCTACTTTCAGGAAACGATAGACGACTCTTTTGTACCTTAATCAATTTTCCATCTCCACAATGTTATTTTTACGCAATTTCCCCAACAAATCAACGAAAATTCCCCAGAGTTCCACTTAACATCTATTCATTCGTAGTCGAAAACAAAAATGTTGCCATCGCGTTTATACCAACTTGGCTTGTATTTACAACAAATTCCATTTACAACACAAACAAATGAAGCGGTGGCGGAAAGCCATTCAAAATGGCACTACGGGCACGGGCTACGCAATTAAATTAAGCCGATAACAGTGTAGGGGCAAGAGAGGCCTTGTCGCCATGACAGTGCGTAGTCCCGGCTTCCCGCGCAAAATTTCCGCCCTTTTCACTGAATGACGTTTGTGTTTTTTTTTAAGTGCAAACGTCTGCCGGCTTATTATGCCAATGCAGTGGAGTGAGATGATGGAAATGTAATAAAGATCTGTGAGAATATGTTTCGTGAATGCACTTTTGTATGCAAGCGAATTTTGTTGTGAGCGAACTGAACGGATTCCTGTTGGATTTTATTTTGATGGATTTGTTGAGTGTATGAATTTACAACCTATACGGCATTTTTACATGAAGACCTGATTTTCAAAATGATTTTATGAACGTTACCTAACTAAATGATGAATTATATTTAGATATTTTGTAAATACAAAGTTTAAAAAAGTTTTAGGGTAAATCTTTTTTGATCATTTTAAACTAGATGAGGCTAGAACTAAGTACCAAATATTGCATGTTTTTTGCTTTTGTGGTTTGGGAAGTTTTCTCAAGGTATTTTACTCCAAAGAAAATTACTTCGAGGTAAATTGAAGCTACCAACAAACCAAATCTAACTTTTCCATCACTAAGACCATCATCATAATTTGTATTCGTGTAGCGGCATCAATGACGCCACAAGAAAAACTACGGAGCAAATCTGCATCGCAACAAAAAGAACCGCGACGCCATGTATCCAACTAGCAGCGAACTACTACGTCGAAATCCTGCATCGCGCAAGCAGAGTTTACCGTGCGATTTGAACATATACATCAGCCCGAATATCAACTATTGGGCAGTTGCCCACCAGACACAACAACGGCCTGGTTGGAGGATCCTCCCTTTTTAATGGAGGTTTGTGGGACTTTACTCTCTGTTCCGCATACCCTCCAAATCCGAACGCGAGTATAAATAACTCGTAGTGTTTTTTTTTTTTGAGTTATAAATAGCTTGAATTTTTAATTAAATTTCAACTTCTAAGAAACATTTTGAACACTCGAAAAGCTACAAAAAAATGTGAAGTCCCCTGGCTCCGAACACCCTTGGAGTTTATTGAGGACATTCACTTTTATGTGAAAATTATCTTTTCTGAGGGTAAAAGGCTGTATAAACTTTGTGTTTGGTCCCGCACAGATAAAAAAGGAGTTTATGAAGGTAATCAGTTTTGGGGTGTACAACTACAAAGAAAGAAAATTGCTGCAAGTTTTTAGTGGTCTTGTTGGTGTCAGCTTAGCAAGGATTTTATTTCTTCGCGTTTATTGAAGTCGGGCTTTTTGACAGTTATCTGCTTTTATCTTGGTATCTATTTACTTAACCTACCTACCTTATTTATACCGACACGGTTGGCGCAGTGATTGAGCGATTGACTAATATTTGTATGGCCTACAGATAGTTGTTCCGGGTCTGGCTGTTTGTGTATGTGAGGTTATATGTCTGCAACGCACCCACGATACAGGAGAAATTCCTAGTGTGGGGCAAAGTTTAAAAAAATACTTACGAAACAAAGGTAATTATAGATTATAGCATGAATAAGGTTTTTAACTAGGTATCTTGCTAGTTTACATAGCTGGCCACTTCTGTTAAAATTAAATGCAAATATGCACTTGAAATGAAGCCAAATAAAATCACTGAAACATATTTCTCTAGTGCATAATACATTACTTGTTCGAATAAAGTGCACTTAATTGCTTTCATACATATTGCATCCGTTAAATAAAACAAATTGAGTTCGTATTTTTATGGCATTTGTAAATGACTACAGAGTAAATTGGTGGGAAACAGATGCAGAATTTGGCAATTGCCACCATTATTGTCCCGGTCCTGCCAACTCACAGACAAATGGTATGAAAAACAAATACGCGCACGAAAAAGGTTTACTACATTTTTTCTCTGTTTTTAATTTGCCAACCACTCTTTTCTTATGGAACTAATGGGAATTATTATAGGCAAGTGGCGCTAATTAAGTTGGTAGAGCACTTTACGTGCGTGTAGCCATTGCTGAAGTTGCTGATTTTTACTAAGTACCTATTTTATGAAAGTAGTAAATACTGCAGTAATGGTGTTAATATTATAAAGAGGTAAAGTTTGTGAGTTTGTGAGGTTGTAGGGGGTAATCTCTGGATCTCTTGAACCGATTTTGAAAATTCTTTTACCAATAGAAAGCCATGTTATTTGTGAGTGTCATAGGATATATATTAATCCTAAAAATACCGCCCAACGAAGTGGGCACGGGTGAGCTAGTTTAATAATATTATTCTTTCTAAAATGTCATGCCTCTTTACAGCAAAAAATAAAAACATATATTTAAAGCTTTAAGTACAGCTTGCGCAGCGTTCATAATTACTAAGAAACTACTGGGCCCCAAGTCTGCTATTACAATAGTGTCAGAATGGTCTCATAGTGATTTCATAATGGTCGATTTGGACAAGTTATGCCAGATTTCTTTTATATATGTTTTTAAATATTATTTATTAATTTGTCATTATGTACGAGATTACCATTCTATGCCATTTCCTTCAATGGAGTGTCAGTGGTAGACCATTGGAAAGTAAGAATGATGCTTTTATATTAGTAGATTACCAAACTTGTCAAAATCGACCATTATGAAATCATTATGAGACCATTCTGACACTATTGTAATAGCAGACTTGGGGCCCTGTTCAGAAAATATAAAACACCCTCGCTTACAATTTTCAGCTGTAAATGGACGGAAAAACATTACGAAGTAAGCCGTGTCATAAAAACACCTTTCAGCATTTCAACGTTTATTTCTTTCCAAGATTTAACTTCACAATTCTGCCAACCACACGAAATTACAAGGCTGAACGTACACTTCCTTTCTACAAGCGTAATAACCGACGCACGGACAACCCTATTAATTAGGGCTGTCGCGGGGGTCGAAACAAAAGCGATTAATTTGCGCGAATTGCTTTTAAGGACTATAGATGGCGTTACGGTTGTCCTGCGTAATGGTCGACTTTCAATTAAAGTACATGGTCGTTTTTCCTGAGCTTCTGAAAAGGGTAACGGGAGCTGCGCTGCCATTATGTGCTAGACGGTTTTGGTTGTAGAAATGTAAGTTACTAGCTTTAGCCCATGGCTTCGCTCGCGTTAATATAGATTTTCTAAAAAAAAAAAATTGTTTAAACCGACTTCAGGGTCGAAATGAATAATCTGCCCCTTGTTTTATTTGGTGTCCAGTGTTTGCAGTATTTACTGAGAAACATCATTTCGACCACATCGATGTCATTAGTTTACATACGATTCTACGATCCAATGCCATCGATTCTCAAGTGACTTTAAAAAGAAGCGATACCGTCTCGGAGAACGGATGATGACAGGTTGACAAGTAACGCAAAATGGTGGATCCATTCAAAGCCAATGGCTGCCGGAAATAAACACCGTCAGATGATTTTCCTTACTTTTTTTTCGGATGACCCTTGACTTTCCTAGAATACTATTAAATTAGGCAATACAGACAATATCAATTAAGATTCCTGAGTAAAAAAATATGATTCTAATTAGTCTGTTTGTCTGTAGTCAGTCTGTTCGTTTGTGTCTGTTCTGTTGTGTGGTTATCTAAAAATATTGGACACGTATTTTTTTGCTTTATCAAATCAATAAAAATTGACGAAAATAAAACGCATCAAAGATCAGGAGTGGGGGTTTGTAAGTACACTTTTCAGTAAAAAGTGTATTCAAGTAACGTCACAACGCATAAACCATGTCAGAGGCCCTTGAGGCAGTTTAGACACTAGGGTGTGTGGGGTCGGTCGTTAGACCTTACTGCGCACACGATAAGAAGAAGAACGCACTGTTTCGCATTAATTTTTTGGTTACGTGTAAAAAGAAAATGTCCAATATTTTTTTAAATCTATCTGGACTACTTAATTTTTTTTTTTGTGTATTGCATTAATGTTCTCACTCCCGTAATTTTTAGAAAAGAGCCTAACTAAGAAATGCGGACGTCCGAGTCGTCTACAAGAACCTAAACGCTCAATTAGTTTCATTTTGAGCACTGCAGAAGCCACAATAAAATTGGTTATAAGTTTAAAATCCTTTGTTACATTTGGTATTGATCGGGCTCGACAGCCCTACGCCACCCTTCCATTAGTCTGGCTACCTGGCGCGACTCGCGCCTGGCGTCTGTGACGTCAGGGCAGCCACCCTCACCAACTGGGGGACTACCAACACTACGAACTGAATATTTGCAATTATTGTTGTGCAATTCTATCATCGGTGTATGATAACTCTTTCAGATGATGAGCTTTCTAGTACTTAAGCATTGAATATAATGTAGTTTGTTTTCCGATTTTAATAACAGTAAATAACAATATTGTATGTTTTTATGGAACTATTTATATCTACTTCTAAAACCTAACTGAGTATACAATTTGATGAGCAACAGAAATTGTAAAGATGGTAGGTTTTCTATTTTTTATTGCGCTTTCGAGACTTACGTGGAATGTGGACTTGGGTGAGACTCGACACATAAGTATGTAATGGAAATAATATTGTGTCTATAGAGTGGTTTATAGAATTATTGCTACTCGTATTTCTAAAAGAAAGCGCTTTTCATGGTTTTCTTAGTAAGCTTAATAAGTGTGTGTAGATTTGGGACTAGTTTAAATTCTCTTGGATAGAGTCGAGTACAGCCATAATTATTGTATCCGTACATATATTTTTAAAATAAAGACAAGTCAGATACAAAAAATCAGAATGGAATTAAAAAAAAAGAAAGGTCCACTTCAAGCCTGCCTGTCTTTGTATTAAGTAGGTACTTATGTAGGTATATTGTACGTATTGTATGTTACGAGTTTTTTTGTTTTGTTGGTAGCATTGTCTCGGTACGCTTAACAGTCAAAAACAAACTGTCTGCCCTTGATTGTCCTTAGCCTTTTTATATTTAGGGCTACAGACTCATTTAGGGAAAGTGTGTGTTCGCATTTAAAATAAAGTTAAGGCCTGGGTTTGTACCTAAGTGTAAATCGGTAATAAATCTAATTCGTCGTAGTTCGTAGCCACGATTCTTCATTTGGTCCTATCACGTAATTATGACAAAAAACCTTTTTAAGATTGTTTCATGCATAGTGTTTTGTCAATAAATATGCTTTGCATTTAATTTTCGAAGACTAAGAAAAATAAAATAGGACAAAACCTAAGCTTAAAGGTCGAAACGTAAAAAAATAGTTTTATTTTTAAATAAACCAGTCGATCTTCAATAATAAATTCATTTCCCCGAGGTGCTGTACAATTTGTGAGATAATATAAGGAGCTAATACAGTCTATTTTCGTTCTATTTGAATCACAGGGACTCGTAATTTTACCTTTACATTTCCCATCGGAGGGTTTTAGAAGAATGGTTATTATCTCTCCTGAAGAGAAAATAGGCTAACGTTGATTGAAGAATTTTCTTGGAAAAGTAGAGGTAGATACCTACTTACAAATAATAAATTAGCAGTAAAAAAATAAGCTCACAGCTCTTATGTTACTTTTCTTTATAAATACGTTCGTACTTTAATATATGGTAAAGGAAAAATCAATTTAAATAAAGTGAAATAGGTACAAGGAGATTGAAATGAAAAACTCAAATATAATTTTCATATAAAAAAAAAACTGGAACTAACCAACATTGCCCACCGCAAAATAAAAAAGACGTAAAACTGTCACATGCATAGTGATGCGACTTCACTACAAGATCAAAGGCGCTGGGCCAACAGAGCATGACGTAATCATGACGCGACTATCATCCCTTTGAGGGGGTTAATGAGAACCCGCTTAGACCGCAGTGTGGGTAGCGTAAAGATAAGTTATTAGAAAAAAAACTAGTCAGGCGGAGGGTTTAAGGTTGGGTAGGCCCTTTAAAAATTAGAATCATGTTCGTTAATTGGAAGGCCGAACCTTCTCTGTCCCCCTGCTGAACAATGAATGACATAGAAATACTTACATGAGAAGAGGTCACACAAGTATTAATCAGCACGCTTACTTAAGAAGACGGGTTATTTATTTCAGATTTTAACTAGAACCAACAACGTTTGAAATAGGTAGTAAAAAATCTTCATTCCAGAATTTGGAAAGTCTGCAATAAAAACCAACGATTCCTGATTTAAATGCTAGTCACATCTGAGTTGACTTTAATTTTCATTCCTCACCAAAGAAATCCTAGTCTACAAACGCGTCACATCTCTGCCTGAAAAAAAAAAAAACTAAAATTGCACACATGCCATAATGACACTTCAGTGACATCAAAGGGCATCAAAGTCCGTACTCAACAGTCTGCAATCGCAACACGATCACACCCCTTCGACAACATAATGAGATCCAGTTACAAATAGATTTTCTAAAGAAGACCTAAAACTGATATGTCTGTAGTAAAATATTCGACGCAGGTGCCTGCAATCAACGTTCGATGTTCGAAATTAGAGCTCCGACATGCTGTCTGTGCAAAAAGGCGGGGTTTTAAAGAGAGATTTTAAATGTCATTCTTTTTTTATTACGGCGGGAATCGTAGACTGGCGGGAGCGGGATTGGGGAAAGTGCAATTGTTTTTAACTTTTTTCTGAAGGTGGGAAATTAGTCTGAATTCGTTTCTTTTTAGGGTTCCGAACCCAACGGGTAACCAAGGAACCCTATTACTAAGCCTCCGCTGTTCGTCCGCCCGTCCGTCCGTCTGTCAGCGGGCTGTATCTCAAGAACCGTACCTAATAGGTAGACAGTTGAAATTTTCACAGATTGTGTATATCTATTGCCGCTATAACAACAAATAATAACCATTGAGGTTTATGGTACGGAGCCCATCGTGTACGAGTCCGATTCGCACTTGGCCGTTTTATTTTTATTTTAGGTATAGAACTTTTAAGAAATTAAGGTTTTATCTCAACGAATTTTCTGTGGAGTGAAAAAGGTTTTCTAAAAATCTCATGAGTGTCTGCTTTAGGTATGATTTCGTGTCATTTGGAAGCGCGCCAACGCCAAGGAATACGGATTACTGTGCCTATTGCTTAGATTTAAAAATTCTGAAGTTATCTTCATGTACTAACGTGACACTTCCTTCCATTTTGCAGATTGTTCCTAGTTTCAGGAAAAAAGGACTAAGTAGCGTTGATAATATTTTTTTTCGAACTCTGAATGCTTAGGTGTTACTTAATATGCCTAAGTGTGTTAATGTCTCACGGTAGGGAACAGGACTTGATTCATAAAGAAAGCTCTATTACTAGGATAGAATATAATAATAATCGGAAGTCGTCAGACATGGGACTTGTTTATTGTTAGCGGATGACCTGAAATTGCTGCTCGAGGTTGGGGATCACTCGGATTGTGAACGCCTGCAGGATGACATCAACAGAGTAGTCGAGTGGAGCAATGCCAACAAACTGTATTTTAATGTTCCTAAATGTTCGGTAATGTCATTCACTCGCGCGCGAACTCCTTTGAATTATCAATACAAGGTTGAGGATGTGCCAATGCAACGAGTGTCTCAGGTACGGGACTTAGGGGTAGTCTTCTCTCAGGAACTAACCTTTCGTGAGCATATCAATAAGATATGTAAGAAGGCATACATAAACCTAGGATTCGTACTCAGGCAGTCTCAGGGGTTCACCAACATCACGACACCCAAGGTATTATTATGATGCATTAGTCAGAAGTCATCTTGAACATAGTGCATTCATATGGGCTCCTCATGAGGCGAAATATAGTGGTATGTTGGACCGTATTCAAAATGAGTTCACTAGACACTTGTATTACAAGCTGTATGGGGTATATCCATTTTATCCATTGATGGACCCTACACTATTTGTTCTGGGTATGGTAGGGTATAACACTTTAAGGGTACGACGGGACTTTTCGCTCGTAGGGTATGTAGTGGAGCTACTTCGTGGCGTGGCGTATAATCCAGGAGTGCTGCGGCACCTAGAGCTTTGCGTGCCAGACCGGTACGTGTGGAGGCGGCGACGTCCGCCCCTGTTTGCTGCGCCTGCTACCAGAACTGCAACAATCTGCTGGCGAAAACTCCTCTCACTAGAGTCATAAGGGTGGTGAATGAGGTTCACGAGAGGGTTGATGTATTGTGGTGCAACTTTAGTGAATTCGTAAAAGTTACATTATATATATTAAGTTATAGTGATTAATATTAAGAATAAAGTTTATTATTTTATAAGATGTAGACGTAGGGTTTAGTTTGTAAGGCCACTCTATCGCATTGGATCGCTGATCTGTAATGATAGTTTAGGCAAGATTTGTATAAATAAATAAATAATATATTTGCATAAAATGTGGTAGAAAGATGTTACAATAATATATTTAGTGCAAAGACAGATTCTGTCATTTAATAATGGCATAAGTACAAATATTAATCTATTAACTTGTTTTAGTGTCAGTAAAACAGTAACACGCAATACTTATATTTATTATATAAACAAAAATAGTATCAGTTTCACGAATTAAATTCTTGAATTCTACAGAGAATAACAATTTACAATTTCTTATATCTTATTCTTGCTCCAGGCGGTTTAATTAGGTAAGGTACGATCTTATTATTTTCTTCTATTTCTCAGATTTTTCCTTGTACATACCTTCCAGCAAAAAACACACCCATTCACAAAATATCGTCGATCATAATTTGTTTCGTAATAGATGAAATCGCTAAATGCCCATGTACAGTTCCCGTCACGCAAGTTTACCTCCCCGAAGTACGTCGTAATCGATTGCGCAGTATGTCAATTTGTCAAAAAACACAGTACAGCGCATGCGCGGGTAGGTCGCGCATGCGCGTTTTCGCGCAAAATTGCGGGTGTAATGGCATCTCACTCGCTCGTATACATTCGATGCATACCCGCTTGCTCAATGCAATACGACTGTTGATGCGAAAAGTGTTACACGTTGTTATTGTTTTTAATTAATTATTTTGGTTATTTCTTACTATTTGATTTGTTTTTTGTGTGTTTTTGTGGTTTATGTGTTTGTGGTGTTACTTTTTGATATTGTTATTGTTACTAGTAGTCTTTGTTGCTTGTTTATAATATAATACGTATAAACAAAAAAATATTCTAGGAACGTAACACTTATTTACGCGATTGCACCTGCCCGGTCGTCACTGAAACCTAACTTCGGAGGGACAAACTACGCTGACGCGAACTGTATAAATTGTTTCTCAAAATTAAGACACCCTTTATGTCGAAAAGAGCATAAAAGTAAATAGAATACCGCAGGTGACCCGCGAGGGTCTCCGGCTCTCGATGAACAGTTCAGAACTTCGGTCCAGCCTGAATTTTAATTATCTCCAAACCCCTTTGAATCGCTGCTGAAACTGATTTCAACTATTCCGTTTTATTCCAGCGGGGAACTGATTTTACTCAAATGAATTAAGTTGATGTTCTGTGATATCGATCTCTAGTTTTTAGTTTTCAGTGGCTTCATCCGCATGGAAGTCGAAAAAGGATTAAAAGTATTCAGACCTTGGTCTACCAATGTTTTAAATTTAAAATACCTCTATGTAAATGCCTTAAATACCTTTGAGCCGTTGTGGCGCGATTGACTAGCCAATATCCAAATATCCACGCTTCACAATTTATAGTATTAGTATAAACCATGTCAGAGGCCCTTGAGGCGGTTCAGAAACTCTGACACTAGGATGTGTGGGGTCGTTAGACCTTACTGCCCACACGATAAGAAGAAGCTGAAGAGTTTGTTTGTTTATTTGCTTGAACGCGCTAATCTCAGGAACTCCTGGTCCGATTTGAAAAATTCTTTTAGTGTTAGATAGCCCATTTATCGAGGAAGGCTATAGGCTATATATCATCATGCTAAGACCAATAGAAGCGGAGCAGACGAAGTTGCGCGGGTCAACTAGTAGGTACATATTTATAGTGTGAGTAAGTAAGTAAGTAAGTAAAATTTTATTTGTTTAAACATGGTGTACATGATACATACACATACACACACATATACACACACATATACACACACACACATACACATACATATACATGGTGTAGTAGATAGTGTGTAATACTGTATACAAGAAAACTCTTGAATGTAATGTATCACTCGAGAGACACAACTTAAAGCATGCGTACCTACCTAACGTTTCTTGAAATCGTAAAAGAAAAATACTTCAGTACCTACCTAGCCTTTTCAGATTTTTCACGAAAAAGAAAATTTGAACGTAATGATCTACAGTCCGTAATAAATTCTCCGTGCTTTCCTAATGCGAAAAAAACTCGAACTTAATCAATTTGCGAAAATATTCGCAAGAAGTTTTTTGCAAAGATTTGCGTTCGACCGAGCGGCAAGCGACGGATTCAATTTGTTATAACGACACTGTCCTGTCCTACCTATGAATACTGCATCGCCTAGGGTTGGCATAACAAATGTACTGCGAAGAGCTCATTAAATATTAATATGATTTGATTTGAAAATGGTTTTCTAAACCGGCTCTTTTTAATATTTTTTTTGATCGAGATAATGATAATATTTCGTGTTTTGACTTCCACTACCTACTAAAACAATGACGTAAATTGTAATCAACACGTAGGGTGAGTGGGGGGAAGATGAAAAACGGGGTAACACAAAAAGTCGTCCATAACGCCAGATTCAGTGCAGTTTTTGCAGTGATGGCGATCATTATTAAAACCGTCATTTTGTTACGTTGCACATTTCAATCAGCGTTTGCCGGTCTAAGTGAGTGGTTGTGTGAAAAATACAAATGTCTGTGCGGTGGTTTTTACGCAAGTAAATCGAGTGTTTCAATCTTACGCCGTGTACTGTCTAATATCAATTTAAACGATTTTAGAAACTATTTCGATCTTTCCCCATCACGCTTTTGTCTTCCTCCTGTAAGACCCTGATTCATTTTCGTGATAAAAACATTTTTTTTTGCTGCTTTGGAATAGATTTAGCATGATGTCATAAAATATACTCTTTGCCCTTTACTTAAAACAAAATAATTTTAACATAACCTAATATTCAAATACAACACCGCAAATCTCATGTTCGATCTTCCCCCCCACTCACTACTTTTCTCCGGTCTTAAATTTATTTATTTCACCTATTCAAATTGTTTTTCAAACAGCCAAAATAACCTACCGGATTATTGCAAACACAGTAAGATTGTAAAAATCTTGACTATGGTAGATAATTGTATGTATTGAGAACAGATTTTAACTTCAACTACAAAAATTCGATAGTTCACATTAACATATCCATGTCTTATCGAAAAAAAAATATAAGTAGCTAACAATCTTCAAATCAAAATCAATATTGTTTATTTGTTAGAGTATGGTACAATAGATGTTATAATAATGGTTCCAGCATATCCTGCCATAATATGGCGTACCAATCTTTCTATATAAAAAAGAAACAAAGCTAGATTAGGAATATATTTATTAAATTTAAGCACCTTGACCAATCTATTTAAATAACAAACTATTTACACTTATAATACAAAATAAAACTATATGGCGTCAAAAAATTCGTCCGCATCGCTGTCGACTGGAAGTGAGCCCAAAAGACTGGCGGCATTGCCACGTTGTATGGCAATGCTTATCCTCTGTCCGAGGTAAACGCCAGCCCTTGGGTCACGCGAAGTGTCAAGCTAGATTCACTATATATTTACGGTGCTGGCAATAATCTGGCGACGTAGCAGCCCTATCACGGTATCTAACTCGAGAGCAGCGCGGCGGCGGGGGCGAGCCTCCGTTTATTATTCATCATGCAAACTGTCTTATTGGAGTAAATAATACCCAAATGTTTATTTATATTCAGTCCCGAGGTGGAAGAACAACATATACATAGAACTAGTACGTAAAGTGCCTTATTTATGTTCCAGGAGTAGTGTAGCTCCTTGTGATGGGGGTTCGGGGAGAAAATAGTAGGTAGTGCTGTTATTTATTTTGGCTGCCAAGTGGAATTGCTGTGTTCTGGTTCGAAGAATTTATAGATTAGATAAGTGCTGCTATTAAGACATTTCAACTTTTTATTAAGTACGATTTATTACTAACACATTCGCACAGTAGTTCGCTTCTTAATCGTTGTTTGTGTTCCTCACAAGTTGAATAATTAGTACTTGTGAGGGTACCTTGGTGTCAAATTGGCCAGCTGTAACCTTTTTTAAAGTGTAACTACCGACTTTATTTATTTATATATACTTTATTGTACACCAAAATTAAAACACATTAAGGAAACCTTAAACTAAAAAAATATACAATTGGCGGCCTTATCGCATTCCGCGATCTCTTCCAGGCAACCTGGCATGGATAGGGATAGCCTGGACACAAAATGGGGTTGCACTTGGTGCAAATATAAAGTTAACAAAGTTTTAGAAAAAAAAGCAATACAATGTACTAAAATAGATACACAAATACATACATATTAAATATACATATTAAAAAGAAAATAAATACTTATACTTATACTTTATTACGTTGTTCTCTTATATTGTTATTGTTTTACTTATTCTTCACCTGCACGCTTCGTCATTAGACGACGATTTTATGTCTCATTTAAGTGAACTGTATGTTCTTATGAGAAATAAAGATTCTTTAAACCTAACCTATTTATTCAAATGAACTTCATATTTTAAATAGATACTAATCTATTTACCTACACTTAAAAAAAAATCTCCGACCTAACATATAGCGTCAAAAAATTTCTCTGCATCGCTGGAAGTGCGACCAAAGCACTGCCAGACAACGTGGCAATCCACGCTGTTTGGCAGAGCTTAGCCTCTGTCCAAGGTAAGCGATTATGAACTTTAACGCATTAGAAATTGAGGAGTGGCTAAGATCATTAAGAAAGTTGTTAGATCTACTATGCCTCGAGCACCCTGCACAACACAAAACAAAATGAAATGAAGATAATAATAACCCATACAAGACAAATGTAAATAATAAAAATATCTTTTCAGAATACTCAACGAAATTAATTCTCAGCTCATTGTGCACGAAATGAAAAAAAAATGATTCCAATAATTTAATTAAAATATTCCGATTGGTAACAAAGGAAATCGGTGCTCTTTATTCTGAGTAAAAGAAAAAGATAAAAGAAAGGAAAACATTGGACCCACCCGCTGTTTATCTTTTCCCGGGCTTGTATTTTCTTTTCTTTGAGAAAAATACATATTTAATTAGTTGTAGCCATTAACTGGTTCGACAAATTGTAGCTTGCGTTTGAGATCTGAAAGTCTTTGTTGTTTTAAATATTGTTTATTTACAAAATTAATTATTTTGAGTAAAGCTCTCAGTAAGAGGAGCTCGTTGGCTAGATAATAACAGCCTCACAGGTCGATCAAGGTTAAGCAAAGCTTGCCAAGTTTGGTCTGTGGATGGGTGACCATCTTAACATACCTAGTTTCCTCCGTGCCTCGGAAAGCACGTTAAGCCGTTGGCAGTCGTTACGGATGGTCAGAAGCCAGTAAATCTGACTCCAGTAGTATAGCCATAAAGTACCATGTTACCCAGTCAATGGGTTGTTGAGGTCTGGTAGGCAGCCGCTCCACGTAAAATACTGGTATTCAGCTAAATCCGGATTGACTGGAATCCGATCCTAACATAGTTGTGAAAAGGCTAGGCAGACAGTAAAACTCAAAAGGTAATTTTTTATCTGAATTGCTAAAACTCTTGCGTAACCAGTAGCCATACAAGATTATCACTATAATTAATCTGAGAGATTTAAACAAAGGGATATAAATGGGTCCAGACAATTGAGAACTAACTCAAATAGATTCATTAGGAGCCCTAAGTTGAACAGACTATGCGCCATGTTTGTTTACTGTTCACACTTGAACGCGTCTAGAGCAGAATATTCAAAACGTGTATGGAGTGAAGGCATAATGCTGTTACTGTGATGCAGCCTTGTACATTCTAACAGGATTTTTCAGATGGTCGTGCGAATATAATAGGTTTTGAATTTGATATGAAAGACAAGGATACGTTTACAAAATCGAGCGCTTGACCCAGACTAAAGCTACAGACCGCGTTTCCCGAGGTTTATAGTGATTGTAGCGCTGTATACAACAATTGTTTAAAATTATTATTTTACATTTAAATAGACAATTTTTTTTTTCAAGCAAGGTAACATAGTAAACTTAGTTATTAGTTACTTCTTGTTTGAATTTGGATGATATTTTCATAGAAAAAATATATAATTTCGGACGAAAAATTATCAGTAACTCTCTGTTTTAGGGAATTATTTTTGGTGTATTACTTAAGGACGTCAGACTTGTAACAGATATTGCGTTAATTTATATTATTGACTATCTTTTGCCCAAATTCGTACGCGCATATCCCGTTTTTTCCCGTTCCCGTATAAATATCGAGAAATCCTCTCTTAGTGCTCCCCTACACTCCCGAAGGAACCTACATGCCAAATTTCAGCTTTGCATTGTCTGCCAGTCACTCAGTCACTCACTCACTCAGTCACGGAAGAATTTTATGTAGGTATTGAGAGGATTATCAGTCCTTTGAGTTTTATTAAAAAGAAATAGACGAAGTCACACTGGAATATAGATTACAAGCACAACTTTTGTGACAATAGCTGTTACAAGTTAGCAAAAATCGGGGGGAAAATCGGATCGGGCACGACGTGACTGCAGGCCCTGTAAGTTACCATAATAAAATTACAATTATTCATCTACCTACGACCTAAAGGATATTAGGACCACCCGTGGCTCGAGATACGTCGTAAAAGACGGCTGGGATTATGTCATCATTTCATCAGGAATTCATGACGAGATGCCGCGGGTCTCGTATCTTCTTTGTGGTCGTAAATCTGCTGCAAACGTGAAGATTTGTCAATTTTACCGTTCATGGCTGTACGGCATGGTTACCATAGAAATAAATAAAAAACCGGACAAGTGCGAGTCGGACTCGCCCTCTGAGGGTTCCGTACAAAGTAGGTATAGAATATTACTTTAAATAAAGACTATATTTTTCTGATTTAATTACAAATGTGTAGTTTTCAGACTTTTCCCTATTCTTGTAGTATAAGACGATATTACTTGCCAAATTTCATAGTTCTAGGTCAACGGGAAATACCCTATAAATTTTGATTCCCTTGTGAATGTCGATATATACGTTTTTTGCGGCATAAACGGCCGTATCTTTTTTGACGTTGATTTAGAAGTTTGATTTTTTCACAGCTTCAAGGGACTGTAGACCTGAGTATAGGTTTTTAATTTCACTCGATACCTTCACGTGTTCCCGAGATAAAGGGTCTTGACAGACAGACGGACGGACTGACGGACGGACAGCAAAGTGATCCTACAAGGGTTCGGTTTTTTCCTTTTGAAGTACGGAACGATAAAAACATATTTCTTATATCTATGACGGTAGGTAACCGTTTTGACGATGTCCATATAGCAGTCACATACAGCCTAGAGTTAACACACAAAAAAAATATCTAAATAAAAGAGAAAAGAGACGAAATGGTTTATGTTTGTAAAAGGTAAGTAAGTGAGCACCCACCTACTGATCCGCTTAATGAAGATTATTTTTCTTACAGAAACGACACTGTAATGTTGCTGTGTCATAGATTACTTTTTAGATCTAGAGCCACAATGGTAAAAAGTTACACAAAGTAACAAGTACAAGGCGTAATATAAAAATAACGCAAATCCTGAAATTGATATTAGGTTGCACCCAGTATAATTTTTGGTACATTTTCTACTGAAATCGAACCCTAATTCAAACAAAGCTTCAACACTTCCGATTCTCAGTCGGATCCAGACAATTAGCCGCAGCCTGCCGGGACCATAGAGTAAAGACGTCGTAGAACAAAGCGGCCATCTTGTTTGTTTCATAACAGAGTACCTAAACTTGGACACTTGCTCTATACTGGATTGGAGAGCTGATTTATTTCCTTTGTTTTGCTAGTTTTCTGAGCATGGTTTAACAAAACTTTGACATGTAAACTCAGAAGGTTTCCTCGGAGATTTTCTCGACGCTTTCCAAGGTGTTTAAGATGTTGTGAAAGATCCAACAAAAGAGTTTGTAAGGTATGGCTTGTACCGGGAAAATGGTTGTTGAATAGATTGTACTGCGTTTTTCAGTTGAAATCTGTCAATGCAGTTGGCATCTTTGTAATTGAACTAAAATAAATGTCACGAACTGCATCAGACTGATTGAAAAGTGATTTGTTTGGAACTTTCGGTTTTTATACAAGTATTTTTTTGTAACTATTGTTTCTTTACTATAGTTGTATCAGAAACAGAACATCACCATATCGACGACGTACTCCTGAAATGTCCCAGGAACCAGGCTGGCTAACTTAGCCAGGACATCAAAGCATAATGGACCGAATGGGAAAACGGGATCCCTACTCTACTTCTGCTTCTTAGCTATCAAGGCGTAGCGTAGATTTCACATGTACCTTGGATAACAAATACGTACGCTTCAGTCTGGATTTATTTGGAGACCTTTACAAAAGCGCTCATCAGACCCAATCTCCCTGAAAATCCGTTTCAGCTCTAGATTCTCCGCCGGTCGTCTCGGATTACCGTCTCATCGGACTATGTGAGTGATGGTAATGGCAAGTGCACCTGTATTTGCACACACACACACTTGTGATATGACCCGCGCCGATGGCTAGGCTCCGTTGAGGTTGGCCGCCATGGCCAACATAGTCAGGAGGACTATTAGTATTAGCTTACCTGTCACTGGAGACGAGTATGAGCTGCGTGTTGGCGTACTTGTTGCGGCGCTTGCGCACAGCCGCCAGCGCAGCGCATAGGCTCGGCGAAAACGACCGGCACGGGGGACACTGCGGCAGAAGAACATCGGTGAGAAGAGGTTTTTCACGTAAGGATAGCAGACGGGAGGTTTTTTGAAGGATGATTAGGACAGAATGGATGTATGGACTCGTATGTTCATCATCACCCACAGCCCGTACTTGCCCACTGTTGAGCACAGGTCTCTTCTCTTGTGCCAATCCCCACGGTCCTGTGCCAGCCTCATCCAGGTTCAACCCGCAATGGCATAAAAAAAAATGAATGAATGAATGGCAACAATGTCGTCTGTCCATCTCGATATAGGTATTTTACTTTGATTAAATCAATCTGCTTAGTGTTTTTTTTCAACTACGAGTATGTTGGGGTCGCCTTTGTCTCTAAACGGATGCAGCTGAAAACCCTTATTTCAAAACTATTTTCAACTAGCGGACGTCACGCGGTTTCACCCGCGTAGTTCCCGTTCCCGTGGGAGTACGGGGATAAAATATAGCCTATGTTACTCCCTGATAATGTAGCTATTTATTGCAGAAAGAATTTTTCAAATCGGTCCATTATTTTTTAAGTTTATTCGTTACATACAAAAATACAAATCTTACCTCTTTATAATATTACTATAGATATCAGAACTATACGATGATTCTACGGGATTCTTTAAAATATTGTTAGTATAGACAATTCCCAATAATTCTGGAAGTATTTTATCATCAGAGGGTCATCACCATTCAAACCAGCGTTTTTGTCGACTTGAAATATTTAAACCTTAAACAACTTGCAGTGCTGCATAAGAAATGAGAGAACTCCGAATTTCTTTCTTTCTTTTTGCCATTCTGCTTTCTTTCTTTATACCCAGAAACTGTTACTTTTTTAACTTACCCAATGCGCTGAAAAATAGAACACCCTGACCGCATCAGCGGGCAGCTGCTCATACAGGCGACAGTCCCCGTCGCCCTGTAGCTGCACGCCACGCAGGACCTCAGCAAGCGGCGGTGGGGGCCAGGGGAACCTCTCCCCCAAGGCGTCGTCCAGCAGCGCGTCTCTCACGTGACGGCCGCGGACCACCAGCGTCGGGACTCCTACTGCGATGCTGTACTTCTGGGTGAGGCGGCGCTGGAAAGAGGAATAGGAAATCAATTAACGGATCTTCTTGCTCTGACACTCTCGTCAGGGTGGCCGTGGTTGCGCAGATGAGGTACAGACGAGGGTTTTTTTATGAGTAGCCTCTTGCAGTTTACCTAATCTAGGACGTTGCCGTCTGCTGAACTGGACTTGCCAGTAGAGGCCTTAATTTACAATTTTACATTCTAAAGCCTATTAAATATTTACAAATTTAGGGACTACACGCTAGTCTGAGTCGGCTTAGGTCGTCAGTGGGGAGGGCAGTTAGGGACGGGCTGGATCCTGGATCAAACAGCACACAAATGAAGTCCTGGATACATTGACCTGTACACCGTGTAACAGAATAAACGCAATACGTCTTAAAGGGTAATTTATCTCACTGAAATCGAGAACGTTAGGACTGGGTGGACCTCAAGTTTTTCTGAGGAAAAAACTGGTCTGCAATCTTCGGGAGCGGCCGTATGCGCGAGATATAAAAGACGTTGTTCCTTAAGATATAAATTGAGCTTTGGCTTTAGCATAACGAGATACTGAGATGCTCTCTGGCAATCATATAATAACTACCCACATTGATCAAAGCCGAATCGATAGTTAGCTATTATAGATTTTAGCCATTATGCGTGCTTATCTTGCTAAACATAAGTACTCAATCAATCAGTGTGATGGACGCGCTCTAAGCGTCGAAGAGACATGTTAGTTGTGCCATTGAATCGTGTGATCAATCCCAGTAATGGATGTTGGTAATTTGTCGCAATAGATTGCTTAATGTTTAGTTGTGTGTTATAGCATCAAAGGTGACATCAAAAATATTCCATTCCAGCAAAAAACGCGCTCAAATCCGATATATCTTGCCATTTAAGTTATCTAATACTTCGATAGGAAATTAATATATTATTGGATCATTCCCCTCACGTACGACCAACCTCGGGAGAGGCTGCCTGCATACTAAGCAGTTTGCGTATAAATATAAGTACATTTGTGTACACTAGGGTCAATGGAGGGGAACTCGAAAACTGAGGGAACTTCTGCCTGTTAAAATTGTTGTGGTTCAGTGATTTTTTGGGAGGAAAAAAACTGGAATGAAAAAGTTCCGGTTGGAAGATTTCCTGGATGGAGTTTTGGGCTTTGTTTTCGAGTTTCAGGTGTATAAGGATATTCTTAGGGTTGCTTAAAGGAATAGCAGTGTTTTAGATCTGCAATTTTATTCTGCCAAGCCTGTGGCGTCATCGGACAGGTTATACGAAGATGTGCCACAGTTACATGGTTGGTGAACATCCCTATTCCCTACCATGCATACAAAACGCTTAGAGAATAATTTTAGTGTGTGTACAGCTAAGAAATCCGCAAGAGAACCAAGGTTACCGACATAGCCCGAAGGATCGCCAAACTAAAGTGGCAGTGGGCAGGGCACATTGCTCGCAGAACAGATGGTCGATGGGGCTGAAAAGTTCTGGAGTGGCGATCGCGTACCGGAAGACGTAACGTTGGAAGGCCTCCCACAAGGTGGACCGATGACCTGGTGAATAGCGGGTAGCCGATGGATGCGAGACGCACAGGACCGGTCGTTATGGCGACGCTTGGGGGAGGCCTATGTCCAGCAGTGGACGTCTTTCGGCTGATCTGATAATGATGCTGACAGCTAAGAAATGGAATTTCCAGCCGGAGTCAGTGTTCCAATAGCTATCACCTGGGAGTCTTTAAGCCAAGAGTGATTACTTTACTTCTAGACTTATGTAATCCTTCGTCGGCCACACCATCGCTTACCATCAGAAGGACAATTTCTCGAATTTTTCTGTAAAAACTTGTCAAAAATATTTTTAATTTTCTAACAGTTTAGGAAGTTTTTGAGATTGATTTTCACTAAGATAATATTGTGACTAAAATTTGAGCCTTTTGAAAGAAGAGCATAGCATAGCATTTTGTGAAAGATATAGTGGTGAAACGCGAGGCTTTCAATGTCTAATAGAAAAGCGTATAGGCAGTAAACCCACACACACAAAACGTTTTGGGAACACATTCATAGTGCGTACAGCTAAGGAGTGGAATTCCCTGCCGGAGTCTGTGTTTCCTGATAGCTACAACCTGGGAGTCTTTAAGTCAGGAGTGAATAGGTTACTTCTAGGCAAGCGTGCTCCATCTTCGACCTCAGAACAAAACGTCAAATAAATTGTTCTGTTTACGAACAATTTCAACCATCATCATCCATTGTGTACACGCCTCAAGACCAGGGCCACACATCTCACCACAGTTTACCATAAACTAAACGCACCTTGTTAATAATTAGTCATCTAAATATAGCCGGGGCGGGCACAGGAAGGCGCGCGTTATTCCTGACGCCAGTGACAGTAACCAGGCAACCAGGCCCTTTGAGTTGCTGACCTGACTCAATTACTCTGTGGGCTTTATTGTTATGTTTTTTTTTGGATAGAGGTGTGAAATATGATGTGTGGATTATTTATGACTTAGGAGACTGACAGTTTTTTTTTCTTTGTTATACGTTACTGTAATCTGTCTCACAAATGGGTGTATTGGTTTAATCTTGAATCGGGACATCTAAGTAGAAGTAGGTACATCTTAAAGACCAGCTAGTCTATTCTGTAAGAAACTATTTCGATATCGAGCTTCACCTGAATGATCAAACTCACAAAGTGAGCTTTATTGCACACAACATAAAGGTCTTCATTTGAAACTCACCTCGAATTCTATTGTCGAGATACGAAAATGTTGTTAGAGAATAGCACTACAGTTTCTGAATTGAGGATGAAATCAAGAACAATATTAGTCTATGATTAAGAATGCGTCTTATTCTACTAAAGTTTGACAGCTTATCATGCTCAAGAAGAGTCTGACCAGTTCTCAATTTCAAATTCTTGATTCAGATACTATGGGTTAGTACCTCCATCACTTCCATCAGAACATAGCGATGATTCAATTGTATTCAAAAAATAACTTTTACATTATGTTTTCTATGAGTCGGTAAAAATGTCCCTCGCTTTAAGCCCCAAGAAGCTTTCACAATATTATTGTTAGAGCCAAACCGAAGTTTCCGGCACTTGGCTGTTACAATAAATATGGAGTTTCTTTCAGTTCGGTAATGGAGGAATATTATTTATTTTTATTGAAGAAATGGAAAATAGACTAAAAGCTTTCTCGAAGACAGGACTTTCAAAGAGTTTACTTAGAACTGTGCTATTTTGTAAATATCTCACTGTGGTAAAGTTGGTGACGCTGCAGGCTAGAACCTCTGCAGCATCACCAGGATTGAGAATAAAAAGAAAAACTGATTAGATTTAAAGGATAATTATATTGAGCTCATGCTTCGATCAAGGATTTTACAGGTCTCCCATTAAAACAAATTCAATTCTTACTTCATTCGAAACTATTCTAAATTCTAAACTATCTTTTTTATTAAATCCTCCAAGGCTTTCCTCGACTGGTCAATGCAACCATGGAGGGTGCATTATAGTACTGTCATCACCTAAATCAATAGGTATATGAATGAACAAGTCACATCACTAAAGTGTTCACGGTGGCAGTAAATCAGAATAGACTTTTTAAATCACAGGTATTATTCCCTATATTATATTTTTTTCACACTATCTCACAAATTCACAATTCTAAGCTCATTTTCTGTGAAATACGGTGAATCTTCGTTCTGAAGCTGTTCAATTTTCTAAAAATGACATCGTGAACTCTTATGTGAAGTGTGCGCTAAGGATCTGCCATTCCACCCTGAAGTTCACTACTTCTTAATTTTCATGATGAGGTTTTTAGGGTCCGTACCTACGACCGTAAGGGTTCCGTTTCTTCCTTTTGAGGTACGGAACCCTAAAAACGGAACCCTTATAAGATCACTTTGTTGTCCATCCGTCCGTCTGTCTGTCAAGACCCTTTGTATTGGGGACGCGTGGAGGTATCGGGTTGAAAAAGCTGTGAGAAAATCAAACTTCTAAGTTAACATAAAAAAAGATACGGCCATTTATGCCGCAAAAAACGTATATTTCGACACTCTCAAGGGAAACAAAATTTATAGGGTATTTTCCGTTGACCTAGAACTATGAAATTTGACAAGTAAAATCGTTTGACAAGTATAATGATGGTTCACTTCATCTAAGTTGTCTCGGTGTAATTTTAACAGAATAGGCTGGCGTTACACAGCACAAACAAGGTTTCGTACCGAGCACGACCTCCTCTGTATCAGGCCGTTGGCGCGGAAACCTGCATGCAATGTGCTTACGGCTTGTACACATTGTAGAACATTTTGAAATACAGCCGAGCACACATTGTTATTCACGCTATGGAGGCGGCCTGTCTGTGGGTGATAATAATAATAATAATATTTATTTACTCAAAAACAGTAGGTAGGTACAGTACATTCTTACAAATATTAGGCTTACAGTTTAATTATAAATAAGAGAATGAGCATCCGCAGCTGAACTAGGCGTGAGCCTGTATCTCAGCTAACAGCGCCGTTTCCCCTCAGAAACAATACACTAGGTAACCTAAATAAGCAAGAAACAAGAGTTTAGGACCATTACAAATCAAAGAGAAATAAGCAATTAGGGTAAACTAAACTTAAATTACTAACAATTTTTTGTGTATGTGAGGATGAAAGGGTGAGTGTGTGTGTGTGGGGGTGTCTGTGTGTGTAAGTGTAAGTGTATACATATGTCTACATGATAAATGCACAGGAGTAGAGTGAATATACATATATATAGATATACAAACAAAAATATTAACTGATTATTTGAATAAATTTTTCAGTGTCTTCGTATGATAGTTTCATTAAAAATTCATATGCCTTCTTTTTACAGTGGAATTTGTTAAGAGAAAAAATATTTATGGATTTATATGTATAATTTTATTATACCACATGTGTATAATTTTATTATACACATGTGGTGCTAGAAAGACGAAGAATCTCTTTATGAAAGAGGTTTTAGGTTTGTGTATGCGGACCACAACGTCATGTTTTCTGCGTTTCATTGTGAGATCAGTATCATATATAAGTTCACCATGTTGTTTTAGTACACTGTTGAGTAAGAACAATTGTCTCACTGTAAGGACTTCACATGAGTTGTACAAAATGTTTGTGGGAAAGCGAATTGGACGGAAAGTGTAAACTTTTAGTATTGCACGCTGAGCTATCTCAAGGCCTTTTAGAGCAGTTTTGGTAGCTCCTCCCCATACAATTATGCCGTAATTAATAATAGATTGACAAAGAGAGAAATAAACTTGTTTTAATAATTTGAGATCAGCAACTTGTTATAATGGAGATAAAATAAGGAAAAGGTTGAGAAATATGCCTGTGAAATGTTTTTTTACCAATAGAATAAACCACTAGATAATAAATCTAATAGAATCTAGATGGATTTAAAAAAAAGATGTTTGTTTGTAGGAGGATTAAAAGGTTAGGTTATTAGGTTCACTGATTCCGTACTACACCGTTTCTGAGTGCCAAGGCACTTACTTATACTGGTAAAAACATGCACGGTTCATATGGGGTGTGCCACATCAGCGAAAGAGCGAATAGAAAGAAAAAAAGAAGAAGTAAGAGTATAGTATTTCTTACAACTAGAAACATTAACAACTGGCCAATAAAAATGTCTTAACAGAACGAAATATTCAGCTCACTTTAGTTTAAAAAGATTGACATTAATCCGATGAAGCTTGAGCCGCTTATGTCTGCTTACTCCAAAAAAGCTTTCAGTTTTCGTCAATGTCCGTAGTTGCCCTTGTTATCGCATTTCTTCAGGCACTTTATTATGTTCTTTCATCCATTTACTTTAAAAGCTTGCAGCCCAAAAACATTTCTCTCCAGCCAGGATTATGATATTTTAGGTTCGCTCTGCTGAACATATAAATAAATTCGTTGGCGCGGAAATATTCCGCTATCGTATACCTCGTAGTTTCGTAGTGTCCACAGAAGTACTAAGACGTTGTTACGGCCTCTGCTAGATATGGCATTGTCAACACTTCCAAAACAAACCAAGAATAGAGTAGGTATTTTCCTAGATAGAAAAATCACCGTTAGATATTCAAGAAATACTGGACAAGCATTTTTTGCTATTTCAAATCGATAAAATTAGCATCAAAGTGGAGGCTGGTGCCGTCAAGGTGTAGTAAAAAGTGTACCGTCACGTGTCGTCACGCGAGTTTTAGCGCAATGCCGTGCCGCTCCACGTAAAATACTAGTATTCAGCTGAACTCGGTTGGCCTGAAAGCCGACCCCATACTTGGGAAAGGGCATTCTTTTTTGTTTACGTGAAAAAAGAAAAAATATGATTCGAATGCTTTTTTGAAATCTGTCTGACGGAGTAATTGGATTTCTTCAGGAAAATACCCTATTGGATATAATCATAGAATATGACAGCCCCTGTCAAAGAGGGTTTTCAAAAATAGCGCTAACTGGTACTGGTCTGAAATTTGCTGATATGTCTCATCTCTGACTGCGTACTTAACAGCCGAAACGAGTGTTCAGTGCACTTGCGAGGTAAATAATATACCCGAGTATACAGGTAAATACATAAATAGACAGAGTTAGTTAGTAGAAGTTTGAATTTTCAGTCATAGAGTCTTTCCAGTCATAGGTCTTAGCCAGCGCTGTGATCCCTTACTCTATGGCAGTAACATTGTAGACTCAGCATTTCGTTATAGTTCAGCAGTCATATCCTTTGGGGCCTTGCACGAAGCGTGCCGTTATCTAGAATATATGGACGTAAAAGTGTCTACCAAGTTGGTTAGACAAACATAGTTGCATAATAAAATGCATGACTCGGAAAATGGAATCGATAATAAACGATTTGAGATTGATTGAGATTGAAAAATAGCACATATTATAATCTGACACCTGCCTTGCCAAGAAGTACCATGTATTTAGTTTTTGGGCTGTGGAGGCCGGATACAGTCTAACATTCACCGTCACTTCTATGTGAAATACTAGTTAGACTAGTGGCATTCGGTTAGAATGGAAGCCGACCCTAATATAGTCGATATCAGGAAAAATATAGGTTCCTCTTGACTGAAACCTATATTTTATATCCAATGCATATGCCAATGCATTGGATTTTTTAGTATAAAAGTAGGTAAATATTCGATCCTTGATTGAAAACGGTGACCCCCTATTGACATAGCAAGGGATTCCTGATGTGTTCGAAACGATCAATGCGTAACCCTTCATCTGTTTATTGTGTTACTAAGTTTCAGATAGCATAAAATATGCAGTTATTTTTTGTTTGTAAGTAAAACGGCACAATTTAGGCAATCCTATCTTTACTACTTTTATAAAAGTGAAAGTTTTGGATGCATGAATGTTTGGCACAGAAATAGGTTATAGTCTGGAATGGTGCATAGGCTTTTTTATAGCGGGAGATTGTTCCATTTGCATTGGGATAATTTCCAACGATCAGGAGGACGGAGCTGCTGGCAGAAGCTAGTGACTTAAAAATTGATACTAAAATGTCATTGAGTCGTTGTGTTGTACTTCTTTATCACATTTATTATCAAAATAGCGATCCTTTGTCGTCCACCCCTCAAACACGCCTATTCGAAGGCTCTCTAATTCATTGCAGACAGATCCTTCAGTTCGCGTCACAATGCGTCGACCACGCCACACAATGCGGCCAGCCAATCTCGCTAAAAGCTGTCTCCGTCATTTGACGTATGGTTTGATGAGCCGGGACTGAGGCTCTGCGGCTCGGGCACGCCCGTATGATGGAGGATATGGGGGCTTTTATGTCAAGAATGGAGGAAAACTGATGAAACATGAAGTTGGTGGCTAGGGGTTGCCCACATGCTGTCGGGACATGGAGGCTTTTGAGTCAATGGAGCTGATGAGATTGCTTGAAGAATAAAGGACTGTCTCCGTTATTTGACGTATGGTTCAATGAGCCGGGACTAGGTGGCTGTGGGGCTCTGATTTACCCGTATGATGGAGGATATGGGGGCTGCTGTGTCAGGAATGGAGATAAACTTGAGTGCGATTCTGTTAACATCTCACCGTGTTAGTTCAGGAGAAGGGAACATGAAGTGAGCTGTTAATCCATACAAACAAGATTGACTGACAGCATGGGCGCCGGCAGTACCATTTCCAGGGGGGTGCATCTTCAATACCCTGGCTCGAATAGGATAGTTTTTCTTTTGCTCAGAACTAAAAAGGACGGATACAAGGCCGAACGCGAGGGCGTTGAAGCACCTCGCCTCAGATTTGCTAGATCTCCTTTACTTCATTCCGCTTGCCTATTTTTTTTTTTATATCTTCATGTTTTCGTATGTTTTATTAAATGCACTCTCCTGGCTTCCGACTCGCACTTGGCCAGTTTTTTACAAAATGTTTTTCTAATCTCGAAATTCTCTTGTATTGCGAAATATTTACGCGAAAGTACTATAAAATGTTTTCCAGAATCCACCACAAATAGAGTTTAATGTCTAGAAATCCCAGATTCTTTATCAGCAAAAGAGACTATTATGATACGTCAATTATAAACTCTCACTTCTGTGAAAGAAAATCGTGTCGTGAGAAAATCTACGCTCCACGAAGATAATAAGATGTTATTTGTTAAGTACTTTGTACTACACGACAGGTATGCACAGAGACATGTAGTATTTTGTTGTATGGCTGGTAATGTTTGGTTGTCAATAGACAAAACAACAGATTTTTTTTATGTTATGAGTTCCTAGTGAGCCCGCACTTGTCCTGTACGTCTACCATGAATTTTATCAATCTATACTCGCTAGCGACTGTAGTTTAAAAAAATGTATGAAAACTTAAAAAAAAAAACAAGTTTCTAATTAATTTTTTTAGTTGTTAACCAAAGTTTTACTTGCAACTTGCTTGCTTGTTAGTTAACAACTTAAACAAATAAATTAGAAACTTGTTATTTAATAGTTTTCATACATATTTTTAACTACAGTCGCTAGTAGCGAGTATAGATTGATAAAACTCATGGTAAACGTACAGCTAGTCTATTCTGTAAACAACTATTTCGATATCGAGCTTCACCTGAGTGACAAAACTCACAAAATGAGCTTTATTGCACACAACATAAAGGTCTTAATTTTAAACTCACCTCGGATTCGACTGTCGAGATACGAAAATGTTCTTACAGAATAGCACTACAGATCTCGATAGGACTACGATAGAGCGAGTGAGCTGGACCCAAAACAGGTTCTTGGTCCAAGTACTCAAAGCGTACAAAACATGAAAGAATGAAACAACCAAACGTTAAATAATGAAATTCCTCCAACAAGTTTTGGGAGACTTTACTAATGTCAAAAAGAGGTTAAGTTTGCATGTTTGAACGTCAGGCAGCTTTCTCTACTTCTATCTTGTAATTCCCGTGGAATTGCCTATGAGGCCGCGGCAGAAGTGCCAGTCATTTATAAAACGGTGCTCTACGCTATACCCAGTGGATACCCATGTAATGCTTCCAAAGGTACCATTCTACTCCGTCCCGATCACCTAGTTCCCATTCATACAATAGTGGGAAAGTAACGCCTTCCTTAGTTTTCGTCTCACGTAGGCAACCCGAGGCATTCTTCGGGAGATTTCATTGTTGGCCCCCAAGTTTGGGAGCAAGGGAACCAAATTGTAATCCTTTAGGATGTAATGTTGAAGAACTTATTTATGTTCTGATCGAAAAGGCAATAGAAAGAAAAAAAACTGGCCAAGTGCGAGTCGGACTCGCGTGCAAAGGGTTCCGAACAAATTTAATTTTTTTAACATGTTATTTTAACACTATAGACTTCTGATAGGTTTTCCTGTAATTTTTAGGTATAGAACTATTATTTGCATTTTTTTCAAAATTTTAAGCTCATTACTTTCGGAGATAAGGGGGGACTGGTCATTTTTCGTCTAATTTCTTGAATAACTTCAAAACCATTTATTTTAAAATTATGAAAAAAATTGTAATTACAACCCTCACAGTAAGTCCTTTCATTTGATATATCACACGATATTGTTCAAAAAACTTTTAATTTTAATTTTCTAGTTTGTCCCACACAAGTGACACCCATACTAAAAATTCGATAATTTACGTAACGCTCCCGTGTTTGGGTCACAGAAGTCTATATGTGTACCAAATTTCAATAGAATCGGTACAGTGGATCCGGAGAAAACTGGCTGTGATAGACGGACAGACAGACAGACAAACGGACAGACAGACAGACACTTGAGTGATCCTATAAGGGTTCCGTTTTTTGTTCGGAACCCTAACAAAATAACGTAGGTATGAGAAAATTGGCAAAACCGAGATCGCTTCATTTACGTAGCCTCGCTCAGCGCAGCGATTCTATCACATCCCACACTACGCATCTTCGCTCATATCTGGTGGAAACGCACCCTAGGGAATGACCAGTACGTCTACCATGAGTTTTATCCACCAAACTATAATAGCTAGCGACTGTAGTTAAAAAAATGTATGAAATCTTTAAAATAACAAGTTTCTAATATATTTTTTTAAGTTTTTAACTAACAAGCAAGCAAGTTGCAAGTAAAACTTTAGTTAACAACTAAACAAATAAATTAGAAACTTGTTTTTTTTTTAAGTTTTCACACATTTTTTTAACTACAATCGCTAGCGAGTATAGATTGATAAAACTCATAGTAGACTTACAGAGGGGGTGGCAAAACTGGCAACTGAAGTAAGTAGGTGTGGAAAAAGAAAAAAAAAATGCGCTGACCCCAAAGAAATCGGGATAAGGGTCATAAGGGTGTCACCGGATAATTGCAAACTCCGGAAGATTGTAATACATCTCTTTTAGATTATATTTTCTCGATATATTGTTATATAATAAATCCCATCCAAATTCAATAGTTTACAATTTGACGCGATATTTTACAATCTTACGGTGTCTGCTATTTTCCGGTGACAAGGGCAAGGGAATGATAGTGATGATTTGAGAAACTACAAAAATTACAAATTTTTCATCATTCAATCTTGTTTTTCGAAACGGATTGATGATACCTACTGGCTTTTCCACTTTCATCTGAACTACAAGTATATTCAGCAATAGGTACCATAATTTATCTGTGTATGTACTTACACAGATAAATTATGGTACCTATTGGAATTTTTAATCAACTTCAAGAAAGGAGAAGGTTACTCATTGGGCATGTTTTACGCAGTACCTAGTAGTAGTACAGTGTAAAGAGTCACCGAAGACTTGGAACACAAAGGGCTTCGGAGGAACACGGATGGGTTTTTAGTCACACTCCTTTCCACTCCGCGTAGAGCAGAAGGAGCTGTTTGATAATCCCATCCTTAAAAAAGCCGGGCAAGTGCGAGTCGAACTCGCCCACCGAGGGTTCCGTATTTGTAGGAATAAAGACTATATTTTTTATGATTTAGGTAATTACAAATGTAAGTATAATTTTCAGACTTTTCCCTATACCTGTAGTATAAGACGGTATTATTTGCCAAATTTCATAGTTCTAGGTTAACGGAAAAAACCCTATATATTTTGATTTCCTTGAGTGTCAAAATAGACGTTTTTTTGCGGCATAAACGACCCTATCTTTTTACGTTAACTAAGAAGTCTGATTTTTTCACAGCATCATGGGGCTGTAGATCTGAGTATATGGTTTTAACTTCAACCCGATACCACCACGCGTTCCTGAGATAAAGGTCTTGACAGACAGACGGACGGACAATAAAGTCCTATAAGTGTTCCGTTTTTTGTTCGGAACCCTAAAAAGAGTCAGTTGGCTCGATCTTATTCGAATTAAAGCAAAGAAGGCTAACGTAAAAAAATATTAGTTTTACTGCACTATCTAGTTTATGGTTTATATTATTAGTTGAATGTTATGTAGTTAAATACGTCGTAAAATTAACTACTTATTTAAGTTAAGGAACTCCTCGAACTATAACGGGCAAGAAACTTGGCGCCCTCTCAGACAAGGTGTCGAGCAGTGATATATCGCCTGTCTGCCACAGACTCCGACCCTTTTCACTGAGGAAAATAATATTTCACTAATTTCTTCAAAACGTTAACACCTACCTTCATTCCAGTTCAGAAGAAAATTATACATTATTTGGAATTCCGTTAATTTTCAAATCTGTTTGATTTGTTCCTTTTCATTTTGATTGATATGGAATTCCAATTTCTATTGACCAAAATTCAATATTTGGACAAGTTTTGAGGGATGAAATCAATTTCCCAAACCTTTATTAACTCATACATTAAGTTGATGAGTATTTGGTCGGTCAATATTTTCGTTAGATTCTGTATTTTGTTTTTCCCTCATCATTTTTGCTCTCTATTACTCGTAGCACCTGTGTACCTAATTAAGAAAATGTTCAGTAAGTGTGATCTATCAGAATACCAGCGGTGCGTTTTTTTATCGCAACGCAATAGGAGCCTTTTGAGCCTTGCATCATTGATAAATAAATTATAATATATCAATGCCTTGCATAGACCTTTTTATATGTAGTTTGTTTTTTTTTTCGTATTGTATTTTATGTTACCTCTTGTGAGGGTTTAAGTAGGTATTTATTAATAACTTGTAAAGTTACATAGAAGCCATCTTGCCGCGACACTTTTTGTCTGAGCGACTTAAGATAAGAACTTTCTTTCTTAATCGATACGTACATTATGCTGTAGGGTTATCCATGACCATGACATTCCTACTAGGCAATGATATCGTGCTTATGATAAATAAGTGACTAAATATCCAGTTGGCGCCGGCCTACGTTAAGTAATGAAAGAGAGATAAGAGAAAAATTAAATTTAAAATTTAAAAAACCCCCGACAAATAAATATTTAAAATAAATATTCTTTGGGGCAAGTGTCTTCGCCTCGGGAGACCGCAAATCTTTTGTATTTACTAAGTATAAGAACTATTAGCGGTCTCCCGACGTGATGACGCTTGACCCAAAGAATCGTACCTACTATCAAACATAGCTAAGAACACTCCCGACTAATTTACCTTTCAATTGAAAAAAAAAAACAAAATCAAAATCGGTTCATCCGTTCGGGAGCTACGATGCCACAGACACACACACACACACAGACACGTCAAACTTATAACACCCCGTCGTTTTTGCGTCAGGGGTTAAAAAGAAAACAAAATAAAGTCTTATGACGAATGTTTGTGAAAAAGTATTATTCCTAGTAACATTGACTAGAGTAGAGTAGGGAATCTATTTTGCGCACTCAGACTTCCATCCGGTTCGTTGTGCCTAGATCCGCACAGAAGAACAGAAGTTTCCTGGCAGCTTCACAGGCTTCGCGGAGCGACCTCACCGTTCGTTCCGAGGATTTGTTCACGTTGGATGGCCACGACCTCGCATTCCACGATGACGTGGGCGGCTGATTCTTTGGCGTCAAAGCAGCCCCTGCGGAGTGGGCTGTCCGTTGGGCCTATGTTAAAGAGATATAATGTTTGTTTAGGAGACAATGGCTCGTGATTGTCCCTATTAATATTCTGAGGTTAGTAGTATTGACTAGTTAATGTTACAGTAACAGACCTTGGCTGCAAAGAGGTTAGGTAGGACTCGTAACTACCGCGTAGCTTTTGTAGCGTTGCGTGGTCGATGTTACAGAAACAGATCGTGCCTGTGCTACGAGGTTACGACTCGTACCGCGTAGCTTTTGTAGCATTGCGCGATCAATGTTATAGTAACAGATTGTGCCTGTGCTACGAGGTTTAAATTGGTAATTTGTAGTGTTGCGTACTCAACGTCCTACAGTAGCAGATCGTTATTTAGTATTCGGAGGCTTAGTAATACATATTTGAAACAAAAAACCAAAATAATTAGTCAGAAAATGAATACAGCAAAAGTTAAAATCCTAACAACGCAGCAAAAGTCAACGCCCTGTCCCAAAAGCAGCAGCACTTCACCCAAAACCCTAATTAAGTCATCCAGTAACCAAATAACCAAGATTAAGGAGCTCTTCGAGCGAGAGGCCGAAGGACAGGGGGGTGTCACGCTAGACTGGCCACCCCACCAACTTACTGGCGATTACAACCCTTAGACAAGTAACTTTATATCTTTTGATACGCTACGATGCAGATTGGGTCCTTCGGGGTCCGTTTTCGGTGAGTGGATAATATCTAAAGCAGTGGCTCCCAACCTTTATTTGACCCGGGACCACGTTGATTACTTTGTTGTTAGTGGGGCCGAAAGAAGAAGAAGAAGAAAATTAAACTGTGTAAAACTAAAAAAAACTTGAGAGGTGTCAAGGGACACCCGGATGGAACGAAGTTCGGAGAAGTAATTAGTGAAGGAATTGTAATATATTTTTTTTTCTTTTTTAAGTTGCCCTGCCTACCCTGCCTTCCATACCTACCCTGCCTACCCTGCTTACCCACCTACACTGCCTACCCTGCCTACCCTGGCTACCCTGCCTACCCTGGCCACCCACCTACCCTGCCTACCCTGCCTACCCTGCCTACCCTGCCTACCCTGCCTATCCTGCCTACCCTGCCTACTCTGGCTACTCTGGCTACTCTGGCTACTCTGCCTACCCTGCCTATCCTGCCTACCCTGCCTACCCACCTACACTGCCTACCCTGCCTATCCTGCTTACCCTGCCTACCCTTTTTTTTTATTTTTTTTTTCTGTGGGGAAATCCTCATGGATATACTCCATCTGGGGGAGACGGATTATTATGTCGGACTCCTACCGACTAAAACCCCACAGTTCCTACGGTTACCATAAGTGGGAGGCCCGGGATACAATAAAATTCACGCGCGCCCCCGACTGGTATCAGACCGCCATTGCTAGCGAGTTCCACCTCTTAGTGTGGCCGCGCTTCTACGAACGCACATGCTCCTATAAAGGCGCGCACTGAAACTGCGCACCACGTCGTTTAGGCCCGGCTGGTCAGGCGACTACTCGGCCCCAAGTTAGCCGCCCGCAGGCCCCTTCTTATGGTGGCCGGAGATCGTTTAGCACCCTTCGACGCCCGGTTACCCTTCTGTTGCGGTTGGATTGAGAGGTACGCTCTCTCTCCCTCTCCCTCTCCGCCGCCTCTTTTGCATGCATCACCTCCTCGCAGAAAGAGGCGATGGCATCCCACGCGTTCTCGCTTCCGACCATAGTTTTAACTACGGACGGAAGCGAGAGATCATTTACGCGAAGTGCCGCAACGAGTGCACAGCGCTGTTGTGCCCAAGCTGAGCATTCCTCCAGTGTATGCTGCGCCGTGTCCTCGGGACAGTCCACACAGTGATGACAAATGGGCATCCGCTCCCGACCTATGCGACGCAGGTACTTTCCAAAGCACCCGTGTCCAGTGAGCACCTGCGTCAGTCGAAAACTGACCGCACCGTGCCGCCTCTCCAGCCACTCTTCTAGAACAGGCCTTACGGCCACTATCGTGGCCTGCCCCCATCTGGGATGTGCCAGTCGCTGGCTCCATTCGGCCACCAGGTTCTGGTGGAGCTCGGCTCTTCGTGCCTCTATTTCTCGCGGAACCAACCGCTGATCGCGCGCTAGGTTCTCCTTTCGCCAGCGATAGAGGGACGCAAGAGATTTCGCATCCAGATCCCAGGGCGTTGATCCGGCCAAGAGCGTTGCTGCCTCGTAAGAGATCGTGCGATAACCCCGTATCACCCTGACACCCTGCCTACCCTGCCTACCCTGCCTACCCTGCCTACCCTGCCTACCCGGCCTACCCACCTACCCTGCCTACCTTGCCTACCCTGCCTATCCTGCCTATCCTGCCTACCCTGCCTACCCTGCCTACCCTGCCTACCCTGCCTACCCTGCCTACCCTGCCTACCCTGCCTACCCTGCCTACCCTGCCTACCCTGCCTACCCTGCCTACCCTGCCTACCCTGCCTACCCTGCCTACCCTGCCTACCCTGCCTACCCTGCCTACCTTACAAATATAATGTAAACAGAAATAGAAAGACGAAACGAAAATAACTGGCTTGCTTTCTATGAGAGAGAGAGAGACAGACAGAGAAACACGCGCACGTCGCACGGCTTACAACTATAGCAAAAAGTGTCGTTACAACTTTTCGTGAGAATTTTTTCCGTCTAGCCCCCTTTCACAACGCGCGATAAGGAACTTCGTTCCAAAAAATATATATCATATAGGTACGATGGATCATTGTTGTCTGATCCACGATGTAGGCTTAGGTGGTAAACCTTTTTCCAAAATAAACATGGCAATCGAGGGCCCTGTCGGGCACAGCAAAAGGAAGATATGTGGAGATGAGGACTTATCATTTAAGTATCTTAAGTAACTTAGAATCAGTGTGCATCAATAAAAAATTTGAGGTAAAAAGAGTGAAATTTTAAACCTTTCGCGGACATTGCGGACCACACAGCTTGGGAACCGCTGATCTAAAGTCTGTACAAGTTTTTATCGGTGTTGGAGTAGATGGGAACCGTAGATTGTTCTCGAAAGCTGCGAATTTTATGAATTTTGTTATGCTTTCGGACAGTAATTGGATGTTTGGAAGTTGAGTTGATTCGAAACATAGTTTGAGCTTGTTTGGAGTTTGAAACAACCGGGATCAGGAACTTTTGTAACCATTGCTATTACGAAAATGATTTTAGATTAAAAATTCCGTAATGAAAACTATGTAGGGAGGAACACGGATGGGTTTTACTCAGTAAGAGTCTGACACTTCCTTTTGGAGATATTTGATGATTTCCCATCCTTAAAAAAAAGGCAGAACTCTTTGCTTGACTCTTCGCTGTATCTATCGAAATGGAAAACTTTACAACTAATAAAACCGAAGATCCCCATTGTAGGGTCTGTGACCAACATAACTAACCCACTTGACTATTAGTGAATAATAGTCAAGTGGGTTAGTAAAAGAGTTGTTAACTATTTTTAGTGTACTACATATTCTATCTATCTTCTAAAATAACCTAACCCTTATTTTATAAAGATCATTATTTCTAATTCCGCAAGAATCCTTAAAACCCGCCAACTGCAACACTATTATAAAATCCAAGATGGCGGTTGTACCGCGCCATTTCTTCCGCCACAGAGTATGAAAAGCGTGTTTAAACCCGCTGTAGCGCTTGAAAGCAGTGTAAATGTCTGTAGACAGCGCTGTAGGGCCGCTTTCAAGGGGCTTTGAGGGTCCTTGGTGTGTGGAGAACCTACGACGTCTAGCTACAAGTGTAGCTGCGCCTTGCTTCTTTTAAATGACGTTTCTATAGGATTTTCTGGGTTCTTTTTCAGAAAATCTAGTGCGAAAAGAAAACGATAAGTTTTCTTGCTTGTGTTAGTAGAAATGTGCGACATGTATTGCGTTCATAGATTTTAAAGTAGGTACAAAAAGATCCCGATTTCTAATTGGGGATTTTTAAAGGTCCGCTAACACAATCCACTGTTATATTATTTTTTTAACTCCAAGTTAGTTGCTAACACGAGGCCATTATGTATGAAATATTTGTTAGTGGCTCTTGTGTGAGCATCTAATTCTGGGTTAAATTTTTGGTTCAATTTCGTCTAAGCTGAGTATGTGTCAACTCTACTGCAGCTTGAAACGCTTTGAAACTGTGGCACTAAAATAGGTTTTGACGCTTACTTCAAATCCTCAATTCAGAAACCAGCTCAAAGATTCTGCGATGTTAAATTTGTGCTACAAACAATACTTCTTCAAGAATCACTTCTTGGAAAGAAGTTATAACGTGCACAAACGGTCCTGCCACAAATGGTTACAGTGTCTTGGCGCCACAGATGCGGGTGAAATATTAAATTGTCAGGCGTTAAGTGTGGGTCTGCAGAGAATGGAGGCTATTCTCCAACGTGTCTAGGTCGATTTTTATGAAGTCTTCGTTGGTGAAATTGTCTATTGTTTAAGGCTTGGTTACATGCCAATGACCTTGTGCATATAAACGGAGCTAAACTCCTCTACGCGCCACTAATTTACTATAAAAAAAATAACACATATTTTTAAAAAGTAACAAAACCAAATTTTTTTCGTATGTATTGCAAAGCTGTAGATTTTTTTTTAGATTTTGTTAAAAAATGAAGGAGTAAAATGGTTTAATCTCAACGATTTGGAGGTGATTTGGTGTTTTTTGAAGTGAAAACTTCTTTAGCGGCGTTGAGCACTTTTTCTGTAATGGGTATAAAATCTTAAACTCGCGTCAGGGTCACGTGATGCTGATCGAAAAAGCGTAAGACGGACTCGCGTCAGGGTCACGTGATGCTGATCGAAAAAGCGTAAGATCGAGGGGAAGGGAGAGGAACTAGTATCTCCCACTCTTTCTACCGTGCCTGAGTGTGCTGCTCCGCTTAGGCGGCACAGGGCGCTTGCGCGAATGTCCGTCTGTGTTTATGTACAGCGTGCCACGCGTATCCAAGGATACGAAATTACGGAATTACGAAATTATGGATGAAAGTTGATTTTTCTAAGAGATAAAAATTAATGTAATATATAAATAAATAACGATATAATATTATGAATAATAACATGTAAATTGTCATATTTGTGTACGATAGCGCAATAAATAAACATTGTATTCTACCTCATAAATGATAGTATTTTTGTACTTATAATTAAACACAACGTTAATACTAAAGTTTTCACTTCTGCCGGCACTCCCGGAGTGCTACCGGTGTTTTTTTTTCTTATTATATGATACCGATACAAATATTCTGGCTAAACCAAATTACGTATCATATCATGTAGATTACTACCTATTTTTTCAGATGTAATTTTTAGTAAATGCCGACGAAAAGTTGCTTCATCTGCACGCTGTTTATAAGCATTTCTCGAGAGAGCAGCCTTAGGCAGCAGTCATAGGCGCCGTTGCCTTAAAGCACCCACTTGTAATTTTTGTTAGTTAGTACCTATTAAGCCTCCTCATTGTTTATAGTTCCCAGGTTTTAAAATGATCGTCAGATAGTCGATGGGGTCGAAAAGTTCTGGAGTGGCGACCGCGTACCAAAAGATGCAGCGTTGGCGCGGCCTCCCACAAGGTGGAGCGATGACCTGGTGAGAGTCGCGGGTAGCCGATGGATACGAGACGCACAGGACCGGTTGTTGTTGCGACGCTTGGGGGAGGCCTATGTCCAGCAGTGGACGTCTTTCGGCTGATATAATGATGATGATGAGGTTATAAAATAGGACTATAAGCAGAACGTTCTGATGAGACATTTATCTACAAACTAGCAGAACAGAACCGACATTGTCACGAATTCTAGTATTTTTTTTTTTTTTTAAAACGTTGCCCCACACTAGGAATTTCTCCTGTATCGTGGGTGCTTTTACAGACACATAAACTCACATACACAAACAGCCAGACCCGGAACAACTATCTGTAGGCCATATAAATATTTGTTCCGTGCGGGAATCGAACCCGCGACACGCAGCGCAGCAGTCAATCGCTCAACCACTGCGCCAACCGTGTCGTCAATAAGGAACAGTCACGTGTTATAGCTTTTCATATCTATCTTTATACCTAAACTAGCTGACCCGCGCAACGTCGTCTGCGTCACAATTTTCATTACTGCTCCTCTCCTATTGGCCTTAGCGTGATGATATATAGACCTTCCTCGATAAATAGGCTATCCAACACTGAAAGAATTTTTCAAATCGGGCCAGTAGTTCCTGAGATTAGCGCGTTCAAGCAAACAAACAAACAAACAAACAAACAAACTCTTCAGCTTTATATATTAGTATAGATTCATTCAAATCAGTTCACCGAGTTAGGCGTGAAAACGGAACAAATAAAGAAACTCATTTTCGTATAATTGCGTCAGGCATGTTCGCTGAAGCTCGCAATGATGATTTCCACGCCATCATGCGTAAGAAAGCGGCATCCTTACTGCAGCGCTTGCGTAACACTCGGAACAGCATCCTGAAAATGATTGTTGACAGACGCGACTGCCCCATCCAAAGACACTGGGTGAAGGTAGCCATAGGGTTATGTAGCTAAATAAACTAGTTTAAGTACCTACTGATAACACTAATATAGCGTACAAGCATAATCTGTTACTAACTCAGTACTAACAACTTATGGGCTACTATGTCTGAAATAAATATATTTTATTTATTTTATTTTTAATTATAATAACGATAAGTTCGCACATATACATGTAGGTAGTCGCTCCATTTAAAATACTGGTATTCAACTTCATCCGAGTAGAGTAGAAGCCGATATAGAGGCGGGGGGGACAGGGGGGGAGGCAAAGGCAGATTGATTGGCAATTGGTTTGGTATCCACTCGCCAATAAGCACAGAAGTAACAAAAGAACCTGTCAATTGTTGCGAATAAACTATTTATTTACGGAGAAAAAATTCTGAACAATCACTTACCCAAAAATATATCCAACAAAAGAATCATTCAGGAAAGAAAATCACTATTCCTTTCTGCAATACCATTAAACAGATAACTGAACATATTTTCCACTAAAACGGAGAGGGTGTTATCGATTCTCCTCAATACCTCCCCGGTGGTTCAGTGAACCTTGTCGTGAGTTGTGCACATAAAGAGTGCGGGTTCGACGCCCCGATAGCGATCGGCGATAACGAAGCTATGTTAATTATTTGTTGCTTACGATTGGGAACAATGTCTTATTATGGAAGAGTTGACGCGACTGAGTCAGGCATTTGATAAGATCTTTGAAAGATAACTATAGGTCGACAAACATACAGACATAACTAGTGGGGTTTTTTACTATGAGTGGCTTCTCGCATATCAACCTAGGACATTTCGTCTACTTAGCCGCATGGTGTTGGTGCCGTAAAAGAATAATACCATCCCATCACCTCCCGTGGGTGTCGTAAGAGGCGACTAAGGGACTTGCCAGAGAATGGGCTGCAGCGTTCTCTGTAAAACTCAACACCATACACTGCGATCGCCAACCCGCCTGCCAAGCGTGGGAATTATGGCAAACCCCCCCATTTGGGGGAGGCCAATGTCCAGCAGTGGACGTTTTTCTGCTGATATAATGATGAACCGGACTTGCTTGTGGCGGCCTTAAAATAAATTAAAACTTCCAACCGGGGCTCAAACTAGCTAGTGAGAAATGATGAAATGTGGTAGATAATAATCCCTGTCACGTAATTGGTTTCCCTAATGCTCTTCGCCCTCCAAGAGGCGACGAGTACGATTAGATTTTCGAAGAGACTAAACAAGAACTAAACTAGAAACCCATATTCTCCGGACCGTACATCAAAATACAGGTTTCTAGTATAAGGAAACTGATGACGCATCCCGGTCTTAATTCTTACATCGGCTAAGCCAAAGAAAAAGTCTCATCTATTTGCTGTTTGCATTTTGCAACATGACCTCACCGAATGCAAAAAACTTTTCATTCTGAACCTTATCAAAAAGTTACAAGAAGTTCTAACCCAGTTAGGGCTCATATACACGGGTCGGTCGGGTCGGGTCAGGACGAATCGTGAAAAAAGACGAATCGTCAAAAAAAAAACCAATCGTCTTGATGTAAATGAGCTCTTACAGTGAGTTGAGAGAGCATGTACATATTTCTTTTTATTTTTTTTTACTATAAATAGGCATACGTTTGACCACTATCTCACCTGATGGTAAGCGATGATGCGGTCGAAGATGGAGCACGGTTTCATGTCTATACACACGCTGTTTAAGTATCAAATAAACGCCCAATTCCATCGGTCAAAAAATCCCTTTTACGTCAAACAATTCTCCTCCCGGCTCCCTTCAAACAATATTATCATCAATTTCGTCCATATATCCACACGAGCTTACGAAAAAATGACCACGCTGTCCTTCGCAGCGGAACAATGGCGAGATTTCGGCGAGGGGAGTGAACCCGACTGCCGATTGTTCAAAAATGAAAGGTAGGCTCGTTTGTAGTGTGGCGGTATGTCGAGCCATGTGTGTGTGGGTATGAGTGGAAAGCCTTTTGTGAATTTTGTGCTGATTCGGGGATTGTAGTTGAGTATCATTGAGTTTCGTTAATTAATACACGACATGATTTATAAATATAACATCTGAATACATAAAAAATAGTATGTTTCTTTTTTGTGTTTTTTGGTGGAGAAAAAACAAAAAACTCCTGTCACAAGCGAGGCTTTCCGCCCACTGAAACGGAGATGGGCTGATGTGCTAGATAATGAAATAGAAGATGGTCATGAATTTCGTTTACATGATTAATTTTCGGAGAAATCATGGGATTCCATATTAGGATACTAATCCATATTTGGTTATTTTCCTCCAGTATTTATTTTTAAAAGTACAATTTCATTTTTTCTTTTAATTTCTAAACTAACTATACCTGCACACTTTGGTTTAAGATATTATTTTTTAAATTTTGGTGTAAATTTATTAAAAAAGATTGATTTAGGGTGCAGAGAATTACATAGAGGTTTTGGTATATTTAAAATTAAAAAAAAAACTTTTTTTATAGTATTTATCAAATAAAAAGTCCTACCTACTAAACCTTAAAATAAGTACCTATTCATATTATAATTTATTAGTAGACGCTTAAATATATAAATGTGAGTCAACTAAGGGTCAATTAGTAAATGTCCTAGATATGATATCTGTCTAGTTTTCAGTCTTCATTACTAAATGACAGGAACCACTTGATATGATGAGTGAGCCCGAGCAATTGCAAGATCATTTCCTGAAGGAAGGAGCATTGATCACTGACAATAGCAGTTGAGATTGCTTCCTCTTCCTCCCGAATGTTTTGTATTTTAATAATAATAAACCTTTAATTCAGCCAAAATACCCATACATGTTTTAGTATTGGCTTAAAAACTATGTTAGTATGTTAACAATTATGTACTTATCCTTATAATAAAAATTTCTGGGAGTATCCGATAGGAACAAGTGTGTGATGTGTGTGTGTGTGTGTGTATTTTGTAGGAAAGTAAGTTCCCAATCAATCAGCCTAGCATTTTTACGGTTCCGTAATCAACAAGGAACCCTTAGTAACGTAACGTAAAGTTTTACTACAAGTGTAATACTCGTTTCGTACAGTATAATATTTATTTGAATTGAATGATATATTTATATTTTTCCACTAGCTGACCCGTGCAACTTCGTCTGCGTCACAATTTTCATTACTGCTCCGCTCCTATTGGTCTTAGCGTGATGCCTATAGCCTTCCTCGACAAAAAGGCTATCTAAAACTGAAAGAATTTTTCAAATCGGACCAGTTCCTGAGATTAGCGCGTTCAAGCAAACAAACAAACTTTTCAGCTTTAAGTATAGATGATACAAAGTGTGTATGTCGCATAAAATTAAACCAAAATACTATAGGGTTGTAGTTTTTTAAATTCACTTACGTTAAAGATAATGTAACGTTACTATACGTCAAAACATTCGCGCTAGGCCTTCTGTACGATATTCCAGAGCCTTTCTGTGGTCGTTGTTCGCAATTTCAAAAGACAAAGCTAATAATTTCGGCAGAACTATTTCGCCTTCCCGCTTTCGCGAATACCCCGTTGCCTTTCCCGACTAGCATGCATGGGGGGAGGGGGTGACATGACGTGATAGCCGAGTTCAAACAATGCTGTCACAACAATAAATCGCCGACGTTGCTGCACTGCGCGGCGGAAGGGCTCAGAGGCAAAGGGAAGTGACATGTCTAAACTTTGGGAGTTAAAAAGAGCGAACTATTGGAACCTTTGTGCTAGGAAACTCTTGCATTAGTTTGTTAAATTATTAGTTTCTGATATTTGAGCCAAGTTTGAGTCATTGTTGTGGCTTTTCCACAGAAAGAAGTTAATAATTATGTATTTTTCTTAGCCACCACCACATCGTATAAGTTTGTTTCGGTGTTTCGTCTCAGGGTAGTCTGGGGCTGCGAACTTTGTTCGAAAGAGTCACCGCGGTCCTGGAACGCGGCGGGCACTAGGAGGAACACGGATGGGTTTTAGTCAGTAAGAGTCTGACACTCCCTCCTGCTTCACCCGGAGCGGGAGGAGTCATTTGATGATTTCCCATCCTTAAAAAAGAAAAAGGTTGATCAACAAGGAAATACTGGCCTCTTTTAGTTAGATGTGTTAGAAAAAATATTTGGGCAGAGGCCATTTTCCAGTTAACTTTATTTATCTCCCACTCCCACCGGCCAATCTGCCAGGAATGAGCCCCAACGGTTACGGACCACGAAGACTAATATTTATCTTATTTATTTATGTAAACACAAGACATACACTTATAAAATAAATTTATATTCAAAGAACAAAGTGATTTTATTACAGCAAATTCGTATTAGTACAAAAAGTAATTGCGTTTTCACGTCCCCTTTAAAATCGACTTATTTTTGTCCCACACTTTCATTTTCACTTTCCCGCCAAAAGATCCCATCTTTCTATTTTCGTTAGACCTCAATTTGTAAAGCTGGGCTTACCGTAACACCTTATTCATCTGCCCTCATTTCATGCGGATTATACTTAATTTATCGGTATAATCCGTCAGTGTTGCCAGTTCAAACAAAAAAAATTCAACGGTGTTGTGTTGGTGTAACATGTTTTATTCTTGAATAGGCATTGTCAAGGACGTAAGATAATTCTAACCAAACTTAAATTTATTGAATACTAGCTTCTGCCAGCGGCTTCGCCCGCGTGTTCCCTAGGGAACATACTCCCGGGATAAAAAGCCTATGTCCTTTCTCAGGCTCTAGACTATCTCTGTACCAAATTTCATTTAAAGCGGTTCAGTAGTTTTGGCGTGAAAGCGAGACAGACAGACAGGCAGACAGATAGACAGGCAGACAGAGATACTTTCGCATTTATAATATTAGTAAGGATTAGTAAGGAAGTAAGGATTGCATTGAAAAAGTACCAATGCCGTCGTTATCCATAATCCAACTAAAGCTTTTCGATATCACATCAACACATATTGAGTCATCTTCCTTTAAAACGCACTGAGGCACAGACAGACAACTGCACATTTGCTTAATGAGTACAAGCAGACAGTGTGGAAAGGGACACTGCTAAAAATAATATCGCCACAAATACACGTCCGTTTTATCTACATAGAGTGCATGTATAGCATAGACTTATAGAGCATTGAGACTGCTAGAGGAGGATTTGTCAATACTCTATATTAAAAAAACTAAACTAGTGACTAGGGTTACTTTGAATCTGCCAGGGTTTGGAATTTGTTCAAAGAGTCACCGCGGCCCTGGAACGCAAAGGGCATTAGAAGGAACACGGAGGGATTTTAGTCAGTAAGAGTCTGACACTCCCTTCTGCTTCACCCAGAGCGGGAGGAGTTATTTGATGATTTCCCTTCCATAAAAAAGGGTTACTTTGAATGGAATGAAAGAATTGAAAACAAAAAGAGGATATACTCAAAAAGTACACTATTTAAACTTTTGTAAATATGTTACTCTAGGAAAGAGTTACAAAATTGTATAGACCCCTTCCTATAACATTTTCTATTAGTTAACCCCCCCCCCCTTTTTAACTGGTTGGTTGGAAAATGTTTATGTAAACATATTCCGGCCCAGAACGACCCAGACAACTCAAGTGTTGAGTTGTCTGGGTCGTACTGGGCTTGTCTCGGCGTCCCCTTCGAGGCATTGGCAACGCGTTCCGATGATCTAGATCTATGTGTTATCATGAAGGAACTTAAGACTTTCTTTAAACAGCAAAACTGCAAAATAATGTGGGTGTCGTATAGTTATGATAGACGGCCCGTGAAAATTCTGACTAAGGCTTATGATCACGGAGCAGAAAAAGCAAGAAAAGCTGTGTTTTTCTGTTTCGTCGTTATGATAGCCTATTCATGTGTTGACATTGTGCGGGCACGTATTAGTTAACTAGCGAACCGCCCTTGCTTTGCACGGTATCAGAATCCGTTATGTGATTTAAAAGAAGTAAACCGAGAAACAGACAGAGTTAGACAGCGACTTTGTTTTATACTATTTAGAGATAAGAGATAGCAAAAGAATGTATAATCAAAAGCAACTTATTCCCATTAGGCTAAATGTCAGCACTTTTTGAACGTCAATGAGAAAGTCTCCAAAACGCCCGCCCGTCACCTCTTCCTGAACCATAGCCTCCTATACCGCTGCCATCGTGTGGCGATCCGTACTCTATGCACGTAGAGTTTTGTTTGGCAACAGAGGGCCTCGGTACGGTCACGTTGAGATAATGCCCCCGGGAACAATGCGATAGTGACTCTTGTCCTTTGTCGACCGTGTGTGTAAACAGTCCCGGGATGTGAGGATTAAAAAGGATTTTGTTTTGAGGGTTTGTGTGGCTATGTATTTCACCTGGACAGAAAAGTCTTGTGTTCTGATTGGCTGCATAAACTGTGAATTTGAAGAGAACTAATCACTTTTTTAGGGTTCCGAACAAAAAACGGGACCCTTATAAGATCACTTTGCTGTCCGTCCGTCTGTCTGTCAAGACCCTTTATCTCGAGAACGCGTGGATGTATCGAGTTGACATTAAAACCATATACTCAGGTCTACAGTCCCTTGAAGTTGTGAAAAAATCAAGTTCCGTTTATATCGCAAATAACGTATATTTCGACACTCAATGGAATCAAAATGTATAGGGTATTTTCCGTTGACCTAGAACTATAATATTTGGCAAGTAATATCGTCTTATACTACAGGTATAAGAAAAAGTCTGAAAACTATACATTTGTAATTAAATCATAAAAAATATAGTCTTTATTTAAAGTGTCATTTGTACCTACAAATTTGTACGAAACCCACGGTGGGGCGAGTCCGACTCGCACTTGGCCGGGTTTTTATAACTGTAAATGCTCAAGCTCAAAAGTGCCTTTCAATAAAACATTAGGCATTAAAAATTCATCCACATAGCTGTCATTGAGAAAACTGGCAGAGCATTGCCCCGTTGAATGTCAATGCTGATTCTTTTGCCTAAGAAAAGCCCAGCCTTCTGGTCACGAAAACCGTCGTCAAGTTGTTTGCCGATGTCCCGAAAGACTCGATAAGCCATCGTTTTAAATTGGCAATCACTTAAAACTTCCAGGTAAGCTGTCATCGATGTTACAAGTTTCAGTGGTTGCGTACCTCGAGGGAAATGTACACAACAACAACAACTGTAGGTACCTAATGGGTGACGGGGATTGATGAGGTAAACAATGACGAGTTCCGAGCAATAATGTTCTCTGCTATATTTCACTACTCGCGTATTAGGAGCGAAAGGAATATTGAATTTAGTGTTTAGCGTTAGCATTGCGTAAATTCCAGTTTTTTTATTACTATTGATAGCCACGCGTTTGACTACTATCTCACCTGATGGTAAGCGATGATGTGGTCGAAGATGGAGCACGCTTGCCTAGAAGTAACCTATTCACTCTCGACTTAAAGACTCCAGTTGGTAGGTACGATCGTTTCATCATCATCATCATATCAGCCGAAAGACGTCCACTGCTGGACATAGGCCTCTCCCAAGCGTCGCCACAACGACCGGTCCTGTGCGTCTCGCATCCATCGGCTACCCTCGACCTTCACCAGGTCATCGGTACCGTCGGTCGTCGTTTACCGTGCTGTAACCTGGAGAGTAAAACCCATCCGTGTTCCTCCTAATGTTCTTTACGATCCAGGGCCGTGGTGACTCTTTCGAACAAATTCCGCAACCCTGGCAGGCACTTAAGTGCTTCAGTTAGAATTAAGTTCGTGACTAAGTAATAGCAGTTTCATGGGTCGAACTTTGAGGTTAAGCAATGCTCTGCCGAGGTCGATCCATGGATGGGTGACCAGCAATCACACACCGATACTCCTCCGTGGCTCGGAAAGGACGCTAAACCTTTGGTCCCGGCTGCCATTTGAAGATCGATGGCAGTCGTTGCGGATTGTCAGAAGCCAGAAAATCTGACTCCAGTCTTGCTGAGAGGTATCATGTTACCCAGTTACTGGGTTTTGGAAGCCAGACAGGCAGTTGCTCAATGTAAAATACTGGTACACAGCTACATCACGCATATAGAGGTAGAAATCATAATTAGGTATATATTTGGGAAAAGGTTAAGCAGATGGAGTAGGAGATTAAGTTTGCTAGGTGGGTCGGTGTTTTTGGTTTTGTTTCTTTGTTTTTTAACACCGACTTCCGAAATTAAGGTTATTTTATTCTTTGTAGTGTTTTGTTTGGAAGTCGGTTATATATTTTTTTGTAAAACAGTTTTTTATTTTTCACTTTTAAGTGGTGATACTTGGACGACGTCTTCGTCAACGCAGAAATTGGAATAAGCAAAAATGCTCATAAACTAAAAACTACTGAACCATACTTAATCAAATTTTTATGGGACCAAATGGCAAGTATACTGCATCGAACTGAAAATAATCACAAAACTAAAGAAGATGGATACAAAGCCGATCGCGAGGGAACTCGAAATACCTCGCCTCGGATTTGCTAAGTTTCTTTTACAACATTCCGTTTGTCTAGTTTTTTATATATCTTCATGTTTTCGTATGTTTTATTGAAAGCCAGTGGGGTGCAAGTTCCCTTTCACCCCTCCCGGCGCCCATGATTGCAACCGTAGCGAGTTGAGAGACTGCTATGACAAATGCGGATTAAACGATTTTGTTAAAGGGTTAAGGGTTTTGAAGACGCCCCTCTGAAAATGGCCCTGCCGGCTCCATAACAAAACTTTGCCCACTTACTTCAAAATTATTTGTTAGACAGAAATAGTGGAGCACCTAAATACAACGTGTCTTTAAGAATTAAAATAATATATACCATGGAGCATAATATTTCGTCACAATTCGCCCATTGCTCTCCAGGTCAGTGATACTACAGAGCAGTGCTAAATAATCGTTACAGCTCAAGTTGCAGCAACAGTTACAGCAACAAACAATGCTTGGCCGGTGTTACAGGTCTGGACAATGCGTCGTAAACATGATTTTAGGGTTGACCGAGGGTACTGCGTCTTGCTAATAAATTTTCTGAAACTGCGACAAGAATTCGCGTAAACACGTCAAAATTAATAATCCCTTCCATACATGCCTTTAGTAAAACTTCGCATAGCAAAAGTAAGAGAGAACAAGTATTTAGTTATTGGCACAAGACATACATGCAAAGTTAATCATGAAATAGGTTAAATCATGATGACTATAGATCTAATATTTCTATGATGATGACGGACGCCAGCGCTGTCACCTAGTTCGTAGGTAAGTATGAAAGGAAACTGCAACCAGGTTTTCTTAAATATTATAAAACTTCGTCTTCACACGGGTGCTTTATACAGAAACCTTTCTCGTTTATCGCTCTTGCTACTCGTATTAGTGAAAACCGTATCAAAACCCTTTGCTTTTTTAGAAGAAGTAAGCGAAGTAACAGACAGAATCAGCTAGTCTATTAAAACTCATTTCACTTAAAATGATGTAGAAGTGAACTGTGATTCCACCTTTTTTAAGGATGGGAATCATCAAATGACTCCTCCCGCTCTGGGCGGAGCAGAGGGAGTGTCAGACTCTTACTGACTAAAACCCATCCGTGTTCCTCCTAATACCCTTTGCGTTCCAGGGCCGCGGTGACTCTTTCGAACAAATTCCGCAACCCTGACAGACTGTCATTCCACCTGAAGATATGAAATGACAACTCACTGCACCTTAGTATGAAACTAAGGTGCAGTGAGTTGTCATTTCATATCTTCGGTGAAACGTTTAGAGAAACCGCACTGCAGACAGCGACCTGGGTTTATACTAGGTCTTCTTCTTATCGTGTGGGCAGTAAGGTTTAACAACCCCACACAACCTAGTGTCAGAGTTTCTAAAGCGCCTCAAGGGCCGGCCGGGACCACCGGCTTATACGTGCCTTCCGAAGCACGGAATCATCTTTTTACCAGACAGTCAGGTGATTCAAGCCTGCAATGTCCTAGCCAAACTGTAAAACAACTTTACGAAGTATGTTTCCCATGGGAATCGAACCCACGACCACCTGGTCACAAGGCAGGCGCCTTAACCACTCGACCACGGAGGCAGTTACTACTATGCACGGAGGCAGTTATACTAGGTATTAAGAGATGTCACCGATGGATCAGAATGTTGGGCTGTGAAAAAGACGAATGAAAATAGATTGCATGTAGCGGAGATGAGAATGTTGAGATGGATGTGTGGAGTAACGAGAATGGGTAAATTGAGAAATGAGTACATTTGAGGTAGTTTAAAAGTGGCGCCAGTGACGGAAAAGTTAAAAGGGAATCGCTTGTCTTGGTATGGTCATGTGAAGAGGAGGGATGAAACGCATGTAAATAGAAGAGTTATGAGCATAAATGTGGATGGATGGAGAGGGAGAGGAAGGCCAAAGAAAAGATGGATGGATTGTGTGAGGAGCGATATGAAAGAAAAGGGAGTTAGTGATAGCGTGACGGCTGATAGAACATAATGGAAGAAAAAAACGTTTTGCCCCGACCACAAGTAACATATTATGGGATAAGGACAGGAAGATGATGGTTTAGAGATGATATCGTTTCGGCAATATTAATATTTTAACTTTACGTATTACAGTAATTTTAATGATGACAAATTGAAAATAAATAAGGAAAGAAACCGTCCCATAAATCTTAAAGCCCCGTTAAAAATAACCGAAGGGATTATCAAAAGAATCTCGATAACGGTACAAGAATGTATCTCATTAAACTGGAGAATTTAATGTTCCGAGCTTTAGGTTGAGTATAATGAGCTTTTGCTAAAATAATAAGTCAATCATTTAAATGATGAGATTCTTTGAAAATCTCTTCTCTGAAAGCCTGTTGAAGTCGGCTACTTTAAGTAACTAATCGATAAAAGTATTGCTTATGGAACCCAGCGATTAATAGGAAGCCAATTTTTTAAATGATAGAAATATCTACACTAATATAATAATATTATAAAGAGGAAAGATTTGTTTGTTTGTTTGTTTGAAATGAATAGGCTCCGAAACTACTGGACCGATTTGAAAAATTCTTTCAGCAATGGATAGCTACATTATCAGGGAGTAACATAGGCTATATTTTATCCCCGTACTCCCACGGGAACGGGAACTACGCGGGTGAAACCGCGTGACGTCCACTAGTCTTAAATAAATCGTTTTCGGATCAATGTTCTGAAGATTATCTTCTTCAAACGAACAAAACCTTTTTCTAATATTAGGTAGTATATTTAGATTGACAAATTAGAAGAGCTATCTGAGCCCTAGGTCTAAAGATTTTGTTTCGTTAGCAACAGATTTCAGTTACTAAGAAAATCCTTAAACCGTTATCGGTCAAGATTCAAGTTTCAAATTTGAAAACCCTGGAGAGATTCAAATAACCATCCCAGACGTCTGGCCTTATCCCTGCCGTCATAAGAAACAAGGACGTAATTACACAAATCGAAGTATCCGATTTGCGACCTTAAGTTACTATCTTATTGACGGAAATCGATTTCTTCGTTTTGTATAATTGCGACCTTTTTTCTTATGACGGCTTCCCAGCTCTAGCCGTAACCGTTTTAACCGAATGTTTCCTAATGGCCGCATTTATTTCGTGTTAAAATTCTGGTTATGAAAAACAATGTTGGAATTAGTGTTTCATGTTGTTCACTTGACTTTGGAAGGTATATAATTGAATTTATTATTTTTAGGGTTCCGAAAAAAAAAGAACTCTTATAGGATCACTCGGGTGTCTGTCTGTCTGGCCGTCCGTCACTGCCAGTTTTCTCCGGATCCACTGAACCGATTCTGTTGAAATTTGGTACACATATGGACTTCTATGACCCAAACATGGACGCGTTACGTAAGTTATGAAATTTTTAGTATGGAGGTCACTTTTGGGGGTCGAACTAGAAAATTAAAAAAAAGTTATTACCAATATCGTGTGACATATCAAATGAAAGGGCTTACTGTGAGGGTCTTAATTATATTTTTTTCATAATTTTAAAATAAATGGTTTTGAAGTTATTCAAGAAATTAGACGAAAAATTACCATTCCCCCCCTTATCTCCGAAACTACTGAGCCAAAAATTTTGAAAAAAATGGAGGTAATAGGTCTTTACCTACAGATTACAGGAAAACCTATTAGAAGTATGTAGTGCACGCGAGTCCGACTCGCACTTTGCCAGTTTTTTATCTTATGACGGCTTCCCGGCTCTAGCCGTAACCGTTTCAACCGAATGTTTCCTAATGGTCGCATTTATTTCGAAATTAAATTCTGGCTATGAAAAACAACTTTGGAAGGTATATAATTCAACTTATTCTTTTTCTTATAATATCTGTACAGAATTAGGTAGTATTCATTTGTTTTTAAAAGCATGCTGTATTTGTTTTTGCTGCGATTGTCAATTTCAGATCACTATCACTAAATATTACAAAACAATGTCCCCTCCCCCCAGCAGCGTCTGTGTTTGTTTGTATGCGTATACTCGAAACCTCCAGATCGGATTTTCATACGGTTCACGCGATTGCGTGATTCATGTGAAAGGTTTATTAGATGCATTATGATTTATTAGTTTTGTGAAAATTGGCTGTAATAAGACGTTTTTTGCTGTCGGAAAGATGTCGGAAAATGTCATGCCGAATGGGAGCTTATAAAAAGTGCAGTACGAAACCAGGCGGGTTGCTAGTACCTATAATATAAATTAAATTGCGAATCAAAACCTTTCCATATTAGATAGGTACACCTACCTTTTCATGGATGCCTATAGGGTTCTTATTGCTGTCAGCGTACCAAATTAATACCACTAAATTCAATGCAGTTTATATTAATGTGAAGTGGTATCGGCCATTGAGTTGACACTATCATGAGAACCATAGTCATTTCGATTCATCAATTAATGATTTGTATTCTCACTGTTCGTGAAATGTTAAAATGTTTCATTAATGAATCCATCAAAATAATTATCAGAGCTACATGCAGATATGATATCTCACTGAGAATTTATTGGATAATTTCCAATTCCGTTGTAGCTGTTCTGTATTGTAATGAAGATGTATATATCAACATATAATATATTTCGAATTCAAGTCACATAATTTAAGATAATATCTTGCGAGAAACTTGGAATGGAACCAACCATTTATAATCACTTGTATTGATTCTGTAAGGTATTCGCATTTCCAGAGGCTTTGGTCGCGCTATCGTGCCCTGTACCATAAGAACCGTGCATTTTCTGGGATACTTACTTAGTAACCTAGGTATGGATGGCACTTAGCGATAGTAGTTTCTATTAGTTAAACTTTTTTCTATTTCATAATTTTAGGTTAGTTATTTATTGTATTATACCATTTTTGCATCCCGCCGCATGGTGTCGGCCGGTGCCGTAAAAGAATAATACCATCCCATCACTTCCCGTGGGTGTCGTAAGAGGCGACTAAGGGACTCACCAGAGAATGGGCAGCAGCGTTCTTTGTAAAACGTAAAACCATACACTGCGATCGCCAACCCGCCTGCCAAGCGTGGCGATTATGGCAAACCCACCCTCCCCCTTTAGGAGAGGGCAATTTCCAGCAGTGGACGTCTTCGGCTGTTATAACCGACTGATTTTTGTATCGCATTTAAAGCAAATATAACTTTGACTTTAGATAAAAAATTAGATAGGTACTACAAAAATCGCGACCGCAAGAGACGACAAAAAGTTCCAAACAAGTCGCTTTTCAAGCAGTGCGTGGTATTTTAGTTCAATCAGAGATTTGGTGTCATTTTTATTTATTACCTACTTATGTTTTATCGAGTTACGTTTTTGGGATCTTCTTCTCGTGCCCTTTATTTTTGACTAGTGGACGTCACGCGGTTTCACCCGCGTAGTTCCCGTTCCCGTGGGAGTACGAGGATAATATATAGCCTATGTTACTCCCTGATAATGTAGCTATCCAATGCTAAAAGAATTTTTCAAATCGGTCCAGTAGTTTCGGAGCCTATTCAATTCAAACAAACAAATCTTTCTTCTTTATAAAATTATATAATATAGTATTGATGCAGTTCTCTAAACTCCTCATGACTTTTCACGAAAAAATATGATGTTTAGGATACAGGACGTGACAAAGAAATAGACGTACGTACACACATCCTCTCGATAAACATTACTCTCCCTCTGGGGCAGTCCGGTAAAAACAAGGAATTTGTATTACATTTTGCCAAAACAACACAAAAAAACTGATGTCTAGATCGCTTCATTCCCTCACATTTCTTCCGAGCCCTAAAGACGCATTAAGCTCACTGAACCACATAATAAAGTCTACACATATAAACTGCTATCAAGAACACGTGCGCGTTGCCTTCATACTTGAATTTAATCGTTCGTGCGAATGTGTGGGTCTGTCGGACCGGTCCAAGGGCTCCCATGGCACTCCCTGCCGTGGTGTGCGTTAAAACTGTTTACAGATTTTCTTTTTTTACCATTGGCAGGCACGCGTTTGGCCACTATCTTACCTGATGGTAAGCGATGATCTGGTCGAAGATGGAGCACGCTTGCTTAGAAGTAACCTATTCACTCTTGACTTAAAGACTCCTAGGTTTTAGCTATCAGGAAACACAGATTCCGGCAGGGAATTCCACTCCTTAGCTGTACGCATTATGAATGTGTTCCCAAAACGTTTTGTGTGCGTGGGTGGAATGTCCACCATGTACCGGTGGCGCATCGCCGTTCGTCTTGTGGTCTGATGATGGAACGGGCGTGGCGGAATTAAATTATGCAATTCCGTCGCACATTCCCCAAAATGCAATCGGTAGAAAACCGACAGGCTAGCAACTCGTCGTATCGACGACGAGTTGCACAAGAGTTTCATCGCGACGAGCCTATCACCGTCGATGATCCTCTTGGCTCGTTTCTCAATTGACTCAAGGGCATCAAGCTGGTATGAGATGATAAAATTGTGAGCAATCGCCCATTAATGATGAAGATGAAGTTAGGGAACATAGGTTAGTGCTTGCCAGGGTTACGGAATTGTTCGAAAGAGGCCCTGGAAATGCAAAAGGCATTTAAAGGAACACAATGGATTTTAGTCAGTTAGAGCCTGACACTCCTGAGAGCGGGAAGGGTTATTTGGTGATTTCCCATCCACAAAAAAAGGAAGATAGGTACGTTTTATCTTCATTTGTTTTTGTTTGTATTGGTAGATCGGAGGAGGTAGTTTAGTATCATGAACATAACTCATATTAATGTATCACGGGTTCGAAAGAAATATGGCAGACACTTTGCCCTATATCTCTTTCCCTCTTCGAGTAATCTTATCGCTTGTTAAAATAGCTGCGTTGTTTTTTTCTTCAGCAAAAAGAATATGTACGATATCTCATTTCATCAAAAGGTTCTACGATAGTGTCGGGAGTATCGTGGCTTTCATCAGTTCTTATTTCATTCCATCTTTTATGCTCGTATCATTTGCGCCGTCCAATGAAAGGCTGCGCTGCTGGGTCAGTATCATTTGCACCCTTTTTCACGACTGGATTCCGAGGAATTCCTTACTTAATGGGTGCTTCGGGTAAATGGGGTCCGTGTGATGCCCGAGCGAAATCTTTTAGATCTAAATACATGAGCTTTTACTATGTAGGGTTCCAAATTGAAGACCTGGGAACAATTGGGTGTAACAACAGACTGGATTGTTGAATTTATTCATATAGAACATTTTGCCATTTGCCAAATTCGCCTCAATAAAAATGTAGATGAAATGAGATTGCTTAAAACATTTGAAGACAAACATTCCTCCGTAAATAAAAAACATTGTTTGCGAAAAAACTTCAATGTTTTCTGGCTATTCGCCCGTTAAATCCGATCCGAGTTAATACAATTATTAGCATTAGTGAAATTGCTTGTTCGGTAAGCTCTCTTTTAATTTCCATAATGGAAGCAGCAAGAAATTACGAAGAACGTGCTCGTCATGGCTCTTGAAACGAAATTAGATTCAAGTGAAGGTTTGCATAAAACTTTTACGAGTTTTTCTACATAATCTTATTAAGGTAAAGGAGGGTATTGTTTCAAAAACACCTCTATTTCTATAGAAGTAGAAGCTAGTTTAATCTAAACAGAGGATGTTAAAGTATCAAAACGCACCTGTGTACATGTAAAAAAGCCCCTCGAAGCGAAAGTGTGGGGTGGAGAGAGTAATTTAGGGTGATACATGGCATTGACGCCACCCTCGGCTCTCACCCGTAATTACTAGGGGCCCCGTTTCAATGAACCTAAGCTAGGAACTTCCTAAGGTAGTAGTAGTTATGCAGATGTTGCCGAGGTATTCATTCCTTAGATTTTATGGACGCCTGGTAGTTATTGAGGGGATTCGCGTTCTTGCTTGCGTAGGGTGCTATTTCTTATAGTTTTCTTGATAGGTTTTAAGTTGACTTTTAAAGAGGATGTGAAATTCGAATGTTCGTTAACTTTAGCATTGCATCTTGTTAGTTGAACTTTGTCTGGATTACTATATCATGAGTATGGTAAACAATCTACACAAATACTATAAAAAGGAAACGTTTGATTTTGGATGTTTGTAAATAAACTCACAAACTACTCGACCAATTTCAAAAATTCTTTCACCATTAAAATGTTACATTATCTCTGAGTAACATAGGCTATATTTATTATTAGAAAAATAAGGGACCCTTAAGAAACTTGCAGCGCGGACGAAGTCCCGGGCGAAATGATAGTCATGCATAAACATGCCTTTCATGAAGTCGTCTAAGTAAAAAAACTGCTGACATTTGGTAGTATCCCGTCGTTAATTCTATAGCACACAATTTTCGTCCATGTTCAACACTTAGCTATAGACATTTGGTAAGATGATTATTGCTTGGAAAGGAAGGGTATGGTAGTACCTATCTCTTCGTCGAATCTTTAGCAAAATTGCTCTCAAATTTCGCAGTCCAATCAGTCCTCGGTTTTAAGATATCAAGGTTTGACAGACCCAATCCATTACTGATGGCTCCGTCGCTCCTTCCCGATGACTGACGATTTGCGTGGGACTGACCAGCTGAATGCTGATGGACCGTTTTCTTCGCTTCCAAATGAACGCGGAAGCAGTCAGAGATTAATGACTTGTTTTTACTAAGAATCGTTTGATATTGATCGTAGTAATCTACCAACTAATGGGAAGGAAAGGATACTATCTGGGATAGAATGTTTATTCAGAAAGTTATCGAGCGAGTGGTTTAGGTTGGTAAAGTTATCGGAGGCAAATTAGTCAAAAGAGTATTACAGTTGTCTTCTTCTTCTTCGTTTGTAACTCAATCACGCCAGAACGGCTGAACGGATCTAGATGAAATTTAGCACAGAGTTAGATTATAGTCTGGAATAGCACATGGGCTGCTTATTATCCCGGGAGTATAAAAATTTTCGACATTCAAGCAGACGGGGCCGCGGGCAGAAGTTAGTGAGATGTGTAAAAATTGGCGGTGAGCGTTGGTGGCATATTTATTAATTTATTTTATACATGGAGGACTTTCAGCTAATAGAGACAAATAAAATAGGAAACGTAGTCACCAGCAAGCCAATAACAAATCCTCATGTATAGAAACATAATGTAAATGATGGTGTGAGCACAATGTAAAAAACACACCGCTTAAATTAAACTAAAACTATTTTCAGCTTATGACCAATCAAGAACATTTATATCGCTAAAACCTTTAACATCATTCAATTTTTACGTACTTAACACATCGTAAAATACACAACTTTATCTGCCTTCTGACGAATGTTACGCAATAATGTATGCCAACATTGTATCATCTTTTATTACTGCCGCCATATTCACAGAATATACTTCATACGAATATATTCCGTTTTTGTTATCGACAGGAACAGAGTCTATTAATGTCATAGTAATCTGTAATAGCGATGCATGTCGCGTACCAGTGGCAGCAAATTGTGAGTGTATGAACCTGGCCGACAAAGCGCGGCTTGGTTTTAATGCACTTGCTTTTATTGTGATGTCCATTGTCAGGTACTATGGGACGATCCTTTGTATGTAGTTGATGGTAACTAGGTTGTGTGTGGTAGCTGATGCGTCGGATAACGGAATGGGTACTATGCATTGTGGGTTGCTATTGACAGAGAATTGTAATGTGTCGTGTTTGTGAGTTTGTGATTATGTCAGGATAAGTCGATAGCGTGTCTACGCTTAGCTATTGATATTAACTATGGATGAATTAGTGTGCTCTGTGTGGGTATGTGTAGAGGTCATCTAAGTTGAAAGCGAATTAATTGATGGTATTAATTGATGGTATGGTAAATTCTTTAAATCCTATATTTTCAGCAATATAATGACAGCTACAATATTTGTTATAATAAATAGCAGAGCCCGATTGACTAATTCTGAAATAAATAAAAGATACAAAAAAGCAGCATTGGTTTTAAATTGCCCTAAGCTTAAAAGTCCAAACAAACATGTTCCTATAAAAGCCGCAAGCGAACTCCCGCAAAGTATCAAAGGTAACATTTATAAAATAAATTAAAACAGAATTAAAGGCAAATCTTCAAGTGTTTGCAAAGTTTTAACTCCAGCGTTTGATGTTATAAGCGGTTCAGCGTTTGAGATATTTTGCTTTCTCATAATGATTTGTTTAATTTGCTTGAAAGCTTCCGATGTTTGTTTTTTAAGCTGTCGAAGATGAAAAGAGGTTATTAGTGGTTTCGTCATGAGCATAGAGTTTTAAGACATCAATTAGTGATGATGAACATAGTGCTTATGCTTTTGTTGCCATGTCAAGTGGGTTTATGAAACACTAGCTTTTGCCAGCGGCTCCGCCCGCTCTGAATTAGAAGGTGCTTTCCATCTATATTCTGATTATACTTTGCCAATTTGTTTTTCCGATGCAGAAGCTATAATACTGTAAAGTTTCATAAAAATCTGTTCAATAGTTTTTAGGTTTATGAGTTACATTAGTAATTCGTCCTCATAATTTTTCGTGTTTATAAATATTACCTAACTAGTGGCTTCCTAAGCCGGTAATCATCCCAGGGAACATTCTTCGGGGATTCTTCCATAAACTAATTCAGGGTAAATTGTACCTGTGTGCTAAGTTGTGTTCAGATCTGTAATAATGTAGTACGTACTTTCTAGAAAAATATACTGCACGCATGCATGAACTTAGATGAAAAACTGACCACAATGGAAAAATGGCAATGGTAAAATTGCCTTTTGTGGTGAACGCTGAGAGACGATCAATATCGAATTCTAGTTTCTGATTCTTGTGGTCATTGTTCCACGTCGTTGGGGCATCCATTTTTTTACGAATGAAGTCTTTATGCACCTTGGAGTGAGGCCAGACTGAGTGCAGTGCCAAAGGACTCTTATGGTCGTTTAGAGCAAATATTTTGCACAGAAATGTTAAACAGTGTCTCTTAAGTTTATTGTAGTAGCTATGGTTCTTTCTCTGAAGTGCTGCAAAAGCTGCACTGATTACTTAGTATTATTTGTTGTCTATGCTATATGCTTGCCTTGGTATCAACATCGTGGAATGGCACCGCGAACCAGGGCTTCCCCGTCAAACTTCTCCGGAACCCTGCCTCTCGCTCCACCAGCCCCTCGGGAGTGCCAACATGAGCCCACAACACCACCTGCACAACCCTCAGACGAGGATGCACCCGCTTGTAGACCTCCTCCAAACGCACACCGAAATCGTCACTCGTATCACTTATATTCGCGAAAGAAAAGTATATTCCGCACACGGCCCCTTCGCCCTCTTCCACACAGTCGGACAAAGCCTCCAACGTTGATATATTCTCGAATTTCCCATTCTGAGTCCCCGATTCACACTTGACCAACACCTTCCCAAACAGTTTTTCGCGCCAATCCATTTTAACTTTTTTATAATTTAGAATTTTGGATACACATTCATATTTTTACACGTGCACACTAAATAAAGTTTGTTTATTTATCTATGTTCGGTTTTCAAATATTCACGAAACACTATGGAGCAGACTTGACTGCATGGCACTATGAACTTTACAAAATCAAGTAATGAATTATTATTTAGCACAAGACAGAAGTTTGCACGCCAAGAATGGAATGCGAATCAAAACTTTTTTGTTTGACCGCAAGCTTAGGTAGCTATGACTTAAACTGTGTTAGAAATAACTTATTGGGGATAAGTTTTGAGTTATATTAGTCATGGAACACAGGATGTGCAGCAGCGAATATAAGTTTTATTTTTAAATTAGACACGCGCGCGCGGTTGCTTGGCGGGAGGTGCAACGGCCGCTCGCCCCCGTAAACAAAGCCAGACTGGAGTGGAGGGAACGCGTAGCGAAGCCCTCAGTGCAGACATAGAGCAAACATTTGAGAACAAACAGACAGGAGAGATCAAAAAAGCTGCGTTCATATTTGTTTTGTTTGAACGTAAATACCTAAGCGTTGTCGCCTGATTTGTTTGCTTCGAAAATGGCCTTTAGTCGTACGAGTTTTTTTTTTATTCTGATGTGGTCTCGTCTTGAGTCTTGACTGTTTGACTCTTGCCTCCTTGGTGATTGATCTATTTTTTGTTGGCAGTTCTAATAAGTCGGCTAGTCTGTCAGCATTTATGTTTTCTTTATTCTTTTCACGGTTTCTAACCGCTCTGTAGTAAGAACTTAAGCGAGCACTGACTTCTGCTGCATTGTTGTTGTGGTGCTTGTTCTTAAATGGACTATTGAGTTCCTTCATTGAATACTTTTCTAATTACTGCTATGAGATCAGGGGAGAATAGCAAGTGCACAGTTTTACTTTGTGTTCTTCAAGAAGAACGAGTCGAACATTTTGTTTACTTACTTGGATGACATCACGTTAATGTTTCTTTTTATGTAAGAGGAAACCAGGAAGGATTGGAAGACGTTGCCGAGGCCGGTCCAGAAAGAGGTGGCGAGGTGATTTGGACGCACACCGCAAGTCTGGATCGAGGTGGCTTAAGAAAAAGTTTCTGAAGGATATACCTATTTAAGAATAATAATAATGATATGACCGCAAGGAGGTATGGAAAGGCAAGGAGCTTCACGGGCGCTTCTATCGGGCTCTTCAGTCTTCATGGGTCCGATGTAGATTTTTCAGCGTCCGTGGCCTGGCTACGTTTCAGTGATCTCTTCGGGGAAACTGAAGGTTTTGTCTGTGCAATTATGGACGAAGTTATCTTGACGAATACCGGAGGCATATTATGAAGGACTTGGACGGTGGACGTGTGTCGGGCATGCCACCGTCCGGGTGAGTCCATCAGACATATTATCTCTGGTTGTTTCCTTTGGCTAACGGCGAGTACTTGCACAAGCACAACCAATTGGCCAGGATTATCCATCAGCAACTTGCTTTGAAATACAAACTTGTGGATTCTAAGTACCGTATTACAAGTATGTGCCCGACCCAGTTCTCGAAAATGACCATGTTACGTTGTACTGGGATCGGTCTATCATCACTGATAGGACTATTGTTGCCAATAAGCCTGATATAGTGGCGATAGACCGATTAGCGCGCCGCACAATGGTAATTATTGTTACCATCCCGCATGACGAGAACCTCATGAAGGCTGAGAAAGAGAAACAAATCAAGTAGGTATATCGACTTAACACACGAGGTTGTCGATATGTGGAATGTGGACTCAGCTGTCATTGTGCCGATAGTCGTTACGGCCAATGGCCTGATGGCCAAAAGCTTCGACGACCATCTGTCGAAGCCGGCGTTACGCGGTTGGATAAAGGGCCTGATACAGAAGGCAGTACTCCTCGATACCGATTGTGAGGAGGTTCCTTTCTCTGGAGCCCTAACCACCGGTAGCTTGGACCCTGCTCCCGACACCGGCGGAATACTATTTTTTATATTTTTAAATGTCTTTTTTTAAAGATATATTTAAAAATTTAATTTTTATGTATAGGAAAACAAATAAAAGAAATAAAAATAATATTGTTACGAGCTTAGGGTTCGTTACAATAAAAACAGCCAATTAAACAACCAAAACTGACACTTTAATTTATGACACTAATTAGCACTTTAAAACACGCTAATTATAACACACAATCGCACTACTGAACACTTCACTTCACTATAATTTGCAGTTGATGATCGCTCTCGAAGTTATCGTTTGTATCGCCAATTTTAATACTGACTGCCGTCGCCGGATGTCCGCCCTTTATATACCGACAGTCATTTCCAGAACCCTCCTGTATGGAAACCTCTGGAAAGTTCGGGCACACACAGGTCCCGACCGACCAGGTGCAAAATATCGAGAATGTTCTAGCACGTAAATGTCTGCTACTGGATACTAGATGGCGCCAGCAGCACGCAAGTGTCTGCTACTTGATACTAGATGGCAGCACGTAAATGTTTGGTTGGTTTCCGCTACTTGAAACTAGATGGCGTTAGCAGCACGCAAATGCCGCCATGTACCCAACATTAATTCTGGCGCGTAACAATATCATTTATTTGTATAAAATAAATGAAAGAAGAAAAGAAAGAAAACCATAGACTTCTTATTGGTTTTCCTGTAATCTATTGGCAAAAAAAAATATGAAAAATAAATATATATATATTTTCGGAACCCTCACAATACGTCCTTTCATTTGATATGTCACACAGTACAGTCGGATAAACTTTTTTTAAAGTTTTCTAGTTTTCCCCCTAAAAAATGACCCCATTTTCAAATTTATTTATTTTCGTTACACGTTAGAATAAGAATAAGAATAATATTTATTTGCTTAAAAACATGGTATATAAAGATACAAAAAATTAACAAGAGCAAACATGTTTTTGCTTGATAAGCGTGCAAATTTCACAAGCATATTTAATATGCAATTAAGTGTTTTTTTTTTAAATTTGATTTATTACTTCACCTGTTCGATATATTTATCAGATCTTCAGTCTTATTATAATCAAGTGTTAAGAGCCACTTGGAAACAGTGGTCTTACATCCATTCCGGCAGAGGGAAACAATGTCGCATGTTGTTTTGTTATATTTAGCTAGTCTCGGTAGGATATCCAGTACGAGCCTGTGGAGGTCTCGTCGGTTACGAGGGTATAACTCATCTGCATTACCAAATAACTCCTTGTGCTTCTTCACGAACATACATGTTTCAAATATATAGAGAGATGGTAGCGGCAACAAGTCAAGCTTTTTAAATATCGGCCTACAGGATTCGTCAGGTCGAAGCCCGTATATTGCTCGTATGCATTTTTTTTGTGCGATAAATGCTCTATTTTTATCTGTGCTATTACCCCACATTACCAAGTCCCTGTTTGGATCATAGAAGATGATCAACTGGAATCGGTCCAGTAGATTGGAAGAAAATCTGCTGTGACAGATGGATAGACAGACAACCAAATGATCCTATCAGGGTGCCGTTTTTCCAAACAGAGGTTAAAAAAGAAGCAACCAAATAGGTACATAAACGCAGTTTATCCCAATTTTGATTTTTAAGATGATAATTAATAACAAAAATAGCTCCAGGACTCTGTGTAAAGAGATACCTACCTATATCTAGAATTTGTAAATGTCCATTTACAAACGCAAGGTGGACGGCGAGGACTGGTGAGGGTTGTGGGAGTCCGCTGGTGGCGAGAGGCTCAGAAACAGCAGTGCTATTCTGTAAATAACTATTTCGATATCGAGCTTCACCTGAATGACAAAGCTCACAAACTGAGCTTTATTACACACAACGTAAGTCTTATACTAATACGAACTTGATACCTCACTTCGGATTCCGCTGTTGAGACACGAAAATGTTGGTACAGAATAGCACTACTACTGCACTAATTATAGTTGATTAGGAGAGACGTCTATCGGCTGAACATTTGAAGGTATGTGGTACAGAGAGTTAAGTCCCGCAAACCTCTATTGAAAAGGGAGGATCCTGCGACCGGACGGTTGTTGTGTCCGGTGTGGGCCACTGCCCGATAGTTGATATTCGGGCTGATGTATATTTTCAAATCGCATGGTAAACTCTGATACCGCGATGCAGGATTTCGACGTAGTACTTCGCTGCTAGTTGGATAGATGGCGTTGCGGTTCTTTTTGTTGCGATGTTGATTTGCTTCGCTGGTTTTTCTTGTGGTGGCATTGATGCCGCTACAAACACAAAGACCAGCGATCTGCGTACCCACGTTCCAATCCTTAGTAACCTACCTTTTCTAAGCTTTTCTAAACAAAACAAGGCAAATTAAAATCCAGTCTTCGGTGGTCGTAGGTAATGAATATTTAAATAGTCTGACACAGTTGCGTCACGTACATACTTGTAGACACCAAAAAACTCAATAAAATAAGTACTCTTCAAGTCTTTTTTGCATTCTGGTGTGGAACCAACAAACTCACAAGCTAGAATTAATTCTGATTGAATAAGTCATTGATGATGCAATGCTGCTGTTTTATTCTGAATTATAAGGACGAGGTACAAAAAATTGAGTGTGCCTTCAAACAGTTTCTCAATCCATTTGGCACTTTGACATTGAGTTAATTAACACAGTCTAAAATGTTAAGTATGTTTATTAGGAACAGAATAAAGGAAATAAGAGGAATAAGAATAATTTATTAAAAGCAAATATTGATTAATGAGTGTGTGTTATACAAGAACGTTTGGTTAAAAAAAATAAGCATAAAGCATAATAGTATTTTCAAAGACTTCCTGCACTAGGCTAGGCCTGTCACGCAGGAAGCTTTCAAATGTTGTGAACGATATCATGTCAAGAATAGGGTAAATAATCTGGTAATGGCAGATGAAGAAGAAAAAGAAAAAGAGATGCATAGATAAATATGAAGACAAGTCAATTGGGAAACAGTTTAAGGTTTAAAAAGGTGAAACAATAATCAACTTCGGCGCCACCATTAAGTGCAAAGCCCAAACTGCAGCCAGAAAGCTGGGCATCCTAAATAGGGTGAAGCGATACTGCAGGCCTGGACAGCTTTTAACCCTATACAAAGCACAAGTCCGATCCTCCATGGAGTATTGCAGCCACCTTTGGGATGACTCAGCTAAATACCAACTTGCCGCGCTTGACTCGGTGGAACGCAAAGCTAAGAGACTCATTGGCGAAGTAAAACCGGTGGATGCCTAGCCAAGCTTAACAGCTTGGCTCAACGCCTCAAGGATGCTTGTCGGTCTTCTACAGATTGTACTTCGATGAATGTGCCCAAGAACTCCACGACCTCATTCCACCGGCCCCCTTCTACCATCGGACATCCAGACGTACTGCAAGTTACTTTCCCTAGCCTGTTGCTATTCCACCAATTCGCACTAAGCGTTTCCAAACGTCTTTTAAAATGCGCACAGCAAAGGAGTGGAACTCTCTGTCTGCGTCTGTGTTTCCGAACACATTCAACCCTAATCTCTTCAAAGTTAGAGTGAACAGGCTTCTTCTGGGTAAGCTCACTACACTACATTGTCGACTTTGTCTCTGTCACCTGTGATCTGACCTAGGCTAGAGTCAAGAGCAAACCCATCTCAAATAAAAAAAAAATGGTGCCCATATAAATAATAAAAATAATTAAAAAAAATAAATAATAATATGGATCCGGACCTATCTGAAATAAATGATTTATTATTATTATTATTATTATTTCGTCTATTTATTTTTATATACATAAATTTTACATTTTTAAATATATCTTAAAAAAAAAACATTAAAAAATACATTTAAAAATATAAAAAATAGTAGTCCGCCGGTGTCGGGAGCAGGGTCCAAGCTACCGGTGGTTAGGGCTCCAGAGAAAGGAACCTCCTCACAATACGAGCCGTATCGAGGAGTACTGCCTTCTGTATCAGGCCCTTTATCCAACCGCGTAACGCCAGCTTCGACAGATGGTCGTCGAAGCTTTTGGCCATCAGGCCATTGGCCGTAACGACTATCGGCACAATGACAGCTGAGTCCACATTCCACATGTCGACAACATCGCGAGCTAAGTCGAGATACTTGATTTGCTTCTCTTTCTCAGCCTTCACGAGGTTCTCGTCATGCGGGATGGTAACATCAATTATCATTGTGCGGCGCGCTAATCGGTCTATTACCACTATATCAGGCTTATTAGCAACAATAGTCCTGTCAGTAATGATAGACCGATCCCAGTACAACGTGACATGGTCATTTTCGAGAACTGGGTCGGGCACATACTTGTAATACGGTACCTCAGAATCCACAAGTTTGTATTTCAAAGCAAGTTGCTGATGGATAATCCTGGCCACTTGGTTGTGCCTGTGCAAGTACTCGCCGTTAGCCAGACGAGAACAACCAGAGATAATATGTCTGATGGACTCACCCGGACGGTGGCATGCCCGACACACGTCCACCGTCCCGTCCTTCATAATATGCCTCCGGTAGTTATTCGTCAAGATAACTTCGTCCATAATCGCACAGACAAAACCTTCAGTTTCCCCGAAGAGATCACTGAAACGTAGCCAGGCCACAGACGCTAAAAAATCTACATCGGACCCATGAAGAGCCCGATAGAGGCGCCCGTGAAGCTCCTTGCCTTTCCATACCTCCTTGCGGTCATCTGTGGTAAGTATCACAGGTTTGCGCCAGTTCTCTTTAGCCATGGACAGCGGGGTGAGTCCCTTGTCCACTGTGACCACATCTCGGTGCATACCCACATCAGCTTTGAGAAAATATTCTCTGAGACTGCACATCTCGCGGTTGTGGAGAGTCTTGGCGTTTAAAAAGCCTCGACCTCCACACTTCCGCGGGATGTACAGTCTCATCACCGACGATCGTGGGTGATGCATCCGATTTGCGGTCAGCAGTGTGCGGACTCTCCTATCCAGGGCGTCGAGTTCGGTTTGAGTCCATTTGAGTATGCCGAAAGAGTACATTAATACCGGCATGACCCAACCATTGAAGGCGCGCACCTTATTTCCGCCCGACAAAAGGCTATTCAAAACCTTTTTCAGGCGGCCAAAGAATCGCTCCTTCAATGATTGCTTCATGTTAGCAACATTAATGCCCAACGCTTCCGACATACCCAAATACTTGTAGGTTTCGGTCGAGCTGAGGGATCTAACCTGTATAGAATCCGAAAGTTGAATTCCCTCAGATTCCATAATCTCTCCTTTCTTTACATGCATGACTGCACATTTGTCCACACCAAATTCCATCCTGATGGCACTACTGAAGGTTTCAGTTACCTTCAGTAGCTCCATCAGTCGCGAATTGTTGGGGGCAAAGAGTTTCAGATCATCCATGTAAAGAAGGTGAGATATGGCCTGACCACCTCTTCTCAACCGATAGCCTAGACTTGAATCCTCCAGCAATGTGCTTAGAGGATTCAGAGCTAAGCAAAACCAAAGCGGACTCAAACTGTCGCCCTGAAATATTCCCCGTTTAATCCATACAGGCTCATCGTTCCCCTGAATCGGTCGACATCCTGGATAGCGAAGGATTGTTTTCCATTGCCTCATACATGACTCAAGGAAGGTGCGTAGAGTTGCATCTATTTTGTACAACTCCAACACCTTCATGAGCCAAGTATGTGGCACAGAGTCATAGGCCTTCTTGTAGTCTATCCAACATGTCGACAGATCCTTGCGGGATCGACGAACCTGTTGGCTTATGGCCATGTCTATGAGGAGAAGCTCCTTAGTGCCGCGGGACCCCTTCCTACATCCATTCTGAGAGGCAGACATAATTGAGTTAGTTTCAATGTGCTCATTCATCTTCACTCTCAGGATGGATGTAAGAAGTTTATAGACCGTCGACAAACAAGTAATTGGTCTATAGTTCTTGGGTTCCGCGGGACCACCGGTCTTATGGAGCAGGTGGGTAACGCCAGTTGTTAGAAACTGTGGTAGCGACCCAGACTCTAAGGAAGACTGAAATTGAGATGCCAGAAGTGCGTGTGAGCTGCTATACCACTTAAGCCAGAAGTTATGCAGCCCGTCCGGTCCCGGAGACTTCCAGTTCGGTAATGGACGGACTGCTCTGGCTACATCTAGTGGAGTGATGGTAATTTCATCCATTTGTGGTATAGCTTCACACACGCGCTCGACATCGCGCATCCAGCCACCCTCGGCATGACAGACGGGCACCGACCAGATGTTTCGCCAAAATGTACTCGTGGCAACATCATCTGGGCGGCACACGTCTGTCACACTATGTTCAGGTCGCTCCCAAGCTCTGTATACCCACCTCTCATCGCTCTGGAACATGCGGTTTTGCGAGTATCGGTCAACCCGCCGCTTATACCGCCGAATACGGCTTGCCCATGCACAAACTTTCTGCTTCAGGAAGTCGATGCGCTCTGTGACACGGGACGTGTAATCTCGAGGGCTGATATCAGTCCCCGAAAACGCCCGTCTCACAAAGCGCATCACGCGTGGTCGTGTGTTGCCCTCCCTGAAGCAGTATAGTTTGCCGATGAGTGCCCTAGCCTCATCGATACGCCGCTCGATCCTGCACTGCCAGGCTGGCGCAGCAGGCTTTGGTCGTATAGCTTCGTCACAACTAGGGAACTTGACGTTCGCTATACGACATGCCGCAACAGCCCCGCAAAACAGGATTGAGTGCGTATCAACGAGGCTCTCGCTGCTTTCGAAGATGTTCTGCAGCAGCGAATCCAAGGCACACACTAGCGCCCTATTCTTTTTGTGCATAGGCAACCTTGGTAATCGGGGCCAAAGTTCGATCGGGGTTAACCTATACTCGCGAAGCGCATCCTCCAGTGCGCTCCTCAATTTATCATTGCACTGGCTACTTACCGTGACAACCCTATCATCTACCTCATCACTAACATTAACGGGCCGCGGTGTGATTGCGCCACAAGTTGGCGCCTGTACCGCGGTCTGAGTCGGGGTCGAGATGATAAGGTTGCCGAGTACCTCTGAGCGCAGCCTATCAAGTGCGGCATCGTCCAACCTGTGATTACGTTGGATGACCCGCACCTGATCCGACAATCGTTGAGCCGAGACGATCACGGTTGGTTCCAGGTCCAGAAACAGAGACAGCATCCTGACACGGTACGCAGTGAGGTTAGTTCCCCCCTCTGTAGACCCGTAGTATGCGCGCATGACGTTTTCATTCATGGACTGCGTCCATCTCATGCGCTGCACACAACCACCGGTAGCGGGGACCCGGCTCGGGGCCGGTTGGCCCCTAGGTCCCAAGCCCCTCGGTGGCCGGCCTCTCCCCTGCCGACGCACAGGTGTTGGCGACGTCGGCGGAGAGAAATACTCGTCGCTGGAGCTCGACACGACTGCAGCCGCCGGTGACATTGGTGATCCGCTGTCCGGCGGCGGCGAGGTGGAGCTCAGCGACGGTTCCGGGGATGGTAGGCGTGCGCGTTGTGATGCTGCTCTAGTCAGCATTATTCAAGCTTTTATCATTCCGTTATTTCATAGGTATTTCAGTGGCATTTTTGTGACATATGTCAAAACGTGTCCGGTCATATAATATTTTTTCTTCTTCCTGCATTTTTTACTTTTTGGATTATTTATAGGTTTTAGTGGTTATGTTCCAAATCTTGAGAGTTTCTTTTACTTAATTATGGATTTGTACGGACTAAAAGTATTAATAAAACGAATAAATTGGAGAACAAAAACAAAGCTTGAACTGACAGCCAGAGTTGCCAGCTATTTTTATTATTATTATTATTTATGGTATGTCTTGAACAATCTCGGGACCCTGAGGTCCCGGTCCTTTGGTAGGCGTACGAGGGGCCGAAGCCAACTCGCAGAGGCCCCGTTAGACATTTCTAATGGAATGGGGCACCAACCGACGATTATCCCTATATGCACTATCAAAGTATACCTAAGGACAATCCCCGGTAGGTGCAAAACTATTGCATAATATGGAAACAAAAGGTGACAGGCTATGGGTTTGGGTGGTTTAGTGGATTCATTAACGTATACTATGAAAGAACTATTGGCCCCTGCCTGACCACTGAAAATATACACGGCTTTAAAATGGCAGGGGATGACTTGCACACTCAATAAATGGGCCCCCGAAAACGGTCGCTAGCACAAAGTGACGTAGCTCCAAGGAGGCAACATATCCTGAGGTGCTAGAGGAGTGGAGAGGTATACCACGGCTATCAGGACAATCCCGGAAGTACGGTCAAGATCCCTACCAGCATCTTACTGGATTATACATCCTTCTCCCGAGCACGTTTGCTCTTGCGAATCTCCACTCAGACCGGCCGATTAAGGCAAGAAAGAGGTGGGAGCTCTGTTCCTCGTCAGTGTTTACTCCAGCCAGCCAATAAAGGCAAGCCTGAGATGAAGAACAAGACTTCTCCCGGGAGATCAGGTCCGTGGGGTCGCTACTGCCCAACAGTTCGCCACAAAACTGCCTTGCGGATTGTATCTCTCTTTGTCTGGCCCCTCACCCTAAGTATGAGTACCTAAGGTTCATTGGGGCACGCAAGCCCCACCACGACGTCAACGTAGAGATACGGCGGTGGGGTTATTATTATTATTATTATATATATTCAACGTATAACATTCTTCGACGAAATCATGATCAATCGTTCGTTGTTTAATGTTTACCTATTACATCTATTGCCAATGCTCGATTAGTGCGTGACACTACTAACTTAATGAGCTCCTGAATAATTTAGTTGGCACTTGACAGCGAACGTTTTCAAACCTCTCCGACATTTGTGGCAGGAGTGCGCGAAATGCGTCCGGAATTCCGCCCTCTGGTATGTGTAGGCACAGACATGCCTGTTGTAGCTGTAGGTAGTCCTATAGCTGTGGTTTTATAAATTATTGACGTTTACACCTTGCGGAATGACAGAATTGTGTCCAGAATTATAATCGAAACCGAAATGACTAGCATACTACCCAATACCGATAGGAAGGTAGGTCTTTGTGTAGTTCGTATATGACTGTGTGTCATGTCTTACGTGTGTTCGTACCGGGCGGTGCAGTGCTGCCGCTACATACAGATCTACTTATCTAATCGATAGGTGTTGGTGTTAGTTGCAAACATCGAACCGATACCAATAGGATTTTTTCTCCATTTAGTATTTTATGCCCCTTTAAACTGCAGGTGAGCATCTCTTCTCGACTCGAATCAATATTGACAACATTGCAAAATGTTTCTTTCAAAAGAGTATCAAGATATCTAACTATGGAATATCTTGTCCATTCCTCTCCATTATGAATCTACCTCTGCGAATGAACAACGAGTAGCTTTATTTTAATTTGTTGACATTCAAAGGTGCCTTTGTAATGGCCTAATTGAAATAAATTATTTAATATTTCATTAGGTAGGGAACAAGTATTTACAAATCTTTATTGAAGTCCCAAGCAACAAACGAAAATAACAAAAGCGTATCCTAATATCTGTAAGTGTTTTGTTTCCATTAGGACAGAGGAGAGACGACACTGATTGTTATGTACAAAGTTTCGTCAGTCTGGACTGTTTTCATCGTTGTTTTTCTTACGGCTGAACACAATAGCTTTAGTGATGCCCCTCTGTCGATCTACATTAACATTATTACTGCTTGTAGGTAGTTTTGTTGTGTTGTTATAATTTACAACTCTAAAAACCGCCACTGTAGCTTTGTGCATAACTTTACCTAATCCTAATAGGTAGGTATATAAAGTTATTCCGTTACTGACTGATTGAGTGAGTGACTGACAGACAACCCACAGCTGAAACTATTGGTCGTAGGAAGCTGAAATTTGGCATGTAGTTTCCTTGGGGAGTGTAGGGTACCTAACACTAAGAGAGGAGTTCCCGAAATTCCGACGGGAACGGGGTATGCGCATACATAGTCGCAGACAAAAGCTAGTAATTTAAAAACTCCTTTAACCGTCGTGAATGAAAGTTAATTTGCCAGTAGGTATAGCTGTTGCGTTTGCAGCATAACGATACATCTTTAATTGAAATGTTTATTTTCATACTTAGGAAATGAAAATGAAGATATATACGTACTTTGGTAAAGTCTACCTGAATAGATCGATGTCTATTCAGGTAGACTTTGTACGTGTGTTGACGTAACCTCAATATTTCTTGATGAATAACGATAGGTACTTACATAAGTATCTAGTTTTTTGTTCGCGTTCTTACAAAGAGTTTTACATTCAATACGAATAACTTTTTACAAGATGATCACGAAAATTACGTTATTATCTTTTTTTTTTAATAATTGCCTTTGGTATCCCAGTGCTGGGCAAAGGCCTCCCCCATATCCTTCCAAACACTTTTCTTGCGCCACCTATAACCAGCCTTCGCAGTGCGCGTCCAGGTCATCTCGCCACCGCTTTCTGGGCCGGCCTCGGCGACGCCCCATCCTCTGGTACCCATTACGTGGAGACTTTAGCCCAGCGGTCACCATGCATGCGCCCGGTGTGACCCGCCCAGTTCCATTTCAGCCTGGCAACTTTTTTGCCCACGTCTATGATACCTGTTTTGGAGCGCAGCGTGGTGTTCCGTACTCTATCAATTCTTTTAAAACCTGGAATACTGCGCTCCATTGCCCTTTGGCATACCCCAAGTAAAAAAAAATTAGCGACTCGGTGAGTGACCAGGTCTGAGCACCATAGGTTAGGATGGGCAGAATACTCATGTCGATGAGTTTGCGCTTCAGGCAGATCGGAAGATCGCCCTTCAGTAGCGCCTTCATGGATCAGTAGCTTTTCCAGGCGTTTTCGATGCGGCGGTCGATTTCCCTTTCCTGCCTGTTTTCGAAAGAAACTAACTAACTAACTAAAGTAGATATACTCATCAACATAGTGTATTTCCTGCCCGTCTACCTCGGCCTTACGTTTGCTGCTATTTGTCATCGTTTTGGTTTTTGACCGATTCATCGCGAGTCCCACCTTGAGGCTAACCGTGCTCAGATCTTGGAGCATGGTCTGCAGTTCCAGAGCTGTTAGGGCAAAAAGGACTATGTCGTCGGCAAATCGGAGGTTCGTTAGTCTCCTATTGCCGACTTCGATGCCCTTAGTCTTCCATGAAGCTGCCAGTGACTTAAATATTTCCTCGAGAGAGCTCGTAAACAATTTAGGAGAGAGCGGGTCACCCTGTTAAACACCTCTTTTTATATTGAAACAAGGTCCTGCAATATTAAGTTTTATGTTAGCGGTTCTATTGTGATATATATATTTTTAGAAGATCTATCTATTGTGTTTCAAGTTCCTGGTTCTCTAATGATCTGAATATCTCTGGATGTTTTATGCTATCGAAGGCCTTCGTTAATAGTCTACGAAGGCCAAATATAGTGGTTTGTCGGAGTATTTTTCTAAAATCTGATTAAGTGTCTGAAGCCTGTCAGTTGTAGAGAAACTAGGTCGAAATCCGGCTTGTTCTGGTGGTTGATGTTCATCCACTTTTCCTTCTATACGATTATATATGACACAACAAATGCCTTGTATATATGAGATGTAAGATTAATTGGCCGACAGTTCTCGATTTCGATTTTGTCTCCCTTTTTGTGCAGAAGGATTATATTTGAATGGCACATCGTCTTTGGTACCTCCGTTCCCGATTGTAATATGGTGTTAAACAAGTTTGTAAGGTGGGACAACAAGGTGGTAGAGCCGATTTTTAGTGCTTCAGTAGTGATGCCGTCCTACCTGGGATTTCTATCGTAACGCATGGTGGTGAGCGCTCTACGTACTTTTTAACCGGTTATTGGAGGAACGGAATCTGAGACGTGATATTGTGTTACAAATGGGTGTTGAGTGATCTGAATATAGCGTTTTATAGAACTTAGTGGCTATGTTCAAGATTTTATCCCTACTGTGGTGTTTAACTCCGTCATTATCTACTAGGCTATTGATTCAAGCTCTGCCTTTTGCAACTCGCATGTTTTAATACCCTTAAAGATGAATGTTTTTCCAGAGCAATTTTTACTAGATGAGTATTAAGATTTCTGAGATCTTTCCTAATGCTTCTTTTGAATTCTTTGTCAATTACCTTGTACTCTGCTGTCCCTATTTCTTTCGTTGTACGTTTGTCTATCAGTTTAATATTGTGAGGAACACCTGTGAGGAAAGAATACACGCAGAAATAGGAGTAACTATCAAGTTAACTCCTATTTCTGCGTGTATTCTTTATGCTTTTACAACTATTTCTTATTCCGGTAACTATCTTATTATATTGGTCTTCTGGATCTGTTTCATAAACTTTATGTTCTTTAAAATAATTAGTTAATTCTAGATAAAAATACTCCAAATTATTAATGAGCATTTCTCTTGAAGGTCTCTGTATTTTTTTGTAAACAATTTAGTTCTATGAATGTTGAAATCGAATCGAATTATTGTGCGAAGTGGTCTGTGATCTGAGCTGTATTTGAATCTATTGATAACACCAACGTTCTTTATTATCTGTTGTTAAAACGTAGTCCTTTTCGTTTCGCGTGAAACCATCGGGTGCAATCCAAGTCCATCGTTGTTGAAGTTTCTTAAAAAATAGGCTGTTCGCTATCGAACAGCCTATTTTTAAAGAAACATGCACTTAGGTGCACGCTCTGTCCAGAGGCGAACTGCATTAGACGAACACCACGTTCATTACGATCCCCTAAGCCAAAGTGGCCGAGACTGTCTTCGCTGTCCTATTCTTGCCTCTGCCCTACCTTAGCGTTGAAGTCCCCAATGACGATGTTACTTTAAATCTCGAAGTGAGGAAATTGTGTTTGAACAAACCACACAAAACACTACATCCCAAGAAAGTGAACATTACTTAGTCAAATAATTTTAAACACACTTGTGTTGACAAAACTGCAGTGCGATTCTGTAAACATGTCGAAGTGAACACTTGGGCGAAGTGAACGACAGGTGAGTTGTCAAACCATACAAACAAGATGGCGTGACAACTCGCCTATCGTTCACTCCACTTATGTGGTCACGGTGAGATGTCGACAGAATCGACCGGCTGCTCACTTGTCGTTCACTCCACCTAAGTGTACATGGTGAGATGTTGACGGAATAGACCGGCTGTACTTTCTGAATAATGAATCATTTCTTTGGTATGTTACCATGTCAAAAACAATATGTAGCGAGGCAGGAGCGGAGAAACAAAGAAACTATAATAATCATTAATATAACTTGTAACTTGTACTAAATAAAAATAATAATAAATAAATCACATAATGCTGTCATCTCACCAAGAATTCTAAGTCAACATACAAATAAATTGCATGGCATTCAAAAAGTTCAAAGACTGGTAAAAAAGGAATGGAGTGATCTAGTGATTTATCGGCCTTATAATTATATAAGTTGATAACTAAATTTCTTCTGGCAACTCCGTGATGTTGACATCGAAGCGGTCTTGAATTGCATTAAGGATCTTAGCATCATTTTCATCAGATACCATTGTTATAGCTAAGCCTTTGGTACCAAAACGACCAGCACGAGCCACACGGTGCAAATACGTGTCTGAATCTTCGGGCATATCATAGTTGAACACAATATTCACTCGTTCTATATCCATCCCTCGTCCTTCAAGACGAAGAAGTTTCTTAAAAAATAGGCTGTTCGCTATCGAACAGCCTATTTTTAAAGAAACATGCACTTAGGTGCACGCTCTGTCCAGAGGCGAACTGCATTAGACGAACACCACGTTCATTACGATCCCCTAAGCCAAAGTGGCCGAGACTGTCTTCGCTGTCCTATTCTTGCCTCTGCCCTACCTTAGCGTTGAAGTCCCCAATGACGATGTTCCAGCCGGTCGATTCTGTCGACATCTCACCGTGACCACATAAGTGGAGTGAACGACAAGTGAGTTGTCACGCCATCTTGTTTGTATGGTTTGACAGCTCACCTGTCGTTCACTTCGCCTAAGTGTTCACTTCGATATGTTTACAGAATCGCACTGCAGGTGCCCTTATTTTCATCACTTGCCCGGTTCACAAGATCGTAGAAGTCCTCTATTTCTTCATTGGTATGTGCATTAGTAGGTACAGACTTGTACAAGAGTTAGTATTTTGTTAGATTTAAGTTGAAATTTGAGTACCGCGACATGTTCAGAATATCCTACGATTTCGATGATGTTCCTTTCTACGACATTATTAGGATCATCAAATTAGCTGATGTTTTAGTTCCTGCAACAACTTTTTTGCACGATGGTTCGCACTAGTTGCTGGACGGGAGGGTTGAAATGCGACAAGACACTGTCACTGTGAAGAACTTTTTCAACTATAGATCTGATGGTAGCGAGTACGGTCCCTGCTGGGCCAAGCCCTCTGTTTCGTAGCAGATAGAAAGGACTCTATGAAGCTACTGAAGGAACTGTGTTGAGGAACTGAAGGAACTGTGTAAAGGAAATGAGCTGCACATTATTTATGATTACTACGCTACACATAGTGTAAAAAGAAGCATGGTTTACAAAACAAGATCAAGTTCAATGTCGTACGTAAGTAATCGAACCGACATCGAAGATATTGTGTAATTGTAACGACTATGGTGAAATGCAAGTTGACAGCAATAATCGTTTTAATAACAATATCTGAGTGGGATGGTTTCAATGGGTAACTAGTTATTGTTCTATGTAATAAGATGCCTTGTTACCTGCAAACTTGCAATGATAAAGAAAGGTACTGCATTTTTGTTGTTGGAGTTCATTGGTTCAATAGAAGAATCGAGAGTTTACAATTTAAAGGGCGTTATACACAATGTAAACAGTGCATTGTGCTGTTTATGGGCACTTGAATGGTTCAACAATTATTTACTTACTAAATCAATATTATTATCAGTTCTATTATTATCTGACTAAACAAGGATTGAATTTGATTCAGCAGTAACTTTATCAACATTCTATCAAATTTTCTGTGATTTGACAAAATACTTGTAAACAAGAAAAATAAAAGCCAATTTATCACAATATCAAAGTTATTTTAATAATCTTTAACCTAGAGTTACTTTAAATCTCGAAGTGAGGAAATTGTGTTTGAACAAACCACACAAAACACTACATCCCAAGAAAGTGAACATTACTTAGTCAAATAATTTTAAACACACTTGTGTTGACAAAACTGCAGTGCGATTCTGTAAACATGTCGAAGTGAACACTTGGGCGAAGTGAACGACAGGTGAGTTGTCAAACCATACAAACAAGATGGCGTGACAACTCGCCTATCGTTCACTCCACTTATGTGGTCACGGTGAGATGTCGACAGAATCGACCGGCTGCTCACTTGTCGTTCACTCCACCTAAGTGTACATGGTGAGATGTTGACGGAATAGACCGGCTGTACTTTCTGAATAATGAATCATTTCTTTGGTATGTTACCATGTCAAAAACAATATGTAGCGAGGCAGGAGCGGAGAAACAAAGAAACTATAATAATCATTAATATAACTTGTAACTTGTACTAAATAAAAATAATAATAAATAAATCACATAATGCTGTCATCTCACCAAGAATTCTAAGTCAACATACAAATAAATTGCATGGCATTCAAAAAGTTCAAAGACTGGTAAAAAAGGAATGGAGTGATCTAGTGATTTATCGGCCTTATAATTATATAAGTTGATAACTAAATTTCTTCTGGCAACTCCGTGATGTTGACATCGAAGCGGTCTTGAATTGCATTAAGGATCTTAGCATCATTTTCATCAGATACCATTGTTATAGCTAAGCCTTTGGTACCAAAACGACCAGCACGAGCCACACGGTGCAAATACGTGTCTGAATCTTCGGGCATATCATAGTTGAACACAATATTCACTCGTTCTATATCCATCCCTCGTCCAAACAAGTTAGTGGCGACTAGGATTCTCTTCTGGAAGTCCTTGAACTGCTGGTAACGGGAGAGACGCTCGTCTTGAGTCATGTTCCTGTGGATACCAATAGCAGGGAAGTTCTGGTCTGTTAACAGTTGAGCTAAAGCTATGCAGCGTTGAACAGATTTCACGAATATAACAACTTGGTTGAAATCCAGTACATCAAGTAACTCAAACAGCTTCTTATTCTTCTCATTCTCCTTAAGTTTAACATAATGCTGCTGCAAGCCGTGCAGGGTTAGCTTGGCTTCATCATCCACATACACTTCCATGGGGTCCTGCATAAACTTCTTGCACACAGGTCTGACCTCTTTGCTCAGAGTAGCAGAAAACATCATCACTTGCTTACCGTGTGGAGTGTTTCTGAATATCTCCTGGACGTCGCGTCTCATATCTAGAGATTCAAGCATCTTGTCGCATTCGTCGAGTATGAAGTGCTTCAAATGTTTAAGATTCAGTTTCTTACTGTTGACTAACGCCAAAATCCTGCCAGGTGTTCCAACGACGATGTGCGGGCATGCAGTTTTGAGGACCTCCTCGTCTTTCTGGACGGGCATTCCACCGAAAAACACTGATACTCTGACGCCAGCCATATATTTAGAGAAACGCTCATATTCCTTACTAATCTGGAAAGCCAATTCTCTGGTGTGGCACATTACGAGGACGTAGACGTGGTTTTCTGACGGCTCCAGCTGCTGAAGAGTCGCCAACACAAAAACAGCGGTTTTTCCCATGCCGGACTTAGCTTGGCATAGGATATCCATACCAAGGACGGCTTGCGGAATACATTCATGTTGCACTTCTGATGGATGCTCGAAGCCGCAATCGACAATAGCACGCAATATCTCGGGTTTTAACAGGAAATCTCTAAAGCCACATATACATACACACACATACATAGGATCCCTTAACGTCTTTCTTTAGCGCCGCTTCTGTCGCCCCGTCAACAGTCTGCTGATCTGCCTGCTCTAAACCTTCGTAGTCCAGAAGATCATCGTTGTCAGCCATGATTGATAGATTTCTTACTTATTAATGTAGTAATTAAGATCCGTCGGATCCGCGCCCGTTTAGAAGCACGTGAAAATTATTTTGTTTTTTTTTTCTGTTTATGGCAACTGAGCCGGTTCCGACTATTCTGCCAGTGTAATGTCGTGACGCCAGCAGAGAGGCAGGCCGTCGAACTTTGTACTTCGTGGTAGGTGTTAGTCAAGCTGAAAGGAGGAAAACATGTGTTAGTAAAACAAATAATCTAATTTACAAGCCTTAAACATAACACTTAAACAAAAAATAAACTAGTTTATACTATATACAGACTAATTACACACACGTTACGCACCAAGTCAAATTTTAAATCATTGTCGTTTAGGAATGTGGCCAAAATGTTAATTAATTTAGGGGAGAAGTGGGAGAGAAGGGTATGGAAGTTGGTTGGGAGAGGAATGTTAAATTTGGATTTTTTTTGGTACAGGTCAAAGGATTTACTGTTTAGGGAGCAGGAGAAGAAAATATGGTCTAAAGTACCCATAGCACAGGGAACTATCCCGGACATGAATCTTTTTCAGGAACACAGGGCTACAACAATGTCCGAATCTAAGTCTACAGAGGGACGAAACAGTTCTCTTCGACAGTTTAGGACATTTAAAAAACCAAGGCCTACGCTGGATTTCAGGCTGTATAGCAGCGTAGTAGAGGCCCTTGGTTTTAGAAGTCGTCTTCCATGTTTCAGTCCATGAGTTAAATAACTTGGGTTTGACACCATTCCGCAAATCGTACTTATGCGCTACGTAGTGCTTTCGATCAACCGGATTCGATGTGGCATACTTTGCTAACGAATCAGCACACTCATTGCCAACAATACCCGAGTGACCGGGGATCCAGGTTATCTCGATGACCAAGCCGTTTTTGGAACAATCAAATAACAAGTTCTTTATAGCCATAACGATTTGACTATTGATTTTACTGTGGAGTTGATTTTGCTTAAGGGCCTGAATACTACTACGGGAATCTGAAAAAAATATTGACCTTGTTATCTGATGGGATTTAATATAGTGTATGGCTTCTAAAATACCAATAGACTCTCCTGTAAAGACTGATGCTTCTGGTGCCCACCAGAAGCTCTGTATCTATTCATCAATAGGGGAACAACTTTATGGTTCCAGTAGGGAAAATTATTAAAGGAGAGGTCAATTTGTTCTAAAATTGGGAGCAAGGGATGCGATGAGAGGGAGAAAACTTTAGTTAGGAAGCAATCTTCCAAATACTGTCTCCAAAGGTGAAGGGGTGGGTCTGCACATTCCACTTGCAGCGCATTTATGGGAGAGGATTTGGCCCCAATAACAATTCTTAGGCATTTGGACTGGATGCTGTCTAATTTTTTAAGCGCTTCTTTGTTGCAGGGCTCAATAAGGTAGCTGCAGTAATCCATAGCGCTTCTGGCCAATGCATTATATACTAGTTTAAGGGTATAGGGGTGAGCTCCCCACCATACCCCGGCCAAAGCCGTCAGGACCGACACAGAACGTTCACATTTTATGACCGTGTTGTTGATGTGATCGACCCCAGACAATCTGGACTCCAAAGTTGCTCCCAGAAACCTAGCCTTATCTTCGACTGGAATGCTTTGTCCATTAATGTTTATATTAGTTGGAGGTACAGAACGCTTGCGTGTAAAAATGACAGCTCTACTATTTGGCGCACTTAAAGACAAACCATTGTCAAGTAGCCATTGGTTTAATGAAGCCAGAGAGACATTCATATAAAGGGCGGAATCCTGCATGGAACTGCCAGTAACCGTGAATGCAATATCGTCAGCATACTGAAGGATTTTGCAGTCGACATTAAGGGAAGAGGGCAGGTTCGCTGTATAGATGTTATATAATGGGGGACTAAGAACTGATCCTTGAGGTAATCCTCTCCAGACCGATCGTTGTTCAGAGTCACCCCCAGGTATTCTCAATTGAATGGTGCGATTGGTAAAAATGCTATCAATGCTGCGACAAATACTAGCCGAGACTCTCAGCATCAGAATAGGCAGCTGATATATCCAGAAAAACAGCAACCACAGACTCATTCCTGCTGAGGGCCAGCCGGACCTCTGACGTGAAGATACCCACACTATCAACTGTGCCCAGACCTTTCCTAAAGCCGAATTGAGTCGTTGGGAGCAGTTTCCTGTTTCCCACCAACCACACTAACCGGTTTTTGACTAAATGTTCCAAAAGTTTGATGAGTATGGACGGTAAAGCAATAGGTCTGTATGAGCAATGATCATTAGGATCTTTGCCTGGTTTTAAAATCGGAATGACAACTTGAACCTTTCACTCTGTGGGAATGTAGCCAGAAGTAAACCAGAAATTAGCCAGGTCCAGGTACTATGTGTGAGTTTTTGGACCAGCTTTAGAAATAAAGGAGTACGGGAATCCATCCACTCCCTGCGCGGAATCCTTGACGTGGGATAGCACAGTTTTTAGCTCCTCTAAACTTCATGCTGCATCATGGATGTCAACACTGGTTGTCTCACTTGGAACATAAGTTGGAGCGATTTTTGAGAAAAACTGGTATCCCAGTTCTTCTGTGAGGTAGTTAGAGGAGGAGGCAGGTGCTAAACTACTCCTAAAACGTTTCACCTTCCGCCAAACCACCGAAATCGGGGTAGACGGACTCAACGAACTACTATATTTTTACCAACCTTCGCGTTTTTTCCTTTTCAGGAATTTCCTGGACTTGGCTAGTATATGTTTGAAGGCAATGAGGTTATCCAGGTTAATTTTGGAGTTGACTGTCATTTCAGCCTCGTTCCTGGCCCTGACCATGTTAGTGCATTCCCTATCCCACCATGGCGGGGAAGGAAGTCTACCAGATTGGGGTTTTTTGGATGGGAAGCAATCATCAGCTGTAGAGGCAATGATGGAGGAGAAGGACAAAAAACAATCCTAGAAATTATCTCTATTAACTTCTGGAAAGGAAGATATTCTTAGGTCCAGAATTTTAGAATATAAATTCGTCAGCTGAATTTAATTGATGTTTTAAAAGAGGGGGAGAAACTTTAAAAGGAATATTTTTGGAAGGGAATTCAATTATGATGGGTTAGTGATCACTTCCATAGGTCATATCTAAGCGTCGCCAAATGAGGAGACTAGATATATGGGGTGAGCAGAACGTCAAATCAACACAACTATTATTTTGACCAGGTGCAGACCTGCGCGTAGCACTGCCATCGCTGATTAGACAAAAGTTGAGAGCATCCAATATATCAAGCAAGCCTATGCCAAAGTTATCGCAAGTATCCGACCCCCAACGATAATGGTGGCAATTAAAATCACTCATGACAAGTATTGGACCACTAACACTACATTATAAATTTCTAATAACTGTAAGATACTCTAGTTGAGGGTGCGCAATAAAAAAGGAAAAAAAAATTATACCCTCAGCCTTCACAGCAACAACATTCATGTCGTCGCCAACAAAGATTAGAGGTGAATGATACCTTGCTATTGATGAGCAAGCCACATCCTCCGCATCCATCAGATCTATAATTACGCATACTACCGAAACACGGCAACCTGAAATTGCTTCCAGGCAAGAGCCATGTCTCAGCAATGCCGCAGATTGATGGTTTGAATTTATTAATTAAAGAAGAAAGATCAGGCTTTCTGGGAGTAATACTCCTCACGTTCCACTGAAGGAATGTCAGGGGATGGCACAGTGGATATAATTTAAGATGGAGGTCAATTTTGACACAACGTGGTCAGGTATAGATTGAGTTGGGCTTGCAAGACCAGACATTAGCATGTTAGTAATTAAAATATTTGTGGAGTTATCCTCCCGTCTGTAAGATATTGGCTCTGCAGCTTCCATAGAAAGGGCACAGCCATTTCTCGGTGGGGAAAAGGAGTAATTTTGAGTGAGGTTCAGGTGAGCTTGTCTATCATAGCCCGGTGAAAGGGGGATACGGGGTTTGGGTTTCAAAAGTACCGTTTTACGGTATGAATTTTGGGTTACTGGGATGGGACTTGAGGACTGGGATTGTGATTGATTTACAGTAATCTTGTTACGTGGGGAAGACTTGGGAGACTTCAGCATATGATCTGGAAACAGGTGGGAAAACCCGACTTGCCTCCGCATATGAAATCGATTTCTCCGTCATCAGAGCTTTGATGCTCTTCTGTCGCCCCAACTCAGGACACGCACTGTCATTTGCAAAATGGTTGCCAGTACATGAAACACAGAAACTCAATTCAGGGGTGAGTTCACGTCCATCGTCTGGATGATCTGCACTACACTTAAAGCACCTTGGTTTCGATCTGCAAAGTGTGCGGGTATGGCCAAAGCGACAACTATGGTAGCATTGAACCGTTGGGTAAATGTAACGTTCAACTGGGAGAGCCGAGTAGAAGCTGTACACACGCTTAGGTAGGACTTGTCCGTCAAAAGTTAAAACAACAGTCTGTGTAGGCACTCAGTCACACCAGAAGAGGACACCTTGCGGTTCATCCTTCTGGCTTTATGGCATATAATTATGTTAGGATAAAATTTTATTGTTAAGAAAACTGTTTGCGTCCTGGTGCGACTTGAACTCAAGTGATACACGATTTCTGCCTATACTTTTGATCCCATCGAGACGTATGTTATTCACGTTATTTATCGTCAAAAACATACCAAACTTGATAGGTTGAAGCACAGTGCCTGAAGTTTATTCATCTTTAAGCGAAACATTTACGATGTATGGTGGATTATCTCTCGCTTTATATGAAAGTCTGCCGATTATAGGTCAGTTGGTCGTCTTAGAGGCGGAGTTTTAGGAGTTGGAGTATACGCTTAGGGGCACTATGAGCATCAAAGAAAACCACAAAAAAACAGACAATCAATTTTCATGTTTTTTTTTTTCGAAATTTTCGCAATTTTATTGCAGTATCGGGTTGACCTTGACCATAAAAACCATTAAAGCTCTGAGACACATGGTCCTACGACGCACCGTTTCCGAATTATGAGCCTCTGAATTTTATATTACTTTACATAAAACGCTCTATATTTCCAAAATGGTAGCTCGGAAGAACTTTTTTTCTGGAAAGAAATTGTTGCTCTAGTCGAAAACCATGACATGATGTAAGAAAACACGAGAAAAATAGAAATCTTCGAAAATTTTACCAAGTAAATTCTAAGGCTACTACGCAAGGTGAAACGTTTCACCTACACAGAAAAATTTATCAATTTCTTTTTTCAATTTTTCTCGGGTTTTCTCACATCATGTCATGGTTTTCAACTAGAGCAACAATTTATTTCCCGAAAAGATTTTCATCCGAGCTACCATTTTGGAAGTATAGAGCGTTTTAAATAAAAATAAAATAAAATTCGGAAGCCCATAACTCGGAAACGGTGCGTCGTAAGGCCATGCTTCTCGGAACGTAAATGGTTTTTATGGTCAAGGTCAATCCGAAACTGCAATAAAATTGATAAATTTACGAAAAAAAAAAACGAAAATTTCCTAGCGCCATCGCCATAGCGCCCCTAAGGCTACATACCCAACCACAATTTTTTGCAATCTTCGGTTTTTAGTGGAAGCAGCAGGGGCCGAACACCCCCCCTGTTTTTCGAAAGGGAGGGGGGAAGGTGTGCCATTTGCGCTGCAACTTTTATTTTCAGGAATGTTCTTACATCATACTTACAAACAAAATCTCGAAAATTAGATTATTTTAATTTTGTTTCAAATTTTCGCATTTCACCTCGGATAGGTTTTATTTTCTTTTGATCATTCATACTTAAATAGAAATACTCGTAACTTTATGGACTGATGCAAGAAAGCTCATTAACTGAGAGAGCGCAGAACACAAGAGTGAGCGAAGCGAGGTCGAAAATTCATGCACCCCAAGTCGGAAAGGTTTTAATTTCTTTTGATCATTTCATACACAAACATAGTGATTTAATTGAGTCATACAGAAACGCTCAAGAAAAAAGAGAGTGCAGAAATTAAGAGCGAGCGAAGCGATCTCGAAATTTTTTACACCCCATCACGGACGGGTTTCATTACGTCGCCCATTAAGGGGTGACACCCGACCCCGTGACAGGTCAACGAACGAGTGTGACCACTAAATGCAGAAAACCTGGTGGACTAAAGAAATTTTTGCACCTCATCTCGGAAGGGTTTTATTTGTGTTTTTAACATTGCAATTTAAGTTTTTTTTATTTATATAGAAAAACTCAAGGAGAGAGTAAAAGTCAAAGAGTGCAAAATACAAGAGCGAGCGAAGTCAGCTCAAAAATGTTTGCACCCTGCTCCCGACAGGTTTCATTGCGTCAAACGTTTAGGGGTGCCACCTGATAGTGACAAAAACTAGTCAACGAGCGTTCGGGTGTGATCCAGTGTGCGCCGCCCCCCCCCTCGCTACGCTACTGGTCATGGGGAACGGTAATAGTTAGTCCGGGGGAGAGATGAAATAGTTCATCCGGGGGGTCAGGATCAGGGGGCTTTTTCGATGCATCTTGAATAACTATAGTTAAAAAAGGACAGTTACAATTAAAAACAAACCTTTAACCAAGAACACAAACACAAGGAACACTTTCGATCGAGTTTCACACTAGAAAAGTTCACCAGAATCGAAAATATTTGTAGCACTGACACGTGTTTAGCCTTCACCACCACCAACGAGTCTTTGAAAATATTTCATAATGTTTCACAATAATAGCGGCTATGGTTTTAGCGTCAATTTCAACTTTTTTTTCAAAGAACTGACTAATTTACACTGCTATTTGGAACCTAGGCTTTTAATCTTTAGTATTACCGTTGTATTTATTCTATGTAAGCTAATGCTGACTGATGGAAGACAAAATGGGAATGGACGGTGGTCAAAAATGGAAAATATTGGTTTATATTGTTTGTATTGTCCCATTCAAAATACGATTTGGCCAATATTTCAGTAAAATTCACTTAATTGTGTTAACTTTATTGGTAGGTAAACTATATTTTCAAATCGAATGTGGACTTTCACGTTTAAATTCGCCGCTAGAGGCGCTAGTGTAGCGTGAGCTTTAAATGTCGAATTTCACTTGCTTTGGTTGCTCCAGGGCCCCAAGTCTGCTATTACAATAGTGTCAGAATGGTCTATCATTGATTTCATAATGGTTGATTTTGACAAGATTCTATGCCATTTCTTTCAATGGAGTGTCAGTGGTTGACCACTGGAAAGTCATAATGACGCTTTTATATCCAGTGGTCAACCACTGACACTCCATTGAAAGAAATGGCATAGGTAGAATCTTATCGCGAGTTTATTTACTTATTTGTTTTGTTTTTTTTTTTCCTTCTAACATTGTTTAGATGCGCGTAATAACGACATTAATGCTAGATATGACGAACTCATTATTTATTCTACGTTTTAAAGGAAGATTATATTTATTCTTCGAAATAAATGCATAATTATATTTTTATTCTTAAACGTCAATAGTTCAGTCAAATACTTTACTTGTAAAATAGAATGAAAGAAAATACTTGTATCCGCTTCAAGAACAGGAAGGGAAAACTGGGAAAAGTCTAAATAATGAGACAATGCACGGTGCTTTTTAACATTATAATTTTATTAAGTAAAAACCAGAACGTATCTCTTGAATATGTCATTTATGATTGAAACGTGCTACATTATCTAAGTTTTTGTAAAAAATGAGCGGATTCGTTCAGTGTCCACATTTTCTTTCATTTTTAAAATCGTTTACATCGGAGACGGGAATGCATTTAATCTTCATCGTAGGACCAACGTTGCTCATGGGTGGACATTAGTCAAAAATACAGTGTGCCTATCATATGAAGACATCCTTGCTCCTCGACCTTGTTATCGAGGAGCAGATTTTTATTAGGCAGGGCTACAATATTTAACAATGGTTTTATTTCAATACAATAAACATCCATACAAAAATGTATGAGGTTTTGCCTACAGTTCAAACTTTCCTAAAAATTACTTAGGTAAGTACTAATTATAATAAAATAATACAAAGAATCTCTACTGAGTCTAAATGAAAACAATTTTTACAATGATTTCTCCAGAAGTATTATAGTAGGAATAACAAATTTAAGGCTAGGTTCAAACTAATGTTTCTAAACACGACATAAAGTGGCGAAAACAGTATGTACTAGGTTTTATCCAAATGAGTTAGCTTAGAGAATTGCGCAATAGTTTCAAAATATTATGCAATAAATAATTTGTTGTAGGTAGACAGGTAGGTACTGGTTTTGTAGATACGGCTACATTTACGGCAACCTCAAAAAAGAGAGTTTGCACAAACAATGATTTTTATAATCATCGCCAAGCTTCTTAAAATAAACAGGGAGCGTGCAGGAACTGCACAGGTGGCAGAACAGAAGCAAAACCTACTCTTGACTTAAAGACTCCCAGGTTGTAGCTATCAGGAAACACAGACTCCGGCAGGGAATTCCACTCGTTAGCTGTACGCACTATGAATGTGTTCCCAAAACGTTTTGTGCGTGTGGGTGGGATGTCCACCATGTACCGGTGGTGCATCGTCGTTCATCTTGTGGTCCGATGATGGAACGGGCTTGGCGGAATTAAATCATGCAATTCCGTCGCACATTCCCCAAAATGCAACCGGTAGAAAACCGACAGACTAACGACTCGTCGTCGATGCTCAAGCCTTTGGAGCTTCGTCGCGACGAGCCTATCATCGCCGTTGATCCTCTTGGCTCGTTTCTCAATTGACTCAAGGGCATCAAGCTGGTATTTGGCAGATCCGTCCCAAAGATGAGAGCAGTACAGTACTCCATACACGATCGAACTTGCGCTTGATAGAGTTTGAGCAGCTGTTCCGTCGTAAAGTATCGTCTCACCTTTGCTAGGATTCCCAACTTCTTTGCAGCCACTTGTGTTTTGCCTCTATGAAAGGGCCAAAATTGAGGGTAGATGTTAATGTAACCCCAAGAAGCACAAGTTGGTCGATTATCGGCACGGTTGCACCTCGGAAAGATGGAGCTGGGTGGAATTGGCTCCTTTTGGCGGAAAATAGACACGCTTGGGTCTTAGCAGCATTGAACTTGACCATTCAGAGACAGCCTGTAAGGACACGTTCAAGCACTCAACCATAGCCTCCTGGAGAGACCGGATCTGCGACCCACCAGCTCGTGCGTCGGACACGTATCTCCCAGCAACAGTGATGTCGTCTGCATATCCAAAGGTACCGGGCTTAAGCAGATAATTAATATGCAGCAAGAACAGTGTTGCCGAAAGCACCAATCCCTGAGGAACCCCGGCATTAATATCCAGCAGTCCAGACGAGCAGCCATCAATGACCACTCGTATAGACCAATCCCTCAGGAAATCCGCGATCCAATCACATAATACGTCGGGCAGACCGTAGGAAGGAAGCTTACTAATAAGGCTATCGTGCCAGACCCTGTCGAAGGCCTTCGAGATATCAAGGGAGACCGCTAGTGCCTCCCCGTGCCTCTCTATGGCCTCACTCCAGATGTGAATGGCATACGTTAGAAGATCCCCAGTAGACCGATTTCGGCGGAACCCGTATTGTCGGTCACTAAGGACATCATTCGCTTCTAGGTATGCCAGGAGCTTATGATTGAGCACGCGTTCCATACTCTTACAGAGTATGGACGTTACCGAGATAGGTCTATAATTCGACGGGTCAGCTCGACTACCTTTCTTGGGCACGGGCTACACGTTAGCTTGTTTCCAAGCATTCGGTACTTTTCCAGTCTCAAACGAAAGGCGAAATAGGCGTGTCAAGATTGGAGACAACTCAGGCGCACAAGTCCTCAAAACAATTGCCGGTATCCCGTCGGGGCCACTAGCCTTGTTCACGTCTAGGTTACGCAGTACCCTACGGACGTCCTTCTGATGAATGCGAATGTTCGACATACTCGACTCGCATCGATCAGGAGAAGCAGGGAGCCTCGCGCCACCAGGATCCAGAGGTGAAGATTCCGCAAACAAAGAAGCAAACAAGTTTGCTTTCTCCTCAGCGGAGTGGGCCAGCGTCCCGTCGGGTCTCAGCATTGGTGCTAGTGAGGGGTGCCAGAAGTTCGATTCGACCGACTTAGCCAGGCACCAAAAAGCCTTACTACCCGCTAGGTATGAAGAAAGTTTGTTCCCTATTCGGCTTATGTGGTCAAATCGAGCCCTCTGCAACACCTTCTTGCAGGACTTGGCAGCCCTGGTAAAGGCTCTCTTCTTCTGACTCACGTACGTCATTTACTTTGCGCGTACGAGCATCAACCCATGCTAGGTACGCCGAGTGCTTAAGCGCATCAGCGCGATTGCACTCGGCACCAAACCATGTACGAGCTTTAACGCTAGCGCTAGCTTTCGCGTCTATCGTCCAGCATGGTCTGTGCACTGGTATGGGAAGAGCCACTCCTGATGGTGGGCGTTGAAGTCCCCCAGTAACACCAATTGGGCAGAAGGGTACTCCGCTGCTGAGCCGCATCCGCTGCCTCACTCAGAAGCTGATCCGAATATATTTGGGAAAAGGTTAGGCATATATTAAAAAAGTAAAACGTTGTTATTATTATTGTCGCAGCCAACTGCCCGACAGGCACCGAGCACGCAAGACAATTGAAAGAAAATAGCATTTGGCCCCAATAAAGGCTGACGGTCCTTGAGAGAGTAACTCTGCAGTGGCGTGCCTAGGGTTTCAAAATAAGGCAAGCCCAATAAAATTTTAATCGATTTCAAAAAAAGAAAGTTCAGTTTTCGACTGAGTATATAAATTAAATTAAATTAAATTTGTTTATTTCGAGTAACAAGACTCATAAAAGTAGGTACAAACATACAACACAAAATATACATAAAACACGTACACACCTTCGTATGTATCATCGCAATTTTCTCATAAACTGATATAGATGTCTCAATTCGTTGTTTACCAAAATTACCGAAAGAAACCATTGCACACAGGTGTTTATGGGAATTTGCGTGCCTTTTAATGGCGCCAGATATGTTATTTAAATCATTATAACCAGATGCATTCCAAACGGAATCTTCATTCGAAAAAAATAGGCACCACCACGAACACAACTTATTAGTGTGCGAACAGCCAACAATCCAACTAGTTTTATACACTGATCTATTAAATTTTCGTTTATACGATTTACTAGTCTGAGAAAAACACAGATTAGGCGTCGGTTTTAATGAAGAAATTAACTGTTTTTTCTGAGCAAAGTTTAAAGATTTTACCTTATCTTCGCCAATCAAAACTTGAACGCATTTTAAATCCTCACAAGGTACAATTACCTCCATTGTTGTAGGTAAGTCACCAAAACAATTGTATCACTGAGAAAATCTAAGAAAACACACAAAAAACTTTGACAACATAACTTTTCAACTCTCAAGCAAATAAAACTGAAGTGAGTTGCACTCCGGTGTCAAGAACTACTTACGCAGAGTTGCAGTGTTGTCATTTAGGCAAAAAAAGTAGCCAGGTATATGAAAAATCTAGCTAGATGTCGCAAATTTTTTATTTTTAACATATTGCTTGAATATTTAATTTCGTTATTTTAAAAAGTCGCTAGTTTTTATTGTTGTTAAATCTTAAAAAAAGTCCCCAAACTCGTTAAAAATCTCCAAGATCTCACAACGTCGCTAAAACGGCAACACTGCAGAGTTGGCAAGGTGACAAGGTCACGCATACGCGTGCAACTTCATACGCATGCACGGCTTAATCTTGCATACTGATCGATTTGTAGATGCACAAGGTTTAGAACTCGTTATACGGCACATCGCTATAAGTGCGAAAGTGACGGAGATAGTATTTGAAAGCCCGGTAAAAGCCGGTACGTGTAAGCGAGATAGCTATATGTAGATGCTGCAAATGCGAAACTCTGCGCGCGAACAATCGCGATGTGTAGTTATGTAGTAATGTGGCATAGGTAGATACTTTGTGTTATTTTGATAAGAATTAAGCGCGCGAACTTTTAAATAGTTCGGGTTTGATATTGATTCTCTATCGAGCATTTCAGTAAGGCATGCCGGGCTTTTGGGCTTATATGAAGGTACCGCCACTGTAACTCTGCCGTTTTATTGGCCTTTTCATTGAATGGCGGTTAATCAGCGGCCTAAATGATCCCCAATGCCCAAATGTGTCAAAGTGGCCAATGTGACTTATACAACATTTAATGAACAGGCTGGTAGATGCTTAGGCCGTTTAAGATTAGGGTAGGTAAATTTGTCACGAAAATATAATTATGAATTTATTTATTTTTTAGTAATTTTAAATTCAATTAAATGTCAGATGATTTTGTTGAAACAAAATTACGTTTGTAATCTGTGCCCAGTTTTGCCAACGTAGATTCACTGTTTTTCGCAAATCATTTCAGTTTATTACCATGAAGCATCATCTGCCTAACCTTTTCTCAGCTATATTGGAGTCAGCTTCCAGTCAAACCGAATTCAGTTGAATTCCAGTATTTTACGTGGAGCGGCTGCCTACCAGACCTCTACAACCCTACAATACTGGGTAACACGATACTTCTTGGCAAGACTGTAGGTGTCAGATTTTCGGGTTCTGACAATCCGTAAAGACTGCCAGAGATCTTTTCTCGGTAGGTATGTTCAAATGGTCAGCCATCCACAGACTGACCTTGATCTACTAACAAAACATAACACCATTGTACACTTGGTTCGCAATAAACGTTTTGACTTTGACTTTGATCGACCCGGGCGGCTATTATATTCCGAGGCACGTAGGAATCTAAGTATGTAAAATGGTCCCCCATCCACAGACCGACCTCGGCGAACGTAGCTTAACCTTGAAGATGGACTCGTGCAATTCATCATCTGCATTTTCCCAACTAAATAAGGGATGGCTTCCAGTCAAACCAGATTTAGCTGAATACCAATATTTTACGTGGAGCGGCTACCTGCCACTCCTGCCAGACCCCCACAACCCATTAATTGGGTAACACGGTACTTCTTGGCAAGACTGGAGCCAGATTTACTGGCTTCTGACAATCCGTAACGACTGCCAAAGATCTTCAAATGACAGCCGGGACCACCGGCTTAACGTGCTTTCCGAGGCACGGAGGAAACTCGGTATATTAAGATGGTCACCCATCCACATACCAACCTTGGCAAGCGTTGCTTAGCCTTGAATATCGACTCGTGCAACTCTTACCTGTATGTAAACAAATTTTAGCTGTGCGGCTGTTTATATTCCGAGACACGGAAGAATATCGGTATGTTATTAAAGCTGTAAATGTTTGTGGTGTCAATATCTGTATTCGTCTTAGCTCGATAAATGGCGCTAGAGGTAAAATTATAATTCGCAAGAACATTTTGCACCTTGCACATATACAGGGTGTTCCAGTAGTGCGTGGTCATATTAAAGGTTGTTGTTTACAATAAGGAAAAAAATTCAAATTAAGATATGTTTTTTAAACCTGTCCGCAAAAAACGACATAAAAGCTGGATAAAGATCTTTTTTCAAGTTGATAATAATATATAATAATATAATAATAATAATTTATTTACTTCAGATATCAATTATCCATATTTAAAATTCTCACACGTCAGCTTAAAAAAAAATACACAAAAATAATGCAGTTGATGGTCTTTTATAAGCGAAAATTTTCAAAATAGAGTCTGTTTTAAGCCCTGGCTGGAGGCTTTTATATTTATATTAAGGCCACCTTAGGCAAGTCCGGTTAAGCAGCCTACAACTTCCTAGGTTGACCTGCGAGAGTCCATCAATAGTTAAATTCAGACAGTTTAATTTCGAAACTCACCATGTCTGTGTTTTACTTAATGTGACGCAAGCTAAGGTTTTGACTTGTACAATACTTGTTATTTAAATATTAAATAAAATAGTAGCCCATCTGGATCGGGAGCAGGGTCCAGACTACTGCAGTAATGCTCCAGGTTAAAGCTTTAGAGTAAGGAACCTCCTGAAAATGCGAGTAATGTCCAGAAGAGAATTAAAGGAATAATTAATGTGGTTTGTTAGTAGTAACACCGGTTGCTGACGAGATCCATCGCTCAACCCATGCATTCGAGAAAAGAACGTCATTTTTAATGTTTACTAGCACTTCGTCCGCGCTGCAATTTTCTTAAGGATCCCTAATTTTTTTCTGGACTAATTATATACTAAAACCTTCCTCGAGAAGCATCCATTGGTGAAAACAGCATGAAAATCGGTGCAGTAGTTTTTGAGTTTATCGTGAAATAGACAGACAGACAGACGCGGCGGAAGACTTTGTTTTATAATATGTAGTGATAACGATAACGATTTAGTTTTATTCCAAAACACCCTTGACATGCATACGTATGTCTATTTCTTTGGCACGCCCCGTAGGCTGGGCTGGATAGATTTCAACAAATAAGGTATCATTCGATTCTCTTAAGTTCCGCGGCAGTCTAATGCAGTTGATTGTATCTTTGTGATGGAACTAAAGAAATGCCACCAACTCCATCAGACTGCTTGAAAAGTGACTTGTTTGGAACCTTTTTGTCGTTTTTTGAGACTGGCTTGTTTGATACGAGTATTGTCTTGTTAAGTATTTATTTTCGATGGGGTTTTGAGTAGGGCCTCAACTTCTCATACGATGCTCCGTTGTGCATGGGTTCGGTGGGGTTTTTGATACAATTCCTTTTTAAATGTAATTTCCAGGTAAAACTAAGTCGGCTACGAGTACCATGCAACCGCGCGCTGTACATAGCGGACGCAGAAGAGCTGAGCGAGATGGTGAACGCGCACACGCTGAGCTCGCATCTGGCGCAGATACGCCAGTTGTGCGATTGCCGGCTCACGCTACTCGTGTTCAAAGTGGACGACTACTTCAAGTACGTATACCATACATATATGCACCATATATATAAAGTGGGCTCTATATAGTAGAGGTGCTTGAAACTGTGGATTCAGTATTAGTCTTGGAAATAACAGTTGATTTCAAACTTCAATATCAAGCCGCATATAACAAGCCTGTCGGAAAGGCTCAGCTCAGCCGCTTACGCTGTCAGGAAAGTTAGAAAATACGCCGATGGTTACACAGCTCGGTCTATTTAGTTATTTACATAGCGTTATGTCTTACGGTATCCTATTGTGGGGAAAAGCTACATAAATGCAAAATATATTTGTTACAAAAACGGGCTGTACGTGCAGTAGCGTAGCTAGCATGGGTGACACCCGGGGCGGATAATGTGGTGTCACCCCACAAATGAACCCCCCCCCCCCCCAAATAATTATGAGTTGCACCTTTGGCCTTTCGTTCTGGTGACGGCAATTGCAAGCCATTTTTCAGAAGGGAGGGGGGAAGGTGTGCCATTTGCGCTGCAGGTTTTTATTTTCAGGAATGTTCTTACAGCATACTTATAAACACAATCTCGAAAACTAGATTATTTTGATTTTGTTTTCATCATTATCTAAACCCAACTTTGTTGAGTTATAAGGACGGGACTTAGACACAATGAAACATCTGTAATGCTGATTGAATACTGAGTATATTTGGTGCAATAGATATTATTATAAGCACGCACACAAGCATACATACGTCAAATACATACTACATCACACCTCCCCTCGGTAAAATAAGGTGAAATATAAAATACATTTTATTTTTTACCTTAGGATAACATTTAAAACTTAAAAACTAAATGCATTAAAATCATCTAATTGTTATTTAAACAATGATTGCTTGTTTTATAAACATTAACCGAGCGAGTAACTAGATATCCATCATCAAGTCATTAACATTATTGTTATCTAAACACAAATGGTCTTACTATTCTACTTATATATAATTATACAAACCAGTATGTGGTGCAATTTATGTGTTGCACTTGAATGAGATTTATAAACATTCGCTTAATGTTTCATATGGTCTATAGCTAACGATGATTACCTAAGTCAAACATAATTAGTCATAGTACAATTTCGTACGATTCTTATGAATTAAATCTAATTTACCATTAATATTCACCTCCACATTGGGTGACAGATCTCGGACAACCTCGTAGGGTCCCGTATAAAGGTTCGTCAACTTATTACCAGTTTCGCTTTTAATTAATAAACGGTCTCCCTGTTTATATTTAGTAGGACTTATGCGGTAATCATATTTATCTTTCCTTTGTAATTTACTTTTGATTAAATTATCTCTCGCCTCTGTTTGTGATATCTGTAATCGATATTTGAGCTCGAGGGGGTAGCTATCATAGTTATATAGTGGCTCTACGGATTTGGTAAGATTACTTGGCAAATTACATATCTTTCCATAGACGAGTTCAAATGGCGTAAATTTTGTTGAAGTGTGTACCGTCGTGTTGTAAGCAAAGCACCAAAAAGGGAGCCAAGTGCTCCATGAGTCTGGTTTATTTTCTGTCTGTATTCTTAAAAACGCCCCTAAATTTTTGTGTGAGTTCTCTAAAGCCCCGATACTTTCATGGTGATATGCTGTTGAATTTAATTTAGTGATATTTAGAATTTTACATACCTCTTTAAAGGTGTCAGACATAAATTCCGCACCTCGATCAGTAGCAACCTCTCTTGGAACGCCGTGTTGGAGAATAAAGTTGTTCACGAACACTCGTGCGACTTCTTCTGATGTTTTAGAAACCAAAGGAAACGCACATACATATTTTGACAGCTCACATTGTAGTGTTAGAATATATGAATGGTTATAACAATCCCTATCAAGCGGTCCCACTAAATCCAAATATATTTTTTCAAAGGTTGTATGAGACGTAGAGGTAATAGTCATTGGTTCTTTAGCAAATGCCGTATATTTTTGTTGCTGACATTTTGGACATTTTTTGACAAAGTTAACAATATCTTTTTCGAGTCCCGGCCAGAAGTAATATTTTTTAATGCTATTGAACATACGTCTAATGCCTGCATGACCGCTTGTAGGTAATAGATGGAAGTCATTTAAAATTACTTTCCTATCGTCTTTATTTTCGATTCTCTCTCCTTCCTTTATAATAATTATAGAGAGCTTTTTCCAGTTAGAACACTTTTTTACCTCACTTGTGAACTTTTGTATAAAGATCCTATTGTTCTTATTTATCATTACAAAAATTTTATCTGAGTTAATTGTGGCACAAAATTCACACAACTCCTTCATGAACTCTGCTGGCGTCAGCTGGGATTGTGCTGACGGTTTAATAAATATCGTAAGTTGATAGCTATCGAACATAAAAATATTATTTTCATGAGTAATTTTATTCGTGATTCGTAATTTATTTAAATACTTCTTATCGGCAAACCTAAGTTCAACTGCATTTTTCGGAGCAATATTAGTTTCTACTAGCCTTGGCTCGTTCTGCAGACTCTCTCTGCTCGTAACATTTTGATTAACGGAAATATTTGTTTCTAATCTTTTCTTTTGGGCTCGCGTCATGACACATATACACTTATTTAATTCTTTTAGTTCCTTGGATGACACTGTAATACGAGATAGCGCATCTGTGGCTGCATTCTTTGCCTTTTACGTATTCAATAACATAATCGTATTCCTCTAAGCATAACCTAAACTTAAGCAATCTGCTTGAGGGGTCTTTTAAACTAAACAAATATACTAGTGGTTTATGGTCGGTAACAATTTTGAAGGTTCGACCATATAAATACGGCCTGAAATGCTTCACAGCCCATACGATAGCTAGGAGCTCTTTTTCAATCGTTGGGTAATTTAGCTCGGCCTTGTTTAGGCTTCTACTAGCGTACGCGACTGGGCGGCCGTCAGAATTTGCTAAAATAGCTCCCACTGCGTAATCAGTCTGTATAATAAATGTGTTTTTACTTGATAAATCGGGGTATTGTAGAACGGGAGGCGATGTTATACATTTCTTTAGAATTTCAAATGCCTTTTGGCAATTATCATCCCATTTAAATTTAGCATTTTTTCTACATAACAAATTTAAGTGGTAAACAATTTCAGCAAATTTCGGTATAAATTTTCTATAATAGTTAGTAAACGCCACGAATCGCTTAACTTCATCCGCGCTTTTAGGCACAGGATAGTCTTGCACTGTTTTTATTTTGTCAGGGTCGGGTAAAACCCCTTCTCCTGATACAATATGGCCTAAGTAGAGCAATTCCTTTTGTAGAAAATTACATTTCACCGGGTTTAATTTCAAATTAACTTCACGTAATCGTTCAAATATATCAATTAAATTTCTATTATGCTCTGCCAGGCTTCGGCCAAAAACTATCAGATCATCTTGATAACACAAGCATTTTTCGTAACAAAGACCAGTCATAGCCATAGTCATCATGCGTGAAAAGGAACTGGGGCTTGTCTTAAGCCCCATCGGCATTCTGGTCATTTGAAACTGTCCCGAACAAAAAGCTGTATACTTTCTGCTATCCGGCTCAAGTTCGACGTTATAAAATCCCTGATTGAGGTCTAAATGAGAAAAATAAATACATCCGGATAATGAATCTAATATTTCACTGATATTAGGCAATGGAAATTTATCATCCTGTATACAGTTATTTAATTTGCGATAGTCTATAACTAAACGCCATTTTTTCAATCCATTTATATCTGCTTTCTTAGGCACCAAAAGAACGGGGCTCGACCACTCACTGTTACATGGTTCTATGATACCTTGTTCGAGCATATTATCTATTTGTTTCCTTATTTCCCCTTTTTGTGAATGTGGGAGTCTGTAAGGCTTAGAATACAACGGCGTGGTTTGTGGCTTTAAGTTTATCGAGTGTTTGTATATTTTTGTGGCAGTTAATTTATCCCCTTTAAGATAAAAAAGATCGTTATATTTTGCACATATGTTTTTAATACTATCGCGTTCTTCCGTTTTCAAGTGGTTTAAATTGAGTAATGGGAAAAGATGTTTTACCCTTTCCGCATATTTTGTCGTGGGTTCGGCAAATTCACAAACATAATCATTAGCTAAGAGTATCGTGGGTTTAAAATCTTTTAAATCAATATCTTTTCCCGTAGTATTTAAAAATCGTACTGGTATTCGCCCATTAATCGGTTTTGATAAAGTACTTGCTAAATATAATCCTTCCTTTACTTCAGTAGCGCAAACTACGCATTCCTGCCGAATTTCAGTTTTGATAAGATGAATTGATTCAGATCTAGCGGGTATAGTTAATAAATTGTTCTCCGAAGTGATAGGTAAATCTATTTTTATGGTCTCATTCCATAGTTGTATAGAATTGTTACCCAAGTTTAAAACCGATTTATATTTGCTTAGAAAATCTTGGCCTAATATGCCACTAGCCTTACATGGTAACGATTTAAATACGAAGAATTTATTGCTTACAGTGTGATCACCCGAATATAGATTAATATAAACATATCCAATTGCTTGTACTTTGCCTCCGATACCATCTACAACAAGTGTCTCTTTTTGGATAGGAATATTATTCTTGATAACGTGTTCATATTTTATGGCTGAAATAGAAGCCCCGGTATCAATAAGCCAACTATGTAAGTCCCCACAAGGATGAATGTTCAAATTAATATGACATACATTATTACAAGACAATATTACATTTTTATTCACGAAAAAACTTATCCTGTTCTGACTCTTTAGACTCTTTGTTTTCTTGTGAACCTGAGTCTGTCAAAATATGCATTTCTTGTTCATCTCCCTCAGCATTTCTAGAGCGACTGTAAAATATCTTACCTCTGTTGCCACGAGATGACCTTGGTGCAGCTCGTCCTTTGAATTGACCACCTGTCCAGCTGCTGTCGTCTGCCTGAGATTGAATACCCTGATCTGGCACCTGTCCGCGCCCTGGTGTATGCTGACCTCTATTCCTGAACCGACCCCTAAAATTCCTGTTTTGATAAAAGTTATTTCTGTTATTATAACGCATTGCCAAAATATCACCTGATGTCGACGGGGATGTCATTTGTTCATCTATAGTAGCTTGAACAGCATCACTCAAAGACGAATAATTCCTAGCTGCGATTATGGTGCTCAACCGCCGGTTTCTCAAACCATCTGCGAAACTTTTTATAGCTTGTTTTTCATTTATTGGCTTCAACACACTAAAACTGGTCTCATTGCCTTCGGATTGAGAGATGGTTAAATCTACAAATAAATCTGAAATTTGTTTACCATACTCGTCTATAGAAAGATCGTTTTGTCGCAGATTAAATAATTTATGTTGAAGCGCCGTTGCCGACTTTTTGGGCAACAGATGAGTTTTCATCGCCTTAATCAAACCGTCAACTGATTCATATTTATTGTCTAGTTTTAGTTTAGCCGCCTGCGACAAACGACTTTTCAAAACAAAGTTAACTAATTTATTTTGGCCTTCCTGGTCGAGCTCGGATTGATAATATTCTACACCGTCAATGAGCTGCTTTGTACTAGCCTCATCATCTTTCAAAACTGGTAATAAATTCAATGCAACCTTCAGATCAAATTTAGCCATGTTTTCTGCCTTACTAGTGTATTTCTCTACAGATGAATTACTGCATAAGTCTAATATGCTGTCGTATAAAGTATAAAACTGTGAAATTTGCTCATTAAATTTTAAAGATTCATCCTCCTTTAATTTGGGTCTCAACGCTTTTAACTCTTCCAAACTACAATTAAACTGACTAACTAAATTATCAGCTTCTTTTAATTTTTTCAACACAATTTCACCTTTACGCCTACCTGGCCCGATTTTCACCAAATATGTTTTTACTTTATTAAGCTCAGTACTTAAATTAATTAAGTGTTCATACATTACGGTCCATTATAAAACAGATATAGATTTCTACATATACACTGATTCACTGTAAAGCACTTTGACACATTTTTATTACGCAATCGCACAAAATCTTCTAGCCGTAGTCACCTGGTCCCCGTTTCAGATAGGCCTTTCCACTCGTTACTTTACTGGAGTTCCCTTGCAGGAATTGGTAGCTCGGCAATTACAATCTTCGCATGTAACTGGTACTCCTGGACTCCGATAATGCCTGGTTTGATCAGAACGCCTCAGGACATGACGCGTTAATTGGTCTCTCATCCAAGTTTGATGGCATTTTTTATATAGCCTGTAGCCAATATACAAAAATCCGAGGAACAATATTGTACATATGACCATCAGCACTATGCTTATTGCTGACAGATGAAATTTGAATTCTTCCACTGTGGCTGAATTTTTTCCTCCACTGGCACTGTTTTGGTTTAAAAAGATTTCCTCACTTTGCACCTTAGATTGGCACATGATGATGATTGTCTTTTATGAAGTACGTAACTAGACGACTTTTACACAGATTGACACAATCCGGACTAATCGCTGCCATGATTAAGTTGATCCAAGATCAAATGTCACGGTCGCCATATAAGGACGGGACTTAGACACAATGAAACATCTGTAATGCTGATTGAATACTGAGTATATTTGGTGCAATAGATATTATTATAAGCACGCACACAAGCATACATACGTCAAATACATACTACATCACAGAGTAACGCAAGTAAACTCAGGAAGTAAAAGAGGGCAGAACACAAGAGCGAGCGAAGCGAGCTCGAAAATTTTCGCATCCCACCTCGGATAGGTTTTATATTCTTTTGATCATTCATACTTAAATAGAAATAACTTTATGGACTGATGCAAAAAAGCTCATTAACTGAGAGAGAGCAGAACACAAGAGCGAGCGAAGCGAGCTCGAAAATTCATGCACCCCAACTCGGAAAGGTTTTGTTTTCTTTTGATCATTTCATACACAAACATAGTGATTTTATTGAGACATACAGAAACGCTCGAGAAAAAAGAGAGGGTAGAAAGTAAGAGCGAGCGAAGCGAGCTCGAAATTTTTTACACCCCATCATGGACGGGTTTCGTTATGTCGTCGCCAGTTAAGAGGTGACACCCGACCGTGACTAAAAGCGAACGAAGGACAAAATAAATTTTTGCACCCCATCTCGGAAGGGTTTATTGTATTTTGAACATTCATGTTGAAATTGAAATTTAAGTTTTTTTGTTGATTTATATATAAAAACTCTAAGCGGGTGTCACCCCTAAGCGGGTGTCACCCGGTGCGCGCCGCACCCTCCGCCCCCCCCCTCGCTACGCAACTGTGTACGTGCAATAAATGGAAACAAAAAAAAGGAAACTTTACGAAGATATTGGAATTCTCACGGTTGGAACACTCTCGCAATTTATTTTTGACAACATTTATACAACGTGTAACAGAAGAAACGCAATACTTCTTAAGGGGTAATTGTACTCATAATTATCAACAACTTTTACTATGTGACCGACACTGAAATCGTGAAAAAAAGCGACCGCCCATTTATGTGCGCACACACAACTCGACAAAATGTACTGAACAGCTGATTTTTTTTTCGGGGTTGGTCCAAATTCAATTTAGGCTGAGTTGGTACTCAGCCTAATTTGAATAAATGACTTTTGATTTTGATTGTTGTTTCTTTATTTATTTTGGCTGACGTCATTTACGCTGAAGCTTTTATTATGGCCTTTTTTGTACTAGTTTTGGGTCCAAAACGCTTATTTTCTTTTGTAATTTATTTCTAAGTTTATTTCCAAGTTCTTATTTTTTTTTACTTTAATTTTAGTTTACTTTATTGCATTTTTTCTTACTTTATTAGTTTTTGTTATTTGTTTATGTTCTTTATTATTCTTTTGTTTCATGTGATGTAGAAAGAAAGGTAGTAAACCAGCCTCTGTGCACAGTGCCCCGCGGCGCAGCACATTCAACAGTAATCGCACACCCATGACGGAAATAAATTTTGAGTTAGCTATATCAGGTGAGTTCTTGGTTTTAATACTTTAACTTTTGTTTCATAACAATCATTTGCATAAATGTGGGGAATCTACCCGTTTTGAGATACAGGCGTGATAATTTTATGTAGATAATTTCATTGGCCTAGCTTTTTTCTAACAAGATGACCCGCGACCACAACAGGGTCGGCTTCTAGTCTTAACTGGATGTAGCTGAGTACGTACCCAACTGATAAGGCGCGTCGTGAATCTTCGTTCGCACAGAAAAGAAAGTATGGCCCCGAAGATTAACGAAAGAATGCTTAAAACTTACAATCAACCATAGACTGCTATAAGGTTCATAATACACTGCAGTTGTTAGTTCCGTTTCACTCGCAAGTCACGTGCATGCCACGCGGCGCGCGCTAACATGGCGGCAGCTGCCGACCAATAACGGTACAGGAAAAATAAGCGCGGTGCGTGGAGCGTGCCGATTGGTCAATAGCATTTACCGCGCTTTGAAAATTCATCTTCTGCGCAGGTACATCGGTAAGACATATCAGTTGGGTACTACAGTCTGTACCAACGATTAATGGAGCAGCTGGCTAATCGACCTAAAACCACAACCTAGCTACGACCTGCGAGTCTTAAGTCAAGAGTGAATAGGTTACTTCTAGGCAAGCGTGCTCCATCTTCGACCGCATCATCACATACCATCAGGTAAGGTAGTGGTCAAACGTATGCCTATCAATAGTAACAATTTTTTTTTAACAAATACTGGCTAACAAGATACCCCACCAAGACTTTTTGTCGGGCTCTTGTGTAAATTAATTTTTGCTTGTAAATAATTTAAATATAATTTATCAGATCTGTTGGTGACTGCGGGCTGCGACACAGTGATCGTGAACACAGCAAGTGAACTATCTTTGACCATCGTACAGTTCACTAAAGCCATCGCCGAGGCACCACTTAAGTGAGTATCATTTTCCTCTACCGTCATAAAAAAACCGGTCAAGAGCTAGTCGAACTCGCGCACCGTGGGTTCCGTACCGTCATATAAAACGTGAAATGTCTTTAAATTTTCATCGGTGAGGTCTTTATTCGTCGAGTATTTTAACACTGCGGTGTATATTGCAGTTTTAGATCAGCGCCATCTCTTGACCGCTCCCCCCATCTCCGAAGTTCGCATAAAGAATAATCTGAAATTTTTATGTGACAGAAGTTTTGTAAAGATCGAGGACTGATCTTTACAAAACTTCTATCAGTGAGTACAAGTGATTTTCGGTGTCCTTTTAGTTTGCCTCCGTATTTCTGCGACGGCTGTGCGCTCAAGGAGCACGTGCAATACCGTTTCGCCCTCCATGCATGCTCTGCACAGACGATTGTTCGGTATACCTATCGTGTGGAAATGTTTGTTCAGTGAGCAGTGCCCGGTGATGGTCCCCGCCACCATTTGCAGGCTGCCCCTATCCAGATGCAAAAGGCCTCTGGTTGTGTTCTTTTTAGTGTTTACTTTGCTTAAACCTATCCTCAGCGTGGTCAAACGACAATGTTGGATCCGTCTCCCCTACTGCTATCATCCGTCATGCTATCACTGCTTCCCTTGGATGGATAGATTTTAGTAATATCTATCCATCTTTTCTTAGACCTCGCTCTCTCCTCCCTCTCCATCCATCCGCATCAGTTAAATACGTTTTTTAATTTGTCACTATTTATCATAAAAAAGTTATTATATGAAATCTTGATATTTTATTAAATGGATATTTTTTTTTGCATAGTGCTGCCACGGATCGGACTGGGTACTTAATTTTTATTTTAACACTATTACCCCGACTTACATAGATGTCAGTCATCAAAAAAGACCTCAGTGACGAGAAATTGAACCCAAGGACGATCCAGAATGGCCAGTCATAGAAGATTGTAACACTTAAATATTTGGCAGGTCTTTGCGCAGCAGTGGAATAACATAGGCTAAATAAAATAAGAAACATAATTCTTTATTTCAAGCTTGACTCATTGTGCGAGTAAATCTTTATATATTTTTTTTATGTAAAATAAAAAGCGTCAGTTCAGATCAGTTTTAAAAAGTAGAATTATAAATAGCAGAACAAATATTTCAACGAGTAACTGTAGCTTATTTCGTTGGTTTTGTTTGCCATCAAGTTGCCATCACACACAACACCGTGTAACAGAATAAACGCTAAACTAGAAAAGGTGTCACAACAGAACAAATAATCTGTTCTGTTGGGGTCACCAACTCATCATTTTGAACAACTTTTTACTATGGTCGACTGCTCCATACATTTATGGGTGCAAACTCGACAAAATGTAGGTACCTACTGAGAGCAACAGTGAACAGTACGTCTACCATGAGTTTTAACAATCTATATTCGCTAGCGACTGTAGTTAAAACATGTATGAAAACTTAAAAAAAACAAGTTTCTAACTTATTTGTTTAGTTGTTAACTAAAAGTTTTACTTGAAACTTGCTTGTTTCTTAGTAAACAACTAAAAAAATCAATTAGAATCTTGTTTTTTTCTAAGCTTTCATACATTTTTTTCACGTACAGGCATCTTCTGGGCGCGCTCACTCTATCGTAGTCCTGATCCATCGCTTTCGATCGAAGCCCATTCCTCAATAAAAAAATAGTTGATTTCGGGGATGGTCACACATTTGACAGTAGTGATTATTCTTTGACATATTGTAGAGGTCGCTAGTTGTCTGCATACTTGTTCATTTTACCGTGTGTACTTGACGATATACCCATAAAGACATGAGCTGATAGATTTTGTTTTATTTTTCAGAAAAGCTAAACGTGCTTGCGAGGACAAAGTAGCGTTCTATATGAGAGGGGACAACAAGAATTGCGTTGCTGTTGATAAAGATGGTCAGTTATATTACATTTACCACTGTTTAATTACTAGATATGGCTATAGCTCAACGATCAACATTCACATCTCAGTCGCAATTTGACAAGAGCACATCTACGGTAGGCGCCAGATAAATGTGCAGTAACGGTCACTGACCCACATGCATTTATTGACTTTATTAATATCAAAAACAGAAATAAAGACATTAAGCTGTCCTAAATCGACTTCTATTGTGATCCTTTACGTTCTCTAGTAATGAGAGACGGTTCATAATTTATTTAATTTATTTATTTACTAGCTGACCCGCGCGGCTTCGCTCCCGTCCACTGGCTACTTACCTACCATACCAACCTACCATAGCTACCCTACGTCACCTACCTTACCTACCTACCCTACCTACCTGCCTACCTACCCTACCTACCTGCCTACCTTCCCTACCTACCTGCCTACCTTCCCTACCTACCTGTCTACCTACCCTACCTACCTGCCTACCTACCCTACCTACATACTCATTTTTTTTTTGTATTTTAATTCTTATTATGCTATTCCGGACGAAGGAATTAGTCTTCGTCCCGAATAAAACACAAAAACTATGAAAATCGGTCGAGCCGTTCTCGAGTTAGTTAGAATAGTGTTCGAACAAACCCGACTTTGAGAATTTTGCTATATTGTGAAAGATTCGACCTTTTTCTAGAAGACATTTTTATATCAGCGAGACAGAAATAAAACGAAAAACGGTGTTTTTAGTTTTTTCGCTTTTTGACACCGACTTCCGAAATTAAAGTTATTTTATACTTTGTTGTGTTTTGTTTTGGAAGTCGGTTACATTTTTTGTAAAAAAGTTTTTTATTTTTCAGTTTTTAGTGGTACCTGCGTACCCATTCACAGCGTACTGGCGTGATGTTATGTTATGAAAATAAAACTTACTAAGTGCTTTCGGTGTAAAGGTCTCGTCAATACGAATGAAATAAGCCCAAACACTTGGTAGTTCCTACATACCGATGTGGAGTTCCCTTGACTCTCTGTCGTCTCCATCATCAGGTCTGATCCAAACTTTCATTCTTTTGTATCAGTATCACCCGATATACACACGAATATCAAGTTTTTACCAAATACGTGCCTACAATTTTCGAGAGTTGCCCTCGATTTCTCAGGGTTTCCATCATCAGATCCTGACGGGGGATCCTCAAGGGGACCACACGGGAAGCACCAGCTTTCAAATAAAAAAAGAATCATGAAAATCGGTTCATCCAGTCGGTTAATATTAGGTAACAAATATAAAAAAAAAAATACAGTCGAATTGAAAACCTCCTCCTTTTTTTGAAGTCAGTTAATAAACTGAAGGAAGACGGACAGCGGTGGCTTATTAATAAATAGGGTTCCGTTAGCAACCTTGGTACGGAACCCTAAAAATCGACTTGGTTCGCACGAATCAAGATCGTACGCGAAGGCTTAAATAATAGGGTCCCATTAGCAACTTTGGCACGGAACCCTATAATTTGCCTTGGCTCGCAAATCGAACCGTCTGATACTTAGCACGAATTAAAAACTTAGTTGCGGGCAACCTGAGAGTCTTTAAGACAAAAGTGAATAGGTTGCTTCTAGGCAAACGTGCTCCATCTTCAACCTCATCATCGCTTACCATCAGGTGAGATAGTGGTCAAACGTATGCCTATCTATAGTAAAAAAAAAATCTACTCCGTATCACCTAACCACAGAGAACTAATGATAACTCGATTTGACAGTTACTGTGAAATCGTGTTGTCATTCATTCTTAGTTCGGGTTCGGGATTAATCGTAAGTCTGTAGGTGATACGGAGTAGAATACGTCCGCAACTAAGCCCGAAACTACGGACTTCGGACTTAGAGAGTAGCCCCACCAAAATCGATCGCTCCCGTCACCGTGACCACCTTTGGTACGGTACCTTATTATTATTAGCCTTGTTTCGCAAATCGAACCGTTCGTTGCTTCGCTCTAAACGGAATCAATCGCGGAGGCCTTAGAAGTAGGGTCCTGTCAGCACCTTTGGTACGGAACCCTACAGGCCTGATCCGCAAGTCGAACCGTCCAGTACTTCACAAAACTACTGAGTTCTAAATCAGTTTAAGACTCTACGATAAAAGCACTTTTAACAAAACCAGCACAACTCAGAGATTTAAGCAATTTTGGCTCCTATTCGTTTAAGACCTTCCAGAGACCAAACTGAAGTTCCTACGAACTACGACAGTGTTTAATAATCGTGTGAGGTCATTCTCCAGCGGAAAATCTTAACACCGCAGTTCAGAAAAACGCGTCATCAGTGCAACGCCATGTATCGACCATGTAAACTGACAAAATATTTGGCAGCAGAAGACGTTAAATAAGAAGCCCGTATGTAACGATAAATAACGGATAAGGTATTAAAATGTTTACTTTTATTTTGCTACGTCTACGTATTAAAAGTTTCACAAATAACTCAATCAATGTGTTTTGGTGTAACATTCATGCTTTCATGCATTTTTTTGTTCCTCAATAGATGGCGCTCTGACTGATCAGAACACAGTAGGAAGTTTCTTACTAAACTAAAAATTCAATATATTTTGATTTTGTGGATCGATTGTAACGATAAATAACGAAAAGGTATAAAAATGGTCACTTTTATTTTGCCACGTATTAAAAGTTTCACGAATAACACAACAATTTTGAATGCTTTCGTGCATTTTATTTTTTTCTCAATAGATGGCGCTCTGACTCATCAGAATACATTAGGAAGTTTCTTCCTAAACTTAAAAATTCAATATCTTTTGATTTTGTGGGTCGATTTTGATGAAATAAACGCTAAATGTTACTAGGGTTATCACTTAATATTTTTAAGTACTTAGATTTGCAATCCAATCTGTGGTTTATGCGTGATGCTCCCACAAACGCACAGACAAACAGACAAAAATTTCAAAAATTGCATTTTTGTGTTTTATACCTTTTTCCTGAGTTTTCTGTGTAATTTTCATGGAAAAATATTCAATGTACAGACACGGTTAGTCTACGATTTTATTATATGTATAGATTAATCTTTACTGCAGACCAGGGGTGTAGCTACAGTCGTATCAGCCGTATAAAATGTACGGGGACTACAAGGACCCCGACGTGTGGACGCAAAGCTATACATTTAGTCCTGTCATCTCCTTCGTAGCCTGCCAAAACATTTCTGAACTAGTAGGCCCTACTAGCTCATTGTTAATTAAAATCCTCCCAGTAAGTCCTTTCATTTGATATGTCACACGATATTTTTCAAAAAACTTTTTTTTTTAATTTTCTCGTTTAACCCCCAAGAGTGACCCCCATACTAAAAATTTAATGATTTACGTAACGCGTCCGTGTTTGCGTCATAGAAGTCCTTATGTGTACCAAATTTCAACAGAATCGGTGCAGTGGATCCGGAGAAAACTGGCTGTGACAGACGGACAGACAGACAGACACCCGAGTGATCCTATAAGGGTCCCGTTTTTTTTTCGGAACCCTAAATCAATACCCCTAAAAAGGGTCCCCAAAAATATTTTGATACAGGGCCCCTTTTAGACTACGCCACTGCTGCAGACCATACAAGGTCCATAACCATATAAATATTCAAAAGAGTATAAAAACAGAGGCAGGGTGAGGGGAGGGTGTACAATAAAGAGTATTTCTATTGCGTTGTATGTACGTTAGCAGGCGTGGGTGTGTGGCGGCTGTGGCAGCAGGGGCTGGGCGCGCTGCCGCACTCCAGGCTGGACACGGCGCGAGCCATCAGCGAGCCTTGTACGAGGTAACATCTTACTTACCCTTTTTATTGGTTGGGAAATCATCAAATGATAGATAGATAGATATAACATTTATTTAGTGCAAGAACAGAAGACACAGCACACAAGCAAAAGCATAGTTACACAAATTACATGACTAAAATGAAAACTAGTAAATAAAAATATTGAATAGAACAAACATTACAAAGAAAAAGACGGAACGAAGAAAGAACTTTTTATGGTCTCTATCTATTTTTCCAAACTACCTACCTACTTAAATTATTTGTGAACATGGAAAATATTTGTGCAGTGCGTGTCTCCAAGTTGCACCAAATAGGAGTCCAGCTCAGCATGTACCAAGCAAATGACTCCTCCTGCTCTGTACGGGAGAGAGTGTCAGACTCTTACTGACTAAACCACCCGTGTTTCTTTAGATGCCCTTCGCGTTCTAGGGTTGCGGTGACTCTTCCGAGTAAGGCCGCAACACTGGAACATCTTAGCCTTGTATTAAATGCCAGCAAACAATCTTTTTTTTTTCTATTAATAGGCACGCGTTTGACCACTATCTCACCTAATGGTAAGCGATGAGAAATCAATGGTCGGCTTCAAATCAAACAGGATTCAGCTGAATATCAGTATTTTACGTGGAGTGGAGCGGCTGCATACCAGACCTCTACAACCCATTACCTGGGTAACACGGTAGTTCTTGGCAAGACTGGCGTCAGATTTCTTGGCTTCCAGATGACTATTCCCTCGGGCTCGTCAGGCTCTGCCTAGTCTTCCCAACTATATTGGGTTTGGCTTCCAGTCAAACCGGATTCAGCTGAATACCAGTATTTTACGTGGAACAACTACCTACCAGACCTCCACAACCCATTAACTGGGTAACAAGGTAGTACTTGGCAAGACTGGAGTCAGATTTATTTCATGGTGGCACTATCGATGAAAGAAAATTAGGTATACTCCACCAGTGGACGCCACATAGGCGAGAGGTCCTCTTCCTTGAAAAAGTAATTTTGACGTAAACATGACGTTGACGTCAATTCAACTCATATCGGAAAACATAAGTGTTTTAACCGACCCTGGACCTGACGACTCAGTGCTGCTACCTGGTGTGCGTCATTTCAGGAAACTCTCATTAGTCATCGGGCTTGATAGTTCGCACCACTCTATCAAAGTGCACGGTGTTTAGACTGTGCCATCTAGTGTTGCAAATTGGAAGCTTTTGCCCTATAAATATTTGACATTGACGCTTCTGTGCTGCCACCTATAGTTTCTACTCCCAAATTAACAGATTGTTTCTTTTATTTTCAGTCCCTACAATCACCCGGCGGTGTCGCGGAACTGGCAGACATAGGCGTGTCTCGAGCGGCAGTGCCGGGCTCACGAGCGCGTCGAGTTGGACCCGAGTTCGCGCGCAAGCTCCAAACCTTGTTCACGGCGACCAATGGAGACCAACTCATTGAATAATGCTGCCTTCGCGTGAAACTTTGATTTTAGGCACCGTTATGTTAAACGGTGTCGAATTATGTGCGGGACAGCAACAGTGTACAGTGATTATTATTGTAGTGATTAAGTGTTAAAATAACTTTAAACAAATATTTCTAGTTAGGGATTTAATAGCGCGTAATAATAGGTGAATATTCGAGACAGTTCCTATTTGTAAGTGGGTACTTACGACGCACGGCATCAAAGAAAGCTCTCGATGCGCCGCTCGTAAACAAGTTTATACTTGCAAGCGGCACGATCCTTTGATTTAACCGCCACGTGTTTGATTCTTTTGTTTACGCCACGTGACCGAGTCTTTTATCTGACCGCCTAGCGGCACGATCCTTTGATTTCACCGCCACGTGACGTAATCCTTTGACTTACCGCCGAGCGGTACGAGCCTTTAATTTGAGCGCCATGCCGACTGATCGTTTGATGTTTGACCGACACGCGGCCGAGCGCCTTTGATAAAAACTGAACGCCGAGCGTTGTAAGAACTTACCGCCTATTGTTAGAATTTTTTGCTTATCGTTTTTTTGTATAATTTTAGAGATAAGTCCATGCATGTTTTGACTTGAATGTTCGAGAATATTTCTTGTTTGGTTTGTCGACTATAAATAAAATAAAATATCTTTATTTCAGACATTACTAGCCCATAAGTTGTTAGTACTGAATTAGTAACAGATTATGCTTATATGCTATATTAGTGTTATTAGTAATACTTAAACTAGTTTGTTTAGCTACATAACCCTATAGCTACCTTCACCCAGTGTCTTTGGATGAGGCAGTCGGGTCTGTCAACAATCATTTTCAGGATGCTGTTCCGAGTGTTACGCAAGCGCTGCAGTAAGGATGCCGCTTTTTTACGCATGATGGCATGAAAATCATCAGTGCGAGCTTCAGCGAACATGCCTGACGCACTACAGCGCCACGGCAGCCGCAACAGCATCCTAAAGGCGTTGTTGTATTGAACTCGCAGGACGTTGTAGGCTCGGCTCGCATATGATACCCATAGGCCGCTCGAGTAGAAAGACTGGCAGAACGCTTTAAATAAACTTACTTTGACGTCTGCCGTACATCGAGCGAACCTACGGGCCAGCATATTGCTCCTCACCGCCAACGCCCTGCGCTCGCGTTCTATGTCGCTGTCATCCCGTAGGTCACTGGTCGGATAAAAGGGCCGTATTTATTCTCGAGCAGCGCAGTTCGTTCAGAGACTTCATACAACGCAGTTCGTTCGGAGACATCATACAGCACAGTTCTTTCGGAGAAATCATAGCGATCACTACGTTTGAAGATATAACAGTTGTAACAGTATAGTACGCTTTCTAATTGTATTTATAGTACAGTACGGTGGTATCATAGAATCAGATCGGTACAGTCGCAGCAAGAATAAATATCTTCTGAAGATTGCAGTCTTTCAGTACACCTTCTCCACCAATCCCAGCAACAGAAGTGTACCACCCGGTACATTTAATGGTCCTTCGAGCCGGATCTGTGGAGACACCGCCATTGAAAGATTTGAAGCATAGTGAAGATAGAAGTCATCGGACAAGTATGCCAGTTACACGCTCCCAAGGAAAAGGACGCATGCTGGTCAAGGAACAGAAGCCGTTGTCGTCAGAAGACACAGCTGTCACGAGGGTCGCCACAGCCACGGGTACCACGGAATATACTGGAACCCCACCAACCTCAGTGCCCTCTGTCGCAGCTTCGTCCGCTATTGTCGCCGCCACCTCGGAGCCGAATACCATGGAGACCGGCACCTTCGCCACGGGTTGCTCAGCCGCCTCGGGGACAGCAACAGCCACGGGTACCAAGGAACGTACTGGAACCCTACCAACCACAGCGCCCCCAGCCACAGCTTTGTCTATCATCGCCGCCGCCCTCTCCGTGACGCCCTCCGCTATAAAATCACTACCTGTCGACACGACCGCAAAACCATCGATGAAGCCTTCTACAGCTGTCACCGATTATGATGCAGAAACTCTCCAGCTTACAGAAGCCTCTACAGTGAAGCGAGTCAAAAATACCACCACCGGTCTGCCACTGCCGAGCAGACATCCGGACTTCGACCTCCCTTGTAAGAAAGAAGCACGGTCGAGGTCCACTAACAGCAAATCGAAAGCGTACAAGATAGCGAAAGCTAAAGAAGAATTATTACGTCTTCAAGTTGAACTGGCTGCAGCGCGCCTCGCTGCACTGGAAACTGAAGACACAGAAGATGATGAAGAAGATGATGTCTCCATCTACTCCAAGGAAGAAGTGAACCGAAGAGTAGACAGCTGGCTGGAGAATCAAGCTAACAGTCCCGTGGACACAAAGCACATGAAAAATATGATCCCAGCAGCTACAGAAAACCATCCTCAAGCTTCACATCGACTACAGCAGTTACCGGCGGGAGTTCAACCTGACCTCACCGCACTCGCAGAAGCCATAACGCACGCCGTCAACACAGCTCAGCGACCGAAGTACATCGAGCTGCCCTTCTTCTCTGTTTCTTATCAAGAATGGCTACCTTTCCGCGCTGCCTATTACGAAACAGAAAGCCTGTTCACAACGATCGAAAACATGAATCGACTTAGACGAAACCTCAGAGAAAAAGCAAAAGAAGCAGTTGAAGGTTTATTGATCGCCAATACACATCCAGCTGAAGTCATGAAGTCTTTGGAGTCAAGATTTGGAAGACCAGAATCCATCGCAGTAATGGAAATGGAGATACTGCGCGAATTGCCACGCCTATCTGACTCACCACGGGACATCTGCATCTTTGCTACGAAGGTCTCCAACGCCGTGGCAACTTTGAAGACACTCAACTGCAATAATTATTTGTATAACCCGGAACTTTCGAGGACAGTTGTGAACAAGCTGACACCAACGCTTCGCTACAGATATTATGACTTTTCGGCAATGCAACTAAACGAAAATCCAGATCTTGTGAAGATGGAAAAGTTCCTTAAAAGAGAAGCGGAGCTATGCGGACCATATGCTTTACCTGAACAAGTAACAGCCACTCCAGAAAAGAAGACTCATAAGGTCACTAACGTCACAGACAAGAAAAACGCGCTAAAGTATCCTGTATGTGAAGAGACAGGTCACACCACTGCAGACTGCAAGAAATTTAATAAATTGGATATAAATGGAAGATGGGACATGGCAAAGTCCAAACGCCTATGCTTCAGATGTCTTCGATATAGGAGCAAGACTCATAGTTGCCGAGCCAGGCCATGCGGGGTCAACGGTTGTAAATATTCACACAATAGATTGCTACATTTCACCAAGAAGACAGAAATAAAAGAAGACAAAGAGAAAGAAGCAACAGAAGTCATCACCTCAGCTAGGATAATAGAAAAGAAGCAGTCATATCTGAAGATTCTGCCGATAAAAATAAAGGGTCCTAGAGGAGCAGTTGACACCTTCGCGTTATTGGACGACGGATCAACGGTCACACTAGTCGACGAAAGTATAGCCAAGAGCATCGGAGCAACAGGTCCCATAGATCCATTAAATATGGAAACCATCAATGGTATGAAGTCCTCAGAATCAGCCTCAAGAAGAGTCACCATCAATTTGAAAGGACTTAACGGTCACGAACAGCAAGTGCACGCGCGCACAGTAAAAAACTTGCAAGTATCTTCTCAACGGGTACCACGAGAAGTGGTGGAAGGTTGTAAGCACCTACTAGATATTCGCTACCACCTCACGTATACAGAAGCGAAGCCACAAATACTAATTGGTCAGGACAATTGGCATCTTCTGCTAACTTCAGAAGTGAGAAGAGGAGACAGCAACCAACCAGTGGCATCTCTTACTTCACTGGGTTGGGTGCTCCATGGAAATCATGAAACACACACCTTCGAGCACCACATTGACTTCGTATCCTGCATCAGGGACGAATCAGAACCAAAGATGAACGTGGCTCACAGTACAGTAATAGACGTTCCGCCAACATTTAACAAGAACCGACGCAGGTACTCCAAACAGAAAGAACCAGTCATCAGAAATGGTTACGCTAAACCAGCTCCGAAACAGAAAGGTCTGAACACGATTTATGAAGCTGAAGATTCCTGGCAAAGCGATAAATCTACACCCACAGAAGAAGACTCCTCTGGTAAGGAGAAAATACACTATGTCAACGACAGCAGAAGAGTGAAGCCAGCAGAAGGCTTACCAAATACCTGTAGATACTCTAACTGGAATCGGCAAAGATACTCGACAGCGCAAGTTCTTCAATTTAGCCGGCTCTGTGAACATGCCAAACAGAGTGATAAGTACAGCAGAAGAAAGAAGAACTACAAAGCGGATCCAGACTGGAGAAAGACAAAGATGTCTGTCACAACTAAACAGCAGGCAACAACAGCAAAACAGAATACATTGCCGCTTAGGGTAAATGCAACCTCTGCCAATATCTACCGAGCTATTCAGGAGAACCGAGTACATAGTCGACAATCACCCGCTGACACACGTCTTGGTCAGCAGCACAAAAGATCCAGAAGCCCTGACCCCAACAACTTTCTGTTGGGGGACCAGCGCAAGTGCTGCAAGCAGGCACATGAACCGCACAGGATGACGTCAATCGATCCAGTTAGCGAGCGGCACAGAGGCTCGCTCATATCATCGCCGCACCTTCCCGAGCTCCAACACCGGCGGGAGCCGCATGGACGAGGGCCAACCGTACAAGTCAACGACCTCGTACAAATCGTTGACGCAAACCTGCCTCGTAATACATGGATACGAGGGCGTGTCATCGCAACGTACCCGGGACCAGATAACGTAGTGCGAACAGTAGACGTTCGGACTCAAGGTGTGCTACGCCGGCCAGTCAGGAAACTGGTGGTCCTGCCCCTGTCTACAGACGTCGAGCCCGCACCGGAACTTTATGCAACGCAGTTGCACGGCGGGAGTAATGTGCGGGACAGCAACAGTGTACAGTGATTATTATTGTAGTGATTAAGTGTTAAAATAACTTTAAACAAATATTTCTAGTTAGGGATTTAATAGCGCGTAATAATAGGTGAATATTCGAGACAGTTCCTATTTGTAAGTGGGTACTTACGACGCACGGCATCAAAGAAAGCTCTCGATGCGCCGCTCGTAAACAAGTTTATACTTGCAAGCGGCACGATCCTTTGATTTAACCGCCACGTGTTTGATTCTTTTGTTTACGCCACGTGACCGAGTCTTTTATCTGACCGCCTAGCGGCACGATCCTTTGATTTCACCGCCACGTGACGTAATCCTTTGACTTACCGCCGAGCGGTACGAGCCTTTAATTTGAGCGCCATGCCGACTGATCGTTTGATGTTTGACCGACACGCGGCCGAGCGCCTTTGATAAAAACTGAACGCCGAGCGTTGTAAGAACTTACCGCCTATTGTTAGAATTTTTTGCTTATCGTTTTTTTGTATAATTTTAGAGATAAGTCCATGCATGTTTTGACTTGAATGTTCGAGAATATTTCTTGTTTGGTTTGTCGACTATAAAAGGGCCGTATTTATTCTCGAGCAGCATTCCGCGCGCGCCACCCGACCGTGACGGACGTCTGCTCCGTGACTCATCGCTGCTCGCTCGCTGCTCGTCCCGCTCGCCGTGACGTCACTGTGGTCGCTGACTACACATTTTGATCCGACGCTGCCTTTTTCAAGGCAGCCGAGAGATATCTTATTTCCGTTTCGGGTACTGTCAAAAAACGTGGTGACCCCTTCAGGGTAAATCCACGTTTCTCGTGGTCACTCGGTGGAAACCTTTCGGTGCCAACGAAGCCGAGTGGGTGTTGACCCGACACACCGACCTAGCCCCTTCAGGGCCTAGGTCAAGTCGGAAGGGTATTGGACCCGCGGCCTTGGGGGGCCTCCTAGTCGCGACCAATCACTTAACCCCGCTCTCTTTCAGCTTCGTCGGTCGGTCGCAAGACCCATAGGGACTCGCTGCACAATAAGATTGGCAGCGAGATCACAAGCTTAGGGCACACCTTAGGTACTCACCTCCCTGTCTACACCCGACAGGGAGGGTACACATCCCCGGGAACTCCCACCCGGGGAGTTAGGTTGCTAGGAGTTTAGGTTTAGGTTCCCTCCTTGCCCCTAAGGCATATGATTCCCCCTCCCTAATCTCTCAAAATGCCTGCCCCTAAGGAGGTGGATGCGATCCTTTGGGATCTCGTCCAGAGGTTGATAGAGGACCACCCCAATCAGGAGTTGGTCCGAATAGTCAATTATAGGCTGTATAGGCTGGAGAGCCTTAAAAACTCCCAGCCCAGTAGGACTAGCTCTCCTCCGCCGCGAGAGTCACTCTCCCCCGTGCCCCCTCAGGGCCCCTCCCCCCCCTCTCCCTCTCCAACTCACGATGACGTCACTGATTTCAGTGACGTACTCGAGAGTGCCCCGCTCACCTTAGAGCCTGACTCCCCCACTCCCCCCCCCATGGACTACGAGTCTGGTTCGGAAAACGACTCGGGTACCTCAGACTCTTCCGCCGAATTTACCCTTGTGGGTAAAGGTAAGCGGAAGAAGAAGAGCTCTGCCGCTCAGGAGTCCGCCCCCAAAGCCAGGAAGACAGTAGTCCCAACTGTCTCCCCTCCCTCCCCCGCTGCCACGACCTCCGCAGCCCCCAAAGCCAGCACCTCCCAGCAGGCGTCTCGTCCCCCCAGCCCGATGGCCACTGCCCCCCCGGCCACCCAGTCCGACCCGGCGCTCGTCAAGAAGTCGAAGTCTCCGCCACCCCTCTTCATTCATGAAGCGGCGAAGTGGACGGAGGTTTCGGGCGCTTGTAACGAGCGCCGAATCCAATTCTCCCACGCCCGTGCTGTGGGAAATGGGATAAAGGTCCAGGTGCCTTCTGCCCAGGACTACAGGGAGTTGCATAAACTCCTTGTAGCGAGGAAGGTACCTTTCCACTCGTTCGCCTTCGAGGAGGAACGCCTAGTCCGCGTGGTAGTGAGGAACGTCCCCCACGCCATATCCCCTGAAGAGATCAGTAATGATCTCAAACGTCAAGAAATCCCAGTCGCTGCGGTCCACCGTATGCACCGCCGTGGTGGAGCACCATACAATATGGTGCTCATCGTCTGCAATCCCACAGACGACAAATACCACCCCATTTTTAAAATATCCAAGATTTGTTACTTGGAGGGCTTAAAAATGGAAAAGCCCCGTCGTAGCGGTATAGTTGGCCAGTGTCACAACTGCCAACTATATGGCCACTCGCAGCGCAATTGCTTCGGCAAGCCGCGCTGCGTCAAGTGCCTGGGCGACCACGGCACCCCTGACTGTCCCCGTCCAAAGGACCACACACAATGCGCCGAACCGCCCAGCTGTGTGCTGTGCGGAGAGGCTGGGCACCCGGCTAACTACCGTGGCTGTCCCAAGGCCCCCAAATCGTCTGCGCCCAAACTGGCAAAGCGTGCAAACGCTCGCCAGCAGAGGGAAGCCCCCACGACCCAACCCCCAGTGGCCCTATACCCTCAGCGCCCCAGCCCCTGGAACGCGCTGAACCATAGGGCTCACTTCCCGGCGCTCGGACCCGCGCCTACCCAGACCCAGGCCCCTACCGCCCAAAAGCCCTCCCCGGCCATCCCGGCCCTCATGGATGTAGCCATACCTCCATTCCCCCGACCACCGGTCGCCGTCGTCGGAGCAGCCGCCCCTCAGGCAGCCACTCCTCCCCCCCCACCACCACCAAAGCCTACCTCCAAAGTCCCAATCCACCCCATTCCCGAGAATGCGCCTGAAATGGCCATTCACATTAACATGGCCTTCTACAAGGCCTTCTACTCCCCCAGAGCTGTGGCTATGACCGAAGCTCTGAAGGCCTCTGACATCACTGAACACGGTGCCGTATACCGTGACTTCAGTGATGTAGTTCACTTTATTAGCCTCTATGAACGTCTCCATGGCTAAGTCCCCCGCAGTAACATGTAGGTTTAGGCCGAAGTCCCTCCGGATAGGGTACTTCAACTCCAACAGCCTCTCAGGCCAACGCGATGAGATCGCCAATTTCCTCCGCGACCATCGCATAGATCTGCTTCTGGTGCAGGAGACGTTCCTCAAGCCCCATCTTCGGGATCCTAAAATTGCGAACTATCGTTTAGTTCGCAACGACAGGACCCGATGTCATGGGGGAGGAACTCTCATATACTACAAATCGTCCCTATACTGCATTCCCATGGATCCGCCCGCCACCCTAACCGAGCTTGAGGTCTCTGTCTGTCGGCTCGGCATGACAGGCCACCAACCCCTCACGGTCATCTCCGTCTACGACCCTCCCACCACCACTCCCATAGGCCCCTCCCTCAGAAATGACCTCACAACTCTTCTTGGCTTGAGTGACTCCGTCCTTCTGGCGGGGGACCTCAACGCCAAACATCCCTCATGGAATAGCCACACGGTTAATCCCAGAGGCAGAGCTCTGTTCGAGCTCAGCAGCCCCCTCAACTTCGATGTCATCGCTCCGATGCATCCCACCCATTACCCTCACCAACCTAACTGGCGACCCGACGTGCTCGACATCGCTCTCCTCAAGAATGTAAACCTACGTTTACATTCTGTGGAGGCGGTGGACGAGCTCAACTCGGATCACCGACCGGTTATTCTGGAGCTCACTCCCAGATTTGGTCCTCCCGACCCCTCCCAACCTCCTCCCACCAGAGTGATCACTGACTGGCGCAAAGTAAGTGAAAAACTGAAAGTCACCACGTCACATCACCTGGATAAAATCCCGGATCATATAGAGTCAGCTGCCGACACGGCGGCCGCGATCGGCTCGCTCACGGAACATGTACAGAGTGTCCTGGACGAATGTTCAAGGGAGGCTCCGGCGACGGACGACCGTCGCTGGAAACTCCCGGACGATGTGCGTGAACTGTTGACCGAGAAGAATGCGGCCGTCCGTGCCTACAGCTCTTTTCCCTGTGCTAGTAACAAGGCTTTTATGCGTTACTTACAGCGTAAAGTAAGCAATCGCTTCAAAGAGTTTCGTGACAAGCAATGGGATCAGATGCTCAGTGATCTCCAGCCCAACCACCTCGCATTTTGGGAGCTTCAGAGGAAGTTACGCGCCTCCGAGGTTACCTCCATGCCCCCCCTCATCCGCCCCGACAACACTCTCGCGTTTAACGACGACGAGAAGGCCGAATGCCTGGCTGACAGTCTAGAGGCCCAGTGTTCCCCAAGCTCGAACCCAGTCGACCCGGCCCACCTCGCCGAGGTGGACGCCGAGGTCGAACGTAGGACCTCCCTCCCTCCCGTCGAGGACCCCGACGACCCTCTCCCTCCCGTCACTCCCGACGAGGTGGAGAAGATCATCGGCCAACTCAGACCCAGGAAAGCCCCTGGGCGCGACGGCATTACCAACAGGGTAGTTCGACTCTTTCCCAAGACTCTGATCGTGTTGATGACCGCCATCTTCAATGGCGCTCTGTCCAACAACATGTTTCCGCAGCAGTGGAAAGAGGCTATCGTGATCGGCATTCCCAAGCCGGGTAAGCCCAAATCCTCCCCGTCCTCTTACCGCCCCATCAGTCTGCTCAGCTCGCTCGGCAAGATCTACGAGAGGCTTATTTATAAGCGTCTCAAGGATTACGTCGAGCGAAAGAGTCTCATCCCCAACGAGCAGTTTGGCTTTAGAGCCACTCACTCGTGCGTCCAACAGGTCTACCGCATCGTTGAGCATATCAACGGCCGCTATCAACGCGGCTTGATGACGGGAGCCCTGTTCTTCGACATAGCGAAAGCCTTCGACAAGGTCTGGCACAACGGTCTGATATACAAGCTATATCAACTCGGGGTGCCAGATCGTCTCGTGCTCATCTTACGAGACTATTTGTCGAACCGCACCTTTCGATTCCGTATCGAAGGTGCGCTTTCCACCCCCCGCCCCATCCGCGCCGGCGTACCGCAAGGCGGTGTGCTGTCGCCTCTTATTTTCACGCTGTTCACCAGCGATATTCCCCCCGATCCCCAGTCGCAATTAGCGCTCTTTGCCGACGACACGGCCGTTTACTACTCTGGCAAGAGTGGTAAATCCATATCTTTTCACCTCCAAAGATCCGCCAACCGCCTAGGCGGTTGGTTTCGGAAATGGAGGATTGAGGTTAACCCCGAGAAAAGTCAGGCGGTCCTGTTCCGCAGGCCGCGGGCTAAACTCCCCCCGATCCTTCCACCGATCAGGATGTTTGGCAAGCCGATCCCTTGGGAGGAGCGAGCCAAATATCTAGGAGTGATCTTGGATAAAAACCTCAGTTTTATGGAGCACATTAAGGCGGTGCGCTCGCGCGCCGCCTTCGCTCTCGGTAGGCTCCACTCGATGCTGAACCACAACAGCAAATTATCCCTAAAATGCAAGTTGCGTATCTACACCACTTGCATTCGCCCCATCATGACCTATGCGTGTGCTACATTCGCCCACGTAAAGTCATACCGGATCCATAGGTTGCAGTCCCTCCAAAACCGTTTTCTCCGAAAGGCCACGGGTGCCCCGTGGTTCGTTCGGAATGAGCGACTCCATGTCGATCTCAAAATCCCGACCATCAAGCAGTTCATGAAACGCCTCACGAAGCGTTTCATCGAATCTGCTGAGAGGCACCAGAACCCTCTTATCGCATCGGCTACCCGATACGCTCCCTCCCAGATTAGTAAGGTCCGCCGTCCACGGCATACCTTACTAGAACCCGATGACCCAATCACCCTTGTACAAGAGAGCTGTAGGGAAACCAGTACTCTTAAACAAGCACACAAACCGCGACCCGCCGCCTTCCGGCCTCGCCGCCGAGGCCCCGCGCGACGTCCCAGTAATAATAGCAATGTTGTTGTTGCTCCCCGTCTTTTGCCTAACGAGCCAGCCCGCGTCGCTGAGCCATTAGCTTTAAACCCCCTAAATAATGTCATGACCCAGCCTGTCCCTTGCTGCCCTCCCGATAACGATGCCACTGAGCCGAGGCCCGAACCCCACAGGGGGTGCCCCCAGTGAGCAGAGTTGTAGGTTTAAGTATTTTCAGTTGCCTTGGCTGGGGGCTTTAGAGTCATTCTGAGGCCACCACAGGCTAGCCCGGTTAAGTAGTAACCACCCGTCTAGAGGTGAACTACGAGTGGTCCGAATCAAAAAAAAAAAAAAAAATCTCGAGCAGCGCAGTTCGTTCAGAGACTTCATACAACGCAGTTCGTTCGGAGACATCATACAGCACAGTTCTTTCGGAGAAATCATAGCGATCACTACGTTTGAAGATATAACAGTTGTAACAGTATAGTACGCTTTCTAATTGTATTTATAGTACAGTACGGTGGTATCATAGAATCAGATCGGTACAGTCGCAGCAAGAATAAATATCTTCTGAAGATTGCAGTCTTTCAGTACACCTTCTCCACCAATCCCAGCAACAGAAGTGTACCACCCGGTACAAATTATTACTAAGGCGATCTCATATGATCAATAAATACTTTTTCTAAAATGATCTCAATGTCAATAAAAACTTTTTTACTGAATGTGGATTTTATTTGTATTTTAGTAAGCACTTGTAAGAATTTAATAAGGTGCTTATACCTTACCAAATTCTATAGCTTTCACCATCTGATATAATTTCTTAACATTCAATTCAGAAATGGTGAAAGCTACGGATCAAAATATAGTAAACATTTGAAGGCTTATCATAAGTCTATCCCATGTGAAGTTGAGTTCTTGCATAGACATATAAAAATGAAATTAATAATAAATAGAATCTGAATGATTTCTTGTTACAAAATGGACTGGACCTTGCTCGGGGACTTCTACAGGATTGAGAGCAAAAACCTCGTATCCAAACTCAATGCCCAAAAGCACATAAAACTTCAAGTCAAATTAAAACTGTTAAATGTCAAAACAGTGTATCTAAGCATAACCTCAAACTTTATGTAATAATTTACTGAAACGCATTTATAATTGCATTGTTACAAGTTTTTACTAATTTTACATAGGCTACAATTTAAATATGACTGTGTATTTATCAAGAATTGCATTTAACACAATTCGGTGTGCGACACCGAAATGTTTTTCCTCGAATACTGTGGTCAGTTTTGTAGCTCCAAAAGCTCGGTTGTTGCTGCCAAAAAACGATGTATTTAGTATCGCAGGGATAGCTGTTGTAAGGAACTACGCTAATGATGCGATTCAGCCGACCATACCTATAGAAAATGGCACAATACCGTTGAAAAAGAAGACTGTTCACAAGAAGGCCAGTCCGGCAGATTTAACGCAAAAAGAGGGACATTACCTCACTATGGCTTACGCTACAGCGAATTCCTATGACCTGAAGAGTCTGAAAGAAGCCCTGATTCAACAGAAACTCTATGAACCTGGAACGTAAGTGTTTTTACTCATATTTGCTCTTAATTTGAGTGATGTAATAATTGATAAGAAACTGCAATGACTGGTGATAAGTAAGACGTTGATAAGTAAGGTGTGATGATTCTAGGCAGAAATAGTTTTGCAACTTAAATGTTCTTTTTTTTTATTTGTGATGGGTTTGCTCTTGACTAGTCTAGGTCAGAGAAGACAGAGACAAAGTCTATGATGGAGCGAGCTTACCCAGAAGGAGCCTGTTCACTCTAACTTTGAAGAGATTAGGGTTGTTAAAAATACTGAAAATTCAATTTAGTTGGCAAAATACAAGGCAGATGATTAGATCTGCACTTCAAAATAAAATACTGCAGCTGCAGCCAAACTTAAGCATATCAACTTTGATTAGTTTATTTTTTCAACTCTATTTTCGGTAAAAAATGCTTTTGGATAATATTAAACCTACTTAACCCAAGGGCTGGCTTTTACCTCGGACAGAGGATAAGCATTGCCATACAACGTGGCAATGCCGCCAGTCTTTTGGGCTCACTTCCGGTGGACAGCGATGCGGACGAATTTTTTGACGCCTTATCTTAGTTAGGATATTTTATTTTAAGTGTATATATATTTAGTATTCTATCTTATTCAATCATAGTATTCTGTTCAGTTTTATTCTAATATTAATAAATGTTTTAAGTAGATACGTGAGAATCATTAAGTTAGTCGCTTAACAATCTATGATAATTATTTATCTATAGTCAAATTCCAAAACAAATAAGTGAAACCATTTCAAAATTAAATTTAAGAAATGGCTGTACAACAATGTTTTCTAAACTATAAGTGAATTTTAAGTTACAAGCAATGTCAAAATATTTAGTAATTCAAAATCACTAAAATTAATTATATCAGTATTAAAATAATAATAAAGGTAATTAAACTGAAAGCTGCTTTTTTATATTTTTTCTTTTGTTTTTGTCACCATGTTCTCAGTAAAATAATAATAATAGTTATTTTATTTCCAAAACTTAGTACTACTTTACAATGGCAATGTGGCAACAATTTCGATTTAGGCAGTGAGATTTGCGTCTGTAGCCAAACTAGGCGAAGCCTGTATTTCGGCTATGAGCACCATTCCCCTCATAGTCCAATCAACGGGGCATATGTAACCCGAAAAATTCCTCTGCCAGTGAGACTTGGTATTATGATAAAGTAAGGTATGCAGATTACAGATGTACGATAATCCAACAAATTTTGTTACGAGAAGTTAGGTATTTTTACCTAAATATGAAAATTGCTTATAACTCACTGGGAAAAAATCCTCTGACTGAAATACCTTCTGTATACGTTCGAATGTATTAGTTAGAATAATTATGTAAAGTTATCCAACATTTTTTCGATTTCGGAGATACCTCAAATTTGACTTTTAACATTTTGCACTATAACTACCGCTGAAAAATTGCTCTGCCATTTTTTATTTTATAATATGTTTTTATATCCTTAAATACATAGCTTTGTTGAGTTATCCAAAAGATTTTTCTATTTCAACTTTGTTTTTTTATTTTTGCTTAGTTACGTAATGTGAAAAATTTCTCCGTCCATTTTCATACCTTTATTAGTCATACGATTTTATATTGAAACAGATTTATCAATAATCCAACAAATTTTCGAACGTTCATTATATTTTTAGGATAGTTCGCTGATTTCATTTTGCTCAGGTTATTTTAATACGTTTATTAGTATGAGTCACTGTGTTTTAATAGATTTTCCAATAAGCCAATGGAAATTCGGCCTAATACCAAAGTTTTTACAATCTTAATAATTCTTAAGTACAAGCATTGCCGTCGCTTAGCAACGATCGGTCGTCAACGCGGGCGTCTTGATTGTCTCGCTCGAAGTGCGAAACGGAGTAGTTGTGTTGTTGTGTACCTATCTACCTGTGCAAGGAACGTTTGCTTAAAACAAAACACTACAAAGCATAAAATAACCTTAATTTCGGAAGTCGGTGTTTTTGGGTTTGTTTCATTATTTTTTAACACCGACTTCGGAAATTAAAGTTATTTTATACTTTGTATTGTTTTGTTTGAAAGTCGGTTATATTTTTTTGTAAAAGTTTTTAATTTTTCACTTTTAAGTGGTGATACTTGTACGACGTCTTCGTCTACGCACAAATTGAAATAAGCAAATATGCTCATAAAATAAAAACTACTGAACCCAACTGAAAAAAATAATGTGATTATACCTAGTCGATTATCTATGTTGGTTACCTACTGCAGCCTGCCTAACTGTAAAAGTAATTTAAAATGATTGTAGGCACGTGTTGTTATATTTAAAAATTGTAAACCAAATAAAAGTAATGTGATTATACCTAGTCGATTATCTATCACTAGTGGACGTCACGCGGTTTCACCCGCGTAGTTCCCGTTCCCGTGGGAGTACGGGGATAAAATATAGCCTATGTTACTCCCTGATAATGTAGCTATCCATTGCTGAAAGAATTTTAGAAAACGGTCCAGCAGTTTCGGAGCCTATTCATTTCAAACAAACAAACAAATCTTTCCTCTTTATAATATTAGTGTAGATAGTTACCTATTGTACCCTGTCTAACTGTATAAGTAATTTAAAATGATTGTAGGTACGTGTTATTATATTCCAAATAATTATGTAAACCCAATAAAAATAATGTGATTATACTTAGTCGATTATCTATGTTAATTACCTATTGCAGCCTGCCATACTGTATAATTAATTTAAAATGACTGTAGGCACGTGTTGTTATATTTAAAATTTGAAAATCAAATAAAACTAATGTAATACCTAGTCGATTATCAATATTAGTTACCTACTGCACTCTGTCTAACTATATAAGTAATTTAAAATGATTGGGGGCCGAGTCACCCGCATCCGTAGGAGATTACTTAATGTTAGACCCTACACGTGGTCCCTGGGTGGTGCTTATCAGATGACACTAACTGGTGGTAGGCTTCGGCCGATGGCTTATGACCACCCACTGGGCAAAGACGTACCGCCAAGCGGCCTAGCTGTGTTCCGGTATGATGCCCAGTGTAGCCAATTCAGAGGAGTTGGGTCGAAATAGTTGTTCCAATGCAGGCAGACAAACCAGGCTTGCTGACATGGGCGTATCGGGAGACTAGTCGCGGAGGGTAACGGGATCCGAAGCACGGTGCGCCGCTGGCCGACCGCAGGTACTTGGGGGCCCAAGTAGTGTGTTAGCCACACATGAAAGGCTGCCCCGTCAACTGTCGAAAAATCCCGGAATGCACCGTCGCGCTGGTTGGCGACCAGACGAGAGGGCCCGATGGACATTCCCGGGGGGACTCTGGCATCTCCGCAGTCTCCAGGCTCGTCCCCCGATGATGTCGTCTTGTCAGAGCGTGCCTGAGGGTTAGTAGCATGGAACCTCATTTCACTTCCTTTTCCTCTACCTTACTCACTCAATATTACCAGGAATAATAAGAGCAAAGTTGTACAGCGGTAGCACTCCCTCTCACACAAAGTGCATCTCTCTAACATACGAGGTCTGCACTGAAATCTCGCCGCAGTTCATCACCAACTAGAGACTGAGAAACCAGCGCTCTTCTTCCTGTCGGAGACGCAGATCGGATGTCCGTCAGACGTGTCGTATCTTACATACTCAGGGTTTACCCTGGTGCGCCACTTCAGACTACTGGACTACGCGCGGGCGTATGGATGTACGCCCGGGACGACATCTGCTATCGGCGTCTCCCCTACCTTGAAGACTCGTTTGTCAACGCTGTGGGTTATACTCCAGTATAACCCACAGCGTTGAGAAACTGGAGTCTGGAATTTTGTGCAGGCCTGTGTCCACACAGGCCTGCACAAAATTGTCTACGCCTGTGTCTATCATTCGCACAGCGGTGATTTGGAGACAACTGGGCCCACACAGCACCTGAGTGAGGCGGCGGATGCGGCTCAGCAGCCGTACCCTTCTGCCCAAATAGTATTACTGGGGGACTTCAACGCCCACCATCAGGAGTGGTTCTTCCCATTCCAGTGCACAGACCATGCTGGACGCAAGACGCGAAAGCCTACGCTAGCGTTAAATCTTACCCAGCTGGTCCAGGGGGCAGGGAGGGTGCCGGATGTTGATTCGCACACTGCCAACTGCTTGGACCTTTTGCTGAAAACAGATGCAGACCACTACTCGGTGACGATTTCTGCACCACTGGGTAGTTAGGACCACTGTCTGGTGAAGTCTGTGTTCATCTACTCCCCGCCCGATCCCAGCCCAAGAGGCACCCGGCGGGTATGGCAATACAGGTCAGCAGATTGGGATGGCATGCGATCTTTCTGCGCTCGTTATCCTTGGCAGCCTACTTGCTTTTCTTCGACTGATGCTTCGTCGTGCGCGGACGCCGTGACGGATGTGTTGCGGAGGGAAATAGAGTACTACATTCCGTTCTGTGACGCAACAATATCTGGCAAAGGTCGTCCATGGTTTGGTGCCCAGTGCAATCGCGCTGATGCGCTTAAGCACGCGTCGTACCTAGCATGGGTCGACCCTCGTACGCGCAAAGCAAATGACGTGAGTCAGAAGAAGAGAGCCTTTAACAGGGCTGCCAAGTCCTGCAAGAAGGTGTTGCGGAGGGCTCGGTTTGACCACATTAGCCGAATAGGGAACAAACTTTCTTCATACCCAGCGGGTAGTAAGGCTTTTTGGTCCCTGGCTAAGTCGGTCGAATCGAACTTCTGCCGCCCCTCACTACCACCACTGCTGAGACCCGATGGGTTGCTGGCCCACTCCGCTGAGCACGAAGCAAACTTTTTTTTTTGCTTCTATGTTTGCGGAATCGTCGCGTCTGGATCCTGGTGGCGCGAGGCCCCCTGCTTCTCCTGATGGATGCGAGTCGAGTATGTCGAACATTCGCATTCACCAGAAGGACATTCTTCGGGTACTGCGTAACCTAGACGTGAATAAGGCTAGTGGCCCCGACGGGATACCGGCAATTGTTTTGAGGACTTGTGCGCCTGAGTTGTCTCCAATCTTGACACGCCTATTTCGCCATTCGTTTGAGACTGGAAAAGTACCGAATGCTTCGAAGCAAGCTAACGTGCAGCCCGTGTCCAAGAAGGGCAGTCGATCTGACCCGTCGTATTACAGACCCATCTCGGTAACGTCCATACTCTGTAAGAGTATGGAACGCGTGCTGAATCGTAAGCTTCTAGCATACCTAGAAGCGATTGATATCTTTAGTGACCGACAATACGGGTTCCGCCAAAATCGGTCTACTGGGGATCCTCTTGCGTATGCCATTCACATCTGGAGTATAGAGAAGCACGGGGAGGTCTCCCTTGACATCACGAAGGCCTTCGACAGGGTCTGGCTCGATAGCCTTATTAGTAAGCTTCCTTCCTTCGGTCTGCCCGCCGGATTGTGTGATTGGATCGCAGATTTCCTGAGAGATCGGTCTATTCGAATGGTCATAGATGGGTGCTCATCTGGACTGCTTGATATTAATGCCGGCGTTCCTCAGGGGTCGGTGCTTTCGGCAACACTGTTCTTGCTGCATATTAATGATCTGCTTAATCCCGGTACCTTTGGGTATGCAGACGACAATACTGTTGCTGAGAGATACGTGTTCGACGCACGAGCTGGTGGGTTGTAGATCCGGTCTCTCCGGGAGGCTATGGTTGAGCGCTTGAATGTGTCCTTACAGGCTGTCTCTGAATCAAGTTCAATGCTGCTAAGATCCAAGCGTGTCTATTTTCCGCCAAAAGGAGCCAATTGGGACGGATCTGCCAGATACCAGCTTGATGCCCTTGAGTCAATTGAGAAACGAGCCAAGAGGATCATCGGCAATGAGAGGCTCGTCGCGACGAAGCTCCAAAGTCTTGAGCATCGACGACGAGTCGCTGGCCTGTCGGTTTTCAACCGGTTGCATTTTGAGGAATGTGCGACGGAATTGCATAATTTAATTCCGCCAAGCCCGTTCCATCATCGGACCACAAGACGAACGGCGATGCGCAACCGGTACATGGTGAACATCCCACCCATGCGCACAAAACGTTTTGGGAACACATTCATAGTGCGTACAGCTAAGGAGTGGAATTCCCTGACGGAGTTCCTGTTTCCTGATAACTACAACCTGGGAGTATTTAAGTCGAGAGTGAATAAGTTACTTCTAGGCAAGCGTGCTCCATCTTCGACCACATCATCGATTACCATCAGGTGAGATACAGTAAAAAAAAAGAAAAAGATTATAGGCATGTGTTGTTTTATTCAAAATATGTAAACCCAATAAAATAATGTTTATACCTATTCGATTATCCATGTATACAGCCCGCCCTTGTTATTTATTTAACCAAATATTGTCTGATACTGATTTCTTGACTGACTTTTTTATTCTTAACTCGATATCTTTTCAACAGGTGTCCTTCTGAACATATGTAGGTACTTTTTAAGCAGATTGTTGGCATAGTTTACAAAGTCCTCAAGGAGGTATCAAACGTTTATTTTAGATCCATATAGGTAATAAATATTTTTTACAAATATAGGTTACGCCGTAGCGTAGTAAAGTCAACACCACATCTAGTTATACAATACTGTCAAATTAATCTAAATGATTTTAAACCTGAAAATTTTAATGGTTAAGTTCAAAATCGAATTATACAATTTAACAGTCTGTGCTGCTGTAATAATAACAATAGCAACTAAACTAGCTTACACTACTCCAAAAGTAGTGCGTGGCAAAGCAGCTCCGAGCGGTCAAGTGAAGGTCAACACTTACGCTCTAGCATAATAAATCAGCGAACTATTCTAAAAAATATAATGAACCGTCGAAAATTTGTTGGATTATTGATAAATCTGTTTTAATATAAAATAATATGATTAACAAAGGCATGAAAATGGACGGAGAAATTTTTCACATTACGTAATTAAGCAAAAATAAAAAAAATGAGTTAGAAAAGGAAAATCTTTTGGATAACTTAACAAAGCTATGTATTTAAGCATATAAAAATACATTAAAAAATAAAAATTGGCAGAGCAATTTTTCAGCAGAAGTTATAGAGCAGAATGTTAAAAGTCAAATTTGAGGTATCTCCGAAATCGAAAAAATGTTGGATACCTTTACATAATTATTCTAACTAATAAATTCGTACGTATACAGAAAGTATTTCAGTCAGAGGATTTTTTCCCAAAGAGTTATAAGCAATTTTCATATTTAGGTAATAATACCTAACTTCTCGTAAAAAAAATTGTTGGATTATTGTACATCTGTAATCTGTATTACCTAATTTCATCACATGCAAAATTTCATAGAAGGGAGAATTTTTCGGAAGTCTCCATACAACAAATGTCCTCGTTGACTGGACTATCAAGTATTTATAAACAAAAATAGGTGCCCAGCAACAGAGGTTTATATAATTAAATCAGTAGGTACTACATATTAATAGGTGACATGTACTCTTTAGACAAGCAATTTGGAAATTAAATGGTTATAATAATAACAATAATCATTTATTTTAGACATAAAAAAAAATCCATAATGAATTAGTAACAAAAAAAACTTGATAGTTTCAAACCTATCTATGCCTGCCTCAGCAAACATGCAGACGCCCTACAGAACCGTGGAAGCCCCAGCAGCACCCGGAAGGCGTTATTATATTGAATACGAAGTACGTTGTAGGCCTTCTGCGTATACTTGATCCACAGGCTGCTGGTGTAAAAAGTCTGGCAGTATGCCTTAAACAGTGTAATTTTCACTTCTTTAGTACACCTAGCAAACCTGCGGGCCAACATTTTACATCGAACCGACAATGCTCTTTTCTCTCTCCAAATCATCATCATCACTCAGATCCTCATTCAAAACATGCCCAAGGTATTTAAATTGAGACACTTTCTTATCAATCGAAGGACTCAGCAGCACCATGTCATCAGCATAACTTATACTATTAATGACATTGCCATCAATAGAGCATCCGACTCCAGTGCTGCTGAGCTCCTCAACCAGCTGATTGACGTATAGGCTGAAAAGGCCTGGGGAGGTTAAGCCACCTTGCCTCACGCCACACTCCAGCCCATACTCACCAGACAATGCACCCGACCATCTGACCTGGTTAATTTGGTGGTTATACCAAAACTCGAGGAGATTAACCAACTCATGAGGTATGGTATTCTGTCTCAATTTTCCCACAGGACATTATAATTAACCAGGTCAAACGGCTTGGAAAGGTCTAGAAAAGCAGCATACACAGGAGTATTCCTAACAGTATAGTACTTAACCATGTGCTTAAGCGCCAGAATAGCAGTCTCAGTGGATAACCCGGCTCGAAAACCGAACTGAGCATCATGTGGTTTGAGCTGGGTACGGTCAAACACACGGTCAAGCACCTTAGCCGTCACAGTGGCTAACGAAATTGGTCTATAATTATTGTCCTTGTCTGACGCATCTTTAGTTTTACTCTTAACTATAGGCACAACTATCGTCCTCATCAGGACGACACACACATAGTTTTAACATGATCTCAGTACCTAGTAATTGTTAGTTTTAATTTTAATATTAAGTTCTTATTTGCATGCGGAAAATTTGTGAGCTAAATATGTGAAACTTTTTTTACTTATGACCTAATTGTACCATATTTTATGCATATAAATTATATTCTATTCTATTATAATAAAATATAGAATAGTAGCTGGCAAACAACTTGAGCATGCTCTAAAAAGAAAATTATGGCATCATTTGAGAAATATTTCCATACAAAATTAACATGTAATGGGTGCCATGTTTGATGAGTTTCTTGCACGTTCTTCTCCATAGAGATCTACGCTTTGGAACGTGCAAATAGCTTCATGTTTCTGACTGACCGACTTTGACAATTCAAAAGTGCCTGTAAATGGTTTATTTGAAATATACGATTTGATTTGATTTGATTTGATGAAAAAGTTTTGAATAGAATAGAATCCCAGTTACTGTCCTTCAGTTGTAGACTACTTGGAAATTGTACAAATTCGTCTGATTATATATTTTCAGGTTAAAAGCAAATGAAATAGGGGACGTGGTGGTGGCTAACCCAGTGTACCGCGTTGGTGCTGAGCCCAGGGAGATCATCTTCTTCCGAGAAGGAGGCGTCGTCTTCTGGAACTGCACCGAGATGGAGGCTAGCAATGTACTGGATTTCGTGAGACCGTGTGTATTGTATAAATATTTCTCTTGAAGATTTAGATTGTCAAACACATAGATAACACCATTCAGTTGATTTTAACTCAAAAATAAATAATGTGTGAATTATACTCTGATGCTACGAATAATATATGAACCTCATTAAAAAAAAATATATATTTATTTCAGTTATGAGATAGAGAGCTACCCTAAAGATGTGGTGGACAAGGAAAGAGAAGTCATGACATACGTGTATCACCCTAACACGTAAGTAGTTGTCTGCAGATAATTAGGTATATATTGTTTGTATGTGCATTAGGGAGCATTCGCACGTACTACAACCACACCACATCGCAGCGACAAAAAATGGTCAAGCAGTAGTCACGGGTGAAGCCCAGTTTCCACCTCGAGAGGAACGGACCCATTAATGACTTCTTTTACTTCGCAACAGAAAACTGCTTACATGTGTTTCCACCAACATAGAGTCGAGCGGAAATGACTCTTCGGGCAAATAGAGTGAAAATGAGCTCGCTTTCTTTCTTTTATTTGAGATGGGTTTGCTCTTGACTCTAGTCTAGGTCAGAGATGACAGATACAAAGTTGACGATGGAGCATGCTTAGCCTGAAGGAGCCTGTTCACTTTAACTTTGAAGAGATTGGGGTTGTACGCGTTCGGAAACACAGACGCAAGCAGAGAGTTCCACTCCTTTGCTCTTTCCTCGCAATTGAAAATTACATAATGTTCGCTCTGCTCATTCTTCTGTTTCAGTCCCCCTGTTTGTGTATGTGAGTTTGTATTTTTGTCAAACACACAAACAGCCAGACCCGGAACAACTATCTGTAGGCCATACAAATATTTTTTCCGTGCGGGAATCGAACCCGCGACACACAGTGCATGCAGCAGTCAATCGCTCAAGCACTGCGACAACCGTGTCGTCATCTTTGACAGTTGTTACGTGTAGTATGAAGCCAGATAATCTGGCGCCAGTCTTGTCGAGTGTTATCGTATACCCAGTTACTGGGTTGTGGAGTTAGAGAGGCAGTAGCTCCATGTAAAATACTGATGCTTAGCTGCATCCGGTTAGTCTGGAAGTCGACCCTAATGATTACACACTACTACTAATTGAATTTATGAGTATGAAAAAAAATCCTAAAATAAAAACTTAAAAATTCCAACGTGACTAACTTTACTTTACCTTTTTCCTTCAATGCCAGTCGTTTTCTTTCAATGCCAATGTTTTTGCCATATGATGCTGAAGACCTGAATGAACATAATTAATAACGTATATTCTTGACAATCTAAGAAGTCAGATTTGACAGCAGGATACAACATTGCTTTACTAGTGAGTGTGAGAGAGACATGAAATAAAACTCTTTCGCACTAAGTGGTTAAGCGATTTTTTATCTCTTTCTACTCAGCTGTCAAATCCGGCTTCTTAGATTGCTACGAATATAGTTATGGTCAGGGCTGGCAAAATACATGCTTTTTTTATTTGTGTTGGGTTTGTTTTGGTTTGCTTTGCTTTAATTGAAATAAAAAATTGACCCAAGACGCAAGTACTTTTAGTAGGGAACACCCAAATACTCCGAATCAATTTTTTACGAATTTCGATGTGCCGATTTTCATAAGTCCGTATTTCATAATACCTAAGAATTATAATGTCTATTATTGAGAATCACGAAATCTATTTTGCCGAAAGTCGTAAATGCGACTTTGTTTATTTTCCGATTTTCATATGTTCGATGAATCAAATGCTCGATGGGTTCTCGGTCCGAAAATTGACATTCCGATTTTCAAGATTCCGAGGTTCCCTCTATCTGGTAGAATCTAGATGCTCCGAAATTTATTTGGCATAACACACTTGGCATAATCATCTTTAAAAGAATAATTGTAAACATTTTCTACCTTAAATTAAAATTAAAATTTGTCTTAAACAGTCAATATGTTGTGCTACAAAAGTAATTGACAGAAACGAATCGCTGTAAAACCGACACCACGTAGTCTGGTCTGCCCTACCCCTAGAGTGTAATTTAAGCCCGCGTAGGCGCGGAGGGGCTAGGCTGCCCGCGAGCTGAGGAGCAGGTGTTATAATGGTCGCCGTCGCGATTGAGGTTGGCCGGCAAAGCCGGCCAGCAAGCCGAAGCTGCGGTTGTGAGCATTAAAATCATCTGCGATGATAAATTCGCGAGGGATCGCCGGAGCCCCGCAGTGCCGGAGCCTTGACAGAAACCATGCCTGCTGCATGCTTGCTGCATGCTTGTAGCATGCTTGCTTGCATGCTGCATGCTTTTTTTGCATAGTTTTGTCTTTTAATGGCGAAACGCATCTGTCATTAGAATAAACATAATTATATAATGTTAGGCGCAGCGCCCACTATACGCGTCTTTATATTGGTAAATGAATTTTAAAAATCGGTTCAGTAGATCCAGAGATTACCCCCTACAACCTCACAAACTCACAAACTTTACCTCTTTATAATATTAGTATAGATAAATAAACCTACATGCATACGTATCTGAATTTAACAGATCCAATCTTCAACAACTTGTAAAAAAAAATGATGCTTTAAATGTAAAATCGTACTGGCTGATTACTAGTTTATAACTGAGACTATAAAATTGTTTGTTACGCAAGCCGGTCGAAGAAGTCGGGAGTCCAGACCAGTGCGGTCACTAGTTCAACTAAAGGTTGCAGGTGTGTTTCTTAACTAAGTAGTTCTATGCATATTCAGAAGATGATTTGTTTTTGTGTGAGTTTGTTCTGCTATCATCAGAGAAAAAAAGACATGACTTGTTTGAAATATATGCTTTGAGTTTGAGTTTGAAACGAAGTAATCGATATCCGATATTACGAAAATAACTTAAGGTCGGAAATCGATTACTTCGTTTTGTAGATACCCACGTCCTTTTTAGGTTTCCGGACCCGAAAGGTAACCAACGAAACCCTATTAGTAAGCCTCCGCCGTCCATAGAAAAAAGTTAATATTTTTTTTATTTTGATATTTTTAATCGTGTAGCAGATAACTAATTGATTTAATAAATAAAATACTGTGTATGTCTTTCCTGTAACGATTGTTGCACTTTCGTGGAGTCAATCAGCTTGACGCAAATCCATTGTGGATCATCTGCTAAGTGTGCACAGCACTTTAACTATTTATCTATTATAATATCAATAATCTATTTTGTATTTTGCATGTCGTGGAGGTCAGACAGAGAGTCGCTCCATGTAAATACTGGTATTCAGATGCATCCGGTTGGACCGGAAGCCAACGTCAATATAGTTGTAAAAAGGCTAGGCAGATTGTAGTGATTTTTGAACGTTTTTATAAGAAATTAGTAAAACATTTTTTTTACTTTTTCGTTTTATAGAAAAAAGTGCCACCTACAAGAGTCGTCGTTTGTGCTGGTCCCTAAGAGGGATAACTCACTGGAGCGGTATGCATTTAGGTGAGTAAAATTTTACAGAACCTAGCCATCACCTAACTGTCATTCCATCTTGTTTGTATGGATTGACAGCTCACTTGTTTACTTCATCTAAGTTTCTACTGTGAGAGGTACACGGAATCGCACTGCAGATTCCCATGATATTATTTTGCCCATCTTTACCAAAAAGGTTTTCTAATGTTTAACCAACACATTGTCATTTTGTGTTGTTTGTTTGTATTTCATCACCATAAAATAAGGTCGATCAGATACTGTGACCCTAGAAATTTAACGGATACTAAACTATCTACGTAATAATATGTTTTTAAAAATTTGTGCAGTTAATAATTAAAATCAAGATCTTCTAGCTGGGCCATTCTATCATCATCATCATCATCCATAGCTCGACTTCGCCCACCGCTGAGCATAGGCCTCTCTTTTCTTGTGCCAATCCCCACATTTATGTGCCAGCCACATCCAAGTTCTACTCGCGATGGTAAACATGTCATCTACCTATTTCGCTGCCGGACAGCTGAAATTCCTTCTACCAGTCTTTGAACGCCACTCAGTCATTGCCACACTTGTCATCACCGCGCCTAGCAAAGTCTCCTTCCCAGTTCCATTTGAGTTCTGTAATGTGTTTTACTGCCGAAAATCTAATATCTAAAACTATAATGTATATTCCAGTCACGCGATGGTCCAGTCAGCCCGCCTCGGCGCTTGGGAGTCGAGGTTGGAGGCTCTGGCGGCGTCTGTCAGCTCACACACGTCTTCTATGCAGCAGGACGGCGCAGCTCACGTCGATAAGAAGGAGGTAAGGATATACATTATACTCCATTCAGCTCCTCGGCGGTTGGCAGTCCAGACTAGAGGCATTAGCAGCGTCTGTCAGCTCACACACGTCTTCAATGCAGCAGGACGGCGCAGCTCACGTCGATAAGAAGGAGGTAAGGATATACAGTATACTCCATTCAGCCCCTCGGCGCTTGGCAGTCCAGATTAGAGGCATTAGCAGTGGCGGTACCTTCATATAAGCCCAAAAGCCCGGCATGCCATACTAAAATGCTCGATAGAGAATCAATATCAAACCCGAACTATTTAAAAGTTCGCGCGCTTAATTCTTATCAAAATAACACAAAGTTTGTACCTATGCCACACTACACATCGCGATTGTTCGCGCGCAGAGTTTCGCATTTGCAGCATCTACATATATATAGCTATCTCGCTTACACGTACCGGCTTTTGCCGGGCTTTCAAATACTATCGTTGTCACTTTCGCACTTATAGCGATGTGCCGTATAACAAGTTAGAAAATTGTGCGTCTACAAATCGATCAGTATGGAAGATATAAGCCGTGCATGCGTATGAAGTTGTACGCGTATGCGTGACCTTGTCACCTTGCCAACTCTGCAGTGTTGCCGTTTTAGCGACGTTGTGAGATCTTGGAGATTTTTAACGAGTTTGGAGACTTTTTTTAAGATTTAGCAACAATAAAAACTAGCAACTTTTTAAAATAACCAAATTAAATATTCAAGCAATATCTTAAAAATAAAAAAAATTGCGACATCTAGCTAGTTTTTTCATATACCTGGCGACTTTTTTTGCCTAAATGACAACACTGCAACTCTGCGTAAGTAGTTCTCGACACCCGAATGCAACTCACTTCAGTTTCATTTGCTTCAGTGGGAAAAGTTATGTGGTTAAAGTTTTTGTATTTTCTTAGATTTTCTCAGTGATACAATTGTTTTGGTGACTTACCTACAACAATGGAGGTAATTGTACCTTGTGAGGATTTAAAATGCGTTCAAGTTTTGATTGGCGAAGATAAGGTAAAATCTTTAAACTTTGCTCAGAAAAAACAGTTCTTTCTTAAAACCGACGCCTAATCTGTGTATTTCTCAGACTAGTTAATCGCATAAACGAAAATTTAATAGATCAGTGTATAAAACTAGTTGGATTGTTGGCTGTTCGCACACTAATAAGTTGTATTTTTTTCGAATGAAGATTCCGTTTGGAGTACATCTGGTTATAATGATTTAAATAACATATCTGGCGCCATTAAAAGGCACGCAAATTCCCATAAACACCTGTGTGCAATGGTTTATTTCGGTAATTTTGGCAAACAACGAATTGAGACATCTATATCACGCCAGTTATCTGAGGAAATTTCAAAATATAACACGCGCGTTGATAACAGCCGTAGTGTATTTCAAAGATTAGTCGATATTGTTTGTCATTTAGCACAACAGGAACTTCCTTTAAGAGGACATGATGAGTCCAAAACTTCATTAAATAAAGGCAATTTTTTAGAACTGGCCTCTTTAGGAAAGAAGAAGATGTATGAATTCACTTTTAATTTATTGTACCTAACCAGTAGTTTATGAGAAAATTGCGATGATACATACGTAGGTACCTACATACTCAGTCGAAAACTGAACTTTCTTTTTATGAAATCGGTTAAAATTTTATTGGGCTTGCCTTATTTTGAAACCCTAGGCACGCCACTGGGCATTAGCAGCGTCTGTCAGCTCACACACTTCTTCTATACAGCAGGACGGCGCAGCTCACGTCGATAAGAAGGAGGTAAGGATATACAGTATACTCCATTCAGCCCCTCGGCGGTTGGCAGTCCAGACTAGAGGCATTAGCAGCGTCTGTCAGCTCACACACGTTTTCTAAACAGCAGGACGGTGCAGCTCACGTCGATAAGAAGGAGGTGAGGATAAACAGTATACTCCAGTCAGCCCCTCGGCGCTTGGGAGTTCAGACTAGAGGCAATAGCAGCGTCTGTTAGCTCACACGCGTTTTCTATGCAGCAGGACGGCTCAGCTCACGTCGATAAGAAGGAGGTAAGGATATACAGTAAATTATAAATAACATCTTATTGTTTCTTAAAAATATACCACACTAAACTTAAGGCTCAGCATACTTGGATTGGGCGAGTCACGTCAACCGCATGCATACTGATCGCTGGGCAAGAGTCTCCACGCAGTGACTTCCTGAAGATGGAAGACGCCGTAGAGGCCGAGAAATAGAAAGAAAGAAAGAAAGAAAATATGTTTATTCTTCTTGAAATGAAGCATAAACAAAAAAAAAAGTAATATACAACATGTAACAGAATAAAAGCAATACCTTTTAAGGGGTCATTGTACTCACAATTATGAACAAGTTTTACTATGGGACCAACCCGAAATCCCGGGAAAAAAACAGCTGTTCAGTCATTGATATATAAAAAAAACCCAAGATACACACTCAGCATCTCAAAAACGTCCGCAAAAAACAAGCGTAATATGTATAATTGTGCGCAAGTTTCAAACAGTCTCGCATCGCTCGCCATACTACACTGCTTTGTAAAAACAACTTTAAGCGATCCGTGTAAGATTGAATTTGCAAAAAAAAATTGCGCATCACTCGCCATACTGAACTGCTTTGTAAAAACAACTTTAAGCGGTCTGTGTAAGGTTGAATTTGCAAAAAAATTGTTTATAGTATAACTACACACATATCACACATGACACTAATTGATACTTGTCAGTTTGTGACGACAGTTTCGAGTGTTGCATTTGTTCGAGACTGTGCATCTTGGGTTTTTTATATATCAATGTGTTCAGCACATTTTGTCGAGTTATGTGCAAAGAAATGTATGGGGGAGTCGATTTTTTTTCGCGATTTCAGTGTTGGTCCCATAGTGAAAGTTATTCATAGGATGAGTTCAATGACCACTTAATAGGTATTGCGTTTATTCTGTTACAGGTTGTATACAAAATTAATAGAACACAACTTATAAATTAACTAAAAACAAAAACTTGTTTATTGACTGCCACAGCAGTAGCGCTTTTCGACTAATACAATTATTAGTCGAAAAGCGCTACTGCTGAACATGAGGTCCTGAAGAAAAGATAGAAAGAAATAGGTGGCAAAATGACTTGGATGCGTATCATGTGGACTGGTTTAATTAAATTTATTTATTTATCAATTTCGGACAGCAATGTAGTCCATTTTGTTAGTAAAATATCTTATAACTAGTGTTAGTAGTAAACAAACAAGGATAAAAAAAAAAACAAAAAAGTTGGCCAGACACCTACTTTGTTGTTTGTTTTTTATCCTAGTCTGGCAGGATGTGCAGAGAACGATAAAGTGAGGAATAAGCTATCTGACCATTCTCCCCACATAGTGCCTCAGAAAAGGTGAGCAAGGACTCTCCACAACTGTTTTCAGGATGCTATTGTCACTGCCCCGCGTTCTACACATCAGTGATGCGACTTTTATACGAATTACTGTATGGAAACCATCAGTTCGGTTCTGAGTAAACATCTCCGATGCGCTACAGCAACGGGGCAGTTTCAAAAACATCCTAAAAACTAGTTTAAGCTGTCGCGTCGCTGTAAACGACTACCTGAAAGGGGGTGGGGGTAGATAAAAAAAAACATTGCATGTGTCATTGGAAACTTGTAAAGCGTGTGTGTAATGGGAATTCTTACACTACTCTATTGCTTCTTCGGATTATTGATGAGATATTGTTAATCTATTACTGCAAATCTTTGTATTTTGCGGAAGGTGACTTGTGACAAAAATCAGGCGGTTGAATTGTGGTTCTGTAGATAGAATTCAATTTGTTTCCTTGTTCTCAGGTAGTTCGCAAACTAGGTGAGCTGTTCTCTCTTCGGCACATGCTCAACGTGGAGTCAGACCTGCTGGACACTCCTGACTTCTACTGGGAGGAGGAGCAGCTAGAGCGACTGTACTCCTCCACAGTGGCCTACTTCACCATCTCCAGGCGGACCAGGGTGAGTTGGCTACCTGGGGTCTGAAAGTCAATAGTGAATCAAAGTCAAAAGCCAATTATTTAAATTAGGCTTTTTGAACGTCAAGTTTTAAAAAAGACAGTCCCCCAAAACGCCCGCTCGTCACCACTTCCTAGTGTTTTAGCTGATAAGAAGAAGTGGCGTAACAAACTCCCCAGCAACACAACTGTCTGTTACGTTTTAAGAACTTGAATTTATACAAAAGTATGCAAGTAATTAATTATACATGACACAGAAAAAAAAGTCTAACATAGAAATCATAGGTTATAGGGAAAATGGGGAATCGCTTACTTGTAGGCAAGCGTGCTCCCTCGTCGACCACATCATCGCTTACCATCAGGTGAGATAGTGGTCAAATGCGACCCATCGATATCGCGATAGCAATGGGTACTTAAGTAAGACTGGTTGTCATATTTTCGAGCTTTTAAAATCCGTAACGGCTGTCAAACACGTTTTTTAAAAGAATAGGAGTGCTATTCCAACTCATCTGAATCTTGTATTACGCAAATTATAAACATACCTTGGCAGATTTCATGGTTTGTAAATGACAATTAAACACAAAGTAAACGATATATAGATCCGCTTAAATTCACCAAGATTTTTATCAAAAATACTTATATCCCACCAGGTCCTAAACGAGCGTCTAGCCCACTGCGTGGAACTCCTAGAACTGCTGTCATCGTGGGCAGCAGACAGGCACCACGTCCGCCTAGAGTGGATGGTCATCGCGCTCATCCTGGCCGAGGTGTGCTTCGAACTGCTGCACCTCTTCGAACGGTGGGTCGCGAGGAGCGAGCTCGTGGACAGCTAGGGGACGGATATTCCAGACACACATCATCAGGGATTGGTTGAAGTGGTGTCTGGAATTTCTGAAGTGGGGTTGCAGTCTGAGATTTCTGATAATGGGGGGTTGGAGTCTGGGATATCTGAAACAGTGGGGTACGAGTCTGTGATTTCTGGAAATGTGGGGTTGGATACTAGGATATCTGAAACAGTGGAGTTGGAGTCTATGATTTCTGCAAATGTGTTTCAGGAATCTGAGTTTTCGGGAAAAGTGGATCAGGAGTCTGGGATTTCTGCAAAAGTGGGTCAGAAATCTGAGTTTTTTGCAAATATGGGTCACGAATCTGGGATTACTGCAAAAGTGGTTCAGGAATCTGGGATTACTGTAAAAGTTGGTCAGGAATCTGAGTTTTCTGCAAAAGTGGGTCAGGAATCTGGAATTTCGGAGGATAAGGGATGGAATGTAGTGATGAATGTTTACTATGGGAATTATATCGATAACTTATGGTAAGGTCGGAATATAGTTTAAGTAAAATTTCGCAAAGGAAAATGATAAAAGCAATGGAGAATGACCCGTAGCATTGACTATGGATCATTCTCTTCTACCTTTTAGGAATAGAAATATTTTAGTAATTTTAATAAGAAGGCTCAAACAAAATTAATCGATATTGCCATTTTATTAGGCTAGTTATTCATATGACAAGTAATTGAAATTCTATTAAGAAGTAGTCGATAGATAAAATCATTATTGTTAATTTTAAATAGTCTACTACTAGTTAGTAAACTTATGTAAATTTATGTAAAAAATAAGTAAATCAGTAATATTACCTACTGTAAGAATATTTTCTTTGATACTTAATTTTTTAATAAATTAACGTGATGGTACTAAGTACATATGTATGTTTATGAGTAAGTTATTGTTGTTTAGAGTGTGTTTTTACTGTTTAACATTGATAATAATCAAGTGTATAAGGTATGTTGCCAAAATTGTAGAGTTTATTGTAGTTTATGTAAATTAAGAGGGTCTCTAGTCCCGAGGAATTTGATAAATAGGTATTTGAAGAAACTATTGCCGATGCCGCCGCGCTGCGCCCTGTCAAGTAAAGTGCGAAAGCGACAACTGCAGCAGAGGCTGATTTTACCTATAAAAACCTTGACCAAAAGACGTTTTATATTCCGCTGTTTTCTTCTTCAAAACTGGACTGATCTATAAAAATTATATATCAAAATTTAGAAGGGAAGACTGTATATGCTTCTATTAGTTTCTATTTTGTTAAAATATTATCAAATTTGTCTGATAGTCGTCTGAACATACTGTTAAAGCTGGTAAAAACGGGCTGTTTTTTCGGGTTTTTGGATTGTCAATTCTTTAAGTAATTTCGTTTTGGAAAAAAGAAAATGATAGAGGCACGTATAAATTCGACCTGGATTTTGTGGAAAAAAATCATTGCTCTAGCATCATTATCCACGAAGAAAACAGCGGAATGCGTTTGTATGGAGAAAGGCCCAAGAGTTACCGACTAGAGTCCCCTCTTAACATGTTCTTAGTAACTTTGTTGAAACGTAATTCGTACTAAACTGATTGCTTATGTAGACTGACTGACTGATCGACTGAACAGAAAGTGGAATCAAGCTGGGTGTTGGCTTTTTATTTTCATCCTAAAATTTTCCAGGCGTTGGTATTAAACTATCCATCGAAGACGCAATTTATACAAAAATCTATTATTTTAAGAGAAAATATATCCGCTGCTCCCAAAATCATTTTGTCGAGTTTTGCTAATAACAATATAGGTACTGATGATTTTTTATTGATTCCTGAAATAAAATCGATGGTGATAAAAGTAACTGGCTGTATTTTACGTTTTAATTGATTTTATTAGTTTTTATTCCTAAGTAAATAAGTTTTCTTATCACATAGATTACTTATAAACTATTTATGTATGTACATATTATATGTAAATTAGGTAGCTAAGCTTCAACTTGTTATATTTATTTAATAAATTTATTATTGAATCTCCAAAGTTTATTTTGTCTCGTACTGACCGAGGACATTGACAATAATGAATTTTCTATAAAATAAAAGAAATTCTGAAACTGAAATATAACTGGTACCTTGTAACGGCATTATTTAGGGCAAAAGCCAATTGGGTCTTCCCCTGCATAGAAAAATAACAATTCTATTTGGTTCGTCTATATTAGATTTTGAGAAATGTATTGGACCTTTATTTTTTGCCTTCTCAAATCAATAACAAGTGATGAATTTCATTAAAATCAGTTCAGTAGTGTATTTTTTAAATCAAAATAACTGGAAAAGTCACACTAAAAAGTCAAAAATAATAAACTTTGTACAAAAAAAAATACAACTGACTTCCAAATAAAAAACACTACAAGTATAATATAACTGTAGCTTCAGAATTTGGTGTTAAAATACGAAGAAACAACCAAAACCACCGATTTCCGAAATAAGTTTTATATTTTATACTTGTTTTTTTTTTTATTTGGAAGTCGGTTGTATTTTTTTGTGATAAGTCTTTTGTTTATGTGGCAAAAGCAACCAAACCTGTTTAATATTTTTTGGAAGTTAATTTAACTACCGAACCAAATACATTTTGTTAGGAAAGTATCCTATTGACTAAACATAGGGACTACCTACCCACATTCTCCTTAATCCTGATTTCCACCTTCTTCGACTCCCAGCAGTCCCATTCTAACTCAGTCCAACACCACAGGACGCTCGTGCGGAAGGCGGAGGGACAGCGTCGCTCGCGACAGTACAAGGTCGCCGAGGCTGAAGACGCCGCCGGCCCGCTGCTGCCCGAACTAGCCTAGCGCTCACTTGAACACATACCAGTTAAGAAAAACAATTTTTGTCCATCTCTTTTTTAGATGGGAAGTAATCAAATGGGTTTTCCCGCTCTGGGTGGAGCTCGAGGGAGTGTCAGACTCTTATGCTGCGTACAGACTGATGTAAGGTAACATGAAATGAAAGAATTTGCCGTCCACATTTGTTACTAATACATTGCACTAGTTTGGAAAGTAAATTCTTTAATTTCATGTTACGTTTCATGTTACCTTTCATCGATCTGTACGCAGCATTACTGGCTAAGCCTCACCCGTGTTTCTTCAAACGTCCTTTGTTTTCCAGGGATGCTTTCCAGGGATGCAGGTTTGCTTTTCCGAATAATTTCGCAACCCAACAACTAAGCAGTGGCTTAGTTGCCACAAGGAGTAGAACAACTAAGCCACTAGGAGTTGAACAACTAAGCCACTAGGAGTAGAACAACTAAGCCACTAGGAGTAGAACAACTAAGCCACTAGGAGTAGAACAATTAAGCCACTCGGAGTAGAACAACTAAGCCACTAGGAGTACAACAACTAAGCCACTAGGAGTAGAACAACTAAGCCACTAGGAGTAGAACAACTAAGCCACTAGGAGTACAACAACTAAGCCACTAGGAGTTGAACAACTAAGCCACTAGGAGTAGAACAATTAAGCCACTCGGAGTAGAACAACTAAGCCACTAGGAGTACAACAACTAAGCCACTAGGAGTAGAACAACTAAGCCACTAGGAGTACAACAACTAAGCCACTAGGAGTTGAACAACTAAGCCACTAGGAGTACAACAACTAAGCCACTAGGAGTTGAACAACTAAGCCACTAGGAGTACAACAACTAAGCCACTAGGAGTTGAACAACTAAGCCACTAGGAGTACAACAACTAAGCCACTAGGAGTACAACAACTAAGCCACTAGGAGTTGAACAACTAAGCCACTAGGAGTACAACAACTAAGCCACTAGGAGTAGAACAACTAAGCCACTAGGAGTAGAACAACTAAGCCACTAGGAGTTGAACAACTAAGCCACTAGGAGTACAACAACTAAGCCACTAGGAGTTGAACAACTAAGCCACTAGGAGTACAACAACTAAGCCACTAGGAGTAGAACAACTAAGCCACTAGGAGTAGAACAACTAAGCCACTAGGAGTAGAACAACTAAGCCACTAGGAGTACAACAACTAAGCCACTAGGAGTTGAACAACTAAGCCACTAGGAGTACAACAACTAAGCCACTAGGAGTTGAACAACTAAGCCACTAGGAGTACAACAACTAAGCCACTAGGAGTTGAACAACTAAGCCACTAGGAGTACAACAACTAAGCCACTAGGAGTTGAACAACTAAGCCACTAGGACTACAACAACTAAGCCACTAGGAGTAGAACAACTAAGCCACTAGGAGTAGAACAACTAAGCCACTAGGAGTAGAACAACTAAGCCACTAGGAGTACAACAACTAAGCCACTAGGAGTTGAACAACTAAGTCACTAGGCCAGGGTAAGACTAATCTCAATGGCTTAGGTAGGGTTAGCTCACACCGCGCACTCATTTTAACAGCCAGCCACACAATACAGTAATTTATTTACTACTTACTGATCAACATCTTTCTTGTTTTCTTCATCTATGTTTTCTGTAACTATGGAGGTAGGTATTCTATTCTATTGCTATCCCATGTTACTTGGGATCGGAATAACTCGTTTTTCTTCCTCTATTCTATCCTATCATTCGTCACGTAATCACGTCATCACTGACTCTCTTCTCTTTCATATCGCTCCTCACACAATCCATCGATTTTTTCTTTGGCCTCCTTCTCCCTCCCCATCCATCCACATTTATAGGTATTCATAATTCTTTATTTACCACAAATAAAGATACTTTCTATGAGAGAATTCCCGCCGATTTTTGTGTCTCGATGTGAGTTGACCCTTACGGCCTGGCCACAGTCTCTGGCGGTGCGGGATGTAGTGCGGCCTGAGGCGCGGCGGCGCGATTTGCGGTGGTATGCCACAGCTCGACTAGCTGCGACCTGCGACCGCGGTGGCGTCAGCGGTGGACGTATTTAGAGTACCTATTATAATGGCCCTCTCCGCGCCGCAATATGCGTCGCCGATAGCTGTGGCATACTTCATATAAAGTCTACCATTTTTTTTCGCCGCTCACCTCTTGACGCGCCGCACGTCGCGCCGCAATCCGCGCCACTCTGGGCTGTGGCCAGGGGTTAGGTGTCTCCTGTTTCTCCAGTCATAGGTAAAAATCAAATAGAATAATTAATGTGTACTTAGGTGAACTATATTATTTATATACATACAGAGATTAGGAAGAAAAAAGTATGCGCTTCGGGAATCATCGTTTATCTTTTAAGGTCGCGCCATTATGGGAAATTGTATAGCTGTTATAACTATGCAAGTATCTAACTGACTATTTTGTTTTAAAGTTGTATGTGTGCTATGACGAAAAAATTTGGTGATGTTCAATTCTTAAAATCCGTAATACGACAGGGAAAACTTCATACAAACAGTATGCATTACCTACTACAAAGTGCAAAAATAGAAAAAAAAACTAATGTTTGTCTCTGTGCCGAAACGAGGATTACCGATTCGCATAGGTACGCTACTTAAGTCTATCTGTGTACATTTTGATAGCGTTAAAGTTATTGAATAAAGATCACTTTGTAATGTGTCTTTGTTTCATTTTTATCCACGTAACCCAGACCCAGCTGCAGCAGTTAAACAAGTGCTACTAGCGCCTTTTAGATGTTTCATAGCAATCTGTTTTAGATGGGCGCTTTAGTATTATTATTTAACAAGGGCTAAGGCCAGACATTTCAACACAGTCGGAAAACTCCCTGCCGCTGCCTGCTTGCGACGGCTAGTGAAGTGAATCCATAGTAAAAGCAAAGCTTTAGGTGAGCTTGGATAACCCCGTCTAAAAATATATCTACCATATCCAGGTAACTGAATTGATGAATAATTCGACGAATTGGGAAAGTTGGATCCAGATTAGGGTATACAGTATTAAATATAGAAGAATATACGAAATATTGTATTTAAGTATGTGACGGCTCGATTTGCGCAGAGGTTGAGCGATTGGCTGCTGCGCTGCGTGCCGCGGATTCGATTCCCGCACGGAACAAATATTTGTAGGAACTAGATAGTTGCTCTTGGTCTGGCTGTTTGTGTGTGAGTTAATATGTTTGTAAACGCACCCACGATACAGGAGAAATGTCTAGGAAAAGAAAAAAAAATATAGGATATTAAATTATTGTGTGCCTCATGGATGTTCTAAATAGCACTCTACTTCTAAAGCACATACCTAGGCTACATGATCACCTAGCAGTAGGTAGATATGTAGTACGTAGCTACCCAGCTATTCTATTGTCCACACAATATGAATCGACACGATTCAATTGAAACATGTTCACTACAACAAAAGCGGGCCTGTCGCGTGTCCGTATCGTCGCCGTGTCGTGACGGGGACGCGTGCCGGAAACGTCCCGGACGGCGCCGGTCCACCGACAGCTGGTTGTAGGAGCCACTAGGTGGCAGTGTGAGCGAGGCGGATTTTACAGGATTATGGATTTTAAAGACACATTGTTAAGGGATGGTTTGATACTCGTTCTAGAAAGCAGAATGGATAGGTAGGTATTTATTTGCGTGACAGAACAATTCCTGATTATCTAAACTAACGAGGAAATATTTGATGTTTTGTTTGTTACGATTTAACTCAAAAACTACTGGACCGATTTCAAATATTTCACTTTCACTATTAGAATGCACCTATTAGCCCTGAGTAACATAGACTATACAGGGTTAATTGTAAAACACCAACAACATCTTAGGCAGTGAAAGCACACATGACAATAAACAACTTTTACTTTGAGACCAACCCTGAAAACTCGAAAAACAGTCAGCTGTTTCATACAAAATGCAATGTTTAGCCAATGAAAAAGTATATATGCCTAAGAGGTTGTTGGTGTTTTACAAATAACCTTGTATAATACAAGAAAAAATTAGCGATCCTTAAGAAAATTACAGTCAAAATCAAAATGTTTATTGCGAACTGAGTGTAGGTACAATGGTGTTATGTTTTGTTAGTACTTATGACTTAGCAGGCACAGCGGACGAAGTCGCGAACGAAGTTCTAGTTAAGTAATAACAGCCGGTTGGTACGAACTTCGAGGTCGGTCCGGGGATAGGTGACCATCCATTACGTACCTAGTTTCTCCGTGCTTCAGATGGCACGTTAAGCCGTGGGTCCCGACTGTCATTTGAACATCTTTCACAGTTATTACGGATAGTCAGAAGTCAGAAATTCTGACACCAGTCTTGCGACAGAGGAGAGGTCAGATTGGCAGTCGCTCCATAAAAAACACTGGTATTCAGCAGCATCCTGTTGGATTGGAAGTCGACCCCATTATAGTTGGGGAAAAGTTAGGCAGAACCGCTTACAGTAGCACCTTGTCCTTATCTACGTTTGTCGGTAAATCGTGGTCATTGTTGACTGTCACGCGTCGGCGGGGTGGGCAGAAATGTAACGTGACCTTATTTCACGTAACGAGCTAATGAGCTACCACTTCTGAATGTTAATGTTTCTGTGTTAGTTTTACTTAGTTGGTTATTAACCTCTTTAGTGTAATGTACACGCAAATATTTTAAGTTGACTGGCTAACGGTATGAAAATTTCTATTTTTTAGAACTTTACCGGTAAAAATAGCCTCATACAACTCTGTATGAAGCTGTAAATACTGCGGACCTGAGTGAGAACCAGTTTTTCAAAGTCTGGAAATCTGCCTCGGAAAGCACGATAAGCCATTAGTCTCGGCTGTCATTTGTACTTCCATCTTTGGCAGTCGTTACCGCCGTCATGTCTGGGTAGTCAGAAGCCTGACTGACTTATCAAGGGATGTCGTGTTACCCAGTTAATGGGTTGATGAAGTCAGATATGCAGTGGCTCTCACTAAAATACTGGTACCAGGGGGGCTACTCTCTAACGAAATCCGTAGTTTCGGGCTTAGTTGCGGGCGGGCGTATTCTACTCCGTATCACCTACAGACTTACGATTAGTCCCGAACCCAAACTGAGAATGAATGACAACACGATTTCACAGTAACCGTCAAATCGTGTTATCATTAGTAATCAGTGGTTAGGTGATACGGAGTAGAAAATGCCCGCCCGCAACTACGGATTTCGTTAGAGAGTAGCCCCCCCGGCGCGGGCCTTAACTATCTAAGCGCCCCGTGCGAGTCATGCATTTAGCGCCCTTGTATATTTCAATTTAATTAAACTAACTTATTTAGAAATACTTTTACACCCAATCCCGATAGCTTCACCCCCACCCATTAATACTTTTACGATGTTGTTTAAAACACCATTACCTGCAACTATGCCAAAATTCGCTTATACACGAATTCACAGCACGAATTATTTCCCCTATTTTGCAGTTTTTGGCATACGCAGCGATATCCAGGGATATAATTCTTGAAGATTAAGTTTCAAGGTTTCGATAGGGGGGTTGCCTGAATGTCTACGAGATTGTTGCCGACCTAAAATTTTATCGCACAACAAATCACCAATGTACGAATTTTTCTTTATATCGAAAGAAATAGGTACTCAAATTCGCGCAGCGCCCTGTATTTTTTTTTTTTTTTTTACTATTTATAGGCTCGCGTTTGACCACTATCTCACCTGATGGTAAGCGATGATGTGGTCGAAGATGGAGCACGCTTGCCTAGAAGTAACCTATTCACTCTTGACTTAAATACTCCCAGGTTATAGCTATCAGGAAACACAGACTCCGGCAGGGAATTCCACTCCTTAGCTGCACGCACTATGAATGTGTTCCCAAAACGTTTTGTGCGCGTGGGTGGGATGTCCACCATGTACCGGTGGCGCATCGCCGTTCGTCTTGTGGTCCGATGATGGAACGGGCTGGGCGGAATCAAATTATGCAATTCCGTCGCACATTCCCCAAAATGCAACCGGTAGAAAACCGACAGGCTAGCAACACGTCGTCGATGCTCAAGACTTTGGAGCTTCGTCGCGACGAGCCTATCATCGCCGATGATCCTCTTGGCTCGTTTCTCAATTGACTCAAGGGCATCAAGCTGGTATCTGGCAGATCCGTCCCAAAGATGAGAGCAGTACTCCATACATGATCGAACTTGCGCTTGATAGAGTTTGAGCAGCTGTTCCGGCGTAAAGTACCGTCTCACCTTTGCTAAGATCCCCAACTTCTTTGCAGCCACTTGAGCTTTTGCCTCTATGAAAGGGCCAAAATTGAGGGTAGATGTTAATGTAACCCCAAGAAGCTCAAGTTGGTCGGTTATCGGCACGGTTGCACCTCGGAAAGATGGAGCTGGGTGGAATTGGCTCCGTTTAGCGGAAAATAGACACGCTTGGGTCTTAGCAGCATTGAACTTGACCAGATTGGCTTCGCCCCATTCTGAGACAGCCTGTAAGGACACGTTCAAGCGCTCAACCATAGCCTCCCGGAGAGACCGGATCTGCGACCCACCAGCTCGTGCGTCGGACACGTATCTCTCAGCAACAGTGCTGTCGTCTGCATACCCAAAGGTACCGGGTTTAAGCAGATCATTAATATGCAGCAAGAACAGTGTTGCCGAAAGCACCGACTCCTGAGGAACCCCGGCATTAATATCCAGTAGTCCAGACGAGCAGCCATCAATGACCACTCGTATAGACCGATCCCTCAGGAAATCCGCGATCCAATCACACAATCCGGCGGGCAGACCGAAGGAAGGAAGCTTACTAATAAGGCTATCGTGCCAGACCCTGTCGAAGGCCTTCGAGATGTCAAGGGAGACCGCTAGTGCCTCCCCGTGCTTCTCTATGGCCTCACTCCAGATGTGAATGGCATACGCAAGAAGATCCCCAGTAGACCGATTTCGGCGGAATCCGTATTGTCGGTCACTAAGGACATCATTTGCTTCTAGGTATGCCAGGAGCTTATGATTCAGTACGCGTTCCATACTCTTACAGAGTATGGACGTTACTGAGATAGGTCTATAATTCGACGGGTCAGCTCGACTACCTTTCTTGGGCACAGGCTGCACGTTAGCTTGCTTCCAAGCCTTCGACACTTTTCCAGTCTCAAACGAGAGGCGAAATAGGCGTGTCAAGATCGGAGACAACTCAGGCGCACAAGTCTTCAGCACAACTGCCGGTATCCCGTCGGGGCCACTAGCCTTGTTCACGTCTAGGTTACGCAGTACCCTACGGACGTCCTTCTGATGAATGCGGATGTTCGACATACTCGACTCGCATCCAGCAGGAGAAGCAGGGGGCTCCGCGCCACCAGGATCCAGACGTGAAGATTCCGCAAACAAAGAAGCAAACAAGTTCGCTTTCTCCTCTGCGGAGTGGGCCAACGTCCCGTCGGGTCTCAGCAGTGGTGGTAGTGAGGGGCGGCAGAAGTTCGATTCGACGGACTTAGCCAGGGACCAAAAAGCCTTACTACCTGCTGGGTATGAAGAAAGTTTGTTCCCTATTCGGCTAATGTGGTCAAATCGAGCCCTCCGCAACACCTTCTTGCAGGACTTGGCAGCCCTGTTGAAGGCTCTCTTCTGCTGACTCACATCATTTGCTTTGCGCGTACGAGCGTCGACCCATGCTAGGTACGCCGCGTGCTTAAGCGCATCAGCGCGATGGCACTCGGCACCAAACCATGGACGAGCTTCGCCAGACATTGTTACGTCAGAGAACGGAATGTAGTACTCCATTCCCCTCCGCAACACATCCGTTACGGCGTCCGCGCACGACGAAGCATCAGTCGAAGAAAAGCAAGTAGGCTGCCAAGGGTAACAAGCGAAGAAAGATCGCAAGCCGTCCCAATCTGCTGACCTGTATCGCCATACCCGCCGGGTGCCTCTTGGGCTAGGATCGGGCGGGGAGTAGACGGACACAGACTTCACCAGACAGTGGTCCGAACTACCCAGTGGTGAAGAAATCGTCACCGAGTAGCGGTCTGGATCAGTTGTCAGCACAAGGTCCAAGCAATTGGCAGTGTGCGAATCAACATCCGGCACCCTCGTTGCCCCCTGGACCAGCTGGGTAAGATTTAACGCTAGCGCTAGCTTTCGCGTCTCTCGTCCAGCATGGTCTGTGCACTGGTATGGGAAGAGCCACTCCTGATGGTGGGCATTGAAGTCCCCCAGTAAAACCAATTGGGCAGAAGGGTACCGCTGCTGAGCTGCATCCGCCGCCTCACTCAGGTGCTGTGTGAGCCCAGTTGTCTCCAAATCACCGCTGTGCGAACGGTAGACACAGGCGTAGACAATTTTGTCCAGGCCTGTGTCCACTATAACCCACAGAGTTGAGAACCTGGAATCTTCAAGGTTTCGGAGACGCCGATAGCAGATGTCGTCCCGGGCGTACACACATACGCCCGCACGTGGTCTAAAGTGGTGCTCCAGGGTAAACCCTGGGTAAGACAGATATGACACGTCTGACGGACATCCGATCTGCGTCTCCGACAGAAATAAGAGCGCTGGTTTCTCCGTCTCGAGGTGGTGGTGGACTGCGGCGAGATTTGAGTGCAGACCTCGTATGTTGGAGAGGTGCACTTTGTGCGAGAGGGAGTGCTGCCGCTGTACAGCTTTTCTCTTATTTTTCCTGTTCATATTGAGTGAAGGAAGGAGAGGAGAAGGAAGTGAAATGAGGTTCCATGCTGCTAACCTTCAGGCACGCTCTGGCAGGACGGCATCATTGGGGGACTAGCCTGGAGACTGCGGGGACGCCCGAGCCCCCCCGGGAATGTCCATCGGGCCCTCTCGTCTGGTCGCCAACCAGCACGATGGTGCATTCCGGGATTTTTCGACAGTTGGCGGGGCAGCCTTTCATGTGTGGCTAGCACACTACTTGGGCCCCCAACTACCTGCGGTCGGCCAGCGGCGCACCGTGCCTCGGATCCCGCTACCCTCCGCGACTAGTCTCCCGATACGCCCATGTCAGCGCAAGCCTGGTTGGTCTGCCTGCATTGGAACAACTATTTCGACCCAACTCCTCTGAATTGGCTACACTGGGCATCGTACCGGAACGCGGCTAGGCCGCTTGGCGGTACGTCTTTGCCCAGTGGGTGGTCACAAGCCATCGGCCGAAGCCTACCACCAGTTACTGTCACCTGATTAGCACCACCCGGGGACCACGTGTAGGGTCTAACATTAGGTAATCTCCTACGGACGCGGGTGACTCGGCCCCCAAAAGGTATGACCCGGCCGCGGCGCCCTCCAGTTCCCGGCGCCCCGGGCGGCCGCCCATGTCGCTCTTTCCTAAAGCCGCTACTGACTGGTACAGTGGCATTATTGGGAAAAGGCTAGGCTCTGAGTAGAAAACCGTAGCTACCCTTAGTCGCTTCTCAGTTCATCCACAAACGGACATCATTTTGTTAATAACCCTGCCTTTTTCCACCACAAAACCATAACCAGGTACACGGTAAGTAATAAAAACCAACAGCGTCTCTTAATTAAGCCGGTAACAGGCTTCCCTCAAACATTCGCTAACAAGAGTCAGAGGTCGCGCGTAATCCGTCAAGCTTCATTACATTTTCACGAGACGCCCACCATTTTCATTTTTCATGCTGGCTGAATAAAAACGGCTGTTTTGTTTATGGTAGGAAATTAATCAGGATTTTGTTTGGTTTAAATTATGTTGCAGATCTGGTAAATGTGATTCCGGCTGTCATTTGAGGATAGGTAGGTATTTATATGATAGTCGTAATGGACAGGTAGTCAGAAGCTCGGGAACTGTCATCAGTCTGCGATTCTGTAAACATCTAACCGTGTAAACTTAGGTGAAGTGAACGTGATGCGAGCTGTCAATCCAAACTAGTAAGATGGAATGACAGCCGGATTCTGCAGTGCGATTCTGTAAACATGTCTAAGTGAAGGCTTGGGTGAAGTGGTCACCAAGTGAGCTATCAATCTAAGTACCTAAACAAGATGGAATCACTACGTGATCACTTCACCCGACCCTTCACTTCGACATGTTTAAGTATAGAATCACACTGCAGCCGGTCGATTCTGTAAACATGTCGAAGTGAACGCTTGGGTGAAGTGATCACGAAGTGAGTTGTCAATCCATATAATCAAGATAGAAAGACAGCTCACTTCGCGCTCACTTCACCCAAGCCATCACTTCGACATGTTTACAGAATCGACCGGCTGTTCACTTCGTGCTCACTTCACCTAAGTTTAGGTACACGGTAAAACGTTGACAGAATGGACTGGCTGGTCAAAAGGTATAGCGTAAAGCGTCTACCCAGTTACTGGGTTGTCGATGTCAGATATACGGTTACTGCATGTAAAATGTTACGTAGTATTGCTACAGAACTTTAAGAACTTAGGATGTAGTTGTCCATCAAAGTTCAGTAGGTACTTCCACAGTCATATGCCTTGGTACCTCTCTTCAAACGTTTTTAGGTCCTGGTGAACCCGCCCCTTATTCTTTGCTATGGGATCCAATATTCTCTGACAATTGATCAAGATGACTGTGGAAGTACACTGTGATGGATATAATAATAATAATAATCATTTTAGGCCCATTGATAAAATACACAAAATTAAAATATACTAGGTACATCCTAAGTTCTTAAAGTTCTCAAGCATGTCATTTGTAATATTAGAGGAGCTATTTGACTTGTGATTTCCGAGTAAGTTTTTAGTAACCTCAACAAACAAAATCCACGCAGGTAGTTCCAAATTGTTCATTGAACTTAAGAAATTAGTATGTAAGACAGATATTAAAATCAATTTATTTGTAGAAATGTACCGATAAGTAAGCATACCTCACACATGAAAGTACTGATTACTGCCAAAATTTATACATTAAACTGAGGGTAAATCTAAAACTACACGAAGGAAAAACTCTATCTCTGCGCCATTTTTTTATTATTTTGTTCACCTGAGTATATGACAGCTTATGTAGGTACAAAAGCGACCATAACTCACAAATTAGATTAAATTCGGTTTGTTTGGGGGATGTTATAGTAGAAATTTGTCTATTGTCCCTATTTTAGACATTTTTGAAGTGCAAAGCTGCCAAAAACTGTATCTGCTTATTTTTTGCGGCGTTCGCGCGTATTCCTCATCATTGAAAGTCAAGCATCCTTGCCATAACAATATATTACGATATTTACGGTGCCCTCCCTCGTTATGGCATTTTTACGGCATTCGGTAGATTTATTATACCTACAGGTCGGCGAATTTTTTCCAGGGCGTTTACTTTACTACCAAAATATTGTGCTTGCTTACATACTCCAGCTGAAGCTTTAATGTGTGTAACGATAAAGTTGCAGAAAATAATGCTACGTATCTGAATGGATTTAACTTCCTAGTTGTCTATCAGCAGTGGTTGAACTCGGGATGTGAATGATGCTGAAATGTTAAAGCAGCATTTCTAAAAAAAACATCTCAGGGGCGCTCTGGGAAAAACTTACTTTAAAATTTTCTTAATTGATTGTTGATGATGAACATCAGAGGACCTGCTTTTCGTGTCCATTGACTCTTCAAATGTCCGATCAGTTTCCGGTCCGCTTGGACTGCTCTGCCGTTAGCTAAATAGTTAGGTATTATATTTATTTGCGAATTGATTATAAATACCTAACACTTTTAATTACCTAACAATTTTAGATTAAACGGCGCATGGCTATCACCAGGTCCGCCATGGACCAGCTTGGGAAGATATGGAGAAACAGAAACATCACAAAGGCCACTAAAATGTGACTTGTCAGGGCTAGTGTTTCCCATATTTCTTTATGGTGCCGAAACGTGGACTTTAAGAGAAAGTGTGAGGAAGAAGATAAGTAGACGCTTTAGAATTTGGTGTTGGAAACGAATGCTTCGCAAAGCCTGGATACAGTTCCGAACCAACGTCTCAATCCTTGAAGAGCTGAATATAAACAAACGTCGTTCTTCCATCGTTCAAGGTCGTATTCTCACTTTCTTTGGACATATTACACGTCGAGAGGACACGTCTGTGGAGCGACTCGTGGTTCAGGGCAAAATTGAGGGCACAAGCAACAGTACTAGAGGAATGGCGACGAATTGTGAAGCTCGCCACCACCCCTGTCATGACGACCACGACCACTCTGCCAAGAGTGTGGCGACAAAGAAGAAGAACACTTTTAAACGAGATTTTTTCTGTCAATTTAAACCAGATGAGCTACGTTCAGCTACAGAAAAGTGCAGCTGGTTGGGCAAACTCAAACCTCGGAAGATGTCTACAACAACAGATCATCTTTACCACTTCATGAACACTTTAAACACTATCTTCCACCATTTTTTCATAAAGATTTAATGTCCGAAGCTTGTGCGAGGGCTGATTGAGCCATAATTCACAAATTTCGCACTCGGCGGCGCGGAAGAGATTAGACATTAATCTAATAGGGTCGGACGGCGAGTCCTAAGGGGGATAATTACATTCGATGGCCTTGAGTTTAGGATAGAGCTGTTCCTAATGAGATTATCTAGGTTACTTCCTATTAGATTGTAGTATGTAGGTATGTAATTCTGTGTTTCCTGATAGCTACAACCTTCTAACGTCTTTAAGTCAAGAGTGAATAGGTAACTTGAAATTGCATAAAATCTCCGCACCACGTGAGTCACTGACATTTAATTTTTAACTGACATGGTTTATATTTCTCCGTTTTTCCGCTTCACTGCCTAGCTCCGCGCAAATGGACAAGCACCCTAAAAATAGTGTCTTAGTTTCGAAGACTTTGAGAAGTTGCCATTTTATCCAGAAGCCAAAAATTCTAGCTCTTTAACAACAGACAGGACTGTAGGATTCTCTTTTAAAAGCACAAAGAATGGGTGCAAGACAGTCTCCGTATCCCACACTACTGCTCACCCTAATACCGTGAAGGTCTCCCTATCAGCTGATAGTGTGTCCGCGAAATTTCCCCTCACGTCCCCTTGTGTTGCTGCACGCATGCGCGACGCTGCGCCCGGATTCCGCGATCCGCCAGTCAGCTGTCAAACGCCGGGGTGGTCCAAACGCGACATTACCACAAAATAAATCGACATTTATAACATAAAAAGAGGTTATCATCCAAAAAAGAAACAATTTATGGTACATTTATTGTCTGTGGACGTAATTTTGCCGGTAAAAAGCGCTTCTGTTGTGTGTAAAGTTCATAAAGATTTGCTAATCAGTGTTCGCGGTTCAGTGGAGTGCTAGACAAGAAAACAATCTAGGTTCTGTGCTGTGATTTTAGGTTTTCCCTCTATTGAAGGTGAGTTTTTGATGTTTTAATTTTCAGCTTGGCTGTATGGAATGTTTCCTGTCTTTACAATCTGATTTGAAAGGGTTCTCGATGAATTAAAAACAAACCACTCTTGGTTTTGAGCAGAGCTTTTGTTTTGTTGACTATTTTTCTTTCGGTTTGTCATTTTGGGTTAGTATTAGGAATTAGTAGGTATTTTAAGTTAGGTAGTAGTAAGAAGCAACTAAAACGATTAAATGCCTCCGTATCAAAACGTTCTATTCTTAAAACGTCCTATCAGCATATCGTCCTATTAGCAAAACATCCTAAAAACACTAGAATTTCGTAAACGCTCTAGGATAGGTGCATTCCACACTGTCTACCGAAAACCGCATGAATGCCTGCAATGCAACGTGTACTGCCGAGGAATTCTATAAGCATCTAGGTACTTTATGTCAACAAGAACCTAGGAATTGGCCTGCCTATCTAGGTACCTAGTCATTAGGTATTGTAAGGCTATCAGCTTTGTTGGAGTATCTACCGAAATTCGGTAATAAACGTACCTTGACTCGACAATATTATTTAGTTAAAATATTGCAGATTTTTTTACTTCTTTTGAGTCAAAGGATTTAAGAAGTACTTAACGATTCTGGTCCTTTTATATCCATAGTGAATAATTATCAAATCAATCTATGTCAGACAGGTCACGACTAGAAAAAAATCTCAAAATCGTTGGAATTCGCAAAACTTCGCACCTTCTAACAACAATAAAATAAAACCTACTTGGTCCAAACAGAAACAGAAAAAAGTGGTTGATTTATTGTGTGGTCGGTCCCAGAGGCCATTATTTACATTTTTTGTTAAACTTTTAAGACGATCTGCGTCCGAGATGGCACGTTCCTGTTTGAGATGAGGTTTTTAGGGATCCCTAGTCTTATTTTCTTAAAATGGGTCATTATGAGAGTTGAAAGGGAATCGTTTGTCTTGCTGGAGACATAAATTGCTGTTAGTTAATTTTATTCTAAGTACGTTTTTAAATAAGTTCCGGTTCCGGGTCGGACTGTGTAATCGGGTCTTTCTTACTGGGATATCTTATTTCTTGGAGTACTTATAAATTTGTGTCCCGTTGATGTCACTAGATTCACGTCCTATAACATGGGACTTAAATATAACTGGTAAAATGTGAGTATGCAAACGTAACTAACACCTCTGGCTAAGCCCTTAGGGAATACGGGCCTAGCTTTCGCCTGCGACTTCGCTCGGGTTAAATTTTATTTTCGCAAATCAGTTGCCGATAACCTAAGGGCTATAAATCTAAGGGCGAATTTCACCATTTAAACCGAACGCGATCAGCACACAAACCACGTTTACGAGTTGTCAGTGTCGTTATTTTCTGTGGAATATTGACACTGACAGCTCTTGAACGCAGTTCTGCGGGTCTAAAAAGAGGCCACTTTAGCGGAATCATAGTTTTAAACACACAACAATCTGTCTAATATTATTTTCATCTTTATCGCTAACGCACTAGGTTCAAGGTTGATTGGGAAAATTTGACAGTGACAGGTAGCGTGATGTGCTTTCTGATTCTGCAAAAGCGGCCGTTTTGGACTCGCTGATGTACTGCTAGTCTATTCTGTAAGTAACCATTTCGATATCGACCTTCACCTGAGTGACAAAGATCACAAAGTGAACTTTATTACACACAACATAAAGGTCTTATGTTTATACTCACCTCGGATTCCGCTGTCGAGACTCGAAAATGTTGTTACAGAATAGCACTACAGATCGCGTTCAGTTTCACTTGTGAAATCTGCTCTAAGTCTCTTAAGTCGCCTAGGGGACCTCGTTGACTTAGGAGATCCATCTCTGTACCATAACTCATCGAAATCGGTTCAGCGCATATTTCTATGATTTAGCGATATAGGCGTGAGATCGTAACAAATCACTTTTAATCTATCTACATTAATATTATAAAGAGGAAAGATTTGTTTGTTTGAATTGAATAGGCTCCGAAACTGCTAGACCGATTTGAAAAATTCTTTCAGCATTAGATAGCTACATTATCAGGGAGTAACATAGGCTATATATTATCCCCGTACTCCCACGGAAACGGGAACTACGCGGGTGAAACCGCGTGACGTCCACTAGTACTAATATTTAGAGCTGAAGAGTTTGTTTGTTTGTTTGCTTGAACGCGCTAATCTCAGGAACTACTGGTCCGAATTCTTTCAGTGTTAGATAGCCCATTTATCGAGGAAGGGTATAGGCTATATATCATCACGCTAATACCAATAGGAGCGGAGCAGTAATGAAAATTGTGACGCAGACGAAGTCGCGCGGGTCAGCTAGTTTATAATATTAGTTAGGATATGGAAATGGGCATTCATATAATAATGTAGGAAGGTCAGAAGACAGTGTAGCATGCATAAAAAAAAAAAACATTCTTTTGCAATATTTATTTACTCTCTCAAACTCAAAAGCATGGTGGACATCCCACCGACACGCACTAAACGTTTTGGGAATACATTCATAGTGCGTACAGCTAAGGAGTGGAATTCCCTGCCAGAGTCTGTGTTTCCAGATAGCTACAACCTGGGAGTCTTTAAGACAAGAGTGAATAGGTTGCTTCTAGGCAAACGTGCTCTATCTTCGACCGCATCATCGCTTACCATCAGGTGAGATTGTGGTCAAACGTATGCCAAAAAAAAGGTTTATTTAATTATTACGTAGCTACTTATTATAACACTCAAGTATTTATCTATTTCATTTTACCCGCGTCCGTGTGTCACTGCGGGGTGCCAACTGAAAATCAGCGCTTGGCGTCTGACGCTCAGCAAATGCTGAGATGGTAACCCTTTCGGTATGGGCACGCTCAGCACAATTTCTCTGTATTGTTTTGTATTATTGTTCTGTTGTTTTCTATATAATGTGTTTGTTGCTGTGTGTATTGTCTGTGTCGAATAAATATTTTCTATTCTATTCTATAATCCTACAACTTGCGTGTTTTCATGACAGAAGAATTGAAAGCATGTGATTCTGATGGGGTAGCGTGTGGAACTAACCTCTATTACTTATTCACATGCTTTGTTCCACGAGCCAATCGATTGTTGGGGCCTTTTGTGGTTTTGCTTTCAGTATTATTGATTTATAATAGCTGCTGAATTGCTGTTACTATTGTAAATGCCCAAAATTCTTACGGGAACGGGAAAAAACAGGATATGCGCGTACGAAGTCGTGACTGTCGTGAGCAAAAGCTGGTATAATAAAAAGCTAAAGAGTTTAGTCTTGTTTGTTTATCTCAGGAACTGCTGGTTCGAATTTAAAAAAAATAATTTAGTGTTGGATAGCCCATTTATCGAGGAAGGCTACATAACATTCTGCAGTGCATCAGGTATGTTTGCACAAGCACACGTCACGTCATTGGCTTCCACGCCATCGTCAGACAGAAAACTGCCTCTTTGCAGAGTGCGGGTCAGCTCCAACTCCATCCTCCATCCATTTACGCATACGGTATTCGTGGCAATGCCCTTAATTTAATAAAAACGTACTTAAAAGGTCGTAGACAATGTACGGAGGTATCGAGCCTGTGTTTGGAATCTAGAAGAGAATTAAAATTTCTATCGTCTTTTAGAGAAATAAAATATGGTGTCCCGCAGGGAAGCGTGCTCAGACCTTTGTTATTTTTATTATATATAAATGACCTGCCACGTCATATACCTTATCCGATGGTACTATTTGCAGATGATAGCACATCAATTGTCTCATGTAACAAAAAATAATCATATTTAAATGACATTAACAATACAATTAGTAGCTTAATAAAGTGGCTTGACAATAATAATTTAGATATTAACATCCAAAAAACTAAAATCATGAATTTTTACCAACGAATATCTACGGGAGATATGAATATAAACTATAATGGTCAAACTATAGAGACAGTTATTAGTACAAAATTTTTAGGAATCACAATTGACAGCCAGCTAACCTGGAAGCCGCAAGCAGAAGATATATGTAAACGTCTTAGTACAGCTGCATTTATGTTGCATAATCTATCGAAAAAAGTAAATCTACCGACAATATTAGTAGCCTACCATGGTCTAGTGATGGTATAATATTTTGGGGTCACTGTAGTGAACGAGAAAGCATCTTCAAAGCTCAAAAGCGCTGTTTGAGAGCTATATTTGGTCTTAAAGTAACAGACAGTTGCGTTCCTATATTTAAGTCTCATAAATTATTAACCTTCCCATGTCTCTATATACTCGAATTAGCAATATTCGTAATAACAAATCGATGTCTATTTTCAACTTTAATAGAAACTAGAAAACGAATTACAGCTATGAGATCTCAATACCAGAATCTATTATGCACGGGTGTATTTAAAACTAGCTTATTGAAAAGAAATGTGATTTGTATGGCTCCTGTAATCTTTAATAAAATACCTGAACAAATGAAAAACTTACCGTTGCAAAAATTTAAAAAACATTTCACAGAATTACTTGAAAACAAATGTTATTATTCTGTTCAGGATTTCTTAAATGATAATTCTTTGTAATACCTATGCTTACTATTCTCTGCTATGTATTATATTTGCATGCTATATTAAGGCAGAATGTACATGGATTCGTATATATTATTTTCCAGCTTATTTTTATGTACCTACATTCTAAGCAAATAAAGATTCTATTCTATTCTATTCTATTCTATTCCTGAAGACCATAGCGGGGAGGTACGACTCTCCTTTGTCACTAAATAGATTATAAGTTTAGTAACATAGGAATAAGTTGCCTTTTTGTTTACTAACCCATATGGATATTGCTTATCCGAATTAAAGATTATTTTATTTTTTATAACATCACGCTACGACCTGTAGGAACGGAGCATTCATGAAATATGTGTCTATGGATGATGAAAGTAATGAGTTTTTAACTACCAGGTAACGGTAAACGTATTTAGCTACATACCTTATATTGTGTACGTTAGTTACTGAAGAATAAAATTTTTTAGACTCAAGAAAAAGAGAATCCATAAGATTTTCAGAAGTTAAAAGGTCGATATTTTGTTCAAGCCCAAATGCTGAAATCGCTAACTGCAAAAGATGATTGGGAAAAACATTTACTGGTTTCACCTTTAATTTTTACTAACTAAGCTTCACTATTGACCTACTAAGTTTAGTCTGTTGTTACGAAAAAACTGACTCCCATGTATTTAGGACCCAACCTACTTTCAAAAAACTTTTCTACACAGAACCATCGACCCAAACCGCTGATCGCTTCCGACATTAAAGCAGGTAGTTCCAGTCCCTTGCGTCTTTAACCTTTGCTGTCATTGTTCGACGCCATGGCGGCATGGGGCCCACTATAGCACCATATACTACACCACGTAGGTAGCTATTCATGGCATATTCATGGGTTACCACTTCGTGGAAGGGCTTTGGATGACAATTGATTAAATGGTCGTTAAAATTCAATATGGCGGATAAAAGATCGATTTTGAATTGGATTGTGATGTGTTGTCGTGATTTTTGGGATTAAATTGGTTGTTGTTTTGTAGAACAATTGATTTGATATGATGTTATTTTTTTGGTAATATCTAGATAGCTTTTTTACCCGTTTTCAAGATTAACAGTATACACAACACGTGATAGTGTTACTTTTTCTTATCTTTTAGACTAGAATGAATTATTAATCGAACTATTTGAACATATAATAAATTGCTCAAATTCAAGTATTTGTTATGTGATAGTTGGTTAAAATAGCAATATTTTACATTATAGTACCTACCTAATACAAGTTTCTAATGCCATATCCCGACAAAAATAGAAGCGGTCACCAAGCTAATGGCGAGTTTTATTGCTTTGGCAACGAAAATGTTAAAAAAAATCTTCAATAATTCCAAAGTAAAAGAAAATAAACCCCTTATTTAAACTAAATACCCCACAATACAATCGTAGCTTTAATTCTGCCATCACAATTCATTGTTTAAGCCATCTTAATCCCATAAAAGCCATAATTTAGCTTTATGTACATTCTAGGGGCAATTAATAGAGAAGGGCCGATTAAACGACTAGTTGGCTTTCGAATGGCCGACTAGTCAGACAACTAGTCGCCGCCTAAAAATGTGGCTAAATACTCGGCTTCCTGGACTAGTTGGTCTAACTTTATACGTTTCGTTGATCACCTACATTACATTTATTGATAGTGCGCATAGTTCTTGTAGACTGAATAAAAACGTATCAGCTTCTGCTAATGTCCTTTCTCAGGCTCTAGACTATATGTGTACCAAATTTCATTTAAATCGGTTCTGTAGTTTTGGCGTGAAAGCGCGACAGACAGACAGAGTTACTTTCGCATTTATAATATTACATAGCTTCTGCTAGCGGCTTCGCCCGCGTGGTCCCTTGGGAACATACTCCCGGGATAAAAAGGAGCCAATGTCCTTTCTCAGGCTCTACATTATATGTGTACTAAATTTCATTTAAATCGGTTCTGTAGTTTTGGCGTGAAAGCGCGACAGACAGACATACAGAGTTACTTTCGCATTTATAATATTATGTATATAATATATATAATTAAGGATTAATTTTCCGACTAATCGCAAACTAGTAGTTGTACACTGTAAATGAGCCCAAAGCCAAATAGTCAGCTTCCCAACTAGGTACAGTCGCCCCATCTCTAGCAATTATCCTAACGCCATATATTTTGGGGTGACTATCGATTTTCATAATAATAGGTCCTATTTGGCAGGCGACCTTTTGCTGTTTTATTGGTGAAATACTAGGTCAGATTAAGGACACTGGATGGATCCAGGTCAGGTCCCACAGCTTGTGAATATAGTTAGTTATTTTTAGGTACTTAGGTAGGCAAATAGGCTGAACTGTGGATGTTTAATACGCGTCTGCGAGGGGTTAGCGAAAGTGTCTCGAATATTCGCTTGCGTGCTCATTGAGGGACCACATTTGAATTTTGAGCTTTTGAATGCGTCAGCCTTAATTTTAATAGAAATGGTTTTTCAATGCTAGAATTCATAGAAGTTGGAATATCATTAAGTATCGTTGCAAGTGGCATTCTGTAGTTTATGTCTACCCATATGGGAAAAGCCGTGAGTTTATGGACCTACGTATGGGCTAAGTCATTTCCTAACCCTGACTGACTAATTCGATGGTTTTACCGTTGTTATGGCGACTGAATCGAGTAGAGTGGAGGACCCTTCAGGTTCCCTCAGAATATAGACGATAAACTTAATGTTTCCTGCAAAATATAAGAGTACTTACAACATTCTCAATGTAAAATTAGCAGCCGATTTTTTAAGATACATTTTCAAGATTTAGTTTAAATATGAAAATCTCAAAAAGTGTTATCGCGACCCTGCCAGGATTCGAACCTGGAATCTTCTGATCCGTAGTCAGACGCGTTATCCGTTGCGCCACAGGGCCGGTTACGAAATTGGTCGAAATTATCAATTATGTCCTTGAGACAACGAGACCGCAGTATAATGTTGTTTTTTGTTGCCCACATGACGTCATGCGTTATCTGTGCTACAGATAAAATTAGAATTCGTTATCGTGAATCACTCATTTTCAATTCAGTTATTACATAATTATGCGCTCTTAAATATATGCATTATCTTATTTGTGGCAACAGCTTAGGTTATTTTTAACTCCCGATCAAAAAGAGGGCCGTATAATCTTGACATGTGTATCTTAGTGTATGTCTGTGGCATCGTAGCTCCTAAACGGATGAACTGATTTTAATTTCGTTTTTAGGGTTCCGTACCTCAGGAGGAAAAATCGGAACCCTTATAGGATCACTTCATTGTCCGTCTTTCGGTATGTCACGACCCTTTTTCTCAGGAACTCGTATCACTTTGAAATTAATATCAAATACTTAGGTCGATGGTACCTTGGAGCTCTATTTTTTCTGGTCTTAGTTTTAAATACTAACACTAGTTTTTAAGGTTTTAAGTATATTAATCCATTAATGAACTCTGTCTGAAATATAAGCTTTTTTGTAGTGCACTAGACGACCCGCGCAACTTTATTTGCGTCCCATTGTTCATGAATGCTCCGCTCCTATTGGTCGTAGCGTGGTGTTATATAACCAGTGGTCGGAATTAGGTACATTTATTTATATACTTGCATCGAAATGTTGATATTATTACTATTTCGTTTATTTTTTTTTACATATAAATTATATTTTTAGATACTCAATTACTTAAAACATAAAAAAAACATTTAAAAATATAAAAATAGTAGCCCACCGGTATCGGGAACAGGTATGATTAATAATAATAATTATTAATATTCCATTTATTCATTTTATTTACATATTTGTTACATCTACACTAATATTATAAAGAGGAAAGATTTGTTTGTTTGTTTGAAATGAATAGGCTCCGAAACTACTGGACCGATTTGAAAAATTCTTTCAGCAGTGGATAGCTACATTATCAGGGAGTAACATAGGCTATATTTTATCCCCGTAATCCCACGGGAACGGGAACTACGCGGGTGAAACCGCGTGACGTCCACTACTTTTTAAATATTTCTATAAAAATAAAATAAACATTTAAAAATATAAAAAATAGTAGCCCACCGGTATTGGGAACAGGGTCCAAGTTACCGGTAGTCAGGGCTTCCGAGAGAGGAACCTCCTCACTATACGCACCGTAATATAATAATAATAATTATTAATCAGTTTAATTCAGATAATAATCAATCCCTACAATTACAAATTAAAAATCAGAGAAACAAATAAAATTAAAAAACTTATGAAAATTACAATTACAGTTATAATTATCAATTATTATTGGTACCTATTGTGTTAGTAAATCTTAAGTACTATGTTAGTCAATACCCATCAAACTGAGCCATACATCCATGCACCCATCTTCCCGGGATCTAGTTTGTTAGTTTGTGATTTTAATTTAATTGAAATCTTGACATTTCTATATTGAATTGAATTTATATTTTGACATTGTGATTTTGAATTAAACTTAAATTTTGACATATAATTTCAACTCGATTTATAATTTTGACATGGCAATTTTGAAGGTAACTTTATTTTTCATATTATAATTTAAATTTTGACATTGAATACTTTCTTTTTTGTTGCTTTGTTAAACTGATTTTGTACGCCTTAAATAGCAAAACATGTAGCAACCTCATCATTATTTATAAGGCCTGTATGCTGTACTCATGTTTTACAAAATAAATATCTATCTATCTATCTAAAAAAAAGTACATTTCGTTAAGCGGGGAGTGCTCCGCATTTCCGCTATTGTTTTCTTTTGTTCTCATAAGCTATGTTGTGCGAACTACAAATGTGGCAACGTCGCGCGTGCAGTGATTTAAATTGTGTAAAAGTAAATAACTTTTTTATTGAATAAATCATGAGATTTTTCTGTTCTTTAAAATTAATCTCGGGATTTGATGCATATCCACTTTATTCTTTCGCTGTATGAAATCAGTGTAAGTGCATAAATAACTCTACCTAATTCCGACTAGAGTCACTATAATATTTTATTTTAATTTGACTTTAAATAAATCATTTGACTTTGATTTTGACCGACCTCTGTATATAACGTATAGCCTTCCCCAATAAGTGGGCTATCTAATATTAAAATAATTTTAAACAATTCGTACCAGTGGTTCCTGAGATTAACGCGTTCAACGAAACAAACAAACAAACTCTTCAGCTTTATAATATTAGTATAGACTAGCTTTTGCCCGCGACTTTGTACGCGTATATCCCGTTTTTTCCCGTTCCCGTAGGAATTTTGGGAAATCCTCTCTTAGTGCTCCCCTGCACTCCCCAAGGAACCTACATGCCAAATTTCAGCTTTCTACGACCAGTAGTTTCGGCTGTGCGTTGCCTGTCAGTCACTCGGTAACGGAAGAATTTTGTATATTAGGATTTCACAAACACCGAACAAAGTCGTGTCACGTGAGCTGTCAAAGAAACAACAAAAATAATTAAACAGCGGACGTCAACAATGATGAGGGTAGGTAATTATACCGTCGCGACGCTTGTGACATCGATCGCTGTGCGGCGGGCGGGCGGACGGGCGGGCGGCACGCGCTACCGGCTGTCTAGGGCAGACGTACCTACGGAAAGTTCCAATTAACTCTTACTTTCATATGAGTTTAATTAACGTAGCCACCCAAAAATCTAAGAAGTTAACCATATACTCGAAAAGAAGAAGATATAGTTTAAAAAACAAACTTTTTTTCAGTAGTAAGACTGAAAGTCATTAAACTTTTGCTAGATGTTATATAACAGTCAAACAAGCAAAAAAGTTACGTTCCAACCAGGTGTCCCACAACACCTCTCGTGTTTTTAGGATTCCTTACGTCCGAGTGAAAAACTCTTATAGGATCACTCGAGTGTCTCTATATCAGACCATCTATTTGTTTGTTCGTCTGTCACAGCCACTTTGTTCTGAATCTATTGGACCAATTCAGTACCCATATGTAATATAAATTCTGTTATCCGTAGAATTTTTTGGTAATTTTATAACATCAATTTAATTCAACAAAATAATTTAATTAAACCAAACAAGGAACTATCTTGGTAAAATATATCCCTTGCCATGTCTTTGAATGAAAATATACATTGTTCCGTAACGTTGTGGTGTGATTGATAAACACACATGTCACACAAATATCTAAACATCCATACTTTGAAATTTATAATGTAAGTTTACAAAACACATCATACATTGATTCAATACTTCTGGAAAAGTTATGAAAATGCTTTTATATCACATATATAGATGCCATTTACTGCATCGATAGTAATGCGGCATGCGACTAGGGCGGGCGGCACGTCACGCAGGGCGGGCGTTAGACACGCGACCGTCTGCGGCTGAGAGAAACACTTCAACTAAGTGTTTGTCAGTCTGCATGTGTGTTTGTGTAATACTTTCTCTTTTTCCAGGGTTTTAGGGTTAGAGCTTACATATGACTTTGTTGTTCATCTGTGTTTCCGAGCGCTTACAACCCTCATCTCTTTAAAGTCAGAGTGCACAGGCTCCTTCTGGGTAAGCTCGCTCCATCGTAGACTGTCTCTGTCATCTCTGACCTAGACTAGAGTCAAGAGCAAACCCATCTCAATTAAATAAAAAAATAGTATCACATGAAGGGTTCCGTACCATAAACCGAAAAAACACGTTCCTTATAGCGGCAATAGCAATGCACAATCTGTGAAAATTTCAACTGTCTACCTATTACGATTCTTGAGATACAGCCCGCTGACAGACTGACGGACGGACGGACAGCTGAGGCTTAGTAATAGGGTTCCGTTGGTCACCCTTATTTATTTATTTAATACTTCATGCACACAAATGTACAGAGGCGGACTTAATGCCTTAGGCATTTTCTACCAGTCAACCTTTGGGTGATGCAGAGACAATTATGGAACCCGGCAGGCCGGCCTTCGGGTACGGAACCCTACAAATCACTTGGCATAACTTAAAGCACTCATTCTTTCCCTCAGAATAAAACTGCTTGCTGTTTAAAACAGATAACATTTATTGAATCGAAATCCACACATTGTGGCTGGCTCGAGTAGGTACGTCTGTCTGCGGCAGTGGAGAACTCTCGAGCACGCCGGGTTAGCGGTCTGTGTTTGCACTTTATAACGTACACAGGCTTTTACTTTTGTAGACTTTTCAAATTGGTTTCTCTGTTGTGGAGTTTATTTAAGTGTAACATAAAATCACGCCTGTTTTCCAGCGTAGTTAGGCAGTTAATAGGCTTTTAAAAGTAAAGATTTCATCAAATACTATTTACCGGTGAGTAGATTAATATTCCATCTTCTATACCATCACTGCTTACAACGTACGCTCCACCGCTTTTAGTTACTTTCACAGCATTATGTTGTACGGTATTTTGCTGTGGAGTCGGGTAGCTGACACCATGTATACAGCAACTAACATTGATTGAATCGATATCACATACATTGTCTGGCGCGAGTACGTCTGTCTGCGGCTGTGGAGAGCTCTCGAGTACGCCGGGGATAGCGGGTCTGTATTTATACTTTATAACGCTTAGACTTTTACTTTTGTAGACTTTTCAAATTGGCTTCACTGTTACGGAGTTTATTTTTAACGTAACATAAAATTATGTTTGTTTTCACAGCAGGGTTAAGCAAAGGGGTACCTACTTAAAATATTTGCTATCACTAATGATTATACTAACCTAATAGGTTGTTAAGAGGACTTTCCGTGGTTCACTGAACCGCCTCAGAGTAAAAGTAAGAAGGTGTTATTCTAACATTGCAAACTGGGGCTACCGTGACGGATCTGCTGCAGGGTGTGGATGTGGAGACGAGTTACAAACCATGCTCCACCTCCTATCTTGCTCTCTATGTCCCAAATCACGCAGCCAAAGTGACCTATGTGCTGCCACCAACGATGCCGTCGAAGTGGTAATATTTTGGGCCATTCAAATTTTAAACAACTATCGTGCCAGCGACACGAAGAAGAAGAGTCAGTCCCAAAACATGCATTCAATTCTGCAACAGCAGCGGATTAACAAATAAATTAGTCAAGTATCTAAGTTTGTGCAAACGTAAAATACGCTTACCAATTTGATCAAGCTACTACAGCAGTTTTAGATATGACGTTGTTCATAAAAGTTTACAGTATTTCCATGAGTCAACCCGTGTAGCGCACTCTAGGGCGGGTTACACGCAATAGGTACCTCTGCGTCACTGACTCACTGAAAATGTCTGAGTGTTACTTCAACTTCTAGTGCTTTATGCTCGCGACTGGGGCTTAGAGCAGAGAAAACACGCGTTAGTAGCTTACACAAAATAACTTGGCGATAAACCATCGATATTAGGTGTCTATTATTGGGATTCTTCATACAAGTATACAAAACGTTTTGGAAATAGGTAGGTTCTTTCATTATGCATACAGCTAAGGAGTGGAATTCACAACAGGAGTCTTTGTGTCCTAATAGTTATTGACAACCTTGGGGCTTTTTTCAAGTTAATATTGAACAGGTTACATATGTGGCTACTAGTTGCTTTAGTAGTAGTAGCTAGTAGCCAAAGCTTAGGTAAATGTTTATTGCGCCTGTAATTATAATGACCACAATGCCTACCTCAGTACCATTGCTTGTCGTTGTAAGAAAGGATTAACTTAGTGGTAGTATTCCCCGGACTTGTGAATCGGAATGTTCGTTCTTTGGTATTCTTCGTCAAATCGTTGAGCTCCTTAGTAGTCCTGAGTTGAGCTACATGATTACTGACAAAAGCTTGCAGTGACTGTACAGGTCCACTCTAATCTGTGTGGTGCTTTCCTCAAAGAACCACCTCAGACATTAACCTACATCATATGTTTTGACCATTACATTAATTGTATGGACATTAAAAGAGACTTTGACCTCTGACTTTGTTTCGGACTGTTTCTTCTCAGGGTAGTCAGTCAGCTAAGAAACACCGCCGGCCTCATCTAGATAAATATGACAAAAAAATCTTGTAACCTATTTGGAAAATAAATAATATTTTTTCACTTGCATGCCATAGTTTTTTTTAATGTAGGAAATCATAGTCGGTAACTCTTGGGCCTTTCTCCATACAAATGCATTACGCTTTTTTCTTCGTGGATAATGCTGCTAGAGCAATGACTTTTTTTCCAAAAAATCTAGATCAAAATAAAACGTGCCTCTATCATTTTCTTTTTTCCAAAAATAAAAAATCTATCATTTTCTTTAATGACAATCCAAAAACCTGAAAAAGCAGCCCGTTTTTACCGCCATGTTCAGACGACTATCAGACAAATTTGATAAGTTTCTAACAAAATAGAAAATAATAAAAGCTTTCTTCCTCTAAATTTTGATTTATAATTTTTACAGATCAGTCCAGTTTTGAAGAAGAAAACAGCGGAATACAAAACGTCTTTTGTTCAAGGTTTTTATAGGTAAAATTAGCCTTTGCTGCAGTTGTCGCTTTCGCACTTTACTTGATAGGGCGCAACGTGACGCATCGGCAATAGTTTCTTCAAATACCTATTTTTTAAATTCCTCGGGACTAGAGTCCCCTCTTAAATGACTCCTTCCGCTCTGGGCGGAGCAGAAGGGAGTGTCAGACTCTTACTGACTAAAACACATCCGTGTTCCTTGTAACCCCCTTTGCGTTCCAGGGCCGCGGTGACTCTTTCCATAGTGCAGTGTATTCCCGGCTTTAGAGAGGGAAAAACTATTACGACTGTTTATGATCACTCCCCCTTGAGGAAAATGTCGTAAAGTAGTGTTATGGGATGTTTGGCAAACATATGAAGTTAATTTAGTAAATTGTATAAACGCATTTGAATATATTATTGTTAGTAGTCTACGAGATATTTTGAAGTGAATATACTTAGGAGCCGTAAACTGTCAAGTGTAGACAGTTGAGTGAGTTAATGCAATAAAAAAAGCTCTTAGGCTAAAATTAAACTGATTTTAACATGGTCTTGTGAAGGCTCTTTGTAATTTCTCCCGTATAACGTTATTATCATGAAATGATGTTGTCGTTCGGTGTTGAGCATAGGATATACATATCTATAAGCATAATGAACTGTTATTAGAGATAACAAGATTATTAGAAGGCGCAGTTCCTCTGTTTTACCAATTAGCAATTGGGAGGATTGAAAACAGTTCAATTGTTTTACAAAGACTCGTCGGGCTTCATCGGCTCGTCACGTCGCCTTTCCGGTTGATTCTGGCTTTCAAGAGATAGAGTAGTTGGGAATAATGCGAGCCTTCCCAACACACAAAACGCTTAAAAGAGAAAAGAACCAATACAGACTGAACAGCAAAAAGGTGCCAAAGCAAGGTGCATGAAAAAAAATAGAAATTCACAAAAACATAAAAGTTCCTAAAGTATTCCAGTAAGGTTGATTCCTAGAACAAGAAATATTGACTTTTTATTGAGGCTCCGATGTGGAACTAGAATATTCCTGACCTCTTTAGCTCTCCAAATGTGCTCGTTGGAATATTGATTGGACTCAGATATTAACGAGTCCAAGGCTGTTCGTTCAGTACATTAGCTTTCAGATTAAATATGCACGTCGTTGGAAGATAGTCGTATTTTCAGCTAAAATACTGTTAAATTACAGCTTTTGAACACTGAAACTGTTCTATTGTAGGACATGGTCTATCCCTGTGCTAAGTTTCATCCAAATCCGTTCACCCAAAAAAACATGTACATACAATATGATATAATAAACATGCAGACAGACAGACAGATAGTTAATATCGCATTTTAAATCCACACCACTTAAAAAATTCAAGCGCCAAGTCCATCAAAACTAACCAACATATTGACCTCTATTTTTCTTAGTTATTTTTGTATCTGCTCTGTTTCTGCAGCTGTCCACTAGTTGTTGTGAGTGTTATATCTGCACTATTATTGTAATTTTATTTGAGTTTTTTTTTTTGCATGCTGTGTCTATCGCATCATATTGTACACTATGCTTGTATTATATTGCTTGTGTTATTAGTATAAACAGTGTAACAATTGTAGATAGGCCAGTAAATAAATATTAGTATGATTAATAAAGCATAGAATTAACGTCTTCACTGGGCTGTTAACCATGGAAAATTATAGATGAGTTTGAAATTATCACTACGCTTTGCAGATGGATATCTACTAGTTGGAGTACCTATTATACATTACATGAACAAAAGAGATATGAATTTCATTATATATTCCAAAAGAGATATTGTTTGCCTAGCTAGGTTATAAGATCCTTTTTTTTGGGACAAGCCCGCCACACATTCCCAACCACTGCAACTCCTGAAAGCCAGAATCAACAGTGGCGACCTCCAGAAAAACGCCGAGCCAATGACGCCTGACGAGTCCCGGAGAAACGATTCAACTGTCTTGGATCCCGCAACGAAATTAATCAGAAAAGTACAGCGGAGGAGTAGGAAAAAAAACAATTTAATAGTAATAAGATCCTGCTACCAATGCTGCTGCTGCTGCAAAAATGTTGATGACTATCCCGAGCATACTCCCAGGATAAAAATATAGCCTATGTGCTACTCCAGACTATAATCTATCTCTGTGAGATTTCATCCCGATCCGTTCAGCCGTTCTGGAGTTGAGTAACAAACATCTATCTAAACTTTCGCATTTATAATAGTAGGTAGTAAGATTACAACCTCCACCGGGCGCGGTGCCAAAAAAGGTTTGGATTTTTCCAGACCTTTTTTCCGAGAGTCACATTACAACCTCCACCGGGCGCGGTGCCGAAAAAGGCTTGGATTTTTTCAGACCTTTTTTCCGAGAGTCACATTACAACCTCCACCGGGCGCGGTGCCGAAAAAGGCTTGGATTTTTAGGGTTCCGAAAAAAAAGGAACCCTTATAGGATCACTCGGGTGTCTGTCTGTCTGTCTGTCTGTCTGTCCGTCTGTCACAGCCAGTTTTCTCCGGATCCACTAAACCGATTCTGTTGAAATTTGGTACACATATGGACTTCTGTGACCCAAACACGGACGCATTACGTAAATTATTAAATTTTTAGTATGGGGTCACTTTTGGGGGTCAAACTAGAAAATTAAAAAAAAAAAATCTTGAACAATATCGTATGACATATCAAATGAAAGGGCTTACAGTGAGGGTTTTAATTATATTTTTTTCATGATTTTAAAATAAATGGTTATGAAGTTATTCAAGAAATAAGACGAAAAATGACCATTCCCCCCCCTTATCTCCGAAACTACTGAGCCTAAAATTTTGAAAAAGAAATGGAGATAATAGATCTTTACCTAAAGATTACAGGAAAACCTATTAGAAGTTTGTAGTGTTAAAATAACATGATAAAAAAATTAAATTCGTTCGGAACCCTTTGCACGCGAGTCCGACTCGCACTTGGCCAGTTTTTCCAGACCTTTTTTCCGAGAGTCACATTACAACCTCTACCGGGCGCGGTGCCGAAAAAGGCTTGGATTTTTCCAGACCTTTTTTCCGAGAGTCACATTACAACTTCCACCGGGCCTGGTGCCGAAAAGGCCTGGATTTTTCCAGGCCTTTTTCCGAGAGTCACATTACTAGCTCCACCGGGCCCGGTGCCGAAAAAGGCCTGGATTTTTCCAGGCCTTTTTCCGAGAGTCACATTACTAGCTCCACCGGGCCCGGTGCCGAAAAAGGCCTGGATTTTTCCAGGCCTTTTTCCCGAGAGTCACATTTTGCTATGTATCTTTGTATGTACCAAACGTTTCTAGATCTAACAAACGAGATTTCCTCAATCCAACTAACTTCGAACATTCATTAGCATCCCCGACACATCCTAACGAATTCAAATTCATTTAGAGTCGTGTCCATTCAATTAGAACAAAAAGAATCGTCAGACAGTTCGCCGAAGTTTGCAATCGTTCTGCGAAGTGAATTAGTTCTTTTTATTCCATTTGTGTGTTACTATGTAACTTGGGTTAGTTGGAAATTGTAACTGGTTGTTTAAACTTTAAAATTAGAGGTTTTTGGAACCATTAGAGTGCTTTTGAACTAAAGAATAAAGATGTGCGAGGAAGCGAGGCTGCGTGAGGATGCATAGCGAAGGTATGTGTAGCTAAGTGGTGCGAGGCTGTACGTTCACACATCCCTCACATGCTTTTTTTGTATGTGAAAAATACATATTTCTGTAGCCCTATTCTAGTTAAAGTTCCATTGGTCTTGCAACCTCGCACATCTTTCGATGGGAGAACACTACACCCTTATTCCTTAGAATGTTTTATTTGTGAGAGAGACTTAAAAAAACTGGCCAAGTGCGAGTCGGACTCGCGTGCGAAGGGTATCCGAAAGATTTATTTTTATTTGTTATTTTAAAACTACAGACTTCTTATAGGTTTTCCTGTAATCTATAGGTAAAGATCTATTATCTCCATATTTTTTCAAAATTTTAGGCTCAGTAGTTTCGGAGATAAGGGGGGCAATGGTCATTTTTCGTCTAATTTCTTGAATAACTTCAAAACCATTTATTTTTAAACTATGAAAAGAAATGTAATTAAAACCCTCACAGTAAGCCCTTTCATTTGATATGTCACACGATATTGCTCAATAAACTTTTTTTTAATTTTCTAGTTTGATCCCCAAAAGTGACCGCACATTAAAAATTTAATGATTTACGTATCGCGTCCGTGTTTGGGTCACAGAAGTCCATATGTGTACCGAATTTCAACAGAATCGGTCTAGTGGATCCGGAGATAACTGGCTGTGACAGATGGGTAAACAGACAGACACCCGAGTGATCCTATAAGGGTTCCGTTTTTTGATCGGAACCCTAAAAAAGAGGTTATAGTAAATTACTTAACGTTACGCATGTATTTCTGGAAGGGGTGGGCGGGAAGTGTAGTACACCTACATTTCGATTGTGTGAAAATGTTGGAAATACCTCAAAAAACACTTGGAATGAACGCAAAGCAGTCGCAATTGCGACATCATCAACACAGTTCAAAAGATCAAAGTAGCAATGAATTTTCCTTTATTTTATCACTTTGAACTTTGTAACTTAATTTTCATGATAACTTTTGATAACTTTATCGGAAACACTGACTCGGCCCTTCTCTTATCGACAAAATATTTAAATGAGGTCGATTTAGATGTAAAGAATTCAATTCTATCAGAAAATTCATTTGAAATGGAGTTTGGTGGCGCAAATGTTCATCTCAGTTAAGAAATTCAATTTCTGATTTACGCCTGCATAAGTTCTTGCTCAGAATTGCCAAGTTTCTCCCAATATTACACGCGAATATGAAGTTTGAGGACGTCAAATCTTATGACGAACGAAAAGTTAAGCTCTAGATTTGACGGCGAAAATGGGAAATGTAATATGAAATTGACATCGCCTGGCGGCGCTGATCCCTCCGATAATGTGCATTGCAAAAGGTACAGTTAATTAGTTAGGTTAGTTTTGGCGGTCGTCAAATAAACCATGTCAGAGGCCCTTGAGGCGGTTTAGAAACGCTGACACTAGGTTTTGTGGGTTCGCTAGACCTTACTGCCCACACGATAAGAAGAATGAGAAGTTAATTCTAAGTTTATAAATAGGTAATATATGCTAATGTAATATAGCTATAGGTATAAGGTAGAACCTGGTTGACGCTGGCACAGGAACGTGGGGATTGGCACAAGAAAACAGAGGCCAGAGCTCAGCAGTGGCCGAAGTCGGGCTGTGGGTGATGATGAATACTCATATATTAAGCTCCACGTGTTTAGATCTTACGTAGTAGTGTGTTAGATAATAGATTTAGAATCATCTTCTGTCCAGTTTTTCTCCAACTATATTGGGATCGGCTTCCAGTCAAATAGGATTCGGCTGAATACCTGTGTTTTAAGTAGAGCAACTACCTACCAGACCTCCACAACCCAGTAACTGGGTAACACGGTACTTCTTGGTAGACCTGGTGTCAGATTTTCTGGCTTCTGACAATCCGTAACGACTGCCAAAGATTTACAAATGACAGCCGGGACCAACGGCTTAACGTGATTTCTAGGCGCGGAGGAGCCTCGGTGAGATAAGATGGTCATCCATTTAGATACCGATTTCCGTTGCTTAACCTTGAAGATCAAGCCGTGTAGCTGGTATTATTTAAACTGTTATTTCTTCCTCGTGTAAAATAATACAGAAACGCAGTTAGTCATTGCACAGTATTATTACCAAAAAATAATTATAGAACCGTTTCTTATTTGCAGTCTCATTGAAATCCTGTGCCAATGTGAAACAAGCAGTGTTTCATCCGGTGACTTTGCTTACTAAGTACAAACATTGTACAACAGTTGCAGTACAACGGCGCGAGTTAAGTACGTTAAAAAGCATTCATACGCGCATTTCCGCTGCGCCCAGCCCGCTTGATTGAGTAGTGTTGAGCTTTGTCGTGTCGACAGGTGTATCGATGTCGGTTTAATACAGTCACAACTCACAGCGTAGCTAATCAAATAGGTATGTTAAAATCTTTGAAAAAGTCTTTTTTATTGCAGTAATCTTCATTACAATCATCTTTGGCCATATTTGAGTGTTGTATGGTTGCCAGTATAAGCAAGGTAGGCACCTATTAATTTAATTCGGTACGACGTACCTGCATTGGTTTTAAACACGGATTATGAGCAAAATGCTAATTTTAGCTGATATGCAGCGACTACGTATCTGCGGGTCTAAGAAGGCCACTTTAGCAGAATCATATTACAATCATAATATTAACCACACAACAATCTGTCTCATTTCATTTTCATCTTTATCGCTGATGCATTAGGTTCAAGGTGGATTGGGAAAATTTGACAGTGACGGGTAGCGTGATGTGCTTTCTGATTCTGCTAAAGTGGCCTTTTTAGATCCGCTGGCGCACAAGGCTGTGTCTGGGTAGCACGATACCTATAAACTGTAAAACTGTTTTTACGATTATCGATACGACTAGCTTTTTCCAGCGACTTCCTTGCTTCAGTGGCATATTGTGGAATATGCCACTGAAGCAACTTTATCTATCAAGCAGCTTTATAAAGAAGCAACTTTAGATATCAACTAGTATTAGTACATTTAGTGATAAATAACTTCCTAAGCATATTTATCCTTTTTTAAATTGGATGAAGTACTTGCAGAGGTCACCCTTCTTAGAATTTTTTTATTTATAATGTGTAAAAAACTCATGAGTACTTAAAAATACCTTTTAATAATAATACTTTAAGGATTGTAAGGATTAGCAGTAGGTAGTATTGTCTAAAGTCTTGATAGAAAATATTGTCATCATAACTTGCACTGACAAGTTTTGGCAATAATCAGACCTGAGATGTTTATGGGACTTTTAGCTGCGAGTGTTTTTACGAGAACTGTCGATAGCATAACATCGACAGTGTCCCGACTTAATCGGAAGCAGTGAATTCATCTCAATGGGCGGCGGGTCAACTGAGCTCAAGTGCAGCACTGTGTGGACTGTGTGGACCGGTACAGATGAGGGATGCTGGCCATTTATTTATTAACTTGTATTATTGTATGGCTCTGATTTGTTAAGTAAATAAGGGAGTCATGGTGTGACAGAAGATTGAGTTTAATTTGATACTTTGTCTGATAGGCTGAGTAAGGTATTTTGCTGTGTTAAAGGCGCAACTAGAGCTGTGCAGATGTAGACTGCTGGCCATAGGCCTCCCTCTAGGGGTCGCCACATCGAACACTTGTGTGGTGGTTTCCCGCGTCTTTATCGTCATTGGCCATCTCACCTTCTGGGAGGCATTGTAATGATGAGTAGGTTAAAATGTCATCATCATCGTCTTGTAATTAACAAATTGTCGGATATATAAATTATATTAGTGTGTTAACTTACTGTAAAATAAATGAATAAATAAATCGTCATCTAAGACATTACAGCTGCGGATTAATTTGCTCAAGTATATATCTCCATATAATCTAACTATCTCTAGATTTTTCTATCCATTTCTTTTGTCAAACAGATATTTAATCTCGGTCGGCGCCATTCAAAACTGTAAAATGTAGAGCAGACAAACAGATTTTTGTCTGCGGCGAAATCGAGCTGTGACAAATGAATATTCTTTTCTTTCTTTCTTTATTGTCTGTGCTAGAAACGTTTTGGTACTCTTCATTGGAAGTGAAGAAATTGTCCCTATAATTTTCTAGACTATTGTGTGTCGCTTATAATGGGCCTCATCAGAAGGCTCAAACTCATTCAAAGGGCAATGGAGAGGGCAATGCTTGAAGTTTCCTTGCGTTATCGAATCAGGAATGATGATATCCGCAAGAAAACCAAGGTTACCGACATAGCCTGAAGGATCGCCAAACTAAAGTGGCAGTGGGCAGGGCACATTGCTCGCAGCACAGATGGTCGAAGGGGCCGAAAAGTTCTGGAGTGGCGACCGCGTACCGGAAGACGCAACGTTGTCGCGGCTCCCACAAGGTGGACCGATGACCTGGTGAAGGTCGCGGGTAGCCGATGGATGCGAGACGCGCAGGAACGGTCGTTGTGGCGACGCTTGAGGTAGTCCTATGTCCAGTAGTGGACGTCTTTCGGCTGATGTGATGATGATGATGATTGTATTTCGAAAACATACGAGGGAAGAGCATCGCGCCACCGACGTTAGTCGTATTACACAATGTATTTGGATACAGTTAATTCATCTTAATTAATTATTATGGGTAGTCAGGCATGGGGGATACGGGCTATTCAATAATAAAGTTGTTAGCTGCACCAATAGGGGAGATCTTTGGGGTAATTTAATGTTTAATTGTTTTAACTTCCGAGTTAGAGTGGGGTCATTGATGTGAAGTGCTGCAGCTGCGATTGCAGTTAGAACAAAGAAAACAAAAGAGTTTATTTGTGTTAAGTAAACAGGGCATTTAGTAAAAGTAATAATAATATGAATATCAAGATTTTTTGGTGGTAGATACCTATTTTTACCCGACTACGGCGAAGCAAAACGGAAGACAGTGATTTTGTTTGGTACGCATTTGTGTTCGTTCATCTGTTCTTTCATAACTTACACTACTTATCATATTTTTTAAATAACTTGTGTTACATAGTTATGGTTACATCATTCCATTTCCCTTTAGTTTGATTTTCTACGAAATATATAGACATATCCGAATGTGGAGAGAAACCTGAGGATTTGACCTCCTTTGCAAAAAGTTGGTATGTCTGAAAATATTTATGATTTCGTCTAAATCAGGCCAAATAGTTATCTCCTTCAAAGGGTCCCGAATTGAACGGTTTGCGTCCATAATCTTTCGTTTTGCATCGTTTTACTTATTTTGGCAAGGAATTCTGCTACACTGGGGAAAGGTTATCGCAGATTGCACGATATACCGCTTATGCCTATTATATGATTTAGTAATAGTGGCTACCGATGACTATGAAAATGGAGAGCCAGCTAGCGTATCTTTGTATTTTTTCTAGCTATTGGGTCATGTTTCCAAAGGGTTAAGTAGTCACACAGGGACGTTTCCTGTTTTCCCTTCTTTATACGCTGACAGATTATCAAAAAATATTTTACACAATTCTACATGTTGCGCTGTGATAAATCTTTTGACTTATACAGAGGTATTTAATTCACTTTTATATACATGCAAACTTAAACAACTACATTAATTTTATCAACAAAATATGTACAAACGCGTATAAAAACAAAATTAATCATTGGGCATCAAAAAAATAATCCACATCGCTGTCAATGGCAAGAGTGCCCAGAACACAGGCAGCATTGCCGCGTTGAATGGCATTTCTGATTCTTATACAGCAATTTGTAGCAGCAAGGTCCTCGTTTTAGTCTTATGGTTCAACAATAAATAATGTATACAATCAATCTTGTTAGTAACTGTTAAAAAACAAAGTTTGATCTTTAATCGGGAGTCTTAAGTTCAACAGTGAATAGGTCACTTCTAGGCGAGCGTGCTCCATCTTTGACCGCAGCATCGCTTACCATCAGCTGAGATAGGGGTTAAACGTGTTGAGTTCTTAAATCATTTAGAGTTGTTGATTTTGAGGTAAAAGCGAAGCCGTCCCTTGTTTAGCACTCCATCTGTTTTTTATTTTATTTACTCCATGGTAGTTGGGGATTGCCATTGTTTGCGAGTACCAGAACAATCAATTCCTCTCAAGCAGAAGTTTTAAAGCTTACGGTACGATAACAACCTGATTTACTACTATTTAAAGCGATACATAAGTGCGTTACATAATGAGATATCTGAAACTGGAATCAAAATATCTACATCAATCAATTGTTTGTTAATAGCCTATGGTATCCCACTGCTGGGCAATGGCCTCCCCCGTATCCTTCCAGACACTTTTTTCTTGCGCCACCTCGAACCAGCCTTCGCAGTGTGCGTCCAGATCATCTCGCCACCGCTTTCTGGGCCGCCCTCGGCGACGCGACGCCGTCCATCCTCTGGTACCCATTGCGTGCAGACTTTAACCCAGCGGTCACCATGCATGCGCCCGAATAAACACTTATTTGAAAATATTTGTTACTATGTATGATTTGTGAAATGATAAATGAAATCGATAGGAAAATAGAGAACTTACACGCTTTTGAAGTTCTTCTTCTGTCTTTACGCAAAACGTCGTTTGAATTCGATGGCGCAAATTCAGTATACGTTACTTGCGAGTGACGTCACACGCAATTAATGTTGTCTCCGTTTATAATTTAATTTAAAACACACACAAATTTGTAATTAAAAAAATACTGTCCTTTTCTAAGTCGAAAAATGTAATGAGAAAAAAAAAAATCCTACTAGTATTTTATATTTTTTCTATGAAATCCTGCTAAAACTAAGAAAGTTCCTGTAAAATGGTATTTTCATTACATTAATGTATGGCACATTAACAATTGCATTTTCTTTCACAACCTGAAATAAAATATGACTGTTATATTTTCTCTCCCGCAGTTCCATTTTCCCTCTTTACCTGAAACTAAAAGAAAATTGTAATATTCAAAGTAAAATACAGCTAAATTAAAAAGCCGAACTGTCTCCTGAAACACTAGTTCCATTACAGAGTGTTCAGTATTTCTTGGCACCAGGCCGAGGGTGGTAGAAATAGGGATGCCAACTTTTTTTTAAGAAAATGTACAATATCTTCTCTCCATTACATCTTAAACATACATAACATTGTGTGTATTTTTAGATTGAGTTACTATCCCGTAGATTAAGTTTTTCTTTGTGTTTTTATTTTACTACCAATTGAACCATTGTAGTCATAATAAATAAAAAATAATAATAATAATAAAATAAAAGATAAACGGCCTGATACAGAAGGCGGTACTCTTTGATACGGCTCGTATTGTAAGCAGGTTCCTTTCTCTGGAGCCCTAACCACCGGTAGCTTGGACTCTGCTCCCGACACCGGCGGACTACTATTTCTTATATTTTGAAATGTTTTTTTTTAAGATATATTTAAAAATTTAACATATGTGTATATAAAAATAAATAAACGAAATAATAATAAAAAATAATTACATACATGTCACTGAGGGTTGAAGACATAATCTGTTGGTCCCGGCTGTCATTTGTAGATCTTTGATGGTATTTTCGGGTCAGAATTAGAAAAAACGCCATGTTTTGCCGAGAGGTTTCGTGTTACAAAGTATTTACTGGGTTGTATATAGAAGCGCTCCAAATAAGCTATTGGTTTTCAGCTGCATCCGGTAAGAATATAAGGCTATGTTGATTTTTTGTTTTCCTCTTCACACCACTTTGCTATTTTGACCAAAAAGAATAAGAACTCTCGCTCTCTCTCTCTCTCTCTCTCTTACACATTAATAAAGCTATTGTATTTGTAAATTATAAAGCACCAACGCACGCGAAATAGTAATAAAATACTGTATATTAAAGTTGGCAACCCTAGCTAGGAAAAATTGTATTTAAATTTTCATTTTCCTTTGTATGCAGTACGTTATAAACTGCTGGGATATACGAGGTTTGCTGTAATGCAACTAGTATTTCAGTTAGCATAAATTAGTCGAGAATGTTACCCTCGAGTAGGTAATACTGTAGTTTTATTAGCTTTTGACCCAGTTGCTGAATTAAAAGTCGGAATTTTCGAGCTAGCGGAGTTACTTCCGTTTTTAGAATTAACGAAGTTAAGTAATTTCGCACGAAAGCGTGGAGTCTGTTAGGAATCTGCACGAAGTGGTTAAAAAGTACATTTTTACACGTCAATCTATTTTGTCGGCAAGTTTGATCTTCTGGGAAATGAGTGAAACCTTTGTATTTGGCAAAAACCAGGCGAATTATTACAGTTTACTATTTTCAAACAAGTCAGCCGATCGATTCAGCAGTGCGATTCTGTAAACATGTCGAAGTGTAAACTTACGTGAAGTGAACATGACGTGAGCTGTCAATTCATACAAACAAGATGGAATGAAGTTCACCTCACGCTCAGTTTACCTAAGTTAACACAGTGAGATGTTGTCAGAATAGACCGGCTGTAAACATGTTGAAGTGAAGTCTTGGGTAAAGTGATCACGACGTGAGCTGTCAAACCATACAAACAAGATGGAATGACAGCTCACTTGTCCTCCACTTAAGTGTACACGGTGAGACGTCGACAGAATAGACCGCCTGTTATTCCATCTTAACTACATGAATTGACAACTCACTTCACCGAAGCCTTCAATTCGACATGTTTAATGAATCGACTGGCAGTTTCACTTCTAAGGACCAAATACGGGAACAAAGAACTTCAGAGTCGAATAACTATTTAATTACTTACCAATCTGCCTAACCTTTTCATCCCTCCAAGATTAGTAGGATTCGCTGTCCTAGGCATACCCTCGTCGATCCTGACGACCCAGTCACCATCCTTCAAGAAAGCTGTAGGGAAACCAGCACTATCAGGAAAAACAGATACAGACCGCGTTCCGTATTCCGGCCTCGCCGTCGAGGCCCGTCGCGACGTCCCAGTAATGCTCCCTCCCGTCTTTTGCCTAACGAGTCAGCCCGCGCCGCTGAGCCTTTAGCGTTAAATATTCCCCAAATAAATGACATGACCCAGCCAGTTCCTTGCTGTCCTCCCCAAATCGACGCCGCTGAGCCGAGGTCCGTACCTCACAGGGGGTGCCCTCAGTGAGCGGAGTTTTAGTTTTAAGTTGCAAAGCCTCGGCTGGGGGCCTTAAATTCACTTGAGGCTCACACAGGCAAGTCCGGTTAAGTAGTTGCAACCTTCCCAGGTTTATAACTGCGAGTGGCCATCGTCCAAAAAAAAAAAGCCTAACCTTTTCTGCTGAGTAGGTATCGGCGTTATAGTCCAAGAACCCAGAGCGATCAGACATAACTTATTTTCAGATAGATGGAACCTTAGGTTCTCAGTAGCGTCTCATGTTCTTTGTATACTTGCGTGCTTGTGGAGCTCGCCTTGTGACAGCTGGGCAGGTACCAGGTAAGAAAGGTAGCTAAAAATAAGAGTTACTTAACTTAAATTTACATGGCTGACTTTTATATATGTTTTGTGTAATATTATTCTAAAATAGTATCATAAGTATCAGATACTTTCCATGGACTAAAACTTTTGTCAGACGCTTTAAAGCTACACAAAAAATAAATGAACTTTACTTATTTTTACATATCTGATTTTTAAATACAACTAACAGTAACTATTACAAAGTTATATATTCAGACAAATTGTAGTGACCAATCATCCCCTAAACACAAAAATTATTCAGCAACCCGGTAAACGACACCCCTTGGCAAACTGGTGTCAGATTTTCTGGCTTCTGAGTACACGTAACGACTGTCAAAGATCTACAAATGGCAGCTGGGACCAACTGATTAACGTACTTTCCGGGGCACGGAAGAATATCACCCTGGTAAGATGGTCACCTATCCATTGCGGCTGTTGTTATTGAGCCACGAGCTCCTTCTATAGGGAACTTGCAGGAACTATAGGTAGCAATCAGAAGTATCATTGTCAAGTATATTTTACTTATTAGTTTCGAATATGCAACGCTAGATGGCATAGTCTACTTCGTGCACGTTCTCCTAAACGGAGCGTGCAGGAACTATAGGTAGCAATCAGAAGTGTCATTGTCAAGTATATTTTACTTATTAGTTTCGAATATGCAACGCTAGATGGCATAGTCTACTTCGTGCACGTTCTCCTAAACGGAGCGTGCAGGAACTATAGGTAGCAATCAGAAGTGTCATTGTCAAGTATATTTTACTTATTAGTTTCGAATATGCAACGCTAGATGGCACAGTCTACTTCGTGCACGTTCTCCTAAACGGAGCGTGCAGGAACTATAGGTAGCAATCAGAAGTGTCATTGTCAAGTATATTTTACTTATTAGTTTCGAAAATGCAACACTAGATGGCACAGTCTACTTCGTGCACGTTCCCTGATATCTACCGTACATCGGTAAATCAACAAGTAAACATTATAATCAATAAATTAACCGATTAAATTCATCTTTTGTTTCGGAACAGTAGATAACAAGGAGCTATCGTAGATTTGTGTCATAAACCGTTTGCACTGCAAGTGTCCGATAAATAGGTGACTTGAGGGTACATCAATGACTTAAATTAAAGATAAGTTATCCTTATCAGTGTTTCCGTTATCAAACTGATAGGTGGCGCTGGGGTATAAAACTGACCGGCTACTTGGAAAAAGGCTAAAAGGTAAGAGGGCATTATGAACTAAAGACAAGTAGTCTTAATTAAAAAAAAATCTAACCTTGTAACTAGTTGAAATAGTGATTAGCAGATTGTTAATTCGAATTTGAGTTGCAAAACCCCAAATCTTGATTGGCAAAGAAGCGGCCTAAGCGTTCTCTACCAATCAACTTTGGGTGTTTAGTTTACTCATATACAATGTACACGATAAAAATTAATTCTATGGTTATATTTTCTTATGAATAAGGCTGTAGTAGTCTAATCGGGGTCTTAAGTAAGGCAACACTTTGTCAACGAAATCTAAATGTTGATACTTTTGATGTTCCTATTTTGCTTACCGTACTGAATAAGATTTTAAACTATACTGGCCGCAATGTCTTACTGCATGTTGAAGTACTCCTTTCAGTAAATGGACGGATCAGTCCTAGATCCATCTCAGTAGTTTGTTGTCAATTTTAGCAACTTACATCCTAATTTTCTCACGATTTTTCCGACTCACGACTGTTCCTGTTTTGAAGAAACCAAATCGGAACTAGCTGATGAATTACAGATCCACAAACCTGGTATTGGAATATTTTTTTAAAGTATGGGAAATCATTAAATGACTCATCCGCTCTGGGCGGAGTAGAAGGGAGTGTCAGACTAAAACTCATCCGTGTTCCTCCTAATGCTCTTTGCGTTCCAGCGCCGCGGTGACTCTTTCAAACTTCCGCAGCTCTGGTACGGTAATGTAATCTTGGAGCTATTAAATTAAATGCATCAGCTATTATCAACTACAAAAGTGCAGCCAATAAGTCTGCTAAGCCAGAACTTAGCTCCGAATAACCGCTGTCTTCACTCGAACGGATTAGTCAGCACAGATAACTTGTGTCGCTATCTCTCGATAGCGTTGCCGAAAATAAGTGGTATATTATAAATGGCGATAATGTCATTATCTGCTCACTAATTGTGGGTCTACGTGCTGGGGAGCACATACGACACACGTTTTACAACATGAGGAAGATATTTGCTGGGAAAATTATAGTTTGCCGGGAAAATCCGATCGTTTGGGCTGTTTTGTGATTTTCATCTTTTTGAGCTTTAGTTTTCTAAAGCTCAAGCATCAAGTTAGCCGCAGTCCACTAGTATAGCCCCCGTTACTGACTGATTGAGTGACTGACAGATAACGCACAGCCGAAACTACTGGTCGTAGAAAGCTGAAATTTAGCATGTAGGTTCCTTGGGGAGTGTAGAGGAGCACTAAAAGATTTCCCGAGATTCCTACGCGACGGGTAAAAACGGGTATGCGCGTACAATTTCGCGGGATTTGCCCGTTTTTAAATAATCGCTAGTTAATATTATACATGCGAAAGTGTGTTTATTTGTTAAAGCTTTCTCGCCAAATCTCTCAATCTATTTTGATAAACTTTGTTACACATATAGACTGTACACTGGAGATGGTTACATTCGTAGGCTGCTTATTTGTGAAAATAAAACTTGAACCAAAGGGCATTACTTTGTGTACATGCATTAGATTCCACTAGTGTATTTTTGGATATTTACTGTTTACTCTATCTATATTATTGTGAACGTGAAAAACCGTGAAGAAGTAGTAAAAGTTGCGTCCTTTTGCGAGGGATTAAAGTCCGCTATGATAAAGAGTACACAGTCCAATATTTCACTGTCCAAAGTTCAATCGCTTTCAACTGAATACAAACACAAGTTTTCAGCTTCCTGAAACCGCATTCAAACAAGCGTGTGGATCATAAAACCAGTGTCTGTAATTCACTAAAGTTCTATTATGATGCGCCGGCGCAGCGCCCGCGTCGATCTATTTCCACACAGACCAAGTTCATTAACGTCTGTTTCAGTAGCGCTAGAGATGGGAAACACCGCTTGTAATGTATCGATAGAATAAAAAAACTGGCCAAATCCGAGTCGGACTTGCCCACCGAGGGTTCCGAACGTGGCTACAAATTACTTTAAATAATACTATTTTTTTTAGTGATTTAATTACAAATGTATATTTTTCAGACTTTTCCTTTTTACTTGCCTTTCATAGTTCTAGGTCAACGGGAATACCCTATACATTTAGATTCCCTTGAGAGTGTCCAAATATACGTTTTTTGCGGCATAAACGACCGTATTTTTTTTACTTTAACTTAGAACTCTGACTTTGTCACGCAATTGAGAAAGGCGTGAGTTTATGTGTGTGTATCAATGTTGATAACGATTGTGAAAATAATTAATCATTGATATTGAAGTGATTCATCTTGAAATATTGCAGTGTTTACATCAGAATAGTGAAGGACGTTTTGAGTTTTTTTGTTGCATTTTATTTGAAAATCATGCTTACTCTGATAAATTTATTGATTAGAAATTTAATTCATGAAATCATTTCATTTGTAAATCATGCTAACTCTGACTAATTTGTTGAGTAGCATGAGAAGGTTTATATTTATGTGTTAGTTAAATACACAGGTGTCTTTATAAAATCGGTCCACAACTGACTGAGAAATCGGTGAATATATGTTCATAAAAAATATAACAGTCGAACTTTTTTTTTTCTAGGCAAATCATCAAATGTCTCCTCCCGCTCTGGGTGGAGCATAAGGGAGTGTCAGACTCTAACTGACTAAAACCCATCCGTATTACTCATAATGCCCTCTGCGTTCCAGGGCCCCGGTGACTCTTTGCAACAAATTCCGCAACCCTGGCAAAAGCCGAACCTCCTTCTTTGTAGTCGGTTAAGAATACTGAACCACATAAAACGTATCAATATGAAAATACAGAATAATAAGCAACACCTACTAAAACTTCAATAATCAAAATTAATAATCCAATTATAATTATATAAATATCAAATATTAACATATCCTATCTGTATAACTGAATAATATATTAATGATCTTATACACAAAATAAATAAAATATACAGCAATGAACTTTCCTAGCGACGAAAAGGTTGTCCTTTATCATAAATGTTATATTATATTAAACCGGATGCGGAAGGCAGCATGCCGGAAGAGAAGTTTAATATGTTATCATTGATAATTGCCTACGGAGTGACAGGGAGGCGGCGGGGCGAGCTTGTATGTCAAGTGGCAGTTCTAAACTGATTTACATACGTATTTGAACGGATTAGCTGACGGTTTGGGGTTTAGTTCAATGACAAGATAGATGACGTAGAAATTGTCGTTTATTAATATTTATTATATTAAGTTGTTGGCTTATCTTTTGTTAAGCTTAGATTCTTCATTGTTTTGTGATAGATACTCTCAAGCGCTATAAAATCGAGTCTATAAAAAACTTTAGGTTTAATTAGACCGATTTATGCAAAAATGATCCAACCAACAATTTCGAGTTTTTATGACCTGTATACCTACTCCAAATAAGGCAAATTTTAACATATGAAAGACTCATAACTCTATGTTAATAAATTGACGACAATGCCTATGATCCAACCCATAGGATTCATGTAAGACATTTTTTTTAATGCATAAGTGGTTCAAGCTTTGAGAACCATTTTTGCATTTTTTTTTTGCTTTAAACAATAATTATGCGTTTTATACAATATGGAGAATAATAATAAAGATTTATTTCAGATCAAAATATCCATATCATGTCGGTAAAAGTCTTAACCTAATGTTAGTACAAAACAACATACAAAATTGAAACGACTGACACCTACGTGTGCAGCCGTTTCCAGTGAGCCAGCATGGGGCTGTCCCACTTATCACATACTTTATTGAGAACAGAAACGCACCTTTTACGTATAATGTCATGAAAACCATCAACCTTGGCCTCGGTGAACATCCCAGAAGCGCTACAAAATGTTCCAGTTATGTTTCAAAAATGTTCAATAATGTTATTTGCAATTGAGTTAAAATGATTCAAGGCGACTGAAATACACTGACCACATGAACATTTATTTAAATATATGAATACAAAAAAAACATGGTTGAATACAAAATTATCATATCCAGCGATAAATTAAACAGCATATTATTTTTATACCGGAAACTTGCATTGTGCAAAAACCACACATCCAATCCATCCAATCCACACAGACCTTATTTCGAGATAATTGACATTAAATTTTATTGCGGTATTTTTCTGGCTTTATTATGCTAAATATTGTGTAAGTAATTATGTGTAATTTTAAGTGTACTGAATCATTATTACAAAATATTTTTTGTATGAAATTAGCTGTGTAGGCTGCGGAAAGAAAAATGCAAGTATGTTCCAAAGTATGCCAAAAATATTTTTTTAAACAAAAATAACAATTATTTTTGTTTAAAAAAATATAAAAGTTACCTTATTCCTCATCCTAATCAAAGTCAGGTTGATCACAATAACCATCTATATCGTCTATTATTGCATCAGCTCCCGTCAGTTTTTTAACCGACTTCAAAAAAAGGAGGAGGTTCTCAATTCGTTTGTATTTTTATAGTAAACAATGTAATAATTTGGTATTAAATGGAATAACGATATCTAATCGTTTAACGTCTTAAATTAATAGAAAAACATTTACTACAAAAACACCAACGTTAACTACTAAATAAACATCCATAATAATATTATAAATGCGAAAGTAACTCTGCCTGTCTGTCTGTCGCGCTTTCACGCCAAAATTACAGAACCGATTTAAATGAAATTTGGTACAGAGATAGTCTAGAGCCAGAGAAAGGACATATAGCTACATTTTATCCCGGGAGTATATTCCCTAGGGACCTCGCGGGCGAAGCCGCTGGCAGAAGCTAGTTTACTAACAAATGGCACTAAGCAAAGTAAACATAAGCTTTGCATTATCACTCTGAATCTGTACTTCAAAACAACGTGACACACACAACAGAAACTGACAGTAACACGCTTAAATATTCAATTACGATTGTATTTAATAATTAAAGTGTTTCAAACGGTTGCTTGGTAACTGTTCTGTAGTCGAAGTTGGCCGGTGTATGTGCTACCCACGCGAATAGGGTTGCCAAGTCCTAACTGGAAAGCCGGACGGAACAGCCAGGTTGACCGGACATTTAGACAAAATCTACACTAATATTGTTACGCGCCAGAATTAATGTTGGGGACATGGCGGCATTTGCGTGCTGCTAACGCCATCTAGTAGCAGGTAGCGGAAACCAACCAAACATTTACGTGCCTGCCATCTAGTATCGAGTAGCAGATACTGGCATACTGCTGGCGCCATCTAGTATCCAGTAGCTGACATTTACGTGTTAGAACATTCTCGATGTTTTGACGGGACCTGTGTGTGCCCGAACTTTCCAGAGGTTTCCATACAGGAGGGTTCTGGAAATGACTGTCGGTATATAAAGGGCGGACATCCGGCGACGGCAGTCAGTATTGAATTGGCGATACAAACGATAACTTCGAGAGCGATCTTCAACTGCGAATTATAGTGAAGTGAAGTGTTCAGTAGTGCGATAGTGTGTTATTAATTAGTGTGTTTTAAAGTGCTAATTAGTGTTATAAATTAAAGTGTCATTTTTGGTTGTTTAATCGGCTGTTTTTATTGTCACGAACCCCAAGCTCGTAACAATATTATAAAGAAGAAAGATTTGTTTGGTTGTTTGAATTGAATAGGCTCCGAAACTACTGGACCGATTTCAAAAATTCTTTTAGCATTAGATAGCTACACTATCAGGGAGTAACATAGGCTATATATTATCCCCGTACTCCCACGGGAAAGGGAACTACGCGGGTGAAACCGTGTGACGTCCACTAGTTGGATTATAAATCCGAACACTTCTTCAGGATTTTGTGTCTTAAAAAATAATGAACTTGCAATAAGAGGGCGAAATCTACTAATTTTAAAGCAACGTTCGTTTTCATGCCTCAGTCGCAATTTTTTCAAAACATGGAAAATAAGGCGTTTTTAACAGATTGAGATTAAAAGTAGACGTTGCTTCTTCTTCTTATCGTGTGGGCAGTAAGGTCCAACGACCCCACACACCCTAGTGTCAGAGTTTCTAAACCCCCTCAAGGGCCTCTGACATGGTTTATTTGACGACCGCCATTTGGCGGCCGGTACCACCGGCTTATACGTGCCTACCGAAGCACGGTATCATCTTTTTATCAGACAATCAGGTGATTCAAGCCTGCAATATCCTAGCCAAACTGTAAAACAACTTTACAAAGTATGCTTCTCATGGGAATCGAACCCACGACCACCTGGTCACAAGGCAGGCGCCTTAACCACTCGACCACGGAGGCAGGCAGGAGGCAGACATTGCTTAAAATCAGTGGAATTGACCTAATGCTCATGATTTTGACTCGTCAACTCGTCGTTATCTTAATAAATAAATGAACCAATCTCCTTTATTCCGCAGTAAAAATCAAAGTGACCGGCTATTGTAAACAAAACCTTTCCTTTTCTTTCGTTTCAGTTGCAGTCCATCCACAGGTTATCTGTAAGAGATTGTCCTATGAGCTAAGACCGCTCATGTATGTGTCTTGGTTTTCTTTACTAAGCAATCCTCATTTAAAATCAATGCGACTGCCAAAATTCAAAAAGCCTATCAAAAGGCTGGCCGGATAAGGCCTTAATTTTACCGGATGTACAACAAAAATCCCAAACTATGTCCGGCATTACCCGGACGCCTGGCAACCCTAAACGCGAGGCATTTCATTGTCGTCTCATTAATGCTTCTAGAGCGGCCTACAATTGTGACAAGTCGAGTGTTAAGGTGGGTCTACATTGTATGTTCTTTGTTTTGTTGATCAATGTAACTAATCCCGTCTGTCAATTCTTTGAGAGGTTAACAGAAAAGCTTTTGTTAGAGTAGGAAGGTTGATGAAATTTTTGTTCGTCAGACTCTGTGGGTCAAAAAGGTCACTTTAATAGAATCATATTTGGTTCATATTACCTGCGTTATTACGTGTAAATTACTTGTACGCAGGTAATATTGCTATTGCTACGCTGATGAAAGTTTTCTGGCGGTTGAAAAATTTGCTCAAAATGAGAGTACGTTCAAGTATAGTAATAGAAATAAATTATTGTTGTTGTTGTTCAAGTATAGTATATCGCACCCTTAATAATATAAGGGCTAAAGTCAAAATTATTGTAAAGTTTGATTTTGAATGCTAAGGGCACAAAATGAAATTATCTACCGACTACCGCTGACACAGAGAGAGACAAAGAACATTAACGACTCGGTAACTATATGTGTGTCTCTCTCACACTCCCGCCGCTTATAATTTATGGATTTTCGTATGATTATTTATTTTTGTTGATGGCTACTTATAGTCTAGGTATTGAACAATAAATCTGAAGAAAATCACATTTGTAGCTAAAATACTAAGCATTTTATTATAAAAATAAACTTACACGTATTCCCAAAAAACTACTTTTTTGTTTTAAGCCTTTTTATTAATAAGGGTGCGATATACTATCAAAACATTTATAGTGTTTGCAGTGAATTTGATTTTGAAGACGGTTAAGTATACTTTTGTAGACAGTGATTAACTTAGAAGGGACCTTGACCATAAAATAAAAAAAAAATTAAGGAATGATTACAGTTCGTTTAGAATCATTCGTTCCTAAGTCAATTTCGGTAAATTATTCTGTATTTAAAATACGAAATACTACGCATTCGTTGGCCAAAGACTGGACCGCTTCTGACATTCAGGAATCATACAATTAAAATAGTACCACACTATCTATAGTATGATACTTGTATGACAATAATTGTTTCATAATTTAAATATTTTGATAGGCTCGCACGATTAAGAAAAATGTTTGACACATTCCTTACCCTGCTATCTAAAACCAAAACAATCAAGAATTTCATAACACATAATGCATTCAGTCAGTAGCTTATAAACATGGCTCTCATTTCTCAATCAAAGCTTTTAATATATTGATAGTATAATTGATATAAAAGATATAAGTAATAAAAGGTTGCCTTCCATTGACGCAACGTTGATGATAATGACTGCTAGATAGGCCCTATCGGGTTTGACAGGGCGGTAGCTATCGGAATTTTGACACTTCCATTTTTCATTGATGCATTGTTGTGCTTTTGACAACTTTCCAATGGATTATTTTGTAATCTGTAGGAATTTGAGGAAGAGGAATTTGATTTGATCAGGAGGTTTATAGGTTTGTCACATTGATATATAAAAACCCAAGATACACACTCAGCATCTCAAAAACGTCCGCAAAAAGTAAGCGCAATATGTATAATTATGCGCAAGTTTCAAACAATCTCGCATCGCTCGCCATATTGCACTGCTTTGTAAAAACAACTTTAAGCGATCCGTGAAAGGTTGAATTTGCAAAACAAATTGTTTATAGTATAACTACACACAACTCTCACATGACACTTGATACATGTCAGTTTTTGACGACAGTTTCGAGCGTTGCATTTGTTCGAGACTGTGCATCTTGGGTTTTTTTTTATATATCAATGGTTTGTCACGATGATTTGGATAGAAAGGAGACGAATCTGAGATATATGTTTCAGTAGACTTGTACTTATCGCCAGTGTAACACCTGCCTAATAGTATCACCTTGCAAGGTGACAGAAATGCAAATAATTTGTCTTAAAGTTTAGCGATCGATTCTGAGTTTATTCAAGCGCAATAAATGCTTATTTTCAGATTGGTTTTATGATACGTTGTTTGAAGATATTTTTGGCACATATTAATCGATTTTTTATCGGCAAGTATTACAAATTCTTTTGGGACATTTTGCAGTGTAAAAAGAAGCGGCTGGGGTCGGCTTCCAGTCAAACCGGATTTAGCTGAATACCAGTATTTTACGTGGAGCGGCTGCCTACCAGACCTGCAAAACGCATTAACTGGGTAACACGGTACTTCTTGGCAAGACTGGAGTCAGATTTACTGGCTTCTGACAATCCGTAACGACTGCCAAAGATATACAAATGACAGCCGGGACCACCGGCTTAACGTACTTTCCGAGCCACGGAAGAAACTCGGTATGTTAAGATGGTCACCCATCCACCTTGGCAAGCGTTGCTTAACCTTGAACATCGACCCATGCAGCTGTTATTCTTTAGCCACGAGCTCCTATAAACCAAAGCATATAGCGCCAGTAAATATAATTTAATGTTCAGGGTTATCCCACTTGTTATCTCAAGTTATTCAACCTAAATTGCATATGTTAATAAGTTCTAGATCTGTATTCTGAAATGCCAGATTTCATAACTTATCTCAACTCAAATCTAGTTTAATAACAGGATTCCTGTCTGAGCCAGACTAGCCCTAAAGTCTATCAGTATAATTGCCAATATTCCTATTCATATCACAATTCAATAAATATTACGATTTGAGAATAATTTAATTGTGCGTACAGCAGGAGTGGAATTCCCTGCCGGAGTCTGTGTTTCCTGATAGCTACAGCCTGGGAGTCTTCAAGTCAAGAGTGAATAGGTTACTTCTAGGCAAGCGTGCTCCATCTTTGACCGCATCGCTACTTACCGTCCGGTGAGATAGTGGTCAAACGCGAGCTTATATTACTACGAAAGTTTTGATGGATGATATAAGATGTTTGTTACTCAATTACGCCAGAACGGTAGAGCAGATTGGCACAGAGATAGATTTTAGTCTGGAACAGCACATTATAGGCGATTTTAATCCGGGAGCATGTTCCCTCGGGATAATTTACGATATCCACGCGGACGAAGACGTTCGCATGAACTAGTTCATCATCTACACTAATATTTTAAAGAAGAAAGATTGTATGTTTGTAACGAACAAGCTCAAAAACTACTGGATCGATTTCAAAAACTTTTTCACCATTAGGATGCTGCATTATCTCTGAGTTATATAGGCTATATTGAAAAATAGAGAAAAAATATAGAGATCCCTACGAAAACTGCAATACTAAACCCGCGCGAACGAAGTCGTGGCTGAAGTGCTAGTAATAAATATTTTAGCTTAACCACTACAATTCAGTTCAGTTTATTGGAAAACAATTCACATTGTGTCTGAAATCATTCCTAGAAATAATACAAAATAAAAAACAACTGGCCAAGTGCGAGTCGGACTCGCGTGCAAAGGGTTCCGAACGAATGTAATTTTTTTAACATGTTATTTTAACACTACAGACTTCTAATAGGTTTTCCTGTAATCTTTAGGTAAAGATCTACTATCTCCATTTTTTTCAAAATTTTAGGCTCAGTAGTTTCGGAGATAAGGGGGGGGGGGAATGGTCATTTTTCGTCTAATTTCTTGAATAACTTCAAAATAATTTATTTTAAAATTATGTAAAAAATATAATTAAAATCCTCACAGTAAGCCCTTTCATTTGATATGTCACACAATATTTTTCAAAAAAACTTTTTTTTTAATTTTCTAGTTTGACCCCCAAAAGTGACCCCCATACTAAAAATTTAATAATTTACGTAACGCGTCCGTGTTTGGGTCATAGAAGTCCATATGTGTACCAAATTTCAACAGAATCGGTCCAGTGGATCCGGAGAAAACTGGCTGTGACAGACGGACGGACATACAGACAGACAGACACCCGAGTGATCCTATAAGGGTTCCTTTTTTTTCGGAACCCTAAAAATAACATAATTTTTAATAACATAAATTACTAAACAAAGCTTAAAGCGACCTTCATTCAAGTGAGCACATACCCAACCACTTGACATTTCGTCACCTCACACATCAAGTGGTATGCAAATCAATCATCAGCGGCTGTCAGCACTGATTCGATTGCATGACTCGATTGATTCGCAGATCACTGATAAAATCAATCAGCAATTTCAAAGTTTGGTAATAACTATTAGAGGTGTGGTTCCCAACCTTTTTTGAACTGGGACCACTTTTTATGTGAGTAATTTATTTATTTGGATTTCCAACAAAGGATAAACAGACATGACATATGAGACAGCGATACAATGGTTCATTTATATGTGCTCCTTCAGTTATAGGATACCACAGCATGCACATATGACGCTGCGTCTGTCTGTCTGTTCGCGATAAACTCAAAAACTACTGCACCGATTTTCATGTTGTTTTCACCAATGGATAGAGTGGTTCTCGAGGAAGGTTTTACTATATAATTTGTATAGAAAAAAATTAGGGATCCTTAAAAAAATTGCAGCGCGGACGAAGTCTCGGGCGAAGTGCTAGTAACAAAATAAAAATAATAATTATAAATTGACAATGAATATAAACGTGAAAGGTTGGAAAAGGTGAGGGAGGCCAAAGAAATCTACACTAATATTATAAAGAGGAAAGATTTGTTTGTTTGAGTTGAATAGGCTCCGAAACTACTGAACCGATTTGAAAAATTCTTTTAGCATTGGATAGCTACATTATCAGGGAGTAACATAGGCTATATATTATCCCTATTATATATATTAGCGGTGAAACCGCGTGACGTCCACGTGTTGGATAAATTGTGTGAAGAGTGATGTGAGAGAAAAGGGAGTCACTTAACAATAATGGTTAATTAAGGTTATTGGTTAATTTAGTATATCAATTTTGTAATTTATTGGATTTAATATAAAGTATTAATAATTGTGTATTAATATGCGTGAAAATTCAATTTAATGTGTTAAAATATAATTTAATTTTTAATTTCATGACATGTTTTGTAAAAGAAAGAAAAAAATTAAAGGAGAAAATTTTGAAGGTATTGATTGATTTCTATTGGTTTATAATAGCCTGAAATAAACGAAAAAAAAATTTTTCTTTACTAATAGCATGACGAGAGATAGGTCTGAATGTAAAAAAAAGAAAACGTGTTGCGCCGACCTGAGTTAACATTGGATAAGAGCAGGAAGATGATGATGATGACTTTGACTTCTTTGTAACAACAAAGGCAGAGATCAGAAGTCCAGAATATTATTTCACTGTGTTCATCTCATAATAAATCATGGAATAAAAACTTGTAGCCTATTCTTTAAAATATAAAAACTAACGAGCATTTTGTTAAAAAACTCAACATTTTTAATAGAGACTTCAAATCAATTTACATCATTTTAGGTATGGAAAAGTCTATTTTTTAAGCTCGCGTTTCACCACAATCTCGCCTGATGGAAATCAATGATGTGATCGAAGGTGGAGCACGCTTGCCTGGAAGTAACCTATTCACTTTTGACTTAAGAGCCGTCTCACAGAATTGCGTTTTCACTCACAAAACTGCTGACTCATCGCATTATGTAGAAATTAGGCGGTTGCAATTACGTTTATTTTAGGGTTTATTATTAATTTATTAAATGAATATTTATTAAATTTTCATTTTTTTATGTACTGTGGTTTATTTTGGTATATATTTTACGTAATAATATTAATGTATTAAGGAGAAATTTATAGTTAATTCTGAGCGTTTTGAGTAGTTTTTATGGATTTGAATGGGTTTTTTTTACGGTTATTCCATTCTTGTTTCAAATTTCTGAGGCCGCTATGAACGAAACCACTATATAAGGAATGTTATGATATATTTTTCATTTCATTTGGTTTCTACAGTAGTTCAATCCACGAGCTCGAAAAAGTGCAAGTGAAAAGGTTTTAGCTATCAGGAAACTCACGCTCTGGCAGGAAATTCCACTCCTTGGCAATACGCATAAGTAAATAATGTTTGATATGAGAAACCTTTCACGGGCTGTTTTTCAGGTCTAGCGGACTGTATTGAATTAAAATGCGTGTAAATCTTTGATTTATTTTTACACAAATACACACACATACATTTTCAATAGTACACAGCTTGTAAAAATCTTTTTAACAGGAAGGGCTTGCCACAACACAAAAATAAACACATTCTCGTCTAGTGTTGCAAGTTCATACATAACTAGCTGATCCGCGCAACTTCATCTGCGTCACATTTTTCATTAATGCTCAGCTCCTATTGGTCATAACGTGATGTTATATAGTCTTCCTCGATAAATGGGCAATCCATCAATAAAATATTTTTTCAATTCGAACCAGTAGTCAGTAGTGCTATTCTGTAACAACATTTTCGTGTATCGACAGCGAAATCCAAGGTGAGTATCAAATTCGTATAAACATAAGACCTTTATGTTGTGTGTAATAAAGATCACTTTGTGTGCTTTGTCACTCAGGTGAAGCTCGATATCGAAATGGTTATTTACCTACAGAATAGACTAGCTAGTTCGAATTGAACTATCCTGAGATTAGCGCGTTTAACCGGATTAATTATTAGATTTATGAATATATTATTGTGTATGTTTGTATTATCCTAAACACGGACCACTCGTGGTCCGTGGGCTACAGGTTGAGAACCAATGTATTAGAGTAATGAGTGATTGCGATGTTTCACCATATTTGTCTTGTTGAACAGGTGTGGTCGAGCTTTAATGATCTGTAGGTATTTTTTAATGGTGTTTCATTTGACCTTTGAGGTGATATCTGTTTTTTATGGAGTTGGTTGTTTCATAGGCCTTTGTTGCAAGTGATACAAAGTGTATGTTTAGATATAAAGCTAAACATTCTTCAAGGTCTAAACTACTGTTTGCTACAATAACTTTGAACCGGAACTAAAAATCGAAGCAGATTAAGTCATGTAGTTTCGACTTTTAACGACCAATAATTTTTAGAAAAGTAATGTAGGTTTTTCAAAGTATGTGGACCAAAGTTGAGAGTAAATTTTTGTAATTTAATCAATCCGTTTAAATTTAAATTTGTCTTCCTCCATTTTTTACATTTTTACTAAGTAAAATCCTAAAGTATTCTTATTTATTCATTCAAACTTAATGCACCAAAAAAATAAGGCCTAAGGTCTACTAAAGCCTAAGGCATTGTCTACCAGTCGACCAAGCGTTGTGAAGCGATAGCATAGAAAGTGCCTTATAAGTCTAAGAATATAAGAAGATTATTTTCAAGTAGTAGTATTATAAATAAATAAACATTAATATTATAAATACAAAATCTCTACAAATTCTATCGATATCTTAACATCACGATGTCCCATCCCTACCGGTGTTTACATAGAGGATGCGTCTCGTCGGGTGGCATCACTCGTCGCGTCTAGCGCATCCCGCAATGAATCACATAGTGTGCTTCGATTTTTATTAGCTTTCGTCACAAATAGAGGGTAGATGGTACATATGTGTTTTAGATGTTTAATAGCGAGCTTATATGTAAACAGATTTAGTTATGGTTAGACTTTTAACTACAACCAAATGGTAACGGTATATAAAATAATATAAAGTAAAGTAGGTTTTTCCAAGTACTTTAATCAATACATTTGAATTTTGTCCCATTTTACCTATTAAAAATCTTCAATCATTTAATAATCCATCAATTTTATCGACATTTTTATATCAAAGCCGCTGTCCCATCACTAACGTGTTTACAGAGGCGATGCGTCCCAGCGGCGGCGGCGCGGCGTCGTCGCTCGTCGCGTCTAACGCATCCCGCAATGAATCACATAGTGTTTTCCGATCTTTATTAGCTTTCGTCACAAATAGAGGGTAGATACAACTTATGTGTTTTAGTTGTTTAATGGCGAGGTAGTGTAAATAGATTTAGCTACGGTTTTATGTTAGGTAAGAGTGGTTTAGTGATGCAGTATGGTGTTATCGTGTTACTACGTAGAAAGAAAATTTATTAGGGCTCTACGGCCTACACTTTAAGTCTTTAATTTATTGAAACTGCAACAAGGCATTCTCTACCAGTCAACCGTTTCGGAATTAAAGACTAAAACCAAAAAATAATCTAAAAAAAGTATCATCATCATCATCATATCAGCCGAAAGACGTCCACTGCTGGACATAGGCCTCCCCCAAGCGTCGCCACAACGACCGGTCCTGTGTGTGTGAAAAAAAAAACATTAGTAATTTTTTTTAATCTTTTAAAGAACTTTTTTTTTCCAAAGTAAGGTTTAAGATATACCTAAGCTATTTTATTTAAATTTTCTTAGAATAATTTAGAACTTGGCTCGCAATTTAATTTTGAACAATTCTATGAAATATTGATAAAAAAATTGTAACTTATTTTTCTTGAAGTTTATTTACAGAATTCATGAAAAAACATTATGTAGACTTCTGATAAGTTATCATACATATAAAATATACGGCTTTTTTCATCAATTTACAATAGGTAGTCTAATTATTAATAGTAATAATAAACCATTTATAAATACCTTAACCTAAGTATACATATAATTACAATTGTGTTAGTATAATAAACTTAAAACTATGTTAATATCACTTAATTGCACTATGTCCGTGTGCGTTCCGGTGGCACTTGTCCGCGAAAGCCACATCCTGAGGCCAAAAGCTTTCGTCCATCACCTGAGGTAGGTAGCATGTTGGTATGCGCACCACAAACGCCTTAAAGTTGACGTTGCGATGTGACTCCAGCAGCTTCACCCTCGGCGCGTACTTCAGCCTGTGGCGCACGTACTTCACGATGTCTTCCGCGTCAGTGGTGTAGTGGAGACGGGAAATGTACACCGGGGTATTCGGCTTCGCAGCACGCAGTTTTTCGTTTGGCTCCGTAGGAGCCTTGCCGCAGCGGTTCTTACAGCTACTCTGCCGGCACTTCCTCCTTTGCACCGTCACGAAGCCGCCATCATCAGCCCGGTCCGTTTCCATTAAAGGCATTATTGGTCTAAAACTATAGAGTCACAAGAAGGAAAAGAGATGGAGAAGATGTTATCAATCCAAGTCCCTAATCTCCTATTTCCCCATTTGTCTCACAAGAGTCTAATCTCAGAGGACCACCGTAGTTTCAACGTTATTTATACCCCAATGTATCCTGTAAGGAAGAAATACTATTCACACCAAATTGGGAATATTGGGACCATTCAATATGCTCCATCCTTCAGTAAAAGCCGTTAAACATTATTTACTACAAACAATATCACTTACAATTGAAATTAAACCTTATCTTTAAGTTCTAAGATTTCATTTTCAATTTCTCCGGACTGGCAGTTTTCAGGACGCAGCACAATGTAATTTCAACTTTATTTCGGTTGTTATTAAGATCTATTTAACGTTGTAGTTTCTTCTCTATTTTCAGGCACAGTTAATGTGTTTGATTTTGTAACAAAGCCACATTCCGGGCTTGTTTGTGTTTGTTGGCGGCGTTTACGTCGTTTTGTTCCGTGTTGTAAGGTTGTTTGTGCTTGTTGGCGCTTACGTCGTTTTGTTCCGTCTCCGTGTTGTAAGGAAGTTGTTCATTGGCTGTGTTCACAAACATCCCCTGGGTGTTTTGTAGCGGTCTTTTTTGGTTTCAAAATATTTGTATTAGGTGTTAATGTTTAATTTAGCGTGATCCTGACCTTTTCCAACATTGAAACGGTACGATTATGATTTTGTTTAGGGATTAAGTACCTACCTACTATCTGCTAAAAATAACTTGCTAAACGTAAGAAGCTTAAGTAATATCATTCTATAAACCTCATTTGCAGCAATACATTTCTCTTTTTATTAAAAATCTACTTAAAGTGCACTACCTCTCCTCTCAACTATGATAGTTATATATATAGGTATATATAAGTTATGTATTTATTTGTTTTATAATATAGTATTCGGTATAGGTATATATTTTATTTTTATTTGTTACTTTAATTTTAAGACTTTACATACTCTTCTCGTGTGGTTACACACTATTGTCTACATTTCTTTTTCATTTCTCCTGTCGCAGGTCTGCTGGAAGAAATTTCATTAGAAATAAGCAGTTCCTTTGTATTCATATTTATTATGTTAATTTTTACTGTTTTTTTCTGTGTGTAGGTACATAAATAATAAAATAAATAAAAATGTCCAATATAATGCACGTTTTTGAAACCGGATGAAAGTTCTTATCTACCTCTAAAGTACAGATAGAGCATGTCTCAAGCTTGTGCGCTGATAATTTTCTAAGTTTTATGGAATACAATGGAGGGTTATGAATCCAAAGGTTTTTAAAAGATCGCCTGATATAAACCCAACCTATCACCCTATGTAGAGTTTTCTCTTATCTTTTTGTAATAATTATGCATATTGAAGGCGCTAGATAAATGTGCAATAACGGTTATTGACCCACATACATAAGAGGAAATGCTGGCGGAGAGTCTTTATATGGACCGATTTAAGAGATATTTCACAAACTGAATAAGAGGGATATAACTGTGTCCGTATGTTTTCCTTTTTTGATTAATAGTTGCCAGATTTGTACACTAGGGCTCTGGTGACAGCAATTTATCGGACAATTTTGAACATTTTGTGAGAGTTCTAGTGCTTATACGGTTAAGAAATCATCAAAAAGGAAAACATAGGGACACAGGATATATCCTTTTTATTCAGTTTGTGAAATATCTCTCTCTCTGCAAATCGGTTCAATATTGGAGGAGAAAACAGTCGAGAGCCAAACCTCGAATTATGACTTTTTACATACAAAGTCTCTCCGACGAAAAACAGAAATAAAGACATTTTTTTTCGATTATTTTTCAACACATTATAGTACATTTTACAGATAAATATGACACTTGTCCGAAACCTTTAAAGGTTTATGTGACAAATTGGAAAACAACATTGGCAAAGCTGTCCTAAATCGACTTCTATCGTGATCATATGCCTCCTCTAGTAATGAAAAACGGTTCATAATTTATTGTTCAGGTATCTACGAAGGTTAGGGAACGGTCAATGTAAAGTACATTGCAAGTTTATCTGGCGCTTACCATTTGAGACCGAGTTTTCTATATAATTACTAAACTTTGGCCAAGTTTCGACATTTGTGTGATGCTTTCCTAAAACATATTTCGGTCGTTACTCTCGGATCTCGGTACCATGTCGCAACGGGCAGGATGCATGGCACTAAAAAGTACCACATAACGTTATAAAAGAATCACGCGCGCCTCATGTGATGTGTATTCGTTTTGGAACGCCTTAAAAGGCAGATGTCGAGCGTAGGGCTGTGTTATTTATGAGAATATTTTAGTCATTATTCGAGCATAGATTATTAGTAAAAGATTTTCAAAATCCTCTCGACAGTCCAGTCCAACATGCATTGGTTTACTTTTGGTGTATCTTACACAGGATAAGACTCGAGCTTTTGAGAAAACGAAAAAAAAACTGCCAAGTGCGAGTCGGACTCGCGTGCAAAGGGTTCGGAACGAATTTAATTTTATTAACCTGTTATTTTAACACTACAGAGTTCTAATAGGTTTTCCAGTAATCTTTAGGTGAAGATCTATTACCTATTAGGCTCAGTAGTTTCGGAGATAAGGGGAGGAATGATCATTTTTCGTCTAATTTCACACGGTTGCGGGACAGTGACAACAGTATTCTGAGAACAGTGGCGGAGAACATTTACTCTCCCATTCTAAAACGTTTTGTGGAGGTGATGAACGCTTTTAAATAATAATAATTAATAATAGCCACTAAGTTGTTTTTAAATTCATTTACTAACATTAGTTAAAAGAGGTTTTACTAAAACAGCGGATCTTATGTTGTCCAAAATAAAAGAAATTATTATTCTGTTTATTTGTTATCCTTACATACTAATTTACATTTTTAAATATTTCTTAAAAACAACACATTATAAAAAAAAAACATTTAAAAATATAAAAAATAGTAGTCCGCCGGTGTCGGGAGCAGGGTCCAAGCTACCGGTGGTTAGGACTCCAGAGAAAGGAACCTCCTCACAATACGAGCCGTATCGAGGAGTACTGCCTTCTGTATCAGGCCCTTAATCCAACCGCGTAACGCCAGCTTCGACAGATGGTCGTCGAAGCTTTTGGCCAGCAGGCCATTGGCCGTAACGACTATCGGCACAATGACAGCTGAGTCCACATTCCACATGTCGACAACCTCGTGAGCTAAGTCGAGATACTTGATTTGCTTCTCTTTCTCAGCCTTCACGAGGTTCTCGTCATGCGGGATGGTAACATCAATTATCATTGTGCGGCGCGCTAATCGGTCTATCACCACTATATCAGGCGTATTGGCTTCAATAGTCCTATCAGTGATGATAGACCGATCCCAGTACAACGTGACATGGTCATTTTCGAGAACTGGGTCGGGCACATACTTGTAATATGTTACCTCAGAATCTACAAGTTTGTATTTCAAAGCAAGTTGCTGATGGATAATCCTGGCCACTTGGTTGTGCCTGTGCAAGTACTCGCCGTTAGCCAGACGAGAACAACCGGAGATAATATGTCTGATGGACTCACCCGGACGGTGGCATGCCCGACACACGTCCACTGTCCCGTCCTTCATAATATGCCTCCGGTAGTTATTCGTCAAGATAACTTCGTCCATAATCGCACAGACAAAACCTTCAGTTTCCCCGAAGAGATCACTGAAACGTAGCCAGGCCACGGACGCTAAAAAATCTACATCGGACCCATGAAGAGCCCGATAGAAGCGCCCGTGAAGCTCCTTGCCTTTCCATACCTCCATGCGGTCATCTGTGGTAAGTATCACAGGTTTGCGCCAGTTCTCTTTAGCCATGGACAACGGGGTGAGTCCCTTGTCCACTGTGACCACATCTCGGTGCATACCCACATCAGCTTTGAGAAAATATTCTCTGAGACTGCACATCTCGCGGTTGTGGAGAGTCTTGACGTTTAAAAAACCTCGACCTCCACACTTCCGCGGGATGTACAGTCTCATCACCGACGATCGTGGGTGATGCATCCGATTTGCGGTCAACAGTGTGCGGACTCTCCTATCCAGGGCGTCGAGTTCGGTTTGAGTCCATTTGAGTATGCCGAAAGAGTACATTAATACTGGCATAACCCAACCGTTGAAGGCGCGCACCTTATTTCCGCCCGACAAAAGGCTATTCAAAACCTTTTTCAGGCGACCAAAGAAGCGCTCCTTCAACGATTGCTTCATGTCAGCAACATTAATGCCCAACGCTTCTGACATACCCAAATACTTGTAGGTTTCGGTCGAGCTGAGGGATCTAACCTGTATGGAATCCGAGAGTTGAATTCCCTCAGATTCCATAATCTCCCCTTTCTTTACATGCATGACTGCACATTTGTCCACACCAAATTCCATCCTGATGGCACTACTGAAGGTTTCAGTTACCTTCAGTAGCTCCATCAGTCGCGAATTGTTGGGGGCAAAGAGTTTCAGATCATCCATGTAAAGAAGGTGAGATATGGCCTGACCACCTCTTCTCAACCGATAGCCCAGACCTGAATCCTCCAGCAATGTGCTTAGAGGATTCAGAGCCAGGCAAAACCAAAGCGGACTCAAACTGTCGCCCTGAAATATTCCCCGTTTAATCCATACAGGCTCATCATTCCCCTGAATCGGTCGACATCCTGGATAGCGAAGGACTGTTTTCCATTGCCTCATACATGACTCAAGGAAGGTGCGTAGAGTTGCATCTATTTTGTACAACTCCAACACCTTCATGAGCCATGTATGTGGCACAGAGTCATAGGCCTTCTTGTAGTCTATCCAACATGTCGACAGATCCTTGCGGGATCGACGAACCTGTTGACTTATGGCCATGTCTATGAGGAGAAGCTCCTTAGTGCCGCGGGACCCCTTCCTACATCCATTCTGAGAGGCAGACATAATTGAGTTAGTCTCAATGTGCTCATTGATCTTTACTCTCAGGATGGATGTAAGAAGTTTATAGACCGTCGACAAACAAGTAATTGGTCTATAGTTCTTGGGTTCCGCGGGACTACCAGTCTTATGTAGCAGGTGGGTAACGCCAGTTGTTAGAAACTGTGGTAGCGACCCAGACTCTAAGGATGACTGGAATTGAGATGCCAGGAGCGCGTGTGAGCTGCTATACCATTTAAGCCAGAAGTTATGCAGTCCGTCCGGTCCCGGAGACTTCCAGTTCGGCAATGGACGGACTGCTCTGGCTACATCTAGTGGAGTGATGGTAATTTCCTCCATTTGTGGTATAGCTTCACACACGCGCTCGACATCGCGCATCCAGCCACCCTCGGCATGACAGACAGGCACCGACCAGATGTTTCGCCAGAATGTACTCGTGGCAATGTCATCCGGGCGGCACACGTCCATCACACTTTGTTCAGGTCGCTCCCAAGCTCTGTACACCCACCTCTCATCGCTCTGGAACATGCGGTTTTGCGAGTATCGGTCAACCCGCCGCTTATACCGCCGAATACGGTTTGCCCATGCACAAACTTTCTGCTTCAGGAAGTCGATGCGCTCTGTGACACGGGACGTGTAATCTCGAGGGCTGATGTCAGTCCCCGAAAACGCCCGTCTCACAAAGCGCATCACGCGTGGTCGTGTGTTTCCCTCCCTGAAGCAGTATAGTTTGCCGATGAGTGCCCTAGCCTCATCGATACGCCGCTCGATTCTGCACTGCCAGGCTGGTGCAGCAGGCTTTGGTCGTATAGCTTCGTCACCATTAGGGAACTTGACGTTCGCTATACGACATGCCGCAACAGCCCCGCAAAACAGGATCGAGTGCGTATCAACGAGGCTCTCGCTGCTTTCAAATATGTTCTGCAACAGCGAGTCCAAAGCACACACCAGCGCCCTATTCTTTTTGTGCATAGGTAACCGTGGTAATCGGGGCCTAAGGTCGGTCGGAGTTGATCTATACTCGCGAAGTGCATCCTCCAGTGCGCTCCTCAATCTTTCGTTGCACTGGCTACTTACCGTGACAACCCTATCATTTACCCCATCACTATCACTATTAGGCCGCGGTGTGATTGCGCCATTGGCTGGCGCCTGTACCGCGGTCTGTGTCGGAGTCGAGATAATAAGGTTGCTTAGTACTTCTGAGCGCAGCCTATCAAATGTGGCATCGTCCAACCTGTGATTACGTTGGATGACCCGCACTTGATCCGACAATCGTTGGGCCGAGACGTTCACGGTTGGTTCTAGGTTCTGAAACAAAGACAACATCCTAACACGGTACGCAGTGAGGTTAGTTCCGCCCTCTGTAGACCCATAGTATGCGCGCATGACGTTTTCATTCATGGACTGCGTCCATCTCATGCGCTGCACACAACCACCGGCAGCGGGGACCCGGCTCGGGGCCGGTTGGCCCCTAGGTCCCAAGCCTCTCGGTGGCCGGCCTCTCCCCTGCCGACGCACAGGTGTTGGCGACGTCGGCGGGGAGAAATACTCGTCGCTGGAACTCGACGCTACTGCAACCGCCGGTGAACATGGTGATCCGCTGTCCGGCGGCGGCGAGGCGGAGCTCAGCGACGGGTCCGGGGATGGTAGGCGTGCGCGTCTCGAAGCTGCTCGTGTTATCATACTCTAAGTTTCATTTTCTTTGTTGTACGTACGTTAACGTACTCATATTTATTTTCAATGTGACATATGTCATCCGTCTGCATTTTATATTTTCTTCTTATTTGACCAATTTGTGAGCTTTATGATTTCGTAAAGTATGTAATATAAAAATCTGTTTACTTTGGGAGGTTTCGGGCGAAAGAAATGTTCATTAATACAATTAAAACTGTTATTTTAAATTTAAATATGGTTGTACGAAAATAAAACTTGTGTTGACATCGAGTGTTGCCAGTTGTTTTTATTATTATTAAACAATTTATTTAAAAATTATGAAAAAAATATAACTAAAACTCTCATAGTAAGCCCTTTCATTTGATATGTCACATGATATTGTTCAAAAAACTTTTTTTTTCATTTTCTAGTTTAACCTCGAAAAGTGACCCCCATACTAAACATTTAATGATTTACGTAACGCGTCCGTGTTTGGATCATAGAAATCCACATATGTACCAAATTTCAACAGAATCGGTTCAGTGGATACGGAGAAAACGGGCTGTGACAGACGGACAGACAGACATACAGACACCCGAGTGATCCTATAAGGATTCGGTTTTTTTTTCGGAACCCTAAAAAACAAATGTATTTTTACGTACTTGCCTATAAAGTTCCAGCGATCTTTTTCAGCAAGGATACCCACCGACAGGGGCGTAGCTACCGTCGTATCGAGGATACGGAGCCCCCGAACTACAGGGGCCCCGACTAGTGGACGGAAAACTATGCATTTAGTTCTGCCGTCTCCTTCCTGGCCTGTCAAGAAATTCCTTAGCTAGTAAACAGGCTCCCAAAAAATGTTTGATATAAGACTATAGCTACGCCACTGCCCACCGATGGCAAAACTAACTCTAATCTTCACGTTACCGCGAAAAGTTTTGATCGGAATAGCCGACATATATACAACCTGTAACAGAATAAACGAAATACATCTTAAGGGGTCATTGTACTCATCATTATGAACAATTTTTACTATGTGACCAATCCCGAAATCGCGAAAAAAAAAGTTATGCGCGCAGTTCAGTACATTTTGTCGAGTTATGCGCACATAAATGTATGGGGGAGTCGTTTTTTTTTTACGGTTTCATACCTATATATTTATATTGTATATATATTTTTTTCTGCTATTGTTAGGCGTGTTGACCACTATCTCACCTGTTGGTAAGCGATGATGTGGTCAAAGATGGAGCACGTTTGCCTAGAAGTAACCTTTTCACTCTTGACTTAAAGACTCCCAGGTTGTAGCTATCAGGAAACAGACTTCGGCAGGGAATTCCACTCCTTAGCTGTACGCACTATGAATGTGATCCCAAAATTGTGATTCCAAAAGATGTCCACCATGTACCGGTGGCGCATCGCCGTTCGTCTTGTGGTCCGATGATGGAACGAGCTTGGTGGAATTAAATTATGCAATTCCGCCGCATATTCCCCAAAAATATAATAATAACTATATGCAATGGCAATGCTTCAAGTCCATAAACCTGATCATAACATTAATATAATATGCAAGTATTTTGTCATTTATCTATATCTATATATCTGTAAAGCTCCCTAGTAAAGCAGGCTGATTGCTATAGTCTGGGCAAAAATGTAGAATCCACGGCTAAGAAATTCGTAAAAAAAATAGGGACAAACCAATGATACCAGGGCCCAAATCAATCGACCAACCAACTGATTGGAAATCAATCCCAGAAATTTCACCCGCAGTCGTTCCAGCTAAAACTAATAAAACCGTAACAATGTAAAAAATATAACCAGGCAAGAAAGAAAAAAGTGTATTCGCCTTAAGAAGGTACTCTATATAGTCTCGAGAAATTTGAAAAATAGGTATTTGAAGAAACTATTGACGATGCCGTCGCGCTGCGTTCTATCAAGTAAAGTGCGAAAGCGACAACTGCAGCAGAGGCTGATTTTACCTATGACCAAAAGACGTTTTGTATTCCGCTGTTTTCTTCTGCAAAACATGACTGATCTAAAAAAATCATATATCAAAATTTAGAGGAAGCTTTTTTCTATATCTATGCTTCAATTATTTTTTATTTTGTTAAAAACTTATCATTTTTGTATGATAGTCGTCTGAACATGGCGTTAAAAACGGGCCGTACTTTCGGGTTTTTGGATTGTCATAATTATTTTAGTAATCAACCTTTGGAAAAAATAAAATGAGAAGGGCACGTATTAATTAGACCTAGATTTTTTGGGAAATAATCATTGCTCTAGAAGCATTATCCACGAAGAAAACAGCGGAATACGTTTGTATGAAGAAAGGCCCGATAGAGATCCCTCTTAATATCGACAGTAAAAGTTATTAGACACATTCTTAGTAAAGGTAATTTAATAGTTTAAATTAATAATAAGTCTATTTACAAGGGTAGATTGTAATAATATTATTGGATGGACCCTAATATTAGGGTCCATCTTTTTGATGGACTCCAAGCTAAGGGTAAAAAAGTAACTCCAGCTATTTCTAAGACCCTTAGGAATCAAAAGTTTTTTTTAAGTTTTCATACATGTTCTTAACCACAGTCACTAGCGAGTATAGATTGATAAAACTCATGGTAGACGTACTGTTCAATCAAAAAACAACGAAAAAATCTCCCCTTCTATTTACAATCTCCATAATTATGACAGAAGAGCCAGCCCTGCTGCAGTAAGTATCGTGTTACGCAACATGTTATGGCGTGCAGATGGCGAACTATTTCTGTCTTCATTAGACACACGTCCCCATGCTCGGGGAGGGGGTGCCATGGACTTTACTCCCATGTTTGATGGGCTGCAGGCCTTGTTCAGCTAATTCGCAAATGGTTTTGAAAGGACATCGTTTTCCTGGTTTAGAATTATAAAAGAAACTGTTTTTTTGATAAAGTTTAAACCATGAACACAGGCCAAAACTCTTTTGTGAATCAAAAAGTTGACAGTAGGTCCTGACTCCATTGTTCTTGTCTCACTATTGTGTGTGTAGCATTATGCTGAGCGATAGCCGTTTTGCGCGAATGTGACGCATATCTTCCCAATTGTTATAAAATTGTAATTTTGTTTTATTTATTTTTAATTTTTTTGGTATGCGTCATGCTTGGCGCAAATAAACGCTGTTTTCTTTCTACGTTATTTTAACACTACAGACTTCTTACAGGTTTTCCTGTAATCTTTAGGTTTGGAATTATTATCTCCATTTTTTTTTCAAAATTTTAGCCTCTGCAGTTTGAAGATAAGGGTCATTTCTGGTCTAATTTCTTGAATAACTTCAAAACTATTTATTTTAGTAGTTGCGCGGTATCTTCTCGTCCCACATACCACAGTGTCTCAAGACTAAAGTCTATAATCAGTGCGTGTTGCCAGTGATGACATACGGAACTGAAACGTGGTCGCTTACAATGGGCCTCATCAGAAGGCTCAAAGCCGCTCAAAGGGCAATGGAGAGGGCAATGCTTGGAGTTTCCTTGCGTGATCGAATCAGGAATGATGATATCCGCAAGAGAACCAAGGTTACCGACATAGCCCGAAGGATCGCCAAACTAAAGTGGTTCTGCGAGCAATGTGCCCTGCCCACTGGGGCAGGGCACATTGCTCGCAGAACAGATGGTCAAAGGGGCCGAAAAGTTCTGGAGTGGCGACCGCGTACCGGAAGACGTAACGTTGGAAGGCCTCCCACAAGGTGGACCGATGACCTGGTGAAGGTCGCGGGTAGCCGATGGATGCGACACTTGGGGGAGACCTATGTCCAGCAGTGGAAGTCTTTCGGCTGAGATGATGATGATATTTATTTTAAAATTATGAAAAAATATAATTAAAACCCTCACAGTACGCCTTTTCATTTGATATGTCACACAATACAGCTTGAAAACCTTTTTTTTGTTTTCTAGTTTTACCCCGAAAAGTGACCCCATACTATTTTTATTTTATGTACTTAAAGCGTCCGTGTTTGGGTCACAGAAGTCCATTGTATATCAAATTTCAATAGAATCGGTCCAGTAGATCCGGAGAAACCTGGTTGTGACAGACGGACAGGCAGACACCTGAGTGATTCTATAAAGGTTCCGGTTTTTACGGATGTTCGGAACCCTAAAAAACTGGCCAAGTGCGAGTCGGACTCGCGTGCAAAGGGTTCCGAACGAATTTAACTTTTTTGACATGTTATTTTAACACTACAGACTTCTAATAGGTTTTCCTGTAAACATTAGGTAAAGATCTATTATCTCCATTTTTTTCAAAATTTTAGGCTCAGTAGTTTCGGAGATAAGGGGGGGGGGAATGGTCATTTTTCGTCTAATTTCTTGAATAACTTCAAAACCATTTATTTTAAAATTATGAAAAAAATATAATTAAAACTCTCACAGTAAGCCCTTTCATTTGATATGTCACACGATATTGTTCAAAATACTTTTTTTTTAATTTTCTAGTTTGACCCCCAAAAGTGACACCCATACTAAAAAAATATTAATTTACGTAACGCGTTCGTGTTTGGGTCACAGAAGTCCATATGCGTACCAAATTTCAATAGAATCGGTCCAGTGGATCCGGAGAAAACTGGCTGTGACAGACGGACAGACAGACAGACAGACAGACAGACACCCGAGTGATCCTATAAGGTTTCCTTTTTTTTCGGAACCCTAAAAGTAGAAAAGAAACATAAATTCGTTAGAAAATCTGTATTAACATAACATCACCCTCTGTATGAACATAACATCGCCTTCAATGGTTGACATGCATGCAGATTTGCCCACGGTCGGGCCCATAAAGGCAGACTGGGGGCTGCTTTAAAGAAATTCCTAACAAAAAATCCAGAATCACTGGTTGACCCATGAATCGCACCCTGTATTTTTAAGTCAATTGATCTAGTTGTTCCCCCAAAAACTTAAGTCACCGTTGAAATTCGTCTGACACCGACGATCGCCTGTGAATTATTTTACCATGGCTAATTTTAGTGTCTATACGAAGAGGAATGAGGCGACAATGAAAGGGCGGGACTTCTGCTTACCCCAAGTTTGTAAATCATAGCACCGAATTGTCAATGGTCATTTCATTTGAGACCATTCTTCATTTGAGGCCATTCATCAATACTCTTAGTATTGATAAGCAACTACATACATATGAATTTGGTTCAAACATCATCAGTAAATTAGGATATGCGTTGATGCGTTGACGGCCAAACAACTATGTACGTTATAATATTACTAGCTTTTGCCCGCGACTACGTACGCGTATCCCGTTTCTTCCCGATTCCGTAAGAATTACGGGAAATTCTCTCTTAGTGCTCCCCTACACTCCCCAAGGAACCTACATGCCTGCTTGCTTTCTACGACCCGTAGTTTCGGCTGTGCGTTGTCTGTCAGTCACTCAGTCAGTCAGTAACGGAAGAATTTTGTACTCATACAACGTGTAACAGAATAAAAGCAATACATCTTAAGGGTCCATTGTACTCAAAATTATGAACAACTTTTACTATGGGACAAACCCCGAAATCGCGAAAAAAAATCGGCTGTTCTGAACATTTTGTCGAGTTATGCGCACATCGTATGGGGCAGTCGATTTTTTTTTCGCGATTTCTGTGTTGGTCCTATAGTAAAAGATGTTCAAAATGATGAATACAATGACCCCTTAAGAGTCTGTTACCAGAATAAACGCAATACCTCTACAATACAATCACAATCGCAATACCTCCCGTAATATACAACCTGTAAAGGTTGTATATTGATTTTTGTGTCTATTTTCCCATGACAAGATTCAATCTACCTAGCCTTTTTTCGACTAAATTGGGGTCAGCTTCCAGCCTTACCGGATGCAGCTGAATACCAGTATTTTAAACAGAGCGACTGCCGACCAGACCTCCACAACCCAGTAATAGAGTTACAGGTACACCTTAGCAAGACTGGTGACAAAATTTTTTAGCTTCTGACTATCCGTAATGTCTGTCAAATATTTAGAAATGATAGTTGGGGCCACCAATATCGCATTATAATGTAAAGATAGAACCAAAACAAAATAAAAACACAAATGTGTCGGGTTTTGCCCTTTCGGAATAAGGAGTGAAGGTTTCCCTCGGGAAATAAATCCTCAAAATATATTTATAGCTGTCTGACATTCCGTTTTGTGTCTGAAATCTTATTTTTCCAGACACTGGGAATTCGTAATTGCGTTTGAGAATCTGGATCCCAGGCTAAGTGTGGAAATATTTACTGCATTAGGTTACGCATAAAGTTATGTGTGACAGACAGACTGACGTACAGATAACGAATGGATACCATTAGTGATCTGTTTTTCTAATTGCTTCAATACACACGTTTGTATTCTTAACTAAGTAAGTAATGGATAAATGAATTATGGATTATAAATAAGAGGAAATTACGTGTATGTTAAAATGATGAAAAACAGCATCCTACATGATGAATTGGTTTTACTAATAGCATAAGTTCTTAGTAAGTTGTTGATATAAACATATTTTGGTTTTCGGAGCAAAAGAGGAAGTCAATTAATTTGGGGTCCCGCCGAGGTTTTAAGGTTTTGAACCTATTTGATAGCGTTTGGTTGAACAGCCAACTCAACATCTACCAGTCAACCAAGAGTGGTGAAGAGATAACATGGCAGGTGGTTAGGGTTTGTCTGTGTCACAACCAAATCTATTTATTCATTGTACATGTAGCTGTACTGGGTATATAGCCCACCCATACGGTAAAAACTTTTCGGGAATACCTACTTTTGTTGTACGTACAGCTAAGGATTGGATTTCCCTGCCCGTGCCTGTGTTTCCTGAAGCGCAATGCACATCGAAGCCGCCGACTCGCCGACACAACTCGGCGGCCCACAAGTAAAGAAACATATGCTAATGTATGGAGCTATGCGTTCGTAATGGTTGAGATTGTGATCAAAAGCAAAATTATCAGTAAAAAAAGTCTGTGCATCTCAAAGCTTTAAAAACAACATGTCATGAATGCATTTAAACCTATTGCATTAGTTGTTTGTCTTGCCATGTAAAACAGAGTGATAACATTAGATCACATTGTGCAACTAATTACCATTCCAAATGAGTGTCCACGTGTTTTTCCACCAGATATGGACTGCCATGGAAATGAGGAGTTTTCTTGGATGTCTATTAGTATTCACTTTGGGTAGGAGGCATATCGTATTGTAATCTTTTTGGAAAACTTGTTTCCGGAGAACTATTGTCGAGGAGTGGCTGTTTTCCTTAATGTCGTAGCTGTCTGATAAGGCCCCCACAGACTGGCTAAACGGGATAATGTGACAAAGATTTTTTTTAAACCGGTCAAGTGAGAGTCGGACTCTCACACGAAGGGTTCCGTATCAAAACCGAAAAAAACACGTTTCTTGTATGGAAGCCTTTTAACTTTTAATTTAATTTGTATCTATTAATTGTTGTCATAGCGGCAATAGAAACACAGAATCTGTGAAAATTTCAACCGTCTACCTATTACGGTTCTTGAGGTACTGCCCGCTGACAGACAGACAGACGGACAGACAGACCGCTCGCAACTGCTTGGCTGACACTGGCAAGCTACTGCCGACGGTGTCCGAACCATGCGAGTGATGTCCGAGCTGCTGCTATGTGCAAGTTATTTTCAGGCGAGCAGGCGAGTGAAAACAAAAAATGTTAAAGTTACGGATGCGAGCTACTATCCAACTCATACGTGGCAGTAACTCGTAAGATACGTCCATACGATGCGAGTTATTGCACTGCAGCTACTCGGCAGGCTGACTCGCACGCTAACACGCACTGTGTAAACTAGCCATAAGTCAAGTCGGCTTTTTCAGTTCTGGAAACTAATGCATCTTTTGTATTATTATGTGTTGTCCACCAAGTATGTGAATTACGCGGTAACAATACATAAACATTGTTTGTCGCTTTGTTTGTTCAGTTCTCCGCAACACAAGATAATATCTAAACTCAAAAGGAATGTTAGGTATTGTTCGGTGATTCATGTTTCACGAAAACCTCGGCTAGGTCATCATTGTGGAAGAATGGGTTCTGGGAATGGAAGGGAAAACGGATGTTTGATAATTAGATTAGAGACAAAAAAAACTGGAATTCTTTTGTCATGAAAACATCATAAAGAAGTTTCCTTTTACATGAAAAATATTGGGTAATATTATTTTCTTTATGTAGGTATATAATGAAAGTGATCTGTGAGGTCATTCACAATGGGTCTCATCAGAAGGCTTAAAGATGGGTTAAAGTCACTCAAAGGGCAATGGAGAGAGCAATGCTTGGAGTTTCCTTGCGTGATAGAATCAGGAATGATGATATCCGCAAGAGAACCAAGGTTACCGACATAGCCCGAAGGATTGCCAAACTAAAGTGGCAGTGGGCAGGGCACATTGCTCGCAGAACAGATGGTTGATGGGGCCGAAAAGTTCTGGAGTGGCGACCGCGTACCGGAAGACGCAACGTTGGAAGGCCTCCCACAACGTGGACCGATGAGCTGGTGAAGGTCACGGGTAGCCGATGTATGTGAGATGCGCAGGACCGGTCGTTGTGGCGACGCTTGGGGAAGGTCTATGTCCAGCAGTGGACGTCTTTCAGCTGATATGATGAATTAAACTGAAAATAATGTACGCGCCTGGTACAATGGAGTTTAACATATTAACCATCCCCGCCAAAATGCCCATAGACTCTCGATGCGATTCCATTATTTCATCTTAGAGATGTAACGTTTAGAATGTTAACGAGGTCTAACAGAAATAATGCAAAACCTAAAAAGGGTGCATTCTACTATTTTCATTGTAATCATTATGAACAACTTTTATTACGAGACCAATCCTGAAATTGTTAAAAGGAATAATCTGTTGTACATTTTGTCGAATTTTACTAACATGCTCGTAATGTATGGTTTAATTTTTATTGCGATTTCATGGTGGATGTTATAGTAGGTAAAAGTGGTTTCATTTACGAATGGCGCGTGGAGGCGCAACGCCGGGGCGAGACTCCTCTGCCGCGGCAAATCGCAGCAACGCGGACGGAGCTCCGGCAGGATCTCATGGCGTTAAGTCCCCTCTTTGAGGAGTGGCTAGAGCGGCGCCACGGCGTCCTCACCTTCCGCTTGACGCAGGTACTCACCGGACACGGTTGTTTCGGAAGATGCCTGTTTCGGATTAGGTGGGAGGATACGCCCGGGTGTCCACCCTGCGAGTATCGCCCGGAGGACACGGTGGAGCATACGGTGGAAGTCTACCCTGATCGGCGGTGGCGACCTCTCGCGTCTGGCCCTGGTTCAATCCATGGTCCAGAGCGAGGAGGCATGGGAAGTGGTCACCCCCTTCTGCGAAGCAGTTATGCTAGCAAAGGAGGAGGCCGAACGCGTGAGAGAGAGGGAAACCTCACACCCCAGCCACAACAGAAGAAGACTCCCCGAGTGTCGGGAGTCGCGAGCGATTCCCGGCCACCGTAGGCGCGGGCCTGCGGACGGCGAGCATTGGGTGGCTCGCCGTCCGATCAGAACCAGGCCCGAGTCGACAGCGCGCTGTGTTCTACGCGCGCCTCAAAGAGCTGTTTGCATTCAAGACGGGGCCCGCTAGGGCCAGTGCCTGCCGGGGTTGCGGAATTTATTCGAAAGAGTCACCGCGGCCCTGGAACGCAAAGGGCATTAGGAGGAACACGGATGGGTTTTAGTCAGTAAGAGTCTGACACTCCCTTCTGCTTCACCCAGAGCGGGAGGAGTCATTTGATGATTTCCCATCTTTAAAAAAATAGGTAAAAGTAGTTCACGATGATGAGTAGAATTTCAGGTTTTGCGTCAATTTTATGACATCCTGTATAGAACGCCTGTAATTTTACAGAATGTGCGTTTGACGCTAAAGGTAGGTGGCTATATCAGATCATTTGATTGTCTGCTGTATAATTCTCCTATCTAAGATTTAGACAGTCTCGTAACTTATTTTAATGTCAAAATTATCCCACCTTGTAACCCGATCCTCAACGTTATGATGAATATTACAGCGCAAACTTGTACAATTGTGTCCAGTTGACGGATCGATAGCTTATCAGCAATAGTTAGTACTTGTGTTTGTTACCTGTGCTGGGGGCCGGTACTGTTGGAGACACAAGTGTTGGCAGATGTTGGGTAACGTTACCATGGGTTCCAAGGCTTGCACCCCACCAGGTTTTAAATACAGTTATGGTTGAGTGACTCCTCCCGCTCTGGGCGGAGCAGAAGGGAGTATCAGAGTCTCTGACTAAAAGCAGTCCGTGTTCTAATGCCCTTTGTGTTCCAGAGCCGCAGTGACTCGAAATAATTCCACAAGTCACTTTTCTAGAGCCTCAGTTTAGTAAGTTTTATAGTTTTTAGTGTCAAGAGAAAATGTGCTCCCAAAATGACCCGGTTTAACCAAATATCGTTTCTAATTATGAGTACTTTTGATAGATAATATTGTTTATCTTATTTATTTATTTAAGGATAACCAACGAGTAAGTACACGAAAAAAAACTTCTGCAAAATACAAGCTTATCACACAATACGTTTTCGTCTGATGCACACTCAATTACAGGTAACGCACAACTTACACATTCATGAGTCTACATGCTCCGACTGAATATTAACACAACATAACTTTAAAATAAAAAGAAATGAAAATATAAGCGATTGACATAATAATTTCAAGATTATGATGACATAATCACAAAAAAAGTTACGTTTATTAAAAACTAGTGTACGACACGAAGTTTCACCCGCGTAGTTCCCGTTCCCGTGGGAGTACGGGGATAAAATATAGCCTATGTTACTCCCTGATAATGTTGCTATCCATTGCTGAAAGAATTTTTCAAATCGGTCCAGTAGTTTCGGAGCCTATTCATTTCAAACAAACAAATCTTTCCTCTTTATAATATTTATAAGCGATTGACATAATGATTTCAAGACTATATGGTATAATCACAAAAAAATAAAAAAATAAATAGAAGTTTAAAAAAAATGTATTTAAAAATTAATACATGTTTGGAAGGATGAGTGAATGTTTGTTACAATCACGACAGAACTGCTGAACTGATCTGGGCCCCAAGTCTGCTATTACAATAGTGTCAGAATGGTCTATCATTGATTTCATAATGGTTAATTTTGACAACATTTTATGCCATTTCTTTCAATGGAGTGTCAGTGGTTGACCACTGGATACAAAAGCGTCATTATGACTTACTTTCTTGAAATCAATGATAGACCATTCTGACACTATTGTAATAGCAGACTTGGGGCCCTGGGTGTTTGGTACAGAGACGGATTTCAGTCTTATTTTTTATCCTGGGAGTATTTTTCTTTGGGATAATTTTCGACATTGACGCGGACAAAGCAGATGCCAGAACTAAGTAGTTAATAATTTACAAATGCAATTTAACTCCTCATCCCACGATATCATTTCTGCTTGCACCAGTACATTCCTGGCCAGTCATCAGTCTCCGATAACGCGGTGACTTATGTAAATATAACTGAAATGGCATTCCATGCTCGTGGCGGGCGCGGTACTCGTATATAGCTACAGGTTATCAATAGGTGCATACCTCGACTTGATTCGTGAATCGTTACGAGATAGCCGCGAAAATTAAGTCATTTCTCCGTGTGTAAATGTCTTCCTGTTTTGATAGAAAATGTATGGCGAAATTTTCCTTATTGGCTTGGAAAGTGAGGTAGAATGCATGTGGTTTTCATCTTCTTGATATGATTGGTTTATCATATCCATTTGAGGATTCCAATATTCGTATGAAAAATGTACTCCTGTGAAATGACTCGTAAGTCTGTCTGTGCATCTGTCACAGTCTTACTTTGAATCTACTGGTATAAATATATGAATTTCTGTCACCCAAACACGAACGCGTAACGTAAGAACGCATAATTATAGATGTGAAACTGAATAATTTGATGGATTCGAGAGTTCCCACAATAATATATCTGTTTCGACATTTCTGAAGGTATAAATAAATAAATGCAATAATTACCAAATCAAAGAAAAGAAAGACTGTTGACTTTGATACTTCCTCAAGTTTTAACCGACCTCAAAGCAAAGGAGGTTATTGTTTATTGTATCAATGTATATTCTTTCTAAACTAGCTGCAAGTCAACTAAACGTGCAAGCTACTGACCCCAATTAGTGCAATAAATCTTACTAGTGTAAATCTTGCAATACAATGCGCAGCAAAGGTTTAATTGTCCCTACAACAAAAGATTAAACACATTTTAATCAGCGCACATTGATACCACTCTAGAGCGAACCTTTTAATTAAAGAATTAACCGCTTGAGTGATAGATCACGTGCATCTGCGCACGCGCAACTCATACAAACGTTAATGACCAATCAGATGTAATTAACAGACAGATTTATATGAATGCATTCCGATTGGCTGCAGTTTGTGATGCAGATGAATTTCAAAATTGGATGTTTCTAGAAGTTTTGTAGAAACATTTGGGATTTTCTATTAATTTCCACTTTGAATTATTATGTAATGTAATGTTAATGTGATGGACAATCAATACAGGGCAAGGGAACTTCTCATACAAGGGAAATCCACGATTGCTCAATGCGTGTGAAACTCACATACACAAACAGCCAGACCCGGAACAACTATCTGTAGGCCATACAAATATTTGTTCCGTGCGGGAATCGAACCTGCGACACGCAGCCCAGCAGTCAATCGCTCAACCACTGCGCCAGCCGTGCTGTCATACAGCATTTACAAAGATTTTTCTGGTAAAACTAGCTTTCTCCGCTGCTTCGCTTCGTTAGTATAGATTTTCGCAAAATATAAGCCTAAGATAACCGCCTCCAGGGTCCAGGGTCTGTGTTCAAAAAATGGTTCTGATATTTACTCGTGAAAGGGTAGAAAACAAACAAACTCACTTCCGTACATTTCGCAAGTTAGGACGGGATTAAAGTTTCTATTTCTATATTTGTATCGTTATAGTCAAATCCACGCAACGTGGTCAGCAGATTACAATGTAGTATTTTTGTCACTGTCGTTGCCTTATTCACGAAATTAAATAGATGTAGACTGAGATTCCAACTCACGACCTATTGTTTATCAGTCCACAGTCAGTTAGAATTTAAAGTCCCATACGTGCATTCAAGGGCTACACTGGCGGACAAGATTGATGGACCGTTTATCAGGCTCTGAGCTGGCAGGCATGCACATAAGGCACGTTAATAAGCTTCATGTACATAGTCTTCGTGCACATGTGCATGAAGCCTATTAATGTTTTTTTTTGTGCTAAGATAGTGTTAGTATGAACTTACATACGACACTATATGGATTTCAAGGTCTTAAATAAATTTTTTGAATTTGAATTTTGAATTAAGCTTATCAAATATCTCTGATTCATCAATAAAAAGCATCTTAAACATTCTGCTACAAACAAAGCAGTTCTATTCTGAATCAATTAAAAACCACTCAAGTTCAAAGCCAAGGAGCATATATTATAATTCCTATCTTCAAAGTGCACCACCGTACTCATAGAGGCATCGACTGAGCGTTTCCATTCCAGTTGTGAAGAGAATACGCTCGGAATAGTGTGATTGAGACAACACGATCGTGTGTCCAGCTGTAGTTGTCTTTTTCTAAAACTGGTACATTCCAGAAACTGGCATCTTCGTCATTTATGCGGTGGAATTTATTTAAGTACAATCACAGTGCTGATGCCACTGCATCACACTGCTTGAACAATATTTTTTTAAACGTAACTTTTATTAGGTTTTTGCGGTCCAGCTTTTGATACAAGCCTTTACTGTACACCAGATACTGTACGTCTACCATGAGTTTTATCAATCTATTCTCGCTAGCGACTGTAGTAAAAAAAATGTATGATAACCTTCAAAAACACAAGTTTCACATTTATTTTTTCAGCTGTTATAAAGTTTTACATTCAACTTGCTTGCTTATTAGTTAACAACTTAAACAAATAAATTAGAAACTTTTTTTTTTTTTTTAAGATTTCATACATTTTTAAACTACAGTCGCTAGCGAGTATAGATTGATAAAACTCATTGTATACGTACTGAACATCGCTCTACAATATGACTACGCACTTTAGAATAGATACAGTTACTGGCTACACAGTCGATTTTACAAGGTAGTCAGTGTTGTGGCGGTATTGCTCAGTCCATGCATCTATACCAATGGGCGCCATACATCCATACGCCTGTGATCTCATCTGTTTACTTAACATGTGTCAGATATCTCAATTACCCTTAATTGTATGCAGTTGCAACGAGGATGTATAACTTGTCAGTTCTCATGCAAATGCCTTTGATAGACGTCACTGGGTAGGTAGAGAACAGCCGCACTCAACCTTCTTGCTCTCTGGGCCACATTGCGCTTCTAGTTATGTCATGGTGGGCCGCAGTAAGCTGCAGTAAAATAAAATTATAGATCTTCATTAGAAGATTTTTTTTTTTTACTATGGGACCAATCCGGAAATCGCGAAAAAGATATCAGCTGTTCAGTGCATTTTGTCAAGTTATGCGCACAAAAATGTATGGGGGAGTCGATTTTTTTTTCACGATTTCAGTGTTGGTCCCATAGTGAAAGTTGTTCATAATGATGAGTTCAATGACCCCTTAAAAGGTATTGCGTTTGTTCTGTTACACGTTGTATTATAAGTCTTGTGTCACGTTGTTTGCTCGACCGATTTTCATGAAATTTTGTTGGTATATTCGGTAGGTATGAGAATAGGTGATAGACTATTTTTTTTGTTATTTGGCAAAACAATGTTTGCCGAGTCAGCTAGTATTTTATAATAGTATCAACATGAATGGAACTTTTGAATTTGTGACACAAGGACCGTTTCCATTTTGGCATTGGCCAACTTATTCACGTTGATCGTGGATAAGGAATAGTCTCAGAACATCATCAAGGAGTGCATAAGTAAAGTATAAAAACATACACTGTAGCATCAATAATGTCTAGGCTATAGGGCCACACGGAACATCTCGACGGGCCACATGCAGCCCGAGGGCTGCTGGTTGAGGTTGAGCTATACTCAACCGATTTTTTTTTTGCGTAGATTTACTTCTGTTTGCTTATTGTTTCAGTGTTTTCTTTCCTTTGTTTTTTTTTAAACATATTATTTATCACTGCATACAAAATTATATTTATGTTTAACTACTTTTTCGCATATTATATATTTACCTTTATATTTAATACCCTACAAAACTGGTTTACATCCGTACACTTCAACATAAGGTGCAGTTGAAAACCAGCGTCAGGCAGCACCTAGTTGTCTGGCATTTTGCTGAACTGGACCTATTTGGCGCAGCCGCGGGGCACACAATGTAATTTTCATTTCCTCATATTGTTGCCTACATTGTGTGATTTCGTGTGTGCCAAATAAAGTAGTTTTCTTTCTTTCTTTCTTTCTTTCTATCCTATTCCACCACCACATTTCTAAAAAGGAACCTATGGTACACAGTTGCACCCACATGCTGTAGGCATCACCAATCTTGTTGCAATGCAAGATACATCTCGGAATTGGTGTTTGATATTCAGATGATTTAGGTATTAATATCCAATCTGTAGGGTTCCTTGCCCGAACGGGTGAAAGGGGATACTTTTACCGACTAATACTTAGATTTTGGGTCACTGTATAACCCAAAAGTTGGAAACGTGATGCTATTTGCTAATTCGTCGCCGTCTCTCTGTTTAAGAAGGAACTCTATTGCGACTTTCTCCATACAAACGCATTCCGCTATTTTCTTCGTGGATAATGCTTCTAGAGCAATGATTTTTTCCAAAAAGGTCTGATTAATACGTGCCCTTATCATTTTCTTTTTTTCAAACATAATTACTAAAAGAATTATGATAATCCAAAAACCCGAAAAAACAGCCCATTTCTACTGCCGGCTTCAGACGACTATCAGACAAATTTGATTAGTTTTTAACGAAATAAAAAATAATAGAAGCATATATATAGTCTTCCTCTAAATTTTGATAGTCCAGTTTTGAAGAAGAAAACAGCGGAATCCAAAACGTCTTTTGCTCAAGGTAAAATAGGTAAAATCAGCCTGAGCTGCAGTTGTCGCTTTCGCACTTTACTTGACAGGGCGCAACGCGACGGCATGCGGCATCGGCAATAGTTTCTTGAAATACCTATTTTTCAAATTTCTCGGAACTAGAGTCCTCTCTTAACAGAGATATCTATTTTTTAATCTGTAGCAAATCATTCACTCGCTACTCGAACACTGCATCACATTCTCTGGAAACCCAGACTCCTGCTGCTGCTGCAAGGAATCCACAGAAATGAAGGAATATTCTCCACCCTTCATGATCTCACTTGTTGACAGCATCATCTCAGATTACACTGATTCGTAACTCATACAATTGTGTGACAAACACCGGTCGTAATGCATGCACTTTGTACGATGGAGTTTGTATGAGGATCCATCGGCGCAGGCGCCGCGGCGGCGACGTTTATTGTATAATGAATGGGTCCTGTACTGTCCTGATGTGTTTTGTATTGTTTCAATTAAGATGTTCTTTGTTAAACAGATTGTGCTGATTTTATTATTGCGAACAGCTTTGTTGGCTCGGTTGGTGCAGTGGCTGAGCAATTATGATTGATTCTTTAACGGAATTATAATTGTTTGTATATATATTGTCGGAGTGTTTGTGTGGTACTTCACATTGTAACTTTATTCTGTTACAAGTTTTAGAAACAGATTCAAACTTGGAGCTTTTAAAGTTTGTATTTTTGCATTTTGATTTTCGTTTTTTCTGCCTTAATCTTAGGGAGTTCGTGACTAAATTATTGTACTTCGGTGAGTGTGCCCAAAAACTCCACGGCCTCATCCCACCGACCGTCGGACATCCAGACGCACTGCATCTTACCATCCTTACCTTGTTGCTATTCCACCAATTCGCACTAAGCGTTTCCAAACGTCTTTTATAATGCGCACAGCAAAGGAGTGGAACTCTCTGCCTGCGTCTGTGTTTCTAAACGCTTACAACCTTAATCTCTTCAAAGTTAGAGTGCACAGGCTCCTTCTGGGTCAGTTCACTCCATCGTAGACTTTGTCTCTGTCAAAGTTAAAAAAAAATAATATTAGCACTCGGCTCGATCTACCAGTTTAAGCAACACTTGGATCGGTGACCATCTGGCCTTACCGAGATTCCTCCATGCTTTGGAAAGCGCGTTAAGCCGATAGTACCAGCTGTCATTTGTAGATAATTGACAGTCGTTACAGATTATCAGAAGCCAGAGAACCTCACACCAGTCTTGCCCTGAGGTACGATGTAACCCAGTTACTGGGTTGTGTGGGTTAGATAGACAGTCCAAGGCCGGCCTTAACCATCTAAGCGCCCCGGGCGAGTCATGCGTTTAGCGCCCTGTATTTATTTATATATGCTTTAATGTACACTAAATTTAAAAATACGTACAAAAAACTTTAACTAAAAACATACAATTGGCGCAATTGGCCTTTCATATTCCAATATAATTAAAATAGCTTATTTAGAAAAACTTTTACATCCAACCCCGATAGCTTCACCCCCACCCATCAGTATTTTTACGATGTTGTTTGAAACACCATTCCCGACAACTATGTCAATATTCGCTTACTAACGAATTATTTTCCTTATTTGGCAGTTTTTGGCTTTGGTGAGCTATAATTTAAGTTTAGAAAAACTGCGTTCGCCACTTGCAAGTTGCAACAGTCACTCACTGCTATTGTTATATTTGTTAGCAGAATACGCAGCGATATCCAGGGATATAATTCTTGAAGATTGTGCTTTTTAATAAAGTTTCAAGGTTTCGATAAGTGATGCCTGAATGTCTTCGAGATTGTGGTGCCGACCTAAAATTTCATCGCACAACAAATCACCATCAGTGTCTAAATTTTTCTTTATATCGAAAGAAATAGGTAGGTACTCAAAATACGCGCAGCGCCCTGTATGACCCGGCGTCCTGGGCAGCCGTGACGCCTAGCTCTAAAGCTGCTATTGGCTCCATGTAAAACACTGGTAATCAGCTGCATCCCAGACTAGAAAACGACACCAGTTGGGTAAGACTGATCTGCATTGATCTTAGAGTTGACATTGCATGACTTGCAGTGAACATTCCTCGATCTACTTCCTGAGTAGAGGAATTTCCCTGCAGAAGGAAAATGTTAATAAGTATTGTTTAGTGCGTGTAGATATTTTGAATATTGTCACCAGCACACCGACCCATTTAAGTGCACTACCAAATTTGGAATTCCTCATTGATTGAATTCTAATGACGGAATCGTACAATCATACTAATTCTGTAGTTTTCCTTATTTTATGTCACAGGACAGGCCATCAGGAATAACCAGGACGCATTTTCGGAAAATGTTTAAAACAATAGGACACCTTTGTTTAAGTTATGGTCAGTTTCTATTTTACGAAGACAGCTCAACTGATTTGTGCCTAGTTTCCTCAAATTATACTCTCTCGCCTATCTCAACTGGACGTTTAGATCGCCTTAGATCAAACCTTATTTTCCGAAGCACAGAGTATCGGTATGACAAAAAGACTGACCTAGGCGTAGCGTAACCAGGAAAATTAACTCATGCAGTTGTTTTTACGTAACCACGAACTCTTTAACTTGCAAATGATTATGTTTCCTGATAGCCAACCTGGGGGTTTTTAAGTCAAGACTGTATAGGTTACATCCAGGCAAGCGTTCTCCATCATCGATCACATCATCGTTTTCGTTCAGATGCGATTGTGTTCAAACGAGTAATACCAAAGAAAAGTCATCCCCAAATATTAAATTAGAAAAATTACATCGACCTTCTATTAAACCCAAACCAACGCACAGATCAAATAAACACAAGTTTGGTAAAAAAACAGCCAAAAAAACGTGTTCAACTAAAAAAGAAACATGTCGAACCAAAGATGAACGAACAGGCAGGTATATAGGTAATTGCGAACAAGTCCATTAGTACATAAACGAGCAGTTACTATAAGTTAGACATAGCGTGGGTGGTGGCGACGCGCAAAAACTTGCGAGTGGGAGACAATCCCTTTACAGGGAGAGGATGGTGGTATGAAATATGTGATAAGAAGGATGAAAATGAATGTTAATGGATGTTTTTAAAGAAAGTCAAAAGGAAGAATTATTAATTCAAAATGGCGGAACAGGGGGTCTTTTTTTTGGTAGCCTGCTTTTGTGTCCCACTGCTGGGCAAAGGCTTCCCCTTTCTCCTTCCAAATCTCTCGGTCTTGAGCGATCTCTGGCCAATTTTGTCCCGCAAACATGATGTGATCGTCACACCACCTTCGCCGCGGTCGACCTCGACAACGACGTCCTTCTTCAGGCCTTCAGTGAGTGACGATCTTCGCCCACCTCTCCGGGAGGGAGAGGGAGTTTACTGTTTAATAAAACATGGACCGGTTGTTGTGGCGACACTTGGGGGACGCCTATGTCCAGCAGCCTTTCGGCTGATATGATGATGGAAACATAATGTGACGATTGACAATGTAGAATCTAAAGGCTTAAGCCGGGATGCCCTCTGACACGGTATAACTCGTTGTGATAGGACGTAGGCCTGATTACATGCGTTTGATTGGTGTATCCCACGCCCCAACACAACTAGCTTCATCAACATCATCATATCAGCCGAAAGATGTCCACTGCTGGACATAAGCCTCCCCCAAGCGTCGCCACAACGACCGGTCCTGTGCGTCTCGCATCCATCGGCTACTCGATGATCTTAATAATCTCACAACTAGCTAAATCAATGATTTTTTTTTAACGTTTTCTTTTCTTTGCAGGTAAGCTTAACTTTCCGGGTTAGCACCGTGCAGTAAGTATGTGTGAAAAGCTTTTTTTTTTATTGAGTCACACACATCCGATACTCTTGCGCCATCCCATCTTCCTAGCTCGTCGTGCTGTACTGGTTCTGCCGCTGCGGCTGCTGAGAACCTCAAACGGCAGAAATATAGTAGCCTTGTTGGCAATTTAATTTTTGAGCCGTTTGGTGTTGAAACTCTTGGACCGTGGGGTCTGAGTGCTCACGTTTTATTTAAAGAAATAGCTATATTTAGTTGACACTTCGCGTGACCCAAGGGCTGGCTTTTACCTCGGACAGAGGATAAGCTTTGCCATACAACGTGGCAATGCCGCCAGTCTTTTGGGCTCACTTCCAGTGGACAGCGATGTGGACTAATTTTTTGACGCCATATCCGCCGCCGCCGGATCTTATGTTGTCCAAAATAAAGAATTTATTATATTATTTTTATTGTTAGCTTTTCTATTTTCTATTTTAAGTGTATATAGTTTGTTATTTTCCACATTTATTTTTACTTAGTAGGTAACTTAACCAAGTCTAGGCCTGGCATAAAAATGTGGAAGGAAAACAGTATATAAGTTTGGTGATCATGATATCAAAAATAGTTTGATGGAATTGAAGAACAATTTTAATATTTCCGTAGTCTGTACAAAATCTGAGCAGTATCTATTAATTTAAATCAATTAATATTTATGCACGCAAATTGCGAATGCTTCTGTTCTGCATAACACTTAAAACATAATTAATAGCGTCTCCACGCGCGGCGTCTAGTGTACACACTTCCTTATGCGACGCTCCACTAATTGTTTATCATGTTTTTATTGCGCACGCGCAGGTTCAGAGCCTTATTTTAATTATGTTTATAGTATTATAATGAATAGGACTTCGGTTATGATTCAGTTAATTAATGTGCGTGGTCTGTTTAGGAGTTACTTTATTAGACACAGATTTCAATGGTTTTCTGGCTGCCTTAGGCAAGCTTTTGTCTCGAGGATTTCGTTTTGTTCTGCTAAGGACTTTTCTGAACTGTCTTTCCTTTCGGAAAGAAGTGATGAAGCCATTGGTGTTTATTTTCCATATCAAAGTCAAGATTTTATGAAGGGCGGGAAAAGAGCTTTGAATTAACTTTTAGAAGCACTACGTTGGTTCTGATAATAATCTATGGTGAATAAGAGGGAAATACCTCTAACTGACGGAGCTCACAGTATAAATGTGAATGTTTATAGTTTACAACCAAAATGATTCTAACGACTGAAACTTCGAAAAGTTTAGAGTTGATAACAATCATACAAACGGGAATGGTATTAGTAGCAGAGACAAGGACCAACGATTTAAACAAAACCAACAATAACGATTGCACAAACAAACAGACAATCTTAATACGCGCATTACCAAATCCTATGATAATGAAGATGTCCTCCAGCGCAGTATCGGCTAGATCAGCAGCCTGTTACCGGACCACTTGCGAAACCGCAAGAATGCCATCGAGACACCCACGGGGATTTGTCACCAGCCAGAGAAGGGGGAGAAGTATAGTTAAATCAAAGGCATGAAAATAGAGGCGATGGATGACCTTAGACCAACTGTTTTCCCACCAGGGTTGCGGAATCATTCGAAAGAGCCGAGGCCCTGGAACACAAATGGTATTAGGATCAGCTAGCTTATGAGAATCAGCTCGTTCGGCTGGAAACGTGCAATAAATTGTATGTATTTGTCTTTGTTATGTAATCTGTCATTTAGTATCCTTTGAAAATATGAAAATTGAATGACAGTGAGGACAACGTGAAACATATCTGCTCTGCGCCTTCTAGAGCAAAGAAGAGTTAGAAGCAGGACGCCACCTTGAGATTTCTCTGTAGATTGGCCCCTGGTTGCCCTATGTAGAGAGACCTTAAGTACGTCCAATTGCCAGAACTGGCAATCCAAGACAGAAAAACTTGACGCTGGAAAGTAAAGAGCACCTCAAATCATAATTTGGGGCGGGTCTCCTCACATTCCGGTCCCATTGGACCAGCTGGGAAAGAAGGTTTTTGAATGAGACATCCATGCTAAAATTCATGTTTCCTTGTTGAAATAAAGATACTTCGTAATTTACTCCGTGATATCTTGGAAACTCAAAGATTTATTATGTAATAAATGTTATTATAAGTTAAACGACTATTTGAATGATAAAATTTGACATCCTAATTTAATTGTATTTTTTTTATTTGACATCTACTCTTTGATACTCTCGACATTAAATGATAATTTGACATCCAAGATTAATTGTGTTTGTGTTTGTGTGTGTTTTATGATTTTATTCTTAACATCTGAAATATTGTTATTTTAATTCAATTGCAATCAATACCTATGTTAATCCTTTATTATCTGTATGCACCTAATATTGAAATTTGCACGCCACAATTAGCAGAACGTGATGATACCACTAAATAATTTTAAGACCATTGTACCATATTCTAACAAATAATTGATTATGATTATGAAGCAGCCTTAGTATAACTTATAAACATTAATTTATTACAACTTTAAGACTTTCTTCTCTTGCCTTCTTGTTCATTGTCCATATTTAAACAAAATATTGTCAATCTCAACAAAAACCCATTTCTTGTCAGCAGTACGTATTTTTGTTCACTGCATACGCATAAAATATAGTTTCCCTGAACAAATTCATTTTCTCCAAACGTCGTTCGTACTTCACCTACTGCCCCTCACCTGGCACCGGCACTCCGTTCTGACCATATCAGTGGAGTCAGTGGGCGCCCTAATATCCTCGGCGCGCCCATAATACTCTGTTTACTTGTCCGCACGTGACGACCGCCGAGATACGATGAGCTTTAGTAGGTGCACCATCTTGATGGGGTAAACATGGGACACATACAATAGCTATGGGGCTGAGACCAAGGGGCCAGTTATGCTGCTGGTTTCCGTTCCCAGGTCGAGCGAAAACGTGTTTTAGGGATTTTCGAAGCGGAATTTTTCAGCAGGAGCACGTAGTTTGTAAGTTGGTGCTGTGACACGCCCATATCTCGAAAAGCACGTTAAGCCATTGGTCCTGCGACGGGCATTTCTCCGTGTCGGATTGCCATCATATCAGACGGAGAGAGTATCTAAAGGAAAAGCGAGTGCATACGCACTTGTGTATTATAATCATAAATATCTCCTGCGTACACTTATGTGAAAGGTAATTGGGTTATGAAAACAAAGGAGCTAGTTAGATAGACCATAGGCTAAAAAAACTTTACATACTCTAGGACAATAAGGACTTCCTGACAACTAATATTTTTCAGGGATTCGTAAATGTTTGTAAAGGGAAACAAAACAAAACGTTAGTACAATGATGCGAACGTTTCTTCAGTAAAATATAACCGACTTCCAAAAAAAACACTACAAAGTATAAAATAACCTTAACTTCGCAAGTCGGTGTTTTTGGTTATGTATCTTCGTTTTTTAACACCGACTTCTGAAGTTAAGGTTATTTTATACTTTATAGTGTTTTTTTGGAAGTCGTTTATATTGTTTGTAAAAAGTTTTTTATTTATCATCTACGTAGAAATTGAAATAAGCAAAAATGAAAATAAAATAAAAACTACTGAACCAAACCGAATGAATTTTTTACGGGACCAAATGGCAAGTATACCACATCGAAGTAAAAAAGAATCACACAAGTCGGATGAGAAACCTCAGAGTAATCGCTGTAGATACATAAAAAAAAGAAAAAAAATTATCGCCGAATTGAGAACCTCCTGCTTTTTTGGAAGTCGATTAATAAAGGTATTTATTTATTAGTAGGTAGGTATTTATTTATTTGTTTAAGCTTCATCCACAACTTAATGCCTTATGTGTTCTCTTCCAGTCAACCAAGGATTGTGAAAAGGTAACGTAGCAGGTACCATTGGTGGCAGTAACTCATTTATTCATTCTGCGTAGGCCTTTGTTAACTGACAAAGGCTTGTGCATATATAGAGAAATAATAATTTTAAAAGACTTCGGGAAAATCCATGAAAATTCCAACTGCATAGTCACACTAAGTAACACAGTGTGTCGTGTGCACAACATACCAATTTGATAGTTTCCAAAAACGTTTTGATTTCCAGCAGTTCTATCGTAATACTCGCAATTTGAGCAGAAACGTGCGCAAATGATGCAAATAATAATTGCGAAGGAAAAGCCTAATACGTGGAATATTGTGATGATCCTTTAGACTTTAAAAGAAACTGTGTTGAAATTTAGTCTTTTTAGATCTGACTATTGCAATTAAGGTTACGACATACGCCAGCGATTTGAGGAAACAAAATGCGCACTCGTTTCACACCCGCGCGACCGTAAATTCTGTAGTTTTGTTACTTTCCTTATTATTGTAAGACCTTAAAAAAAATAGCCGTCTATCAAAATGTAGATTAATTGAGATAGAATTAAATTGTCTTTGAGATAGTGCAAATTCCATTAAAATACGCCCGGTGGTTTTGATCCGATTGCCGTTTTTATGTCCGTGTTAGATATAAATTTACAAATTAATTACACTATGTTGAACGAATAAAACTCAAAATTTTCATTTATCAAATTGTTAAGAAAGTCTAATGTAACATGTATTTTTTCAAAACATTGTGACTAGCCGTTAAGACGCAATTCTCATTTTAAAATCAGCTATGGAGGGGTATCTGCGCCTTAAGTATTAAAAGCCATATTATTTTACGTGGTAAATCTATTAATAAACACCTCTATGCTATAGGAGTCACTGACAGCTCGCTATGCAGAGCCTGCATGGAGGAGAATGAGACAGCAGCACACCTGCTTCTAAGCTGCCCGGTAGTCGCGGATTACGGGTCTAAGTAATCTAATAATAATCCTAATCTCTTCAAAGTTAGAGTGAACAGGCTCCTTCTGGGTAAGCTCGCTCCATCGTAGACTTTGTCTCTGTCATCTCTGACCTAGACTAGAGTCAAGAGCAAACCCATCACAAAATAAAAAAAAGTACTTCGGAAAACCAGGTACCCTCTGTGAGATAGTTGGTAAACAGCAAGACGTTGCTGGCCTTCCTTGGGGAGCTGGGGTGGATCGAATGACACATTTGTCCCACCTTCACGCAAAATACGCGCTTAGTCGTGGAGTTGCGGAAACCAGCCCGATTTACATACATACACACATACATCTATTAATATACATTAGAACCTTTTTGTGTCGGTGGGGGCAATCATCCAATGTCTCCATCGGAGCGGGGGGGAGTGTCAGACTCTTACTAACTAAAACCCATCCGTTTTCCTTCCAATGCCCTTTGCGTTCCAGGGCCGCGGTGACTCTTCCGAACAATTCCGAAACCTTGGCAGCCATATATTACAGCTTGTTCTAGTTATTGTGAATAATTTTCCAGCCTAGCCAGATACAGCTTACCAGTATTTTGCAAGTGACTACCTATATATCATTCTCAAAAAAGACATCACCTACTGAAAATAGCTCTAGAGACTATTTTCAACGAATTCTACAAACCTAACAACGTAACATTCACAGAACTGCGTGTATTCCATCAATCAAGGTTTCAGGTCTTACCTTAAAAAGTAAACAATCCCACTAAGTCATAAGTTCCGAGGAATTTGACCCATTGAGCGTCGTATACTGAATGAGAGCGACACTGTGGTGAATCATGCGCATATTGATGACCAAACATAGATATGTACCTTGTACTGGCGTGTAGTCGATCTGAGGGTAAGCAGAGTTGCAGCTTTATAGGTACTTTCACAGTTTGCTGGGTGAAACTGAGCGATAAGGGTTAGGATTGAGTTTTTAAGCATCTCAAGAAGTAAGATTTTTGTAATCCAGCTTCCTTTCGTTTTGCATAGTTTGATAATTCGAGTATATATTCAATTTAATCTTAAAACCTCAAACAGCGCAAATGTAACAACTTAATTGAGAGTTACATATTTGAGCCGTTTAGCGTTGAAACACTAGGTCCATGGGGTCCAAGTGCGCATCGAGTCTTTCGGGACATTAGCAAACAACTTGTCGACTGTTTACGTGACCAGAGGGCTGGGCTTTTTCGACCAAAGAATCAGCATTGCAGTTCAACGCGGCAACGCTGCCAGTGTTCTGGGCACTTTTGCCATTAACAGCATGTGGATTATTTTTTTGATGCCCAATGATTTATTTTGCTTTTATACGCGTTTGTACATAATTTAGTCTTTGTATAATTTAATTTAAAGAGTGCAGTGGACTAAAAGAAACCGGCCAAGTGCGAGTGGGACTCGCACACGAAGGGTTCCGTACCAATAAACCTTAATTTCTATTATTTGTTGTTATAGCGGCAATACAAATACAGTACACAATCTATGAAAATTTCAACTGTCTACCTATTACGGTTCTTGAGATACAGCCCGCTGACAGACAGACGGACGGACGGACGGACAGCGGAGGCTTAGTAATAGGATTCCGTTGGTTATCTTTTGGGTACGGAAACCTAAAAACTGTTTTATCTATTACACTAGCTGCAAACCCGAGCAAGTTCGTCTGCATCACATTTTTCATTAATGTTCCGCTCCTATTGGTCGTAGCGTGATTTTTATAGCCTGATTAATAGTAGCCTTCCCCGATGAATGGGCTATCCAGCATTAAAAGAATTTTTCAATTCGAACCAGTAGTTCTTGAGATTACCGCTTTCAACCAAACAAACAAGCGATCAAACTAACTCTTAAGGGTTATAATATTAGTATAGATGCTAGTATTTCTTTTTGTGCATAGTTTTTTGCAGGTCCTTAATAAATGTGGCAATAAGGCTTCTACTCAAAATGATGCTGAGCCGTGGACGCCTAAAAATATGGCGTACGGAAACCAACATCTGTATGTGTGTCTGAATGCAGCATGTTTATAACTTCCCCGGCGCCAAACCCAAGATCACTACCCCAAGGTACGTACATAAACGCAGATATCACTGAAGGTCACAAGTTATCACAAACGATCACTTCAATAAGGCCAGGTACACAAATATTTGCGGAAGAGCCTTTAACACAGCTGTTTATTAGTTCTTCATGCTATGCCCATATACGGGCATCATCAGAATGCGCGTGATTCACTTCATAAACTGTCTTATTCATTACCCAGTAATGGTTTGTACTAGGTCAGATTCTTTTGAGTGTATGCACCTTGTGGCCTTGTCAGCAGAAAGGCAAGTAAGACGAAAATAAATTGATTTTGTGTACTATTGTGGAAATGGTCTCTTTTTCCAAAGTTTCTGGCTTTTAATATTCGCAGTCTAGTTAGTTTGATTGAACCTAAATGTTGCGTTTTGAAAATATACGACCAAAATGGCGTTTGGATGAAAATACTAAAATCGCTACACGTTTGGCTAGGTATACTATTTGAAGAGTTCCTTCAATACTTCATGGAATCCTCCAGCGGAACCATTTGGAACAAGAGTTTTAGTTTTTGTTAGTTTTTTTTCGGTTGAATTTAATTGTTAGGGTTCCGTATCCAAAAGGTAACGAATGGAACCCTATTACTAAGCTTCTCCTGTCCGTCCATCGATCCGTCCGTCTGTCTATCAGCGGGCTTATCTCAAGAACGTTATAGGTAGACAATTGAAATTTTCACAGGGTGTGTTTCTATTGCCGCTGTAACAACAAAAAATAAAATGGAATAAAAAAATTAAGGGGGCTCCATACAAAAAACGTGTTATTTTTGGTTTCTGGTATGGAACCCGTCGATACCAAGTGCGTCGGTTTTTGGATATACCTTCTGAAATTTTTCATCAGAAGGCGGGAGTCTGTATTAGTGCTCTTTTGATGGCAATGGTCTCGCCCCCTATTATATGAATTAATTAACATAGGTAACTCAAAGTGTGGGTATACTAAACTTACGATTCTGCGGACTGATTCCGTATACCTCCCGCCGCGAAAGCTTAGCTGAAGTGAACATGAAGTGATCTGTCAGTCCATACTAACAAGATGGAATGACGGTTTACTTCATGCTCACTCCATCTAAGTTTACGGAGACGTTGACAGAATACACCGACTGTGGAAGTAACCTCTACTTAACATTTCGACGAATGCAGGCGTGTTAAGTTGCAGTTATACTTAGTATCTGGATGACTGAGCTTTGTTCGTTTTTTTTACGACGTTTTCTAGAAATGAAACTTAGCTAGATTGATTTATCGCTCCCGAAACCCCCTGCATACTACATGAAAATCGTTAGAGCCGTTTCCGAGATTCAGATTATATATATGTATACAAAAATTGCTCGTTTAAAGGTATTACATAAGTTGACAAAACATTTTGTCCAAACAGTTCGTAAGACCATCGTCATGCAGTGGCGGAGCAAGACTAAAATTTGATGTGGGCAAGATTAGCATTTTGCGAGGCCCTTTAGATCCTATGACTATAAGTAAAGTATAAGTAGTATTGATGTTTTGATCTTTTGTGCAAAAGTAGTAAATATTGGGCGAATATGGGAAAATTCAAGAAAGAACTAAACTAACAGAAGCTATAAGCTACGAGTAAATCATAGTGCCGGTCCTGCCACGGCTAATACTTTGACAAAATTTACTGAAGTAAACTTTAACAATAAGAAGAATTAAAATAGCAAGAGCAAGCAAACGAAACTCAAAAAAAAAATTGGAAAAAGAAACGGATAAGTTGGAATTTTTTTGGCCTTAGCTACGATTTTTCTGATTTTTAAAAAAAGCCAAAGCTGCGAAGCCTTTCGGACCGCGAGGCCGTAGGCGGTGGCACACATCGCTCACGCCTTGCGCCGCCTCTCAATGTATGAATAAGTTCAACCCTATAACCCTCAAAAATTTTCCTATTCTCCAAAAAGGCATAACAATACCTACCCAGTATTCCTTCCCTAAAGTTTTCCTCGCCCGTCAAGTATAATTGCCCACAGACTGAGTCACACAGCACTTGATGCCCAAACATAGCCGCAGCTAAGGGCCGTGACCGCTCGGCAGCACTCGGCTACACTCGGCAAAGATCGGCCACTTCCGCGCGATTCGGACAGTACCTCTGATTGTAGACAATGAACTTCATGTCAAGGCTCCTCTTTGATCCGTATTGAACCCTTATTTGGGTTGCTTTTTTGCGTCTAAGATTTAATCTTATGTTCCTTCCTTCCTATTTTTTTCGTACATTTAATTTTAGTGTCCTTTCTTGAACCAGTGGTATATCAGCCTAAAGTATTCCTATTGCTGAATGCTTGGATATAGGACTCGTCTCTATGAGGGGGAGCGTCCGGGAGGTGTTTCAACTCGCGGGCCCTGTGCGGGTTGGTGGTTTTCAGAAGTCTTCCATGTTTAGCTTCTCAGATATACCAGTTTCCTTCGCCATGTTAGAATAGGTAGTGGTGCAAATTAATTTTACAGTTAGGAGAATTAATCAATTTATGAATTAAAGACACTTACGCTTCATAAAACGACAACCTAGGTGACATATAGTTTCAACGTTTGTAACTATGAAGCTTAACTTTGATTTAAGCTCGCCTTTGCACACGAACTTTTCTTCAATGTTAATGATATAAGCTGCTGTGTGCAATAAAGAATTAAGAACCTTCAATTAACTTGAAATTGTTTTTCTTTATTTTAATTTGCTCGTCGTGCTGTGCTGGTACTGCCGCTGCGGCTGCTGAGAACCTCAAGCGGCGGAAATATAATAACCTTGTTCTTTTAGATGACAATATTTTAAGTTAATTTATAATTCAGTTAAAATATCTATAGCTTCATGACAATCTAAAGTACCAAAAGGAGCTCGTCAAGTGAGACAGACAACTAATAACATTCGTTTACGAGCGGCGCGTGCGCATATGGTCAATGACAGCGACGCGCCGACAACATGGCGTTAGTCAGGATTATACTTTAATATGGCATAATATTACTTAAGCCGTTGGCCCCGGCTGTCATTTGTGGCAGTCGTTACGGATTGTCAGAAGCCAGGAAATCTGACAACAGTCTTGCCAAGGAATTTCATGTTACCCAGTTACTGGGTTGTGGAGGTCAGGTAGGCAGCCGCTCCGCGTAAAATACTGGTGGTGATGGTGAATAGGTAGAAAAAGGCTATGATGATGATGATACCGATGGCATAATATTAATTCAGCATTGTAGAGGTTTCATTATAGTACCATAATCCATAACTATTTGTAAGCTGGCTCGCTTCTGTCTGACCACAATCTCACCTGGTGGAGAGCGAGGTTGTGGTCGGATGATGGCGCGCGCTTTCATTCCAACTCGGGAGAATTAGAAGGGGTAGAAGGGATTCTACCTCTTCTAATTGTACATATTATTGATCAAATTATTCTATGTAAGCTAGCCTACCTTTCAAGCAAAATTTTCCTCTTTCTTCAAAATTAGGACTTCAATGTAAATATGAACCCATGTATATTAGGGTACCGCTCGGTCACATACGCGCCGTTGTTTCGCAGAACTGCCATCTTATCAAATCTAGCGAGCGTTGACCGCGGCCAATCACCTCCTCGCCAGTTTGAAGGCTTAATTGAAAGAACACTGATTTTGTCTTGGGACCAAAATAAAATAAAGAAAAATAGAAGAATCCTAATATTCGAAGTAGATGTAATTTACTGTGGAATAAACGATCGGTTTTTTATTTGAGATGGGTTTGCTCTTGACTCTAGTCTAGGTGAGAGACGATATATGACAAAGTCGAGATGGAGTGAGCTTACCCAGAAGGAGCCTGTTCACTCTAACTTTGAAGAGATTAGGGTTGTAGGCGTTCGAAAACACAGACGCAGGCAGAGTTGCACTCTTTTGCTGTGTGCATTATAAAAGACGTTTGGAAACGCTTAGTGCGAATTGGTGGAATAGCAACGATCCCAGAGGAACCATACATTTTCCCGTGATAGCTTCTACTTTGAAACCCAGCTCTAGTGTAGATTTCTATCAATATTACTTGATTTAAATCGAAATTCTAAGTCAATCCAAAGTAATAAATAAATAATCACACTTCAAAGTGATCCCCTCATTATAAAACGGCAATTACCGTAGATTTTTACTACGTTATTGTTTTTTTTTAAATTTAATTTGAAGAATAAGCGCTGTCGACCTATGATAAGGATGTCATCCACGGAGCAAATACAAAGATGTCATCATTAGGAAAAGTCAGCAAAATCCAGGACGTAAAAAAAATAATTTACTTACACTAAACATTTTTTAATAAGGATGGGAAATCATTAAATGATTCCTCTCCCGCTCTGGGTGGAGCAGAAGGGAGTGTCAGACTCTTATGATACCTGTCCATTTGCGTGGAGCGCAGAAACGAAGAAATATTAACCAATCGTGTCAGTCAAAATGTCAGTGACTCACGTGGTGCGGACATTTTATACAACTGAGTTGGTTAAAATTTCTCCGTTTCTCCGCTCCACTGTAATAGACAGGCACCCTTAGGGTTGGTACATATCTGACGGAAAATGCGTGGAGCGTATCATCGGTGGCGTCTATTTGCATTAACACATCATCGGTTGTGAAAGGTTGAATGTTTTATCATTTACTTTTTGACCAGCGCAACTTCGTCTGCTCCGCTCCTATTGATCTTAGGGTGATGATATATAGCCTATAGCCTTCCTCGATAAATGGGCTATCTAACACTGAAAGAATTTTTCAAATCGGACCCGTAGTTCCTGAGATTAGCGCGTTCAAACAAAGAAACTTTTCAGCTTTATATATTAGTACTAGCTGACCCGCGCAACTTCTTCTGCGTCACAATTTTCATCTATAATATAACTCCTACCCTACTCCTACCCTACTCCTACCCTACTCCTACCCTACGCCTACCCTACTCCTACCCTACTCCTACCCTACTCCTACCCTACTCCTACCCTACTCCTACCCTACTCCTACCCTACTCCTACCCTACTCCTACCCTACTCCTACCAGTAGGGTAGGAGTACCGCCTATTTTTTTTTTTTTTATGCAAAATAGATGTTGGCCGATTCTCATACCTACCGAATACACACACAAAATTTCATCAAAATCGGTCAAGCCGTTTCGGAGGAGTATGGCAACGAAAACTGTGACACGAGAATTTTATATATTAGATATAGATATAGATTTGTCTGTTCTGGCGTTACGCGACCGATAACATGTGACGTTTTTTTCTCCTCTTTCGAATAAATGCCGCAACCCTGGTACTCCTATAAAAATCAACGCTATTGCTGCTTTCCTCATAAAGATATAGCCAAATCCGATGACCTACATTGTCTTGCGAAATGTCACCCTAAATTGGATCAAGTTACTAAATTCACTAGCAGCACGCAATAAGCCTAAATGAAGTAAACTCAACCGGTGACTATAGTTGAACTACAAAAACCGACCTTATGACTAGGACATAAAGGCGCTGTCAAGGTCAAATAGGACGCACAGTCAAATGTACACTGTACGAATAATTGAAGTAAGTACATTGAAGTTTGTTATCAGTGCTTCGTATCTGTAATCCTACGCACGTCAACCAGGCTAAGTTTGGTGGCAGCCGTACTGGGTAGAGTAGAGTTAGGAAAAATGGACATGAACACGGGCAGCCCAATTAAAGAATGCTGATGAAAGACCTATTTGTCAAAGCAATTTTAATTCAATAAAGGCAATAGAATAGCTGAGAAGAGTAGGTGCGACTACCTAGATGCTTACAGTTCGTAAAAAAAAAAGGTGGATGCATTGATTGGAAGATTTCGTTACCACGCATTGAGACAGCACCGGTTGAATAAAAAAAAGGCAAAAGTAGACCTATAATACTTGAATCACACCACGAAAAGGAATGAGGCTTGGAAGCTTTAAGGCACACATATAACTCGGAAAGGGATCGTCACCGTATCAACTCGAGCCGTGCAAATATTCCTTGTGTGAAACTCTCGACTCCAACGCACACTAATCGGAATCGAAAAGTAATCGTCTCGGGATAATCTAACGAACCGCGGTGCGGTGCGTGGTCAAGTTGCAGTTCTCACGCTTACAGCTTGTCGTCCACGTGCTTACGGCTAGTCTTCCCCGCGCTTGCGTCTCTCCGTACTCGCTCAGTCACACCGCTCCCGCGGCCTGCTTGCAGCATACGACTGTAGTCGAAAATGTGTGTGTGTGTGGCTAAGCGCGGCGTTGCCTAGCCGTAGCCGAATACAAGTACGGGAGCTGCTGATCCGCTTTGGTTACGTGCTTACGTTAAGTGGACGCCTGTTTGACGGCGAGGCGAAAAGCGATGACGATCCCTTTCCAAGTTGATATGTGTGCTATTACCGTAAGCCCTTCAGTGAGACGATAAATGCTGAGCAAAAAGTCTACTCTTCTAATTTGGTTCCTTGTTTGGATACAAATTATCTAAATACAGACCGTCTGTAGACCACACTCTTGTAGAAAACTCATTTCATTACTCGCTTTATGAGACCCACAGATCTATAGAATTCTCCATTCTTGACCGAGATTAATTGAACTGCTACATCGGAGGTATAATACGTTCTACGTATTCGTAATGTTGTTTTTAGGGTTCCGTATCCAAAGGGTAACCAACGGAACCCTATTACTAAGCCTCCACTGTCCACCCGTCCGTCCGTCCGTCCGTCCGTTCGTCCGTCCGTCCGTCTATCTGTCAGCGGGCTGTATCTCAAGAACCGTATGGTGTATGATGGTATAATAGGTAGACAGTTGACATTTTCACAGATTATGTATTTCTATTGCCGCTACAACAACAAATAACAAAAATTAAGGTTTATGGTACGGAACCCTTCGCGTGAGAATCCGACTGGCACTTACCCGGTTTTTGTATTACTTTTAAATCTTAAGGTCCACTTGCACAAACCATAGTTAGTTATAACCTGGGGTCAGTATGAATGGAATATTTATTTGTTGTTATTTAACCTCGTGTTAGCCACGAAATTTGAGTTAAAAGATAACTCTGGTGTGCGAAAATGACCCTGAAGAGTTTATTTCACACCAGCTTTCCAAAACATAAAAGTATAATTTTCCCAAATCAAATTTCCCTTTTCCTTTGACACAGAGGTCCGTTTCGCCCCAGTTCACTCTAATTACATAAAACATTCGCCACGTGACTCATACGGACACAGCTACCTTCTGCAGGTACTCACAGTACAGTTACACTCAATCAATCTGATTACTGTAAACAATTGACTTATCTAGGTCATGGGGAAAGAAGGTTTAGGGGGAGGGGGGAGAGGGTACACAAACGTTGTAGGAAAATGGTATAGTAGTGATTTAATTATTTGGAATTTCGATTTAGTAAGGTAGGTGAAAACAGAAGCCAATTTTAGAACCAAAGGAGCTTAATCACATTTTAATTCTACAATGAAAATTTTCTGGAAAATTAACGTCACCAGTGGCGCCACCAAGGAAAGAGGTCGTAGCATGACGTTGACGTCAATTTAATTAATTTCAGAAAATAAACGTTTTGACAGGTGTCTGGACCTGACGCCTCAGTGCTGCTACCTGGTGTACGAAATTTCAGAAAACCCTCTTGGATTACTGTACACATTGATTTATCTAGGTCACGGGGTAAGAAGGTTTTTGAGGGAGGGGGGATACAAACGTGGGGATATCGTTATAGTGTAGTGATTTAATTTTGTCGGGTTCAGGTTTCTGTGAGTTGAATCAAAGGAGATTAGCCCACATTGTAATGGAACAAAATGAAATAAAATAATTTGTCGTCAACAACCTAAATAATACTCAATAACTGTATATTCTTGCAGAAGGATTTTTTCGAAGTCAAGGATGTTAACATTGGAAGAATATTATTCCTTGAGTTTATGTATATGCTTGAAACTTGGTAGGAATACTGACATAAATACATCATACCTAAATGTCATAAGTACATAGTTTGTATACTGTGGGGGTTAAGGGTGTGTTAAAGTTTGAATGGAAAAATGTAAACGCATTTTCCGATGAACTCGAAACTCGGCATTAACAATCTTGATAAAAAAGTAAGAAATACATGTTTTGATATTTTTGTAAACCAACCCCTGAAGGGTGGATCTTCTTTAATCTATAGATTTAAATTGATTAGTCTTTGGTTAGGAAAAGTTTGTATACTTATTTTTCCAGATAAAGTCCACCCTAGTGTAGTTCTTTGTGCTATTGGACCTGATAATATTTGGTGTTTGATTAGGCCGTCCAACAATAATTCACTATGAACATCCACAAATAAAATGATGTCAATCTTACCAGGAACATTATAATAATAATAAGCCTAACCGCCCTAACCTTTGAGCCTTAACCGCCGGTAGCTTGGACCCTGTTCCCGATACCGGTGGGCTACTATTTTTAACCGACTTCTAAAAAAGAAGGAGGTTCGCAATTCGACCACGTATGTTTGTTCGCGGACAACTTCTTCGTTTATGAACCGATTTCGATGAATCTTTGTATATATGAAAGGGTATCTTGCCGAGATAGTTCCATTGCCACCACGTCAGGATATGATGATGAAAACCTTGAGAAATCGAGGGCAAAATTGTAGGGACGCATCTGATAAAAACTTGATATTCGTGTATATATCGGGTAATGCTACAAAATAATGAAGGTTTGGATCAGACCTGATGATGGAGACGACAGAGAGTCAAGGGAACTCCACATCAGTATGTAGGAACTACCAAGTGTTTGGGCTTATTTCATTCATGTTGACGAGACCTTTACACCGAAAGCAATAAGTAAGTTTTATTTTCGTAACATAACATCACGCCGGTACGCTGTGAATGGGTACGCAGGTACCACTAAAAAGTGAAAAATAAAAACCTTTTTTACAAACAAAACACTACAAGTATAAAATAACTTTAATTTCGGAAGTCGGTGTCAAAAAACGAAATAACCAAAAACACCGACTTCCGAAATTAAAGTTATTTTATAGTTTGTAGTGTTTTGTATTTGGAAGTCGGTTATATTTTCTATAAAAAGTTTTTGGAACGAAGTTCCTTATCGCGCGTTGTGAAAGGGGGCTAGACGGAAAAAAATCTCACGAAAAGTTGTAACGACACTTTTTGCTATCGTTGTAAGCCGTGCGACGTGCGCGTGTTTCTCTGTCTGTCTCTCTCTCTCTCTCTCTCAGGGTAGGCAGGGTCGGCAGGGTAGGCAGGGTCGGCAGGGTAGGCAGGGTAGGCAGGGTAGGCAGGGTAGGCAGGGTAGGCAGGGTAGGCAGGGTAGGCAGGATAGGCAGGATAGACAGGGTAGGCAGGATAGGCAGGATAGGCAGGGTAGGCAGGGTAGGCAGGATAGGCAGGGTAGGCAGGGTAGGCAGGGTAGGCAGGGTAGGCAGGGTAGGCAGGGTAGACAGGGTCGGCAGGGTAGGCAGGGTAGGCAGGGTCGGCAGGGTAGACAGGGTAGGCAGGGTAGGCAGGGTAGGTAGGGTACAATTCCTTCACTAATTACTTCTCCGAACTTCGTTCCATCCGGGTGTCCCTTGACACCTCTGAAGTTTTTTTTTATATTTTTAAATGTTTTTTTTATGTTTTTATTGAAATATTTAAAAATATATTGGTAAGTTAAATGCTGACCCGAACAAAATTCACGTGTTTTTCTATTCTCTTTTTTTTCGTCGCTTACATTGCATGGAACGATTTCTTCATGGGAACTTATTTCGCAGAATTCGCAGTATGTTACCAGATAACTTATTCGTACCTTTAGTGCCATCAAACATATGTAACGTACGGAACTCATCTCGGGGAACTTTACTAATTGGTTCCTAGTTGGTAGATATATAAAGTTTTTTTTTGTTTGATATAGCGGTAATAGAAATATAATCTGTAAAAATTTCAACTGTCTACCTATTACGGTTCTTGAGATATTGCCCGCTGACAGACAGATAGAAGGGCGGACGGACGAACAGCGGACGCTTAGTAATAGGGTTCCGTTGGTTACCCTTTGGGCACGGAACCCTAAAAATGCCTTTGGTCAAGTCAAAACTTAAACACACTCAGTTCTCTGAAAACAATAGCTTACCTACTAATATTCGTCATCATCATCATCATAACAGCCGAAGGACGTCCACTGCTGGACATAGGCCTCCCCCAAAGGGCCCAGTTTGCCATAATCGCCACGCTTGGCAGGCGGGGTGGCAATCGCTACTAATATTGCCTATTGCTAAATCTAAAAGCCCATTATCTCTTGTCTCTAAGAGAAAAATATAAATAACATCTCACAAAATACTATCCAAAATGATCTTCAATTTATTCCAGTCTACATCCGTTGATAAACTAATCAATACATTCTTGTACCCAGGAATGTAATCAACGGACAATTTTAGCCTGTCTCGAGATCACTCAGCTATCTGCTGGATAAGGAGAGTTATAAATAAATCGGCAAAGACTCTTTATATGGATGGCGATGTCAACTTGTGGGTCACGGCGGATGTCAGTGTATAGGGACGATGTAGAAGTTCTACTTAGTGTAGGTATGTAAGTGTGCATAGTGTGTGTGTGGGTGTGTAGGTGTGCATGTGTGAGTGTGTGTGTGTGTGTGTGTGTGTGTGTGTGGGTGTGGGTATGTGTGTGTAAGTGTGTGTGTATAGACCTGCAACTAATTAGGCTTTTGCGGTTTTCAAAGCCTGCCAAGGACAGGTGCTGCGCGATAATGCGACAGCGATTTTATATATAAACTAGCTCTTGTCCGCGACTTCATACAAGGATAGGTATCCTGTTTTTACCTGGTCCCGTAGGAATTTCGGGGAATCTACATGCCGAATTTCAGCTTTCTACGACCATTAGTTTCGGGTGTGCGTTACCTGTCTGTCAGTCATTTAATAAACAGTAACGGAAGACTTTTATATAAATACTAGCTGACTCGGCAAGCGTTGTTTTGCTATACAAAAAAAAATACCCTACCACCTATTCTCATACCTACTGAATATACACACAAACTTTCATGAAAATCGGTCGAGCCGTTTCTGATTACGAGATATTGATTGTTGCAATCCGTTGAACCCTGTTTTTTATATTTCTATGCGTTGAACCGATTAAATTTTTTTTTTTTTTGTTTTATAAAAGTGCGTTTTTTTTTACTATTGATAGGCACGCGTTTGACCACTATAAAAGTGCGTTGTTTGCATTTAAAACCAACGTTACCTTACTCCCGTGTACTACAGCTGCAGATCTATTTTGTTTGCCAATAAGCTGAAGTGAACATTATTAAACTGAGCAACGTCTATTCAGTTGAAAATAAAACTGTGCTTCACTGTGTGACGGATTTTTTTTTAATGTCACCTGACTTCTACATTTCATAGCCACACTTTTAGGTTCCTCATTGCCCGGAGATCACACACAGCTCTTCGAAAACCATTATGTACTCTCCTCGACAAGACTACTTTATTCCTGTCATATGCCAACATCTTGCCACACCTGCCCTTCTGCCGCTCCCCTGCCCCATCAGCAGCCGTCGGCGCCAGTCAGCGGGTCAGCTATGCGCACTGAGCGCATACCGAACACTCACCTACATGCTCATTATCTGATCGACTTCCTTTGTTGTCATCAGTTCCATCAGCTTGTATTGGAGAATGGTTTGAATGTGAATCACTGTTGTAGTTGAGTATGGTGATGCCTATCATATAATAATGATACCTATACTTTAAACACTTGCCTGGTTTAGAGGCTGTATCATTAAAGATTTGTTTATCTTTGAGCCAAGATACAAATGGTAGGAGTTTATCAACATTATTGTTCCGCCAATTGCTGAGTTTTCTTATTTCTTCCATATGGTCATGGTTGGTTAGGGTAACGAAAACGTGAAAATCGTATAATAATGTCCAGATCACGCACAGTAATGGGTTTTGCTGTTGCAACCTTCGAATTAAATGGCTGTGTTACTGTGTATCATCCGGACAGTTGCGGAATTTGTTCAAAAGAGTCACCGCGGCCCTGGAATGCAAAGGGCATTAGAGGAACACGGATAGATTTTAGTCAGTAAGAGTCTGACACTCCCTTCCGCGCCGTCCAGAGCAGGAGGAGTCATTTGATGATTTCCAATACTTGAAAAAAAAACATCCGGACAAACGGTCAAGACGAAATTATACGCATCTTATATTTTTCCATTATAAATGATATTTATTTTGCAAATAGGTTACAAGTAACTCTTTTGTTAAAAAAATGTGACTTGTAAACACGTCACATTTTTTTTTGTCATATTAATCTAGATGAGGCCCGTGTTTCCTAGCTGACTACCACCGAGAATTTTGCTGTGGAACCAATAAACCATTAAAAAAAAATAATAATAATAACAATAAATAATAAAATTCCAAGTTTCCGATTTGAAAGTATTCGACCACATCAGAATTACCGACTTCTAATCAGTGATATTTGCAATGTTCAGTGCAACAATTAAATAATAATTGTTTCCTTGATCATGCAGCTCAGAACCGTATCAAATTGGTGATTTCGGTGTTTATCCTACCTGTGCTGACCAACTGACATTACTAGTCCACCTGTCCAGTTTTAATTGCAGTAATTTAAATCAGTAAGTACTTACTTTTTGACACATATTTGGCATAGGCGTAAATTCCTTGCCGGATCGAATTAGGAATGAAGACATTCGCAGGAGAACCAAGATTACCGACAAAGCCCGAAGATTTGTTAAATTTAATTATCAGCGGACAGAGCACATTGCTTGCAGAACAGATGGTCAATGGGGTTGAAAGGTTCTTGAGTGGTGATAGCGTGCTGGAAGACGTAGCGTTGGAAGGCCTCCCACAAGGTAGACCGATGACCTGGTAGAGTCGCGGGTAGCCGATGGACGCACAGGAGCGGTTGTTATGGCGAAACTTGGGGAGGCCTATCTCCAGCGATCGATGTATTTCGCCTGAAATGGTGATGATGGCAATCAAGCGTACTATCGCGTGGGTTATTTTGTTAGAAAAAAATCGCTTTATAGACCATGTGCATGCCCTTGTAGGTCACATGTTGCCATAATTGTTGTTCTAGGACAGATCCTTTTCAAAATTTTCTTTACCGTTTTGAGAGCAGTGGTGATGAGATAAATTACACCTGCCTTGTTTTGTACCCAACAACTGTTAACTCCGAAGTCAGGGCTGGGGCCACTGGGCCACGATTGCTCAACGATATATACATGCTAGCTAAAATCTATTGTTATTCTTTTCAAGTTAGTAGCAGAGTCAAAGAAGGATTGCTTATGGATTTTTAAGAACAGCTCCCCAAATATAGAATTCATTCTTAAAACATTGTTCATAAACATCACCATGCCTTATTCGTTGAAACCCTATAATACATCAACAGGGGTTAAAGTTTATTGCGCAATAAAAAGCTTGTACAGAATTAACTTAGTTGCCCCCGAGACCACCCGAACCCTCGGCACATAGATCGGGTACAGTCGGGTGCCATCGGGATTCAGAATACTTGAAATCTGTGATAAAAAAAAAATGTGTGTATAGTTGAACGACGTGGTACAGTTGAAAACCAAAGAAACAATGGGTGGATTCTGTGAGAATTGACATCAAAGAGATATGTATGGAAAACATCCTTCTGTGGCCGTTTGCTGTGCCGAACCCAAACAAGTTGGGGTTAAAGAAGATGATGAATTAGTGTCGACCAGACCAGCTTTTGCCCACGACTTCGTGCCGTATCTCCCGTTTTGTTCCCGTTCCAATAGGAATTTGGGGAAATCATCCCTAATATTAGTGCTCCCTTACATTCCCAAGGAATCTACATTTCAGCTTTCTACGACCAGTAGTTTCAGTTGTGCGTTATCTGACTCAGTCACTCAGTAACTCAGTAACGGAAGAATTTTATATCTATTGATTAGATGGTGCTGAAGAACAGTGAGGCGCCTCTGTATATTATCTCCTGGTTTTCGGCTTTTTGAGGACTTCGGAAACTTTCTAGTAGCTCGCCAAAGAGCTTCAATCAATGTGTCTAATATTATTGTGACAATCTTTTCAAATTTTTAGAAAATGATGATTTTGACATTGTGATTTTAAAAAAAATAGGGATAATACTCTTTGGGTTGCCCTTCAAGTTTCATTACTCAGGATCACTCAGAGTACCTAGTTGGCAAATTGTTCAAAAATTACGTGTGATTTTGACATTGTCATTTTTTTAATGGGTATAATGACCATTTGGGTTGCCCTTCAAGTTTCATTATTTAGGATCGAAAAAAGTTATTTCTAATTACTTTAACATTACACTTGTGTATTCGATCATACTAACGCAGCCGCCGGGCATCGCCCGCATCGTTACAAACTTAGTGACAAACAAACACGTGTTCTTATTAGGGGAACATGTGCGTGTACGCATCTCAATCGTCTCACTCGAAAATATACTTTAAATCCTACGAAAAGAGTATCAATATCTATAGCTCTGTATCATACTTTTGTGTTTATGAATTTTTCAACCGTAGCGCTATTAAAATTAGGTTGAAAATTGTTTGTTAATTAAATGAAAGCTGCGTAATAACTTTTTCGTCTTTTATGCTTTTCATAACAAATATTAGTTCAATTATTTTTTAGTGGCTTTGATCGAATTCTAACTTTATTTTAACGGCAATAAGATTTAATATTCCTTACATAGTTAGTTTACACTGCCTAGCAGTTTAGATTTCTTTGAAGAACGTGACAACTTATTTGTAACCCTATTTCTATGTCAATAAAGTTTAAAATACCTTGTTTTGTTATTTTTTACCCACGTGCGACAAAAGAAGGGTGTCATAATAGGTTAGGATAGGGTTATTGTGTTTATTTGTTATCAACTAAGTGTAACGCGCATGTGCGAGCGACTCAAGCGCATGCGCACCATAACTGTTGCGCAAGCGTAGTGGATTGATTGGAATATGTATTTGTTTTATTATTTAGCAATCATTATCTGGATGGGATTTATGGACACTTTTATTGAGTGAAATGTTCAGTTACTTATTTTGTACCTAAATTGTTTCACTATTGGGCGAAGGTCTTATCCATATCCATGCACTCTTCCCGGTGTATTGCCTTCTCCGACCAATCCGTCGTAAAGGTCTCGACTTGTTCTTCTTTTACTGTTCCTAAAATGGTTGCTTCTTCGTATTTTATCACCGATTTCCGAAATTAAAGTTATTTTATATTTTTCACTTTTTAATGGTACCCCACACCTAACAACACCACTATAAAGTCGCAGGCATGAAAAATAAACAAAATACGTCATCCAAGTAAACAAATTCCAGCTGTTTTGATTTAAAAGCCAAACTACTAATCCGAATTTGAAGAAATTTCCCTAATCCAAATCGTTTCATAAATAACGGAGTTATGAAGTAACAAACATAAAAAAAATACATCCGAATTGAGAACCTCCTCCTTTTTAACAGTATTCGTATAAATTGAAGTCGGTTAAAAAGATACCAAGTTTCGTTTCAAAGACATAGAGATCGTTATAAAGACATAGGATAGGATTAAGACATCGTGGCCTATCAGGGCGAAGTAAGGTAAGAAAGGGGAGAGGGTGGCTTTTTCCCATCAGCGGGATAAAATAAGCTAGACTAGTTGGATAGAGCTTGCACTGTGCGCTACACTGAGCCATCCATACTTCCGTATTAATAACTATTATGTCAAAGTCAAAGTCAAATGATTTATTTAAACTGGACCAATAAAGGCACTTTTGAACGTCAAATGAAAATAAAACATAGTGACTCTAGTCGTCCGTTCGCAAAAGGTAGATTCTTATGGAGAAGAACGGACAAGAAACTCCATAGTTACTCTTTTTAAAAAAAATCTTTATAAAAATCTGTATAAAATGTTTATAAATAAAAGAAAGGTATTAGTATAAGGTACTTATAGGTATAGATATGACATATCTATCTAATTCCTTTAAACGACCAATTCTTGTATAAATGTATATATATATATAACCTGAATCTCGGAAACGGCTCCAACGATTTTCGTGAAATTTAATATGCAGGGGGTTTCGGGAGTGATAAATCGATTTAGCTAGGATTAATTTTTAGAAAACGTCGTAAAATAAGGTACTAAGTATTATAAATAAAAGAAGATAGCTCTGTTTGTCAAATCTTCACGTATTAATTGCTGAAAGGATTTGGAAGAAACTAAGCACATAGATAGACTATGTTCTTGATAAGGAGAATACCTTTTATCCCTAGAAAATGTTCCCTTGAAATATAGCGTATAAGGCGAAGCCCAGAACCACTGAAAAAACACAGACAACGATCTCTCATTAAAACCTTTTTTTACTATTTATAGGCATACGTTTGATCACAATCTCACCTGATGGTAAGCGATGATGCGGTGGAAGATGGAGCACGTTTGCTTAGAAGCAACCTATTCACTCTTGTCTTAAAGACTCCCAGGTTGTAGCTATCTGGAAACACAGACTCTGTCAGGGAATTCCACTCCTTAGCTGTACGCACTATGAATCTGCTCCAATTTTTCCAAATTAGGCGACCCACAAAAAAATCTAGGTCCTCACCATATATGGAGCAATCTTTCAACGGCTATCGAACTCCCCTCCTTGTAATAAATCGGGTCAGAACTGCCACCAATAGAAGGGGGAGCATTGTCAGCCAATTGAGGGACATTGTCAGCCACTTGGCCGGTCGTTGACTCCTCATCAGATTAGATAAGCTTGTATATGCGCTGTGACCCATATCTGTTGGTCCGTAGATAAACGTTGCAGATGTTGACTTTGATATTTGAAAAGTGTTAAGATCTATGTGGTGATGGGCTCGTTTTATTATTAGATGGTACTTACATATCCTTACTTATTTTCTCAGTAACAATATGTGTGGGATAGAGTAGTGTTTGTGTGTATTTTTGACATACGCATACCCGCTAGCTTGTCGCGGAATTTGTTCGAAAGAGTCACCGCGGCCCTGGAACGCGGCGGGCATTAGGAGGAACAAGGATGGGTTTTAGTCAGTAAGAGTCTGACACTCCCTTCTGCTCCGCCCAGAGCGGGAGGAGTCGTTTGATGATTTCCCAATCTTAAAAAAAAACAAAAAAAATACCTACTAACTTTTCCCGAAGCGACGGCCAAGGAAAGGTCTGCCGGCTCTGGGTTCTTAGAATTTAAAGGATCACTAGAAAGGTTTAGATTTGAGCCCTATTGGTGCCCCTTTCTATACTACAAGAAGCTGTTTCTGTGTCTCTAGCGTATCTCTAATCTGTCTTTTATAATGCGCACAGCAAAGGAGTGGAACTCTCTACCTGCGTCTGTGATTCCAAACGCTTACAACCCTAATCTCTTCAAAGTTAGAATGAACAGGCTCCTTCTGGGTAAGCTCGCTCCATCGTAAACTTTGTCTCTGTCATCTCTGACCTAGACTAGACTCAAGAGCAAACCCATCACAAATAAAAAAAAATCTCTTTCAACTAAGTAGTAAGTGAAATAAAGTGCTTTATTTAAATGTCCTATGAATATAATAATTTATTGATATTAGTACATTGTGGCGCCGTTGGTGGCCAGAAATAGACCACTCAAGCTCTTCCGCGTGTCGCAAGGAGTAATTAAGAAACTATAAAACAGCTAATTATGTGTCAACTTGTAGGGCAACCGCGAGATGAGCTAAATCTGTAGCAAGTTGGCCAGTTCCAAAAGTATTTAAAGTTATGAAATGTCTTTGAACTAACACTGGAATTCATGACTTTTCTTGACACAATAAAAAAATGAAGGACCTTCTAATCTACATATATCTGTTATCTGTACTAATGATTTGAAAAAGGCTATAGGCTATATAACATCACGCTAAGACCAATAGAAGCGGGGCAGACGAAGTTGCGCAGGTCAACTAGTAAGTCCGATATGACAAACACTTCTACCGAAAACCGTCTAAGTGCGGGTCGGACTCTCACACGAAGGGTTCCGTACCATAATCCGAAAAAAATAACACTAGAAATACGCACTCTGTGATAATTTGAACTGTCTACCTATTAAGGTTCAAGAGACACAGCCCGCTGATAGAAATGGATGGACGGAGAGCGGAGGCTTAGTAATAGGGTTCCATAAAAAATAGAGTTTCATAAAAAATCGGACTGGTTCTTAACAGAGTTTTCTTGTTAAGTTTGCAAACACAAGTATCCTCTCTACCCATAGCTATTCTATACCCAGATCATTTTATAAAGGGGACACCCGATATATTGTACGATTGATAACCGGATGTTTGTCGCTTGTTCCTCTTTGCTGTCATTCGGGACGCTTGTCGCTTGTGTAACGGAACATACACTGATACCCTTGTGCTCTCTATGATCTGCAAAAAATTGAAAAAAGTGGATCAGGATTCAGTTTCTAAGCTCATGAAAGCTAGTCATTGATGGAAGGACATTGAATTCTGACCTGATTTGAAGGAATCACTGTAGGTACTTTTGGTAAGTAGTAGCGGAGTCCTTGTAGTTAGAATAACAGCCGAAATTCAATAAAAATGGGAGCCCCCCATACAAGAAACGGTTTGTGGTACGGAACCCTTCATGTAATAGTCCGACTCGCACCTGGCCAGTTTTTGTACGTAACCTGACAACAATAGAGACACTATGATAAATGAATAATCTCCATAATAATATTACCATTTATGTACACAACAATATTGATATTTTTTGTCGAGCCTTACTCGATACAATCGATTTAGTTTTTGCAGTCAATGTGTACAATAACCGGGAGATGACATCATTACATACACCTTCCTAGCGTCTTGCGAGTTTCGGCTGTCTGTCAAACGTAAAACTAGTATAGTCCTGTGGCTTGGTTTGCAAGTACAGATTATTTTAGCCGTGGGTTGAACTCAAAGGGTATTAGGAAGAACACGGGTAGGTTTTAGTCAGTAAAAGTCTGACACTCCCTTTCGCTCCGCCCAGAGCGGGAGGAGTCATTTGATAGTTTCCCATCTTCCCATCGATAAAAAATTCATAGTTGGGAACAGGGGAGAGAGATCATAGAATAGAATAGAATACTCTTAGATCATTTATTTCAATGAGTTTATTAATCAACTAGCTTTTGTCCGCGACTTCGTACGCGCATATCCTGTTTTTTCCCATTCCCGTAGGAATTTTGGGATATCCTCTCGTAGTGATTTCCCGAAATTTCTACGAGAACGGGAAAAAGCGGGATGCGCGTACGAAATCCCTGGCAGAAAGTAGTTCACAATAAAATAACAAACAAACGCACACACAAAAAGCTTCCTATTAATCTTAACTGACAATGGCCTTTTGACCTTCTTGAAGTAAACGCGTTTTTGTGCGCAGTGTCATCGTTTGATCACATCATCGTCTCCACAGGCGCGTGCTGTGTTGTGCTTGATTTAATTTAACATGATTTTTGGTTTGATAGACATTATTTTTTCACCAGGATATGGGTAAGTCACGAATGGAGGAAACTTAGGTTTTTTTTTACTATTTATAGGCACACGTTTGACCACTAGGTATCTCACCTGATGGTAAACGATGATGCGGTCGAAGATGGAGCACGCTTGCCTAGAAGTAACCTGTTCACTCAGGTTGTAGCTATTAGGAAACTCAGACTCTGGCAGGGAATTCCACTACTTAGATATACGCACAATTAATGTGTTCCTAAACGTTTCTTGCGTGTGGGTGTTATGTCCACCATGTACCGGTGGCGCATCGCCGTACGTCTTGTAGTCTGTATTTAATAATGCTACGAATCTTGACAGGACAATGTTTCCGACAGGGCTTTGCTAGCGTAGTGATCAGCTGCTGAAAATTCTTCATCTTCGTCGTCACACCCTTGTTAGAGCCTTGTGGACATCACATCAGGGGTAGTAGCAAGCTTCGCATGCGTATTGGTGAAAATTACGCCAAAGAAATTACGTATCGTAATTTTCGTCAAATGTAAAGCACAGTCAGTAACTTTAGTTGTTTTATTAGTTCTATGTTTGTTTCTAAAAATACTACATTACATCTACTTGAGTAAAAATTGAAATAATATGGAAGGCCTGACAGGCAGATCAAGAACTGTAAACTCAAGACTGACAACCAATCACTGGTCTTCGCTTAATGCCTAAATGTGCAATAATATTTATGTAGTATTAAAACTCAATAAGTAGGCATCCGCTTAAAAGTTCAAGGTCGATTAAAAAGGTGTTAAGAAAAGGTTTTTGTCTCTTTCGGCATCGATTGAAGACCCTCTTCACAGTACTTGATAGATCAGAAGTTTGACACGGGTTGGTAAAGTGGGATGAGTAAAAAAGTTAAAATTGCGTATTTAAACAGCTTTCAACTGATGACTAGAACAGCTAAGAAGATTAAAGGGAAATAGATTTTTCACAAGAAAGATTTTGGAACCCATTCGTCATTAATATACTTTCTAATGGTGCCCCTCAAGACCGTCTCACTAAAATCAGTGGGACTGGTACCTACTGAAAGTCATTAGAGCGTTTCTTCAATGGAAATCTTGTAGTCGTCTCGCGGGGATTCTATCTACGAGTTATTAAAGTTTGTCTTGGGCAAAATGTGGTACTATTCACCTTTTTTTGTGGATGTGACATCATCAAATAACTTCTTCCTTCTTCTACTCTGGGCGGGTGTCGAAAGGATTATCAGACTCTTAATGACAATTCCTATTCACCTAATATTCGCCTTCAGGAAATACTTTTCTGGCGTCAAGCCGGAACCTTACTAAATTTACGGGTTTTTGTTGACAGCTGAGGGTTGCTTTAAGAAAGTCACTTTGTCCCCTTCAAAACCAAAAATATTCCACACACCCAGACAATAAATATTAGTAACAAAAAAGCTATAAAGTTCGACCTAGACCCGATTACGTTTATATCGCAATAACTCGGCCAGCGTGGGCGATTGTGTGCCATGCTGGACAGTATGCACTTGAATGAACGTAAGGTAGACTAAAGTATCGAAGATCATAGGGTTATGATACCTGGCTTTAAAAATGATTGGAATCATCACAGTCATTGGCAGGTTTCCCACAAGCTGATCATCTGGTGAAGACCGCCGGAATCAGCAGGATGCGAGACGCATGGGAACGCTAGATGTGACGACACTTGGGAGAGACTTTTGTCCAGCAGTGGACGTCTCACGGCTGAAAATGATGTTGACAATATTATCATTATCATCATCATATCAGCCGAAAGACGTCCACAGCTGGACATAGGCCTCTCCCAAGCGTCGCTGCACGTCTCGCATCCATCGGCTACCAGTGACCTTCACCAGGTCATCGGTCCACCTTGTGGCCTTCCAACGTTGACAATCGTAGGAATAAATTGTTGTAAATTATTTTAGTCGGATTGAGAATAGATACTTAGATAGCTCAGATTCCACCAGGTCATTCGGATTTTTATGTCAAATCCAGGTGTTCTGCGAAAGGATATGATATAATATCCAGGTTCAGGTGAGGTTTAGGTCCCATTCTTCGCCGAACTTGATTCTTCCTTCGTCGAAATATTTCAATTATTTTGCTTTAGGACGTGCTATCCCTCAGTCCTTATTTCGTCTATTATCTCCAGGCTCTGTAAAGTATAACTTTTATGTTACTTAACTGGAAGAATCGAGTTTATTTATTTTCCGTGGCAAACCAAAAAGAGGTAGTCAGGTATCTTGTTATTAATGTCAAATGCAAATCACAAATTCTTTAACAAAAACGTATGTATTTAAATCCTCTTTGCGTTAAAAAGTGTGATAAATTCTGAAAAAGTCGGACATTGAGGAATAGTAAAGATTTAACGTGTACTTAACCTCAAAGTTATTTGTTTGCAAACCAAAGGACTTACGTCGGTCACGCTGGGTAACGGTTCAAGGACTGAGAGGGTGTGGTCATAGTGTTGGCGGTTAGCGGGAGCGACTTGTTTTGAACTTCTGATAGATAAAGCTTAATCTTCTTACAGCCCCTTCATTTCTGAAGCAATTACCTACGGCACGTTGAGATTATCAGCGCACTGAAAAGTGGAAATTATAATTATTTTTTCCTACTCCTCCGCTGTTATTTTCTGATTAATTTCGTTGCGGGATCCAAGACAGCTGAATCGTTTCTCCGGGACTCGGCGATCGTATGGTGATTGCTTTCAGGAGTTACAGTGGGTGAGAATAGTAAGGCGGGCTTGTCCTAAAAACCAAAAAAAATGACAAGTGTAAAAGACGAGCTTAAGAATAACTAACTGACTTTCCACATCGTTCCGCGGAAGTTAAAGTGATAATATCGGTTTCAAGGACCTATAGTTTATATCCGCTGAACGTGATATGATGTATAGAACCAGTCGATGTGGTGTCTCTTGGAGGAAGGCGTATGTCCAGCAGTGGAATTCTTGGTTGTAATGATGATGGTGATGATTACGACGTCTCCGTGTCCTCAACAACAAGGGTTACCCATAATAGGGCGGTGTAGCCATACACAAAGTTGCATTCGCTACCGCTTACAGTGCCACCTCGCCCTAACAAAGTACAGTTGTGCCACTAGTTTAGCTAATGTCCACTCAATTCGCACTTCCACTCAAACATGCCACACATTGTCTAGTGCATGTCGTTTGTCTAAGACAGCGGTTTGTTTGAGCACTTTTAACATGTTTGAACTATTGCTATCGTTTGTGCGAAATTCTTTGATAAATTGGTCAATTAATATTGCGGTGATTCACTAAATGTGCGAATCTGCAGTCCGTTAACAGGATAAGCAGAAGCTTGAGATCCGTGTCACTTGCTGACAATCTTTAAGAAGCAGATTAATTTATCATGTTGTTTCAATTTACCATTTTCCTCTATTTGGAGGAAATTTTGAACTCTCTGCCAGCGTCTGTGTTCCCTGCCCTTCCTTTCCCTTCTGGGCACGCTCAGTCCATCATAAAACTCATCCATCGTTTTCTATCAGCCTTGATCGAGGTCCAGAGCAAGCCCATTCCTCAATAAAAAAATGAGGCTTGTTTTTCAATATTTTACAGTCCTTTATACTTAAATAACATTAAATATTTAAAAGCCGCAGGGGTCAATCTACAAAATTAAGCAATGCTTGTGGAGGTCGGGCTTGGATGGGTGATCTTAACATTTCGAGACTCCTACGTCCTCGGAAGGCTCGTTAAGCTGTTGGCCCTGCGGTCATTTGGACACAGGACACACCAAGTTATTTGCACCTGCTGGCTGGCATTTGCTGTATTGCTAATGAATTTTGTGTTACCCAGTTACAGGGTGGTGGCAGTCAGATAGGCGGTCGCTGCATCTAAAATACTCAGCTGCATCCGGGTAGACACAGAGCCGACCCAACATAGTTAGGTAAATACTAGGCAGACAGACAGTCCTCTACAGGAGGATATAAGAAACCAATCACTTGACATAAAAATATTAGGCAGACAGACAGTCCTATAACTACAGGAGGATATAACAGACCAATCACTTGACATAAAAACACTAGGCAGACAGACAGTCCTCTACAGGAGGATATAAGAGACCAATCACTTGACATAAAAGTATTAGGCAGACAGATAGTCCTCTAACTACAGGAGGATATAACAGACCAATCACTTGACATAAAAACACTAGGCAGACAGACAGTCCTCTACAGGGGGATAACAAACCAATCACTTGATATAAAAATACTAGGCAGACAGACAGTCCTCTACAGGAGGATATAAGAAACCAATCACTTGACATAAAAATATTAGGCAGACAGACAGTCCTATAACTACAGGAGGATATAACAGACCAATCACTTGACATAAAAACACTAGGCAGACAGACAGTCCTCTACAGGAGGATATAAGAGACCAATCACTTGACATAAAAGTATTAGGCAGACAGATAGTCCTCTAACTACAGGAGGATATAACAGACCAATCACTTGACATAAAAACACTAGGCAGACAGACAGTCCTCTACAGGGGGATAACAAACCAATCACTTGATATAAAAATACTAGGCAGGCAGACAGTCCTCTACAGGGGGATATAACAAACCAATCACTTGATATAAAAATATTAGGTAGACAGACAGTCTTCTACAGGGGGATATAACAAACCAATCACTTGATATAAAAATACAAGGCAGGCAGACAGTCCTCTACAGGGGGATATAACAAACGAATCACTTGATATAAAAATACTAGGCAGGCAGACAGTCCTCTACAGGGGGATATAACAAACGAATCACTTGATATAAAAATACTAGGCAGACAGACAGACCTTTACAGGGGGATATAACAAACCAATCACTTGATATAAAAATACTAGGCAGACAGACAGTCCTCTACAGGGGGATATAACAAACCAATAACTTGATATAAAAACACTAGGCAGACAGGCAGTCCTCTACAGGGGGATATAACAGACGAATCACTTGACATAAAAAAAAGAAACGTTGCCCCACACTAGGAGTTTTTCCTGTATTGTAGGGTGCGTTTACAGGCATATAAATTCACATACACACACAGCCAGATCCGGATCACCTATCTGTAGGCTATAAAAATATTTGTTCCGTGCGGGAATCGCACCCGCGACACGCAGCGCAGCAGTCTCGCTCAACCACTGCACCAACCGTGTCGTCAATACCACAAAATACCAAATAATTTCAGTTACACATACACAAATCAAACTCGACCTTTACCAACGCATACCTCCATACATTAGCATATCTATCTGATACGATTGCCAACCGATTGAATGATACAGCTCATTACTAACCACTGGATAAGTCATAGGTCAGGAGTTATGGTACAGATCAGTTGCGACTGTAATAGTTCACTTTCCATTTGAAATGCTATGTCATTAATGATGGATGAGAACAAGTATGGGTCCGCATGTGTACATTTGTTTGCGTAAACTATTTAATAAATAAAAATTGATATTGATATGTATGGTGGTATTACGTGTGGGATATTGACAGTTGCTATTGCTATTGCTCGCAGAACAGATGGTCGATGGGCCGAAAAGGCGACCGCGTACTGGAAGACGCAACGTTGGAAGACGTCCCACAAGATAGACCGATGACCTAGTGAAGGCGAGCGTCGGCTACCCGCGTAGCCGATGGATGCGAGACGCGCAGGACCGGTCGTTGTGGCGACGCTTGGGGGGGGGCTATGTCCAGCAGTGGCGTCCACTTGCTCCGATTGGTATTGATAATGGAAATAATTTAGGGACGCTGGATCAAATTGACTTGAATTTTGAGTTTGTCTTGCAAGATAGGTGTAAACTCTAAACCCAAGCTTTTCTGTTGGCCGGCACTATTGATATTAGCTTTCAGGAGCTGCAGTGGTTGGGAAAAATTGTTACTAGATAAGTCATAGGTCCTGAGTTATGGTACAGATCAGTTGCGACTGTAATAGTTCACTTTCCATTTGAAATGCTATGTCAGTAATGATGGATGAGAACAAGTATGGGTCCGCCTGTGTACGTTTGTGTGCGAAATGTAAAATAAATAAAATAAAATTGGTATTGATTTGTGTAAACAATTTGGGGACGCCGGATAAAATTGGCTCGTGTTTTAAATAGGTGTATCTTGCAGGATAAATGGTATAAGCCCAATCTTTTGTGACGTTAGCCGCTGTTAAATAAATAAAGATTTAAAAATTGGTATTGATATGTGAGGTGGCATTACGTCTGGGTAGTGATTGTTGCTATCGCTATTGGTTATGGAAAGAATTTAAGGGCGCTGGTTTAAATTGGCTTGGTGTTTGAATAGGTGTGTTACAGGATAAATGTAGAATCTAAGCTCAAAATTTTCTGATTGTTGGCAGTGTTGTTTTTGGCTTTCAGGAGCTGCATTGATTGGGAAAACTAACTCCTAGATAAGGTCATGAAAATTGAAAACTCTTAATATGTACCCCATATACATTACAGAAAAGATAGATGAAGACACATTACATATGGTGATGCAATGGGCGGCCTTATCGCTAATAGCGATGTTTTCTAGACAACCTTTGAATGGATTTTAAAGAGGAAAGGAAAGACGGAACTGTAGGTAGTCCAGGTGGCCTAAAAAGGCACTTTAGCAGAATCAGATCGTCACTGTCAAATTTTCCCAATCAACCTTGAACCTAACGCGTTAGCGATAAAGATGAAAATTAAATTTGACAGATTGTTGTGTGATTAATATTATGATTCTAATATGATTCTCCTAAAGTGGTATCTGTAATATGTATAGCTCCTACAGCAAACTACATTGAAATCCTGAATCGCGCAAGCAGAGTTTACCGTGCGATTAACTATCGGGCAGTTGCCCACACCGGACACAATAACCGTCCGGTCGGAGGATTCACCCTTTTCAATGAAGGTGACTTGGTGGACTTTGACTTTGGTGTGCGGGACTTTACTCTCTGTACCGCATCCCTCTAAACTGGTGACCCTCGACCAAGAACGTTAGCGCAGCCTTCGTGCAAAGAAGACATTGTACAGAGTTAAGGACGCTGGATTTAATTGGTTAAAATTTTATATCCATACCAATATCTTGTAGAATATAATCTTGTAGGAAAAAAAGGTCCTTATTATGAAAAGACTGTCAAGCAAGTCTTCAAGGCAAGCAAGCAAATGGAAGTCTTTAGATTGCAAAATAAATCCCTAGAACTCAGAAAATCAATTTCTAGCCTCTTGTTTTAAAACTGCCTTTAGCTAAACCGAGCTACTTTATGTGATTATAATTTACGATTATGATTGATTTAATTGCCTACAGTATAAGTAATTAACAGAAATATTCAAATAAGATTGCAGCTGCGTTCAGCTGGCGTACAGTCAACCGCATGTATAAAACATATTTTGAACTAAACTAGCTTCCGCCAGCGGCTTTGCTTACCTGAATCTCGGAAATTATCCCAAGGGATTGTCTGATAAAAAAGATGATTCCGTGCTTCGGAAGGCACGTATAAGCCGGTGGTCCCAGCCGCCAAATGGAGGTCGTCAAATAAACCATGTCAGAGGCCCTTGAGGCGGTTTAGAAACTCTGACACTAGGGTGTGTGGGGTAGTTAGACCTTACTGCCCACACGATAAAAAGAAGAATCTCAAGGGAACATACTCCCCGGATAAATAGTAGCCTTTGTACTTTTAGAGACTATAATGTATCTCTGTGCCAATTTCATCTAGATCCGTTTAGCCGTTCTGGGGTGATTGAATAACAAACATCCATCCATGTTGTTAGCTCAGTTATTTTTAGGGTTCCGTACTCAAAGGGTAACCAACGGAACTCTTATTACTAAGCCTCCGCTGTCCGTCCGTCCGTCTATCAGCGGGCTGTTAATCAAAAACCGTAATAGGCCTTTTTTTTTCAAGGATGGGAAATCATCAAATGACTTCTCCCGCTCTGGGTGAAGCAGATGGGAGTGTCAGACTCTTACTGCCCCGGCCCCGTCTTCTATGCTGACAGTTCTTTGAGGCGCGCGTGGAACACAGCGCGCCGTCGACCCGGGCCTGGTTCTGATCGGACGGCGAGCTACTCAATATTCGCCGTCCTCAGGCCCGCGCCTACGGTGGCTGGGAATCGCCCTGCGACTCCCGACGCCCGGGGCGTCATCTTCTGTTGCGGTGACTGGGGCTTCCCCCTCTCTCACGCGTTCGGCCTCCTCCTTTGATAGCATTACTGCTTCGCAGAAGGAGGTGACCGCTTCCCATGCCTCTTCGCTCCGGACCATGGATTGAACCAGGGCCGGACGCGAGAGGTCGCCGCCGCCGATCGCCTCGACGAGGACACGGCGGTGTTCCGTCCAAGCAGGGCAGACCTCCACCGTATGCTCCACCGTGTCCTCCGGGCGTTCCTCGCAGTGTTGACACCCGGGCGTTTCCTTCCGCCGAATCAGAAACAGGTATCTCCCGAAACAACCGTGTCCGGTGAGTACCTGCGTCCAGCGGAAGGTGAGGGCCCCGTGGCGCCGCTCTAGCCACTCCTCAAAGGTCCCCTCTTTCAGGAGTGGCTTAACGCCTGGATTGTGGCGTGCCCAGCGCTGGGTTGCAAGAATCGCTGTCTCCATACCGCCATGAGATCCTGCCGGAGCTCCGTGCGCCTTGCTGTGATTTGCCGCGGCAGAGGAGTCTCGCCCCGGCGTTGCGCCTCTACGCGCCATTCGTAAATGAGCGCGAGGGCTCTCGCCTCTAGATCCCATGGCGGCAGTCCGGCAAGGAGGCTCGCCACCTCGCCAGAGACCGTGCGGTATCCTCGGGCCAGCCGGATAGCCGTACGTAACCGTAATAGGCCTACAGTTGAAATTTTCAGGTATTGTGTATTTCTATTGCCGCTATAACAACAAATAATAAAAGTTAAGGTTTATGGTACGGAACCATTGGTGTGCGAGTTCGACTCGCACTTGGCTGGTTTTTTATTTTGCTGTTTTGTTTGTCTTGTGCGAGTCCCAAATAAATAAAATATTGCCATTTATAAAAGCAAGTAAGATTAACCACAGCCATATTCTGTAGCAGTAAGGGTGGTTTTCGCGGTGTAGTGTGGTTGTTGACTGTACGTAAAATGGACTGCATTCTGCAAAACAAATATTTTGGAAGCACGCCATTGTAAGAGTTATGCGTGTTATGACAATACAAACGACTGTGAATCACGGAATGTGATTCATTTGACAGTAAAAATATTGGCCTTTATTTTGATGTAGATTGATTCAGTTGCTGGGAAGTTTTCACAAGGTTTTTAAAAGTTTTTTTCTGTCCAGTGTTCGAAAAGTTTTCATTAAAAACTTTCACATTGGTATTTTTCGGGTGAAAGTTTTTTTTTCAGCCTGAATGTTACTGAAGGTTTAATTTTTTGTAAGAAAATTTACTGAATTTTATCATATTCTTGTCTTCGAAATTACTGAGCTTAAAATAAATCTTTTACTTAAATATATAAAAGTAAATGGTCACAAAATTACTTGCAAAAAATATGATTCGTACAGAACAATTTACGCGCGAGTACGACTCGCACTTGGCTAGTTTTTTCTCCATCAGTTGTTGGTTACGTCACGGATCACAGTACCTATTTAGCACTGATTTGCAGAAACTTATACAATCTGAATAGCAATAAAAAACACTTGCTATCTCTTTCAATATCAACACGTAATGAGAACCAGTCCACTATCAATAGGTAGGTCAGAATCTAAATGAATTCTCTAAACTTTTGTCCAAAGGTCCATTGCGACTTGACCCGTGGGAACGGTTGCAATTATTTCGTCCAGTCCATTGTCGTGACGGCTGGCTAAAGAATGAACGCTTAATGTATTCTTTAGTGTCCAACCGAAACTAGTTTTGACGGCCGAAACCGAAACTGAATTTCGGCTTCGTTCTCAGTTTCGGTCGAAACCGGACCTTCTATATTTTTGAGAATAAACTCTTTTTTTAATTTTATAAATAATGTTACAAAATAAAAGGAATAAAACAAAATTACCTTGGAAAAAAGTCACGATACGACTCACGACTTTGAGCGCGGATACGACAAAATGACACACCCCGTCGCGTGGCTCGCAGATCATTACACCGAACCGAACATGTCCGATCGCAACGCGAATGTAGTTTCGGTTTCGGCCGGTTGGATGGTAGCCAAAACCGGAACCCGTTTTTTGCCGAAACTAGGCCGAAACCGAAACCAAAACCGAAAGTTTAGTCGGACACTATTATTCTTAGGCTTATGATCTCAAAGGCGGGGTTTAGGTGCTGACTGGAATGTGTTGACATTTCTAGTGACTGTTTTTACATGTTAATGTGGACTGATTCTGTTAAGTTGTTTCGCGGTAGGCGCGGTTTTAAGATGCTTGTCGGTTGAGTATTCTTAATCAGGATTGTGCAAAGGGGATTTCAAGCTTCATGTATCTTTAAGAGGAGGTATTCATCTGTGATGAAAAGGAGTTTACCTGCAAGCTAAAACTCAAGCTCTTCTGTTACTATAAGCTTGCGCATTTTCTCTTATATCATATTTTTTCTTATATCATCTGTCTAATAGCCAGTTTAGACTGAAAACTAAAAATGGTACAACAAAAATTCTTCTAATTTTCGTGTCGATTGACTCATATTATAATTACTAGCTGACCCGCGCAACTTCGTCTGCGTCACAATTTTCATTACTGCTCCACTCCTATTGGTCTTAGCGTGATAATATAGCCTATAGCCTTCCTCGATGAATGGAGGAACACTGAAAGAATTTTTCAAATCGGACCAGTAGTTCCTTAGGTTAGCGCGGTCAAGCAAACAAACAAAGAAACTCTTCAGCTTTATATATTAGTATAGATATAGATTTTAATAATGCATTAGAATTATGGAACACCATTCTGTGTAAATATATCACTTATATACAGCATACACAGCATTCTCAATGAAAGATTTACAATTTACAATTAATTTAAAGAATTATTATTAAAGAAGAATTATTATTATAAGATATCAAAAATTGCATTTTTGTGTTTTATACCTTTTTCCTGAGTTTTCATGCAAAAATATTCAATGTTCAGGCACGGTTAGTCTACGATTATTCCATTATCAAACAATTAATAACAATATACATGATTATTATAAAAAAAGTCTTCAAGTCCAATCGGATGCAGCTGAACAGAGTGACCTACTTGTCCTCCAGAAGATTATTTCTTTATTGGAGATTGCCCTGTGCGATAACATGGCCCATTGTACACTTGTTTTTATAAATAATTGTGCGACGGAATTGCACAATTTAATTCCGCCAAGCCCGTTCCATCATCGGATCACAAGACGTACGGCGATGCGCCACCGGTACATGGTGGACATCCCACCCACACGCACAACACGTTTTGGGAATACATTCATAGTGCGTACAGCTAAGGAGTGGAATTCCCTGTCGGAGTCTGTGTTTCCTGATAGCTACAACCTGGGAGTCTTTAAGTCAAGAGTGAATAGGTTACTTCTAGGCAAGCATGCTCCATCTTCGACCACATCATCGCTTACCATGTGAGACAGTGGTCAATAGTAAAAAAAAAATCCTGTGTTTGTTTTGAGGTGTGCAATAAATCCTACTAAAATATTATACATGCGAAAGTTTGTGAGGATGGATGTTTGTTACTGTTTTCGTCAGAACGCCTGAAAGGATCTTCATGAAATTCGGCACAGAGGTACACTATGGTCTGGAATAGCACATAGATTATTTTATTCTGGGAATATGTTCCCTGGGGATCACGCGGGCGAAGCCGCTGGCAGAAGCTAGTATCTAATAAATAAAAATTAGTGAGTTATAGCATTTAGAATATTCCGATGCCAAAGAACCGGATCTTAAGATTAATTTTTTCTTTTTTCTTAAACATATCAATACACAAGATTACGCAGAAAGATTTATTTAACACTTACGCAACAAAACTAAAATGTCACGAAAAATAACAAAGGACGGTTTTACGTCTCAATTCTTTCTTTAGTCCCCCGGCTATATTACTACGCAAAAATACGCTAACTTAATTACGATGTTTTGACAAAAGTCCTATTAAAAATACACTTGCGTGCAAAAAAATCGGCCCAGCTCGTTAGGCTGGTTTATGACATGAATGTGCTATACTATCTGATAGAAAAGTAAGGTATAAAACCTTACTTTAACAATCATTAAATCGTTTTTTTTATTTATTTTACGGACTTTAAAACAAAGTCAGTTTGACGTGACTGCTTTTGTTGTTTTTTTTTTTTCTAAATGTGTTGTGCACAAAACAACGAAAGCGTATCGCCAAAAAAGCTTTATTCAATTGGTCTTGCCACCTCTTGCCCTTACTGCAGCTTCCATTCTGTTTTTTATCGATCTTATTAATGTTGAGAATCGAAGTTGAGAAATGATACATACTTACTTTTACGAATTCTTGTTGTGTAAATTCTCACTCCCCCTGGAGTCACCTGGTCTCACCCCACCATTACCACCACACCTTTAGTTCCAGTCAGCCTCAGTTCTAGCCCTTACGCGTGTGTTAAGTTCATCCCAAAGACGTTCAATAGGATTAAGATCAGGGCTCCTTACTATTGGTGGGCCGATATTTTGCACGCAAGTGTAGTTGAGTAAAAGTGCTCTTGCGCACACATCGCTGCGGGCGACCATTATGCGAAATGACTGTGTGATCAATCACAGAACTTTATCGAGATATATCAATATTTCACTGTGGTATATTGCATTAGAGTATTAAGATATTAAATATTTTATCTAACGGTGAATTTCGCGTGTTGTATAGTGGGTGCACTGCGTAGGTGAAAGGTAAAAGTTTCGTAATACAGAAAAATTGTTGCCTTGACATTATTATGTTGACCTTGAAGATGTCACGGCATTTTCTGGGATTTGAAGCCATGTAATGGTGCCAGTCTTTTGGGATCACTTCCAGTCGACAGCGATGCGGACGAATTTTTTGATGCAATATTTTAGTTAGGAGTTTATTTATTTCATTTGTATATAGTTTAATAAGTATTTCAAATAAAAATAACTGTATGATTTTTGTTACAGTAAATAAATGTTTTTGAATACATAATAGTGCTAACCAGAATACAATGAATAAGCTCGTCCGAAGCTAGGTTTATGTGGACTCAAAGAAGATTAAAAGATGAAAATAAAATTTGACAGATAGTTGTATGATTTTAAAATGATTCTGCTACAGTGGCCTTTTTAGACCCGCAGTCATTGATATTATAAAAAACCCAAGATACACACTCAGCATCTCAAATACGTCCGCAAAAAACAAGCGTAATATGTATAATTGTGCGCAAGTTTCAAACAGTCTCGCATCGCTCGCCATACTGCACTGCTTTGTAAAAACAACTTTAAGCGATCCGTGTAAGGTTGAATTTGCAAAAAAAATTGTTTATAGTATAACTATACACAACTCACACATGACACTTGTTACATGTCAGTTTTTGACGACAGTTTCGAGTGTTGCATTTGTTCGAGACTGTGCATCTTGGGTTTTTTACATATCAATGCCCGCAGTAGGTTTATTTTATACCTAAGTAGGAAGTAGTTGTAGCTACCAATTTTGGAATTTTTTAGGGAACCTAGCACCATAACACTATGGCGTTTGTGATTTAGTGTTGGAATAAAGGATACGAGTAAAGTTTCAGACCTGCACCATTTTAACATTGTCTTATCCAACAAAAAAAAAGCTAGCCAAGTGCGATTTGGACTCTCACACAAAGGATTCCGTACCATAAACCGAAAATATACGTTTCTTGTATGGGAGACCCCTTTCATTTTTAATTTAAATTAAGTTTTTGTAAATATAGGGGCATCAACTGTCTTTCTATTACGGTTCTTGAGATACAGCCAGCTGACAGACTGACAGACGAACGGATGGTCGGACGGACGGACGGACAGCGGAGGCTTAGAGGGTTACCCTACGAGTACAGAAAGCTAAAAAGAAAAGGTTTTCTCTCGTATGGCATAAACAATTTGTCAAACAGCTCATGTCATTAGCAGTATTAAAAATAAGCCAATTAGCAAAAGAGTAGTTGGGCCGACTGTGTAGGATCCACCGGACGTACATACCTCCGAGTACATGAGGTTACTTATAATTCACTCCAAAGAAATATGAACAGCATAAGTTTTGACATACCGTACTGCAGTCCAAGCTGAACTGTATGCCTGTGTACTGCAAGGAAGTCGCATTAAGGTACCACGCGACAGGTATTAATGGGGCTGGCAGAGAGCCAGGCTGGTGAGTGACGGTGGCGCTGTGTGCGGAAGTACTTAGTATATAAACTCGTTAATGTGTACCTATTATGGTCGATTAGACGTACTACGTTTTGAAAAAAAAAAAAAAACAATTGTTGGGAGGTAAAATAATATTAGGGAAATAGCTTCAAAGAAGGCAAACCAACACCCAAGAAAGATATCATCGATAGTTTAGCACTTGGTTTGCTAAGTGCTAAACTAATAAAAAACATAATAATTTCTCAAAAATCGGCAAAGTTAAAGTCAAAGTCAAATGATTTATTTCAACTAGACCAATAAAGGCACTTTTGAACGTCAAATTAAAATAAAATAAAATATTATAGTGACTCTAGTCTAGCGGCCAAGTGCGTGTCGGGCCACGCGCAGTGTAGGGTTCCGTAGTTGCAAGTCACAATTATGACATTTTATAGGTTGATCGATTATTATAACTTTTTAACTTGTAGAATCTACTAATTAGCTGCGATAGTTATCGTTTTTTCAAACTCATATCTATATCTATATACTAATATATAAAGCTGAAGAGTTTGTTTGTTTGTTTGTTTGCTTGAACGCGCTAATCTCATAGCGCGCATCTCTAGCCCATTTATCGAGGAAGGCTATAGGCTATATATCATCACGCTAAGACTAATAGGAGCGGACCAGTAATGAAAATTGTGACGCAGACGAAGTTGCGCGGGTTAGCTAGTTATTTCTATATACGCCAAGGCACATCGTGTTTCTCAATAACTTGGATGTGTCGCTGCATATAAAATAGGTACTGAAATAGGCATGATTCGAGATGATGATGAGAAATATTGGACAGGTATTTTTTGCATTATTATCTTTACCTTTTGCTTGTGACGTCACTTGTTTGTAAAAAGTGTACTTACAAGTGACGTGACACGAGTTTTCAACGCACTGTATCGTCCTAATTTTTTGTTTACTTGAAAAAAGAAAAAATATGTGGAATAGTGGACTAATTAGATTTTTTTAGTCATCTACCCTATTTAGCAGCATCCAGTTATGCTGAAAGCCGATCCAAACATAGTTGGGAATAAGCTAAGCAGACTAATGGAAATACTCGTACCTACGCTACGCTTGGCAAACGTATCGGCAAAAGTGGGCCCATCCACAAACCAACCGGGCCAAGCTCCGCTTAACCTCACAGCATTTCGACTGTAGTAGCACTAGTAGCCATTTAACCACCACATCAATGATATCGCGCGGCATTACGACAGGTATTAATGGGGCTGGCAGAGAGCCAGGCTGGCGGCGCTATGTCGAGTATGCTAGTACATTAAGTGGTCGATGACTCGTGGTCTAGGAGTTGTGATAGGTCAGTTTTTTGAGAGAATGACGAATGATGTGCCGAAGTTTTCGCGTATGATGTAAGAAAAATGAAGCAAGTATATTAGGTACTGAGAATTAAATTAACTTAAGAAGTTATGCACAGCAGACTCTAATGCCGAGAAAGTTAAAAAATTAAACCTACCAACAGCAAAAATATTTTGAAAAAAGTGTATGTTGCCACCAATTAACAAAATAACTGCTGTAAATCGCTGAAAAGACTTTTCTCAAATTCCTTTGTATTTTTCAGTTGGTTAGTAATACGCTGCTTTCTATAATTTTATTTTATAGAATACGATTAGCTAAATTATATTTCAGCTTAGGTACTAACTTCCCAAGCTAGTTGGTAATTCTTTCTCTATTCCGGATAATTTCGTCTGGTGGCAGACAGATTTAGCTACCCAAGACCTTGAAAATCTCAGCCATCTTAATCAACGTCTGGATTACCAATCACCGTCCTATCAGATGGCATCATGAACAAGTCAGGACAGGTACTCCGAGGGCTGGCAGCGGGCCAGCTCTCAGGCGCTAAACGAGAGCGCTATGCGCGCGCGCATACGATAAATACAAACCGGTCAACGGAGCGTCTGTTAGTGAGAGATTCCCACCGTGAAGGAACTTGAGCCGATGTGAAAACAGATAAGAAACAGTGTTGCATTAGTTGGAAATAATACTAGATTACTGTAATTGAATAGTCAAATCATTCAAACGTCAACTATTCAGAGAGGGGCAGCGCTTTTTCAACCAATTATTACACAAATACAGTCTCCAAAAACTCTCGCCCATCACCACATCCTCGTGTTCTAGTGGGGAGAGGGGCCCTGCAGAGGTCGATATTCAAGGATGTACAACGCTTGCCCTGGTTGGCCCGTGAACACATACCTAGATCCTTCCGCGCCTCGGAAATACATCATCTACAAATGACCACCATGGTAAAATTGTGGTGAGAGGCTTGAAAGTGTAACAACCAGCCAAACGGCATGTTGTTATCTAATACCTGGGTACGGGAGGTCAGACAAGCAGTCATCATCATCATATATATCATTCGAAAGACGTCCACTGCTGGACATACGCCTCCCCCAAGCGTCGCTACAACGACCGGTCCTGCGCGTCTCGCATCCATCGGCTACCCGCGACCTTCATCAGGTCATCGGTCCACCTTGTGGGAGGCCTTCCAACGTTGCATTTTCTGGTATGCGGTCGCCACTCCAGAACATTTCAGCCCCATCGACCATCTGCATCACCATCAGGGAGTTGCTCCATGCAAAATAGTAGTATTCAGCTAAATCCTTTTACACTGGAAGATGACTCCTATATTTCAGGAAAAAGGCTTGATGATCTTATAAGTCTGGGATCGTCCTTAAAATGATCCGCGCAGTTGTCGTGGCAAACGTCTCCGTGGAACGTTGACTTCGTTGGGATTTTCCCAGTTCCTAATCTTTAAAACCGCAAGCAACATTTTTCAAGTAACTCATTCATTAGTAGCACTACATAGTCATCTCTTCGTCAGAAAAACAGATCATTACCAGTCTTCACGGTAGTGTTTAAAGCAGGGTTGGCAGAACGCCAGGTAACGAGGTGCCAGGCATGCACATTATGCGCCAACGTTGGGCCAATGACCGGTTGTGATGCAATTCACTATTGTGACTGATGGGTGTGATACACGGAGATGTTTCAAAGGAGATATTTCAAAATGGGCCAGGTCCATGTACACTACCTCAAAAAAAAAAGAGAAAAATCCGTAGAATTCGGGAAAAATACAGATAATTAATTGAAATGTTTCCTGTTGTGGTAGTTAATTGATGTTTATAAATTACTTTTATCGATGCTTAAAAACAATGGCAGTAAATCATAGATCATAGAAAGATAACTGTCAGTTGTCACAACAATGTCACTTTAGTCACTTTCGTTTCATTGTCGGTAAATAAACATGTCAGAAATAAATGTCAAAGGTCATTAATCAATCAAAATTACCGCCATGACGGGTTTATGTTGTGTGTTGCAATTTCAAGTGTAATTTCTTGTGTTTTACCAGCAAACAAAGTCATTTTGAAGAAATGGGACAGTTGAGAACTGTTTTAGATGTATTTTCCTATTTTTAAGAATAGTGTACAAGGACCTGGCCCAGGCTCCATACATTTTTCCCAATCTAGGGGACCCGAGCACCGCCTGCAGGCGGTTGTACGTAGGGATCGTGCGATCAATGGCCCTGTATGGGGCCCCCAATCTGGGCGGCTGACCTGACGGCCAGCACCATCACTGTTTTGCGGAAACCGCAGCGGATGATGGCCGTCAGGGTCATCAGGGGTTATTGCACGATCTCCTACGAGGCGGCTTGCGCACTGCCCGGATCTCCGCCCTGGGATCTGGAGGCAAAAGTCCTCGCGTCACTGCATCGGTGGCGTGAGGACGCGCGGGCGCGCGGCGAGCGACTGATGCAGCGGCACATTGAGCTGCATCGGTCGCAGCTGCGCGAGGTCCTGGTGGCGGAATTTCGGGACAGGCTCTCAAGTCCTTCCGCCAGCCTCGGCACTATTGAGGCAATCCGGCCAGTGGTCGTCCTGTGGCTCGGGAGAAAGCACGGCTCCTTGTCGTTTCGTGTGACATAGGTCCTCTCAGGGCATGGCTGCTTCGGAAGGTTTCTGTGTCGCATAGGCAGGGAGCCGGACGCTCGGTGTCACCACTGCGTCGACTGTCGGGAGGACACGGCGCGGCATACGCTGGCAGAGTGTGCCGCTTGGGAGAAGCCGCGCCGTGCCCTCATCTCTGTGGTAGGCAGTGATCTCTCGCTGCCTAGTTCGTGCTATGGTCGACGGCGAGGAGTCTTGGGACGCGGTGGTCTCCTTCTGCGAAATAGTTATCGCGTAGAAGGAGGCTGCGGAAAGGGAGAGGGAGATCTCGACCTCTCTCCCGGCCCGCATCAGGCGTACCGGGTGTCGGAGGATACGCTGCTCTCTTCCGGCCCCCCTAAATGGGTCCAGGGGCGGCGGACTTGGGGATGTCCGTCGCCCCCCATTCATCCGGACCCGAGGTGGCGGCGCGTGGTGTTCCCGCGCGTCCCTCTTTAATGTCGCGGGGGGAGTCAAACACCTCACCCCTCCCGCTGACCCGAGGTGGCCCGCAGATGCGGGGACCAGCCGGGGATTACGGAAGCCATATAAGTTCTCGCGATCCCCGACGTAGGTGAGAGATGGAACACCGGGGTGGTTTTAGTCAGTAAGAGTCTGACAGACCCTCCGCCCGCCCCAGGGCGGAGGACATCCATGAGGATTTCCCCACGTTAAAAAAAAAGGGCTCCATACATTTTGGAACATCATTTATTGTGGTTGAAAAGGTTCCTTACGTCTCTAATCTCTGAATAGTATTAACAAATAGGTTGTTTGCCTCTGTCAGTTAGCAAAAGTCTTTGATTTTGATACGATTTTCATTCATACAAAAAGCGATAAACGAGGAAATTGCTTTCTCACCCCGGCTGCGAAGCTGGGCCGAGTCGCTAGTATACATAAAAACATTATTTTTTTATCTTCTTTCTGGGGGTGTCGAGTTAAAAGGAAAGGTTCTCATGAAATGGAAAACACAATTTCCCGCGTTGTCAGCAAAAATCCCTTCTTAAAGCTTTGAATATCCATTTATTCTAAGAAACTTCCATTTTATAATATACGCTTAGGATTTTTTATTTGTTACTTTACTATAAGTGCTTTCATATAAAATGTTACTACAATACTTAAGTATAAAAAATCTTTTCAGATGCTGAAAAGTGGAGGGTTCTGAGGCTGCGGGAGTGCGGGTCGAGAGATGTGTACCTAAGTTAAGAGGAAATGCAGGCGGATGGACGTTGTATGTAAAAAGTCAAAATTCGAGGTTTGGCTCTCGACTGTTTTCTCTTCCAATATTAGACCGTTTAACAGATATTTCACAAACTGAATAAGAAGGATGTATACCGTGTCCATGTGTTTTTCTTTTTAGGGTTCCGAAAAAAAAGGAACCCTTATAGGATCACTCGGGTGTCTGTGTCTGTCTGTCTGTCTGTCTGTCTGTCTGTCACAGCCAGTTTTCTCCGGATCCACTGGACCGATTCTGTTGAAATTTGGTACACATATGTATTCCTATGACCCAAACACGGACGCGTTACGTAAATCATTAAATTTTTGGTATGGGGGTCACTTTTGGGGATCAAAATAGATGAATAAATTTAAAAAAAAAAGTTTTTTGAACAATATTGTGTGATATATCAAACGAAAGGGCTTACTGTGAGGGCATTAATTACATTTTTTTCATAATTTTAAAATAAACGATTTAGAAGTTTTCAAGAAATTAAACGAAAAATGACCATTCCCCCCCCTTATCTCCGAAACTACTGAGCCTAAAATTTTGGAAAAAATGGAGCTAATAGATCTTTACCTAAAGATTACAGGAAAACCTATTACAAGTCTTTAGTGTTAAAAGAACATGTTAAAAAAATTAACTTCGTTCGGAACCCTTTGCACGCGAGTCCGACTCGCACTTGGCCAGTCTTTTTCATTAATAGTTGCCAAATTTGTACACTAGGGCTCTGTTGACAGCGATTTATCGGACAATTTTGAGCATTTTTTGAGGGTCCTAGTGCTTATGCGGTTAATATATCATCAAAGAGGAACACGTAGAGACAGTATATATCCTTTTCATTAAGTTTATGAAATATCTCTTAAATCGGTCCAATACTGGAGGAGAAAACAGTCGAGAGCCAAACCTCGAATTATGACTTTTTACATACAAAGCCTCGCCGACCATGTTTCCTCTTAATAAGAACTATTAGAATCGCTTGCGCTGAGCGAGGCTAGGTAAAGAAAGAAAGAAAGATAAAAAAAACGTTTATTTGCGCCAAGCATGAGGCATACCAAAAAAATTCAAATGAAGAGATCCTATTGTTTCTTATAAAAACCCATCACTCGTTGCGCATCTTCGCACATCACTCACGCAGCCTTATATTCTGCCGACACGTCAAGCGCAACTTACGACGATAATATTTTGTACCGACATTTTATAAAAGGCTAATTATGATATGTAATTCCTTACACATTAACACTATGTATAAACGGGTAGTTGTTGATTTTTTTTTTTGGATCAGGCTCGCTACACATTCCCTACCACTGCAACTCCTGATAGCCAGAATCAACAGTGGCGACCACCAGAAAAACGCCGAGCCAATGAAGCCCGATGAGTCCCGGAGAAGTACAGCGAAGGAGTAGGAAACAAAATGTAATTTCCACTTCCCTCCTTATCAAGCAGGAGACAGAATAGAGCTAGGCCAATAGGCACCAAGGGCCAACTAGGTTAAGCCTGGTTGTCAAGCACCACGGATTATATATTAACACTAAAAACTAATGGGTCCAAAATTGTGAGCTAGTTTTGATTCCAGTAATAGGTATGGCAAAATCGCTTGAACGCACGGAAATGTGTTCTGGTGGTGATCAGGTTACGAAATACTTTTACTGATAGAAACCAACACTTTCGCTGAAAAAGGGTATACTAAACATGGAAATATAATGCAGATAATCAATGTTCCGTGAACCACTCAAATTAAATAACAATCTACTAGTAAAAAACATTACTAATCATCTCATAGATAAGAGAATGCGATAATATGGGGAAATCCATCGGAAGTGACTCACACGTGTGAGCGTGCGTGTGTGCGTGTGAGTTTTCACGGAAATGGTCAGTGAAACTGTGGAGTTATGAGTTTTACTGCATAGCGTGCGATTTCCCTTATCTTTTGCACTTGTGGCGTAATAACGCGTAATAGAGGTTATTTAGATTCTCATGTAAGAACAATCAATCAAGTTATTTAACGCGTTATATTGGCTTATCTTGACATAATCATCTGCCTAAACTTTTCCCAGCTATATTGAGGTCGGCGTCCAGTCAAACCGAATTCAGCTGAATACCAGTATTTTACGTGGAGTGGCTGCCTGCCAGACCTACACAATCCATTCACTGGGTAGCACGGTACTTCTTGGCAAGACTGGAGTCAGATTTACTGGCTTCTGACTATCCGTACCGACTGCCAAAGATTTACAAATGACAGCCGGGACCAATGGCTTAACGTGCTTTCCGAGGCACGGAGGAAACTCGGTATGTTAAGATGGTCACCCATCCACAGACCGGCCTTGGCAAGCGTTGCTTAACCTTGAAGATAGAGTGCGGCTGTTATTATTTAGCCACGAGTTTACAAGATTTTTATTCATCCAAGCACTGCTTAAGTGTGTTGTTCTTATATTTATAACTTGGCAGATATGGTCTCTCGTGGCTAAAAAACTAGAGCCACACGCGTCGACCTTTATGGTTAAGCAACACATGCCGCGGTTGATCCGTGGATGGGTGAGCATCGTAACATTGGTTCCTCCGTTCCTCGAAAAGCACGTACATATAGCTGTTAGTTCCGCTCTCATATGAAAGTTGTTAGGTAGTCAGAAGCCAAGAACCCGATACTCTCACACACTCAGTTACTGGGTTGTGAAGTCCATATAAGCAGTCGGATACGGCATTGGGGCACTCAACATCAACCTGTTAGACGTAAACCGACCCTAAAATAATTAGGAAAAGCAAAATATGATACACCCATGCGTACAAAACGTTTTGGAAATACTTAAGGTAAAAAAAAATATATATATTGGCAGTTTTTTATACTGATCTTACTCTAAAGCTCTGTTATATTTGATGACTAGCTTATGTCAGCGGCTTCGCCCGCGTGGTCCCTAGAGAACATACTCCCGGGATAAAAAGTAGCCTATGTCCTTTCTCAGGCTCTAGACTATATGTGTACCAAATTTCATTTAGATCAGTTCAGCAGTTTTGGCGTAAAAGCGCGACAGGCAGACAGACAGATTTACTTTCGCATTTTATTATGAAGTAAGGATAATTTTAAGCTTTTTACCAACAGCTCCAAAGCACGATACTACGCGTTTCCGAGCGCTCAGCCCAATTAATTAGTTGAGCTGGGCGCTTGCGAACTCATTTCACAGTTCACATGCCATGTTATATGCCTATTAGGTGCGAATTAATAGTTACCCGACACCAGTGCTAATGGGAAGGGTTACTTTGTGTATCATGTCCAACATTTAGGTACTTACTCACTGAAAATCAGCTGCTTAGCTTGCTGTATCTTGAAAGAAGTGTATTTTAAGAAGAGAATATGGGGCCAGGACCTAGATTTTTCAGCCTAACAAAATAATAATCAGGATTCAAAATATCATTTTGACGAGACAAAAACACATTTAAAAAGTCTTGACGAAAAATACACATGAAAGTTGAAACTAAGTTATTGTTAACTTAGTTTCAACTTTACCTGCTTTTTAAAAGGTATCAAACGTTTGTATGGGTAACTGATTTTTTTTGACGTTTATAATAAAGCAAATAACTAAAATAAGATTGAACCGTGATGTGCTTTTGCTCGCTACTTCGTGCGTGCATATCCCGTTGTTTCCACTCCCGAAGGAATTTTGGGAAATTTCTAAGGAACCTACACGCCAAACAGCTTTCTACGATCAGTAGTTTCGGCTGTGCGTTGTCTGTCAGTTTTGTTTACTATTAATAGGCACGCGTTTGACCACTATCTCACCTGTTGGTAAGCGATGATGTGGTCGAAGATGGAGCACGCTTGCCTAGAAGTAGCCTATTTACTCTTGTCTTAAAGACTCCCAGGTTGTAAGCTATCAGGAAACACAGACTCCGGCAGGGAATTCCACTCCTTAGCTGTACGCAATATGAATGTGAATAAATATAATAAACGCAATACCTCTTAAGGGGTTATTGAACTCATAATTATGAACAAATTTCACTTTGGGACCAACACTGAAATCGCGAAAAAAATTGACTCCTCCATACATTTATGCGCCAAATGTACTAAACAGCTCATTTTTTTTCGCGATTTTGGGGTTGGTCCCAAAGTAAAAGTTGTTCATAATGATGAGTACAATGACCCCTTAAGAGGTATTGCGTTTATTCTGTTACAGGTTGTATATTGATTGTGCCTAAAAAAAATACAGCAAATACATTATGTATTTGTAAAACCTCATCAGTTTTTGCATGACATTATTCAACAGCACAAAAAACTTATTACAAACCAAGGTTTGCTCAAAGCAACTTACATTCCGACACTGAAACTTTTTAACACTTTCAGTGCCAAGTACAAAAGTGTTTTTACAGTTTTAGTGCGAAGCACTCAACACACGGGCCGAACAACAATTCGTTCGTGTGCCCACAACCCGCGCATGAACACAAGTCACATATAGCTACTTAAAACAACGACTCACATACGAGTTGTGCGACCCATACGCTGAGTTCTTGGCACTGAATGTGTTAATACACTTGGCGTCGCGACGTCGCTCCGCCCGCCCGCCCAGTTCTGTGTATTACTCACCATCCGCCCGCCCTACTTATTACCACGAAACATACCATAAATGTTTCATACTCTCTCTTTCCTAGTAGTAAATCGATTTTCTAGTACTTTGACGCAGTTGTTTTTTAGTCGTCCTTCTAGTTGAGTAGTGCCGTTGTTCGAGGAGTGGGACAAAGGAGTTGTGTCCGTGGCTTTGAATGTCAAGGTATTGTCAGTGTTATCTAAACTAATATATAACTTGGCACATGGGTAGGAAATGTCCCGAACTAGGACATGCACATAAGTAATTTTATCTCAGGAGTAGGTTTCTTTGGGATTATTTTGGTGCGGGAAAAGCTGCTTGTATTTTTTTCAGTTGAATTTTTTGTGAAAAGATTTTTTTTATTTTTCACGTTTTGGTGGTTTTTCTCCACAACTAAATTGACATTCACATGTGCGTACCCCTTCACAGCGCACCGGCGTGGTGTGAACTGGTGTAAACAATAAACAGACTTGCGATTTCAGCAATCCCGGTCCAGTTGCTATTATTTATTGAAGAGTTCCGTCAAATTGAAATACTCTTCCAAAAGACTCCTAAACCGTTTTAAGTGCGTCTATAAAATAGGTGACCATGGGACCACCTGGGAACTCTACACCTTAAATAAAAAAAAAAAATACCAAGTCGGTCCAGGGGTCTTCAAGTAATCGTAGATGATAATCTCTGAAAAGCTTCATTGTAGTTTAGAGTCATATGATCTTGTTGTCTGGATAAGCAAGAAAAGCTGCTATTTAACAGATTTTTTTTCTACTTGGAAGTCCCTGAACTGCCTTTAGAATGCAAGTAGGAAGGTGTAATCACAACCTCGCTACCGTGACGGATCAACTGCAGGGTGTGGAGGTGAAGCTGAGTCACAAACCTTGCTCCACTTCCTATCTTGCCCTCTGTGCCCCAAAACATGCACACAAAGAGACCTATGTGCTGCCACCAGTGATGCCGTGTAGGTGGCAACGTTATGTCCCATCAAACGTTTCGCGTTTCGTCGCGACGAAGCTCCAAAGTCTTGAGCATCGACGACGAGTTGCTGGCCTGTCGGTTATCTACCGGTTGCATTTTGGGGAATGTGCGAAGGAATTGCATAATTTAATTCCGCCAAGCCCGTTCCATCATCGGACTACAAGACGAACTGCGATGCGCCACCGGTACATGGTGGACATCCCACCCACACGCACAAAACTTTTTGGGAACACATTCATAGTGCGTACAGCTAAGGAGTGGAATTCCCTGCCGGAGTCTGTGTTTCCTGATAGCTACAACCTGGGAGTATTTAAGACAAGAGTGAATAAGTTACTTCTAGGCAAGCGTGCTCCATCTTCGACCACATCATCGCTTACCATCAGGTGAGATAGTTGTAAAAAAAAACAAAATCTAAAAAAAAAACTTATTGTGCCAGCGACACGAAGAAGAGAAAAGATTTTATTTTTTTAAAGCTAACATTTCCTACTATTTTATGGATTTTCTAGTGCTTTAACTTAGTAGTTTTGTAGTCGTCCTTCTAGTTAAGTAGTGCCCTTGTTCCAGTTGTGGGACAAAAGAAAATGCGTCCGTAGCGCTGAACTTCAAGGTGCTGTGAGTACATAATTGAAGTAGAATAGAAAAATAATAATGATTCTTATTTAGAAATAGGTCTTTAAGTCTTAAGTGAATAGGTTACTTCTAGGCAAGCGTGGTAAATCATTGGTTTCCATCAGGTGATATTATGGTCAAGCGGTCTATTGCGGTTCTTGAGATACAGCCCACTGACAGACAGACGGACAGACGGACGGGTTCCGATACTTACCTTTCGGGTACGGAACCCTAAAAAGATTTTAGTAATTTGGTTTCAGTAGTGAGTGATACTAACTTTACTATCACTATTTCAATAAATATCGTAGTTGAACGGGTTTTTTGTATATTTATGAGTGGAACGTATCTATTTAATAACATTTTAAATTCTATTCTTCACTAACTTTATTACTTTTAAAAAATCTAATCATTTGATTGCTACCCAACTCTCCATGAACGAGGGCATTATTTTTGAGAATAAGTTTGTTTATGTTTATTTTAACCAACTTCCAAAAAAGAGGAGGTTCTCAATTCGGCGGGCATTTTTTTTGTTATGTATGTAGGTACACCGATTACTCCGAGGTTACCGATCCGATTTGTGTTATTCTTTTTTAGTTCGATGCGATACTTGCCATTTGGACCCGTAAAAATTTGTTTCAATTTGGTTCAGTAGTTTTTATTTAATGAGCATTTTTGCTTATTTCAATTTCTGCGTGGATGAAGACGTCGTCAAAGTATCACCACTTAAAAGTGAAAAATAAAAAAAACATTTTTACAAAAAAATATAACCGACTTCCAAAAAAATAACCTTAATTTCGGAAGTTGGTGTTAAAAAACGAAGCTACAAAACCAAAACACCGGCTTCCGAAATTAAGGTTATTTTATACTTTGTAGTTTTTGTTTTGGAAGTCGGTTAAATTTTTTAATTTTTAAGTACTCATTAACATCATAAATTAAGTCATAACTTAAATAGTCAGTCAGCAGAATTATTCGAGAAGAATTCGTTTGAAACCTATTTAAATCAAGACCAATAAAACTGTTAAAAAAGCAATAAGAAAGACCACTGATAAACACAGGTGCTTCATAAATTATCCCCCTAACTGTTAACGATGTTTGTGAAGTTGTAAACACTATCTAGTTCCGTTTTGTTATCAGTGTACACAGGTACTTACTCTGTGTCGCGGTAACACGCCTCGTCGTTATCTTTTCTGCTTATTCCCTTTTGTTTTAGTCATGATCGTTCTTAAACGATATCTAGCGAGCTAACAACACGCTAAGTTACAATGTGTCACGGGTTTTGTCCATGTATTTACCCGACTGCGCCAGAAGGAGGGTTATGTTTTCTATAGAATGACTTTGAATGCATTTATACTTTGACTGCATCTATACTTTGACTGCATCTATACTTTGACTGCGTCTATACTTTGACTACCCCACGCTAGGAGATAATTTAATGGGGTCGCCGTTGTCGAAATCGAAAAGGTGGACTATGTTTGTAGGTACTTTGACTAGATAAGTGTGTCTTCTTATTTATCAGTAGCAACTTGTGAACACGCCGTATGGTGTCGGCCGGTGTCGTATAGTGCCGTAAAAGAATAATATCATCCCATCACTTCCCGTGGGTGTCGTAAGAGGCGACTAAGGGACTCGCCAGAGAATGGACAGCAGCGTTCTCTGTAAAACTCAACACCATACACTGCGATCGCTAACCCGCCTGCCAAGCGTGGTGATTATGGCGAACCCCCCCAAATCTTGGGGGAGGCCCATGTCCAGCAGTGGACGTCTTTCGGCTGATATGATGATGATAATGAACTTGTGAACAGCCTTAAATCTTCCATTTTGAAAACATTGTACAAATGACTGTAAATACTTATCTGAAAGTTTTCGAATGAAATAAAAAGAAATCTGTGTTTCATGAAAATCAGAAATATCTGTCGCTGTTAGTTCTAATTTAAAATGAAATTAAGTATTTTAGAAGCAAAGACAGCAAATTATAAAATGATTTCTCATTTTTTTATGAATATTTTCCTCGACAGTGTAACGGGGTCATATAATCTACCAATGAATATATAATTGCTAATTTCCAGGTAAAACATACTATAGTCTGTTTTCGAAATAGTATTCATAGATTCCAAGAAGTTACCTTGGACTCGCCATGAAGTTTTATAAAACCTTGTACTTGATCTTGTATTCAAGCACCATAGACAAATATTTACCATTTAATACAAGTATTTATTAATAACGCAGCGTGGGATTCCTGAAGGTTGTCCCAAGTTCTGTGCTCGAGTGAGTCAATCCGAGGCTTTCACAGAATTCGGCGAGTACCCGAAAACATGTGTAATGTATTATTTTGGTTATCATTCCAGTATGTACAATGTTATTGCTATATTTGGTTACGAAGACAGACGGCGGAATGTTTGTTAAATAAGGTGAGTGATGATTCAAAGGGTAATTGGAGTCGTTGTATGCTAAGATGTTTTAAAAGGATCTGTCGGTTTGTAAAAGTACAGAACAATAATTATATACCTAGTCCTTCTAGTAAATTTAAGCCGTATGGTGTCGGCCGGTGCCGTATGGTGCCGTAAAAGAATAATACCATCCCATCACATCCCGTGGGTGTCGTAAGAGGCGACTAAGGGACTCGCCAGAGAATGGGCAGCAGCGTTCTCTGTGAAACTCAACACCATACGCTGCGATCGCCAACCCACCTGCCAAGCGTGGCGATTATGGCAAACTGCTGGACATAAGCCTCCCCCAAAGGAGGGGCTTTGGGGGAGGCCTATGTCCAGCAGTGGACGTCTTTCGGCTGATATGATAGTCCTTCTAGTCCGGTTTCGGCCATGGCCGCTAATCTCAACGTAGGCTACCCATCAGCGCGGGACATGTTATAGTGAACAAGTGTGTGCGCAGACGCAGATGTACTCCATCACTGCGTTAATCTCTAGTTCGATGAGAGAGATATCAGGCTCAGGACCCATGGTTTAACGTGCTCGCCAAGGCACGAGGGTGTCCACCACCGACTTTCAAACGTTGGGCTGCTGTTGGAGTTACAAATAAATAACCGAATTCAAATAAATTGCTTTAATTTCGGAAGTCGGTGTTTTTGGTTATTTCGTTTCCGACTTCCGAAATTAAAGTTATTTTATACTTTGTAGTGTTTTGTTTTTTGTAAAAAAGTATTTTATTTTTCACTTTTTAGTGGTACGTACGTACCCATTCACAGTGTACCAGCGTGATGTTATGTTATGAACTGGCGCCTACTTAATAAAACTTACTTAGTTCTTTCGGTATAAAGGACTCGTCAATACGAATGAAATAAGCCCAAACACTTGGTAGTTCTTAAATACCTATGTGAAGTTTCCTTGACTCTCTATCGTCTCCATCATCAGGTCTAATCTAAACCGTCATTGTTTTGTAGTATCACCCGTTAAACACACGAATATCAAGTTTTTACCAGATGCATGCCTACAATTTTCGAGAGTTGCCTTCGATTTCTCAGGGCTTCCATCATCCGATTCTGACGTGGTGGCAATGGGACCACCTCGGCAGAATACCCTTTCATATAAAAAATGATTCATCGAAATCGGTTCATAAACGACGAAGTTATCCGCGAACACAAATAAAAAAAACCTTTCTCATGAAGTCGGTTTAACACCCATTGGTGCCTGGTCATTTCTGTAATATCACTGCTTCTGAGTTCTACTTTTAGGGTTTCGTACCTCAAAAGGAAAAAACTGAACGCTTATTGGATCACTTTGTTGTCCGTCCACCTGTTTGTCAAGACCCTTTAATTTGGGAACGCGTGGAGGTATCAAGTTAAAATTACCATATACTCAGATAAAAGATACGGCCGTTTATGCCGCAAAAAATGTTATTTTGACACTCTCAAGGGTATCAAAATTTATAGGGTATTTTCCGTTGATCTATAACTATGAAATTTGGCAATACTACAAGTATAGGAAAAAGTCTGAAAAGTATACATTTGTAATTAAATCATAAAAAATAAAGTCTTTATTTAAAGTAAAATTTTCGAACTGAAAAGTTCGGAACCTTCGGTGGGCGAGTCCGACTCGCACTTGTCCGGTTTTTTTTAAACTTGTTCATGTTACAGCAGCGGTTGAAATAGAGTAGGAACTATAGGTAGCACAGGAGTTTCAATTTCGAGTTCTATTTATAAGGTAAAAGTTTCTAAATTTCAACGCTAGATGGATTATTCAACGCCGTGCACATTCCCTATTTACCGACACCGAGGCACGGGTGACAGCACTTTTCCGGTTAATCTCTTACATAAATACCTATTATCCATTATTATATTCTCTCATATATAACAGCTCAAATACATAACAGCAGTTAGGTTCACATGCTCTGCTGCGGAGTTGTGATAAAAAGCTGAACATTTGTCGAGCTAATGAATTTCCCACGTTAGTAATGTTTTCTAATCGATACAATGGTAAAAGCTTGTTGGCAACAATATAATAGCTGGTTATGTGCTGATCCGTTGGGCAAAGCTACAGTGAGAGCGGTTAGCGTGTCACTTAGTTAGATAATTTATGTGCCCGTAAAACACCAATTTGGCGTCCTGTAATAACATTGCTCGCAGAAGAGATGGTCGATGAGGCCGAAAAGTTCTGGAGTGGCGACCGCGTACCGGGAGACGCAACGTTGTCGCGGCCTCCAAGGCCACAAGGTGGACCGATGACCTGGTGAAGGTCGCGGGTAGCCGATGGATGCGAGACGCGCAGGACCGGTCGTTGTGGCGATGCTTAGGGGAGGCCTATGTCCAGCAAAGGACGTCTTTCGGCTGAAATGATGATGATGGTAATCACTCTGAGTCGGGGCTGCGGCAGATCACGAAGGAGATGGTGGGTGGACTTGGATGCCTTCCTTAGGAATTGACAAAAAGCAGCGGTAAAGAAAAATTAAAGGAATGGGTTTTGTCCAACAGTAAGACGGTATGGGCTAGTTATGATAATAATTGATTTTATGCCAAGTTCAACAAAGTGGGCACAATGTCATCGCATAGTGTGTTCATGATGAGTACTTCAGAGTCTAAAATGCGCAAATTCTTAACCGGAAAAAATTCCACTACCGCTAAGTGCTACTTTTTATTTCGGGAAATAACCCAGTTCCTATGAGACACGGGAACGAAGGCGCGGGAAAAGCTAGTTTAATAATCCTATAACCCGGAAATGTACCCTTTGAAAGAGTTTGTAAAAATAGTTAAAGTCAAAGAAGCTCATAAGGTTTACAATTTATGAGTGTTTTTGGTTTTAACTTTTTTTCATTGGTCACATTCGTGAGTTTATAAGTGGGATTAGGTGCTTCTTCTTCTTATTGTGTGGGCACTAAGGTCTAACGACCCCACACACCCTAGTGTCAGAGTCTCTAAACCGCCTCAAGGGCGTCTGATATGGTTTATTTGACGACCGCCATTTGGCGGCCGGAACCACCGGCTTATACGTGCCTTCCGAAGCACGGAATCATCTTATTTATCAGACAATCGGGTGATTCAAGCCTGCAATGTCCTAACCAAACTGGAAAACAACTTTTTAAAGTATGCTTTCCTGTGAGAATCGAAGCCACGACCACCGGGTCACAACTAGTCACAAGGCAAATGCCTAAACCACTCGACCACGGAGGTGCTAAGAACACCTTTCTGCAACTTCAACAATTTGTAATTCACACCTGTGCGAATGTCAAATTATTTCCATATTAATTCATGTCATTGGCACTAATTGTATCTCTCGTATATTTGCCATGCACACACGTGACGCTCGTGATCTTAAGGATCAAGGTGCATAGGAGATGTTAATTACTAATAATTATTATTTGCATTATTATTGCTAGTACCGTGTTGACGTTACTGTAGTTTATTAATGTTGCTACCGGTCGATGGCTTCCATACTAAGTGGCAGATAATAGTGCCGCTCCTTTAATCGTAACTTCTAAGTAATATGGAAGAAGCGTTAGTAATAATATATGTTAAGTATTCTTATGTCATCTCCTTTTGTGCTGTGCATGTTATTGGGAACATAATGTCAGTCCTAAGAGGTATTGTCTGCGCTAGCTTGAAATGTTCAAAAACTATCTGAAGGTAACATACTTCCTGGATAGAAAGTATGTCTGGTTCCAGGACGCGGTTTACCCTTGTGCTCAGTTTCATAATAAGGCCAGCCGAGAGGTAAAAAACCAAGTCAAATGCGAGTCGGATACGCACACGAAGGGTTCCGTACTATAAACCTAAATTTTATTATTGGTTGTAATAGCTGCAAAAGAAATACACAATCTCAAATCTGTGAACATTTAAACTGTCTACTTATTATGGTTTCTTGAGATACAGCCCGCTGAAAAACGGACAGCGGAGGCTCAGACTTCTGTTTAGTACTGTTGTACTGAGATGCTTTCATATTTTAGTTTATAACATTAGTATTAGGATGGATTGTAGCATTTTCCACCGCTAACAATCTCACCACCGCCTTACATACGGGAAAGTCACGCCGTGTTATTGTTTTCAAAACCGTCGCGTCACCGGGGAAAACGTTTGCTGGGAAAAGGAAATCTTACGGTTATATGTTTTAGCAGAACCTTAGAAAATGCTGGAAAATGCTTACTGTTTTAGTTAGCGAGTTTGTGGTGCCTTCTCGGCTTAGGCTAGACCACCCGCATAGGGGGCTACTGCATTGTATAACTCGACTGTAGACTGTAATCCTGGTTGCGGAATTTTTCAAAAGAGTCACCGCGGTCCAGGAATGCAAAGGGCATTAGAGGACAACAAGGGTGGTCTTTAGTCAGTAAGAGTCTGATACTTCTTTCCGCGCCGCCCAGAGTGGTAAGAGTCATTTGATGATTTCCCATCGTTAAAAAAAAGACTGTGTAATGCTAGCTTTCACGAACCTGCGTTGCACCTTAACCATGCATTTTTCCGAGCAATGTTGCAGGTGAAAATAGGCCCATAAATTGTAATATTAGCTTTAGGTATTTGAATATAAGATGGTTTAGGGATGTACTACCACCTTTCAAACCGCATTAAGTCTGGAACTTATTTGTATGGGACAAGCCCGCCATATTATTCACTGAAAGCCAGAATCAACAGTGGCAACCACAATGAAGGTCGACGAGTTCCGGAAAAACGATCCAAGTGTCTTGGATCATTCTGGAACTTCACAGAGTTGTTCATTGAATAACACATGAGATACTTGTCTTTACAATTCACATCATTCAATCACCTACTTGAATAAACAGTAATTTTGCTACGATTTTGTCTAACACAAAGAAAGAAAAAAAATCTTTTACTAAAACATAACCGACTTCCAAATAAAACACTACAAAGTGTAAAATTTAGTATAATATTTTTGATTTTGTTTCTTTGTTTTTTAACACCGACTTCCGAAATTTTATATTTTGTCGGTTATATTTTTTTGTAAAAAGTTTTTTATTTTTGACTTTTAAGTGGCGATACTTACACGACGTCTTCGTTTACGCAGAAATTGAAATAAGCAAAAATGCTCATAAACAAAAACTACTAAATCAAGCTGAATCAAATTTTTACGGGACCAAATGGCAAGTATGTTGCATCGAACTAAAAAAGAATCACAGAAATCGGATCAGAAACCTCGAAGTAATCGGTGTACATACATAAAAATAATACGCACCGAATTGAAAACCTCCTTTTTTGGATTATTATTTCTGCCAAAGCGTTCCTTATGCTTGCCATCACCTCATTATGATGATTCTTTTTAGGCCTCCTTAACATAACGACAAAACTTATCACAACAAAACTCATGGCTTCTCTTTATCTTCCAGTCGTTTATCAACTTCTTATCTCCCTACATTAGGGCAAGGGGGCATGTTGTTCCGACATGTTGTATCTATGGTGCATGTAAACACCAAAGATAAAAATATACACAATATGTATGTAAAACTTCCCATGCATCGTTTTTGTCTAGATAAATAATTAGAACACATTAATAAGTAATAATACATGTAAAAACTAAAAAAAAAACAATATTCTTACTAAAACCTAAAAACCGGCCAAGTGCGAGTCGGACTCGCATATGAAGGGTTCCGTACTATAAACCTTAATTTTTAATATTTGTTTTTATAGTGGCAATAGAAATACACAATCTGTGAAAATTTCAACTGTCTACCTATTACGGTTCTTGAGATACAGCCCGCTGACGGAAAGGCGTACGGACGGATGGACGGACGGACGGACGGACAGCGGAGGCTTAGTAATAGCGTTCCGTTGGTTACCCTTCGGATACGGAACCCTAAAAATGAACTATGACGATGAAACATTTTTCTGCATCTCAGTCGACCGGTCATATGCCCAAACTGGTGGCATTATCACATTGTATGGTTTATCCTCTGGCCAAGGTCAGAGCCAACTCTTGGACATGGGAAATATCAAGCAACCTTTTTGATAACAAATCTTTAAATGGAACACCAGAGATAAACAATGGTGAAATTGGTCAGACTTTTTGAATAAGACGAAAACCAAATTAATTATCCTGAAAATCTCAAGTAAGCAGTTCTGAATTCATAAATAAACAAAGCATAAGTTTATGAATTCAAATATAATTTCATCTCAATTACTAAGAAAGGAACTGTTATTCTTAGATACTCTTTTGTACAAGAAGAAGATAAATTAAGCTGAACACAACATTAGTTTCATATTTCAGAACTTAAAAATCCCACTTAACCAACGATCATCTAAATACTCAGACTAAATAATTGTCATAATTGGAAAAAGGAACAAATTAAGATAAATCTCGAAATTGCATTCAAGGTTGCGTTGCTGACTGTACGGTGCGCCCGCGCAACGAAGAGCGCGCGCGGCGATGCGTCGGGCGTCAGTCGATCCGCCACCCCCGTGGAAACCAGACGCGCTCGCTCGCGCCTATCGACGCATCGATAGCACAGCGCAGCCCGCGATCAATTCGATAAAAAACCAGTGTTGTTGTGTTATTTTTTTTTGGCGAAAAAAGGATTTTGTTATAAAAATAGTGGTGTGACGACTTGGACGAGGCGAGGGTTTTTTTTCTGTTAAGGTTTGTTCTTTTTTTGGATGCTCGACGGTTTTTTTATTGTGGTCTATGGCTATTTAATTATTCTATTAGATTTTCAGAATAGGACCTTTTTCTTTCATTAGTATGGTCAGCAAAAAAGGATACGTATTGAGTTTTAATTAGTTTCATTGAATAATTATGTTCAGTTTTAATAAATTTGTAAATTCTAATGAGATATTTTTAACGACTAATTAAAATTCCGGCTAAGCAACGTTAATTGATTTTCGAAATAAATACATCTTTAAAAGGTTAATTCACTCATTAACTTTTCACATTAATACGATGCAAAAGTAGCCGCATAGATATATCGTGGCTACTTTATCGATAACATGCCAAATTCTAACGAAGAATCACTAAATAAGTAGCATAAAAAGTATGATTATGACAATAAAATGCGTAATATCAAGTCCGGTATAATGCAACTGCAATGCCTTTCACATAATGATGTATCAAAATTTTATCAAAAACTATGACGTCTTATAAAATTATCGTTATCATAAAAATCGATAATCTACTTAACCACAATTGGACAGTTTTATACTACATATTTATTTATCGATAGCGTGTTATCGATAGTATTCGCGTGTAGTGACGTGCTGCGTCATTGTCATCAAGTGTCGATAAATGGGCAGTGAACGCCGTCCCTATGGACTATCGTAATATAAATGAAGCTAGGGATTTATGTCATAATTTCACAAACACTAGGAGACTTATTTGTAATAGCGTAGTGGCAGGTGGCACTGATTAAATGGCCATTTTTCTAGGTAGGTAATTGTATTTCAGACTTCTGTTTATAGTTAAATTTTCAACACATACACTAAAAAACAATACCAGCCTGAGGACAAACGTTAAGAAAAAACGCTCACCTAAAATTTATTACATCTTAATTATTATGATGTCCGCAATGATTTTTTAAATCTCAAAAAAAAAGAGAAATTTAATAAATCTCAAATGACAATACCAGCGTTTGACACATAGTAAATTAAAATAAGTTTTTATGACTGTACGGTCAGAAGAAAAGAATTAAATAATATTTTGTAAAACCATTGCATCCCTACTGTGTTATTATAATACGGTCTTAATATTAATTTCAAATGATCCATATGTTATTATATTTTATTAAGGAAAATGATAGTGTAAAAACTATTTATAAGTCAATATAACTCACTTGGTAAGTTGGTATGCATTCGAAAATTGTTTTTTTGATCCATTTAGAGCCTTTTACCATTTATATGTTAATCATTTCTGTGGATGTAAAAAGCGAATAATTGGAATAGGGCAGATGAATGAATGAACGAGTGCAAACCGAACGAACAAAATTTAAAAAGGATCGTATCTTAAAGTCTTACAACCGTCTAAAAAGCTAGACCAATCTTGCATGTGAATGAATAAATCTACTAGTCACTGAGTAAAATTAGAAAAATAAATGAAATTTCAGCATTCAATGCACCAAGTTACATAAATTAAACTTGTCTTTACTATAAAGTCCAAGAAACTCCTAAAGACAGAATTCAATTATATCAAAGAACAAAATTCTAACTACTTCAAAGAATCAAGTTAAAAGAAACATTTAACAACAGTATTTAATGAAGCGGTGTCTTTACAAATACTTGAGCCTGGTCAGACCGCTGATAAAACAGCAGATGTTAAATAATTAAAAATAAAATAAAAAGCACAAGTGCAAGTATGCGCACTGAAATATCTCGAATGTCGCTTCCCTTGGTATTCAAAGGCGAACATTAAGACTCTCGTGTGTTATTTTAAGAGTATATAACCGTCTACGTGTTGAGAATGTAACGTCTCACCAAAAGTCGTTGACATATTCCAAGTTTTAGATTCTAATTTTGAAGTTTTTGGTTCTTGGTTGTCGGCTTCGCAATCAAAATTGTTTTAAGATTTTTACCCATTCTATTTGACACTGCCTGATTTAAGGGATTTGGGCCAAAATATTACAGCCGCACGTGTCGATCTTCAAGTTTAAGCTTGCAGCAGTCTTGTCACGGTTTATCTGTGGATGGGTTTGGTTAAGCCATTTATCCCTGCGAATGTTTATAGGTCTCTAACAGTCGTTACGGGTATTTAGTAGCCCAAGAATCTGACATCAGTGTTGTCAAGGAATAGTGTTCCCAGCTACTGATTAGTGGAGGTCAATCAGATAGTCGTGACATGTAAAATACGAGTATTTGGTTCATTCGGTGAGACTGGAAGCCGATCCGAACTTAGTTTAGAGAAGTTCCGGCCAATTGCTTGCAAAGTCTGTTTGGTCATGTTAGCCTTAAATATTACTTGAATGATGTTATTATTATTTACTTTAACAAGTTATGCCTTAGTTAGGACTTTGAGTATCATAATAATAGTACTACGCGTGGGACTTTAGTCCTAAGGAATTACGATGTTAATTTGTCCTACATTTAAAATATAGAAGTGAATACGCACAACAGATGTTGCGCTTGCCATTTCGTTTGTTTTATTGATATGAGAACTTCTTTTTCTGATGCTATGAGGGAAGATTATTATTAAGTTCAGATTACTGAATAGAAAATTTGCTAAAAGATGCATATCTAACCTCGGTCTTTCACGAAATATATTATAAAAACATATTATATATTTAAATTTTTACGAGTGTGAACTATTCGCAAAATCTGTGTGTATTTGGGTCAAATATTTTACTACTGAGATATTTCTAATATTAACAGTTACTCGTGCCATAAGCCACCATTACACTGATTGGTCCAAGGTTTACAATAAGTACCGACAGTTTGAGTTTTTTTTACAAAACTAAGATCACCAAATTACAGCAAAATCTAGGAGTTATTTATGTAGAATTTTATAAAACTACAATTTTAGACCAAAATCCTTCACCTACACGTAACCTATGCTATAGAGCTAAGCAATTATAGGAATTACTGAACCGAAAAATGTACGCTTTCCGGTTTTAGGCAAAATGAATGATTTTAATTCGCAGAAATTGATGGACCGTTATACTATTCGCGTTTTGGCATGTTTATTTATATATGTCCGCTATTTTGCGCAAAACTAAGAACACGTATTTTTTTTTATTTATCTAGTGTTTTTTTGCTACTATTGAACTAAGTATTTCTAGTAACTATTTCTATTCTATGGCGTGTCTTACAGAAACCGTATTTTTTCTGAGATAAAAAGTAGCAAAAGTAAGTAAAAGATTTTTTAAATCGGATCAGTATTCACAGAGGTAACGTTTTATAAACATACAAACAAACAAATGAAATTTTTAAATGATGCTGTCCAATACAATTAATTTCAATAAAGTAACGTATTTACCATCGTTACTTACAGTGATGAATCGGAACGCTCATACCCAATGATCTTCAAAAGACCTTTTATCCTGCTGGCCCTTATCATGTGTTCAGTCCATTGCCATGTCAACTACTTTGTTTTCTTTAGTATGTTATCAGTTGATGGCAATAGCTTGGCAACTATTAAATAGGAGTACTTCCTCCACATCGGTGTCAATGCGGTGAAGCAGTCGATCGCCTCGGACACCATGGCCTGTCCTGCAGTAGGAGCGCTGGTCGGCCAGCCTTAATGACATCATCCGTCGGGCTCTTGTTACCGCCGGGGTGCCAGCTCTTTAAGAACCCAACGGCTTGGCACGCGACGATGGGAAGAGGCCAGATGGGATGAACACAATACCTTGGAAGGTGGGTAGGCCTTTGGTGTGGGATGCAACATGTTTCAACACCCTTGCGCCATCCCATCTTTTTAGCACGGCGGGCTGCGCTGGGGCGGCTGCTGCAGGTGCAGCAAATCTCAAACGGCGCAAATATAACAATTTAATTGGGAGTTACATATTTGAGCCTTTTGGCGTTGAAACATTAGGCCCATGGGGTCCGAGTACGCATCGATTCTTTTGGGACATCAGTAAATAACTTGTCGACTGTTTACGTGACCAGGGGGACTATTCTTCGGCCAAAGAATCAGCATTGCAATTCAACGCGGCAATACTTCCAGTGTTCTGGGCACTTTTGCCATTGACAACGATGTGGATTACTTTTTTGATGCCCAATGATTAATTTTGTTTTTATACGCGTTTGTACAATAGGAGTTAATACTACTGGTTTAATTTTTGTGTACAATAACATCTCCGCCTAACCTTTCGGGGAACACAGGCGTGATAATATGTTATGTTCTCTGTCAAATAATGAAAAATATCGGGAAAGTTTTAATGACATTTCCTTGTTATCGATATAAACTCGGTATCGACTCGATAGCTATTATCTCCGGCCACGGTAGAAAGCCATTGTTATTTGTACATTACTATCGTATTATTTTCACTTCATGCTTCTTTAGCATTATCGATATGAAGTCTACGATTTTTATGATAATTTTCTACGCTCTTGTTGGAAAATTGAGTTTTCGTGTTGTAATGGTCTTGATCGAGATCATTATCGTACCGTTACTGGATTTCTTCATGGTCTTTTGCTTCCTTAACTTCAACAAGCGAGAAACCCTGTTGCCCACGGCTTTGCTTGCGTAAATATAGATTTTCGCAAAAAAGTAGCCTATAACCAGGGTACTAAGTAGATAGGATCTAGGGGCCTATCTATCTCTGTACCAACATTCTTTGAAATCGGTTTAGCGATTTAGGCGTAAAAGTGTGACAAACAAACAAAAAACTTACATTAACATTTATAGAATAGAATAGAATACTCATTATTATGTAAATCACATAGGTTAAAGAAAAGATAGATGAGAAACATTACATAGGGTGACACAATGGGCGGCCTTATCGCTAAAAGCGATCTTTTCAAGACAACCTAAATAAACAATATTTTTTATTTATTATTGTTTATTTAGGTTGTCTAAACAATAACTAGTATAACAATACATATATATTATTAGGTATTATGGTGTTAGTTTACCCTATAGTCGACTCAAAACGTTGTATTCGACACAAAAACCGTTAAATGGTTGCTGCAACGGATGATTTGAATATCAACAACCCAAACTAAGCACTATCAGACGCGAAAGATAAAACCAGATAAAACGAAAGATGACAGTATCGGCGTAACACGAGCCCAACCCATTTCTCTCGGCTGACTAATTCTTACCGAGAACACCAGAGTAACACTTTGTAGATAGTATAATCAAATAAACAATAAATCACTATTATTTATGTGGAAACAGTGAATCATTTATAGTTACCGAAAATTCTTTGCAAGTTAATTAATATAGTCATTTGGGAGATAGATTTGGTCGTAAATTTGTCGTTCAGGCGTGTAGATTTCGAAGTGGGAACACCCAGAAAGTTACATAGTATTCTCTTCATCACCCTTAATCTAGCTACTACAAAGGTTCATTAAAGTGGGTTATGAGATTTTATCACCAGCTTAGTTTTCCAACATATCAAACAAATTCTAGTTTTGAATTTCACCTTTAATTTACTATGCAATGTATTTTTTTTATTCTGATGTTTTTTCATCGTTTTTTTCACTACTAAGCTTATACTCTATATCTCAGCAACAGCAATGATGTTGTTGTCATAATTATTATCAACGCTCTGTCACTTTTCGTCTGCTATTTACATTATATTATAATACTAAGTCCTCTTCTTTCAGTCTCATAATTTCTGCTATATCTCTCATTCTGAAATTCTCAAACGAGCAATATCTTCAATTCTATACCGATAATCGTTGCAATCACTTTATCAAGTGTGTCCGAGGCCGTATCACTTCCGCAGTACAAGGCTGCGTCACATTACCCTAGCAGTTAACACTAACAGCAAACAAGGAAGCGTTAATGTTTAGTTGTACTTCAGTTACTGTTGTAGCTTTGCACTTCTTGTCTTCATCTTGATGATGAAGACAAGAAGTACAAATGTAGGCTGTGACTCAGCAATGGTAACGGTATAGGCTGGTAATGTTTCTCGATCCCCATGAGTTTCTCGTTATATTTGTCTTATAGGTAATTACTTTGCGTAGAGTGCCAGATATGTGAGTCACTGAAATTATAAAGACGTCGAAATTGGCGGAATGATTCAATGTAATAGAAATTACAGCTGCTGGGATATATAGTCTATCTTTACACGATGCAAAACCTTTTTTACTATTTTCATTGTAATAATCACTCCAGTAGGTATTTCCCTAGCAAAATTCTTCTAGAAAACAGTTTAAAATTCCGTGTAACCTGTAAGTAAAACTTCCTAAAATACAAGACAAGTCATACGAAATGCGTTGAGTGGCGAACTCGAAATAAATACTGCGGCGACGCGTGTGATGCGCTGTAAACAGATTAGCCTACTAACTGTAGGGGCAGCAAAACAATCGCCGCTATGGTATTGTTGTTACGAATATTTAATGCTGCTGTATAGTTGGAAAATGATTTTTTTTTGTAAAAAATACCATTTTATGACAAAAAGAACCCCAAATAACTTTATCCTGTACAGCTTGTCTATTCTGTAAATAATTATTTCGATATCGAGCTTCACCTGAATGACAAAGTTCACAAAGTGAGCTTTATTACATACAACATAAGTCTTATACAAATACGAATTTGATACCTCACCTCGGATTCCGCTGTCGAGACACTTACAGAATACTACTACTACTTTGTGAATTCTCTACAATCTGCACATCCAGTTAGAAGTGACAAAAAAAAAGTTTTTGTATTTCATGTTTTTTCGCGAATCACTACCACATTTTAATTTTTAATAAACGTGTCTGTAATCATGTTTATAGGTCTTAAATTGATGTCATAAAGAAATTACTGTTGACCGATTAAAATAATATATTATCACTATATTACGCGCAATAATAATAACGAAATGTCAGATAAATAATTTAATACTATCAAGCGTTTATCTTTATTTGACTAACCTACTAGTACATGGCTCACCAACATGCAGTTTGAAATAAATCAAAACTTTTGATTTAAAAGAAATTGCACTGTGAAACGAAATTCCAACTACACAATTTTTAAATTTCCGTACACAAGAAAAAAAAAAACAAAATTTAAAACATAATTATGTATCATCCTTTTTCTGCTGTCGCTACAGCCGGCGACAACGGAAGTCAACAGAGCGTGCGCTTGCGCAAACACGACGGATCTGCCATTGTCTTGTCGCTGCTGACCCTACCGCGATGTTTGTACACACGTGTTGCATTGTTTTGATTTAGGCACAATTGTTTTTTTGGCCTCCTTTTAGAATTTATGGGCGTCTTCAAGTTAGATGAGAAAAAATATGTATGAGAACATCTGTCATGCATTTTGTGTATGTAAATAAGTTATAAATATTTTCGTATGTTTATGAAAAGTTTATTTATTTATCATCAAAGCGGGATTTTAGACGAAAGAAAGTAAAATCGTGTGTTCTGCACCGACAAAACGCACATTATGTTCCCTTCTATTTTTCGCCTTTATCCAAAGCGACCAAAGCCAATGAAAATGAAAAAAATATTATCAGTAAGTTTCTGTTTTACTTGGTCTGAGTGTTCAACTATTAAATCTAGTGAGATAAACGCAAGTTATGAAAGAAGAGGTATCCTACAGTATACGATACCAATAGCAAAACAGTATTATATTATTCTTTGCCCGCTACTTCGTACGCGCATATACCGTTTTTCCCGTTCCCGTAGGAATTTCGGAGAATCCTCTTTTAGTGCTATCTTACACTCCCCAAGGTACCTGACAAATTTCAGTTTCCTACGACCAGCAGTTTCGGCTGTGCGTTGTCTGTCAGTCACTCAGTAACGGTAGAATTTTATACATTAGGATTGATTATTATAAGAATTAGTTTCATGACTGACGCTAACAAATTCCTTGTAGTATCACTGCGCCTAGTGCCTAGGTCACGTCGCAAACATCTAGGTTATACATATAGAATTACTAACACGAACACCTGAATTGTTCGCATTCCTCATGGATGACATGTGATGGGCCTGTTCTAAGGTATGTCGGATTACTGAATTAGATGGACTTAGTGTCTCGAGTTTGATTTTTAGGTCGAGATTAGATGATGAAGAGAATATGCATGTCCAAATATTTGCTATTTAACCATCATTATAGTCATTTAGATAATAGGACCGAAATTGATCAGAAAAATAACGAGATGTAAAAAAAATTAAGCGAATATATCTCTTCTTCGCGAAAACGTCGTTTTTTTGGGAGCTGTATGGGTGTCACGACTCTTAATGTTTAACTTGCCTTCGTCGCTGGTAAAGATATTTAAAAAATATTTCATAACTGTGTACCAGGGCTAATAAGTACTTTATTTAGCCCATAAACATAACATGCGTATATTTCGTTCAAGTTCAGAATGTCAATCCCCAAAATGCCCAACAGGTACACATACTTTTACATTTCTCACGTACATTTTTTTCACGCGTACATTTGTTTTATCATTTGAAACAGAGGCCAGCTAGTAAGCTATAAAAAATTTGCAAGTTTGCGAATGTTTTTCTATAACGCATCGATCTTACTTAACACAGACACTCACATTGGCTTTCTTAATGTAATACACTAACTCTAATCAAGATTCATCATAATCGATATTATCAATACAGCTCATCAACGGTCTGATAATTACAGTTTTCACAGAACTATCGTGTTCTTTGTTAGCTAATGAGGCGTGAGATATGCGCATTGCGCCTGTAACGATTATGTATGATGATGAGGTGGAGCAGTAAGAGTTACATGCGACAGTGGCTAGACTGGTTGGCGCCCAGACTGATGTACGGAAAAAGGGGTGTTACCCTGTGTAGATGGGATGTTACCATAGTTGGAATAAGGCTAGGCAGATGATGATGATAGGATAGAATTCGCAACGAAGTCATTCGCCAAAGAACTAAAGTCACCGACATTGCGCGTAGAATCAGCATGCTGAAGTAGAAGTGGGCCGGCCATGTCTGCAGACGGACAGACGGTCGATGGAGCAGACATGTGTTAGAGTGGAGACCGCATATGGGCAAACGTAGCGTGGGACGCCCTGCGGCACGATGGATAGATGATTTAAAGAAGGTGGCTGGCAGCGGATGGATGCGGATTGCTTAAGACCGGGATGGTTGGCGCTCTTTGGGGGAGACTTACGTTTAGTAGTGATGATGGGATGATGATGAGTAATTAGAGAGCCTCTAAATCTTTAAAGCACCATTAATATTATAATGAAATATCCCTAAGGAACATCAAAAGCGCTACTGCTACCATAAGGGCCTGGGTTCGGTTCCCGTGTTGGGCAGTGTGTTAATGGGTTTTTCATCTGAAATTCAGTAGAAATCCAGAGTACGGATTTGTACCTCATTGGTGAAGCCAATAGGCTCGCCATATATTTTATAGGATTTTAAACATAATGGCGAAATATTGGGTTAGCAATACTGAAAGCTCACTTGAGTTGATATCTCCCTAAAAATACCAAAGTTATAATTGCAAGATTTGAAGCTATTCTTTACTCTAAGAACATTTATCCATACTCTTTGGCAACTGGCCCCGGAAGAACAAATCCAACCATGACCAAATTCTACTCACAATTACCTAGAATTTCTCCCACATGAAAGCCACAAACACTAGCCATAAAACTAAATAACAGACACAGTCTAGTATTTACTCGGCTCGGGAGTGGAACCCGCGAAAGCGAGCACTGAGCCGCGGAGTGCGACCGAGCGTGTGGGTAAATGAACTGTGTCACCGCACCACCACTGTGTACATGACTGATGGCCATCGATCACCACTTGTCACCATTAGTGGCCATGGTGGTGGTACTGGCCATTCAGAATTGAGGATGGCATAAAACCTTCTTTGTTGCGTTTCGTTGAATGGAGTTTGAAAGTAATGAGGTCTGTAAGTGATAAATTTTCGATTGGTTTAGGCATATCGTATTTCGTATCGGAAACCCTAAAAAAATCGAAAGAATCACGTGGAGACAGTGATATATATATCCGAATTTATTATGTATTTTCTGATCAATATAGATTATTATTACTTCGGTGTCCGTCTGTCTGCCTGTCAAGACATTTTTTTTGGACTCAAGGTTAAATTCCATACTTTTAAGAAACAAAAGCAAATCAGTCATAAACTCTCAAAAGTACCTCTAACTTCCTCAATTAAAAATGTTTACATCGATCTTCAAGATGATATTGCGATTTAAATTTTAAACTTTTTTAAATAATAGGCGACATTGTAGAAGACAAATGCTTTAAATCTGTAACATGTTAGGAGACGCAACTACCTATTTGAGAAAATATTTGAATTCATAAAACGTTTCAAACTAATACCTTGCTCAAGACCATCAGATCAAAAGCGCCGGATGCTAGTTTTTCTCATTAAAAAACTTATTAAAAATAAGCAGCTTAGTTTTTAGTACCAGGATTACCATTAGAATTAATTAATTACTTATTAACAGTAATGAGAAGGCTATTCATATTAATTAAAAGCTGTGTATCACATCCTGATTCATTCGATCAAGTTCATTCAATTTGTAATGGAACCTAGTAGTTAATTCATGCAATCCATCTTTTTTTGATGTGCTTGGTGGATGTCATCTTATTTTAGTGTTATTTTTTTCAATGAAGATTGGCACATTAATTATTTCCATGTACCTACCGCATCTTTCATTCACGCTGCCCGTACGCAGTTAACCTTTCTAAAAGACATCACAAAAAGGTCAATGACAAAAAATCACTAACCATTTCAATTAATTCTACAAAGATTAATGCTTGCATCAAAATCATAATCATTCTTTTTGCTCTTTAAAACATTCGTCTAGACAAGTCAGATTCCTGACAGGATCAAATAGAGTCGCCTGGCTAATTGCAAACAATTGCCTGTTGGATGTCAAATCACTCGACGACAGCCAAGGATGTAGTATTTAAAAACTATAACATCACCAAATCATCTCGACAGCGGCAGAATACGGAACTAACTCTAAATGAACTGAGTTTGACGTTTGTTGTGCGCCAGTGGCGCCACTTTGACAGGTCATGTCAAACAGGCCATCATGGTGGATGAATGAGTTGACATCTAGAGCATTTATCATAGTTATGTGGTAGTTACGAAATCTGTAATTGGGATAAAAAATGGATGTTTGTTTAATGTCCGGGGTTAATGGGTTATATTTTTATGGGCTCTTTCGATTGACGGAGCCGTTTGAGATAAAATCACTAAATTTTATTGACTTGAGCAAGGTTTAATATGAAATTGACAGTAGACGCATTGAATGCCATACATTGAACCCAAGACCGTTAGTTCTTCTAATGATATTTTTGATAACAAACAAAATTAATTAACGAGGCAGTTGACATGAAACTACCATAAATAGTATCGTATCATTAGATTTCTTACTGAAATCTTTAGCCGTGATAAGTATGGATAAAAATCAAGTGATTTTGTTTGAGAATTACTAAAAAGTACGTAGTACTATTGATTAATCAAATGGAACGCGATATTAACTAATCATTTAGAAGATGTTTAGAGAAGTTACAAAATATAGACCTACGTTTACATGGGAGTCATATATACCTGGACTTGTAATACTATTTTTAAACCCATGTTGTGTAATTTGTTATAGTATACAATAGAGGGTATTCTGTTCTATTAAATTCTGGAAAATTTGGATGTTCTGTAAATACATCTCTGCCACACCCCTAGAGGAACGCAGGCGATTTTAAGAACACCAAACTAAAATTTACCTCTCTCTTGTTCCAGACCAGTAATGTCCTACTAGCCCTGAATCCTTCCACCATGGCGAGCGCAGGCGCAGTCCTCCTGGAGGCCCGGCCCTTCAGGCCCTTCAAGTCCTCAGAGGAGTACCTGTACGCGATGAAGGAGGACCTGGCGGAGTGGCTGACAGTCCTCTACCCTGAGCTGCGGATCACTGCTGATAACTTCCTGGATAGGCTGGATACGGGCGTCGCTTTGTGCAGGGTAAGTTTTTTAAGGCCAATTTTTTCAATTTTGTGTGTCATTTACTATGAATTAACTTTAATGAATGCGTTAATTGTGCGTAGGTATAAGTTTTTCCTGGATGGAAAATCATCAAAAGATTTCTCCCGCTCTGGGCGGAGGGAGTGTTCTCTTACTGCCTCAAGCCCACCCGTGTTCCTTCAGATGCCCTTTGCGTTTCTGTGCCGCGGTAACTCTTTGGAACAATTCCGCAACCTGTTAACGTATAGCTTAGGAGTAGAATTCCTTGAGATATACAGTGTTCCTCGATGGTTTTAACCTAAAACTTCTACAGACTACTTATAGTCAATCGTAGGCAAATTTGACGGACACTTATGACTGTTATAGTGAGTTGAGTGTTTCCTTAAATTTGTTCGAACTTTACTCAGTTCTGAAAAATATTGTTATTGTATGTTTTTTGTTTAAGAATTCCTTTACTGATAACACATCTTGGTAATAATAATACCATATCGCGATTTTGAAGGCATTAGTGAATTAAAAGTTATATTTGGCGCCGAGCAACGTGAACGTAACTTCACAGGAAGTAATATGTCTTCTTAGCATCAAAGATTATGATAATACAGACGCGACAAAATATGTGAATTAAAATGCCTTTATCACAAAACAATAGAGATATTACAAAATCGTTACACGCTTATCTATAGGCTTATTACAAAAAAAATTAGTTGACAACTATTTTTGTTAGATTAGCGATAGATAAAGTGTGATGACATATTGTTTTTACACCTTTTTGTGAATAAATTAGGATTTTTACCTATTTATAGCAGTTCTAAGAATGGTTGTGAAGTAATATTTATTTGTAGTGTAGTTTGTAGTATTAATGTTCAATAGTTCCTTTACGTCATTTATAATTATAAATTGTATGTATTTGAACGATGCTGCGGTCATCAAACTACTTATTGTAAGAATTTATTTTGAGCACCATAATTATCATTTTAAACTTATATTTTTTATTTGTTGGGAATTATGATTTTGTTCCGGAGTTATAATTTTGTTTCGGGAATAATATTTCTGTATAGCAAGTTATGAGCTTATCTCGAAAATTTTGAGATTCTTTCGCAAATAATGAGTTTATTTTGGATATTATTATTTTAAATATTTTTGGATGTAACAAGAATTAGTTTGATGTTTAAAAAGTCTGCGTTCAACATGGATATTGCAAAATTATACCATAGAAATTGTTTTTCAATCAAGCAAGTTATTCTTTTAACAGTTAGACGTTATAGATTGCGCTCCCTCTCTAAACAGGAAGATAAAATACTCTACGCACTTATAACCCGTCAGGATATCCTGCACCATTAGGGAATATTACCCAGGTGAAGCAAACAGGTCACGTGCACAAACATCCGGGGTATTACTGGCCACCATGCAAATATTACAATGATAGGAACTCGATTGTAATATCTGATGTGTTAATGACATAGAACTTAATAAGCAAGATCTGTGATGGGACTGTCACAGATCAGAGTATATTGGCAAAATAGAGTTACCTATAATTCGTTTTTTAATCCCAGAGACTAATTTGACATTTCAAGTGATTGTTCTTTCTTTTTTCAATTTGAAGTTTGACATTACCTGTCAAATTAATTAGTCTCTGGTATTATAAAACGAACTTAAGAGAGAATTCATAGAGGCTTATGATATTGCAGTTGTTGGAAATAGGGTAGGGTCCACGTCCATTCGGAAAGTGTGTTATAAAAGTGAAAACTTTTGGCATAGACTATTAGTTTTGTCATTTCATCGTTTGATATTGTTAATACATTTATCTAATTTCCAATTAATATTTTCACGTATACCCAAATTTTCAGTTTGCCATTAAGAGAAGTTTATGTCTGCGAATCAATACTTGACTTCGCTATATCAATTATATAATTTTGCGTCAACATCATAGGTAAATACGTATAACTTCCTGAAACATTATCGCAGCAAAGAGGCCAATAATTTGTTATCAACGATGAATACTTCAGATTAGCATTGTGAACTGGCAATTATGAACATATTAGAAATGTACTGAATACAAAATTACACAGTAAAATGCACATTTAGTGATGCTCTTTGCTTCGCTGTTATTTGTAAAGCTCGGAAAGTATTTCCGTAACATTCTTAAGAATTCCCGGGAATATTGAAAAGTTTCTTAAAAAGTTAGGAAAGCTTTCGGAAAACGCATTAAAAGTATTCATCTACTTTATTTAGAGTCCTTCTGTTATTCATTGTTTCGGTGTCGTTTTATTGAAGGGAAAATGGCATTAAGTAACTTCAATATTTAGACCATTCTCACTCAGAGCCAATAAATGTAACCGTCAATATTTCAGTAAAGCTCACAACAAACTTTCGGATTTCGGGTTCAACGACCGTACGATACGGCGCCGTAAGGATAGCAACTTATCACCTCACACACTACTCTGACAGATTGTTTCGCGGCATTTTTGCTTTTATTTATATTTCTGTACATTTTCCGCCGTTTTGGGTTCGCTCTCAGGGTCGCTAGATAAATGTGGTCTTGATAAGAAACGGACAAATTGTGTACTTTGATAAGGATATACGATATGTCGTCAGCAAAAACGTTGCAGGGGATTTTTTTGTACAACCCATTTGACGGATTTCATTGTGCGTTTTCATCTAAGCAAATGTACAAAATACCGACTCATTTGCACAGGCCACAAAATATCAGTTTACTTCTGGACTTAAGCTCCTTAAGTCGTATAAAATTACTAGCTGACCCGCGCAACTTCGTCTGCGTCACAATTTTCATTACTGATCCGCTCCTATTGATCTTAGCGTGATGATATATCACCTCGATAAATGGGCTATCCAACACTGAAAGAATTTTTCAAATCGGACCAGCAGTTCCTGAGATTAGCACGTTCAAGCACACAAACAAACAAACAAACTCTTCAGCTTTATATATTAGTATAGAAAAGGGTCCACAACTCCACACACAGGTTCAAGGCGACTATGCTACAATGCTTTTTCTTCATAGAAATTGTTCTATTTGTGGAGCAATTTTACATTCGTTATGGAATTGTCCCATTTACCTTGTACCTGTCTACCTTTCTGCTACACTCATCTATATCTTCCCAGTGAATTCTCCCTAGATACCAAAGGCCATCAGTTGAACCTACATTTAAATTAGCCACCACACAGCAAGGTCTCAATTATTATTATGCATTCGATTAAGTAAAATATAAACATGTTTTTCCCAACAGCGTCGGTTACCAATCGTGACTGTTAGGTAAACATAATGTTATCACTTATCAAGACTTGACTGATAAGATAAGGTACAGACTGACCGACTGACTGAAGTGAAGTGGTCGATGTCTGACTGTTTTGTGTGATTCAATAGCATTACTTCAGTAGGTTTGTGTTTTGAAACATGTCGGATATACCTACATAATATTAACTAGCTTTGTCTGCGACTTCGTACGCGCATATTCCGTAGGAATTTCAGAAATCCTCTCTTAGTGCTCCCCTAAACTCCCCAAGGAACCTACACGACAAATTTCAGCTTTCCTCGACAGATTTCGGCTGTGCGTTGTCTGTCAGTCACTCACACAGTAACGGAAGAATTTTATATATTAGGATGATTAGTTGCGTTAGCCTACACTAATATAATAAAGAGGAAAGATTTGTTTGTTTGTTTGAAATGAATAGGCTCCGAAACTACTTGACCGATTTGAAAAATTCTTTCAGCAATGGATAGCTACATTATCAGGGAGTAACATAGGCTATATTTTATCCCCGTGCTCCCACGGGAACGGGAACTACGCGGGTGAAACCGCGTGACGTCCACTAGTTTAGAATAAACAAGAATGCTGATGGGGAACTATTGGAAAATTCATATTTATTTGAAGAGCTACATTACACTTCTTTAGCACATCGCCAAAACCGAAGATTAAAAGTCAGAAGTCATTTATTCAAATAAGGCTGACAGCTCTTTTTGAACGTAAAATTTTACAAAAGACAGTCCCCCAAACGCCCCCCGTCACCACTTCCTAGTGTTTTAGCTGGAAAGATGAACTGGCGCAACATACTCCCCAGCGACACATGGTACTGATTAAGTTTATTTTTGCCAAAACGCGGTAGAGCCATGGAGATGAAAACTTGTTTTTTTTTTTTAATTTTAATCTTCACATATGTTTAGTCTTAGGGTCCTCTCAGCTGGCAACTTTTCGCCCTGAATATGGTTGCTCAGAAACCGTGCTAGCTCCCCTTCTATTAGGATTGCAGTAAGATAATTAAAAATTGCTGTTCTGTCAATCAAGATTATTAATAAATGTCATAATTGTCACTAAACTGCACGTCGGATTAACGTCCGATATTAATACTTGGTTACAAAATTCGTTAAATTCTTTACAATAATTATTGTGCAAGAGCGTTTAAGAATTAATTAGATACTTAAGCAAGTATTATTCATTAGTAGCCTTGAGATATTTAAAAAAAACCGGCCAAGTGCGAGTCGGATTCGCACACGAAGGGTTCCGTACCACATACCTTAATTGTTGTTATTGCGGCAGTAGAAATATATATCTGTGAAAATTTCAACTGTGTAACTTAATAGTTACACAGTTGAAATTTTCGGTTATTGAGATACAACCCGCTGACAGACGGACGGACGGACGTACGGACGGACAACGGAGGCTTAGTAATTGGTTGCCCTTTGGGTACGGAACCCTAAGAAACGGTTACGAAACATTTGAATGTACCATCGGTATCGGGAACAGGGTCCAGGCTTCCGTCGGTCAGGGCTCCAGAGAGAGGAACCTCCTTACAATAGGAGCCGTCTCCAGAAGTACGACTTTCTGAATCAAGTCGCCTAACGAGAACCTTCTGGTGTTGGTCGAGGCTTTGGCTTATTGAAATCGTGAGTTGGTTCAACTTATTAATAATTTCAATTGTCACTACGTTTTAATAAATTAATTAACCGATTTTATCTGCATTACAACAATAGAAACGAAACAATTAGCTAAAAGGAATGAATTAATAATTAATATCAACCTACAGTTATTTTCAAATTCAAGGTTAGGTTACAAAATCGAATAACAAGTTAGTCACGAATTCAGATAAATCCTATTTGTTGCACTTTAATTATTAATTAATATTTAAGTTATTATTGGTATAAAGTATCTATAAGCTCAGAAAACGGAAAATAACAAAATAACCATTTTGGATTTGGCTTCAGTTTAAGACCGGTACAATAAATACAACACATGATCAATTGTAATGACATTCATTTTGTCAGTTCAGTAAAATGTGTTATTAATTTACGTTTTCCTTTTATCCCGGTTTATTATATATTTATTTAAGCCTTACAATAGTGGTAGTGGTTCTTTTAAAAAAGAAAAAAAAAATCCCGTAAAAATACGGTTTCCGTCGAATAGGCCACGTGAGGCAACGTGAACCGTACACCGGTTTTGCCAGGAAGTACTGTGTTACCCAGTTACTGGAGTGTGGAGGTCTGATAGACAGTCGCTCTTTGTAAAATACCGGTATTCAGTGCCGGATTAAGCCACCCGCGCTGGCTTAATCCGGCACTGAATACCGGTATTTTTACCAAATTTTACCAAGGGCCCCTAAAACCTAAACCTTTCGTAACGTGAAAACGAAAATAACCAATAAAATCAAGCGTACCCCTCTGTTAGTTCTCCCATACTTTTTTTTTATTTTGGCTACATTGTGTGTATAGAACTATAGACCGGATCCGGGGTTGTTTAGATTTCAGACGATATGGTAGGAAGCATGAAATAAAAGACAGAAAATGAGTATTTTGCGCGAAGTATGACCATAACAAAACAACCAAATTCGACTTTATCCGCAGAAAACGGCTGTCGCAGTATGGTAGGAGTTAGGAGGACTCGCGTGTGAGATAGATCCATGGTTACCAGCGACATGTTTTTGTAAGTTCAAGTGCTGGGCCCCCAATGCGCGGGGCCCGTAGCATTTGCTACTCTTTCTACGTGGCTAATCCGGTACTGCCGGGTATTCAACTGAATCTGGTTGGATTGGAAGTAAGAAAAAGAAAAAGCTAGGCAGATGGTGATAAGGCCACGTGATCCTATGCCGCGCGAAAATACTGAATATTTATTCAGGTTATCTCAAAAGGAAAAAGTTAAAAACATTATGAACAAACCATCCTTTTGGCCAATTTACTTCAGATAACTTATCGACTCGATAAAACATGACTACAATAATACATTCTAAAAATAGACATCATGTACGGAGCGTTTAAAAATAAATTATCAGTAAAGATTCATAACAATACCTATACTTAATTAACTTAGTAGATACAAATGCATAAAATGTGTTTTGCTGAATAAAATGGCTACTTGATAATAATGATAAAAAAACTGCAATCACCAATGTCATTTGGACATTAAAGAGAATAGTTGTATTGTACTATCTTGTCAATTTTGCTTTTAAAAATTTTCTGTTTTGACAAAACTGTCTCTGATCCTTATTAAGATGGTAACAACCACAACAGCAATTTTTCGGGCCCAATTTGAGGGCTGGGGCCCAAGATGCTGGGCAAAGACCTCCCCTTTTTCATCTATTCCTCTCTGTCTTGCACGATCTCTAGCCAAGTTAGTTCACATAGAACTACGTACACTTTTGCTGAAACCTGGCATATTCATTGAATGAGCGGTAAATGATATTAAATACTATGAAACTATAGTCATGAAGTGACTAAACGTTAAAGTTATTTATTATCCTGTTTATTCAAATGTTAGTCATTTCATTTTGTTGTAAAATTCCCAATAACTAAATACTTTCCGTACGGCTGAAATTGGATCGAATGTCAACTACAGAATTTAAATATTGACCATTATTATTATTTTTGTCTTTTTGGTTGGACAATCATCAAATGACTCCTTCCATCCTCGGCGGAGCTGAAGGGAGTGTCAGACTCTTACTGACTACAGTCTACCCGTGTTCCTTCAGATGTCCTTTACGTTCCAGGGTCGCGGTAACGCTTTCGAACAAAATCCTCAACGTTATTTAACTTGTAAGTTATGAATGGAAAGTGAATTGGCACGTACACCTGTCCAGTCTTTTTCAAAGATCCTCAAACAGGCAGCTGGAAAAATTGTAGTGTAAGAAAAAAATGAAATAAATAGTATTTGCGAATTTTGTATTACACAATAAATGAACTAATCTTTCATTTTGACTATTCAATGAAGTTTACTGCAATATTAACGATGTCTACAGGTGAATATTTCAAACTAATGCATTGATTGCAGCCGTGATGAAATGAGTGATCAATGAATTAGTTATCTTCAAAATCCTTCAGATTATGATTGAAACTGTGTAACGAAACGATGCTGTTTTGTGGTGCTACTTGGGAGGCTGATGTGTCTCCAGTAGCGGAATGCGATAGACTGACAATGAGCAGATTGATAAGTTTCTAAGAAGAATCCTACAGAACAACTTATATGGCTTATATAAGTTATCTCATACAGTAGTAAATATTTTCAATCGCTTCCATACCCCTCGACCTTGAGTGGTCAAGAGTAGTGTTGTGACAGCTCATTAGCAAGTCTTACCATCTGGCTCGTTTGTCGCAAGCAACCTTCAAGGCACACCTCTATGCGCGGAGGAATTTCGCAAAAATGTATAGAAATTGTCATTATTTTAACGTTAGTGCTAATTTAGTGAAAGGATCATTATTCCGTTGACGGACTGAGGTCCAATGTAAAAAGAAGATTTTTAATGATGTCAAATTATGTAAAAAATCATTTGGAATTTTTTTTTTTTTGTTGCGCACCCTGCCAGTGTAGTCTTTTTAAGCCAAAGGTTGACTGGTAGAAAATACCTTGTCGCAATAATTCCGCCCATGTACCACTATAATTACATAAAATTATAAATAAAATTACTAATTGGCCAAAATCTTTTCTTTGAAAACTTTGAAACCCTGAAGGAAATTTTACTTTTAAAAAGTTTGAAGGATCAAGGGGATCACAGGCTATCCAAATTCAAATTCACGAAGATACAAAGGGTTCAGTTTCAATACTCTCCCAATAAACTGAGAAAATTGAACTGTCGAATGAAACACAATATCCAAGTGACCCAGCCCAGGATTATTCACACCATCTCAAAGAGAATTATGAATGAAACGTTTCACAAACCCTTTATTTTAGCTACATGATTCACTTGCTTTGCCCGAGTTTCAACGTATTCAGACTAAGCCGTTAGTCATCTGGCAGTCACTCGAAACTTCCGGCCTAGCAATTGTAAGAACATGTGTTTGATAAGTATTGTTTTTATAAGTGAATGAATCGTTTGCATTATTTCAATTGCAATCTGGATGAGTGTGATTCAGAATGTCTTCGAGTGTAAGTTGGTGTTTAGATGCAGAATCATTTTGTGTGATTCTTGTCTGGTCTGTTTCCATAACATACAAGCTAACAAGCGTGAATTTTTCAAGCTCATTGCATTATTGTCTCTTTATTCTTTTGATTGTAACTATTGTTACATCATGTTGGAGTCTCAATAATTATAATGGTTTAGTTTTGTTGTTGCTGCTTCATCGGATGTAGTCCATTAGTCGCTTCTTACAATATTGTAGGTCACCGTACCCTTGGCCTTACAAACCCGAAACTTATCATCAACTTGTCTGCGTCAAGATATACCCATGCCTGCAACCTTTAATGCAAAATTAATGGCTTCTTCTTAGAATATCGTAATATTTTCGATAACGACGCCATATTTTAGGCTCACTTTAGGCCGAATTTTACGGTCTTCAGTCAAACTGTGTAATTTGTTAAAGGTAATAATTTCCTTTAATGTGTTCTTAAGTAAGGTGTAATTGAAAACTTGCAAGCCTGTTGCATGACATAGGCGGATCGGTGTAGTAAAAGGGATATTAGCATATTTATGACGGAATAGGATTCATGCTTGTTTAACATGTAAAGTATGTGTTGGAGTTACCAGTAATTTTAAAGGACCAATGATGAAGAAAGGTGAAACAGAACTTGAGAAATATTCAGAAGCCAAATTGATAAATTAGTACAAGAACATGTTCAACAGAGAAGTAGAGATGGAAATAATAATGATAGTGACGATGTTGCTAAACTAAATGTATGCTCTGAAAAGGCACCAGAACACTAATAAATTCGCGATGCAATAAATTAATTGAAATAAATTTCGAAATCCTACGCAAAGAAGATTTGCGACGATCTTAGAATCCTTGATAAACGCTAGAAAGACGATAATAAATAAAGGACTTGCATCACACGTAGACAGATATATTAAGCAGGTACTAATGCTAATAACATCAATACAATCTATTGGCATTACAATCGAGGTCAAGTAATAAAAACCAAATCATTATTCCACAATAGAAATACATAAAATGTTTATCTTAGGATCTGAGTTCAGGCCGATAGCCAAATATGAGGATAACTGTTTATTCAATCGAGGTTTTGTGAAGTGAAAGGAGCAGGGAGGGATTCGAGAGAAGCATTGGACGCTAGAGTTTGTCTATAAGTTAGCAGACATGAGTTTGGTCCTATTTTTGCAATGTCCATCCATTATTGGTCTTGTATTTATATGAACCTCCAGTCTTTGTTCTTCTTGGTAAGTACGATCGATACGTTTGCGAATGGTTAGTAGAATTTCATCCAATATCAGTTTTTCTTCCAATTAATTTCCCTAAAAGATACTATCCCTTTTTCTTTAAGAGAGACTCGCAAATTATTTCCCCAATCCAGAATAGATTTATACGAAACAAACTTATTCCCGCGGCGTCACTCGCAATAAACTAGCCTGTAGTCGTCGCAATATCTCTTAATCTATCTCTGTACCAAAACAAATAAAAATGGGATCGACAATTTAGACGTTTAACTGTTACAAACAAACAAACTTACATTTGCATTAATAGTTAGTTATAGGGATGTTAAAGATGAACTAGAAAGGATTACGAAGCTAAACTAGAAATGACTTGTTCTAAGCTAACAGTATTGTAACATGTACTTCACGTAAGTACCGATCGCTATCAGTCAGTATTGATTGTAAATGTCAGTTACCATAACATTTACCTCGTACATCGTGATTCATAAATATACCTACATTTACGAGGAATTTTAAACTGTTTTGTAACTTTAGTTTTAAAACGTGGAATATTTTGAGCTAGGAGTGTCTGCTGACGTGGAGTCAAATAGACCACTTGTTGGTGTAGTAATAAGTAGCTGAGATTCTGCTTTCAACAGGTTTGGAAGCTATCAATCGCCATGACGATCATCAAATAAAAAAACGGTTTACTACTGAGACTACGACGACGCCGACGAATGCCTATATATAGTAAAAAAAAAAACTATTTAGAAATGAATAATCAAGTTATTATAATTCCTATAATGAGCGAAGTAATAACAATCGTAGTTAGTTGATTCTGCCGGTAGATGCATATTAGTGGTAAGTTGACGAGTCAATGGTTAAATCCTTAGATTGTTTGGACCCAATAGTTACCTTAATTGGAGAATCGGTGGCATTCATTAAACCTGATGATGATAATGACCATACAAGCTCTATAATATGGCATTCACTCTTATTTTGATACTCTGCTATCAAATCATTCCAAGACATGGAACTTCCCAAATCAGTACGAACGTAACACCTTAAACAGTCACCCAAGTATATAATTTTACCATCTAACAGACATTACTGACACTCCCAAAGCACCAGACATCACTATCAAAGTATCGACGGACATAACTATCGGCACAACGTCCTTACCGATAGTCATCGCAGGTAATTACAGTGATCGCGGGCGGAGGCGCCGGCGCAGGTGGCATAACGCTTTTGCTGTACAAGAGGCAGTTGTTAGAAGGTTCAGTCGGTGTGGCTTTTGGAATAGCAAGTTTGATAATGTTAGTGAATGAATGAAATATCTGAACGATGATGGAGTTTCATACATGTTCTGCTCCATAGAGATCTACGCTTTCAAACGTGCAGAAAGCTTTATATTTTTGACTGCCAATTCAAAAGTGCTTATAAATGGTTTTATTTAAATAAATGGTTTGAGTTTTTTTAATGATGTAGATAGAGAGGGTGAAAATGGAGGTGACGTCTAATATGTATGCAGATATTTATGAAAGGAGACGAAAACCTCAAAGAAAATGGAATGATTGCAGAGATGCAATCATCCCAGGAAGCTATATTGATGTTTCAAGGATAGAGTGACAGATGATGTGATTAAAGGGGGTGATTACAGTGATGAACTGATTACAGCTAATAGATACTGATGCAGATACGTTATGAAAAGAAGAAGACGTATATACGTAATAATCTCAATTCGGTGGGTTTTTTTTTATGTATGTACATCGATTACTCCGAAGTTTCTGATCCGATTTCGGTGATTCTTTTTTAGTTCGATGCAATGTACTTGCCATTTGGTCCCATAAAAAATTGATTCGGTTTGGTTCAGTAGTTTTTATTTATGAGCATTTTTGCTTATTTCAATTTCTGCGTTGACGAAGACGTCGTCCAAGTATCATCACTTAAAAGTGATAAATAAAAATTATTTTTATTATTTTATTCTTTGTAGTGTTTTGTTTGGAAGTCGGTTATATTTTTTTGTATAAAGTTTTACGTATTACGTAAACACGTTATGAGAAGAAGAAGCTATAATGAGGGTAAAAAAAAACAATATATTGGTAAAGGACGATGAATTAATGAAATAAACGTAGAATTTAATTAACAAGCAATTCAACGTGATACATGAAAACTCACAGACTTTTTATATTAATTTTGATATTGCTGAAAGATTTCGTACTAGTATCGAGAAAACAAATGACAAATTTAATTCAGAGCCATTTACTATAGCCAAAATACTTAACATCACTGAAGTAGTGGGTAGTGCGTAACTTCTGATCAGCTTATTGATTTCTGTCGGTTTCCTACTGAGTGGCTCAGCTATTAAGTTATTTACATACCAGCTTTATTGTTTGATTGCGTTTGGCACTGTTCGTTTAGTTTATGTCTTGATTTGTGGAGGAAAATAACGTTATCAGCCATTTGTATCCTGTTCTCTTTGATTGTTGTGGACTTTGTTAGTTTTTTGTCCGTATAAACTTACTTATTTACCTTTTTTCAAGCGAAAAAAAAACATATTTTGAGTGGTGCTGTATCTTGCTGCTTAGAAGTTTTGGAAGTACTGACTTTAGCCCATTTAGCAATAACAAATGTTTGGAATTCTTTGGGAACCATCAAACTCAAAAAAAAAGAACAAATAAAAATTGTCAATACCGAATAAAACAGCGATAAATAAACTATAAAACCAAAAAATACCTTAAACATACCATGTCCGTACCTTGCAAAAAATATTTGAAACACAATCACTAAACAATGGACAGACAGACAAGCCTCAGGAATTTGTTAAACATTTTACATAATTACGATTCCGTTCGCGTGTCGATCACAATATTCGATGTATCGGTTCAAATTCTGTGAGTCTCTCGCTGCGAACGAATGAACGTGGAATGAATGAATGAGTGAACGGAATACTGTCGTGTGAAACTTATCGTGAAATTGTTAGTGGAGGTGAGCTAAATCTCGAGTGAATCGAACGAAATCATTCCGGAAAATCTATTGGGATTGCTAGCCTTTTTCCAAAAATGTTTGGGTCCGGTTTCCAGTGAAGGCTGCCTCTTACCACGACGATGGACAGGCAGCCTAACCGTTAGCAGTTGAGTATTAGTATTTTACATGACGTGCCGAACAGATCTCCATAACCCAGTAACTAGACATCACGATACTCTCTTGGCAAGACTAATGCCAATGCTTGGCTTCTAACCTGTAACGACTGACAAAGGTACTTGTCTCACCGCCGGCGATCAGCGAGTAGCCAGTAAAGCTTCAAACTCGAAACGAGTTGGCGAGCAGCGAGTGAAAAGCTTCGATAGCTTTGACGCTCGGCTTTCAGCGAGTGCTTTTGTGCGACGGGCTTTTACTCGCAATACTCGCTCCGGCCCGCACTATAGGTAGAAATTGCCGCCGTTTGGTGAGTTCTGACCGCCAAGCGAGTATTGCCGAGCGAGTACAATCTTTGATAGCTCTTGTCCCTGCGATCAATTAGAGGTAAGAGCCGCTCGCGCGCAGTGTGAACAGCCAGCTGTCGACTATGAATGTATGTGTCTCTTCTACTCACACGAGATCTATATCTTTTGTCCCTTTCCTCAGCGAGCAAATAGTCGATAGATACTCGTTTCCTCGCCGGCGGTTAGGCAAGTGCCTAAGATCTGCAAATAATAGCCGAGACCAACGACTAATGTTGATTCTGATCCCAAAGATTTTACAGATCCAATATTGTTTTCCAATTTCAAACATCATTACAAAGAGATGTTCAAATTAATAGACTGTGACAAGCTATCGACCCACACAAGTCATAAAATAGGTATTCAACAAATAGGTCGCACAGGTGGTCCTAACGATAGCGTTTACGAGCGAATACCGTATACTTAGTTGTTGGGAGCGGCTTCATGGCTTTAGGTCAAATGCTGAGCTTAATCGTCCTTCTTAATCTTTTGTTTGGGTCGTACGTCCAATGAGGTTTTTAGGGTTCTGAACATCCGTAAGAAACGGAACCCTTATAGGATCACTCGGGTGGCCGTGTGTCCATCTGTCACAGCCAGTTTTCTTCGGATCTACGGACGCGATTCTGTTGAAACTTGGTACACATATAGAGTTCTGTGATCCAAACACAGGATGTTTCTGTTAGATTTTCCAGTGGCTTAGTTTTTATTTATGTTTCACGAACGGCATACACATACATAGAGGTGGGTGATTTTCCGGTTACATAGTTTTTCCAAATAATGTGGTACCCAATTTAAATATGGATGGATTTTACCAAAGATTTCCTTCCTTTTGCAACTCGCAGATTTAAGCATCATTTTCATAATGTATGCTATCAATAATTGCAGCAATTTTTCAACTAAAATGTTGAAAAAATTAAAAAAAGGCACGATCCACTAATTGCAAGTATAAATGATTAATTAATCAATCCACTTATCTGAGATTTCGATCGATTTAATTATGGATCGACAGAATATAATTGACATTTTTATGCGAAAACATGTAAAAAGCTTATAAGTTGCTCACTTCCCCACTTTGTACGTAAATTGGTGATTTATTAGTCGTTAAGGGCGATGTACACGTCGTCGGATCGCAGGTGTTCGACAGTAATGGAAAGTAAAAGTTATGCGATCACTTCCTACTCTTAATCGATGTACCTATTAGTGTAGTTATTTTTAATGTTTTATTTAAGAAACGTTGTGTAATAACTTTTCTGTCAGTATCAACAATAAATCATTTTGTGATACGAAAACAAATGTAGTTCTTTTTTTTATTTGGAAAAATTAAATTAAAGATTTTTCTAAGTTAGAAATAATACCGAACTAAATTCGCTATGTGTAATAATAATTTCTCAAAAAAATATATACCCTTTAGTGGAAGACCTGAGATTTTGGAAAAATCGGTGGATCGATGGTGATAAAGATGTCTATTTTTTTTAAATAACGTTTTTCCTGCCTAAACCATATTCTCCATCACTCAGTACTCTTTATATCACTCATACTTTCAGGGTAAAAAATATACATTACTTCATTTACCTTTCCGTTTGATAAGACTACTTTTTATGCTGAAAATATGACGTGTTCGTGATTGCATGTATAAAATGTTCTATCGAAGTAATTATCGAGAAACGGAAGAAAATTATAAAATATTTACGGTATTTTTACTGCTTTGTTCGGAAATATAGGGAAATCTATGCGTGACTGTTGTTTTAATAGTGAAATAGTTTTATATAAGTAATTAGGTGAAATATTTTGGTTTGTCATTTATGTAAATATGTGGCTCGTTAATGATACATTTTCGGCTTTTTTTAAATTTCTCTCATACATTATTGAACTTATTAAAATAAGTAAATTTGCTTTAAACATTTCCATTCAACGCTGCATGCTATCAGTGTTGGGTACATTTCCCATGGATGATTTATTTTATGCCCAAGGATTTCTTTGTTTTTTCTTTTATGCGTTTGTACAAAATTTAGTCTAGACAGACTAGTTATTTTTCAGTATTTAGTCGCTACTTTAGGTTCAATATATATCGTATATTATAAATAAAGTATATTTACGACAAAAAATACAATTTCCCAAATTCCCGTGCCACAATTACATCCGCACAATGTAAACCGACCTTAACTGTACATTACCATGGGTAGTATGACATTTAACTGTAAGGAGTGTCACCCGTCTTTGAACTTTACTTTTTTGTAAAGCAATTGTAATTGGACTTAACTGTTTTGAATAAGGTTCAGATTTGACCTTAACTTGTCAGCATCTGGTTAATAACGGCTACAGTTGATTTATGATTGGAGAGATAACCATCTAATTTTATTTAATTTTTATATAATTTTATACAGTTACAATTGAAAATCTCAAACAGGCGGCGTAAGTATAGCAAACTTATTGGGAGTTATATATTTGAGCCGTTTGGGGTTGAATGAAACATTAGGCCCATTGGGTCCGAGTGCTCATCGAGTCTTTCGGGACATCAGCATAAAACTTGTCAATGGTTCACGTGACCACAGGGCTGGGCTTTTTGTTCGGCCAAAGAATCAGCATTGTTATTCAGCGCGGCAATACTGCCAGTGTTCTGGGTACTTTTGCCATTTATTTTGTTTCTTTTTTTCTACGCGTTTGTAAATAATTTCTAAAAAATGTTAGGTTATATTTTTGATTTCAAGTCAGTTACAATTGAAAATATAGTTGGCATCATTTTCTGCAGACTGAAATTATTTTGTGTGTGTCATGACACAATCACTTAAATTGGTAATTATTCTTTTTACATTAAGCACACTTAAAGACTGCAAAGATAATATTTTTGAACGACCACCATTTCTGAAATTAATCGTCAATTTAAAAGTTTACAACCTTGACAAATATGACGAATGTGCATAATGATATGAAATTCACTCCTTAACTTTAATTTTTCGCACTGCCAATTATGAATGAAATTAAAAATAATTGTATTGCAATTAAAAACTGAGTTGGTGGCAATAACAATTGAATTAAAGTATGTACAACACTTTAATTCAAAAAAGATTTTTTAAATATGCTTTTTGGTTATGGTATGAAGTGTATTCATGGTCATTAAATTGCACAAGTCGAAAAGTATCAAATAAGTTTATTCCATAATTGCAAAATTCGTTGGTAAAAATTTAGAGTTTTTAAAAGGTGAGAGGATACTGGTCGTTTTCTATTAGAAACAAATATGCCACAAGCAACACATGCTAACAAAGTATTAGTACCATTTACTGTAGTTACTCTATTTATTTTATATTAATCAGAATCTTTACAATCCTCACAAAAGATGAATCGAAAGTTATGGTCTAAAATATTCTTTGTCAATATTATTTATCTTTGATTCAAGCCGACGTATTTCATATTGACACATATCAGCTTTCGCTGACCACAAGTAAAGCGTGACTATTTATATATTTCTCCACTCAATTAGCGAATTCTTGAACGGAATTAAAATATCACGGCTGGCAACACTGTTACTTGAAAGATGTGACAGATCGCCATATTGGAGTACCATCGACAATTAGAGGGACAATAAAATGTTTTTAACAGCGTAATTAATGCCTTATACTGCAGTCATTAGGGGTCATAATTGTAATTACGTGGTTTGAAGGTCTGCCAAGTGATGAATGAGGCTCAATTGTAAGGTTTTCATAGACGAGTATGGGCATGATATGTTTGGGACATAGTATTGTATATTTACTGTTGGTATTGCATGTTAAGGAGTATTTAATTCTATAAATAAAATACAGTATTTTAGTTAAACTGCAGTAGGTTTCGAATAGGACTTGATTAAAATAATTAGTCTAGGCTTTTTAAAATTACATATTTACAATGAGAGCTATCGCGTTTGAATTCGCCGCTAGAGGCGCTAGTATAGCGTGAGATTTTAAATGTCAAATTTCACTTTTGGTTGGCTATTTACACTAGTTTATTTATTTATTTATTTGTTTTCTTTTCTTCTTCCAACTTTGTTCACATTTAAAGCTATGATTAAGAACCTTACTCGACACTGGTGAGTATAAAAATGGTAGCCCTCATTATGCTCGCGTTTGGCCACAATTTCACCTGATGGAAAGCAATGATGTGGTTGACAATGAGGCACGCTTGCTCAAAAGTATATATTCACTCTTGACTATCAACCTATAGACCCTCAGGTTGTAGCTATCAGGAAACATAAACTCCGGCAGGGAAATTCACTCCTTAGCTGTAAGCACGAATTTTTTTAAATCTGTTGATACGGCTATTTTTTCTATTTGCCTTAGTGTCAAATTCCCCTTAATTATTTCTAGTATATTGTCATAAATATTTTATTAACTTTCTTTCTCATTGCAGCATAGCATAGCATAGTCGGCCTTATAATGTTCCCACTGTTGGGACTCAGGCCTCCTCTCTAGGAGAGGGACAGGGCCGTAATCCACCACGCGGGCCCAATGCGGGTTGGTGAATGTCACAAGTCTTCGAATTTTTGGTTCTCGGACATGCCGGTTTCCTCACGATGTTTTCCCCTCATTGCAGACTTGGTCTGAAAATAAAGATTATTATTATAATGAGTTAAAGCAAACACATAAATCCTGTGTTGTATTAAGTTATTTAAGGAGATAAGGTATTTAAGTGCACAAACAAAGACAGGTTACTTATTGTCACAAGAAACTAGATTAACTGGTTTGCTATTATTCATAGTGCGGCAGGAACTAACTTATGTGACTATGAATGACAAAGAATATAATATAAGAATGACTTGGCTGATACCTACATGGGAAGGTATTTTTTTGTTTTGTTAATTTACACAAAAACGCCGATTCAAGCTTCAAGGTCATATTTTCTTTAGGTAATCCCATTTTTAAGGTCATCATCCAAATATTTAGGTTATGGTTGGATTCCAATGTTGGCATTTCTAAAATAACTTATGCCATAGAGAATATATTCGACGTTTTTTAAAAAATGAAGCTACTTTTTTATCCTTGGCCTTTTCTTTTTTCAAAATAAATGGCGGTAACCGAAATCCGTGCTTCTAAATCGTTTTGCATACAATGGGCAACAAAACCTGCCAGTATCTTAGATCTAAACCTAAAATGTCGCCTAAATTATAATGCGACACACCAAAATGGGATCCTATTATATTATTCAATCCTTGTTTATTCCCTGCACTTAAAAATAAACTTTATTTCAAGGATGCACCGTCGAAAATTCAATAAAAGGTTTTTTATTTTTGGCCAAATATGGCTACCTCCTTCCTCACTGCCGGCCAGTTTATTCTGGTCTATATCCTGTGAAAGTTATTCTAACATTAGTTTGGGGTAAAGAGGTCGAGTTGAGCTGGCTAGTTAGTTGAGTCAGGATGTACAAAGACATGGTATGAATGCTTAGGGTCACACACAGATTATTAAAAAGGATTATACGGTCTATAAATAGAGCTGACTGGTCCGTTATTGTCTATGATTCATTTGTTTGCTGTACCTAGTCTTGCTGGCAAAAAGCAGTCACCTTTAATTTCACCTGGCTGGCTTTAATTTGACCTTAGTTTTCTGGAATAAAATTAGCATCGCAAGTCAAGTTATGCGATTGGCAGTTGGAAATTCTTCTAGGTACCAATCACTGGCAGCTAACACACGTTGGATAATTTGTCACATTTATCTTACGTTAAAATTCGTCCCAGAAACTTTGCTTTAGAAATCACGATTATTGATGAAATTATAAAAATCAAAAGACAGTAACAGTAATGAAACCTTTTGCTTAAACTTTTCGTTCAGCTTTTAATTGACTTGTTAGAAGTTGAAAGAGAAAATTCTGCAACGACATCTACCAAATCATCAATTGTTCATAGTAAAGTTGGGTTCCTTTGGCCCAACTTTGGACCAAACATTTAACCAATAGGAACACAATAAACACAGTGTGATATGTTCCTATTAGTAAGCAAGTTAGAGCCAAAGATATAGCTACGTCAGGGCCAAAGTAAAAATATGATTTGCTCCACGATGACCAAATGACTACGTAGTAGTCTACAAAGACTGATCATCAAACAAGTCCTAAGTTCAATATTTATCTGCACTGCCATAGTCTGTGACTTATGACGTACTTCACAATGACATAACGTCTACATACTTATATGTACAACAATATTATAATTATAATTATGTCTGTCGTTGTGTTCGCGTCATATAACTTTGTTTGGTGTCTGCTTTATAAGGGCGCTTTCAAATTGTCGCAAAGCGCCGCGCGGAAGCAGCGCGTCTGCAGCGCTACTGCCGCGCTGTTTTGTTAATCCATACAAATAATAAACGCGTTGCCGCAGTGCGGCACTTTGCGACAAATTTGAAGGCACCTTTAGTCTGCTGACATTTCAACTATCTACCTATTACGGTATCTATGAGATACAGCCTGCTGACAAACAGACGGACGGACAGCGGAGGCTTAGACATAGCCTTCCGGTGGTCATCCCTCGGGTACGGAACCCTAAACAAGTTGAAATGCTTCATATTTGACGGAAGTGGAAGGTGCATTTAGTCTATGCGGAATTTCACACGAAATCTTGAGAGACTGAGGGCGCAATTATTTAGTTTTAAAACATAAAGTGAAAAATTACACTCGATTTCTCTCTAAATAATTTTTAGAAATAGTAGCGGGATCCAAGACAGTTGAAAAGCTTCTCCAGGACTCGTCGAGCTTCATTGGCTGGCGTTGTCCTGGTGATCGCCACTGTTGATTCTAGCTCTCTGGAGTTGCAGTGGTTGGGAGTGGTTGGGGCTTACCCACTCTATGAAAAAATTAAATAAAACACCTGAAGAATTTCCCACGTTTAAAGCTTTTTTATATACAAATGTTTTCCATAGTAAAAGACAATTTCCCATTACACAAGTTATCTTTAACTAGAGACACTTAAGTAATGACATAAGTTTGTCATGTCTCGGAAACGCAAATGTTTTCACACGGGAATCGAACCGCGTGACAATCGCTAGACAACGCTGTTTGTTTTAGTCAGGAAGTACTTTAGTTAGGTGTTGTAGGTACCTAAATAAATTAAGTATGTGAAGATAATTTATACCTTGTTTTCCTTTTGATTTTTGCAACAGGCATTCCGTTATAATTAGTTTGTATGTAGTATATATAGACCATATATTTTTTATTAGTAGGGAATCGATTAATATTAATAGTGACTATAATTATCGGGAATAAGAGTCCAAGTTAGCTATAGTCAGGTATCCAGATAGAGGAACTCCAGACTATGAGAACCGCTTTCTGAATTAGGCTCTTAAACAAACCCCCTAAAGCCAACGATTGGCCATATCTGCTAAGTATGATGACGACACAGTTGGCGCAGTGGTTGAGCGATCGGCTGCTGCGCTGCGTGTCGCGGGTTCGATTCCCGCACGGAACGAATATTTGTATGCCCTGCGGATAGTTCTTCTGGGTCTGGCTCTTTGTGTATGTGAGTTTGTGAACGCACCCACGATGCAGGAGAAATTCCTAGTGTGGGGCAATGTTAAAAAAAAAGGATGGGCACTATCACTGGTAAATCGAAAACGATCCACGAGACACCAATAACGATTAGTTGAAACTACAGCATCTACTTCATACACTAAATCATAGCTTTGTAACTATTCTCATTAAAATTATAAATTGCTTTTTGAAAATATAATAAATTAATTTTCTGTTTGTTTGTTTTCACGCCTAAATCGTGCAGCCAATGTTGTTGAATTTTGGTACAGAGGTTGATGGTCCCATCAACCTCTGTACTTTAACACGGGCAAAGCCACGTGCAATACATACGAGTAAACTAACATACCAATCGTATAATTTCATCGATCGGCGAGCTATCGATTGGTGTGGCAACACCCTTATATCTGTGCCAAGTGAAGATTTCTGTTTATATATAAAATCTTCCAATAAAATCATTAAAAGGTCCTCAACTTATTGATTTAATAAATCCGACGTAATCTTCTACTTTAGCTGTTGACAGTACTGCGCGATATGTCATAACACCGCGACGCCCGCGACCATAAAATAGGGAAGGTAAAAACGCCAATAGTCGGCCGTCACCTCACGTCGAGCAATCAGGAAGTGACATACGTGCAGTTGACAGTTACACACACCTCATTATAGGTATTACCATACATAGAATTGTTAAGTGGTAACCGCTATGTTTGAGTGTCACTATGAATAGTCAGCTAGATCTAGGTATAGGACGGTGGGAAAGGAATAAAAAGAAAATTCTTACAAGTTTTTACTGGTCCAGCCGGAAAAGTTCACTTCGGTCAAAAAGGGGGAATTACGATATTCAACTTTCATTGGTGATCGGTGGTTGCAGTTTAGTTTTTGCTAACTTTGCGGTCTATACTTATGTAAAAAAGGGTTTGCATTGAACCAGTAAATCCAATTTCTTTAAATCAAATCTGATATAAATTTTCCAAATAACTGAAACTTCAAGAACATAAAATATATTTATTATAAACACCACACATCATAAAAAAGTTAAAACACCAGAGTCTGTCATCATACCAATCACTCAAGTAAAAATATTACGAAAAAAAAAATGTTAGGGTAAAACCGCCAATTGTCGTCCATCGCATCAGGAAGCGCTCGTGACAGACACTCGACACCTGTACAAGCTGCCTCATTACGACTATTACCATAAAAGAGAGATGATTGTCCAAGCAATTTAATACTGTATTGATATATAATTGACTGTAAACGAATGTTAACGTTTTTTCCTTGCGATTTTAAGCCAATTAGTAGCAAAAATACGTTAAAAGTAAAAGTTATTAAGGAAGTGATTTGAATTTAATCTTGGGTTGGATCTGAGTGATAATTATGATTTATTGGTTGTCAAAAGTGCGTCAATGTTTTTGAGAATTACGTCTCAATCTCAATTTGACGGATATAAAAAAATTGTTACCACTCTTCGAAAGTATCTTGCCAATAAAATGAGAAGAAGAATGTTTTATCACTGTTGCCACTTCACGCCTTCACGGTTGAACGGATTTCGATGACACTTGGCTTAAGGTACATAGGATATAGGATACTTCCTTCCCAGGTTTATGTTCCCTTACGATAAGGTTTGACTTTCGCGCGGCCGAATCCGCTGGTAGAATCTAGCCTTTTAGTTTTCTGAGCACATTTCACCATCCAACTGGATGAGCTCGCTCCAACTCCATCTCTGTTATTTTCTTCTTATTGTGTTAGGTCTAACGACCCCACACACCCTAGTGTCAGAGTTTCTGACATGTTTTATTTGACGACCGCCATTTGGCAGCCAGGACCACCGGCTTATGCGTGCCTTCCAAAGCACGGAATCATCTTTTTTTATCAAACAATCAGGTGACTAAAGCTTGCAATGTCCTAGCCAAACTGGAAACAACTTTACAAAGTCGACTAGACGAGACAAGATTCAAGAGCACACCCATCACAAATAAATAATAATCCATTTTGGAAGCTCTGATATTTGGAAGTGCAATCAGAATGCACACGCATACTGCACATCGCTATCCCCCTACGGCAAAACAAAACTTTATTTATTCCCAACACGTTCGAAGGTAATGTAATAAGAAAGTAAGTGTCGCAATAATCGTCTTGCTAACTCATTGTTAGCTCAAACAATACGCCGTTACCTCAAGATGGCGCTCTTGAATGCTTAGCGCCTTAGGCAAGCTTAGGAGCACTTTCTTCTATTTTGAAAGTTCCACCAGATTTGGTATATCCGCTCCTAATTTGTTGTTTTAAAAGTTCATGCACAAAGGTGTGCTGCCTGAGGCGTTGTCTACCTGTTAATCAAGGGTGGTGAAGATATGAAATGGTAGGTGCATTGGTTTAAGCAAGGAATGCAATATGCCAACGTTGATAAGCAAACGCAACTGAAATATTTAAGTATCGTATAAGTATAGATTATAATATATAGCTCGTGGCTTAATAATAACAGCCGCACGGGTCAATCTCCCAGGTTAAGCTACGCTTGCCAAGGTTGGTCTGTGGATTGGTTACCATCTTAACATACCGAGACTCCTCCATGTCTCGGAAAGCACGTTACGCCATTGGTCCCGGCTGTCATTTGTAGATCTTTGGCAGTCGTTACGCATTGTCAGAAGCCAGTAAATCTGACTCCAGTCTTGCCAAGAAGTACCGTGTTACCCAGTTAATGGGTTGTGGAGGTCTGGTAGACAGCCGCTCCACGTAAAATACTGGTAGCATCTGAATCCGGCTTGACTGGAAACCGACCCCAATATAGTTGGGAAAAGGTTAGGCGGGCAATAGGAAATAGTATAGAAATTACTTCAAATATCCCTCGTGTTAAAGTAGCCTATAACCCGGAATCCAGGATCCCATCTAACTTTGTACCAAAATTCATCAAAATTGGTTTGGCGCTTTAGACGGGAAGCGTACCATACAAACAAACTCACTTTCACATTTGAAATATTAGTTTGGATATATGTGTTTAATTATATCTATTATTTTTCTTTTATTTACTTTGGTACATAACTGTCATTAGCAGTCGACGATTGAGAAATTAGGTAGCTTGTCAACTGTCACTATTTCCGTAGTTTTTAAAATAACAAAATATTACATGTTTCTTATTTAGAAAATTATGAAATTGTCTGTAAGCGTCCGCTGTTGTGCATAGACTTCCTTTGTCTAGTGTTATTTTAATTTTGAGACATATTTCATAATGTCTGGCTGTTGACATAGTGAATGCTACTGTAATTTTATCTCTGGTATCTGTGTAAATATTACCGTCATCCGTAATATCCAAAGTTAAATATTTTAATATCTAATTAGTGTATATTTAACAAACTGCGCTTTTAAAATGTTGACTTTTGCTCCATTTATTCTATTCCCTAAATATCATGTGTGAAATTTTCCTATTCTTTCATTTATTTTTGGATACTTTTCTCTTGAGTCTTTCTATCTACTTTCGTCAGCCTCAATAAAAAATAAATAAAATAAGCCTATAATGCTGGATAAAGTTGAACCTTTTTATAATGTTCATAATATCAAAATAATATTAGCCTATTCTTATGACTATTACTATTTTTCTATATGCAGCACCTGGCTATCCTATTCTCAAACCAGCTTGCTCATCGACAAGGTGTCCTCCAAGGCTCTCACTCGACCCTGCCCTTTGCTATACGTATTCATTCTGGACCTGCTATTTTCTTGAAAGTTCATCCTCCAATTCATATCTAAAGATGCCATCCATCTTCAGCTCAAAGCTATTCAAATTACAAGCAATTAATGTTTGCTCATAATTTTATTCCCTTAGTAACCCGTACCAGCATTTTCCTTTTACGTCCATTGTTTGTTTCTAATGTGTCATCTCATGACGTTAGGGGTCCACCCCAGGTGTACGGAAATACATACATTATTTATCACCATTCAAAATATTGTTCGTAGTAATGTTTAACTGTCAACTGTCAAGACTGTCACGTATGATACTATCAATGACGTCATCTATTGTTAGTACGTCAATATTTGATATCAGGTGATGTTTTTTTGTGGTGACAGACATTCAATGGTGTATCATGGCGAGCGTGATTGGGGAGTCCGATGATGTCAATCAATCAATACTTTGTCTTATTACCATATTAGTGAATTATTTAGCAGTTGCAGAAGTCAAATTATTGTTGCTAAATTGGTTAAAATTAATTACTCACCATGTTCTTTATCATCATTTTTGAGATAGATTTAGTCCTGCCGTGAACTAGACATTATATAAAGTAGTAATTAAATAATATTGAAATCTTAGGCTTAGGAAAATTACTTATTTTCCAAGTTCGTGTTTCTAACCTAACCTAAAGTAGGACTGCAAATTCCTGAAATGCAGTTTTCCTTCCTAAAGCCATCAACCGCAAACTAAGTACTAAAGTAATAATAAATCTTCGAAAATAAAACAATACACGATCAGCGAAACCCTTCAGACTATGACGGTTACATAAAAGACAATAATTGCGACATCATATTTCTCCTACAAATTACCATACCTATTGCATAATTGAAAGATCAATTAGACGAACAAAATAACTCTGAATCCATTAGACGAGATTGTAACAGTTATTAGAAAGAATTACATTATTACACATCGCCCGCAACGCGGATTTTCACAGAGATTTGAGTCTTCGAATCATGCGGTTTGGGTGGATAAGACAATTGTTATCTAAGAACATTTTCTTAATGTTTTTATTTTAGTTCTTCGTTGATCTTAAAAATACGTGTCTAAGTATATTGAAGCTAAAACATAATAAGCTATTAGTAGCTTAATAAATTCTATCTAATGTTATAAATGCGAAAGTGCGTATGTTTATGTGTTATTTTGTTTTGCTTTCACGCCTAAACTGCTGTGCCAATTTTCATGAACTTTGGTACAGAGGTAGATATAACTTTGGACGACGGTTATAGGCCATTTTCATTTGCGAAAATCAATATTAATGCAAGCTGGTTAACGTTCAAACTTAGTTGTAACACGTAAAACCCATAAACATCCACCAACAAAATTCTTCAACAAAGGAAAATCCCTACATTAAAACTTAAACCAGTATTACACCACTACAGTCAGTACCTATTATAAGCCAGCACCGATCAATGATTGACGTCACAAAGTCATGTTAGCCACAAACAATGAGGTTACATCGAGTGGCAAGCGCCCAATGCTACTTCACATGAGTACTGCACTTGACAAATTATGAAGTAACTCTTGGCTTAAGTTAAAGGACGCCGATAATGTTTGTAGATCAGGAATCTAGGTTGGGGAACGGTTATCAAGGGACTTAGGCCTAGGGGGATGTAAAAGAGGATATTTTCTCTGTGAATGAGGATTTAAATGTAGAAGCTGCCAAAGCTCTGGGAAGTTAAACGTAACAGGAGTTTAATAATAAATAAGATTACAAAGGAGACTACTTTTCTTTTATAATTTCCAAACTTATTCATAAACTGAACTGTTGTGCACCAGAGCAAATAATTTTATCAAAATTACTTATAGGGAATTCGAATGAAGCCGCACATTTTGCCATCCTATGTAATGTTTTCTTTATGTATCTTTTCTGGAACTTCTATGGTGTACATACTAAAGAGTATTCTATTCTGCTTAAGGTGCTAGACGTTTACGAAGAAGACTGTTTATTTAACTTGAGATTTTTCTTTGTAACTCTTTCTGAATCTTATTCATAACCTACTGTAAATTTAAATCCTAGTATTAATGCGTCATTTAGCGCAAGTAGGTCAACATACACCATTTTCTCAAAAGTAGTCACATATTCCTCAAGCTTCTACAAAAATTTGCAACTCCATCCGCAATTTCTTACAGTAACTTCCAATTATTCACTGACTCAGTGAATTCCGCCATTGTTCTAAACTTCACACATTTATTACGAAATTAATTGTTTCAAATGGGCACTTTAATTTGATTCCACATTGTAACTGTTGCATGACTTGATGTTATCGGCTTGTCCATCATCCAGTGACATAAGAAGGTTATTCTCTACAAACTTTTTGGCAATTTTGAGTAATTACTGCGGTGAAATAACTGTGGATTTTATGGTTTAATTGAGAGCCTTTTGTTTTTAAAGTGAGCAATGTCTCGGAACTATGTGAATTTATGTTTCGGGTTTATTATTCAGATTTGTCAAGAGTTGCGTCAGTTGCATTTGGCTCTTGCGCTTTAGTTCTTGTAACTGTATGTAATGACTGTGTAGTTTCAGGTTAACTCCTTTCATCTGATACTTCAATGATTTCTTTTACATAAATATTATTACTGTTAGCATCGTCTTCTATAACACTCACAATCTTTTCTCTTTCTTTCACTCCAAGACAAAAGTTCTCATAAAATGTTTCTGCATTGTTTGAAGCTACATCGATTAACAATAAAACCGAGTTCAAAGATCCGATTCCATAACAGTGAGAGGTTACCAACCCATCATCTACGAGTTCAATTTAAACGTTTATCCCACACCGGACTTTTACAATTCATTATTTTCGTCTGACTCATGATTTTTTGTTCGTTAATTAACATATACTAAATGAGACGCAGTATTATGTACACCTCTTATGGCAGTGGATGATAGACTATAACCTTCCACCCACGACCAAAGAGTACGATGCTCCAATAATATATTTTTTATTGTTATAGTCAAGTTGGTGACTTAATAATTTATTATGTTATGACTTCAGATTAGATTATTGCATATAAGGTAGTCAGATGTAATGATGAGTTTATAAATATGACATTGGGCGACCTTACCTCCTTTTGAGATTGTGCGAATTGTTTGGGAGATTGTAAAGGCGATGAATATAGGCGATGTCATTTGAATTTAATTTTATTATTTTGCATGACAAGTTATGCGATCACAGGCGTCCAATGATTTGATAGTTTTGTGACCAAACTTCCATATTTCTTAAGGGAACTGTTAAGTTTTATACGGAATCATAATCCGTAAATACTCAATACTTCCGCCGGAAATACGGTACTATGGAATTTTGAGCCCGTTTGATGAGTGAACAAAGCTCAGACGCTTTTAAAATGTATAGTAGGATTTGTTTTTGTCAAATAAAAATGCTGAAACTTATTGTCTTTGAAAACGAACGTGAAAACAGATAAGCAACAAAAAAAAAACACAAATTCTTTTAAAGTAAATATAAAATCAAGTGTCAATCATCCGCCAGCAACATGATAACGGATTGATTAAATCACAACAGAGTGACATCAAAATGTCAGCGACTTGCGCATGCGGCATGCAACGCATTCCCCGAGCGCCGAGCATGCCATTTCACCGGCCGAGCGCGCGCGAATCCTCGGCGGAAACATCCGAACGCGTGTGATCGGAATTACGAATGCTTCCTTCGTTCTATATTTGAATTTCGGTTTTGTAGGACGATAATGAGTGTTTTCACCTTCCTGTTTCTGAGATTTCTAGTGTGATTGAAATTCGAATTCTAAACTTATGTTATAATAAGTGAAAATTGTTTGTTTGTATAATGTCTTTCAATCTGCCAAGCCTTTTCCCCTTTTTCCTATTATCTTGGGGACAGTTTCCAGTATATTCCATTTATTTGACATAGAGAGATGAGATTTCCACAACCTAGTAACTGGGTAACACGGTAACCCCTGGGCAATACTGGTGTTAGATTTTTTGTCGTGTTTGTACGAACATTTTTTAATTTATTGACAGATAGCTGTCTATGGCTACTTTTTATACCGAAAAAAAAAAACACACAGTTCTTATGACATAAACTGCGGAAGCGAAGCCACAGATAACCCTAAAATCATATGAATTGTGATACTAAATCGTTGTCTACAACATTTTTCCGCATCATTGAATGCGCTTTGATCAACGGAAATTATGAATAAAACACTCGTGCGTTCACAAAGGAGTTGCTTTGACTATCCTATCGGAATAGGTAGACGCGGCTAAGATTATGGATTTATGCGGTAATTACATTCGAACTGCCGCATTCTTTGATCACTGCTTACCTTTCAAGGTGGCGATCGTGTAATAAGGACATTCCCTATTTCCCTTATGTGTGACTAGTCTTAGTAAATGGATTGTGTTTTACTAATGATTTTGTATTTTTTGTTACAGGTAAGTCGAATTCTATTTTAAAAACGAAAATCGAAGAAGATGGGTAAGTTTTCTTTCAAAAACATCATCATCCATAGACCAACTTCTGAGTACCTACGCCTATGCTCAGCAGTTATAATTTAGGTTTCTTATAGACGCTAGAGCGTAAAACCGCAACTGAGTTTCAAAACGAGACATTCAATTTTGAAACATGCATTTAATTTAATTTTCCAACATTTTTAATGTCGTTTTTTTTTCGTTCAACCTAATTTAAGCTCATTAACAACGTTCGCGGTTTTCCAAACGGCCCCGACCCCACCGTGTCCAATCCACCGTTATTAAGATTTTGTATGAAACGACAAGTATTTGATACGAGGCCGCAGGAAGGTAGGCTATTAAGAAATAATACCAAAAATGGCGCAACCTCACAATGGAAATATGCATCCGTTCTTTTTGTAATTATTGTCGCAAAAAATAATTTTATGTAGAGGACGGTTATTGTTGTTGTCACCTTACGGATGTGTTCAATTTGAAAGAACAAAGACAGATGTACATATGGCATGGTTTTTGGATTTATTATAAACGGAGGTTCGACGGTTATCATTTATTAGAGGATTTTGCCTTAGTACATAAACTTTACCATCATTGTAAGTACTATAAGTTGTACAACAAAGAATCAATCAATACAACCTGTAACATAATAAACGCAATATCTCTTAAGGGGTCATTGTACTCATCATAATGAATAACTTTTACTATAGGACCAATCCCGAAATCGTGATAAAAAAAATCAGTTGTTCAGTACATTTTTGAATGAATGAATGATCGAGTCGAGTTATGCGCACAGAAATGTGTAGGGGAGTCAATTTTTTTTCGGGATTGGTCCTATGGTAAAAGTTGTTCATAATGATGAGTACAATGACCCCTTGAGAGGTATTGCGTTTATTCTGTTACACGTTATATTATTATGTATTAACTGTAGGCTTTCCTAAAATTAATAAATTCTTATATCATAAATAACAATACAACACTAGCTTAGCCCGCGACCGTCCTTGACCGTGCTTGGCTCCGTGTCCAAGCAATCGACTCGGCTCAGCATTGTCTCAACAATTAATTGATTAAGCGTCAAGTCTGCACTCCGGCGCAGATGGAAATAAATGTTAGATGTTACTGCTCAAGGTGCTAGAAAAAAGGTAGAAATGTTTTGATTAAATTCTGTCACTTTATTTGTAAAAGAAAAGTCGCAGTATTTTCAGGGATGGAATTGTATTAATAAGTAAGCACCTCCTTGTTTGTAAAAACCGACCAAGTATGAATCGGATCCGCACACGAAGGGTTCCAAAAACCGAAAAACACGTTTCTTGTATGGGAGCCCTATTTAATTTAATAATCTTTATTATTTGTGGTTATAGCGGCAAAAGAAATACACACTCGGTGAAAATTTCAACTGTCTACCTTACGGTTCTTGAGATACAGCCCGCTGACAGACAGGCGGACGGACGATGGACGGACAGCAGAGGCAAAGGGTTATCAATGGAACCCTATCACTAGAGTTCCGTGAATTACCCTTTGGGTAGATTTGGAGCATATTGACTGTGACATACCAAAGACAAACGAGTGATCCTATAAGGGTTCCATTTTTTTCATACTGACTTTCGGACCCTTAAAAATTAAAGTAAAATTCCTCGAAATCCCACTGAGAGTCGGACCAGTCACCAATTTAATCCCTTAGCTGAGAATCACACGAGAATTGCTACATTCATACAATAAATTACATGCAGACAGCTATATCAATAATCCACGCATAATAAAAGTTCAGTGTCCACATTTACCGCAACATATAATTTTAAATCCTTGACGCTAGTGTTTCTTGTGCCGGTCGATACGGCGAGCGCCCCGGGCGGTGAGGGGTCAATAATATATTAATGTTTTTATTTATTTTAACGACAGACGCATTTAAACGGGCTTTAGGCTGACTGTCTACTGAGAGGAGAGAAGCGGAGAAATGTTAATCAATGGAATTGCATAAAATCTCAGTGACTGACGCGGAGCGGATTATGCAATTTCATTGGTTAATATTTCTCCGCTCCTCCTCTCCGCTTCAGTGTACAGTCAGCTTTCCTCCTCCTTCCTCCTTGCGTCGTATTTCTTAGCGCTGAGAGTCGTGACCTCCCTTCTGCATCACTTTTACACGTTTGATGTTTCTCCACCTGTTTCTGTCCCTGGCGGTGTGGAGGGCGTTGTGAATGGTAGAGTCAAGGGCGGTGCGAATCTGGTCAGACCAACGTATAAGACTGCGTTCACGAGGTCTTTTTCTATCTATTTTGCCGGCCACGCTGAGCTTCTCGAGGTTGTCACCTTCTTTCCTTGCAATATGACCAAAGTATTCTAGGACTCTGCGCGGACATTCAGATGATAGCCGCGAGGAGATTTTCAGTTCTCACAATATAGATACGTGTAACCGAAATGCCTTCCAAGGAATACGGAGCATCTTTCTCCAGCACGACATTTCAATCGCGTCAATGCGTTTGCGGTCTGCAGCTCTCAGCGCCAAACGAAAAGATCGAGAAGACTAGAGTCCGTACCAGGGGGGCTACTCTCTAACGAAATCCTTAGTTTCGGGCTTAGTTGCGGGCGGGCATTTTCTACTTCGTATCACCTAACCACTGAGAAGTAATGATAACACGATTTGACAGTTACTGTGAAATCGTGTTGTCATTCATTCTCAGTTCGGGTTCGGGACTAATCGTAAGTCTGTAGATGATACGGAGTAGAATACGCCCGCCCGCAACTAAGCCCGAAACTACGGATTTCGTTAGAGAGTAGCCCCCCAGTTTAGTTTTAGTTTTAGACAGTCAGCTTTAGGTAGGTGAAAATTATGATAAACTTTTGCTAAGTTTCGGCAAGAAATACTCAAGAATGTGTTAATCTAGGTAATGGGAGTTTCCTTTTAACATCATTGTATGAATTTTCTACGTTTGCACGAATAATTTTGTGAGTGTCTTCACTTTTTGGTGCTAATAAGGGTGATAAGAATTTCCTGTACTTAGGAACGTAAAAAGCTCATGTCTAGTGATTATATTTTTCTTTCAGTAAGTTTGGAGTTTGCTGACTGTCCGTGGAATTTCTTGCATTCACTTCTTCTCCACAATTTGGAACGTGCAATAGCTACATTTCCTGAGAGACCGACTCCTTAACAATTCTACATTGCCTGTTAATGGTGCAGTGAAATATTTGCTTTGAGTTTAAGTTGACTGTCATTGCCCAAGTGCCTCTCTATTTGCATGATTCATAAGTATTACAAATTGAAATTAACTCATTACTTTATTATTTCGTTTCTGTGAACATTTCTACGTAACATTCACAGCCTTGTTACTCTTAAAATTAAAATACTTAGTATTCGAAGAATTCTATACTAAAAAATATGTTGAAATAAGCTATACTTTCCTGTTGGATTCCTTCGAAATCGGTCCAGCAGTTTCGGCGAAACGTAGTGACAGAACGTCAGACATATTTCAGTTTATTAATAGTGTGATTTAATAATTCATGATGTTAAGTGTATTTAATAATAAAAGCATTTAATGGGTAGGTATTATTGGCTAGTGAGAGGAGATCAAATGTGTTTGTACACGGTGGGCAAAAATAATCTTTTCCTTATTTTACTTTCAAAACAGTTGGAAAATAAACTCGATTCACACACATACCTATCTATTTATATTGATTTTAATTTCTGCAATAAGAATTCGAATTTAAATTTTATTTGTTTTGTCTGTCAATTAAATTTAAAATCACGCAAGATAACTCATCACATTTTTTATTCAGGCTCCGGTATAGTCTCATAGGTTTGCTTTTGCTTATACATTTACTTGTACATCTACAAATTTAAATTCTAATTCAGAAGTTAAATTCAACCTGTTAGACAGCTATACTAATAGAAAAGCCCTTTACTTGAGAAATTGCTCTCATAAAAACATAGCTAATAGAAAGTAAAATTAATTGTTTATACAACACTACATGCACTTTAACATAACTACACTCACCCACAAAATTCACACGACTTTTATTTAATTAAACATCTTGCATAAGATACCGCGGGAAAATATTAAACGATTAAACATTGGACAGAACGCCTGAAGCGACTTTCATGGCCAACGGACAAAAATCTCGATTAGCGATTATCGATTGTAACGAGGCGAGTCGAATCGATGTTAGAATCGATTCAATGCAATTAGATAATTCATCGACACTTTCGCTAGCTGTAATTGTGAAGCTTTTTACGTGTTGTTTTCTTGTGAGGAAAGTGATATGTTGGTAATAACGCTGATAGTTAATGTGAGGTAAGCAGAAGTACAAGAATGAGTAAAATACTATCAAACTAAGCAAGGCTGTCAAAATTTGGCATTTATGTAAGGCTAAACACGTTCTTAACTCCTAATATTCAATTCAGAACTGTTTTAGTTGCATTGTTGCATATGAGGTTTGTTTTTGTGGAAAATAAATGATTTAGTCTTTACACAGAATTGCTTGGCAATTTTTGATTATGTATGATTAACAAAGAGTTTGATTGCAAATAATAAATATAACGACAGATACCAGTCATCATTTTAACAAGGATTTACATTTCACCACATTACAAGGATTTAAGAGATTGCCTCAAGAAAATGCCATTAAAACCTTATGAGAAACATTTCTTGGCGCCAACGTTAATTATAAACAATATAAAATCGATTACGATTCGATTAATGCGAACTCGAGTTAATTAAAATAATCACGAGTATAAATTTACAAATCGATAACTCGTAACCACTCCTGTTCGTGACAGTACACACGCGACACGAGTTCTCACAGCTAGAAAGTTTAACAGTTTTGTACATGCATGTACTCGGAGTTTACTTTCGATTTTATGACCAAATGAGATTATTTTGTAAATTAACGGACATTATAAAAATGTTAGTTTATTATTCAATTGATTGATTGCTGTTTAAAGGCTAATTAATATATAATATGAGAGAGATCTGTTTATTGAGTGGTTATAAGAGCTAATAAATCCAATAAATAATTAAAATAATTAAGCAATATTTTCTTCGATCGTATTTTAAACTAACTTTGACCAATGGCTTTGCTTCTGTTTACATAATAAAGAGTATTCTATTCTATTCTTTATTCCGGATAAAGAGTAGCATATGACACTCGACACTCACTTTTGTTTGGTAAATGAATTTTCGATTTCGGTTGCGGCACGGTAAAAAGCGAACTTCTTGATATTATCATTTACAAACAAATAAACTATAAAAAACCGGCCAAGTGCGAGTCGGAATCTCACACGAAGGGTTCCGTACCATTAACAGAAAATAAAACACATTTCTTATATGGAAGCCCCCTTTAATTTTTATTATTTGTTGTTCTAGCGGCAATAGAAATCACAAAAAAATGTGAAACTTTCAACTGTGTACTTATTACGGTTCTTGAGACACAGACCGCTGACAGACAGACGGACGGACAGCGGAGGCTTAGTAATAGGGTTGGGTTCCGTTGGTTACCCTTTGGATAAGTAAGAAATCCTAAAAAAGAGACATCAACTTTACTAACATGGAAGTAATATCTACTTACCTGCAAAGTTGGGAAAAAGGCTAGATAATCTGCAATAATTAATTTCATGATGTTCTAACTCTTTCAAATAATTTGGTATATTATTACTAAATCAAAAGTTTTGAAACTTCAATCTGCTTTGTCGGTAATTAACTTTTAACACACAATTTTTATTTTTAATTATTTTTGCGGCAATCACGAGTTGTTTTGAAATCTTTATCTAATTTAGTCTAAATATGTTTTTTTGGGTCAGTTCCCACATTCAATATACCTATTAGTAGTGACATTGACACCCCCTTTATAGTGACGTATTCCTTCATGTTTCACAGGACAAACTGTCAAATTCTCGCATATGTCACGTCACTCTTGAAAAACCACTGATCGCCGCCATTGTTTTTGTCGTAAAGATAAGAAATTTGACAGTTCGTCCTCAAGGACACAAACAGATGAAGGGTTATCATCATCATCATATCAGCCGAAAGACGTCCACTGCTGGACATAGGCCTCCCCAAGGGGGGGTAGGTTGCCATATTCGCCACGCTTGGCAGGCAGGTTGGCGATCGCAGTGCTGCAGTGTTGCTGTGTGTTGAGTGGTGCAGTGTTGCATTTTACTGAGAACTCTGCTGCTGCCCATTCTCTGACGAGTCCCTTAGTCGCGTCTTACGACACCCACGGGAAGTGATGGCATTATTCTTTAACGGCACCATACGGGAAGGTTATCACTATCGGAGATTATTCCAGCCTTGCCAGCTATGTTGAGATCGGGTTCATGTCGTGCCTGTACGAGTGTATGTCACTGAACTGCTGCTAAATGGCTGGACCGATTTGATGACGGTTATTGTGTGTGTTTGAGTGGATCTTGGATGGATCAAATACACAATTGCTGATACACATTACGACTCCGTAGATGCACTGCAATCGGATTTTAGATTTTCTGTTACGAAAAGCCAACTTTTGGGCACGACAACGGTGGCGGCGCCGGAACCGCTAGTTTATTGAAAAGTCTCGGAGCTGAATACTAAAGCATGTTCCAGACGGATATAATCTAGCGCCCCATCCAAGGTGACCTTGTTTGTTGCTATCCATCTAGACGGCAGATGCAATCCAAATTCAAACACAATTCGCGGATGGAACCAAGCTTCCACAAGGTCACCTTGGATGGGACGCTGGATTACATACGTCTGAAACATGCTTAATCTATACTTTCTATACTAATATATAAAGCTGAAGAGTTTGTTTGTTTTCTTGAACGCGCTAATCTCAGGAACTACTAGTCCGATTTGAAAATTTTTTTCAGTGCTAGTTAATATCGAGGAAGGCTATAGGCTATATATAATCACGCTAGTCACGCAAGTCAATATAATCACGCAAGTCCAATTATTTATTTTTATAACGCTTACCTACTGATAGCAAAAATGACACCATAAACATTAATATAAAATAAAATTATAGCATAAACATTCGCATTGACCAACTACGATATTAAATTCAGATAATAAGCATCAACTGTTTTATTAGGCATACATTGACCAAAATAACCTGTATACAGCCTCTTAGCAGCCGTTTACTCTTAAATAGCAGTATTTAAACTAACCAGTCAATACGAGCATGCTGACAAGCGGCATAACCTCTTAGTTGCGCGGTCGGTTATTACTTAGATATCAATTTATATGTGATAATATGCCGCCTTTACGGCATTGGCGCCGCGCAGTGGCTGTGTGGTGACCATTGTTTTAGAACTAAAGTCACCAAAATCTATGAAGTTCGATTTGACAGCTGAGTAGAGAGGGATAGAAGATTTATTTTGATGTCTCTTTCATACTTACTGGTAAAGCAATTTTGTATCCTGCTGTCAAAACGGGCCTTTTATTTTTTGACCTGAAAAAACTTTTCGAAGGCATTTCATGTCTTAGCACATGACATCCATAATTAAATTGCTTAGATTAGCATATTAATGAGATTCTTCAACTTCAAAAATGTCAAAATAATCCGAAATTGATAACTTTATTATTTGCAAACTAGAACTTTGGTCGCGACTTCGTTCGCGCGTGTTTAGAATTGCAATTTTTGTAAGGATCTCTATTTTTTTCGAAAAAAATTATATCCTATTCTACTTCCTGATAATTTAGCTTTCTATTGGTGAAAAAATGGTTAAAATCGGTCCAGTAGTTTCGGAGGTTTTTCGGAACAAATATACAAATCTCTCCTCTTTATAATATTAGTAGGTATAGATTATTTGTTTTATTCTCATGTGGAATTTGACTGACAGGACCATTTCACCCTTAATCAAGCCCCTAATTGCTTCTTTCTTCATCCACGTTTTGCACTAACTCCGGACATTTTTGCGCTGTCGTTTGACGAATTTACTCTAGGGGTTCTGGTATTTTTTTATTTGGAGGTTTCCCGGAGCCTGTAAAAGGGATTTTCTTAAGATAGCTCCCAATTTTCACACAAATTTGTCCTAATATAACCACAGCATCTTGTCTCCTTGCCATCAAGTAAAACTGTATCAAGCCCCGCCCACACCGACGCCCGCGCATAGCCTTCGATGTCCGCTCATATTTACTACGTTTTTTACTTTAAGTCAGCAAGCTCAGTAATTTGGCTGTCAGGTACCTACTTATGGGCCAATTAGTTCGTAGTTATGGGTGATAGAGAGAGATAGCTGTTTTTTGAAAAAACGTTCATCGAATGGTAGTTCCGTCATCATCTTCCTACCCTTATCCCATGTTACTTACGCTCGGCACAAACATTTTCGAGCTGAAGCCCCGTAAGTAAAACACGGTGCCAAGAAATCGCGAGACCGGGATGGGCAGACCACGAAAGAGGTGGTAGGATGGCTTGGCTGTCTTCCTTAGGAATTGGCACAAAACTGATAAAAATGGAAGGTATGGAAGGAGGCCTGTGTCCAGCAGTGGAACAGTTCAGACTAAATATAATAATCACTACATCACTATCACTACATTTTAAACACAAAGACGCGTCTGTTTGTTTGCGATAAACTCAAAAACTACCGAACGGATTTTCATACGGTTTTCACCAATAGATGGAGTGATTTATGGAGAAGGTTTTAGTGTATGATTCTTGACAGTTTTGTGTGAATTGTCTGAAATATGACGATGTTTGTTGAATATGTCGGAAAAAATCTTTCCAACTACCGGTAGCTTACATGTCCTTCACTACTAGTTTTCATTCACTGCTAGTGTAATAATAACGGGTAGGTAAGAAAGAAGGTCGTATTTCCTTCGTCGGAAACCAATCAAACCAACATACAATATTTTAACCCCTTTTGGCTCAAAATAATTACGTACTGACTTCACCAGTCCACCCAGTTCCCCTACAAAAGCAACATTTTCCCCGAACTCATCGAGTTGCATCGATAGTAATTCGCACATAGCGTGCACAGTGCACATTATGACATCGCGCAGTCCTTACCTGCTAATGCCTTGCACCGCCCACTGCCCACTGGCGTCAAGTGCTAACCTACTCGCCTCGCTGACTTTTACAACTTATTCCACTCAATGATACTACTATCACTTTTTATTATTCTTCTTTTATTAAGTGACTGGTAATTTGAGTTGTTGTTGAAATCTTTAATCAAGAAATATTAATTGTTTATGTGACATTGTTGCCATCGACGGCAGAACTTGGATTAAGCTGGGACAGGAACGTGGGGATTAGCACAAGAGAAGAGAGACCTGGTGGTCGAAGTCGGGCTGTGGGTGATGAATCTTTTCCAACAGTTATGCCGAGGTCCAGACAGCGAAAATAATTTTCAAAAAGACTAAAATATATGAGAGGGAGTTTTTCAGGGGCACTGAAATATCACATGGTTAATTTCAACCATTTTTGTAATCCCTGTTAGAACGCCTCTTAGGCCCTTTGGATCTCACAAATCTGTGCTAGGTAATGATTTGCAGTTTCGGTTCTCGTATGAAGATGCGGGTCTGAGCGATTATCTAGATATTAGCGAGATTCTGTACTTACTAGCAAAGGCACCTTAGGCCTCTAAGAAGTGCAATTAAGGGAAAGCCAGAACTCAACCGCTGTACCAAAATACTTGTAGTGGCAAAATTACTTTCAGATTTTCCTTCAAGTTCCAACGGATAGAAATGATTAACATTTACATAAAGTACTATACAATTAATCCCATTGCCACGTATTATGGCAAAACAACAAAACCAATACACACATTCTCTTAGAACAATACCTACAAACCGATATTTATTTACCTCATACAATACATTCTAACTCGAAACAACAGCTGTACTATAAAGGACAAACATACAAACAAACACGCATACAGACTTTGTTTACGCGACAGTGAGTAACTCGGCCTCCACTATCGATTAAGGATCGATTTAAACAATTAGCGAGATATCGATCTGTGTTTACATCGATTGGGTTTGTTTTAGGATACAATGGTTCGGTACACATGCTGTAGCTGTACTTCTATAGGTACTAATATTATAAAGAAGTAAAGTTTGTGAGGTGAGGTTGGGGGGAAGAATTTTTTAAATTGGTTCAGTAGATCCAAAGACCCCCTTTGGATCTACTGAACCAATTTTGAAAATTCTTTTATCAATAGAAAGCCACGTTATTTGTGAGTGTCATAGGTTATTTAGTAACCCGAAAAATACCGCCCAACGAAGTGGGCAGGGGCAGCTAGTTTAGGATATTCATATAACCAGCCATGTCATTCTACCTACCATGTCTACTGCTGAAGTTAGGCCTCCTAATTAGGTATGGTGATTATTCAAAGTTTTTTTTTTATTTGCTTGACCACTATTTCACCTGTTGGTAAGCGATGATGTCGTCGAAGATGGAGCACGCTTGCCTAGAAGTAACCTATTCACTCTTGACTTAAACTCCCAGGTTGTAGCTATCAGGAAACAGATTAACACGGATTGTTGATGCAGTTTACTGCTATTAGTAGACAAAAATTAGATTTGTGTTCTTGTTGCCTCCTCAGTCAGGTTTTAGAGTTCCGTTCGTCCGAAGGAAAAACGGATCCCTATTGAATTACCTATTCGTATACAACAAGTAACTACGTTTTTACGTATGATTTTTCTATAAATCACTTTTTCTTATTACGTGTTTTTTATTGTTACAGGTAAGCTCAATTCTTTGGGAATATATTATTAAAATTAGTAAGAAAAAATACAAGGTAAGTATGTTTTAACTTATGGCTGAAACCACAAAAGACAACAATATAAAAAATTGATAATGAACATAATAATTTAACTCTCATTATTTTTATTCAATAACATTAATGAAACAATGTACATCTACTTCTTATCTAAAATAACGAAATATTGATCATCAGTTATACACTCAAGGTCCGTGACGTCATTCTTGCGACGGTAAATAAGATATTGAGTATGTAATATACTTAACATTTTACTTAAAATAACTAAAAGTACTCTCGTCAATCGTATGATCTCGTAAGTTGCGGCAATTTTACCTGCCCTATGTTGCCACGCTGCAAGATATATGCAGAAGTCCAAATACTTATCAAATGGTTAAAATACTTCGGAGATTGCCACTTTATGAGGGCTATTAAATTTTTTCTTGGATTTGAGCGTTTGACTCGAGTTTTGATGAGTGATTATGATTTATATATTTAAAAAAAATATATGGCCAAGAAGGTTTGATTCTTTTTCTTGGGAGTGCTATGAATAAATATTTCAATTTGTTTACGTAAATTAGTAAAAACCTTGTCTCTGCAAAGGATGTTTCATAAAATTTTACTTTAGGCATCTTTGATGCTTTGTAACATCGAAGATATAATAATTCATTAATAAAAATGTTTATGGTACAACTGTATCTTCTACTTTGGAGTGCTTTATTCAATGTATTATGTTTTACACACCAAAAATAATTCCGTAAAACAGAGAGTTACTGATAATTTTTTTCCGAAATTATATATTTGTCTATGAAAATATAATCCAAATTCAAACAAAAAGTAACTAATAACTAGGGTTACTATGTTACATTGCTTGAAAAAAAAATCGTCTATTTAAATGTAAAACAATATTTTTAAACAATTGTTGTATACAGCGCTAAAATCACTATAAATCTCGGAAAACGCGGTCTGTAGCTTTAGTCCGGGCCAAGCGCTAGATTTTATAATAGCACTCTTAATTCGAATAGATATACATATTTTTTTTAATTAGCCGCCTGTGTACTGGTGGGCAAAAGCCTCCCCATAACCCTTCAGATCAGACACATTTTCTTGTGCCACCTTGAACTAGCCTTCGCGGTGCGCGTCCAGGTGATCGAGCCACCGCTTTCTGGGCAGGCCTCGGCAAATCCATATTTAGTTTTTACATTTTTAAAGGGGCTCCTCACTTGGTTCTTTGCATATCCTAAATTAGTTTCCGTCTCAAGTTTCAGATGTAACTTGACAAAACTTATTCAATGCGATACCTAATTCTCGAATTTGTTTCAATTTAAACTTCTGACACCTGGTACTTGGGCAGTTTGGGCACGTGCCTCTTGACATGAGTATTAAAAAAAAGGAAGGCTCCAAAACGATTATTTACTGACCTCGACAGGTAATGGTCACTTAAGATTATTACATCTGTCTGACTTTATTTGATCACATATATGTGAAAAAGTAACAGGTTTCTTTACCAATTTTCCTTGGTTTTCGAGAAACCTCCATATTTGTCATCCAAATCCAAATTATAGACATTAACATTACATTTTGACACAGCAGCCTCCAAATTTCCAATTCACTGACACATGTGCACCCATTATATCTTAATCTTGTTGTCATCCAACCGATGACATAGACTCAACGACACACACTAGTAGGGCTCTAGGGCAGGCGGCATACGAGTAGGCGACACGTGCCGTTATGTGTTGTTCTCGACGTGTGTTGTAGGAAGATAAAACGGCTTTGTGTCGCTTTGTGAGGAGGTTTGATGGGTTTGTTTGTGACGAGTTTGGTGTGTGTACTAGATTTAAATAGGTGGTATGTGTGATTTTGGTGAAACAGAGATTGGATTTGTTTTGAAGCAAATTTTACGATTTTGAGGCCACTAGTAAAGATTTAGTCAAAGTAAGAAAACTGTGGGCATAATAAATAGGTACATCAAAGTACCTGCTGCTGCCCCGCGATAGTAGGTATAATTATTTTAGTAGTAAGCTGTAATCACACCATACCAATTTCCACACTAGCCAATTTCCTAGGAGCAGATAGGTTACGGGCTGATTTTTTTCCCAAATTCGACACTTCCCAAACAACTCTGCCCACTCCTTTTGTTAGATCATTCGTTTTACAAAAACCATGTTTTTTGACAAACATGTCAACAAACAATAATAAACTCTACCACTTACCTAACCTTCTTCTTCATACCCACCTACCGTATCATTACACTACTGGCCACGGTTGCGACACCCATCATCCGCCATTACGCACAGGGTGCTCAGACAATGGTTGACGGTTGACGACAACCAGCGCTTCCTTCTTTTGTCATGCAAGTGGGTCGCCGGTCAAGGAATGTGGGGGTCAGGCTCCTTTGAAAGCGAGAAACTGTCGGAAATTGTTAAAGGCTTTTGGGGGACTGTTTTTGGTTAAAACTGACGGTCAATAAGTGTTTGCTAGCTAGGCTAAAACTTAATTTGGAAGCTCTTTTTTGTGTAGGTACATGTCTCTGAGCTAAGAATATTTATTAGGATTTCTAAAAAGATGAGACTAATACTATAGATAACAAAAAGATAAGTAAACTTTTGCTCACTAGCATACATTCGTGGCATGATGCGATGTTCCAAAATATCCTGCATGCTTATTTTGGTTATGTAGTTCACTCGAGTCATAGGAAGAATACGAAGAAAAAAATAAAGTTTGGCCGCTTTAGAGTCTCTCGCTAGCACTGAAACCCCAACTCATTCCTAACTCACTTCAATTGACAATTCGCTCCGCTAATATTTCGAAATTACTCAATATCCAATGAAGTATTTGACCATTAGTTTTTCACCTTAATAAATGAGCTAGATAGGAAATATTATACTGAAGCTTAGGGTTGTCAAAACAGACTTCCTTTTTATGAGAAAAACTTACGCTATTGTGAAAATAAAAGCAAGTCCGCAAGTTTGGTAGCAGGAGTCAATTGCCTACCGTTCCTTATACTGGTCAGCATCTTTTCCTGGGTAATCTGCCAAAATAAATATTTTACTAATTCCGTTGTTTTGAGGTACTCTCAGTTGTGTGTGTAGCTAAAGTATACTTGTCTGTGAAATGACAAAATTACTTTTCTTGAAAAAGTAATTGTAAGTCCAGATCTTATTATCTCTTATTTATTATAAATGCGAAAGCTTGAATGGAGGGATAGATGATTCTTCCTCTATCGTCCCTCAACGCTTGAATGGATCTGGCTAAAATCTCAAACAGAAATAGACTTATACTTTTTTATCCCGAGGGTTTTCCATTGGGATATCTTCTGTCATTCACGCGGGCTCATTTTATAGAATGTTTTGTACTCAGCTTCCGCCACCCCTAATCCAGCCCACAATCTCGAACCCAGTCTAGAACAGGCGAAAATTACGCAAAATTGTTTAGCAAACATCGCGTGGGTTGGCATTCGGTGCCCGGTTGAGGCATTTTAAGAACGACTTGATATATTTGTCCTGGTCGGTGATAGTTGCTTAATTCTCCGTGGAGTAGGTTTCAGATAGATTGAGTTACCGAAAGGTTGCTAGACTTTAGGGCACCCACATTCAGTTTAACAGATTCAGTTAGGTACTAGTCAACTGAATGCTGTTCTATTGAAAGAATTGAATAGAATTAAATTTCTCTTAATTTGATCCATGTCTCAAATTTGTTTAGCTATACTTACAACTATGTTAATAAGCACTGACACTACACAAAATAAAACAAATAACACAACAAATGGCAGGGGATCGCCGCTGCGACAACCCATGAGTAGGTAATTGTACTGCAGCGACCCACATAAAAGAAGTCCAGGCGAATCGATTCAATTAAATTAATGTATTTCAGATAAATTACAATCTTTACTAGTTATTACAACCAAAACAAAATCGCAATCACGCTTAGGATAGTACTGATGGTGTCCCATACCCTCACTATTCACAATTTTACCTTCATAAAGATAGTCGCATGTCAAACGATTCATGAGCCAATGGCCATGGGCAACCACAATGTGGGTCCCAGAGAATGTCCGGCGGCACCGCGGCAGACCCAGGCGAAGATGACGGGAACAGGAGATGCCTTTCGACATGATTGGTCCACATTAGATCAGAGTCAGACCTTACTGCTCACACGATAAGAAGAAGAAGTGTAAGCTGGGAAGACTTCTTCCAAGCTTACACTTCTTCTTCTCCTTCCTTTCCTCAAAAAATCCTTAAGTAGGTATGCGTTGACGATACAAAAGGATTTCAAGCATAGCTGGGGTGTTTTCCTTCTTTTTGTTACTCTTTCTTCCCTCCTAATCGCAAGTATAACATGTTCAGATCACCTACAACAATGTCGTGGGAAAACGCGGTGTCGTGCCGCGCCGCGCCGCGCCCTCGACTCTGCAATTACCGCGGGTCGCGAGTTTATCGCGACAAACGGTGCCGCGCGACCAAGTCTGGTGACCATGGTGGAAATGTGCTAGTTGGGACATCTGCTAGAGAGAGATGTGTTTGAGGTGGTTATTAATGAGCAAGCTAAACCACACCCACAAATAGATCATAAATGAAAAAATTAAATGAAAAAAATTGAAATGAAATGATTTATTTTCCAGATTTACATCGAATTAAATAGGTATTAATATGTATAGATAACAATAACAATAAATAAATAAATTTAAAAGCCGCGACTTATGTTATCGGCGTATGGTACGAGTAGGACTGCCACTTTTGATGCAGAGGGCTGTTGTCCCAGTCTCGCACCGCGGCCACCAAGGAGTTGGCGGAATGATGTATGGCGGAGCGTGCGGTGGCCGAGCGGCTCCTCAGGAGCGCCGTCCAGCTGGGCGCGCGGCCCTCGCAGAACATGGCGCTCGCGCTGCACCACCGAGGGAGTCGGAACATGGCGCGCCACGCGTCGTTGTACTGCACTTGCATGTCGCTGAGTGCAGCCTTGGTGTAGTTAGCCCACAACTCAACTGTGTAGACGTTTGTGCAATAACTTATAAAGAGCTGCGATTTATTACTACTTTCAGACGCCTAAGTCGTTGAAAAATATTGTGACGGTTAGCGTCTGTTGCCACCCCTAAACGGGTGTCTTCTCGGAGGCCCCCACCTATCTACACCACTTCTCTTCGTCGTTTAGAGACATACATATAAGAAGTAGAACCCTGCAGTTCTGTCGATGTCAATATTATACAAAATTACTGCGTTTACAAAATTTTTGTTGAAGACCGAACGTCCTCATCATCTTCCTGCCCTTAACCCATGTTACTTGGAGTCGGGGCAACACGTTTTTATTTTCCATTCCGTCCTGTCAGCCATCACGCTATCACTAACTCCCTTTTCGTTCATACCACGTATACTTCCATTATCACATCCATCGTCTTCTCTTATCTTCTTCCATCGGTGTATTGGTGCTAAAAAATATTAAAAACTGATCCCGTAGATCCCTACCTCGTGGTCCCCGCATAAATCTCGGAGATCACGACCCAGCCGGCGGCGATCTACAAAGTGATTGTGCGACAATGGCGCCGCGCATGCGCATCTCATGTTTATGTACTTGTGTTACGGAGGTACTCGTGTTAACATACTCTGTAACTAATCTGAAAGATTGCGGTTATGGTTCAGTGGCTCTAAGTGTAGTTGCTGAGTGACGAATCATGGGTTTGATTCCCATTTCCCAGGACGGGTGATTACATATTATAAGACAGTAATTCCAATGCGTACGTAGTTCAGTTATCTATTTTTATTACTTTAAGACTAAATAGTTCAATTTTAATGACGTAGGTATTTGTTTATTATTTGGTTATCTTAATAGTGTAGGATAAAAAGAGGCTAGCCAGCTGACACCGCCTTACATTCGCGAATGAATCATCTACTAACCGCTTGTAATAGTTTCACATTCACTTCGGTACTATTGGCGCCACCTAGCGGTGAGATTAGAAAGTTCAAACATCTTTGATTATTTCCCTTGGTAACAGCGAAATATCGAGAGACAAAAATGTGAATGATAGGTAGGTACCTACTAAATTAATAATTTATTCATGTCATAAAAATTCGATAAAAAAACTTGATAAAATCAGCATAACATTCATTAGATGTGAATTTTATGCTATAGCGGAACTTGAACATTCATCAACAATGTGACTTTATGTTACGCCGATACTGAACCGTTATTTCAAGCCTTTCATCAGCTGCGATGGTGGTGTAATGGTCAGCATAGTTGCCTTCCAAGCAGTTGATCCGGGTTCGATTCCCGGCCATCGCAGATACTTTTTGCCTTTTCTAAGTTTGTTTTTATAGTCTTGTTAGTATTTTTAATGATATTTGAGAACTATTTTGATGTTTTCTGTAACATTATTTAGATGTAAATTTATTTTCCGCACATATTACATGGTTTATTACAAGCTTACAACATCACTTAGGCGCATGATTGGTTTGCTAAAGATCAAATCTGAATAAATTATCTAATGAATATAAATGAGCTGGAATTATGCAAGAATAATAAAATAAAGGTAGGTATATTGTAACTTATACTTGTGCGAATTATTTACTTCTTAGTAATAATGCATTTATTTATTAACACTATTTAAAGTACTATAACAGGATAAGATGAGTAATATAGGTTATTAGCTTTTGCCCGCGACTTCGTATGTATATCCGTTTTTTCCCGTTCCCGTTGGAATTTCAGGAAATCTTCTCTTAGTGCTCCCCCTACGGAGTTTTAATTTCTTCCTACGACCAGGAGGTTCGGCTGTGCGTTCTCTGTCAGTCACTCAATCAGTCAGTACCTAACGGTAGAATTTTATATAATATATTGATTAGGGTTTTAGACTTTGTCTGGAAATTATAATATGCCGAAAAAAGGCTTATTTATAAATAGATAAATATAAAAATAACTTATTTGGTAAAAGGATATAAAATAACACAAAAGTCTTGTTTATTACAAAAAACTTTGTTTATGGATATTTTTGGTATGAAAATATTTCATGAAAAAAATAATTTACCTATTAATTTTCCCAACATTGTTGAACCAATGTTACCAAAGACACACAACTTTAAAATGCCCCATATTATACAGATAATTATTACACTTTCAAAATCTTGAAGCAAACTGTCTCAAAAGCACCACACGAGGTCATCACCCTGCTTGCACTCGCGAACAATAGCGTAATTACACTCATACAATATTACAATTACACACAAATTACTGACTAATGCCTTTTATGTACACTTTTGGGTGATCCAGATGTTGGAACCGCTATGAATCTACTTCAAGTTGTGGCTTTGGTTTTTCACTAAGGCCGCGGACACGAACTCAGCGGTGGCGGCAGCGGCGCGGCGACGCAGACCCGCTAGTCTATTCTGTAAATAACCATTGCGATTCGAGCTTCACCTGAGTGACAAAGCTCACAAAGTGAGCTTTATTGACTCACATCTTCGCTTACCATCAGGTGAGATAGTGGTCAAATGCGAGCCTATCAATAGTAAAAAAGTCTTAAAGTGTATCAGGAATAAAAGAGAAGAGTCAAGAAACCAGAAAAATACATCCTTATTGGGTGCAACGACTTTTAATGAAAGAAACGAACCTTTTCGGGCACACAGGGCCGCATTTAGACATTTTATTGCATGTTCCTTATCACTGACATAAATAAAAGGGCTTTAGATAAAGTAATTCGCGCGTCAAGTGCAGGAAACCATCAGGTTTTATCGCAGCCCTAATTTGGAAGAAATATAAGATATGTTCGTAGTAAGTAAAGAATTTACTCGAAACTCAAGGAGACGTTGAGCACGTAAACAATTTCCTACTCAGCGATAAATGCGAAAATTTAGATGTGGAGTACTACGTGACGTGGAAGCGCCATGTTGCGACTGCGCAGGCGCGAGATCTTCCATATAAGGGCTGCATCGCGCCGCCCTGCGCCCGCGCCGCCAGCCGCCACTCGAGGCCGGGCAGCCGACGCGCAAGGTCGCATGCTGCCGACAGGGGTGACTGACTCATATAAAAATTCACACTATCAAGCGAGATTTACGACTTTGATTACCCTAAAAGGCGTAAATACGGAAGAAAAAAATGTTTAAATGTGACGCGATGAGGATCATTATTATGTTGATGGATGGAAAGAATGAAATAATCGTAAATTAAATTGTTTTTATTTTTATATCTCGTACCCTTGCGTCCGGTCTTTGACTGGTGACAATATTTTCTGTTTACACTTTAATCGATACTTTTGTTTTAAAGAATTCGGAAGAAGGGGAAATGTTTTCGTCGGTATCAATAAGCCTTCGTTGCTGAGTGAAGTTTTCCGTTTTATCTCACGCTAAGCATGATTGTTTATGCTTGAGAGAGCATGTTTGCTTGTTAAACCAGTCACGAAATAACTTCTTTAACAATGTGTTGTATGCTCAGAATAATTATGTCCAATTTAGAATGGTTTACATAAAAGTGAAGTGGCTTACTTAATGATCCATCAATTCAATTAATCTTCAACTTAAAAAGATCCAAGCAATGCTAATTTAAGTCCTGCAAACATTTCCTATTCAGATGCAACTTATTAATCTAATAATTTAGCTCGCAAATTATCCACAAACATGACCAAAATAAAACCAAGGAAACAATAATCAACGAACAAGCGAACTAAATCACCTCTGACCAAGCTTAGACAAATTCTGACCTAGACCTTACTGCAATCACGTACAGTACCGGAGCAAATAATAAAAATGACTTAGACGACCCTGACATTGCCTTATATCTAGCATCTAAGCCTTGCCATGAGGCAGGTAGCAGTTATCACCATATATGATCGACACCCGCGGATGCGGATCAAGACCTCACCTTGGACCAAGATAGTGATTAGTTGATCATAACGTTCCGTATTCGGTGATTCATCAGTGCGCTTTGTGGTCTATAATTTTATATTATTATGAGCTTTATTATATCGTTTGTTTAGTTTATAGGTTTCTTAATTGGTTGATTGTTAGAATTGATAGGATTATTTGCGTTTTACTTAAGAGGGATATTTTTATTAGGTGTCGCATCGTTGGTGTATATTTATGTATCTTTGATGTTAATTGTGAGTTTTATTCACAATTTAGCAAAGGATTGCGTTTAATTATCTTCATCACAATGCCTATAGATACGAAAACTGTGAGTTAGAAGTAGAGTAAAATAGCCTGATAACCCAGAAGATTCATAATCATCAAGTAAAACCCAAGAAAAATAATTTGATTACGAAAAAAAAACATTCACACGTACCAATTTCATTAAATTTCTCTTAAAAACTATGAGTCATACAAGAATGTTTATTCACATCACATCCAGTAGGTATCTACAAAGGACTTCCCTCGAGGAAGTTATTAAAATTTGACACATTAATTATGATCTTCCGATGTTCGTTCGAAGAGCTTCGACGAAACTGCTTTAATTAAACTTGAAACATGGTGATTACAGAAACTTTTTACAATTGAGGAAACTCATCTGTCTTGGATGTTATTACGGTTTTGTTACAATGTAATGAAGTTTAAATTCGTTGATATACGTATTAGTTTTATTTGAGGTCATCTAGATCATAAATGTTGACTTCTGCACTTCTATAATATTTTTTCCTGCATTAGAATTTGTTTTGTCATCTTGAGTATAAGAGTTAGAATCTGACTTTAAACACATTAAAGCCACAAGCAACTAAGCTATAATTTGCGTCGCAAATATCGGAATCAAGAAACAATACAATAGAATTCAAAACATAGACAAGAGTATCAATAATCTTTATAATGATATATTGTTGTTTTAATTCAATGCATCATTTGCTATTGTTGGTCGAGTCGCTCGCGCATGCTTTGGTGCTTTGACCAAGAACCTGTCACTGGTGATTGATGGAGAGTCTTAGACGTGACCTTCTTGACATTTCTTATCTATAGGAAGTCTGTATTGACAATTTGGAGTGCCTCGGGTTGTGGAAGTCGAGAAATTGTTCGACAAACATTGTTCCAAAACAATATTTGGACACGTCAAGAGTGCATTGCTCTTTTAAAGTCAAAGCGAAAGTTCTCAAAATCACATTTCCTCCCACATTTCCGTTTAATAAATAAACCTTTCAATATTAAAACAACTAGGCAAAAAACTAGTATATTCAGGAAACAGAAAATTACTTTCAAAATATCAGCCTTCGGTGCCTTTCCGTAAACAATTAAAAAAAGTAAAAGCAGAGTTTCCCTTAAAAAGGAAATATTAAAATGACAAAACACTATTTTACTCAAAATCCAAAAATACGTATGAAAAATACAGTCGTCTCCATCAAAATGAATATATAAACAAAAGCAAAAGTCTTACGGAATTTCTCTCCAACGAGAGTGAAACTGAAATGCATCGCTAGCCTTGAACCTCCAATCTTTCCGGTTTGGCGGCCGGCGCAGCGGTGTATCGAACCCTAATTGAGTCAAGTGTATGTTCGATGGAAACGCACCCGATGCGCGTAATGTGACAATTTATGTGTCGCGATAAACTTCGTCAGATGGCAGTGAAGTTTACGAAGTCGGTCGTGGTCGTGAGTCAGGCTGGTTAATTAAAAATATGCGAGATGAGGCTTTGATTGTGACTAGCTTGTTAGTGGGATTATATTGCGTAGTTATGTTTTATTCAGTTAAGAAAAGATCTTGGAATAGCAGTTGGTTTATTTTATCATCCGTACCATATACTCACACTATTATTATAATGCGTAAGTAACTGTATATGGCTGCGTGTTCACGATTGAACTGATTTGTCTCACGGGAAGACCGTTTCCTGGAATAGAAAATATAATTTGGAAATAGAAATAAATAGTAATAGAAAGACGGACAAACTTAGTCGCACCATAGGGTTCCTTTTTACCAGTTTGGTACGGAATCCTAAATAGAAGAAAATAATTAAAATGATAAAAACAATTTTAATATAAAAGAGGATATGGCAAAGCGCGTATCTCATTTCGCGGAAAGGACTGATATAGATTTAATTGGGTCATTCATTACGTTAGGTCAATATTACAGTAGTCTGTAATCATAAAACAATAACGTACTTTAATTAAGTACATCATTTGCAAACATCCGCTGGCTATTTCCTATTGCGATGAATATATTTTTGAATACGGCTTTGGATTATTATTCTCTCATTAGATAATTAAAATCCTCGTTTATATTCGTAATTCTTTCAGTAACTTGCGTCTCAACCCTCCTCTTCACATGAACATACCAAGAAGAAAAATTAAAAGGGGATGCCTTTTAATTTTTCTATCACTGGCGCCACTTTAGTTAAATTCATCATCATAGCTTTCTCTGCACATGTTCTTTGCTTGCCAATCATCAGCTGTTTCATTCAGAAACTCAACATCTTTTGTTTTTCACTATCGTAGGTGTGAAACCTTGAACTAATTGATAGAGTTCGACTGACAATGGCTGATCAGTATCGTCTTGTGCCGATAAATGGGCGCCTGACGCAACTGTTACTAAACGTTATTGACTGTCTTTACTATTCGTTGTAGGTAGTTCGTTGTTTCATTCATTTGGTCTGGCGATTTCCACTTGTCTTGGTCTATTGTTTGTGTGTTTTGGGTATCTATCATTTTCCTTATTAGTATTTTTAAACAAAATCTTATCATGAACCATCGTAGTCTCATTTTCTCTTTTCTCACTAATTATATCGATAAGATTGCCATTGGAGGTTGTAGTAGGCTAATTGCCAACACTAATTTCAAATACTGTATCTATTGTATGAACTGCATCGCCTTAAACACCAAATGAAGCACATAAATAACTTTTTATTTTTCTTGTGACTTATTGATTTTGGAAAGAAAACACAGACTTTAAAGCTGTGTTAGAAAATCTAGCTTTTCCCATGACTAAGTCATTTTGTAGAGAAAACATGAACTTCTTAGTTTCGCTGCAATCTTTAAAAAAAATCCCGCTTATATTTTCTTAGCTATTATTTCTGTTGTCTTAACCAAGACCACTTGTTTTGATATAAAATGTTTATCGCATAGTAATGATTCATCACAATTTCGCGTCATACTCTCATAGATGCTGTGGGTTGTATTACTCGTTCCGCATAGATACACTCGCACTGGATACGTCTAGCGATTTCATATGACTAATATGCACTAGAGTAAATGTACATTGAGCACAAAAGCTATGCACTACTTTTGAATAGGGCTTGTTTTGGAAATTGGGACACCACGCTTGCTGTGTGACGCTAGTTGTTTTGTAGCTTATCGAAGACCACATTCACTACCATTTCCACATTTCTAGTCTTTTGGTTTAGAATCTATCTTTTTAACTACAAATGAACCTAACATATATTAAAATGAGATGAAGTTTAAACGCGGATTCACCTAAGACTGTTTATGATGAATTTGTCTTTTAAATTCGCTTGTAGCGATAAGGTCGCCCATTATGTTTGAGTACTATAATTTGTTAGCCCAGTTAGTTATATTTGTACATATTAGTTTTTTGATTTAAACACATTTAAAAACAAGAATTGATTGGACGATTACTTTAAAACACTGGTATTTTAAACAGTCCTATACGAAAAAGATCCTATATTATCGACCAGTCATTGAAAGATCAATGATACAATAATGAGTTCATCAAAAATTAACATCCTCGAAAAAGCCTCCTTTTTTCAAGATGGCGCCAATAATATTACCCTTTAACGTTATTAATCTTCCATCTGCCATTCAACGCGACTTCAGGTGATCAACATGCCAATTATCTTCAAGTATCAGATACATTGTGGTAATTTGATCAATTGTTTTTTGTTTCACAATCACTATCTGCGTGTGATTCATTTCCGTAGTCTGCGAGAGTCAGATGTATTTATTAGGTCATGGATTTTGATCCTTGTGATTTACTTTTTGGTCATGGTTTTGATCCTTCCGGTATATGTATAGATATTTTTTTTGTTTTGGAAAAGAAATGACTTTTTCCGGAGCGGGAGGGTGTGTCAGACTCTTACTGACTAAAACCCAGCCGTGTTCTTTCGAATTGCCCTATACTACAGCCCTGGAAAGCATAGGGCCGATGCGTTCCAGGGCCGTGGTAACTCTTACAAACAATTGCGCAACCCTGGCAGGCGGTAAATGGTCTACTGTGGTAACTTGATCATTTTTTAGACCGCAAGAGATATTTCTTTTCCTAATATATTAAATTCTTCCGTTCTGACGGACTGGGTAACTGACAGACAAAGCACAGTCGAAACTATTAGTCCTAGAAAGCTGAAATTTGCTGAGGACTTCCCGGAATTCCTACGGGAACGGGAAAAACGGGATATGCGAAGTCACGGGCAAAGGCTGGTTCTCTAAATTAATGTATAATTTCTAAATAGTATAGGTAAGACACAGCCGTTGTCTGCCTCTGTCTTATCCACTTCCTTCTTCTAAACGACGTAACGGATTTTGGTTCAGGTTTTACTAAAAGAAAGAGTCATAAACGAGGAAGGTTTATAAGTATACATCTATAATAATATTATAAATCTGAAGATTTTGTTTGTTTGTTTGGTTGAACGCGGCAAATCAGGATTTTCAGGTCCGAACTGAAAAAATATTTTAGTGTTGAATAGGCTAGTTTCCACCATCAATAAATTGGAAATCTATTTAGTCCGTCAGTTAGAGTATTGAAAAATAATGGACACGTAGTTTTTATTTTTGTAAATCAATGAATATTGACAAGATAAAATGCATCAAAACTCGGGAGAGGGGGCTGGTGACGTCACGGCGCTTGTAAAATTGTCCTATCATAGTGACGTCACGCGAGTTTTCAACGTACTGTATCTTCGTCATTTTATGTTTACGTGAAAAAAGAAAAAATACGTGTCCAATATTTTTTGAAAATCTATCTGATGGACTTATTAGTTTTTTTTCAGTAAAATACCCTATAGCCCATTTATCAAGGAAGGATATCGAGGAGGCTATATAACATCACGTTACGACGTTTTATGAACATATTGATGATCTCACAATGATGGTGTTTTGTCTAATGATTTATGAGAGTGATCTAAGATGCTCTAGTGAGTCAGTACGTTTATCTCACGGGGTTTTAGATACATACCTACTTGAAATCATGTCTTTTTCCCAAATGAGAGGCTGAAACCACAGAAAACCAGCAGTTACGATCCTTACAATGTTAAGCTTTTCACAGTTGTTTTTTGTATTCTGTGCCTGCTAGAGTTGCGGAATTGTTCGAAAGAGTCACCGCAGCTCTGGAACGCAAAGGACATTTGGAGAAAACGGGTGGGTTTTGGTGAGTAAGAGTCTGACACTCCCACGCGCTCCGCTCAGAGCGGTAGGAGTCATTTGTTGATTTCCCATCTACTAATGGTGCTATTCTGTATAAAAATGATTACGATACAATCGGACCACAAGACGAACGGCGATGCGCCACCGGTACATGGTGGACATCCCACCCACCCACACGCATAAAACGTTTTGGGAACACATTCATAGTGCGTGCAGCTAAGGAGTGGAATTCCCTGCCGGAGTCTGTGTTTCCTGATAGCTACAACCTGGGAGTCTTTAAGTCAAGAGTGAATAGGTTACTTCTAGGCAAGCGTGCTCCATCTTCGACCACATCATCGCTTACCATCAGGTGAGATAGTGATCAAACGCGAGCCTGTCAATAGTAAAAAAAGAAAAATCTGATTAATTGACTCCCAAGGTACACAGTAGTAAATACTACGATACCTTAAAATGCTTCCTCAATCAGATCAATAATTACGAAAAAAATGTTTAATAAAAAAATATCGCAACTTGTCATTACGCCTACATGAAATTAAAAGTAATATGGTTGTAAAGAGTCGTACTATCGAACTTCATAAGTGGACAGTGGGTAGGCAGACCTTGATATTAACTGCTTCATTATGAGGCAAAAAGGTTTGCGCTTCTTAGGACCAAAGAATTTGCGATGTCTTCGAAAATAAAAAAATATATTTATTTATTTATATATGCTTTATTGTACACCAAAATATAAAAACATAAAGAAAACCTTAAACTAAAAAATATGCAATTGGCGGCCTTATCGCATTCCGCGATCTCTTCCAGGGAACCTGGAAAAATAAAAATATAACAGTGGTAAGCCTAATTGAAAAGTAAAGGAAAATCAGATGATGAAGATGGGTCGTAAAAATAGGTTTAAAGGTCGATTTCCATATGGAGACTAAAATGTTTTGTTTCGTGTCTCTTCTTAAGTACTAAAATAAGATAATGAAAACTCTTAGTTATGTTTAAATTAAAACTAGCTCTTACCAGCAACTTCACTCACTTGATAGTCCCGGGATTAAAAAATCCTATGACCAATTTATTCCAAAAGGTAACAAACTGTCAGACAGTTATGCATATTTACATTCGCATTTATATTATTAATATAGTATGGTACAACGTATGATTTAGCTTTTTTAGTTTTCAGTATTCTAAAGTTACCTGTAATGCTTTCAGGGTAAAAATTACAGACCCAAGTGAAACAAACCAAAATAAGATTACGAACTCGCTCAATAAAACCCATAAAAACCACAGGCGGTCATTTAAAACAATAAACATTGGAATAAACAATAAACAAATAACATGTTACACAAAGTCAGCTCCACTAAATGACATGTTATTTCATATAATTAACTTTTGTTAAAACAAAAGTGAATTTCGTGAAATCGCCTTATATGAAAAGTAATTTCACGAAATGATTGGGTGTTTTGCGAAATGTGTGGTGCGGTGAATGTTGGACTTTGAGAGAAATGTTTATGTGTAATGACATTTATATTTGAGTGGGTAGGCAGGCTGGGTAGGCCTCGTCCTCGATATTGAATAACTTAGGTATAAAAGTTTGCGAATTTGCATTTTCCTTTCATAGATTTAAAATATTTACTAGTCGCTTGAAACTCGCTAGCATAAATTGTCTGTTATGTTTTGCAAACAAAGCTTAATAGACAGAATTTATAATTGGTTAGCCTTTTCCTGCGGATTTGTGCCTGTGGTCCTATCCCGTACCTACAAACTGCCTATTTTTTTAACTATCTATTTTTTGTTTTTTTTTTTTCATTTTTTTATGTTTTAGTCGGTTTTTTTATTTTGTTTCTTTGTTTTTTTAACACCGACTTCCGAAATGAAGGTTATTTTATACTTTGTAGTGTTTTGTTTGGAAGCCTGTTATATTTTCTGTAAAAAGTTTTTTTTTTTTCACTTTTAAGTGGCGATACTTGGACGACGTCTTCGTCTACGCAGAAATTGAAATAAGCAAAAATACTCATACCAACCACCAGTCAAACTAAATTAAATTATTACGGTACCTAATGGCAAGCATATCGCATCGAACTAAAAAAGAATCACAGAAATCGGATCAGAAACTTCGGAGTAACCGGTGTACAAACATAAAAAAATACCCACCGAATTAAGAACCTTTTTTGGAAGTCGGTTAAAAAGGAATTTTCGTGTTCGGGAGGGATTAAATTATTTGTTTGTTTGTGAATGATAACTGAACCAACAGTTTAACCGCTTAATAATATTTCGATAAAACCATGCGTAATGCTCAAGCAATTTTTTGTGGTCCTTTTTCACCCAAAATTTCCTTAATATCAGAAAATGCCCATAAACGGCAAAAGAAGTTTAAGCAACCTTAACCTTTTTTGCAACGGTTATTAATTTCACATTAAATGTAGTTTAATCTCCTTTGGTGGTCAAGCAACGCTGTATTATTAAGAACTAAGTCATCAAACTCGTCCATGTAGACAGGTAGCCATCATTTGCAGACACCATAATTATATACTTCATTTTGTGATCTAGCTAGACACTTTGATACAGAGAATGGACTGAACATTGATCTCACAAAACTTACCACTGTGTAGAAAGGGACGTAGCGATGGTGTGGCTTATACCTGTTTCTTTTCCTCTCCTATCTATGGAGCACTCTTGCCTAGAATCTATTAATTCTTGACTTAAAAAAGGTAGTCGCTTTCAGGAAACACAGACTCCGGCAGCGAATTCCACTTCGCAGCTGTGCGCACGATGAAAGTTTTTCCAAAACGTTTTGTGCGTATAGGTGGGATGTCCAACACATACCGGTGGCGGATCACCTTACGTGTTGCAGTCCGATGATCGAGAGGGCTTGATGAAATTAAATCGTGCAATTCCGACGCACAGTACCGGATAAGTAATCAATAGAAAACCGACAGAGAAACCGAAAAACTACTACTAACTGCACAATTTTTATCTCTCTTAAACTTTTGTTTATTCCTATTCAGTTCATATCTAGATGTGGAACGCTCAGTCAATTCGTCAAGTCTATGGCTAGACGTTACGTAAAAAAAAACTAGATTCAGATCGATTGCACCAATCATTGTAATCAAAAGTTTATAGTTAGCCTCCAAACGGTAATTACTCGTAATGCCCAGTTACAATGTGATAAACGGCTAACTACCGCTTAAACGTGTAATTATCTGATGATTTACATTTACTATGGCATCGGTTATTTTGCATAAAAACTGTTTGACAGGCGTAGCTTGATTTATTTGTTTGTTGATGTGTGCAGTGATTATATTGACTAGTAACACGCGCGATTTCGCTTGGTTTTTGTGGGATTGCATGTTTGATTTTATATGGTTGATTGCTTTGAGAAAATATTTAGTAAGTGTACCTATATTAAACATGGTTGCCGAGATGGTCAGATGACATTACTGCCATCGCGGTTAAAATTCAAAATCAGTTTATTTCAATTAAATAAAGAACAGACACTTTGGAATTATTAAGGTGGATCAGCCAGAAATATAAAGCACATTCAAAACATTGATATAATGACATGGAGAAAAACGTGCAAGGAATCCCCTGGACTCTCTTTTAAACAAGTTGACATGGTAGCGGTTTGGCACAAAAAAAGAAAGTTGAGGACTGTGGTTTATGATAATGCAGTTAAATATGAATGTTTTCTTGAAATTTCAGCTATCCTACACAAAAAATCCCAGAATATAATTATCTGCAACCACAACCTTTTTTTTTAAGGATGGGAAATCATCAAATGACTCCTCCCGCTCTGGGTGGAGCAGAAGGGAGTGTCAGACTCTTACTGACTAAAACCCATCCATGTTCCTCCTAATGCCCTTTGCGTTCCAAGGCCGCGGTGACTCTTTCAAAGTAATTCCGCAACAATACTTAAACCCTAGGTCAACAATCTAAACTTCAACTATTCAATAGTTTCCAACAAACTCGCATTACCATATGAACATAAATAAACAATTTAAATAAGTATTGAGTTCTCAGGTCTCAGTTACCGGTGACAAATGCCCAGTTGAAACATATTGAACTGTGGCGAAACTCTGTTAGCAAGGCATTGTATATGAATATTATGCAAAGCGCGAACGCACTGTGCTTACTGCGCTGCGTTCTGAATAGAGTAAGGGTGTATCTGTATTGGCTATTGACAGTGTGGACTTTGACTTGTAAAAGCTACTGAAAATTCTAATAAGTACGTCTCTTCTTCTTTTTCTTCTTTCGAGTATTTTTTTTTATTGAGAAATCATCATAGTTTTGTCCTCCTCCCGCTCTGGGCGGAGTAGGAGGGAGTGTCAGACTCTTAATACTGACTAAAACTCAACCTTGTTCTTTCAAATGCCCTTTGTGTTCAGGACCACGGTAACATCACAAGTAACAAGGGACGGGGATAGGGAGATGATGATAAGGTGTCGTCCTAACTGGCTAACGATCATACGAGTTAACGATGCGATTTCGTCAAACAAATTTCTTTAGAGTGTCCTAATTGAAGCATGCAAATCATCGCGCGAGCACAGGAATCATTTTAATCGTCCGACGAAATCGTAATGTTAACTCGTACGATCGTTAGCCAGTTAGGACGACGGCTAAGACCGAAGCTTTGAAAAGAAAAGATTTTTATACCAAAGACTTTCAAAATAAAGTTGCTCTCATATAACCACACCCTAAGCAGTTGCGAATTATTAGTAAATGTGAACTAATAACAGTATACAAGCGGCGACAGCATTATGCGACGCTTTATTAGCATTGCGCTAGCGTACGGAGCAAATGTCACTAAACGAGAATACTTTGTAAATGTGGTACTTGTGGTCAACATACAAATTGAGTGCAGGGGCTGTTGGGAACTGGATGTCAGGGGATATTAGTGTTGGGCATTGCCACTCAAAAGGGATCTAAAGAAACTTTTTTTAGGATATAATCAGTGTTTAAAATTCGTGTTGTCTAGAATCTGCTCTTAATTTAATATTTTATTGCATTGGATAACTATTCAGTTTTATTCACGACTTTTAATTTTATATTAGAAAAAAAATGTACAAAGGTATTTTTTTTTCTTGGCAACTGAAACGATGGCAACTATTCTGCCAGCGTCTTAGGGCAATTCGTTATTAATTTATCACCTCGAATTCACATCACAAATGTGACAGTTCAAAAATATCAACTTTAATGATGTTTTAATTAATTGGGAATTGTTTCTATAATTGTTAAACGACTTCCCTGATTTTACCTAGAATAAAAACGAAAGATTTTGGTTTTTGTAAAATTCAGATACCGATGAAGTTGATGCAACCCTAGTTTTGGTCTCATTTTGATTTGTAAACCACACATGTCTTTTGGTATCCTGTCGGAAGAAGGGGAGATATGCGTACACTTGTCTGTACAACTATGATATTTGACCTTCAATATCGTCGCTCCAGTTCAAACACGACCATGAAAACTGAGCAAAAACACAGACGGGTAAAGACCTATAAGTCTCCTTCGTATTGACTGACTATTTGACTAATATTTACATAGTCATCGTAAATTGTCGATACTTTTTGTTTCACTTGATTCAATAAAGTTGGTCTTTTTGTATCAAGGACATTGCATCATAGCAATATACATATATTAAAAATACGAATGTATTGTATACTTAATTTACTTACCTATAATATTCCTAGTAATATTTTTTAAGAAAATTAATGCATGTTTGGATGTTTCTAATCAATTACGCCTAAAAGGATGAACAGCTTTGGATGAAACCAACACACGGGTGAACACCATGACCTGAATCCTGGACAAGATCGTTTTTATCATGGTTCTAGGTTTTGTTTCTCTTTAACAAACCTGCTGGTAAAAACTTGTAAATCATGAGATATTGGAAACCAGCACTTAAAAAAACAAACTTGTTGGTTTTTCAAGCCACGATTCAAACACCTTTGACTGTTTTCTAATTTCTTTTTATTCTCTTGTTACAGCACGCAAACGCAGTTCGTGATTCTGCCCGCCTGATCCTAGAGTCTCCACAGCCAGAATCCGACGATGCTCTCTCCCTGGCCAGAGCCCTTCGCACCCGACCTCCTGTCAACATGCTCCCCGCTGCCAAGGCTGGCACTTTCTTCGCAAGAGACAACCTTTCCAACTTCATTGACTGGTGCCGCAAAGCTCTCGGCATCCTGGAATGTCTCCTCTTCGAAACTGACGATCTATGCCTCAGAAAGAACGAAAAGCACGTCGTACTATGTCTTCTAGAAGTTGCAAGAAAAGGAGCAGTTCTTGGCATGCCAGCTCCATTGCTGGTTCAAATGGAAAAGCAGATTGAAAGAGAATTGGCAGGAGAAGAATTGAGACCAGATGATTCTGCTCTAGGTCTTGTACCATCGGCACCCCAGCCGCAGCTAGTGACTAATGACCTGAGGAGTTTGGATGAGAGAGTCAGGGACCTCGTGGAAAGGTGCTCCTGTCCTACCCAGTTCCCCATGGTGAGGGTTTCGGAGGGAAAATACAGGATTGGTGATACTAGAATGCTGATCTTTGTCAGGGTGAGTTGAATTTTCAAAATATTTTCTCTTGCTGCCATAATAAGGGGTTATTAAAATACCTGATATATTGTAAACTAGCGATCGGTTTTGCTCACGTTAAAGTAGCCTAAATCTTCTGCAGGGTTCAATTTATCTCTGTACTAAAATGTATACAAGTTCTTCAAACTTAACAGACAGTTGTGTTGCTGGGGAGCTTTTTGCCACTTCTTCTTCCCAGCTAAAACACTAGGAAGTGGTGACGGGCTGGGCGATTTGAGGGACTGTCTTCACGTAAATTTTGAGGTTGAAAAAGTGCTGATTTTGAGCCTAGTTTGAATAAATATCTTTTGATTAAAATCGGATCACCGATTTAGGAGTGAAAGAGTAACAAACACACTCATTTTCACATTTATAATATCTAGTTAGGACACAAACATTCCCTTAATCGGCAATAAAACACTGAAACCTAAAACACTATTAACGCCACAAAGCCATACTGCTTAGATTTTTCAAAGGGCGACCCGTAATGCCAACCATAAGAACCAACACTTGAGTCACTAGACCCTGTAACATCGGCCGTAACGACCTCCAGTCACTAGAGGGTTAAAGTCCCATTCGAGAAGAATGATAATAACCGTAACAAATTGACAAAGAAAGAAATAAAAAGCCCAACTGTGTCTGGAAAGGGGAGAATCAATGTAGCTGTTCCCGTTGTAGGTCTAAATGAAATTTCCTGTCTAGACGTAGCTCCATTAAAGCTCATGACTCGGGGAATTGTTCGGCGCTTACGACGTTTTGTTTTATTAAGTGCTTTCGTATTGCGATACTTCTGTTTTGTTGTTGCTTGATTCATAAGTATTGTGAGAGAGTATTCTTTTATCCCGGTTGACAAAATTACGAAATGTTTTAGCAGAATACAATTGGTTACCTACATTAGTTATAACATAAGTAGCACTTCGCCCACGACTTCGTTTGCGTGGGTTTAGTATTGAAATTTTCGTAGGGATCTCTATTTTTTTTTTCGAAATAAATTATAGCCTATGTTACTTCCTGATAATTAAGCTTTCTATTGGTAAAAAAATGATTAAAATCTGTCCAGTATTTTCGGGCCTATTCGGTAAAAAAACAAAAAAAAAACTAGTACTATTAGTCACTATTGTAGTGCTATTCTGTAACAACATATTCGTATCTCGACACTGGAATCCGAGGTGAGTTTCAAATGAAGACCTTTATGTTGTGTGCAATAAAGCTCATTTTGTGAGTTTTGTCACTCAGGTGAAGCTCGATATCGAAATAGTTGTTTACAGAATAGACTAGCTGTATAGGGCTTATGGAAAACACAAATTATAAAATAAAATAGAAAATACTGAAAACTCCCTATTACTAAGTTCAAACAAGTCCAAAAATTAACTCAAATTGGTACTCAATCTACTAAGAATAGTATACTAGTCAAAACGGTCGAAAAATATACATTTTAGATAATGCTGGTAACTCAGTGGACAGAGGACTTGCGCGCGCGCCGCTGTGTCGCAACAAGACGTTACGACATAATGTAAACAACGCGGTTCAAAGGATCCTACCGTTTGGGTAACCTGAAATATGGAGCTGTGAGGAAAGTGGGAGGAAAATAAACACCTTTTGATGAAGATAGAGATATTTCTTTATTTAGGCTTCAGACACGTAGGCACAATCGCCAACCCGCCTGCCAAGCATGGCGATTATGGCAAACCCCACCCCCCTTTGGGGAAGGCCTATGTCCAGCAGTGGACGTCTTCCGGCTGATATGATGATGATGATGACATAGGTACAAAGCGAACTTAATGCATTAGAGCCTAAGGCTTAGGCATTCTCTTCCATTCAACCAAGGATGGTGAAGAGGTATATTGGCAGGTGCGTAAGTTATTAAAAGAAATAAAATAATCATAATGTAATTTTAAAAAGCTAGTTACTAAAAAAGGTTTTAATTCTTTCTACAGACATATGGATGTCCATTGTTATGTTACTGACGAGTAATTAAAAAGATCAAGGAATGGAAATATCTTCAAAGCAATGAAGAATGAGCTTATAAAGTTTCTTTTATTTCTTGCAAATGGCAAAGTATTGAAAACCAAAGAAAATAAGACGCACAAAATAGGACACTAATGTATGAAAATATTATGGACCCAAATAGATATAGTCATATTTCACATATTCAATTTAAAACCAGCAATAATAAATATTCCCAATATAACAAGTTAGGTTCACGAAGTTTTGATTTCGTATCAAAACATTGCCATTACGCCTGGTTTAGTTCGAAACAACGATCGCTATATTCATTAGCACTAAAAATAGATTTCCAAGCGCCTTTTAATGAAAAAAAAAAACATTCACACAGCCATTACTGCCAAGCAAGCTTAACTTTTAAGGTCATACAAATAGTGTTCCAATTCCCTCGACGACGGATCTATGATTCATTCTATTCGATTCCTTGTTTGGTCAAATCGAATGGACGCCTCATTGTAGAAAACGACTTTCGACCTTATATCTGCCATTAGAAACTGACCTCTCGTTTTAAATTATTTATATTAGGAGGCAGGTCAATTTATATTGGTCCTTTTCGTAATTCCAAATTTAGGAAGACCTCGAATTAGGAACAAGTGTTTAGAAGGGACGGGTCAGTGTATGTTGGATGTTATCTACCGACCCATATTAAGGGATGCAAGGCTAAGAACTAAACGAAGGCGGATCGAGGTCATCAGACTTGTATTGATTGGGACTATCAAGGCAGCATTCCCACGGTATCAGCGAATCTTTATTTGGAATCTATACTAATATATAAAGCTGAAGAGTTTGTTTGTTTGTTTGTTTGTTTGTTTGCTTGAACGCGCTAATCTCAGGAACTACTGGTCCGATTTGCAAAATTCTTTCAGTGTTAGATAGCCCATTTATCGAGGAAGGCTATAGGCTATATATCATCACGCTAAGACCAATAGGAGCGGAGCAGCAATGAAAATTGTGACGTAGACGAAGTTGCGCGGGTCAGCTAGTTTCTAATAAACGAGTACTTGGGGGTTCACGATACACTGGTCCTCTTATGTGGAATAGGTGGTCCTTTATAAGCTGGTCTACAACAGTCTTATGCTCTTTAAGTTGAACCTTGAGATCGGGTTCCCAATTGAATGCACTCTCTAGTACACTGAATCTATTTTTAGTGGGTTCTTTTAAAGTAAGATCTACCGTAGCTTGTGGGTTATTTATCGATCTGTAGTTGAATTTGACCATTGTCTAGTAGTATCTACTAGGATATCGAGAACGTGCTGTCATGGGAATAGGAGTATCCTCATGTTTAAATAAAAACTGGTGGGTTGATCCTTGTGGTGGGCAAGATTCGGTAAGTCTAAGGTATTGTCTCCGCCTGCTAGGTTTGTGGAATTATTCCGCAATACAAACAGTTACCGCAACCCTGGTACGCAAAAGGCATTTGAAGAATCCCGGGTGGTTTTTAGTCAGGAAGAGTCTGACACTCTCCCGTTCTGTGCGGAGCGGGAGAGAGAGACTCCGGGAAGTCATTTTATGTATGTAATAACATATTTTTCTTATTTCCACAGATCCTCCGCTCCCACGTGATGGTCCGCGTTGGCGGTGGTTGGGACACGCTGGCTCACTACCTTGACAAGCACGACCCCTGCAGATGCCGCGCCTCCCACCGCACCTCCCTCTCCGCCCGCCTCGCCCGCCCCAAGCACGACCTGGCTGGAGCCACCGTCACGTACGAACGACCAGACGCTGGCCCAACATCCCTGCCATACACCAAAACTGAGCCAAAGACTTATGAGCCCATGTCTCTTCAGTACAACTCTAAACTGTACAACGAAGAACCGAAGTCTGGACACTATCAGTCCAATCACAGGCTCAGTGATGCTCCAACCAGTCTCCCTTACTTAGGGGACTTGGACAGAGCTGCATCACCAAGCAGGAGGCACTTGGCTCCTAAATCGGTCAGCCCCTCACGAAAATCTTCATCTCCGGATCGCAGGACGAAAATTGTGACTTCCAACCACTTAGTCCCAACCCCACATGGAATCAGGAATAAGAGTCCTAGACCAGTATCTCCAGCTCCTGCAGCTGAGAGCGCGTCTGATAATGGATCTGAGGTGTCTGATGAGGGCTACAGGAGTCTGGGCGTGGTGGCAGGGTCCACACAGGGGTCTCCTTCTACGAAAACTACGAATAGATACTCGTTGCACAGCCAGAACTCGATTGAAGACGCAGAATTCAATGGTAAGCTTTTGTTTTTTAATTTACTGCAAGAAAATTTTGATTTATAGGTAGTAAAATGTGTGAAATTCAGATGTCATTATCACGTATCTATATGTGAGATGTAGAGATGTTTATAACCATCAAATATTTTTTTCAGAAAATGTGCTCTTTGAAACTGAAAATAAACAAAAAATCTGCTGTTCTTTCGATAAAATGTAGGAGGCAGCTGCTTTTTTAACAAATTTTGGATAACAATTTAAAATTTAGCGGTATCTGTACAGTACATTATCATGAAATCTCTTATAGAAATTACACTTTTGAAAATGGAATAACGAGCTTGAGAATTATAGCTTCCATGTTTGTGTCATGACCATCAATGTATCTCGTATTACCAATATCACTCACTATCCAGCCAATTTAGATTCTTGGTGTTTTCTATCAATTTAAGGTCTTAATTTAAATGGGGACGTTACACTTTAGTCCAGAATCTGGCACAAGCACTAATTCTATCTAGTCGGTCCTAATTAATGACCAAATGGTTTCTATGGCTTCTTTATCAATATTTATGGTTGCATGCTAAGCGACAGGAATTTGTATGATTGAAAGAATTTCTTAATATAGGTTACAGACTGCCGTTACGGGTAGTCAACCAGTTTTTACAAGTTACCCAGTTACTGGGTTGTGAAAGTCATGTAGGCAGTCGCTCCATGTTTAATACTGGTATTCAACTACATTCAGTTAGATTGGAGACTGACTCCAATATCTTCGAGAAAAGATCAAAATATAGGTGACACTAAGCCCATCGAGTCAAAAGCACAGACTGCAGCCAAGAAGCTGAGCATCCTAAATAGGCGATAATTCACATCTGGACAGCTTCTGAGTCTGTACAAAGCACAAGTCCGTTCCTGTATGGAGTATTGCAGCCACTTATGGAATGGCTCAGCAAAATACCAGCTTGCTGCATTGGACTCAGTGGAACGCAGAGCAAAAAGGCTTATAGATGACGAGACGTTGGTGGCTCAGCTTCACAGCCTAGCTCATCGGCGAAGTGTTGCCTGCCTGTCGGTCTTCTACAGACTGTACTATGGTGAGCGTGTGTAGGAACTCCACTACCTGATCCCACCATCGCCCTTTTACTACCGGAATACAAGACGTACTGCAGGGTACCATCCGTACTTGGTCGATATCCCGTCTAGTCGTACCCAGCGCTTCTCCTCCACATTTATTATGCGCACAGCGTGGAACTCTCTGCCAGCGTCTGTGTCCGTCCACATATAACCCGTCTGCCTTCAAAGCAAGAGTGAACAGGTATCTTCTGGGCACGCTCGCTCCATCATAGACCTCATAAATCGCTTTCCACCAGGCGTGATTGTGGTCAAGAGCAAGCCCATACCTCAATAAAAAAAAGCTGCTACTTTAATTTTGTATTGTATTAAAACATGATGACGAAAATTTGCGACTGCACAATACATAACAATTATTTAAACAGCCCAAGTGTTTACTCTGTATGAATATTGCACAAATAATTTCCGCTCACCGCGATGTTTCGACATTTGTGCAAACATACAAACATGCACACATACATACAGGCACACGGTCTCACTTGACTGTTGCTAAAGTAAATACTTACTGCAGATGAACGGCAAATAGGATGTCGGTGGCAAATGTGTATCGTGCAAAATTGTAAGAGAGAATTGAATAAAACTGCATTAATTATATCCCTTTTATATTTTCACATTGCAAAATCTGAGGTTTAACGATTTAGATATCTGCTTGCTTAGATTGTATCAGTTAATTTAATTTTTTCATACAAGCCTGTGTCGACCCTTCAGGGCAAATCCTTCCCTTCCCTCTCCATCTTCCTTTCTATTTCTTTAAGTCTATTGTGATCGCGTGCCAACTCTTCAAGACATGGTTCAGCTAAATCCACTGAGTCTCTTTTTTAGCCCATTACTTCTCTGACATGTCATATTATCTCAAGATGATTCATAGCTATATTTGTGACCAGCATACAAAAATACTACAATAGTTGCTTCTTACCCCATTCACAATTCTTCTTTTCTAAAACGAACAGACACATTCGCAATACCCCTGTCACCTGTACAATATACACGAGTGCATGTACAATGTGTATTTACAATACACTGTCGTATTTGAGCAGTATTGTGTAAATTTCAGCGAGAGTCATTAGTCGTGTCATTGAAACGTTGCAGCAAACACACGTGCAACCTGAACGAATATTTTGTGCACACACTGATTGTTGGGCAAGTTATGAGAGGACGCGATCGATTGTCTTCTCATTATATTATCTTATACAATTGAACAAAAACCCTTTGACTGTGAGTATCATTAAGAGCCTGTTTAGCTCAATACTCTATTAGTTATAAAAAGCTCCACGAAGCAGTTTGAAACAGAGACATAGCTCAGCGTACAATGAACAGTGGTCATTTACGGGCGCTTGAAAAGAAAGCAGCGATAAATTCACTTGCTTCCGCTACCTCTTAGTATTTAGTTTTACAGTGATCGCTACCGCATGTAACTTACGCCATTCATCCTGCAATTATTTTCACAACTGGTCGCAGCGTACCGTTAAATTGCACTGTCCTCACTAATGTGTAGTCGGCTAATGTTACATTGTGTATAGAGTAGCTAAAACGTGGGTCCATTATCCTAAATACTATGATTTCTCGTCTTTCTGAAAAGAGCTACTCTTAGAGCAAACTGCCTAGCCTGCAACTGTCCAGAGTTGATCATAAACGTGTCCAATCTCAAATCATTTCGATTCTCGGCAACTCTCATTCAGTAGTTTCCAACCACCCTGCAAAGATTGTCGCTCCACCTAGCTCGATTATTTATCTAATTCACGGTCTCTATTCATGAACACATGATGTTCATCGGCTCTAGGACTCATATGGCCAGTTCATTGCTACCTTATTGTGTGAGCTCTGTCAACAAGTTCGGTTCTGTGCTGGGTCGCCACTTCAGGATTTAATTCCTCAACAAAATTTTGCCCTCCAGCGAAATATCAAACCTCAATCTTCTGATCACTTTCGAATTCTACAAAAGAGCAAATAGCTTATTCAATGAACTAATGATATGAAAGAAACCAAAAAGGAATTCACATACATGAAACACTCACGGTACAAAGAAATAGATATCAGCAATGAATTTGCCAATCATACAAATGACATCACTATCAAACGCAAAACATCCTGAGATAAGGCGACCGTTTATAAATACAGGTAGAAAAATCTTAGCCACGAGTCGACCCAACAGATGTGTCCTATGTTTAGACATTCCTCAGACCTCAGTCATCTGTCATATAAGGCATGCGTGGACATATATCTAGTATTCACAGTATTGCACAAGCTACTGACATTCACATGCTTGATAATACTCTTTGTCGAAGTGACATTCCAATCGCAGCTTGTCGCAATAATATTGAAGGTGTCTTGTTGAGGTAGAGGAATTCTTTAAGATATATTAATTAAATACGTATTAATTTCTATTTATAAACTTGTATCTACAATCAGAGTGGCACATGCAAGGACTACATCTCTGAAACTGCTTATTGACTGCTTGTTTTGCCAGTTCTTTTTCTATCATTTTGTGATTTAGTTCATTCCAGGTCTTCTTCCTTCTTAAGGCAAATATGTGACCCTGTGTGTACCTGTATTAATTTTTCTAATGGTCCTTAGTTCTGAAATCCATTCTTTTATTACTTTATTCGACTTAATCTTTCGTTAGAACATTATTTTGTTACACTGAACATCTTCTGAGATAGTAACTTCATTCCCGCTCTTAAGTTATCAGTTTCATATTGCCTCCTTTTTAGGCTACTCCTCTATGAATGAAACACTTAGTGAATGTCCAAGGTACATTTCCATGTTATGTTAATTTTCGAGCGGTCAACAACATCAGCCATTTGCGTCAAATTTCGCTCATGTAAAACAATGGAAGGTCCTTGAGCACCCAAATTGGGTGTCCTACTCCGTTGTGAATGACAAACAACCACATCTGCGTGCCCATTCATTATTATTTAATAATAATTATTAACACTGCGTCAATTGATTTGATTAGGATGATAATTGAATTAATCATATTTGTTTTTGTTCGTCATATCAACTTATAAATTGACACTTCCTTGTATAGTAATCTTAGGTTCGTTCTTATTAGTGGTAGCCTTTTTGGTTCTAAAGTTGACTTATTATTCTTATGCTGTAACTACTAGTATCATACCTAATGTTACCATTCAGCATTGTCCAATGCCCAGCTCTGCTTTAAAGGGTCTAATGAGTCTGGTTTAATAGGTCCAGTTGAAATACTTGATCCTGACATACCTTGCGTTGTCTTTTCAATGCAGAAAAGCATCATCCAACTCTTTAGATTTGTTGGATCTTATATACCTATATATATTGTTTTCATGTAATACTAGTCAATGACTACATTATCGCATAAGGTGATAAACCTGTAAAGATAATTGTATGGTGGAAAATAAACAAAAATAAATGTTTTCTTTGGGAACTCTTTCTTAATTATTTCTTCAGATATTTTTATTATCATGTATGTATCTCGTTAGAGAGTATAGCTTGACCGACACGAGACATGTCACCAATAAAACATTGATACTTTTAGCTCCCACATCTGCCATCCATACGAAAATAAATGAACATCGAAATTTCTACCTCATTAGTGAGTACACAGCCCACTTCAGTTAGGAGTGATAATGCCAGGGTTTATCTCATCGTACAAGCCTTCGCAATTAACTTTATCGAATAGTTGTAATTATCACAAGTGCCACTAATTATGTACAAGCGATGGTATCGCTTCTAATAAATAACACGAATAGAAACTATGTGCGATCGGGATCTTGGAGTTATGGAGAAGTGACATTTTACTAAGAATTTCTTTGAATGCATTAAAAGTAAAATTGTGTAATAGTCTGTAAGGTTATCATTTGTCTTTAGTATTTGATAATAAATATTGTGACCACCTTATCAGTAGTTAAAAATTGGTCCGGAAATAGAATTTAAATATCTTTTCTTGTTCAATGGGGAATATGCATGCGATTTTTTTATTTGCAATATGAAATACATATTTGCTCTAGTAAACAATCATGCATTTATTTTTTTAATACTTTTATCAGCGATGAAGTTATACAGCTTCAAAGATTACAATTAAAAAGAGAAGTCCGATATGAACTTTGACGTCAAACTCCATGACGCCTATACAGCTGCCATATAAAACAGCCTTTTCGCGAGAGGGACAGATATATTTATTTGAAATAATTAAATCTCGTTAGTTTTTCGAGCAATTTTAATTCTATTTTCACTGTAAGTGTTATGATTCTGTATATTTTAAGATAAACTGTATAGACAATAAATATTTTTTTCATGCATATTCCCTAAAAAATAAGCATCTACCTGTAAATTATATGGCTATTGTTAACATGGAAAAAATAAAGATCTTCCAATATCTAGCTGTTATCTCGGGGGCCATTTGTCCTTCAATTTTACCCTTAAAATTTAAGTCTTTTTCGAAGCTTTAAATATTGTGCTTTCCGAGACATGGAATAATCTCGATAGGTATATTCCACCACCCATCTATAGACCGACCGTGGTTAGCGTTGCTTATCCTTGAAGATTGACCCATGCGGCTGATATTATTTAGCCACGAGCTATTAATAGAAAAAATAAATAAAAAAAGAAATAAAGAAAATAAAGAAATAAAGAAAAAAATAAAGAAATTGAGTATTGAGACCTACTACATTCTTTTTAATTACAATGTAATTATTTCTTGTAAGGTCAAAACACAAATGTCACATAACAATATTAACAAACCCACACGTTAGTCACCTGGAGCCCTGCTTACCCCGCAAGGCAGTGAACGACATTCCACCCAACATGGTCTTGACAACGTTGTTATAACTAAATGTTCTTGAGTGTGGGCGCGGACTTAAGGACCAACTAATACATTGTATTTATAAGAAACATAACTAGCCCGGTGTTTACGAGAGATTCAAAGGATTTGACACGAATGTTTTTAATTGTGCTTTTGGTCCTAGTCCTTTAAATCTTTGGTTCCTGTTATGTTTGTTTTTGGGGAAGAAATTATTCATCGACGGCTAAAAAAAAATATAACCGACTTCCAAACAAAACACTACAAAGAATAAAATAATCTTAATTTCGGAAGTCATAGTCGGTTTTGTTTCTTTGTTCTTAACACTGGTGGTGATACTAGGACGACGTCTTCGTCAACGCAGAAATTGAAATAAGCTAAAATGTTCATAAAATAAAAACTACTAAATCAAATTTTTATGGAACCAATGGCAAGTAAACTGCATCGAATTAAAAAAGAATAACATAAATCGTATCAGAAACCCGGGAGTAATCGGTGTACATACATAAAAAAAAATACCATCGAATTGAGAACCTCCTCCTTTTTTGGAAGTCGGTTAAAAAGAGCAAGCTAAGTGCCACGATTGGCTATTGAACATCATTCCAACATTATTCTGACTAATATTGGTTGAATGCATTTTGAATGATTGGTTACCAATCATTGTCACATCAATTTTGCGATCATTATTGTTCCGGCAAAGCCTTGCCAAAAGTTAAAGGTCTACTGTATTTTTTTCTAATGCCAGAATCGTTTCAAGTGACTCAATTGGCTGAAATATTTTAAAAAAAATTAGAGAAATGGCCAGTATTTAAGTTTATTACCCTTGCCGATACTAGGTACAGCAGGCTGCATGTCATTGGTAACAAAACCAGAATAAGCTGGCCTCGTATTCCATTAAAATTCCATCCTACATTCGGCTAGCTGAAACTCAAAGTATTACTAAACAATTCCCATTTTCCGATTGTCCCAGAAAATGATAGGAAGGCTCATTCTTTTCACGCGCAAATCGTCACGTTCTTCGACACCTGCGATCTTTTATATCAAACATGTGAGCTGCACGTGGCGACGTGAAAATGAGCGAAAAGATAAAGGTTATTGAAGTTTCCAAGTCAAGGATATCGGTAGTTAAAGCAGTGCATTCTTTTGAATGTTATTTATTTTTATAGCAATTGCGACTTAACTTGGACATTCTTAGCCGTGCTTAACTCGAAACCATTTGGTTGCTGAAACCTTGTTTCACGCTAGTATAGAATAAAATATTCTTTAATAATGAATGTGGTGTAGTTACCACATTCATTATAAAAACAGATAGATACAGGTGACAAAAATGGGCGGCCTTATCCCTAAAAGCGATCTTTTAAAGATAACTTTTGGATGATTCTTTGGATTTTAATTGAAATGAAAGTTCAGTGAGATACATGAAAAATTGGTAATCAACTATCACATTGGTATAGTTTCCTTTCAACTCGACACATTATAGTGCCAAAGCCAGTCTTTCAGCAGCAACCGCCATTGTTTTGACAGAAATATCTCCTCAACGATATGCCAACAGCTTGCTTGCCATACAAAAACTTCATTTACCAGAGAAAATCACACAACTTCATAGAATATTTCTTCTATAAACATTTAACTTAACCAAGCAAAGTTTTGCGGAAAAGGGAAGTCTTACCACGACCGCCGCCGGTCCATAAATGGTCACGGACACACTCGATATGGTCAGAATTATTAACTTTATCTAACTATTATTATCCTCCAAACATGGGCATAGTAAATTAGATACTGTTTTTAATTATTCGAGGGTTAGCCAAAGGGCTATGAATGAGAATGTCACCATTAACTACCTTGTTGATATTAATTATAGTGTTGAATAATGTAAAGGTGTTATAATATTTTTCTAAAAGGTCTGACAGGCGGTAGCTGGTTTTTAACTCGTAAATAGCTGTTGACAATAATTATGGTTTAATTTTTGCATGATATGCAGGAATTACTGGCTAAGTAATCATAACTGGCTCCGGTTTTAACTTTATCTGAATTTCATACATTTTCAATTACCGTGTCATATTATATTGACATTTGAAGAAAACATAAAAAACAACAAGAAAACATTGGTGTCCAAGAGCAAAATGCATTGTTAAAAAGTTCCTAATATTATGCTTGTTTATCAGAAAAATATTCCCTACCAATCCCACAAACAAATTGTTGTTGTTTCTTTTTCTCAATTTCCGTTTCTCTATTTCCAGAGCGTCTCGACCAAGATGACGGCTGCCACATGGACAAGAACGAACGAGTTGACACTCACGTCAGCCTCAACACCGGCCTGAGGAAGACCGACTTCTCTGACACCTTCTACGGAGGCAGGAAGCCCAGCTCCATCGACGAGAAGTCCAACAGAGGCAGCCCAGACCGCGTGGTTATCGTCACAGAGAGTAATGATTCTCCCAGCAAGAGTCTTAGGGCTACTCGGGAAGCCTCCCAGTCTCCTACAAAGACGATAAGAAGCCGTCAGGCCAGTCGCATCCCACACTCTCCCGTCAGAAACCGAACACCCAGCCGAGGAAACACACCAAGCCCGAAACACAACGCGAATCCTGTTCAGACATCGCCGAAACTAACGCCAAAACTGCCACCAACTGCTAGGAATACATGGAGCGGAAGAACAGCTCCTACACAGGCTAAAGTCAAGTCCAGGCCCACTTTGGGAGCAGACACCTTTGAGAACCCGAATAAATCTCCCAAGATGAGAGCTAAAACCCCACAGACTGACGCTTTCAAGAGGAATTCTCCTCTGAGAGCCAGCAGCGCTACTCTAAGGTCCCCACCGAGTCAGAAGCCTCTGAGTCCTTTGTTGGAACAGATCTTGAGGTCAACAGAGACAGCGAAGGACGACGCGTCAGTTCTAGAGAAAATGAAGGAGATTATTAGGACATATTCAAAAGGAGACGATTCTCTTTCCAGGACTAGCTCTAAAGACTCAGATTATGCTGACTTCACTTCAGCCTGGGTCATGTCTGATGGAAAATTAGAAAGATCTACAAGTACAAGGCAGTTGGCCGCCCCTAGGAAAGACCAGAGGAATGGGTCCTCCCGAATACCAGCCCCGGTTTCCATTGGCTGCCGGCGGTCTACATCCACGTCGCAGTTCCAATGACAGGAGTCTGGAGACAGCGTGGATACGCTAACCAGTGATAACTGAACTATTTATGTTAGTGCTTAGTTTGTGAAGGCAGGTCAAATTAAGTTGGTGATAGTGAAGGATTGCAGCCAATCGGCGTTAAGTGTGATATTTATATGACGGGAAATGTATGGACTTTAATATCGCATATCTTTGTGTGTAGCGATAAGGGTAATGATTATAAACGGATTAGACAAGGACTGGTCTCAAGAGATTTGCCCAGGTATTTTGCTTGATAGTGAGTTCCACAAAATTCTATTGTTTTTACCAACTGGTTGAATTTGGGTTTATACTTCAGAATTGTGGGATTGTGCCTAGGGTACTTCGCTCATGAGACCGGCTTAAACTCGGCTTTGACCTAAACTACGACTGAAGCAGTCAATTTGTCCAAAACGCGGATTACATCAAACGTTAGCTAAAACGTTCTTTAGAATGGTGTAACCCGCCCAAGAATGACGATTTAGAACTTTAACCATAATTTAGTACTAATTATCGATTAGAAAATTTGTACTAACAATTTTAACAACACAACGGTAACAACCATTTTGAATTTATCAGATTTTCCATCTATTTGCTTATAACAACTGACTTTTATGAAATTGAGAGTTCAATACGAAAATATAATTTAATTATAGTATATTCAATGATCAGCGACAAATAAAAATATATTCGGGAGTTTATTTTAGAAAAAAATATAACCTAGAATAAAAAAAATATTAGCTGAGCATAGCCTAAAGCTTCATTAATGTAATAAGTTAAAACAGGACTCTCTTTTTATTAAAAGTCGGTTAAAAATGGTGCTAAGCAATAAAAATGTTAGCTTTGTTGTTTAGTTATTGTTAATTTAATTATTTTGGCTGAATGCGATCACAAGCTGTTTACAATTTTTAGCCTTAAGTTAGATAAGTTATTGTGAAACTTGGCCCCACATTTATTTCGGTTTTTGTTCACAAAAATGGACCAAAGTTTATCCGAAAATCGGAAATTATTGTGAAATTATTTTGTAGATAAACACAGGAAAAAGAATAAAATTGTTTTTTTTTTTTTGTCAAATGTTAAACTTTGGTACAGTCTTTTTTACAGACTTCTAATAACCCCATCTGAATTATTACTATGCGTAATATAAATAATAACGCGTTACTAATAGTAATAATTTAAGAAACAACTCAAGTAGGTACATTTATTTTACAAGATGACAAGTTTTAGTTAAGTTTATATTTTAAGTTCTAGAATTACTTTTTTTATAACTTCCCGGTAAAATTATACTAATTAATTAAATGAAAATTACTTAATTATTTGACATTTGAAATTATGCATTTAACGAAAATATCATTCCATGTTTGGAGTAGCCGGGATATACAGCAATTTTTGTTTAAAAGTAATCTCATTTTGTATAGGTTGTGAAAGGTCGGAGCTTATAAAATCTGTAGCGTTTTTTAATAAAAAAGAATTAGATAAACACGTAGTTTTTTTGTAAAAAAAAACAAATGGTAATATGGCATTAAAATTATCAACAAAAAAAAAACAACTTGAACATCCATTTTCATACCTCATTGTAGTATACTTAAAAAATGATATATTTTTGCACACTCTTAATGGAAAAAAAATAGATATCACTAGTTGCCATAAAGCCGTCCGTTTCAAAGTGTAGTGAAGACATAGCTGTAGATTGGCATCGGCAAAATACTTTTTTGGTCACATTTTACTATAATTGTATTTTTGTCAAATAAAGAATTATTTTTCTTACTTTGATTTTGAAAGTCTTTGGTAGACATTATTGCTTCATCTTTTTTTTACTTAAATAAATCATGTGGCCAGAACAATATTTTGCAAAAAAAGGATTACTTCTATCATTGTAATAAATAATTTAATTTTAATTAAATTAATGATTGAAGTAATTATCTGTAAGTAAAATATCATTACGATTTTTAATCTTTCGGTCTTAAGCAGACCCTTATTAAGATGTCACAAAATGTTACTTCTATGTTGTAATGCTATGCTTAAGTTAAATGTCATGGCTCTATTACGCAGCCGACGAGATTTGTCCTATACCACACGATCTATTATGTTTTTTTACATATACTGTTTTGTTTTTTTTTTTATGTTCATCCCATGACGGATTTTTATTTTTTCTTTTAAATTTGTCGAAACCTACAAAATGTTTATAACGCTCAAGCCTTCAAAAATATGTCATCTGTTTACTTAAAATAATAAAAATAATTTATGAAAATTAATTTGGTTTTATTTTCAATATAAAACACGAAAACATACAAAAAAAATTGATAAAGGAAAGAGAAAAATTAGAAAAAGTTGATAAATTATGTAGTACACAGATGACTCAAAATGAACATTCTTCAATAAGAAAGTTAATAATATATCTATAATATCTTATAGCAAGTAAGAATGTTCATCACAATTAAGTGACTTATGTACAGACATTGCTATACTATCATAAAAAAATACAAATAACAGCATAAAAACTTATTAAGGAATAAATAAATCAGTCTTCTCGAAATATTACAATTTTACCCGACTACAAAGAAAGGTTATGTTTTTTTATGATAGCGTGCCAATGACAAAGTTTAGAGGCTAAGATTTTAGTTAATTTACATTATTTCTCTTCGAGTTAATGTTACCAGTGACTATGCCATAGATATCTGTTATTATTCACGGAATAAACGATAAGTTTATCTCATGTCTTTGAATTTTATTTTAACACTATTAAACCCGACTGGCCAAACAACGTGGCTAAATAATACTGGCTAAGAAATGCAGCTAAATATACCGGATAAACAACGTGGCTAAATATTAGGGGCTAAACAACGTGACTAAATAATACTGGCCAAACAACGTGACTAAATAATACTGGCCAAACAACGTGACTAAATAACACTGGCTAAACAATGTAGCTAAATAATACTGGCTGAACAACGTGACTAAATAATACTAACCAAACAACTTGGCTAAACAACATGGCTGAATTTTACTGAATAAACAGCGTGGCATATATAATTACTGGCTAAAGAACGTGCCTAAATATTACTGGCTAAACTACGTGGCTAAATAATATTGGCCAAACAACGTAGCCAAATAATACTGGCCAAACAACGTGACTAAATAATACTGGCCAAACAACGTGGCTGAATTTTACTGGCTAAACAGCGTGGCTAAATATTGTTACTGGCTAAACAGTGTGGCTAAATAACGTGGCTAAATTATAGCAGCCGTACGGTTCGATCTTCAAAGAGAACGCTGGCCGCCATCGATCCGTGGATGGGTGACTATCTTAGCATATCGAGAATTCTGTGTAGTGCTTCGGAAAGCAAGTTAAGCTGTTGGTCCCGGCTGTCATTTGTTTATCTTTAACAATCGTAACGGGTGGTCAGAAGCAAATAAATTTGTGCAGTCTTTCTAAGAACTACTGCGTAACCACGTTTCTGGGTGCGGAGTTCTGATAAGCAGTCAATCGGTCAGAGTGGAAACCAACCCCAACGAAAAAAGAAGCAGCACCCCCTCCCCCCTCCACTGCTGCCTTATGTGCCACACGGCTCAGTATCATAGGTATGGCCAGCACAGCAGACTACTTTGAACCAGCAAGAATAACCTAGATTAGGTTGGCACAAGGAAACAGATGTACAAACAGTTTATAAAGTTCAGGGTGTCTAAAAAGGCCACTTCAGCAGAATCAGAAAGCACATCACGCTACCCGTCACTGTCAAATTTTCCCAATCAACCTTGAACCTAATGCGTTAGCGATAAAGATGAAAATGAAATTTGACAGATTGTTGTGTGATTAATATTATAATTCTAATATGATTCTGCTAAAGTGGCCTTTTCTGAATGATGATGAAGTCCGATCTCTTTATTATTCACACTAGTTAACCCGCGCAACTTTGTCTGCTCCGCTCCTATTGGTCTTAGCGTGATGATATATAACCGATAGCTTTCCTCGATAAATCGGCTATCTAACACTGAAAGAATTTTTCAAATCGGACCAGTAGTTCCTAAGATTAGCGCGTTTAAGCAAAAAACCAAACAAACAAACTCTTCAGCTTTATATATTAGTATAGAAGTATAGATTTATTTATCTATATTACTAATATATAAAGCTGAAATTTGAAAAATTCTTGCAGTGTTAGATAGCCTATTGATCGAGGAAGGCTATAGGATATATCTCCACAGCTAAAACACTAGGAAGTGGTGACGGGCGGGCGTTTTGGGGGACTGTTTATTTGTAAACGTTGACATTCAAAAAGTGCTGGTACTCAGCCTAATTTAAATAAATGACTTTTGATTTTGATTTTTATATCATCATGCTAAGACCAATAGGAGCGGAGCAGTAATGAAAATTGAGACGCAGACGAAGTTACGCGTGTCAGCTAGTAATATATATAGATTTATTTGGCAACTAACTGACACAAAATGTTTTAAAGTTGATGGTCAGATAAACCATCTTCAATTGTCCGAAATTAAGAAGATAGGCCATAATTTTCCAATAAGATCTGCTGCACTGTCTGAAACTAAGCAAAGTAGTGGAACTCTCTGCCTGCGTCTGTGTTTCCAAACGCTTACAACCCTAATCTCTTCAAAGTTAGAGTGCACAGGCTCCTTCTGGGTAAGCTCGCTCCATCGTAGACTTTGTCTCTGTCATCTCTGAATTATACTAGAGTCAAGGGACACCCGGATAGAACGAAGTTCGGAGAAGTAATTAGTGAAGGAATTGTAATTTTTTTTTTAAGTTATAATAATATTTTTTTACTATTAACAAATATAATGTAATATAAACTTAATCAGTAAGCTCAATTTAAACCCTAATACCTACCCTACCCACCCTGCCTACCCTGCCTAATAATCGTCTTAGGGTAGGCAAACAAATATAATGTAAACAGAATTAGAAAGACGAAACGAAAATAACTGGCTTGCTTTCTATGAGAGAGAGAGAAAGAGAGACAGACCGAGAAACACGCGCACGTCGCACGGCTTAAAACTATAGCAAAAAGTGTCGTTACAACTTTTCGTGAGAATTTTTTCCGTCTAGCCCACTTTCACAACGCGCGATAAGGACCTTCGTTCCAAAAAAATCTATAAGCTGCAGGCAAATTTTTCCTTGCTGGGAGCGAGTAACAGAGTCACACATGAGTTCAGGGACGACGCATTATATAGCAATCCTTTTGTAAAACTCGACGAGCCATATTTTATGGTTACCAGGCTTATTCACTATAAAATCTTTCAGCACATAATAAAAACTCATTCGGTCAGAACGCCACCAAACCTTCTTATAGCACTTCAAAGATTTAAAAAGAAAAAGAAACAGTCTGCCAAGTTTACAGTTCCGTCAATGAAGAACAAACTGTCAGATCCATTCAGCAGTCTGAGAAATCAACCGTAATGGTCCCCTGATGACACCCTGAGCTCATCCTGACGATGAGCGTGCTGCCACTGCTCGTACAAGCTTTTAATACCACTTTCTTCCTCGTCATAGTGTTCGCTGCATTCCTCTCGATTAGAGAACTCTTCAGGCTGAGCAGGCATGCGCAAGGAAACATTTGGTCGTGTTCCCGGTAATTGGTGAGTTGGTTTCTTTTCTAGATCTTGGTCTCTTGCTAGATACAGCCCTACTCTTCGATTCTGACAACGGCGACCCCATGAAATTATCTCTAGCGCGTGACTTGTGCCAGGATTGGCATCCTGAAACAGCACCACGAGGCCGCGAAGGAGATGGTGAGACGACCTTGGATGGTTTCCTTAGAAATTAGAAAGATGGAAACTAAGTATTGTATATTTTATTATTTTATAGTACCTATAGCAAGTTGTGGCGGGTAATGGGGGTGAAGTCACATTGCGGGATTGATCAAAAGTCACCGCGGCCCTGAAACACAAAGATTATTGGAGGAACACGGATGGGTTTTAGTCAGTAGACTCAGATAACCCTTCCCATTCCGCTCAGAGGAGAGGAGTCATTTGAAGATTTCCCATCCATAAAAAGGTGTACAGAAACATTGACGCAGAGACTCAAACGCTTGCTATTTTTAATGTATGTACAGCCATTACTTGGTACTATACGCACCAATTTTGATAGTATTTTTTTTTATTGTATAGGTAAGTCTTCAAGTTGGTCCAATTTAATATGGCGAGGATTGTTGGTAACATAAACGTTGGATAGCCACTCCATCATTGACCATCTGATTGCCTGATAATGTGTTCTGGGGACAAAAATGCAACTCCTCCACGGATGGTAATAGTTAAACCGTGTTTAAAGATATTTGCTGTTGGTAATATAAAAATGACGCAGCCAACTGGCTTAATCAGACGTTTAGTCAGCGGCCTAATTGGCATACCGGCATTTAATTAAACAGCTCGTTAAATGACTTAGTTCAATTTCGTTTAATAACTTGTCGAGCTAAGTCATTTAGAAACTTAAAGCACAGGAAATTTAGGGCATCCCGACACGGAAAAGTAAGTATCGAATGGCATGACGGGGTCTAGATTGAGCGAGCAAAGCGAGCTTAGCTTCCGTCATTCCATTTATGTTAGGTTTCTTTAAATCGTGCAGGCCCCTCATCGTTGAGGTTAACTGTGGGACCAACATTAAAATCGCGAAATAAAAATCGACCCGACAAAATGTACTGAACAGCTGACTTTTTTTCGCGATTTCAGGGTTGGTTCTATAGTAACACTCACTCTTTTTCATTCATTCTTACTTTCTTTTCTTTAACAGTTGTTCATAATAATGACTATAATGAGCCCTTGAGAGGTATTGCGTTTAATTTATAACACGATGTTGTGGTAGCGTATTACTACTAAAAATAAAATAAAAAGCTATATGTACTTAGTTACACACTTTAAATTAATTTGAATCTAACGAAGTTATAACGTTTGAGTTGACTATAGTTTTCTAGACGAGAGCTGGAAAAAATCACATATAAATTCTTTTGACGTTTTTTTGTATACTTACAAATTATTTTTGGTGAGGAAGCCTGAAACCCATAAAAAACCGCCTGAAAAATGCAAAAGTTTTTAGAATTACTACCTCCTCCTTTGGAAGAAATGGAGGAAGGGAATGTTTTGCTCAGTATTTGGGCAGTATGGGCTAGTAATAATAATATCTTCTAAGTATTTTATAAAGGTAATAACTGTTATTTAATGAAAATGTTCCAGAGAGAAAATAATATGCACTCCACTTTCGTAGGAAACTTCTGGCAATTAGCGATATTTATTATTATCGTGTTTGCTTGCTTTGCCTCCATTAGAGAACTAGTGAGGGCCACCAGGCCGCGGAGAACTTGCTGGTAAGTACCTTTTGCTACTGCAGAATGAGTTAGGTACATTTTCGAACTGAGACATGAGGTGAACCAACAATACGAAGTTGTGTTACATCCATCATCCCCCCCCCCCTTCGGGAGAGCGACTATTCACCATGCAGGCAGACATGGTGAAGGGTCGCTTCCTGGGATCTCACAGCTAAGAGGCCTGTGTTCCAACAGTGGGAACGTCATAGGCAGACTATGGTTACGGTTACCTCAGCCGTTATGCTAAAATGTGCAGATTGCTTCTGGCAGTTGAACTGATCATCACTTCCTGTCCAAACCAAACGGACTTAGGTCGTTTATACATCCTGTAATAGAATAAACGCAATACCTCTTAAGGGGTCATTGAACTCATCAGTATGAACAACTTTTGTACTGACAGCTGTTTTTTTTTTCGCGATTTCAGTGTTGGTTTCGGGATTTCGGGATTGGTCCCATAGTAAAAGTTGTTCATAATGATGAGTACAATGACCCCTTGAGAGGTATTGCGGTTATTCTGTTACACGTTGTATAATGAAGTTTGCGACAAAGGAATTTAAGCGACTTATTAGCATTAATGCTCGTACCATGTCACCACTATTGGTTGACACATGTTTCGATATAAAGGAGACGTTCAAAAGTGGTACAATATTCTGAAGATTTTTAAACGCTTATGTGTTATACCTTATTAGAAAGCTTATTTATCAAGTTTCTTAAAATTTTGTAAAAATATTTAAGGTAGCAAAAAGGTACCAAATATTTACATTTACAACGCGGTTAAAACAACGCCGAAACTATGAGAACTTGGAAGCGGTCAGCCAACCTGACGTCAGAATGGCTGACCACTTTATTTCTTTGATATTTTTCTAAACGCAAAGGTAGCAAATATTTCATTATAGGTAGCAAATAGTAGCGAATATGTATTAAATAGTGCATATAGTCTCATGTACACATCTCGTTTGGTCCAGCCATCCTGACGGTCACAATTTGCCTGGGTAGCACGAAGTATGCGATGAGCGTTGTGCGCTGTTCATGCCTCGCAATATCTGTATCCGTCTTTTGGCATAAAATTTACCATTGTATCTTTATGCTTTAAGAGAAAATGCTGGCGGCGAGACTTTGTATGTGAAAAGTCATAATTCGAGGTTTGGCTCTCGACTGTTTTCTCCTCCAATATTGGACTGATTTAAGAGATATTTCACAAACTAAATGAGAAGGGTATATACTGTGTCCTTATGTTTTCCTTTTTGATGATTTATTAAGCACTAAAACTCTCACAAAATGCTCAAAATTGACCGATAAATGGCTGTTAACAGAGCTCTAGTGTACAAATTCGCCAACTATTAATCAAAAAAGGAAAACATAGAGCCACCATTTCTTTTGAAGTTATAAATAAACTGAGATTCGTATTAAAACCAACTTAAGTACTGTTTTCTTATTTACAGATATTTTCGAAAATGGAGTACGACGCTCTAATATTGGGGCTCATTATATACTTGCTCCTAATAGGAATATGTAAGTATCATTTGAGTTATTATTTTGCCGCAAACATTGAACATTGAGCCGCAATACAAACTACTCAAATACGTAACGTGAATACTAGCGGATAGTACCACTCATGCCTACATATAGTCATCCTTATTTCTTAACTTAAAAATTGAGTGATATATCATTTAGTTTATCAATCAAATGTTTTTAAGATTTAAGTAGCAGTTTTTCTTTGTGAAGATTTGCTATTTTTCAGAAAGCAGGATTTCGGACATGGCATTACTGATGATTATATATTTAAATAGCAGTTATTATCTTCCCAATATTGTAGGTGGTAATCGACGACACTTTTTGTTCGGTATAATTATAAAGTCACTATCTGTGTCTACTTGCTTTCGTACGATGAACTTGTAAGTTTTTGAAGCATTCCATTTGCAAATCTGCAATGGCGACAGCTTTGGCGAAGATAGGTTACTTTGCCTTCTAACGCTAATACTTCTAGTGAACAATTTATTCATTACCATTTCAGTAATCATAATAAACGAGGCATTTTGCAAATCAGCCTGCTTGAGGAATGCGCAGCAAGCTCAGCTGAACCGCGAGCCACTCGACGTGGACCTGAATGAGAGGAGACCCACCAAGAAGGACACAAAGCCCATTTTTCACCAGCCAACTTATCGAGTTAGTTACTAGAAACGAATAAGAGATGGCGCTTTTCTCAATGTTCTAGTTGTTCCTGCTCGCAAGTCTCTTCGATCGTCGAGGTCGCGATGGTGCGCTCACAAGCGCCACTCACAATTTTTTTTCCGTAAAACTTAAAAATTCGAAAAATGAAATAAAACTGCAGATAATTTTATAAAATTATTTACTTACAATCTAAATTATAATTAAATTTACTGTAACTTAATATAACGAAGTCTAATTAAAGCAGCTTCAATAAATACCACATACTGGAAGGTGTATTTCTTTCCCTCGCTTACCCAAAAGGATTGTTTTAAATTAAAGTATTGCAATTAGCAAATAAGTCTTGCTAATCTTAATTAGCTTGTGGAAGATAAACTAATCTTCAAGGAATATTTTGTTCATTGGTACTCTGTCAAATATTTCATTGGTGACATTCTGGAACACTGAACTCAGCGCTTTTTCGTAGGATTCTTTCAGCTCATTGAAGACGAGGTCCGAATTTGAGTTCAGGAATCTGAAACAAATAAAATTGGCTTGATTCAGTAATCTGCCAATTAACACCTGGCATGACGATCGGTAGCTGATGGATGCGAGACGCACAAGACCGGTCGTTTTGGCGACGCTTGGGGGAGGCCTATGTCCAGCAGTGGACGTCTTTCGGCTGATATGATGATGATGACGAACGGTGCAGTAAACCAGAGTGACCGAATCACTTTCAAGGGCAGAGGGAATATGCATGCGATTTTTTTATTTGCAAAATGAAATACTTATGAGCTCTAGTAAACAATCATGCAGTTATTTTTTTAAATACCTTCATCAGCGATGAAATTATAAAGCTTCAAAGATTACAATTAGAAAGAAAAGTCCGATATGAACTTTTTATGTTAAAGTCCATGACGCCTATACAGCGGCCATAGAAAACGTTTTCGCGAGAGGATAGATATATTTGTTTAAAATAATTATATCTCCTTTGGTTTTCGAGCAATTTTGATTCTATTTTCACTGTTCTATTCTATTCTATATCTATTCTGTTGATTCTATTTTGTTCTCACTCAATCGGAAACGTTACATGTTTTTTTTTTATTTTTATTTGAGATTGGTTTGCTCTTGACTCCAGTCTATGAGTCAGTCTAGGTCAGAGATGACCGAGACAAAGTCTACGATGGAGCGAGCTTACCCAGAAGGAGCCTGTTCACTCTAACTTTGAAGAGATTAGGGTTGTAAGCGTTTGGAAACACGGACGCAGGCAGAGTTCCACTCCTTTGCTCTGCGCATTATGTCTGGATGTCCGATGGTAGAAGGGGGCCGGTGGGATGAGGTCGTGGAGTTCTTGGGCTTGGGGCTTGGGCACATGTGCTTATAATAGCACTGAATCACGCAATTCTTGCAACCCCTGCAATTCTTGACATAGCAAAGTTGCTTGACGGTTGACATACTCGTAGATATACGTAAAGTGATAAATAACACTTCGCCAGAAGACTTTCTCTGGAATGTTTCTGGTTTCTAACTTTCAACCATTGAAATCCTAAAAGTAATACCTACTAGTGATATTTTTTACAAAGGATGACTGGTAATTGAGTTCGTCCCTTGTAATAGGTTTTACTACAGCTGATTTACAACGATTTTGACTTCGAAAACTAGGAGTCCATAATTGGGATGATATCATCGATTACTCGGATTAATCGATGATTTTAAGATTTTTTTGATTTTTTCTGCCTCACGGTCCAAAAATTGCAAACGGGGAGAAAAGCCGTAATAGGCAAGCCGTGCATCGAAAATATTGTTACTACTATCAAAGTACTTCTTTGTTGGGAACAATTTAGTTTTATTTTCAAACACGTGCCAAAACTGGATTCTGTTATAGGTACCGTTTTAGAAAAATGATTAAACAAGGAAGTGTTTTCTGTAATTTGTGCGTCATGTGCAATATATTTGTTTCGAGTTAACTTCCTCAATAACGTTGCCTGATTTTGCGTTGTTTTTTAGTGACGTCGGGGCTGGTCCTGTATTAAAAATTCTACGTAATGACGTTGTACACTGTCCCCAGGATTTCAGTTGTTTCATCTTAGATGATAATGATTACTCACTCATTCATATTGTCCCCGAGCACCTTGTCTCCGTTGAAGAGGTTGGTGAAGTGCAGCAGCACCCTCTGCGGGATGAACTTCACGCGGTAGTCCTTGATGTGCATGTACGTCTGTCCGTCCCTCACCACCGGCTCGCCGATCAGGTCGTGCTTCACTACGAGGTTCACTGGAATGGTAGAATTTAAGGGTTTAGTTGGTTTTTAGGGTTCCGAACATCCGTAAAAGCGGGACCCTTAACGGTCACTCGGGTGTCTGTCTGTCCACCTGTCACAGCCAGTTTTCTCCGGATCTACTAGACCGATTCTGTTGAAATTTGGTATACATATGGACGTCTGTGACCCAACACGGACGCGTTACGTAAATAAATACATTTTTAGTATGGAGGTCACTTTTGGGGGTCAAACTACAAAATTAAAAAAGTAGTTACTGTATCTTGTGACACTTCAAATGAAAGGGCTTGCAGTGAGAATTTTAATTATATTTTTTTTTCATAATTAAAAAAATTGTTAAGAAGTTACTAAAGAAATTACATCGAAAACGCCCATTCCCCCCTTATCTCGGAAACTGCCGAGCCTTAAATTTTGAAAAAAAAAATGCAGATAGAGAGAGAATAGTTCTCTACTATAAGAAGTCTTTAGTGTTAAAATAATATGTTAAAAAATTAAATTGGTTTGGAACCCTTTGCACGCGAGTCCTACTCGCACTTGGCTAGTTTGTTTTGTAATATTCTTCATGTTGTTGGCAGTAGTTTACATAGATTTGATTGGTTGAAAACATTTTCACTACCACCGCATCGTTGGTGGCAGCGTATAGGTCACTTCAGCTGCATGTTTTGGGTACAGAGGGCAGCACAGGATAAAGAGCATAGTTTGTGACACGGTTTCACTTCCATATTTAGATGTCAATCCGCTAAGGCAACTTTGCAAGGTTGGAATAACACCTTCCTTCTGGGGTCTGAGGTGGTTCTTCCAAGTGAACCACGAAAGGTTAGGCCTTTGCGGGAAGATGCTTGTTGATATTTTCATTACGAATTAGACACAGCTGCAGTCGTCATACCATCAAAATTAACATTTAGGTTTAATGAAAATAATACATGCACAAACAATACGTAGAAAAAACATCTAATGCTGTATTAGTCCATTGTTATTGCTTAGCAAACTCCATGCTGTTCTAAAAAATCGGTTTGCGAGAAACTCAATTAACTATAATTGCCTGGGATTCGAGCCCAACACGTTCAACAGTCATGCTAGGTAATCTTTCAACCATTAAGCCAGTTGAACTAACAGCAATATATAGAAAACGCAAAAATCTTAATGTTTTCTGGGCTTTATTATTGCTCACTCGTCATATCGCGCAAAATACTAACAAGTGTTAGTTCCACTGTTACCCACTAGATGGTGTTAATTTATTTGTTCTAATACTCGTCACTAGATGGCGTTAATTTATTCGTTCCGCTATTCGCTACTAGATGGCGCTACACTCACCCATCGTGATGTTGGCGATGCCTTTTCCTTGAATCGGCAGCAGTAGGATTCTGCCTCTCATGATGTAGTCAGCTATGAACTCCATCTTAGGCGTGATCGAGTCTGTCCTGAGTCTGTAGTTTTTGAGATCAGCTCTGAAAATATACAAAAATTAAGATTTTTTTATATTAAATTATTCGATTCGGTTTTAATGCCACTGATTAATAGAAAATTTTATCGGTTTTCCTAACACCACAGATTTAAGTAAGAGGGAATGTGCACGACTACCTACGCCATCTAGTATTGCAATTAGAAACTTATTAAAATACTTGACATTGACGCTTCAGTAGGTATGTCTACCATGAATTTTGACAATCTACACAGCTTAAACAAATAAATCAGAAACTTGTTTTTCAAAGTTTTAATACATTATTTTAACTACAGTCGCTAGCGAACTTTTAAAAAACAAGTTTCCAATTTACTTGTTTAAGCTTTAACTAACAAGCAAGCAAGTTTCAAGTAAAACTTTATTTAACAACTAAAAAAATAAATTTACCTATATTTCTTGCAAGCTCCGTTTAGGGGAACCTACACGAAGTCAACTGTGCCATCTAGCGTTGCAAATTATAAACTTCTAAGTAAAATTATACTTGACATTGAGGCTTCTGTACTACCACCTATAGTTCCTGCACGTTCCCTTTTGCTTATACAAGAAACACATATTTTTTTTTTTTTTTTTTTTTTTTTACTATTTATAGGCTCGCGTTTGACCACTATCTCACCTGATGGTAAGCGATGATGTGGTCGAAGATGGAGCACGCTTGCCTAGAAGTAACCTATTCACTCTTGACTTAAATAGGTACTATATTTATAAGGTATCGCTCAGAACCGCACTCGAAAGTAGTCAACCGCATGGCGTAACCTTCCGTTTAGTCGGGCCTATATCGGGCCATTTTGTGGTGTTACTCGTAGAACAATGCGTAACGTAGTGCAAGAGTAACGTACTTGTAAAGCGTTAGCACGGAGTCAGTGAGTCCATGCAGCTTGATGTTCTTGTACATCTGCGTGATGACGACTGGACCGGAGCCCGAGTCCACGTTGATGCTGTTCACGTGTAGGGGCTCCATCTCGGGAACTGATAGTGAGGGGATACCTGGAAACATAGGGAAGTACAAAGTTAGTTGATGAAAATAGTAGGCTGAATTTTATTGGAGTTAAGGACGTGTCAAACCCCACTTAAGTTTGTTTAAACAATACTTAATTGATTCAGAAATCATATGCAATGAGGACACCGGCTTTTATTTACAGTTTTACGATTTAAATTTTATTCTATCTTTCTTTAAACTCATTTGTATTAGATGAAGCTTCTGTTACTTATAAAATAAGGCAGATCCGAGTTCTGACTGATACCTATCATGATGATCATAATTATGTGCCAATAACAGCCTTAATTTACAAAAAAGGTAAGATTAAATACTGATCAGCAGTTCTTCTATAGAAAATGAGAATTTAAGGTATGCCAAGCAATAGGTATTTAAACAAATCATATTGTTTTTTTTTTTGTACGCGACTTCGTACACGCATGTTTCGTTTTTACCCGTTCCCGTGAGAATTTTGGGAAATCTTCTCTTAGTGCTTCCCTACAATCTCCAAGGAACCTACATGCTAAATTTCAGCTTTCTACGACCGTAGTTTCGGCTGTGTTAGTCGATTGCTCAGTAACGGAAGATTTTTATATATTACTAGCTGATTCGGCAAACTTTTCTTTTGCCATACAAAAAAAAATCTCTACCACCTATTCTCATACCTACCACAAAATTTTATGAAGATCGGTCAAGCCGTTTCGGAGTTCGGTAACAAACACCGTGACACGAGATTTTTATATGTTAGACTAGCTGACTCGGCACACGTTGTTTTGCTTTACAAAAAAAAATACTCTAGCACCTATTCTCATACCTACCGAATATATTAGACCAGCAGACCCGGCAATCGTTGTTTTGCTAAGAAAAAAATTGCCTACGACTTATTGTCATACCTACTAAATATACTCAAAAAAGATATAAAAATCGGTCAAGACGTTTCGGACGAGTTCGGTAACAAACACCGTGACACGAGATTTTTATATATTAGAAGAAGATGATAGTAATTGGGGAACATCGGCATTCTAAGTATAACTTTCCTCGTAGCTTCGGACTAATGACTACGACTAAGCAACGAACAAGAAGACTGTTTAAACAGCTTCAAGTACCCTCCAAAATAATGGCAAACAGTGTAACGCCCATGAAAATCGTGTGTCCCAAATCAAGAAATGCGGAAGGCAATTTAAAAGAATTCTCAAAGCACGTGCGTTGTTTACAAGTCACTTGTTTTACTTTTAAATCATCAAACACGTAACAATGTGCACGTCGATTGTTTTGTGCAACTCTGCATCAATGAATAGGATTTGTGCGAAATTACCCAATACTGCTAGCTTGCACAAAAGGCATTTTTTAGCTGATTCAGTAAAGCATTTATTTGGATTACTTTACTTTCGAAACCTTTAGGGACAACCCGGACAACTCATCTTCGGTTGTGACCAATTTTTATCATTGTTTAGAAAAATTGCAAAATGAATTGATGAGGCCGCTGCCTCCTAGCTGACTACACTGAGAAAAACTCGGAGGTCGTAGTTTCTTCATAAATCCATATACATAATGTAGTGGTCATTAGAGAACCGTGTAGGTTAATATCTGAGGTGGTCTTTTGAGGAAAGCACCACACGGTTTGCCGGACTGACCAATTTTTATGATTGTGTGAAATGACTTTTTTACAAGTCCATCTTTATAGTCAAATCAAAATAGATGAGGCCAGTGCTTCCCAGCTGACTACTCTGAGAAGGTGCATACAATTAATTTAATGGTCAAAAGATACGAGATCCTGTAGGTTAATTAATGTCTTAGGTGGTATTTTGAGGACAGCACCACACAGATTAGGGTTGACCTGTCTAGACAGACCTACATCTACTATGCGCCACTATCTACTATCAGGTAAGTATATAAATTATCTTACCTTTCTTCATCCTTCTGAGTGCATCTGGGACGGCCATTTTGAGACATTCGTTCAGCTTCGCGTCCTTTTGTCTGCATCTTGTGAAATCTTCAGCTGTAATTAAAGAAACAAATATTTGATTAGATTTCGAAAAAAAAAGAAAACGTTGCAGAGGCCTATCTCTGCAGTACTCAGTGCCGTCTTTTGCTTATTGGAGGCCCTGGGCACGGGATAAAGGGGCCCCCTGAATTTGACAGAGGACTGTTTTGCTAAAATAGGCAAAAATATAAGTATACTTTTCAACTGTTTATAAAGTCACATTAAATGAAAAGGTTGTAATATTATCCCGTACAGAAACTCTTTTAGTCTAGTATTTACAAGTTAGTGTTTCAAATCTATGGTTGTGTACACATTTTGATTTTTTAAAATTTAATATTTATTCATTGATAGGTGATCTGGTAGTAGCTGGGGGGCCCCCATCGAGCGCGGGGCCCTGGGCATTTGCCCAGTGGAAAAGAGGGGCCTGGCAGTACTCTTTCTTTAAGTAAAAAATGTATCGGCATAAAAATGCGTTGTTTGCACGCAATTGAGGTTTTTTTTTTAAGGATTGGAAATCATCAAATGACTGTTTCCCCTCTGGACGGAGCGGAGGGAGTGTCAGACTCTTATTGACTAAAACCCATCTGTGTTCCTCCTAGTGCCCTTTGCGTTTCAGGGCCGCGGTGACTCTCTCGAACAAACTCCGCAACAATTTGAGCCCCAGACTTCTTAGTTTACGGGGTCTGCTAGGGCCAGTGTCTGCCAGGGTTGTGGGATTGTTCGCAAGAGTCACCGCGGCCCTGGAACCCAAAAGATATTTGAAGGAACACGGATGGGTTTTAGTCAGTAAGAGTCTGCCACTCGCCCAGCGCGCGAAGAGTCATTTGATGATTCCCATGTATACAAATAAAAACAGGCCCTGCCTCCCGTGCTGGGTAGAAAGAAACAACTGTTTTTATAGGAATCAGTGTCTTTTCCCAAACAATACATAGCTAACTGTATGCAAACAAATTGGATGTAGGCACAATAAAAATTAAAGTAGTAATCTGTATAAATAAAAATGAACCACCGAAATGTTTGTACGCGCATAACTCCCAAACGACTGCACCAAATTGGATAAATCTTAATTTTTTGTCAGGAGGTTCGTATGAAAAAAAATATTACAAAAAAATTATGTTAAAAAATATGGCGGTACGAAGTTCGCCGGGTAGCTGATCCGGCGAACGGCGGAGTATTAAATAATTATGCAAAAATTGCACTACATAATTATGTAGGTACAGGAAATTCTCAAGCAGCTATAATTTCACTCGCACTGCACCCCAATACATATACTGAAACATATCATTGCTTTTTTGTAGCAGAAATATTAGTTACTAGCTGACCAGCGCACCTTCTTATGCGTTACATTATTCATTAACCGCTCCTATTGTTTTTAACGTCACACATTTAAATCATAAAAGAGAAGCTAAATTTAAAATAAAAATAAACGATTTGACAAATGATATGATTACCTATATAATTATATAAGCTGTATGGTATCGGACGATGTCGTATGGTGCCGTAAAATAATAATACCATCCCATCACTTCCCGTGGGTGTCGTAAGAGGCGACTAAGGGACTCGCCAGAGAATGGGCAGCAGCGTTCTCTGTAAAACTCAACACCATACACTGCGATCGCCAACCAGCCTGCCAAGCGTGGCGATTATGGCAAACCCGCCATTCTTGGGGGAGGCCTATGTCCAGCAGTGGACGTCTTTCAGCTGATATGATATTACACTGATTAGTTAGATCATACAATACCTAACATATACGAATGTTATGTTAAACCAGTGGATCGTTAACTTTATTTCTCCGCCCCACAAAACTTTCATCACTGTCCTTGACAGAAAGTTACTCGTAATTTCCTCCATCCATTTATAGTATGGAAATATTTATATTTATAACCGTTACTCAACGGTTATGGAATAATTCTGCCGGCCACATATTGTTTGGCAACTCAGCCGACGCCTGTACCGACCTTGTAACAAATAGATGGCGTGCAGATGTGACATTACACCGGCAATATGCAGAAATACTAGTTTGGTCAGATTTTGGAGAATCGTGTGTACTGTGCTGTATTGTCGGTCAAGGTAAGTTGTGTTGGTCAGGATTTGGGCATTTCGGAAATTTAAACGAGGCGATTGTCCCCTGACCTACGTTAATCTGCTACAACAATAATAATCTTAATATCAAGCTTATCACCATCCAGCGAAGCAAACTATTACAAGAAATATAGATGAAGTGTAATTTATTGTACAACAAAAATAGTTAGAATAGAATAGAATGATTTTTATTTGCGAAGAATGTAGGTACATTACACATAAGATGTCTTTTTTTGTTCATCGCTTTGTCCCTTAGCGACCACATCGCCCAGTATTAATTATCACAAAATTTTTACATCTACCTTAAGACTAATTCATAGAATTGTTTAGTATTCTCGGACATTGGACAAGCGAGTATTGTGTTACAAATACCAATATCAAAAGATTTAGTTACACAATTATTTTACACAAACATAATTCTATAGGATTGGTTACAATGGCGGTCTTATCGCTGGCAGCTACATACTTGTCTACGAGAATAGACTTTTCGGGGTTAAGGGGTGGTCGTCAATTTTCATCTTTTCTCTTTAATAACTTCGGAAAGAAATATTTTAAAATTATTAAAAAAAATACTTGAGTGACCTTGAGCACTGAGCCCAATGAGCCCTCTGATTTGATATGTCACACGGTACAATTCTATTTTACCCCAAAAAAGTGACCCCATTTTCAAAATTTATGTATTAGCGGTACGCGTCCGTCTTTGGGTAACAGAAGGTTTGATACACACATAACCTTCTAGTAGATTCGGAGAAAATAGGCTATGACAGACAGACAGACAGTCAGACATCCGAGTGATCCTATAAGGGTTCCGTTTTTACATACAGAGGTTCGGAATTTGAAAAACAAGCTAAAGAGCCAAACAAAAGCCAGAGAGTCGTCGAACGCTGTCTTCTGCTCAAGATAAGTCAAGGTATACACAATGATAAATAAGACCAAGGACGTTCAATACTTCTATGGCCCAAAAGGTACTTGATGACCAGACCGTCGCAAGGACGTACCTACCAGCATATTCATAATATGCTTTGTTCATTTATATTGCACCTTACTGGACAATGGACATGCAAAGGGAGCATTGTGTTCCATTTCCATCATATTAGTATCCTAATTTGGGGGAAGCCTATAATCATTCTGTTCTATTTTAAGAAACAAAGTTGTTCCAAAAACTGACAGAGAATTATATTGGCGTGGTGGGTATTGTCCCACTGGACTATGGCGAAAGGCATTTACAGATTTATTTTTTGTTAGCCTATAGGACACTACAGGCTAACAAAAAATAAATCTGTAAATGCAGTGGGACACCACTGCTGGGCAAAAGCCTCCCCCATATCCTTCCAGACACTCTTCTACTGCGCTAACTCGAACTAGCCCTTATGGTTCGCGCCCAGGTCATCCCGCCAGCGGTTTCTGGGCCGGTCTCGGCGACGCCGTCCATCCCCTGGCACCCATTGCGTCAAGATTTTTGCCCAGCGGTCATCATGCATGCGACCAACGTAACCCACCCAATCCCATTTGAGCCTGGCAGCCTTTTTGCCCACGTCGATGATTCCTGTTTTGAAGCTCAGCGTGGCGTAACAGAAAATAAACGTGTATTTTATAGGTCTTCTCCTAATTCGGTCACCAATAACGACCAATCCCCAAATCTGCCTACCCTAGTCATCATTATGCCTTTCATTTTGGTAGGCCAATATTTTATCAAACACAACGGAGATTGTAGAAATTATTTTTGTTGTGTTGTTTATCCCTCCGAGCCTGTTACGTAACTTTTGGGTTCTGGAGTCACAGAGAATCGCTCAGTAACTTCTATGTGTACTTCCATGGTCTGACCTGAGCTACTTAGAGTCACCTAAATAATATTAGTAAGATCAATTCAAAACAATTTCTACCAATTGGAACTTCTGCAGCGCTCCTACATAGTGTAGGCAATCATGTCATCTGACATACGAAATGCAGCCTCCACTGGGTAGTTGTGCAACAGTCGTAGCAACTGCAACTGCTAGCAACGTGCAACTACAACTGCTCGCGAAATAATTGAGCTGCCAATTATATGGATTAAGCTAAAGTGTTTGTGTACAGGGTGAGTTAAAATACTGTTTAAGTTATCAACTATTTGCATTCCTGCTGTCTAAGAACGGCGTAACGTAGCGTATGACTTGTGTTGAGGCTTCAGATGAAGCAATGATTATCATCATCATCATTTTTTTAGCCGAAAGACTTCCACTGCTTGACAAAGGACCAGTGCATCGGACGCAAGTGCCGTCACATCGATCGGTGCCATGTATCCAGCACCCTATGATGCCCGCGGCCTTCAAAAAGTCATCGGTCCATCATGCAGGCTGCGCCGACGTCATATCTTTCTTTCGAACCCATCGACTATTTGTTCTACGAAGAATGTGCTACCGCATGCCATTAAAGTTTGGCAATTATTCGAGCTACTGCTGACTTGAGGTCCTGGATTTAATTCCTGCTTTGAGTAAACTGTTATTAAGTTTTTCAGCTCGAATTCTCAGTAGCTGCCTGTAGCCAGGGTTTATAATGCGTTTATAACAAAAGGCTGGCTGCCTATTGAGTACCCGGGACTTGAATGTAAGTGAATAAAGGTGAGTGTACTACAACCGTGTTATCCATTACAATTCTAAGCAAGTAACTCTGTCTGTCGGTCTGTCGGTCTGTCTGTCGGTCTGTCGGTCTGTCTGTCGGTCTGTCTGTCGGTCTGTCTGTCGGTCTGTCTGTCGGTCTGTCTGTTGGTCTGTCTGTCGGTCTGTCTATCTGTTTGTTTGTAACCTCTTCACATCTTATCAGCTGAACAGGCTTTAATGAAACTTTACACACGGGTAGACTATGTCGTATAATAGAACATAAGATTCTTTTCATCCCAGTTCGGGTGTAGCTGGTATAGGTAAGCTAGTTTTACATAAATTGCATAATATCTTATTCAGTTACAAAGTGTTGTATTTCTAGTAACTTTACCAGCCGAAGTAATCTGGCTTTTCCTCACTGAACCGCACCGTGTTTTGAATTTAAATACTTCTGGTAACTTTGCCTTCACACTGTTATCTAAGTGAGGGCTGGCAACTTTAGTTACATGGTTGTTTTATGTAATACCTAGCTTTTGTACTAGTTAGGGTTACGAAAAACAAAACGGAACCCTTATAGGATCACTCGGGTGTCTGTCTGTCTTCTTCGGATCCACTGGACCAATTCTGTTGAAATTTGGTACAGATATGGACTTCTATGACCCAAATACGGACACGTTACGTGAATTATTAAATTTTTGGTATGGGGTCACTTTTAGGGGTCACACTAGATAATTAAAAAAAAAAGATTTTTGGACAATATTGTGTGACATCAAATGAAAGGGCTTACTGTGAGGGTTTCAATTATACTTTTTTCATAATTTTAAAATAAATAGTTTTGAACTTATTCAAGAAATTAGACGAAATATCACCATTCCCCCCTTATCTCCGAAACTAATGAGCCTAAAATTTTGAAAAAAATGGAGATAGTACATCTTTACCTAAAAATTACAGAAAAACCTATAAGAAGTCTGTAGTGTTAAAATAACGTGTTAAAAAAATTAAATTCGTTCGGAACCCTTTGCACGCGAGTCCGACTCGCACTTTGCCAGTTTTGTTTTGTTGTTAGATTTTGTTTATTTAATACTTTACGCACAGAACAGTTATTACATAGGCGGAATGTCTTGGGCATTTTCTTCCAGTCAACCTTTGGGTGATGCAGAGAAAGTGGTACCTAGGTTCAATTTTGAAAAAATAATTACCTATATTGTAAGCAAAACTAAATTAGGAAGGACACTTAAAAGTACTGAGCCGATTATGAAAATTCTTTCACTTATTGAAAACTACACTGTAGCTATCAGAAGTGATATTGTATCCTGTAAATGCTACGGAAACTGAGCGGTAAATTATTACCTACCTACTTATTTCTATAAAAATAAAAAATAAATAGTTTGGAAATCTACTTTTTTTGTGCCGAGTTAGCATTTTCATAAAATTACCAAAAACATGTAAGTACCTAAAGAAACCTATAATTATTGCCATCCAATCGTAACTTCCAGTAAGTAAGTACGTACCAGTAACGTAACTCTCATTTTCCATAGAGTAACGTATTAATTTGTAAGTACCACCTGTAGAAAGGCCAAGGCTGGTCGCTTGGTCGCGTGCTTTGCGATCACATATAGTTGTTAACATGACATGGCAAATGAAAGAAAGAAAGAAAAATATTTCATTCAAAACTTACTGTTTTACATAAATAATAAAACCAACTTTCTAAAAGAAACAATCAATTCATTTCTAACAAAAATAACTATAAATATACTATTTTCCATTAATACTATAAACAGAGACATAATCCCCAACCGCTGTAACACTTGAGAGCCACAGAGTGGCGACAACCAGAGAAAAACAACCGCCGAGACAATGAAGCGCGACGAGTACCGGAAAAATAATTGAACTGATTTCGAGGGATCCAGTAACAAAATCAATAGAATAGATCAGCGGAGGAGTAGAAAGAACATATAATTTCCACTTCTTATCAAGCAGGAAGCGGAACAGAACCAGGCCAATATACACCCAGGGAAGATGTCTATAACTGGGTAAGCATATACTGCTCCTGATATGAAAATTTTACTTTACCGCTGATTATGGGCTCCTTTTTATCCCGGATAAAGCGGTTCCGATGGGATAGAACAGAAGCGAAGCCACAATAAAAAGCTGTCATCAAACATTAGTTCTCAAAACAACTCATTAATTAAAGAAACAAGTGAAGCAAAGAACAGTTACAAAACCCATGTAACAGTTAAAAACAACGTTAACCGTATCGTAATGGTATCGTAACTGCATGTAAAAGAACTATCGGTAACGTTGTGGAAACATCGGCGGGTTGAACGAAAGGCCAAGGTTACAGATGTAGAAAGACTTGCATGTTGCTATCTCCAAAACTGACAGACCGGTTTTAGTGAGGTCCATAATTTATGATTTAGACAGATGTGATCGTAATCTTGATTGTAAAGGAGGTTTATTTAAACTAATGAAAGAGGTAGAATTGTTTGTGTGTTCATAAGCTTGCGAAAGTATTCTTTTGATGATGAAGATTCTACTACCGATGAGCTCCACAGGCTACTTTTTATCGGGGAAAATGCTAGGTAACTGGAATAGATTACAGAAGTGTATTTACGGGAAGAAGCTTGTGAGTTTTACTCGTAGAATTTTATTGATTAAATAAGGTGTACCTCATGGTTATATTCCGGGTCCGTATTTATTTATAGGATTTATCGTTTAGACTTAAAAAGTTTAGATTAAAAAATTGGAAATTAGTTAATAGCCTGTTTTATTATTTTATTGCTGACATTTATTTCTGGTTTGATTTGTGGCATTCAATCAAAACTGATTAACAATTTAAAAAAAAAACAAGAATTAAATCGAATGGCTTTTGAATTGTACGTTGATGGCTTATTTATTATATCTATGGTTCATGGTCTCTGTTATATATTTTGTGTAGACGGTATCCTTTTTACGATTTTTTAGCTTAAATTCTAGCATATCTACTATTATGGATTAACTAGCTTCTCCCAGCGGCTTCGCCCGAGTGCATGTCAGGAACTATTCCAAGGGAACACACTTCCGAGATATAAAGTAGCCTGTGCTATTCCGGACTAAAATCTATATCTAAGTCAAATTTTATCCAGATCCGTTCAGCAGTTCTGGCGTGAATAAATGACAAACATCCATCCATTCAAACTTTTGCATTTATAATAGTAGGTGGTAAGATTAAGGATTTTTTGTTAAAACAATAACAATTTCGATTGGCATTTGAATTTTGCTTTGATGGTCTTCAATCTGTCATTTATGATGTCTAGACGTTATCCATATCACGTTTTTTAGTTTAAATTCTAAAATATCTAGTATTAAAGATTAGTTAAGGATAATCTTCAATTCGACGTGCCAAGTTTTTACGTTGACGATACACGATGTTGATTGCTGTTTGCGTTACTAAAACTAGTATTGAATTGATGTCTATCTGCTGCTCTCGAATATTCTTTATGTAGGTCTTTAGGGACGCAATCTGATTGATATGTGGTGGACATCCCACCCACACGCACAAAACGTTTTGGGAACACTTTCATAGTGCGTACAGCTAAGGAGTGGAATTCCCTGCCGGAGTCTGTGTTTCCTGATAGCTACAAGCTGGGAGTCTCTAAGTCAAGAGTGAATAGGTTACTTCTAGGCAAGCGTGCTCCATCTTCGACCACATCATCCCTTACCATCAGGTAAGGGATGATCATCATCATCATCACTTATGTCAAATTGTATGAAAAAAAAGGTTTTCCGTTATTGTCATCAGACGGCGATGACAGATGATCCTGATGATAAAAGCTTGTATGTTGGTTAAAAATACCATATTTATTTTAAAAAAAATGTGATTTATAACTAGACTACCCTGAGAAGAAACACCGAAACAAAAAACAGTGGACAAAGTCTCTTTTAAAAGTCCATAAAATTCGTACAGATCAAATCGCAGGAGACCATATAGGTTCTGTCAGGATTGCAGAATTCGTTCGAAAGAGTCACCGCGGTCATCGAACGCAAAGGGCATTAAGAGGAACACGGATGGGTTTAGACAGTAAGAGTATGACACTCCCTTCTGCTCCGCCCAGAGCCGGAAGCAGTCATTTGATGATTACTCATCCTAAAAAAAAAAACAATAAAAAATAGATAGATAATGTCTCAGGTGGTCTTTTAAGGACACATAGATCTGAGCTAGCCCAGACAGTGCAACCATTAGTCAATGTTACCAACACTCCAAGATGCTCTCTCGCATTGCCAAACTGCCTCTCCACCAGTGTAGAAACCCATCATGAAATGAGACCACATCGCTGGCCATGCGAGTGATTTCGCAGCGTTATTGGTAAAAGCAGGTGGTTGAGAAAGAGGCGCCAGTCGACCTTCGGAGCCACTCATGAGCTTTGAGCAATGGTTGACAAACAGACAAATATAGATATTATTGCATGTTGCTCTTGTACTGGTTTTTGGTCGGAGGTATTTACCGGCGAAAGAGCCGGCTTTATCTAAAGGTCATTGGTTTCAACTGCTTGTTTTTGTGATGTTAGATATTGCATTTCTTTATCGTAAGTATTTTTAAAGCGTTCAATTGGCAGTTTTTTTTATTCAATTCGATCACATTTCCATGTTGTTTTTCCCCTCTTGTAATAAATTATTATAATCCTTATGATATTTAGAAAGGTATTGCGCTTTTAATGAAGAACAACTAATCCGATTATTGTTATCCACTTATAATGGACTAGGGAAACTCGTTGTGTTTAATTTGATCCACGAGATCCATATCTTTACATATTAATCTACCTGATAATCCTCTCTATAAAGTGCCTCCTATAGGGCCTCCTATAAGGCCTCATATAGGGCCTCCTATAGGCCCTCCTATAGGCCCTCCTATAGGCCCTCCTATAGGGCCTTGGTGATAGGTAACTTATTTTATCTGCCTGCACAGCCTGCTACAGACACCTACTTCATTGTATGTCCACTAGTACTATGTTTTTTTTGCATAACATTTGTTGATTTTTGTCGAAGATATTAAATTAAATTAAATAATAAGGAAATTATCTATTTACTCAATTATCCTATTTTTAAAACCTCCCACTACCTCTCCAACAATATGACCGCATATTTTTTGGTAAACGACAAATCGTTTACATATTTCGGTCGAGGCTAGGATGTAAGCCTGACTCGTCAGGCAGGACTGACGACAGACGCTTGAGATAATGACCGGACTGCATGACAACAGCATCCTTGACACATACAGGCATACACTCACTTACCTACTATTAGTCGCATGCAAATCTTGAAACCAATTTTACTGATAAAATTCTAGAAAATTAATAGTCATGCAGCAATACTTTGGTTAAGTAGGTACTTATATTTTTAAGTTTTTTTTTACGGACAGACAGACAACCGAGTGATCCTATAAGGGTTCAATTTTTTGTTCGGAACCCTAAAAACTAACAACTACTGAACTACTACTAATAGCTTATAAAAGTTGGAAAATATACGCCAAATCCACACAAAACGGCTGTCGCTCAGCACAATGCTGGGACTCAACGAATATCGTTCCCACTTTTACAAGTCTAAATCTGAACAAAAAAATATGATCTTTGTCTATCATATCTGCATTTATTAGCCGTGCCTTTGTTGACAATGAAACCCTTCAGAGACGGTGATGGGATGCTTGCCCATTAAATTTATCTGTCAAAGCATTAAGTCTGCTAATAATTGTCACTTTTACCAGATAGGTATGTCTGAACCTAGCGCTTCCACGCGACTTTGCTCCCGTGGTCTACCTCATTGGAGACGTGCATTTTTACAGGATGAAAAGTAGCTTTTGGCACTTAGTAGCGATCTATATGTGAAATAATTATCACATCAATATTCCTCTTTCGCCTCTCAGAAACAATCGCATAATTATTTCTTCGAAATATTAGTTCAGATTAACCGATTTCCACAATTAAAACCAACTTCTACACCCAAAAATCCTTCCACACATCAGTGCAGGTCAAGGCATGCACTGCGGTGACCACTGCATGTAAATAGTTGCATTGTATCGATCGAACCTCATTGGTATGCGCGGGCGCATCGCCGCGACCTTGGGCACTGGGCAGCTTGACCCCGCGGTTATTACGGCTATGTGACTGTGGAAGTGCGGACCACACCCGTGGACTTAATTGAGGAAGTCGGACATCAAAGGTATGGTGGGTTTGAAGATAGGAAAAAACAATGGGATCCTTGAACGCTGTTAGAGCAAGGCTGTGGCTGAAAAAAGGAAAAATCGGCGATGCACGTGTCGGACCACGCAGTGTCGCAAAATCAATACAGAAATCTAAATAAATTCGTTTCCTTCCTGACGTTCGAAAACTATAAAACCAACGAAAATAACTCTGATGAAAGAAAACAAGCGTTGCAGAATGGACAACGAAGTGACCTGTGTTTTTTACTTTGAGGTACAGAACCCAAAAAACAGTGGCATCTTTGGAAGCTTGAGCTCAATCAAAAACAGTAGAAGTATTAGGAAGTGGTGACGGGCGGGGCGTTTTTGGAGGAATGTCTTTTTGTAAACGTTGACGTTCAAAAAGTGCTGGCACTTAGCCTAATTTGAATAAATGACTTTTGAATGGTTCGCAAAAAATAATTTTGATTTGATTTTGAAAACATAGGTTCTAATAATATTTTACTGGAAGATACTACATAAGACTAATCTTACGTGTATTTTATAGTTTTCGGAAAATACCTCAGCCAAGAAAGCATATAACAATAAGCATAATAAATCCAATAACTTCCCAAGTCCATAATACCAGCCCATAAACATTCACTGCTAAACAGGTGTCCAATGACCGCTTCAATACACAATCAAAGGTGAGAGACCATTAATAGACAACGCTTGATAATCGTGTTGATTGCAGTTTGTGACCATGAGGAGGACGCAATTATAATCCATCTTTTACATACGACTTACGACCGGTTTACTACTTACTGTACTTGAGCCTGAAACAATTCGCACAAAGCGTTTCCAAACGTCTTTTATAATGGAGTGGCTGAAAACTCTCTACGTCTGTGTTTCCGACCGCTTACAACCCTAATCTCTTCAAAGTTAGAGTGAACAGGCTTCTTTTGGGTAACCTCACTCCATCGTCGACTTTGTCTCTGACCTAGACTAGAGTCAAGAGCAAACCAATCTCAAATATAAAAAAAAACCGGCCAAGTGCGAGTCGGACTCGCTCACCGAGGGTACCGTACAAATTTGTAGCTACAAATTACTTTAAATAAAGACTATATTTATAAACATTTTTCAGTTTCCTTAACTCGAGAAGATCAAGGAAGTGGTAACAAGATTCTAACGTAACACCTTATTACTAATACACTTAACCGAGGGTTTCCATTTATCTAGTGAAAGCATATCCCGAGGTTTACCGAACGGCGCGAAACGCGTGCGCAGGCGCCGATCACGGAAACATGGCCGCTGTTACATGACCGACTACGTAAGTAGACACATTTGATAATGTAGTTATGTGTACTGGGGGATTATAACGTTTGGGTACTTACAATACAATTTGATTATTATTAGATTGGAGTAGCGAAAGTTTTGGTTAAATTTGTGGTGTTGAGATAAATACCTACTATCTTCCAGTATACAGTTGTTCATTAGGAAGTGGGACACCCCTTTTTTAAGGATAGGAAATCATCAAATGATCCCCCCACTCTGGGCGGAACAGAAGGGAGTGTCAGACTCTTACAGACTAAAACCCATCTGTTTCCCTTTGCATTCCGGGGCCGCGGTGACTCTTTCGAACAAATTCTGCAACCCTGGCACAAATTCCGCAACCCTGGAAGTTAGACACCCCGTGTCTCGCAAAGCACGTAAAGCTGATCTCTCCTCGGTCGTATCGGACTGCCGTACCATCGAACTACGATAAAAGAATAGAGAGTGAACCTAAGCTTGGGCACAAGCCTGTGCACTATAATATCTCCTGTGTGGCTAATCTTTGTTGAGTTAAGTTAGTCCAGGAGGAATAGGTCAACCTCACTCCCCCCACTGACCCTAAGTGGCCCACAGAGGCGGGCCGGCACCAGCCGAGGATTTATGGAAGTCGCATAAGTTCCCGCGATCCCCAGCGTAGGTGTGAGATAGAACATCGGGGTGGTTTTAGTCAGTAAAAATCTGACAGACCCCTCCGCCCGCCCCAGGGCGGAGGACATCCATGAGGATTTCCCCCCGTAAAAAAAAGAAGGAATAGGTATTATTGGGTAGGTCCTCCTCCTCCTTGCGTCGTATTCCTCAGTGCTGAGGGTCGTGACCTCCCTTCTGTATCACTATTAGGGGTATCCGTATTAGGTAGGTAGGTATAATAAAAAACTCTTATTATGGTTACTTTAAGATTTAACAAGAGCTGGTAGAAATTAATTAAAGTGTACTATAATTTACTTAATAAGATCAAGTTAAGAAAATAATGTCAAGAAAACACATTGATATCTGAATGACAGGGTGCCATTAAAAATACAGAACATTAGACTTTTAGCGAGTCAAAGATCTTGTTAAAAATTCAAGTACTTAATTAAAATAGAACATAATTAATCTTTCTGGGATTAGTAGGTAAGTTAATTTATTCAAGGCAAAATTCAGGCCTTCCACATATTTGGCTTATATCCAGGAGTAGGCACCTTCGTATAAAAAATCTGCTAATTGAATGCTAATGAACCACTAGACACCCTGTTTCATTAATATACTTTAATGGAAATTCAAACTAGGTATAACCTACTGTCTTAAACATTAACCGTCTTATTACAAAACACGATCTAAATTTAGTACTGGGATTAACACTAGGTTTAAACCATGACTATATAAAACGTTATTATAAAATGAAGTTTATCACTAGTTCCTGAACTAACTATGGTACCAAAGTTAGTCCGCCGAGACCCCTAGTTTAACTTCGGTACTAATTTATTTGAGGTTGGCGTTGACTAATATTTTGTGTTTTTCTATGTAAATATGTTAAAAATTGATACTAATATGAATTGAATTGATGGATTTGGATATGTTGGATAGTCTTGGCGATCTAAAAGACATCATCATCGTGTGAATTCTTTTGAATTGAGTAACGTAGATTTTAGAAATAAGTATAGATTCAGAAAACGTTTTGGAGATCTTTTACGTGACGACTCATCCGAAACAAACCTCGTAACAGAAATATTAAGAATAAAAATAAAAAGGTAATTTATAATTAAAAAGGACGCAACATAACTATGTAAACAGCCGTCGTCGCTCCACTTCACGCTAGAAGTGTTAAAGAATATGATAACTCGATTATAAAAAGCGCGTCAAAAGTACAAGTTCTGCTTGTTCAATATATTGTATCAAAAACAAAGAACAATTTATAACATATTGTTGTATCGATAGTTAATTATTTAAGCATTCGAATTGTTATTATATTATAAATATTTTGAGAAACGGAACGTTTCTTCAAATAAATATTGTATGAACGAATGAAAGAATGCCATTATTGTTTCTTATCTGTGGATATTATTTAAACCATGGATTTTCTTTGGTACTAACTGATCCTCGAATAGTCTTAATTTTGTAATTGGAACACATTTTAAACCTGGTACTAGCGTTAATACCGTAACAATCCTGGACTTGTTAGTCTTGGTTTAAACCAGTACTTAAGCGTTGTTTTGTAATAAGACGGTAAGGGATTTATTATCACTAAAGATTATTTCACAACTATGATGAAGTTGTAGACAATTTTGTCAAAAATTGTTTCATTTTGAATTTATTCAGCACTAGCTGCCCCCGCGGTTTCGCTCCCGTCAACTGGCAACTTTGTTATTTTTTTCTTTCAAAAGAACCCAGCCAAGATGCGAAATCGGGCCAGCCATTCACGCGTGATGCCGTGACCAAGGGAAATAGGGATTCATTTGTATATATATATATATAAGAAGATAGATAGATGTTATTCGGACACCATAAAATAGGCGCCTAAACTGTTTTGTCTTTAGATGATTACTTTAATTGTCTATGCCAGTGGTTGCCAACCTTTTTGTCCCGGGACCACTTTGATGTCTTTGTTGCTAGCAGGGACCACAAATTAAGAACAAAATTAAACTGTGTTAGTCTACAAATAACTTTTATCAGAAAGATATTCAAAACTTATAGCATAGCTACATATTCTTTGAAACCAAAAGTAACGAGCATTGATAAAAATTAGAATCAGTTTGCATCAATGTTATTTTTTAGGTGAAAAGATTGAAATATTAAACATTTCGAGGGCCATATTTTGACCCCTGCGGATCACCAGTGGTCCGGGGACCATAAGTTGGGAATCACTGGTCTATACTTTCTACAGTTGAGTAAATCGTTTTGCCTTTAAATTCTGGTTTACTATTTTATTTTGTAAAATATATAAGTAGTTATCAAATACACATTTTTAATTCAATTCGATCTCATATTCAAGAATAATTGGAAGATTACAGAACTACAAAAAATATTCATGTAAAGATAATTCGCAACATAGCTGGACACTTTGGTGTCGATTTTCCATATCCCTGAATATCATCGACCTAGGTAAAGTAACTACGTCGTAATGGGGTGTGAATCTAGGCCAACATACCCATCGCCTCTTTAGCTCAGTGGTAGAGCACTGGTCTCGTAAACCAGGGGTCGTGAGTTCAATCCTCACAGGAGGCATTCGTATCCGAATAAGTTTTTATGAACTTAAGAGTTGTTTTCTCTTTTTCAAGAGACCAATTTTGTCTTTTCGATAATATCACTGTAAAAATTATATGTTTTATTACAGTTTAATTTTGCTGGTATACGTTCGTTAAACCCTAATTTATTAGTATTATAAATGCGCAGATGAGCTTGTTTGATTGTTTGTTCCGTTCCGCTGTCACGCCTAAATTGCTGCGCCGATTTTGATGAAATTTGGTACAGAGATAGAAGAGTCCCTGGCTGAAGATGGTTTTAGGCTGTTTTTTTTAAATCTATAACACGACTGAAGCCGCGGGCAAAAGTTAGTATTATAATATTGATTTAACAAACATCGTCGTCTTATATTAACATTTGCTTATTAAATTAAACTACTTGAGGTAGAATGTGCGTTGCCTTTGACATTATTAAACCTTTAACTTTTCCTCTACGGACATGTTTACAGTTGGTCAAAGTCATAAGAAATGTCAATATTAAAACTGATCTGTCAATGTCAAAGGTCGTTCAATGACATACAAGATTAAATGATCGTGTATAAATTGTGATTTATTAAAACAAAATATATATGACGGCTGGTCGGCGTCATGGTTGTTTTTTAAAAGAGTGACGTCAGCATTGCTGACGTCACATTCTTGATTATTTTCCATCTTCTTCAAATGAAAAGTCGGAATACTTTCAACAACTTTTATTCAGTGACGTAACAACCAGTACAAGTAGAATGACTCACAGAGATGTGTTCCGCTCGATGGTTCGTGCGCGACTGAGCCGGTCTGGGGCTGTCGCCCGTATTTATACACTGAGATCACGTGCGCAACACACGTGTTCAAGTTTTAGGTTAGGAATTAAACTATGTAAATAAATTATGATTTTAACAATTTTCTAGAACTGTTTAAAAGAGAATTTGTTTTTAACATTAACTTAACCATGCAATTATCAATCTAGAAGTTAATAACAATAACTTAACTATGCAATTATAACAAATTGATTAACCACAAAGTAATATGTGTTTTTAAACGATTATTTCACCATCATAATGTTAATCAACTCTTAATCTATTTATTCATCGATGTAACTGCATCTTTACAGATTCCAACATCTTGATGAAATGCTTTAAATAACGTATTTGCGCCGATACGGCCATTCTGACAGGCGGTGCGTGCTCTGCACCAGCCTGTGTTTTGTAATTATCTGAAACAATGAGATTTATTTTTGCTTTTTGAGATTGGTATCTGTAACCAGTTATGCTATTGATGGGGATATTTTGTAAGTACCCAACTTTTAACGTAGGTTGGCGATTTTGTAATTTTTGTATTGTAGGTACTTTGAAAGTATTTATGTGTTGACCTTTGTTTGTGTTTTATTATGTGTTTCGACCATCCATCACGTCTACGCACATTTTGTTTCTCGGAGATTGCCTCGTTGAATGGGAAGATAATTTTGATGCTGTGCTCTGGGCGGTCCTGTTCGCCGTGGTACACAGAGGCTCTATTGGGAAGGTGAACAAGGTCGATGCTGTGCTATGCACAGAGGCTCTAAATGGTAAAAGGAAAAGGAATAATTATTTATTTATAAAAGCACTTTGTTACTCACAATTTATCGTGGACGTGCGTTTTGTGTTTGCTGCTCTACTACCTCAGTTCGTGAGGTGGAAGGCACTGGCTGTGTTGCCCCAGCTGGCATTGTAGGTTGTTCATCTTCTTCATCTTCACCCGCCGATACGGTTGCCTGATCACCTGGTTTTGGAGCACGCCGAAGCTGATCGTGCGCAACCTTTCGTGGTCGTCCTCTACCAACGACTCTTTTTACCAGATAACGGTCGTTTTCCAGTACTCGACAGATCTCATAAGGTTCACTGAACTTGAGATCCAACGAAGTTTGATTACGTGGATTGTTTTTTATAAGCACATAGTCTCCTCTTTGGAAAGGATGAATCTTGGCCTTCCGCTGATTAAACCGTTGTCTGTCTTGTTCCGCAGATAGGGCCATCTTTTGTTGTGCATGTTGAGTCAGGGTTTCTATATCCACAGTTTGACTATCAATATTGACGAGACTCAGGAGTTCTGGAGGCACGCAATGTTTTCGCCGGGTGATGAGAGTGAGTGGAGCTATTCCAGTGACACGATGAGGAGTGCAATTTAAAGCCAACTGCAGTTCTTCGAGGACACTGTGCCATTGCTCGGTCTCGTAATTTTTTATCATAATTAATGCGTTCTTTAGTGTCGCCACTGTTCGTTCAGCTTGTCCATTCGCTCGGCTGACTCCTGGTGCTATGGCATGGATATTGATTCCAACTTGGTCACAATAGTTTTTAAACTCGCCGAGGAATTCTCGTCCTCCATCAACAACGATTTGTACAGGTGTACCAAATAGATGCACATGGCGTTTTAAGGCACTCAGTGTACTGTACTGATTTTTGTTGGTAGCAAAGTAGAAAAGTACATACTTTGTGAAGGCATCAATTGTAACGATGACATATTGTTGATCGTTTGAAGTTCCCAGCTTTCCTGTTATATCCATATGTATTACTTGAAAAGCAGCGCTTGGCTTCTGGATTGGATGAAGTTGTGCTTGTACAGCACCTGATGTTCCTTTAGATGTCCTGCATATCACACAATTATCTACAAAATTGCGAATAGTGGTACTCATTTTATCGAACCAATAGGTTTCTTTTATTTTCTGCAAAGTCTTTTCCCAACCAGGGTGTTTCAGTGCTGTATGATAAGAGTTTATTATGCTCCACTGAAATGATTTGGGTACCACTGAACAGACTTGTTCTCCAAAAACTTGGTCCTGTATAACTTTCTTCAAAACATCATCTTCCAATATGAAACCATCTACTGGGTTGTTGTCTCGCAAAGTATCCATTAATGGCCGTAATGTTTGATCTCGTCGTTGTTCAACTTTCAACCAGTCCAGATCTCTTGTCATGATATTGACTGCAAGCTCAGTTGGGTTTCTGCTGAAGAAATCAGCGTGCTGTAGGCGTTCACCTTTACGGTATTCTACCTCAAAGTCGTAGTTCTGTAGAAATGCCCACCAGCGATGAATTCTTGGAAGTAGGTCTTTCTTGTGTTTAGACGCCTTCAAAGCATTACAGTCGGTAATGACAATAAACTTACGGCCATAGAGGTTCTGACGAAAATGCTTGATAGCACGCACCACTGCCAGTGTCTCCAATTCGTACGAGTGGTATCGGCTTTCAGCATCAGTAGTCCTCATACTCATAAAGGCGATTGCATGCTGACGTCCTTCAATCATCTGTACGAGTACTGCACCAAATCCCAGACTGCTTGCGTCGGTATATAACTGTATTGGTGCTTCTTCTTGAAATATTGTCAGTACGGGAGCTGATGTCAGGATCTGAATAACGTCATTCTGAGCTTTCTCATGACGATCATTCCATTCCCATTTTGCACCTTGCTTGGTTAACTCATATAATGGCACCGTGATACGTGAGAAGTCCGGAATGAATCTTCTGAAATATCCTGCTAAGCCATTAAACTGCCTCACCTGTTTGGCTGTTTTGGGTACTGGTGCTTTAACTAGAGCTTCCACTTTCTTTGGACTTGGACGTACCTGTCCATTCGAGAAGACATTGCCCAAATATTCTATTGAGCGTTTGAAAAAACTGCATTTGTCAGCGTTAATTGAAAATCCAGCTTCCTGTAAAGCTATGAGGATGCGTTCAATCTTCGAAATTCCTTCCGTGAAGTCCAGACATTTGCTTAGTACGTCATCCACATAAACTTGAGCATCGGTACCAAGCAGTGAAAATAGGGCTTTGTTGATGCATCTCTGATAAACTGCGCAGGCATTGCTCAGCCCAAATGGCATGGTTAAATATTCGTATAAACCATCAGGAGTTACAAAAGCCGTCTTCTCGATTGAGGATTCAGAAATCGGAATCTGGTGAAAACCAGCAGCCATGTCCAAGCTGGTGTAATATTTGCCATTGGCCAACTGATCTATTTGATCCGCAATTAGTGGTAGCGGGTAATGATCACGCAATGTGTTGGAGTTCAGTTCTCTAAAATCCACACATAGACGATCATCGCCGTTCTTCTTCTTGACCAGAATAATAGGGCTTGAGAATGGCGACTTGCTTTCACGAATAATCTTATGATCCAGTAGCTCCTTAATGATTTCGCGGACTTTCTCTCGTTCAATTGGGCTTAGACGATATGGTCTTCTTTCCACGTACTTGTCAGGATTCTTGAGTCGAATTTCTAATTTACCGGTGTTGACTCGTGTTGTTGGGAAGCCACGAATGAACAAATGCTCATATTTGTTTAAAAGTGACTGTAATTGAGCAATCTCATCATTATTGGTGAGATCACAATCCAGTTTGTCAAAGATCGGGTTCTTAGTGCTCAACTGGTTGATTGATTGTTGTCGAATGAGTTTGGTTCCAGTCGATGTAATCATCATGCTTAAATTCGTGTTGTTGATTAAATTCATCCCAACCAGTATGTCTGTAGACATTTCGTAGTCTGGCAGTATATAGAATTGTAATTCAACTCTGATATCATCAATGACACATATAGTTGACAGCGTTGTTAGAGACAATACTGGAAACCGTCCAATTCCTCTCAAGTAGTTTACTGTTGAAGTCCTTTGTCCCGGTAATGCTTCTGCAATAGTTTCTTTTATTATTGAACATTCTGCTCCACTGTCGAACACGGCTTGTATAGACTGCAAGCCTATTTTTATGTTGATCGGTGCTAGTTTGAGTTTTCCTATACAGTTCACGTTTGATGTCAATGAACGTTCCCTCTTAAAGCACACTTCATAAGTGTGGCCCATTTTTTTGCAGAATGTACAGGTGGGTTTGTTTGTTTGCTTCGTATCCTTGTTTGGTGGTTCAGCATCGGTATTGGTATCTGGAGTTTTGGGCTTGAATCGACAGTCATTCGAGTTATGGTTGTTTCTTTTACAGAAACGGCAGGATGAAGATGATTGGGTGCCATCTGAAAATCGTGCTCGTTTGTTTGGCACCGGAGAATTTGAACTCGGATGTGAACGCTTTGCTCGTATCGAAGAGGCAACTGAAATGAGTTCAGGAACTGTAGTTGCCCTTGCATTTAACAGTTCTATTCTTAAGCGCTCATCATTAATACACCCGATCACAGCTTCCACGGCATCTTCATTGCCAAGCTTGTCCTTGGTGAGTCTTTTCCACAACACCCAGGCACGTGATAAATATTCTGCTAGATCTTTTGACGAGTCGTAAACATGTTCACGGAAACGAAGAACGTCTCGTGAATATCTGTTTTCTGGTTCAAATGTAGTTATGAGTTTATGGCGGAGTTCTTCCCAGGAGGATGTGGTGACCATCCAATCATCCACCCACATTTTGGCTCGACCCTTCAAAAGACCACCGACTTTCATGCGTACATCGAAGTCACTTAGCTTGTAGGTCTCAATTGCTTTATCAAGGTGTTGGCACCATTCTCGCACCCCAACATTGGTATCAGGGTCGAAGGATGGTAAGTAGATATCGTTGATCTTGACCCTTACTTCAGCGGGTTTGCAAAGGCGCTCAGACATTTGTTGCATCATCTGCATCATGTGCATGAGAAACTCTGGAGGTACACCCCCCATGTGTGTGTTAGGCATGGGTAAATTCATCAGCGTCTGCATTTGTTGCATATTGTTCATTGCTGCTGCTGTTGGCTGTGGCAATGATGGATTTGCTGATGAAGTAGAAGCAGGAATTTCTTCGGATCCCACTTCTGATGACGGCTGGTCGGCGTCATGGTTGTTTTTTAAAAGAGTGACGTCAGCATTGCTGACGTCACATTCTTGATTATTTTCCATCTTCTTCAAATGAAAAGTCGGAATACTTTCAACAACTTTTATTCAGTGACGTAACAACCAGTACAAGTAGAATGACTCACAGAGATGTGTTCCGCTCGATGGTTCGTGCGCGACTGAGCCGGTCTGGGGCTGTCGCCCGTATTTATACACTGAGATCACGTGCGCAACACACGTGTTCAAGTTTTAGGTTAGGAATTAAACTATGTAAATAAATTATGATTTTAACAATTTTCTAGAACTGTTTAAAAGAGAATTTGTTTTTAACATTAACTTAACCATGCAATTATCAATCTAGAAGTTAATAACAATAACTTAACTATGCAATTATAACAAATTGATTAACCACAAAGTAATATGTGTTTTTAAACGATTATTTCACCATCATAATGTTAATCAACTCTTAATCTATTTATTCATCGATGTAACTGCATCTTTACAGATTCCAACATCTTGATGAAATGCTTTAAATAACGTATTTGCGCCGATATATAAATAAAAATAAAAAAATCGTAACTAAAATAAGGCGTTCCGCATCGCTATCCACTGGAATTGAGCCCAAAAGACTGGGCATTGCCACGTTGTATGGCAATGATTATCCTCAGTCCGAGGTAAAAGCCAGCCCTTGGGTCACGCGAAGTGTCAACTAAGCGTTTAGAAAGATCTTTAAATAAGGCATGAGCACTCGGACCCCACGATCCAAGAGTTTCAACCACAAACGGCTCAAAAATATAATTGCCAACAAGGTTATTATATTTTCGCCGTTTGAGGTTCTCAGCAGCCGCAGCGGCAGTATCAGCACAGCACGACGAGCTAGGAAGATGGGATGGCGCAAAAGTATCGACACAAGTACCGTCCCACATTAAACGCCTACCCATCTTCCATGGAAACAAAGACATATCGTCCGGTCGCTTGCCATCTTGGTTTGAATATCGAATGCGTTTAAACTCAAGACGTGACAACCCATATATGGTACTAGCTGACCCGCGCATCTTCGTCTGCGTCACAATTTTCATTACTGCTCCGCTCCTATTTGTCTTAGCGTGATGATATATAGCCTAAAGCCTTCCTCGATATAATTTTTCAAATCGGACCCTGAGATTAGCGCATTCAAGCAAACAAACAAACTCTTCAGCTTTATATATAGTATAGATGTTCTGAGTTGGAGTAAGTATTGTAGCTTAGCACTTTCTGTCGGAGCCTAACAAATATGAGCTAGCAAGAACGTTCATTTTGACCAGTTGTTTTAAGTTTTTACGCGGAACTTCATACGCGCATATCCCGTTGTTTCCCGTTCCCGTAAGAATTTCGAGAAATTCTTTCTTTGCACTCCCCTACACTCCCCAAGGAACCTACATGCCACATTTTAGCTTTCGAAGACTAGTAGTTTCGGCTGTGTTGTCTGTCAGTCACTTATGCTCGGTTTCTGAGCTTTTTATTGGACGTTTATCCGCCCGTTAACGCTATTTGTCATAACGCCATTGGTTGGTTAGTGCTTAAAGGACAGACAAACGACCGATAAAGTAGCTAAGAAACCGGAGAGAAACCTCAGTCAGTCACCAGAGATGAGGTTTTATATTAATGTCGCAAGATGTAGTGGGATTATGGTTCATTTAAGTATGAGGTGTCGGTATTTTTTATTGTGGATTCTAATAAAGTACTTGTAACTTATAATCTAAACATATAAAAGTGAAAATAACTGACTTTCATATCAACGCACAGCCGAAACTACTTTTTTATAGATTGTAGACGTGAGTGATAAGGATCTTTTTTGGAAATTTCAACCTTTAGGGGGTGTTAAGGGGCAAACTCGTTTGTACTACCTAATTCTCCGCAAATAAAGTCGCGGGCGAAGTGCTAGTTTATATACTGTCTTCTATATTAGAAAAGTTTAGGTACCTAGTTAAAGAAAGGTAAACAATCTTGATGTGTCTTTTTAGTCTTTTTAATTTAAAAACTCAGTAAAAATAAAATGCAAAACCAAAGTAAATACAACAATAACGATTCCTAAATCAATTGAACCATTACTTTAAGCAGTAGTTTATAGTTTTAATATATGTGGTTGTTGTGTGTGTGTGTGTGTGTGTGTGTGTGTTTAAAATACTAGTATGCAGCTGAATTTGGCTCGACTGGAGGCCGACTCCAATATAGTTTGGAAAAGACTAGGCAGATTATGATATATGTTTGTGTAAAAAGTCAAATCTAGATTGTTTACCTATATTTCTACCGAAACCTTTATAGTATTAAGAAATAGTGTTTGACCGTGGTGCCTAATTACTGCTCCAAGTTGTAGAAATCTTTCAAAGGGTTGTGCAACTAATTGCATGCGAATATAGCCTCCTTAGCTCAGTGGCAGAGCACTGGTCTCGTAAACCAGGGGTCGTGAGTTCGAGGCATTAAGTTAGAACAATGTTTTTGTAAGATTCTAGTTTTGCAAAAAAATTAAATTGCATTGAATTAATGAGTATCGATGCGATAATACATATTGGTGCTTAGGAATTAAAGATTTGATTAATCGTTTGATAAATGATTTAAATAGACATCTTTACTTAATTTTGCGGAAACAACTACTTCCCAGTTAAAACAAAAAAGGAAGTGGTGACGGGTGCCCATTTTGGGGTTTCGTCTTTTGTGATTTTGACGATCAATAAAAAATCATTTGATTTCTGCATTGATGTAGGGACGAAGAATTAAAAGACATAAGAAATTGGTTTTAAAAGTAGTAAAACCCACGGTTTATAGAAATCGATGCCTAATATTGCTATTTTGAAGCTTACGTAATTAGAATCATTTAAATAGAATAAAAAGTACCTAATCCACCACCTTTGGTTTAAGTTTAATTTTTAGGGTTCCGTACCTAAACGGTAACCAACGGAATATTATTACTAAGCCTGCGCTGTCCGTCCGTCTGTCAGTAGGCTGTATCTCAGGAACCGTAATATGTAGATAGTTGAAATTTTTACAGGGTATGCATTTTTATTGCCGATATATCAACAAGTAGAAAAAAATTAATAAATAGCAAAATTAAAGAAGGCTCCCATACAAGAAACGGGTCTTTTTCAAGTTATGCTGCGGAACCCTTCGTATGCAAGTTCAATTTACACTTTTCCGGCCGGTTTTTGAATTTAATCTTTTCTTAATTTAATATATAAAGCTGAAGTTTGTTTGTTTGTTTTCTTGAACGCGCTAATCTCAGGAACTGCTGGTCCGATTTAAAAAAATATTTTAGTGTTAGATAGCCCATTTGTCGAGGAAGGCTATAGGCTATACGGGAACGAGAAATTCCTACGGGAACGGGAAAAAACGGGATATGTGCGTACGAAGTCGCTAGTCACTTAAAAATGGTTAGTCATAAATAGCGAATAATCAAATTAGGTAATTATACTATTAAGAGATATTCAGGTACCTATCTAAGTAGGCACCTCTAACATTATCACTAACTAGCTAAATTAGGTAAGCACCCAGTTGCCTACCTGTTTACCGGAACTAATTAAAGATTATATCACATTTTTTGCACTCATCACGGAACGCCGGTTGAACCAAAAAAGTGATTGTCTGTTTTATAACGAATCAAAAAAGAAAGTGACAGTTATATTTTTTAAGTTTTCGTCCAAATAGTAAAGTAAATTCCTAATTAAATAATTTTTAGCATTTTCATTGAAATTTAAAAATTGCGTGAATGTATTTTTTCTTTTGGATTTTTTTTTAAACAACCAACTGTGAAGAGCACAGGATATGCATATTACCTTCACAGTTAGCCAATTCCGTAACACCCAGATTATATTACCGCATATAATAACTTAAAAAAAAAACAAACCAAAAAAAAAACTTACGTAAACTGTTCTCAGCATTCACGAAACTCGTCAAAAAAACCACAAGTAATAATGAATCAAACATTTTGCTTATTTTTATTTTTCACTCTCTGTAACACATTCGCGGTTTTCGAACGAAAGTGACAGTTCTCGCGCATGCGCTGTGTCGACTGAGGCGCGCGCGAAACACCCGCCATATTTATTTGCGATGGCGGGAATCGTTGCGAAATATGATTGCTTCTCAATTTCGTCTCATAATTATTGTTGTAATTTTCCGTGGTTTAAAGGATAATAAAGCATTTTCTTTAATTTAATATTATGAAGTTTATTTGGAATATTTCGGAGGAACCAGGTTTTAAATTAATTAACTAACTAAAATATAATATTCATGTGGATTTATCTTTAGCATTCTAGCAGTTACTAGAAAAATATGAACCGGTCTTATTGATAAACAATTTTTAAATTTAAAGATTAGTTTAAGCTTTGCCGTTTAGATTTTTTTTTGTTATGAGATGATTTTGTTTCTGTTTAACAATAATTTAGAAGGAACAGGTTTACCTTCGAATTATTTTGTATCCTGTTTCCTTTTAAACGAAAATACAAAAAGCAAAAAGGATTTAGTCATAGATTATTAAGTAGAGCAAATAGATTTATAGAAAAAAAAGGAGATAATGGTTTAGTCTACTTGATTCCTTCTTTTTACACAACGTGTCATCGTTTCTCTCTATCTCATCGGTACTCTTCTGTCGTAAGTCTGCTGAAATATTTTTTTGGGAATTTTGCAGTACCTTTGTGTTGTTTGTATTCTTCTGTAATTTTTTTTTTGTATCTACATAAATAAACAAATATGCTGCTCCGAACTCAAATCAAATGAAATTGGATCAGGAAAGCGGAACTGAATGAAATAAGATAGATTGTATTAATCGTTATGATATAGCTAAAAACAAAAGTGACTAAGATGTCAGCAAATAGAGATGTATTTAGGAAGGAACAAACTGCGTTGACTCTAAATACATTGGGGTAAGGAAAGAAGGATGACAAAAAAATACAACCGACTTCCAAATAAAAACTACAAAACTAAACACAATTCCTTGGGGGTAGCACTTTTTAGTGCAACCCCCAAAAAAATCCAACCAGTCCATATCTTTTTAGCTATCTCCAAAGTTCAGATCTTTAGGAAATTTAAATGTGACCATTTCAGAATTAAAAAAAAGTATTTTGCAAATGACGAAGTTTTGCCTTCTCCTTTTTGAAGTCGGTTAAAAAGGATGCTGGTCGATTTACTGGTCGTGTAAGTAAGGAATATAGGATAGAATTCGATTGCGTTTTCATTCATTGTTTGGTTATAAAAATTGTGAAGGCTGTAAGAAATATTCGGAATGTTTGTAGTTTTTCATAACCTCTGGTTAACCAACTAACCAGTTGGTCATATTTTAAAGGTCAACAGCATCGAAGATTGCAGTAGGTATGAAAGACTGAATTACTAATAAAGAAGTTAAAAATAGACTATGAAGGTTCCTGATGAGATGACGGGAAAATGGAGACGAAAAAAAGTATGGAAGAAGCTGTTCAGAGCGGTAAGTAAGGGTTTACCTGTATAAAAATAATTATGAAACTAGTTTTATTTTGACAGAAGAAATATTGCCTAATTATAATTATCAAAGCTATTTATAAACTTGCTTCGTTTGTATGTGTGTTCGCTTACAAATTTATTTTCAAGTACTTCCTGGCATCGAATTAAGCGCCGTCCTAATTGGCTAACGATCGTACGATTTAACGATGTGATTTAGTCGCATGACGAGATTAAACACACACATTTCTTTAAGTGTCCCAATTGAAGCTTGTGTATCATCGCGCGAGTACAAGAATCAATTCATCGTGCGAGTTAATCGATGACGCCGCAGGCTTAAACTTGGGACGACATATATGTATAACTTTGAAGGCATAGAGTAATATGGTGATATGGAGCTGTTCTGATGCTGAAAGTGAGAGTCAAATAAAAAAATAGGCAATGTCAGTTTTGGTCTCATTGAATTTGTATTGAAAGGGACGAATTCCTTGAATGAAAAATCAATCAGTTTCAATCAGCGAAGGATAGTGTGAAATTACGGAAGGTAAGGAAGCCCAAGTTATTGTGTCCAAAAGACCAATTCTTAGAACAGGAAGTAGTCATCACGAACTTGATTTTTATTCATAGCATAATGTGGCAAAAAACCGACGATATATTTTTGTTTCGTCCATTCTGATAACAACGTTTAAAAACAACCTTATTTTTAAACGGAAAAGTTCATTTTTTTTGCGAACGCGGAATAAAAAATACAGTTGGCGTTATAAATAAATAGAATAAGTTGATCTATGAGGTGTTGTTGTGATAAAATGGCCACAGGCTACGTTCTCATCGCTAGCTAAATATACGACAAGAACGAAAAACAGAAAAATATTTCCTTTAAGGAGTAGAACGTAGATGATAAGTTTGTTATATTTCTGCATATGGTTTAATATAATTAAAGAACATAATAAACTAAGGCCCACGTCGAAAAGAACCAGAAGTTCCTAATTGATGGGCAACCTTTAACTAGACAGGCATACAAAGAAAAAGAAAGTGTTCATACATCATTCAGACTTTAGCTTGACTTCAATGTCAGTATACAGGTGCTTATAATAAATCAAATAGTTTTCAATAAACAGTAAAAGGAAGCTATGTCAATAAGAACTCTATCATCATCATATCATGATGATGACAGACCGGTCTCGCTTCCATCGGCTACCCGCGACCTTCACCAGGTCATCGGTCCACCTTGAAGGTCCATCAGGAATGATGATATCCGCAAGAAAACCAAGCTTACCGACATAGCCCGAAGGATCGCCAAGAACTCTGTATTGTAGTTGAAATGAGTTGTTGTCGATTTGCCACATTAAGTATCTACATTGAGTCTCTTTTAACTAATTAAAAGGGCCTATAATAAAATACTAGTAATTGTAGCAACCAACGTAATTGAAAGAACATAAAGTTTATTACAATTGAAATCACTAATATACAGTTAACATAGTAACATAATAATAATATACCTTAAAACATCCTTGAAATCACTCGCAAACAACTTATTTGATTAAACCGGAGCAGCAATTTTAAAAGGCGAACTGCAAGATTGGAATGAGCTACCAAAGTTGTTGACGTCATAAACTTAAATTATAATAACGTCATTGTCTTGTATCTGTTTATAGTTATATCTGCCATCATCTTGGTATTCCTGGTAGCCTTTCTGATACTTCAAAGCCAAGGAATTCTCCGGCAAATTCCTACTAAACATTGAATTGCCGTCTGCAGCTAGTTTTACAACGCCAAAGTAAACATATTCATCTTTTTGCCTGTTCTCTTTCCTTCTCTCTTCTATTATAAGAGATTCTTTTACTGGGAGAAGAAGAAGCATGTCTTGCGAGTCCTCCGAACTGATTTTAACCTTCGCTTGAATTGTACCATTGATTGTATCTCCTGGTTTTTCCTGTTTGATGTCCATTGGCAGCTGGCATTCGACGCAACGAACTTTATTGTTGTAGTCAGTGTTCAATGGAACGGGAAATAAGCGTTCGTTTAGATAGAATCTGTAGACACATTTGTGGTCTTGCAAGCTAGTAGCACTAACTCTAGTTTTGATTCTGGATTTCGCTGAATGACATTCGAAATAGTTTTGCTGACGAAATTCTTTAAGCTTTTTGATGTTAACATCACTGTTTGGGTCTGAATAACTTTCTGTATCATCTTCGGAGTCAGAACATATTGTGAAAATTGAGTCTTGAGATACTGTGCGCATTTCGGGTACTTCTGAGATGGTGTCTAGGGAAGCTTTCTTAGTAGTATTGCCATTTTTATTTTCATGCAGTGAGTCCTCATAGTTATAGAAGTTTTCATTCTTATAGTATTGATGAACAGGTTTCGATACCTTGTTGGTTACCTTTTTTACGTTGTTATCATTCTTAACGCATTTCGCATTGACAGCACTGAGAAGGGAGTTGATATTCTTGCCCTGAGGTTTTCCGTTGCCTTTCGAATCGCCACACTTCCTGCAGTAGTCCGCAACATTATTTTGGCACTTTTTAGTGACTGTTGAATCCGATTTCGTCGTTTTCTTTGGCTTCGCAGGGCACTTCTGGACACTCACACCGATCGAAAAACTTTTGCTCCCAGCGCAAGTCGAAGTTACCAATGGTTTCTTAGATGTAAGTATTTTTTTAGGCGCATTGGTATGGTATTTTACATTAGTCTGCGAATTTCCCTTACTAGTCTTTGCACGGTTGTCAACTAAACTTTTAGGAATAGTAAAACTTGTTATTTTATTGGACATCTCGATGAAAATGAACCCATAACTTAAATCTACCGTGGACGATCAATTGAATCACTGAATTGTTGTAAACATCGCGTTACCATGGTTACGAGTTGACAACAGTTGGCATAGTGTGTCTGAATTGTTTACTTTTTTTAAAAGTTTTCTAATCAAATCTAAGTGGCGTTTTATTTACAATCAAATTATGTTACTGCAGTTATATTAAAATAATACATAGTTTCGCAATAACAATGATTAGTTAGGAATATTTATGTTGCCCTCTACTTCCATCTAGCGGCGAGTAGTGGAACTAAATGCTGGTAACGTTTCCCCAAGTTTTTGTTGAGATGGCGCTTTGTCGAGAACGGAACACAGCGCCATCTATAATAATTACTTGTAAGCTCTGAATTGTATTTTTATACAAGAAACAGTAAGTGGGTAACTAACTAGGTATCTATTCCAATGTATTGCAGAAAGCATTGCATTGGTCCCGGCTATTATTAGTAGATCTTTGGTAGTCGTTACTCTCCACTGATAGTCAGAAGCCAGTAAATCTGACTCCAGTCTTGCCATGAATGAAGTACCGTGTTACCCAGTCAATGGGTTGTGGAGGTCTGGCAGGCAGCCGATTCACGTAAAATACTGGTATTCAGCTGAATCCGGTTTGACTGGAAGCCGACCCCAATATAGTAAAATCAAAAGTAGAAAAGGCATCAGATGATGATATTTTATTTATTATTTATTTATATAATTGCTTTATGAAGAGAAATGCATTCTCTACATTGCAGTGTCTATCGAGATATAATGACTGAAGCAAATTAATGGAAGACAAAATAAGCTGTTCAAAACGAAAATTAATTGCGTAACGGAGAGGAAGGTACCTGTGACATTGATCAGGCCTAGTTTGAGGCTAATCAAATCACCTACCTACCAATTGAAAAAAAAAATAACGTCACCTACAGCGCGACCTCGCCAATTGTTGGACCGCTTTTTTTACCTCCTAGACCCGAAGAATTTGAAAAATAGGTATTTGAAGAAACTATTGCCGATACCGTCGCGCTGCACCCTATCAAGTAAAGTGCGAAAGCGATAACTGCAGCAGAGACTGATTTTACCTATAAAACCCTTGACCAAAAGACGTTTTGTATTCCACTGTTTTCTTCTTCAAAACTGGACTGATCGATCTATAAAAATTACACATCAAAGTTTAGAGGGAAAGACTACCTATATCTACGCTTCTATTATTTTTTATTGTGTTAAATACTTATCAAATTTTTCTGATAGTCGTCTGAACATGGTGGTAAAAACGGGCTGTTTTTTCGGGTTTTTGGATTATCATAATTTTTTAAGTAATTATAGAAAATGATAGAGGCACGTATTAATTCGATCTAGATTTTTTGGAAAAACATCATTGCTCTAGCAGCATTATCAACGAAGAAAACAGCGGAATGCGTTTTTATGGAGAAACGCCCAAGAGTTAGTGAGAGAGTCCCCTAGAGTCCCCTCTTAAAATCCTTATGGATATCCGTGAGGCTGGCGCAGTTGTCTATCAAACTCATACTGACTAAAACCACACGGCGTCCTGCTGCATGAATTCAAGCGGATCCCGTCACTGCAGTAGTGCTATTCTGTAACAACATTTTCGTATCTCGACAGCGGAATCCGAGGTGAGTATAAATTAAGACCTTTACGTTGTGTGCAATAAAGCTCAGTTTGTGAGTTGTTACTCAGGTGAAGCTCGATATCGAAATAGTTATTTACAGAATAGACTAGCAGCTTCTTGTATTTGCAACATCATCCAGTTTTACACGACATCTCCATGGCAATCATTGAAATAGGTACCGGCCAAGTAAGAGTTAGTCTTGCACATGAAGGGTTCCGTGCGGCAATAGAAATAAACACTGATAATTCAACTTTCTACCTCTAACCCTTCATGAGGTAGGTACAGCCCGGTGATAGACAGAGGGACAGATGGACGCGGAGGCTTAGTAATACGGTTCCGTTGGTTAAACTTCGGGTACGAAAGCCTCGAAAGTATTAGTAGTATAAAGTATATTGTTGTTAGTACTACCTAGTAACTTAATTTTATTTTAGTGTTGCCCACTTTGAGTTATAGAAAGTCAATTTCTTTCCTTTTTAGGGTTCCGAACAGAAAACGGAACCCTTATAGGATTACTCGGGTGTCTGTCTGTCCGTCTGTCACAGCCAGTTTTCTCCGGATCCACCGGACCGCTTCTGTTGAAATTTGGTACACATATGGACTTCTGTGACCCAAACATGAACGCGTTACGTAAATTATTAAATTGTTAATATGGTTTAATTTTCTAGTTTGAACCACTTTTGGGGGTCAAACTAGAAAATTAAAAAAAAAAAGTTTTTAAAACAATATCGTGTGACATATCAAATGAAAGTGGCTACTATGAGGGTTTTAATTATATATTTTTTCATAATTTTAAAATAAATTGCTTTGAAGTTATTCATGAAATTACACGAAAAATGACCATCGGTCCACTTATCTCTGAAACTACTGAGCCTAAAATTTTGAAAAATAATGGAGATTGTAGATCTTTACCTATAGATTAAGGAAAACCTATACGAAATCGCGTTAAAATACCTAACATGTTAAAAAAATACTACCGACTTCAAATCAAATCAAATTCATTTATTGCTTGTTACAGGTGTATGGGTGGTGCTTCCAAAAAAAAAACACTACAAAGTATAAAATTAATTTAATTTCGGAAGTCGGTGTTTTTGGTTATATCGTTTTTTGACACCGACTTCCGAAATTAAAGTTACTTTATAAATTGTAGTGTTTGTTTTTGGAAGTCGGTTATATTTTTTGTAAAAAAGTTTTTTATTTTTCACTTTTTAGTGGTACCCACTCACAGCATACCGGCGTGATGTCATGTTATGAAAATAAAACTTACTAAGTGCTTTCGTTGTAAAGGTCTCGTCAATACGAATGAAATAAGCCCAAACACTTGGTAGTTCCTACATACCGATGTGGAGTTCCCTTGACTCTCTGTCGTCTCCATCATCAGTTCTGATCCAAACCTTCATTCTTTTGTAGTATCACCCGATATCAAGTTTTTACCAGATGCGTGCCTACAATTCTCGAGAGTTGCCCTCGATTTCTCAGGGTTTCCATCATCAGATCCTGACATGGTGGCAATGGAACTACCTCGGAAGCATACCCTTTCATATAAAAGAAGATTCATCGAAATCGGTTCATAAACGACGAAATTATCCGCGAACACACATAAAAAAAAAAATACGCGATCGAGTTGAGAATGAGAACCGCCTTTTTTTTTAGAAGTCGGTTAAAAAAAGTTAAATTCGTTCGAAACCCTTTGCACGTGAGTCCGACTCGCACTTGGCCAGTTTTTTTGTCTAACTTTCTTGATTCAAGAAATATCTTGTCCAAATGGGGGAACTTTCCCCGACCAGTAAAAAATGGTAACTTATAAGTTGTGTAGTTCAGTGAATGAATGAAACTTTGAGTGTTTCAGGGAACTTACAAATTACTGTTTTCTGAACTACTCAGTGTTATTTCTTCGATAGCATCGTTTTATTTTGTAGGGTTACTATGGATTTTGAAAAACTTGTGACACAATTTTTTTTTGTTTAATATTAGCCATCTGCCTAGCCTTTTCCCAACTATATTGGGGTCGGCTTCCAGTCAAAGCAGGTTTAGCTGAATATCAGTATTTTACGTGGAGCGGCTGCCTACCAGACCTCCACAACTCATTACTGGGAAACACGGCACTTCATGGCAAGACTGGAGTCAGATTTACTGGCTTCTGACTATTTGTAACGACTATCTACCAAAGATCTACAGATGACAGTCCGGACCAACGGCTTAACGTGCTTTCCGAGGCACGGAGGAAACTCGGTATGTTAAGATGGTCACCCATCCACAGGCCAATGTTGGTACTAGTAAGCGTAAAAATATTATAGTTTGAACGTTCTTTATCACCTCAGAATTAAAGATACATTTTGTCTAAGTTATCCTGTTTTTTAAATTTAAGTAGATATGACTCAAGTAGTGTCGATGTCGATCTTTGTGTGGAGTATGTAGCAGTTACATGAGAGCATGGACAGTGCAGAAATGGACAAAAACTAAATACTGTTAGTACTTAATTATAATGGTCATTTAATCTAGGTGTTTTAAATTAATTCTGATTGCCAAACATGAATTAATATCACCCTAAATAACCCTAGACTAGAGTCAAGAGCAAACCCATCACAAATAAAAAAAAAACAAAGTTCCTACTCGCTTTTCATCATCATCATCACCATCAGCCGAAAGACGTCCACTGCTGGACATAGGCCTCCCCCAAGCGTCCCCCCAACGACCGGTCCTGTCCGTCTCGAATCGGCTACTACTCGCTTTTATCCGTTCTTAATTCATGGTTACCCCAATACAGTTCAATCGTATTTTCTAACGAAACTACGAACAAGTTTTAGAGTAAAACTTCGGTGACCTTTGTCTAATAGTTGAGGAGCTCAATCTCTGCGTCAAAATTATTCTGATCTTCGGAGGGAGGTTGTTATGCTGTTATTATCGCACAAGTTTTATATGTATGGGGGTTTGACCTTATTTGGTAAGGGACCGTTCAAGTATTACGTAAGCAGAATTTTAATCATTTTTAACCCCACCCCTCCCCTTGTCAGCGATAGTAATCAAAGCTCTTACCCCTCCCCCCTATGCTTACGTAAGCATTTATACTTGCGCGGAGCCTATTTCTCCCACTTCTGTTATTTCTTACATAATTAAATTAAATTAACGTTTATTTAGACCAACAAAGGATCATATTAGGACACACTTAGCATTGCGTGAGAGTAAAACCAAATAACTAGCCATAATTATATCAAATCAAAATCTACTAAGATTTGTAAACAAAAAAAGTAAGTAAGTAATGTTGACGTGAACACCATTTAAACCCCCCCGTCCTGATGTCATCAATAATAAGCTCTGTAAGGACCCCCCCATCCCCCATTGGTGCTTACGTTATACTTGAACGGCCCCTAATGGTTAAACTTTGCTTTCGTCTTTGGGATTGTGATCCTTATAATATATAGCACCTTATTTATGATAGTACCTTAGTATTGGCTATTTAGTCCTATAATATTAATGAGACTGACCTGACCGAACGGATTTGATTGAAGTTCGGTACACGAGTCGGGCATAGGACACTTTCTTTCGTTATTTTTAAAAAAACTTTGCCCCTCACTAGGAATTTATCCTGTATCATGGGTAGTGATGGGAAATTCTCGAGAACATTCTCTTAGCGAGAACTTTGCGGATATGTTCTCGAGAATGTTCTCCGAGCAGAGAATTTACGAGAACTTAAAAACGGAGTAACAAAACCTAACTTTAATCTAATCCTGTCTTGAAATTTGTATGATAGATGAAATTTATAGTGTGTTACTTGTATGTTATATGTATTTTGAAACATTTCGTGAAGGAAACTAGATTATGGGGAATTTCGAAACTAAAATACAGTATCAATTGATAACAAAACCATCTTTTTTAGCTTTTTTAGGGTTCCGAACAAAAAACAGAAACCTTATAGGTTCACTCGGGTGTCTGTCTGTCTATCTGTCTGTCTGTCTGTCCGTCTGTGTCAGCCAGTTTTCTCCGGATCTACTGGACCGTCTCTGTTGAAATTTGGTACACATATGGACTGTTGTGACTCAAACACGAATGCGTTACGTAAATAAATAAATGTTGAGAATAGGGGACACTTTTGGGGGTCAAACATGGGTAAAAGTAGAAAATTTCAAAAAAAAATGTTTTTCGAACTGTATCGTGCGACATATCAAATGAAAAGGACTATGAAAATTTTAATCAAGTATATTTTTTCATAATTTTAAAATGAATAGTTTTGAAGTTATTCAAGAAATTAGGCCAAAAATGAACGTTCCTTGTGAAAAAAATGCAATAATAGTTCTTTACCTACAGATTACAGGAAAATCTATAAGAAATCGTGCAAAAACGTGTTAAAATAACCTGGTTACATAAATGAAATTGGTTCGGAACCCTTTGCACGCAAGTCCGACTCGCACTTGGCTAGATTTTTTTTACTAGTTAGGCAAGCGTTTGGCCAGTATCTTACTTGATAGTAAGTGATGATGCGGTCGAAGATGGAGCATGCTTGCTCGAAGTAACCTATTTACTCTTGACTTAAAGACTCCCAGGTTGTAGCTATCAGGAAACAGACTCTGGCAAAGAATTCCACTCCTTAGCTATACGCACAATTCCCCAAACTGCAACCGATAGAAAACCGACAGTAACTCGGCGTCGATGCTTTGAAGCTTCAGCTCGACGAACCTATAATTGCCGATGATCCTCTTGGCTCGTTTCTCGATTGACTCAAGGCGTCAAGCTGGTATCTGGCAGATCCATCCCAAAGATGAGAGCAGTACTCCATACACGATCGAATTTACACTTGATAAAGTTTGAGGAGCTGTACCGGCGTAAAGTACCGTCTTACCTTTTGCTAGGACCCCATGTTTTTGGCAACCATTTGAGCCTTTGCGTCTATGAAAGGATCAAAGTTGAAGGTAGATGTTAACGTAACACCAAGAAGCTCAAGTCGGTCGGTTATCGCCACGGTTAGACCTCCGAAAGATGAAGCTGGGTAGAATTGGTTCCTTTTAGCGAAAAAAAAGATTCGCCTGGGTCTTAGCAGCATTGAACTTGCCTCATTCCGAGACAACCTGTAAGGACAAGTTCAAGTGCTTAATCATAGCCTCCTGGAGAGACTGGATCTGCGACCCACCAGCTCGTGCATTGGACACGTATCTCTCAGCAACAGTGCTCTTGTCTGCATACCCAGGAACAATGTTGCCGAGAGCACCGACCCCTGAGGAACCCCGGCACTAAGCAGTCCGGACGAGCAGCCATCTATGACCACTTGGATAGACCGAACCCTCAGGAAATCTGAAATCCAATCACACAATCCGGCGGGCAGACAAAAGGAAGGAAGCTTGCCAATAATGCTATCGTGCTAGACCCTGTCGAAGGCCTTCGAGATGTCTAGGTAGACCATAAGTGCCTCCCCGTGTTTCTCGATTGCCTCACTCCAGATGTGAATGATATACGCCAGATTATCTTTCTTGTAATTTTGTCAAAATAAAATAAAAATAGGAACGCCATATTAATTTCTCTTCATTTAATCAAAATAGGTTGGTTTCTACTAAAATCACATATTCATAGCACTTTATAGGGGGTAAGTACTTCTAGATTCTATAATCTTTGCTAAAGTATTTTTCTTATTTAAATCACTTTGGTTTATGTTGATTATTCATTAAAGACTAGGAAGTCATTTTCAGGCTGTTTTTGTTAAATAGATCATCAAGTTTTAATTATAAATCCTTTTACAAAGTCCAGAATCAAACAAGTAATAAAGTTTATCATAGCTGCTAGCTATGGCACCACTGTCCTATTTATAGACCATGAAATATATGTTAATTACATCTAATAATGAAAATAAAAATGACCAAAGTTATCTCTTTGATGTTAAAACTGGAAGGATCACCGACTCGTTTTAAGTTCTCATAAGTTCTCGTAAATTCTCGTATGTTCTCCGCTCGCGAGAATATTCTCGAACATTCTCGTTCCGAGAATATTCTCATTGTGAGAATGATCCTTTTCCCCATCACTAATCATGGGTACGTTTACAAACATAATAAATACACGTACACAAACAGCCAGACCCGGAACAACTATCTGTAGGCCATACAAATATTTGTTCCGTGCGGGAATCGAAAGTGCAGTCAATCGCTCAACCACTGTGCCAACCGATACTGATACTGTAGGTATGTTTCATCCAAATCCTTACAACATACATGAAGACGGTAGCAGACGGACAGACAGATGGATAGACAAAGACAATTAGTGTCGCATTTATAATATTAGTTCGAATATGAATTATTACCAAATCGGAAACGAAGAACAATAGTAATACAGAAGATTATAATTCATAGATATGCACTGAGTGAACCGATTCTATCTTACTATCTGTAGGAGATTACAAAAGTTAGGAAACTGATTTAATTCTATAGTTCCCCAGCTGCATATGTGTACATAAAGGATTGTGAAAAAATATCTCATTTGATGGAGTAATTATTTCGCGATTAACATGGAGGGTGCATTAGGCAACTAAGGTAGAAATTATAATGGAAAAGTGGAGTACAGAGTAGTCCGATGGTATGGCAATTTGACACGACTGGAGAGAGACCTGGACTTTTGGTCGGGACAGTTGGTCAGGATCACCGGCTTAAGGCTACTCTCTCGAGAAATGATTAAAAACAGCGTGCAGATGAAGCATCTTTTCGTCGGCATTTACTGAGAAATTACATCTGAAAAAAATCTTTAGTAATCTACATTATATGATACGTAATTTTGTGTAGCCAGAATTTATGTATCGGTGACAAATAATAAGAAAAAAAAATCAACAAATCACCTCCAAATCGTTGAGATAAAACCATTTTACTCCTTCATTTTTTTAACAAAAGTCTAAAAAAAATATGTACTGCTTTGCAATACAAACGAAAATAATTTGGTTTTGTTACTTTTTTTAAATATGAGTTACTTTTTTAATAATAAATTAAAAATTTGGATAGCGGATTGGCGCGTAGAGGAGTAGTTAGCTCCGTTTATATGCACAAGATCATTGGCGTGTATACACGCCTAAACGTGCTTTCCGATCTTTGAGACGAGCTTTTTAGAAGCAGAAGAAGACAAGTTGCACTGAACTTACATAAATTGGAATGACAGTAAGAGAATGATAACTTCAAAACCAAACTCTTCAGATGCGTTTGTGAAGTAAGTATGTACCCATGAGTAGCTTAGATTCAGGCCTACGTTATCTGCACTTAGGGCGACTGTCCAATGGAGCGAAGAAGAGGGGAGCGGAGAAATATTAGCAATTGAAATTGCATAAAATCTCAGTGATTGGTAAATATTTGTCTCTGCTCCAGTGGACAGTTAGCCTTAGGCTCCCCTTCGGTCCGATATGCGTGATCTTGGCTAACTTAGCCAGCCTAGCTTCGCCTAGAAGCACATAATCTTTTTGGGGGCTTCACGGGCTTCCCGGAGCAATCTCACTTTTCCGAGGGTTAGTGAACGTGTAGAAGCCATGGCCTCGCAGTCCAGAATGATGTGGGCTATACTGTGACCCTTGATCTATTGAATTTGTAGGTTATGCAGTATGTACATTACATCCCACCCACGCGCACAAAACGTTTTGGGAACACATTCATAGTGCGGACAGCTAAGGAGTGGAATTCCCTGCCGGAGTCTGTGTTTCCCGATTGCTACAACCTGGGAGTCTTTAAGTCAAGAGTGAATAGGTTACTTCTAGGCAAGCGTGCTCCATCTTCGAACATATCATCGCTTACCTTCAGGTGAGGTAGTGGTCAAATGCGTGCCTATCAATAGTAAAAAAAAGTCTCATCTAGATGTATACCTATTTATTCAATCCCTTTCGTAACAATATGACCCATATGTGTGAAAGTATTATGCAATTCATAACGATGTCTAGTTAATCAACATTTTAGTTATGATAATATCATATTATAACATAACAGTAGTCGAGGGACAATGGCGCGAAAGTCTTGGACGTTAGAAATGCTGGGTGTTTGTTGAAACTAACTTGTAAATGTTTTTTTTTCGTTGTATGCGATTATTTTTATATTATGTGTTTAGCTTTTTGCAGGGTTCCGTTACATGCATGACGAATTACATAGAGACTAGCTTTTGCCTGAGTCTTTGTACGCGCATATCCTGTTTATTTATTTATTTATGTACACACAATATACTTAATAAAAAAATTGTACAGAGAAAAGAGCACAAAGGTACTGCACCCGTTTTTTCTCGTTCCCGTAAGAATTTTAGGAAATCCTTTGTTAGTGCTCCCGTACACTCCCTAAAAAACCTACATGCCAAATTTCAGCTTTCTACGACCACTAGTTTCGGCTGTGCGTTGTCTGTCAGTCACTCAGTCACTCAATCAGTCAGAAACGTATCATACTTAGGGGAAAGTGGGGGGGATTCGTACACTTTTCACTTCGAGCCCTATAGCAGAAAAACTACACGCTATTTGAAAACAATTGGAGCATTGCTAGATTGCTTATATATTTGCCTACAATGTTTCCTTAGACGACTTGTTCATAGAAAGAAGCGTGGCCAAGCTACGACGTTTTAAAAAAAAAATGGAAATCGTACGAATGTACCCCACACACGGGGTAGCTTCGTACATGTATTGGGGTACCTTCGTACATTGTGGGGTGCCTCCGTACATCATGAATAATAATGCTATTCATAGAAAATGTAACGTTTATTGAGATCAAAAAGACAATGTCCAAATTCGCCCTGTGCAACAAAAGTATCGGACATACACAATAATTCATGTTCTATTTTATTATATTAGTTGCAAATACTTTTGTTACACGGACTAGCTGCATGCCAAAATGAACATTAAAAAGTATTTTCGCGAATAATAACATGAATCGCCGCCATCTTCACCAAACGTCATGTCATGTCAAAAAAGATTAGGGATGCCCAATCGATTGTAATCAATCGATTTAATTTTTAAAGGACTGTAGTGTAATTATTTTTAATATGAATCATATTTTGAATTTATTTCGAATAAAGAGCAAACAGAAGATACAATAAAAGCATTCAATAACCATTCCATATATTATTCCCTAAATGCATACTTAATTCAAAAAAACCTACTGAGTATAGGTACTCTGTGCATGAGGTCATACTCGATTTTAAAGAGATAGTAAGAATAATGCTGAAGTGATCAAAACCTTCGTATTTCACTATGATCATTATTCAGGGTTTTCTTATGATCGTTTAAGAAAGTGAGTGGTTTAATTTTAACTAAACGATTAGGTATACACGACAGTTAATATAAAAATAACTCTCCTTTTGGGCTTCGCCGCAATCGGGTAAAAATACTTATCGTTACTGAATAAATCAAGTAAATAGGTACTATAATTGTTTTTGCTTTGTTATACAAATGTTATTAAGTATTAATATTATAAAAAGTATCGAAGAGTGTTTTTATAAGTAGGACATTGTCATCCTAGTAACAAAATCTTAGGAAATATCGATAAGTTGTTTCGTATTTTTACACACACTCCTATTTTTGACGTCACTAAATGTCACTTGTTTGTCTGTCACCTGTGCTTTCACTGTTTACAATACATTAGCGTCGCTTGCTCTTTGTAATTGTGTCGGTGTGTTTTGGTGACTTTCGGGACTACTAATATTACGACTTGACTATTATAATGGACTCTGATTGCTTTCAAAAACGACTTACCTGGCTGTGATTTTCGGAGTACCGCTCAAACGATAACTTGGCAGTCATAAATGGACTAACGCATACGCTATGGAAAGTGTATTTTGTGTAAATTGCGACTCTGCTTGTGATTCCATGTTGTTGAAAGATGAACAGATTCGTCATTGAGTACAACAATGGACTGCACCTCTTTTGGTAAATACATTTTTACTTTGTTTGCACCTATATTATTTTTTGTTGTACCTATATTATTCTGTTTGCGATCTCAGACTTTTTATTTCCTAATAAGTTTTTTATACTTGACCTTACACATTATGTTTGCAATTATCGTTTTTACAAAAAAAAAAAGAAACAATTTATAAAGTATTTTGGTATATTCATTGTAATAGAAACAATCTGATAGGTAAATACTCTATAAAAATACAATTAAACTAAGTATGTTTTTTTTTTAGGTTCAAGCTCATGATCTCATATGCACTACTTGTTGGACAAGAGTTCAAGAGATGACTAACACTTCAGTAACAAGTAATGTTGGTAGAAACTGTGCACTCTGCAATAGAACGTTGGCATCTCGGGCATGCACGCTCACATCATCTTATTCATTCATCTGAAGACGGCATATTCTCCATAATGATGCCATTTTTGTGCAAATACAGCAATTAATTGCACCACAAATAGTAAGCTTTAACCTCCATTTGTAACTATTTATAATGGCTCTGTATAGAACAGAAAATATAAAATAAAACATGTTTATTTTATATTTATAACATGTTTTTATATTACAGGTGACTGCAAATGATTACATATGTGATGCTTGTCATACATTATTTGTTAATAGAGATACCACAACATCACAAGATTTGCAAGAAGTACCAATGGTTGGTCATCAACATGATCAAAGTGTGATATGTGGTTGTTCACTGGCACAAATCCAATGTCACTCCGTACAAGCAGAAAGTATCAGCCACATTTTAGATATTGTGCGAAATTGAGTTCAACCCTGAGAGGTGAGAGATGTTTTTGATTGGTTAACTGTTGCAAGAAATTAGGCTATGGTAAACATCAGATACCCATGCAATAACGGTCATTGACCCTCATACATTTATTGACTTTCCAAATAACAAAAACAGAAATAATGACATAAAGCTGTCCTGAATCAACTTCTATCGTGATCCTTTAGGTTTTCTAGTAATGAAAAACAGTTCATAATTTATTGTTTGAGTATCCACGAAGGGATTATTAGGGAAAAATCTATGTACTTTATTGCATGTTTATGTGGTGCCGACCATAGTATGCTTAAACTTGCCTGATGTGCTATTTTGTTTAGCTAATAGATCTTTTCTGGTCAGTTATAGTCATGCAACATTTGTAGTGTAAATTGTTTTATTTATTGTACTATAAATGCAATATGTAACCAACAATATTTTTTTTGTTGTAGATTCAGCCATCGGATTTGAATGAACTACAATTAAATAATTCCGAAACCATATGGATATTACGAGGCAAAATTCACAGCCGCCATATCAGCAATAAAACATATTTTGTTCACATGGTAATTGATTTAGCTCAAATTGGTCGACAAGCAATCGTACAATATTGCTGTAATTGCATCGTTGGGCGCAGAAACATCGGGTGCTGCGCCCATGTTGTGACCATTATTTTGTATTAAAGCTATGCGAGACATCAAAATAATATCGACCCCTGCACAGTTTTTAGACAATATTTTAATTGCTAATTTAGATGAACAATAAACATGAAATTAAAATCTGTGTTTTATTTCTTATTCAAACATAATCAGTAAGTTAAAGTAGAACTGTAGGTTTAACACAACTTACCGGCTACCTAATTGGTAAGGCTGGTTTCATAGTCACGCGTTTGAACAGCGCGCAATGTTTTATATAACACAAACAAACAATACACAAACATTTAATCTCACTCCAAAACCAATGCTAAGAATACAGGTATCCACTATCTACCTATGTTAATTAGATTCTATGCATTTAAACGTTGCACTTACCTATTTACTTACACTTTGGCTTTAGAAAAAAAAAACTGCAAAGGTACCTAATTATTTAGGTAGGTATGGAAAATAGCTAAATGTATTATGATTTTGTTTATCAGTTTCTTAAAGATTACTCGGAGCTATGAAAAACTAAGGAAAAACTATATCTAATATTCGTTGTTATGGTTAGATTATAACCTCAAAATCTGATACTTTTTTGGACATATATCTTTTCTGCAGCTAGTCCGCTATGAAAATAAGATCTTATAGAAGTTTACTAATGATCAACAATACAACGCATAATTTTCCGATGCTCCTGGCTCCAGGGCGAACAATGTATGGGCGCAGAGCAATCTCCTTTCACAGAATCAGCCTTTGGTGCTTAAGAACTTAATAATAAGATAGTTTTAAATACAATTACTTAGTTAACCTCTTTGTTTAAATATTATTTAAATTCTTATGTTCTATAGGAACTAATCAGGATTAACATTTACTATTAAGGTAACAAGAATCATAATATTTATAAGAATCACACACCATCATCATCATCATCATCTTATTGTACATTGTACATAGACAGATCTTTTTGAAAGTTAAATATATTAGCTGTTCTTGCTGTAGAAGCAGATTTGGGTTCCGGCAATATACATACCATGTCTGATATGTAAACAGTACCTTCGTCTGTGTTATTCGGAAAAACAAATTTCCAGGCGCCGGGTTTCTTTCTTAAAAATGAAACTTTGTACTCAGTGGGACTATATTTGGTTATCACTTGACCAACATAGTGTTTGACAGTATTTTTCTTCTCGAACTTCACTAGAATAAAGCCTTTCTCTTTTACGAATTCAGTTAAAACTGGAGTTTCGTTCTCCACAATAGATCCTTCAGCAATCTCTTCAATGGGAGAACAAGAACTTTCTCTTAAACTCATGTCAGTCTCATCTTCACTTTCAGTATCTGTACTTTGCTTCTTTCTCTTTGGTTTACTTAATATATCTTTACCTGATATCAAATTTAATGCCCTCTTCATCTCTTTAGCCCTTTGTTTTCTCTCTTGCTCTTGCTTTTTCAACTGTTTTGTTTTTTCAATTTCTTCAAGCCTGGTTTTTTCGGGAGTATCTGTGTAAATCCTAGATTTACCAGGCGGTTTACCATTTTTGGACTTTAAGGTCACATCTCTAGCCACTTTAGGGTAAGGTCGGATCATTTCTGGCGTTACTAATCCTTGAGCAGATGTAGATGGCAGATCAAGTGGCTGCGCCAATAAAGACGGCGAGTGTGCCTCTGGTCTCGGTGATTGTTGTTCTTCTTGGGTAATATCTATTTCTTCTGGAATGGCTTGTTGCACATTGTCATCAGGGCCTGCTGTAGACTATGAAGGATAAACTTGCACGGCGTCAAAATCACCATCGCTGAAAGTCAGCTTATTGAGTGGCCATATTCCAGTTTTTTCGAAGGCTTTCGTTATATTTTTGGAAGTGAATGGATCAAAATATGCGATTTTGGCCAGTTTTGGAATGTTGTATATATTGAGGGTCTTCCCCGCATTGCTCACGTGCCAATCATTAAAAGCTACCTTCAGCTTGGCTTTGAAAGGTCCAAATACTCCCACGTCTAAAGGTTGTAGACGAAGTGTTGTGTGGGGTGGGAATGACAAATAAATAATGCCGTGATCACGCGCGTAATCCACAGCTTTGATTGTCACATGACTTTCGTGGTTGTCGACCAGTAGCAGAATGGGGTTATCTTTAATGCAGCATGATTTCTTTTTAACATGTTGCAGCACTTCCAAAAATATACTGGCGTTTATCCAGCCACTCTTCGTAGCTGCTCCTAGGCTGCCTTCCGGGGCATCCATCATGAAGTGATCCTTAAAATGAACCCTGGGAAAAATCAATAAGGGCGGAATGGTGTTACCACTTGCTGATATGATTCCCCCAAACGTAACAAGTTCTCCTCTTTTGGCCGAAACAAATTGGCCAACTTGTTTCTGTTTTTTCTCAGCCAACACCCTAGGCGTGCTGAGTACTGAAGATATCCCGGATTCATCAAAATTGTAGATTCTATCTGCAGAGAGTTTATATTTGACCAATATCTTCTCCAGATTGTCGTAGAAATCACACACGGCCGTTTTGTTGAATCCATAAGATCTTGCTGCACTCGTGTTTTCAGGCTTTCTCAGACTTAAATTTTCATTCCGCTTACGATAACATTCCATCCAATCTTTCCCTGCCATTTTATTGTGATCCCAGCTAGGTGGATATTTTATATTATTAGCCTTAGAAAATTCGTACGCCAATTTTCTCACCTGTTCAATTGTTAACCCATAATGCATTTTAGAACATTTTAAAATGTACTTGTTCAATAAAGTCTCTTCTTCAACTGAAAATGCTTGATTAGAACTGAACTTTGAAGCAAACACACGTTTTAGAGAGTTATTTCTCTCTTCCTCAGAAGAGTTTTTCAACTTCGTCAAGCGGCTTTCAAGTGTAGTAGGTTTTACGCCATATTTTTCTGCAGACTTTCTGATGGACAACGTTTTATCTAGGACTTCTTTAATCGCAGACTGCATAGCAACTTCATCGACCTCCCCTGATCTTGTCCCTTTTTTAACATATACTCGCGGCATGGTCCTGTAAATAATGATTTCTTAGAACCAAGATTGTATAACATACGTGGGGTACATTCGTACAGTACGAATCCACCCCGTCTATACCTGTACGAAGCTACCCCAACCAAGAAATTCGACTAATATATTGAAAATAAAAATAACTGCTGAGATTATCTTCAAGTAAATGTCGAAATAATGAACTTAAATATGTACCCAAACACCACAAAGAATCAGAATAATGACAGCAAAACTTATAGAAGATAAACATGTTTAAAGTTGCATCGAAAAATTACTTACGCGAAGCAAAAACACGTATCGTCCTGTCACATCGAAGCCGGCGGCCACACTGGCGAGCCACTCCGCGGTTAGATTATGCGTGTGAGTGAGCATCATACACACAGATACGAAGGCGCCACTACGTTGCGTATTCGAATTATGGCCGTTGCACGAATGCTCCCGGTGTACGAATCCCCCCCACTTTCCCCTATATCTATTTAATTCTTTGATTCATTCACATATAGAGTATGCCTGCGTGATATGGGATCCCTATTATGCGAAATATGTTAATATAGTTGAAAGAGTTCAGTGCAAGTTTCTGAAAAGATTGCAGTATAAATGTCACATGGTTCGTCGGCGGTATGAAGAGTTGCTAGAAATGTTTAATTTAATAATGCTGAAGTCAAGGCTTCATGGATTGATCCACAATAGGTTTGATTGCTCAGATTTAGTCAATAACTTATTTTATGTTGTGCCCCGAACGGTTATGAGACGAGAAGCTCGTGTCTATCCACTTTTCGCGACTACCCCGTGTCGTACAAATTCGGGTCAGCGAGCGCCGCTCCAGCGATTAGTTAAAATATTTAACAAGCACTTCGATAATATAGAAATATTTGCCTTACCTCGTCATACGTTTAAAAAAGCCCTTGCTGACTTAGCTTAAAAATAAGGAACGTTGATGCTGATAGCGGTCTTAGCAATTAACATCTATACTTCTATACTTACTAATATATAAAGCTGAAGAGTTTGTTTGTTTGTTTATTTGTTTGCTTGAACGCGCTAATCTCAGGAACTACTGGTCCGATTTGAAAAATTCTTTGAGTGTGGGATAGCCCATTTATCGAGGAAGGCTATATGCTTGTATATCATCACGCTAAGATCAATAGGAGCGGAGCAGTAATGAAAAATGTGACGCAGACGAAGCTGCGCGGGTCAGCTAGTTATAATATATGTAGCTAATAATAACTATAATCTTGATTCCTACTTTAATTCTTATTTTGGTGTTGTGTTTTGTTTTAGTATTGTTTGATTTTGATCATAATTTTATTACTTTTTAGATTTGAATAAATTAATAATATTTTAATTTCTTTTATCTAATTTGACTTAATGCCTATCGTATTTTTCGTAATTTTAATTTTATTTCATGAATAATATTGTAATTTTTCTAATTTTAGTTTTATTTAATTAATAATGTTGTAATTCTTTTTTTTAATTTATGTATTATTACTGTTTTTATTCCCAAATTTAATTTGCTAAATTCATATTATTATTTTTTTACTTTTGTACCTGCGCTGTACCAATATCTGTTTTTGTTATCCGTGGAAACGTAGTGGGTTGTACTGTAACCACCCTTAGATTTAATTTAATTTTACATCATGTAATCCTCACAGTACAATTGTTTGTCATCCCAAATATATAAAATTATAAATCCCAACGCAAACCTCAACGTAAATGTCGTAGCCAACTGCGGGTCTAAAAAGGCAATTATAATAGGATATAATATTAATCATACAAAAATCTGTATTTCATTTTCATCCTTATCGCTAATACATTAGGTTCAAGGTTGATTGGGAAAATTTGACAGTTTCGGGTAGCTTGATGTGCTGGCTTATTCTACTAAAGTGGCTGACCCGCTGGTTCAATCAGTCTTTTCATTGAAAGGCGCCGTTTCATCAGCGGCCTAAACGACATCCAGCCAATACGCCGAATACAACATTTCATGACCAGGAATCATCGTTGTGTCTTTCATTCTAGAGACTTCTTTATATGCTTCTCAGCCATTGATATATAAAAAACCCAAGATGCACAGTCTCGAACAAACGCAATACTCGAAAGTGTCGTCAAAAACTGACATGTATCAAGTGTCACATGTGAGTTGTGTGTAGTTATACCTTATACTATAAACATTTTTTTTTGCAAATTCAACCTTACACGGTTCGCTTAAAGTTGTTTTTACAAAGCAGTGCAGTATGGCGAGCGATGCGAGACTGTTTGAAACTAGCGCACAATTTTAAATTGTGCGCTTGTTTTATGCGGACGTTTTTGAGATGCTGAGTGTGTATCTCGGGTTTTTATATAATCTTTATTAATAATAAATAATAATCTTTATTGGAACAAAAACCACATTTTACAAATTGATTGCGTACGTAAATAGCTGCATTAGTTGCAAAACTTTGTCGCAGATATATCAATGTTCTCAGCCCATAAATATGTGTGCTAACAAGATGAACACTAAAAAATATTTTTTGAAAATTGATCGCCTAAGTAAATTAAGCAGTCAATAAAAATTTGTGTGGAAGAGGAAGAGGTGACGAGATGACCAAGTCGCCTGCTGGAGGGATACCTGGAGGGATGGGGAGGCTTTTTCCCAATAGTAGGACAGTATAAGCTAAATAAAAAAACGGCCAAGTGCGAGTTGGACTCGCATACGAAGTGTTCCGTAACCTTAATTTTTATTTTTTGCTGCTATAGCGGCAATAGAAATACACAATCTGTGAAAATTTGAACTGTCTACCTATTACAGTTCTTGAGATACAGCCCTCTGACAGACAGACGGACGAACGGACGGTCAGCGGAGGCTTAGAAATAGAGTTCCGTTGGTAACCGTTTGGGTACGGAACCCTAAAAATGGATGTTTGTATTTTGTTCGTCGACGTCGATGAGAAATCCTGCCGTATGTACTATACCATTACTGACTGCTGCTGACCGATCCTTAATGCAAGCTGTTTCTACCGCATATCCAGCTCCACATTGAAATGTACTGGGATCCCATCACGGGGCTGACGTGGTGGATCACTGCCCCGGGAATATGGGTTCCCAACCATGGTTCTGTGTGGGACTTGCGACGGCCCAAGAGAAACAAAGGAGAACGAATACATAATTTGGTTTTAGGTGGCCTGTGCCCAGCACTGGGAACGTGGGCTGATTATGTTATGGTATCGATTCGATAATGTTTGTCAATGAACAATGGATCTAATTGGTTGGCTGCGCACGGCGCTACGCCTGCGCCACAGGGTCGCGGCCTAGTGCGGTGGCCATGGGTTGAAGTAGTGCGGGACATGTCTTGTGGACGGTGCGAATAAAGTCATAAAATTGTCGTTAAAGTTTGACTGCGCTAGGTGAAAGAAAAATGTCTCATAATCGAACAGGAAGGTGGTACATGAAAACAGAACAGGGACAAAAATTTGCAAGATTTGATAAACTTTTACAGACGGACAGACGTCGGGATAGGTGAAAAAAATGATTATGACCCAAAAGAACTTTAAAGTAGAAATAATCTTATACTTATTACTTTTCATGCGGTCATTGCTAGCTGATTCATGGAAATTCCGTTATCATTAAAGAACTAATTAAAATATGAAATATTTTAATTACTGTGTTAATTGTGTCATATTATGAAATAGTTAACTTTATTTTAGGAAATCAACAAGACTGTTGCTCTATTGTTATTTTCTGCATTAATTTGTACTTATCGATCACGTTTTATGGCTTAGTTACATCTTCTGAAACTCAATCGAATAAACAACATCGTATGTTACAGTCCAGGCGCTGACCCATTGTGGCGCACGGAGAGGCTACGCACGTGTGTTAAGCTTCGCTTCGCTAGAAAATGTATGTGATTGTGTCCACTGCAACCCCTGGACACGCTGCGCATCAATTGACGTCATTGGTACACGCGTGGCTTGCTCGAATATGGCGATCACGTAGCTCAACGCTGTCAACACCATGCATGCTGTGCATGCGGTACACACTGTACACGAATATTAACCCACGACTATGTCAAAACGGTATCGGAGTACAGTTTTGAGATAAGGCTTGTGGAACGTAGGTGTGTACTGCAGTGGAAACGTAGGCACACGTTGTCAGACAAATGAATCCACGCAGCTAAAATACGCCGCGTGCCCGTGTACAACATGCGTCGCGGTGGGTTTTCGCCTTTACCTGTTCATATATTGTGCCAAAAACGTCAATAAAATTAACTCATCACACGTAGATACAAACACTATTACCGAAAATAAAACCTTACCTACGTACACCTGTTTATCCTGTTACACAAATGACCTATACCACGTTCCATCAAAGTCCCATCTCGCCCCGTGCGACATGGCCCTCCTACTGGGCCACACTTTGAGCGGCGCGCGCGCATCCAAGCACTCGTAGTTCAATGTGCGCGAGCGCCACCCGCCTCTATCGCCTGTTTCGGTTCAGACGTAGCAAGAAGTGGACGTTTTTTAGAAAAGTCTTCCGGTTTACGAAATCATGAAGAGTTTCCTTGGAGTTCTTGCTGTGCTTTTGGTGAGTTATACAACTATACTTTTTAATATGTAGTCATGTGGTCGGTTAAGGGTGGTTCGAGAAAGCTTTTGTTGACGGGGGTTGGTTTCGTTGCGGAATTGGTTCGAAAGAGTCATCGCGGAACACTGATGGGTTTTAGGGTTTTAGTCAGTAGGAGTCAGATACAGGGAGTGTCCGCTCCGTTTTTTTCCATTCCCGTCCTTTTCCCGTCCTTAAAACAAGAAATATATAAAAAAGGAGGTTGGTTTCCAGGTTGACTGGATATTATGTTTCTGTCGTAGTTATCTATTTATGTATTAAAAACAAATACCGTGTGCAAAAGTCGCACTCGAAATCGACTGGACCGATTTAATTTTTCCCTCCAATACTGGAGTGTGGTTTAGTGAAAAAGTGAATGATTGACTTCGGCATATTTAATTCCCACTAACTTTGACTTTTTTAGTCATCCCTCTGTATCGGCTTAGCTAGTGATCTACATAGATATAACAAAATAACTTTGCTGAATTTTAAAATGAGCCTATTTTTAGGGATGAGAAATCATTCAATGACTCCTCCCGCTCTAGGCGGAGCGTTCTGACTAAAACCCATCCGTGTTCCTCCTAGTGCCCTTTGCGTTCCAGGGCCGCGGTGACTCTTTCGAACAAATTATGCAAAAGATGAGCCCTAAGCCGTGGCTGAAATATTCAAAATTACAGACAATGCCTTATGTTGACTCGTCTGCAAACACAAGGTTATTTATTAATGTGTACTTTTTGTACGCAAAGATAAAAAGTATATTATGAAAAATGTTCATCATCTGCCTAGTCTTTTCCCAAGTATATTGGGGTCGGCTTCCAGTCAAACCGGATTCAGCTGAATACCAGTTTACATGGAGCGGCTGCCTACCAGACCTCCACAACCCATTAACTGGGTAACACGGTAATTCTTGGCAAGACTGGAGTTACATTTTACTGGCTTCTGACAATCCGTAACGACTGCCAAAGATCTACAAATGGCAGCCAGGACCAACGGCTTAACATGCTTTCCGAAGCACGGAGGAAACTCGGTATGTTAAGATGGTCACCCATCCACAGACTGACCTTGGCAAGCGTTGCTTAACCTTTAAGATCGACCCGTGCAGCTGTTATTCTTTAGCTACGAGCACCTAAAATTAAATAAATACAGTTGACCGCTTTAAGCATTTCGCGAAATCTTCCAGGCAACCTGGCGCGCTACTCTCTAAGCCCGAAGTCCGTATTTTCGGACTAAGTTGCGGGCGTATTCTACTCCGTATCACCAACAAACTGACGATTAGTTCCGACTCCGAACTAAGAATGAACGACAACACGATTTGACAGTAACTGACAAATCCTGTTGTCATTGATTCTTAGTGGTTAGGCTTAAAAAATAGCCCCCCTGAGTGCCAATTCTACAAATTTTTAAACAAAGGTCGCGTTCGCAAGTCAGTCGCAAACTGCCAAAAATGTATTTATTAAAAAAAAATAACCTTCATTTCGGAAGTCGGTGTTTTTGGTTTTGTTTCTTAACATCGACTTCCGAAATTAAGATTATTTTCAAGAAGTCGTTTATATTTTTTTGTTAAAAAGTTTTTCATTTTTAACTTTTAAGTGGTGATACTTGGACGACGTCTTCGTCGACGTAAAAATTGAAATAAGCAAAAATGCTCTTATAATAAAAACTACTGAGCCAAATTGAGAAATTTTATGGGACAAAATGGCAAGTATGGCCGCATCGAACTAAAAAAAGTCACAGAAATCAGATCAGATACCTCGGAGTAATCGGTGTAAATACATTAAAAAAATACCAGCCGAATTAAGACGCTCCTCCTTTTTTGGAAAAATAGGGCTTTTTTGACAGATTGCGACTTAGATGTGACATGCGAATGTTTCTTAAAAATTCGCTGAATGAGGGCTATCGTATTCGAATTTATCGCTAGAGGCGGTAGTGTCGCGTGAGGTCTTCGAAATGTCAAATTTCACTGTTGGTTGGCTTTTGATAAGAGTTTATTTACTTATTTGTTTTAATTTTTCTGAATATTTTACTAAAACAGCCTGACTATGGCAGATTTAGTTACGGTTCCACTGACCACTGGATTGAACTTTTTTTTTTTCGGAACTGTGTGTATATGTCCTTCCTTGTTTTTCCATTATGATGAGTCCACGTAACACTGCGACACTATCTATGTTGTATGAAATCGCTTGTTTTCGGCTAACTTTGTGCACATTCGCGTAATAACTACTTTAATTCTATGATTAAGGACCTCCCTCGACAGTGGCGCTAACTGGTGAGTATAAACACGATTGATCCTTTGGTAGATAGAGATAGTTTAGACGAAAAATGGGGTTGCACTTCGTGAAAATATAAATATTACGTTTTGACCTCTATAATCACATAGCACACTGTTTTTTAAGCAGAGCAGTTTGATAACGAACACATTGGTCAAGCAACATGGCCTGTAAGTTATTTGCAGTACCCATTATAAAGTTTACATACCATTATAAACATCATTGTACTAAATGTAACGAAGATATTATTATATAAATGTTACAAAGTATTTCAATACAAAAATATTGCTACGTAGCAGGCAGATCCCTTCAGGTGACTAGGTATAGGAATATTTATAAAAGAACTACCCGTAGGAATTTCGGGGAATCCTCTCTTAGTGCTCTTTTCAACACTCCCTAAGAAACCTTTTTTTTTCAGGGATGGGAAATCATAAAGTGACTCCTCCCGCTCTGATGCCGTTTGCATTCCAGGGCCGCGTTGAATCTTTCGAACAAATTCCACAACTCCCTAAGGAACCTAAATGCCAAATACAGCTTTCTACGACCAGTAGTTTCAGCTGTGCCTTGTTTGTCAGTCACTCATGAGTAACGGAAGAATTTTATAAACATTGATTGATTGATATATACTAATCTATACTAATATTATAAAGAAGAAAGATTTGTATTTTTGTATGTAACGAATAAACTTAAAAACTACTGGACCGATTTAAAAAAATCTTTCAGAAATGGATAGCTACATTATCTGGGAGTAACATAGGCTGTGTTTTACTCCCGTACTTTCACGGGAACGGGAACTACGCGGGCGAAACTGCGTGACGTCCGCTAGTAATTTATAGTTAGAAGTATACATCTGTGCTATTGTATTTTGTCCCATTGCTGGACAACGGTCTCCCTCTCCTTTTCCACACAACTCTGTCCTTTTCTAGAACGTACCAGTTTTTTTGGTAAGACTCGAGCTCATCCTGTGGTCTGTCGCGATATCATCTGGCATTTAATAGAACCTATTCCATGGTTAGTTTTGCCCATTTGACATAAACTAACCATAATTATATATTTTTCCTACTCCTCCGCTGTACTTTTCTGATTAATTTCATTGCGGGATCCAAGACAGTTGTATCGTTTCTCCGGGACTCGTCGGGCTTCATTGGCTCGGCGATTTTCTGGTGGTCGCCACTGTTGATTCTGGCTTTCAGGAGTTGCAGTGGTTGGGAATGTGTGGCGGGCTTGTATATTTAATTCCCTACGCTCAGAAATCGCTTTTATTACGATCACTAGCCATAACAATGCTTGAAAAGTTTTCAAATACGACTGAGAATCAAAACATTTTGAACGTTAAGAGGAAATGCTGGTGGCGAGACTTTGTACGTAAAAATTCATAATTCTAGGTTTGGCTCTCGACTGTTTTCTTCTCCAATGTTGTAGAGATTTAAGAGATATCACAAACTGAATAAGAAGGATATATACTGTGTCTATATGTTATTCTTTTTTGATTAATAGTTGCCAAATTTGTACACTAGGGCTCTGTTGACAGCGATTTATCGGACAATTTTGAGCATTTTGTGAGAGTTCCAGTGCTTATACGGTTAATTAATCATCAAAAAGGAAAACATAGGGACATAGTATATATCCTTCTTATTCAGTTTGGGAAATATCTCTTAAATCTCTCCAATATTGGAGGAGAAAACAGTCGAGAGCCAAACCTCGAATTATGAATTTTTACATACAAAGTCTCGCCGCCAGCATTTCCTCTTAAAATACCAACTTCTGCCACATGGGTTATATGTGGAAGGGACTCTGCCTTCAAAGCAAGAGTTAACAGGCATCTTCTGGGCACGTTCGCTCCATCATCGACCTCATCCATCGCTTTCCATCAGACGTGATTGAGGTCAAGAGCAAGCTCATTCCAAAACGCGCCCGCCCGTCACCACTTCCTAGTGTTTTAGCTGAGATCCGAAGAAGTCGCTAACTGTTAATTTGCACAATATTAGGTATTCTTAGATTAATTACAACCTGGACTAATTCTGATAAATATCACGTGATCTGCCAGATATTGATTGTTTCCATTTCATAAAACGAAAAGCAATTCTTTTGATTTTCCAGTTGATTTTGAACACTCATCTGAAAACGTAAGATAGCGTAAGATTTGTCGTAACTTGGCAACTTACAATAACTTGGAGGAGCTCGTGGCTAAATTAACAACAGTACAAGTGGATCTTCTTGGTGAAGCGATTCTTGCCGAGGTGGGGCAACGGATGGGCCACCATCCATAACAGACAGAGACTCTTCCGTGCCTCGGATAGCATTACCTGTGAGCACCCGGTGGCAATAGCCGTCGCGACGCAACAACAATTGAAAAATTTATTGTAAAAAAATCGGCGGCCGCCATGTTTTTTGGTCGATCGAGGGCCATAGGAATTAAACACTGCGTTTTTTAAAAAAAGAAGATTAAACCCCGTGACCGCGCATGGCATGTGGGATGCCATTATGCGTCAATTTCAGTTGACGCCCGATGTCAGACGTGTGCCAATGAAAAATCGCCGGTTACGCCGTTCCAGTACATACGTAAATTTCAATTATATTATATTATCCTAATATATAAAATTCTTCCATTACTGAGTGAGTGACTGACTGACAGACAACGCACAGCCGAAACTACTGGTCCTAGAAAGCTGAAACTTGGCATGTAGCTTCGTTATACTCCGTAGATAAGCACTGAGAGGATTTTCCGAAATTCCTACGGGAACGAGAAAAAACGATTGATTTTAATTTTACTACACGCCTCACATCTAAAAGGCTGAACGGATTTGAATTAAATTCGGCACTCCTGGAATTATTTTTATCCCGGGTAGCTAAGTAGTTGAAGATAGCCGAGAAAACACTTGATCTAACTTACATAACAATAAATTATTTCAAAGTTCAATACTCTGTGAAGATTGACTGCCCGCCACGCCATTGACCGACTAAACCGTTGAACGTGACTGAAAAAAAAACCTTTGATAACGTTTTAGATAAGTGAATAAATAGTAGGTAGATAATGCTATCTAGATATCTCATTGTTTTTTTAAGGATGGGATATCATGAAAACCAACGCTGTGTTATTTATTATTAAATTTCGCACCATGCTGAGATAGGGACCTTTTTGGCCTCGCACAGACTAAATTTATTATTGTTTAAGTAATAGACTACTTTTAGTTTTAATTAATTTTACATCTGCCTGTTTATGTGCGAGTCCCAAATAAACATTATTGTTCTTTTTTTTCTTTCTTTCTTTCTTAAATGACTCCTCTGGCTCGGAGCGGAAGGGAGAATCAGACTCTTACTGACTAAAACCTATCCATGTTTATCCCTTTGCGTTCCAGGGCCGCGGTGACTCTTCCGAACTAATTCCGCAACCACGGCAATGCAAAGATACCTAATTGAAAAATTTTGCACATTGTAGTATTATAAACTGTCAAAGGTTTACCAATGACAGCCGGGATCTACAGCTTATCGTGCTTTCCAAGGCACGGAGGAATCTCGGTATGTTGAGGTGGTCACCCATCCATTGGCCGACCATTGTTAAATAATGGTACTCAGCTGTATCCGGTTAGACCGGAAGCCGACCAACACAGTTGATATTTTATCTTTATTAAATAAATTAAATCCTATGTACTGTGACACAACCTCCTTGGATGTCTCACCCTCCGGGGACCTCCGTCAATTTAATCATAAAAAAAGCTTTAGAAGAATTAGGAATTTAGAATAGGTTCAAATATTGACATACGATGATTGATTTGTTTTTCTGACAGACCTGTAAAAGTTTATACTTATAGCTTAATATAATGATCTCTTAAATCGCCAAAAGTATTTTTATTCATATCGATCCCCAGACGTTTCAGAAGCCCCAACCTGGAACGTCTACAGTACCTACCATGTGATGGTTTCAGTCTACCGTTAATCCAACTACATTGACATCTATGCACTTGTCAAATACCATATCGGCTTACTTTATACGCCCCATCAGCTTTAATAATCTTCAAATCTGCGCAAACGTTTGGGAAATACTGATTGGATGTGTTAAGGCGACGACATACGCCAGCGACCTTGAGGGAACAAAACGCGTACTGGTTTACACGCGTTCGCGCGCGTGACCCAAAATTCAGTATTTTTTGTACTTCGTCTTAAGTGTCTAAAGTCTTAGAATAATAAGGTATTATTCTAAGACTTTAAGAAAAATAACCGTATAACAAAATGTAGATAATTAAATTGTCTTTGAGATAGTGCAAATTCCATTAAAATATGCTCAGCGGTTTTGATCCGACAGTCGTTTTTATGTCCGACTTTACAAATTAATTACACTATTTTGAAAAAATAAAACTCTGAATTTTCCTATTTCAAATTATTAAGAAAATAGTCTACTGTAACATATCGCACCCTTAATAATATAAGGGCTCAAATCAAAATTTTTGTAAAGAAAGTTTGATTTTGAATGCTAAGGGCAAAAAACGAAATTATCTATCGGCTACCGCTGACAGAGAGAGAAAAAGAACATTAATGACTCGGTAACTATATATGTGTCTCACGTCACACTCACACTCCCCCCGCTCGTCTCGTCATATTATTATTTATTTTTATTGATGACTACTTATAGTCTAGGTATCGAAGAATAAATCTGAAGGTAATCACATTTATAACTAAAGTACTAAGCATTTTATTAAAAAAGTAAGCTGGAATGTAACAATTCAGAATCTTTAAACACGTATTCCCAAAAAACTACTTTTTTGTTATAAGCCTTTATGTTACTAAGGGTGCGATATATATATATATACTTTTCAACAAATTACGACTAGCCGTTTAGACATGATGCTCATTTGAAAATCAACTACTGAGCCGTATTTGCGCTTTAATAATCTTAAAATTTTGCGTTTGAGAAATACTGCCTGGATATGTTAAGATGGTCCCCAATCCACAGACGTTGCTTACCTCACGAAGATTGGCCCGTGTGGCTGATATTATTTAGCCACAACCTTTTCCAGTAATTCACCAATGATACATAAATAAAAGATGAGAAAGAAAAGAAAGGAAAACAGAGCAGAGAAAGTTAAACTTACAATTGTAAAATTGAAAATACCTAAATCATACTAGGCAGCTTCTTCAAACGGACAAATTTATATAAAAAATCCTACCTAATTGGTTAGATTTTTTTAAATAAATGTGTCCTGTTTGTGTTTTAAGGTTCCGGACAAAAAACGGAACCCTTATAGGATCACTCGGGTGTCTGTCTGTCCGTCTGTCACAGCCAGTTTTCTCCGGATCCACTGGACCGATTCTATTGAAATTTGGTACACATATGGACATCTGTAACCCAAATACGGACGCGTTACGTAAATTATTAAATTTTTAGTATGGGGGTCACTTTTAGGGGTCAAACTAAAAATAAAAAGTTTTTTGAACAATATCGTGTGACATATAAAATAAAAGGGCTTAATGTGAGGGTTTAATATTTTTTTTTTCTAAAATAAATAGTTTTGAAGTCATTCAAGAAATTAGACGAAAAATGACCATTCTCCCCTATCTCCGAACCTACTGAGCCTAAAATTTTGAAAAAAAAAATGGAGATTATAGATCTTTATCTAAAGATTACAAGAAAACCTATAAGAAGTTTATAGTGTTAAAATAACATGTAAAAAAAATTCGTTCGGAACCCTTTGCACGCGAGTCCGACTCGCTCTTGGCCAGTTTTTTTTTTAATGACTGATGAGCAGATCCTTAATTCTAATTGTCTGAAAGAGAAATTGCCTAAAGAATTTGCTAATCAGTATTTAAACTAATCATGCAGTTTAACTTTTTATGAATAAAGCTATTAAAGATCAGTTAATTACTTGTTCTTTTAATTAATTACTACACTTAAGATAAATCTTCAGTGGGTCAACGAACTACATATGAAACAAGTTTGGTAATGACAAAGTTGTACGATTCTCGATGGCAGCTGCTTTCTCGAACGAATCAACAGCTGGTGTTGTTCGACAAAGTTTTCGGGCATCTGTCTCTACAAGTTTAGTAAAAGCTTCTAATTAGAGAAGCAATATAAGTTGAGAATTCAAGAAAAGGGGCACAATATTAAGAAAAACTCTGTTAAAAACAAAGGCTCCCGTAGACAGCCACGATGCGACATTGCGATATTTTGATGGTTCCGAACCTCCTTATAGAAAAACGGAACCCTTATAGGATACCTGCCAGATTGCAAAAAAAATGGTGTCTTGCTATTTGGGGATACTTTCATACTGCGTTTAGCTAACGAGTGGAATTCCCTGCCGGAGTCTGTGTTTCCTGCTTCCAGCTACGTCATGGGGGTCTTTAAGCCAAGAGTGAATAGATTACTTCTAGGCAAACAGCTCCATCGTCGAACACATCATTGCTTATTTCATTGGGAATCTAATATTTTTGTTAAGGCAAACAGTAGCCATGCCCATAACCTATCGTAATGAAAGAAACTGGCAAACTTGTGAGCGTAAGTTCACACCCCAGTATATACCAGTTGCATTGTTGACGTGAACCCAGAGCCTTAGCTTACTAAAACCATTTTACTGGCGAACTAGTAGTTAACCGCATTGTCAATATAAACGTTAAAAAGTAAGGTAAGGTACAGATGACCGAAGATGACCTCTCGTACTTGACCGCATCTCAGTGCGCGATGAAAACAGCTGATAGTGGAATGATCTAGTTACTGTAAGTTATGTTCATAAAAAGTTGATACCTACAGAGTAATATTTGAGATGCGAAACATTTCAAGAAGTCGGAAATGGCTATCATACACTACAAAAATGTCACGTGGTCATTGTCAAAAAACCATTTAGGGGGCCGTCTCTACGAGCGAGAGAATCGCCGATAGTTGACATTTTTTCACACGTCAAATCGCCCCGATAATATCGCCGTGTGGAGACACGTTTATAGAGTTGTTATACGCGATAATATCGCCGTGATTCTCTCGCTCGTGGAGACGGCTCCGTGTTTAACAATATTATATCAGTTTGTGACAAATTTGTCGCATTGTCAGTTATACAACCAATAACAGAATAAACTCAATACCTCTTAAGGGGTCATTGAATTCTTATTATGAAAAACTTTCACCATGGGACCAACACCGAAAGCGAGAAAAAAACAAGATGAATAAAATGACCCCTTAAGAGGTATTGCGTATAGTTTCTGTTACACGTTATATGTATTAAACAGGGCAGTGCTGCCAGTATGTTAAATTACTGAAGGTTGTTTTTACCAAGTAATTTTTAAGCAATGTTCACATTCGCATTTTAGTCGCAATCTGTCATAAAAACCTCAATTTCCGTACATTTTTGACAGATTGCGACCGTTTGCTTAAAATGAGTCCGATTTCTAAATAGTAGTAGTATTTTGTCTTTTAAATTTTGACTGTAGCTTAAAACCTGTCATTTTGCGTTAAATAATAATAATAATTTTTTATTGACATAAAAAAGGTTATACATTTTCGTTTGAGACCCTGACTCCTGAGCTAGGTGAGACCTGTGTTACAGTAGTCAGTGTCTTCAAAATAGGGTTTGACACATTTTCAATTCGAACAACTCAATTCAGAAATCAGCCCTGTGTCACTTAGTCTAGATCCCAAGGTAGAAATACCGATAACATCTCACAGACAATATTCAGCTTCCCTGTTTTTAAACCAAGGTTGTTCGGCAACCATGCTTTGATAAGTTATGGCAACCAGGCAAATATTATGGGCAGAGAGGCAAGCTGTTTGCTAATGAGTCGAGGATCAGTTTCAATTGTACAAAGACGACCTAGAGACTAGGAAATAATAGGATTGGTTTAGATCCCGGTGATTGAATTAGTTTTTTTTTTACTAGCTTTTGCCCGCGTTTTCGTACGCGCATATACCATTTTTTCCCGTTCCCGTAGGAATTTTGGGAAATCCTTTATGCTCCCAAAGAAACCTACATGCCAAATTTCAGCTTTCTCCGACCAGCCGTTTCGGCTGTGCGTTATCTGTCAGTCACTCAATCAGTCAGCAACGGAAGAATTCTATACTGATTGATTGATAGGCTCGCGTTTGACTTCAATCTCGCCTGATGGTAAGCGATGATGTGGTCAAAGATGGAGCACGCTTGCCTAGAAGTAAACTATTCACTCTTGACTTAAAGACTCCCAGGTTGTAGCTATCAGGAAACAGACTCCGGCGGGGATTCTACTTCTAAGCTGTAAGCGCAATGAAAGTATACCCAAACCGTTTTGTCAATATGAGTGGGTTGTCCACCATGTACTACTGTGCTACTACAATAAATCATCATCATATCAGCTGCAAAACGTCCACTGCTGGACATAGGCCTCCCCCAAGTGTCGCCACAACAACCGGTCCTGTCCGTCTTACATTCATCGGCTACCCTCGACCCCCAGGTCATCGGAGGCCTTCCAACGTTGCGTCTTCCGGTACGCGGTTGCTACTCCAGAACTTTTCGGTCCCATTGACCAACCGTTCTGCGAGCAATGTGCCCTGCCCACTGTCACTTCAGTTTGGCGATCGTTCGGGCTATAACTTTGGCCCTCTTGCGGATATCATTATTTCTGATTCGATCACGCAAGGAAACTCCAAGCATTGCCCTTTCCATTGCTCTTTGATTGACTTTAAGCCTTCTGATGAGGCCCATTGTGAGCGTCCGCGTTTCCGTTCCAAAATATATTCCATGTTCTGAAAGTATTTTTTTAGTTATTCAGTTTTTATCAACTGAAGACAGTAAATTCTCTGATCTTACCTACTTATTACGTTAGTAATGAATATTGAGATCTATTGGAAAAAACATTTTCCTTTACAAGTTTTTTGAGGAAAAGCTGCAAGCTATTTTATCATTACAAGGTCTGATGTGTGAGGTCACGACGTGATGTAATATAAGCATCTTCACTTTCCTTACGATGTACTCAAATTACAAATGATACTCAGCTGTATTGATTTTTCCAATACGTTTTCCAAGCGCGTGGAAAGAAGTGAGGGGTACTTTTTATTGGATGCCTTTTCAATGGTGTAAATTCGAGTACTTAGAATGAAAAGGTACCTAAGTACGTAAAACAGGGTGAATATAAAAGTAGGGTGTATAGAAACAAAACTTTGAAAGGGATTTTCACTTTATTAAAATTCTGCTTAAATAAAGTACTCCAATTTTTAAATCAGTATTAGGTAAACGTTTGGTTTCTAAAAAAAATATCAATTATTTTTTTAAAAACCAATAATGTGGCATTCAAGTGAAAATACCACTCAAAGTTGATGCGGCCGATGAGCTGGCCAGGAGGAGATCTGATGCTGTGGCTGTTGGACCCGAACCCATAGTACCACTCTCCTTCGTCCAGCTGCGCTCATGGCTACAAGAACACACCAGGAAAACTGATCTGTTTCTGAAGGAGGTTGGCTGGTTGGAGTGACGGCGCCATGGCTCACGCACAATGGTCCGACATCAGGACTAAGTGCAGAAACCAAATCCTAATAGATAGATAAACACCACTCAAAGTTTTGTTTCTATTCACCCCTGCGTTTCTATTGACCCCGTTTTACCGATTCTCGTTATTTTGCGGATAGGGTGTTACAATGGGAGGTCTTGTCGGTAAGCAACCCATTGCAGACATATTCTACAGTCTAGACAAAGTATGATTAATAGTTTTTATTTATTTATTTCATTTATTTCAGGCAATGAAGCCCATAGACAATCAATACAATAATTTAAATGAAATAACAATTGCCCACATTAATTATTGTGAATTTTAATTTTCATTTTAGAAATATTACTTACTAGTGAACGTCACGCGGTTTCACCCGCGTAGTTCCTGTTCCCGTGGGAGTATGGGGATAATATATAGCCTATGTTACTTCCTGATAATGTATCTATCCAATGCTAAAAGATTTTTTCAAATCGGTCCAGTAGTTTCGGAGCCTATTCAATTCAAACAAACAAACAAACAAATCTTTCTTCTTTATAATATTAGTGTAGATATTATTTAATTTATTAATTTCAAGAGATAGCAAAATTAAAATAATATGGCAACATCAGTCCGTACGTGAACCATGCAACAGTGGTTCACGTACTGACAGTCAAAACGATCAGCTAAAGCGCTCAGGTTACTGTTTTATCGATAGTGACATTCCCTGCCGGAGTCTGTATTTACTTCTTCTTTTCGAGTCGATGGCTAATTCTTACACTAGTTTCTGCCCGCGACTTCGTACGCGCATAAGCCGTTTTCATGTACCCAGAAGAATTTCGAAAATCCTTTTTTACCACTCCCGTACACTCTCCAAGGAACCTACATGGCAAATTTCAGCTTTCTGCGACCAGTAGTTTCCGCTGAGCGGTGTCTGTCAGTCACTCAGTCAAGTCACCAGTAACTTTGATTATTTGGGTCTAGTAGGATGAATGAATGCCATCAATGCTGCAATCAACGTAGCCAGCGTTGATCGCAGCATCGGTGGCATTCATTAAAGCCCCCAAGTACAGGTATATGGGCACTTGGGGCGCTTCAACGTGTGGCTCATGTTCTGAACAGGAGCATCGCACTCACTTGGGGTACGTAATCTGACGAGTCTATTAAACCCCATTTCGTCAAGTTGTGTATGCAGCGGCCTTCTTGGGCAGGCAACCGATTAAGTGCTTGCCATGTAGGCCACTGCAGATCACGTCCAGGTAGCAGATGTTCATGGGGTTTTAGCTACTGGTTACTTCTAGGCAAGCGTGCTTCATCGCTTACCATCCGTGTGATCGTGGCTAAACTCGCGAGCCTATCAATAAAAAAACCAGCCAAGTGAGAGTCGAACTCGGGTTCCGTACAAATTTGTAGGTATATATATCTTACTTTAAATTAAGACTATATTGTTTATAGATTAATTACAAATGTATAGTTTTCAGACTTTTTCCTATACTATAAGACGATAGTATAAGAAGGTATTAATTGCCAAATTTTAAACTTCTAGGTCAGCGGGAAATACCCTTTACATATTGATTCCCTTAAGTGTCGAAATATACGTTTTTTGCGGCATAGAGGGCAGTATCTTTTTTTAAGTTAACTTAGAACTTTGATATTTTCACAGCTTCAAGGGACCGTAGACTTGGGTATGGTTTTAATTTCAACTTGATACCTCCACGCGTTCCTGAGATGAAGGGTCTTGACAGACAGACGGACGGACAACAAACAGATCTTATAAGGGTTCCGTTTTTTTCCTTTTGAGGTACGGAATCCTAAAAATATAATATATACAAGCGACTGAGAGTAGGGAGAGTGCATAAGTTTATTAAAAGTTTAAAACATCATTTTGTACCAAATACCATCGGAACTGCCAATGTGTCAAACTCGTTCGTGGAACGGTACTTTTTCCATTTAATTTGGGACACAAAACTTCATTAATTTAATACTTTTGCGTTCTTTAAGTTAATACCTTTTAAATTGATATAAAACTACATTGATGCTGCCAGTCTTCTGGGCACGTTTCCGGATGACAGCTAATTTTTTTTAACGTAAATCAATGAGGGCTACTGATTTTGTACTCACCAGTTGGCGCCACTGTCGAGTACGGTTCTTAATCGTAGCATTAAAGTTGTTATTACGCGCATGTGAACAAAGTGAGAAGGAAAATAAAATATTAAAACTAAAAATCAAAACAAATAAGTAAATAAACTCGCGTCAACAGCCAACAAACAGTGAAATTTGACATTTAAAACCTCACGCTGCACTAGCGCCTCTAGCAGCGAATTCAAACGTGACAGACTCATTGTTATTTACTTTTACATAAAAAGAAAACATTCAATCAATCCTTAAAAAAAAACAATGATGGCATTCTTTAATGATAGTGATTGGACGTTGGTTCTACACTTTAAAACATCGAATTGTGATAACAACGAACAGAAATATTGAAAAAGAGCATCTTACCAAAACCATATGCCCTGCCACTTTTAGTGCCAAGCACTCAACATATGGGTCGAACAATAATTCGTTCGTGTGCCCACAACCCGCATCTGAGTCGTCGCTTTAAGTAGCTATAGATGACGAACGAATTATTGTTCGACCCATATGTTGAGTGCTTGGCACTAAAAGTGTTACTCTAGTATCGTTCTTGGCACTAAAAGTGTTAATGTTTACTTATTACGGTTCATGAGGAACAGCCCACTGACAGACAAACAGACGGACCGACGGACAGCAGAGGCTTAGTAAAAGGGTTCAGTACGGAACCTTGAATATTAAACGATAGTTTACGTTCAGATTAAGCTGAAAATTAAAATTATTTAATTTATAATCAGAATAATAAGCAAACTAAAACTTGTGACTATTAAATCAAATGGTTTTCTGCAGTAGTTTGACTCTTGCCCTTCAAAACGTTTTAGGTTCACCAGTTAGCCGTAACCGTTCGTTGCAGGTCATCGCTCATTGTTTTATTCATAAATAAGTACTCAATATTAATTGAAGAAATTAGTAATTGTTAATTTCTCTGACACAGGACGATTTATTCTTCAATATATCATGATTTATACAACGTGTAATAGAATAAACCCAATACCTCTTAAGGGGTCATTGAACTCATCATTATGGTCAACTTTCACTATGGGAACAACACTGAAATCGCGTAAAAAAAAACGACTCCCCATACATTTATGAGCGCACAATTCGACAAAATGTACTGAGCAGCTGTTTTTTTTTTCGCGATTTCGTGATTGGTCCCATAGTAAAAGTTGTTCGTAACGATGAGTACAATGACCCCTTAAGAGGTTTTGCGTTTATTCTGCTACACGTTGTATACTAACTAATATGTGTGTGTAGGGTCGTTAGAGTAGGATTTCCCTGCCAGAGTCTGTGTTTCATGATAGCTTACAACCTGGGTCTCTAAGTCAAGAGCGAATAGGTTTCTTCTTAGCAAGCGTGCTTCATCGTCTCCTATTTAAGATACTGGTCAAATGCGAGTCTAAAAGTAGTGAAAAAACTGGCCAAGTGCGAGTCGGACTCGCGTGCAAAGGGTTCCGAACGAATTTAATTTTTTAACATGTTATTTTAACACTACAGACTTCTAATAGGTTTTCCTGTAATCTTTAGGTAAAGATCTATCATCTCCATTTTTTTTTTTTAATTTTAGACTCAGTAGTTTCGGAGATAAAGGGGGGAATGGTCATTTTTCGTCTAATTTCTTGAATAACTTCAAAACCATTTATTTAAAAATTATGAAAAAATATAATTAAAACCCGCACAGTAAGCCCTTTCATTTGATATATCACACGATATTGTTTTAATTTTCTGGTTTGACCCCCATAAGTGACCCCCATACTAAAAATTTAATAATTTACGTAAAGCGTCCGTGTTTGGGTCATAGAAGTCCATATGTGTACCAAATTTCAACAGAACCGGTCCAGTGGATCCGGAGAAAACTGGCTGTGACAGACGGACAGACAGACAGACAGAAACCCGAGTGATCCTATAAGGGTTCCTTTTTTTTTCGGAACCCTAAACATAGAAACAGTACTCGTTAGTTGTGTCCAAGCATAGCAACAAGCCCAAAAACCCTCCACTAATACCTCTGTCATATCGTTTTGCAACGTTTACGAGCCGACAAGACAACGATGGTGACACTTACACCAATTCTAACGACCCTACACACCTTATATGTACGTAAGTATGTACGTCATTACATTATGAGAAGTAAAACGTCATGCGTCAGACAAATTAGTTATTACTAATTTGCTTAATTTTATTGAGTACTTATTTATGAATAAAACAATGAGCGTTGACCTGCGACAAGGTTACCGACATAGCCCGTAGGATCGCCAAACTGGCAGTGGGTAGGGCACATTTCTCGCAGAACAAAAGGTTGATGGGGCCGCAAAGTTCTGGAGTGGCGACCGGGTACCGGAACACGCAACGTTGGCGCGGCCGCACAAGGTGGACCGATGACCTGGTGAGGGTTGCGGGTAGCCGATGGATGCGAGACGCGCAAGACCGGTGATCGTGGCGACACGCGCGTGGAGGTCTATATCCAGCGCTGAACGTCTTTCCGCTGATATGACACGAGATGATGATAATGACCTGTGAAGAAAGGTTACTCACGACTTGGTGAGCCTTGATGAGTTTGAACGGTAAGAGTTTTCTGTGACAGAAGAACGTGCTGACCACGGCACAGAGAAGTTTCAATATGTTATGGTTCTTCGGTTCGTTCGTTTTTTAGGGTTCCGAACAAGAAACAGAACCCTTATAGGATAACTCGAGTGTTTGTCTGTCTGTCCGTCTCTCCCAGCCAGTTTTTTCCGGACCCTCTGAACTGATTCTGTTGAAATTTGGTACACATGCATATGTGTACCAAATTTTCAACAGAATCAGTGACCCAAACACGTGACCCAAACATGAGGTCACTTTTGGGGGTCAAACTAGAAAATTTAAAAACAAAGTTTTTTGAACAATATCGTGTGACATATCAAATGAAAGGGCTTACTGTAAGGGTTTAAATATGTTTTTTTACATAATTTTAAAATAAATGGTTTAGAAGTTATTAAAGAAATTAGACGAAAAATGACCATTTCCCCCCTCCGAAACTACTGAGCCTAACGTTTTGAAAAAAAAAAAAAAAATGGAGATAATAGATTTTTACCTATAGATTACAGGCCATCTATAAGAAGTAAAAAATCAAAATCAAAAGGCATTTATTCAAACTAGGCTGAAAATCAGCACTTTTTGAACGTCAAAGTTTACATGAAGACAGTCCCCCAAATCGCCCAGCCCGTCGCCTCTTTCTAGTGTTTTAGCTGGGAAGAAGAAGTGGCCAACAAACTCCCCAGCAACACAAGAAATCTATGGTGTAAAATTAACGTGTTAAAAAAATAAAATTCGTTCAGAACCCTTTGCACGCGAGTCCGACTCGCTCTTGACCGTTTTTTTTATGGGTAATCGCACTAAAACCTCCTTCCACTCTTGACGCACTCTGCAGGGAGTGTCAGACTCTTACTGACTAAAACCCATCCGTGTTCCGTCAAATGCCCTTTGCGTACATATCCGCAGAGACTCTTTCGAACAATCCGCAACCCTGGCAGAGAAGATACCCGTGTAGTATTTAGCCACTGGATCCATTAATCTATTTCAATATATAAAGCTGAAGAGTTTGTTTGTTTGTTTGAACGCGCTAATCTCAGGACTACTGGTCCGTTTTGAAAATTTCTTTCAGTGTTAGATAGCCCATTTATCGAGGAAGGCTATAGGCTATATATCATCACGCTAAGACCAATAGGAGCGTAGCAGTAATGAAAACTGTGACGCAAACGAAGTTGCGCGGGTCAGCTAGTATAAAAATATAAACCATTCCCTACTTCCCTATACTTCAGGGTTTTGTGATCGTGTTGTCATGATCACAAAGTTAAAAGAACTAGGAAACACAGCACAAAAGAAAACTATACCAACATGGCGTCCCAAAGGACCACAATCAGTACAAAAGGGACCGGTTAATCCCAACACAAAATGTGCCATTGTCTGTACGTGACGCGCATGCGCAGGCCTGACATTGGCGGCAAGGATGCATCGATTATATCGCGTTAAGCAATATAACGCGCTTGGAAAACTGATGGGTGGGGTCAAGAGTGATCTATGAGGAGGTTGGGGCTTGTTTTGTGATATCAGTAGGTTTAACTGCCCTTGAAATGTATCATATTATGGTATCTAACTCAATAGTGAGTTTGGAGAAAAAGGATTTTTATGTGTAAAACTATAATAACATCTGCCCGCGGTTTAGCCTGCATGGTACGTCCTAGGGTATCCAGGGTTGCGACATTAGGAGTTGGACTTGGAGTTTCTGGCATACGTTTTTATTTTTATAATTTTTTATTTCTATGTTTCGTGTGTGTTTCATGAATGTGCTAAATAAATTTTCTTCATTCATTCATTTCTTCATTCGAACACGGGTGGGTTTTAGTCAGTAAGAGTCTGACTTGCCACATAGCTAGCCCATGTCTTGGAATAGAACATAGGATACTTTTTATACCGGCAATATATATAACTAGCTTTTGCCCGCGACTTTGTACGCGCATATCACGTTTATTCCCGTTCCCGTAGGAATTTCGGAAAATCCTCTCTTAGTGTTCCCCTACACTCTCCAAGGAAGCTACATGCCAAATTTTAGCTTTCTCCGACCAGTAGTTTCGGCTGTGCGTTGTCTGTCAGTCACTCAATCAGTCAGTAAAGGAAGAATTTTATATATAGTGATTGATTGATGATGATTTCCCATTGGATAATTTTCAACTTTGTAGAAATATACAACCTGTAACAGAATAAACGCAATACCTCTTAAGAGGTCATTGTACTCATCATTATAAACAATTTTCCAACAAAAAATCGACTCCCCCATACATTTATGTGCGCATAACTCGACAAAATGTACTGAACTGCTGATTTTTTTCAACGGAACTAGATAAGGACATATGACAATTTTAGGCCTGCTAGTTTGTTATTAGGGTTCCGAACCAGAAGGTAACCAACGGAACTCTATAAATAAGCCTCCGTTGTCCGCCCATCCGTCCGTCCGTCCGTCTGTCTGTCAGTCAGCGGGCTGTTTTTCAAGAACCGTAATAGTATATGTAGACAGTTGAAATTTTCACAGAGTGTGTATTTCTATTGCCGCTATATTTCAGTTTATGGCACGGAACTCTTCGTGTGAGAGTCCGACTCGCACTTGGGTGTTTTTAGGGTTCCGTACCCAAAGTGTAACCACCGGAACCCTATTACTAAGCCTCCGCTGTCCGTCCGTCCGACCGTCCGCCTGTCTGTCAGCGGACTGTATCTCAAGAACCGTTATAGGTAGACAGTTGAAATTTTCACAGCTTTTGTATTTCCATTGCCGCTCTATCAAAAAATAATAAAAATTAAGCTTTACGGTACGGAACCCTTCGTGTTCGACTCGCACTTGGCCGGTCCGTTTTGTTTCTTCTTTCCTTGTGTATAAAGAATCGAATTAAATACTAAAGGCCACAGGGGATTGTTCTTCAGAAGACATTATCTCTAACAAAATTCTAAGCACAATGTCAAACAAAAAACTTAGCCTTAGAACACCTACGCAAAATACCAAACTTAATTTACAACTTTGGGGAGGAAAACTCGAGAATTCGACCCCACATACCGTATTCAAGGATCGGAACCAAAATGTGAGTCCAAAAGGAAACTAAGGAACTATGAGATATTAACATTCACCTTTAGTGCCAACTATTTTGTTGTTTTATAGTCCGTACGTGAGGTGGTACCGGTATTGGAGCAGTGATAAAGAGGGGGACAGAAAAACCAATTCGAAGAAGGTTTTAAAACTTCTGTGGAAAAGAGGAGCATTTACTTAAAGACAGACACGATAGAACAATGTGACAACGCGTCTAGGTAGAAGATTTATCTACTAATAACAGCAAGAATAAGTGCCCAGAGTCTTTAGCCCTGGTCTGTTTATTCTATCGATGTCTCTCTACGTCTAAGTAATTTTATATTGCAGTAAAACATTGGAAAAACAGTCTTCTGGCATAGCAAGCTATATCTATGCTGAAGAGTCTTGTGAATGAAGAATAATCCATTAAGACCAAATACCAAAATCACTGGAGTATTTGGAGTTATCACCTTTAAGCACCGATATGTTGTCTTTGCACCACCAACCTGAGGTCGACTGGTAGAAAATGCCTAAGGCATCGAGTTTGCCTTTGGACAGTGTTTCTAACCGTGCTATGGTTTTAAAAAATAAACAAATATTTCAACTTACTATAGGCACAAATAAAAATTCCAATATTCAGACTTATAAAACCAAAAATCATTTGTAACTAAACCTTCAGGCCATTAAAATTATAGTTTCCTGAAAAAAATATAATCTACGTGGGCCTTCTGTTCTCCCTTATTTAGTGTACTTCTAAATATCCATCTTTTGATCCGTTTTACCTTTTTTGAATAGTGATGTGTTAACGCCTACAAGTACGTGGGTACATTATGTACGTCAACATTTTAGGGTTAAAAGCTTTTCAGCTATATTCCACAGTTTGAGATGAGCAGAGACACACGTTACTTGTGTGTTACTGTGGATCTTGAGTGAAGGGGACTGGGAAGAGAGGCCTTTTAAGAGGGGACTCGGGTCGGTAACTCTGGGCCTTTCACCATACAAACGTATTTTGCTGTTTTCTTCGTGGATAATGCTGCTAGAGCAATGATTTTTTCCCAAAAAAATCTAGATCGAATTAATATGTGCCTCTATCATTTTTTTATTCCAAAACATAATTACTTAAAGAATTATGACAATCCAAAAATCCGAAAAAAAACAGTCCGTTTTTACCGCCATGTTCAGACGACTATCAGACAAATTTGAAAAGTTTTTAACAAAATAGAAAATAATATAAGCATAGATATAGTTATTCTTCTAAATTTCGATATATAATTTTTATAGATCAGTCCAGTTTTGAAGAAGAAAATACCGGAATACAAAACGTCTTTTTGTCAAGGTTTTTTTTATAGATAAAATCAGCCTCTGATGAAGTTGTCGCTTTCGCACTTTACTTGGTAGGGCACAGTGTGACGCATCAGCAATAGTTTCTTCAAATACCTATTTTTCAAATTCCTCGGGACTAGGGTCCCCTCTTAAACAAGGAATATGTTGTTTTCTTAGGAAAAGTGCCTACCTTTATGTCATCGTGGTGACTGTATTTACCTAATAGATCTACTGGTTAGGTAAATAAATCATGATCAAAATTATGAGTGATAGTTGACCTGCGCAACTTCGTCTGCGTCACATTTTTCATTAATGCTCCGCTCCTATTGGCCGTTGCGTAATGTTATATAGCCTATAACCTTCCTCGATAAATAAGCTATCCATTTTTCAAAGATTTTTTTAATTCGGAGCAGCAGTTCCTGAGATTAGCGCGTTCAACCAAAAAAAACAAACTCTTCAGCTTTATAATATTAGTTTAGATAGTATACAATAACTGCGGAGAACATAGATACAGCCTAAATCGTTTGGAATGCTTGAAATGTGCATGAGAGCTCTTTGTAATAAAGAAAGGAAAAAAATAAAAATCCTTGAGGGGTTCACAAAACCAGCGAAGCTAAAATTGACGGACTGGGCGAGAAACGTGCCGGCGATATCGCGACAGACCCAGGTGAGATGACGGGACAGGATCGTCAGGATTTGTGCACACTTGCCCAAAGCCTGTCCTATCCTGCCCTGGCCAAAGTATGAAAGGAAGAAAGGGAGACCTTTTTCCAGCACTGGGACAAAACGGGATGAAATCTAAACATTTTCGCCGATGAAAAATCTCAAACAGCTTAAACTCACAAATACGATTATTTAGCTCTAAAACATTAATTTCTTTCCTTTGGCCACACAAGTAACAGCAAAAAAAACTACAATCAATTATCGATTCATAATAAATTGACACAACAATCCGCACGTGACCTGCAACTGAATGATCTCCTCAGGGGTGTCGGTATAAGGCCGACTGCAATGACCTGACGCGGTGACACGGTGACGTCCAAAACGGACATGATTGTGCTCATTCGTGGTCAAACACGATCGTATACAAATAGTGTGTTGAAATGAAATAAAAGGACGATAGGGATTCAGAAATAATGCTAGGATCCGGCCTTGTAGTCTTGTAACCAACACGTTTTCGTATCCGTTAAGTTAGAGTTGGAGGAGTTAGTGATGGAGTTGAGCGGTATAGAGAGATAAGTCCCGCAACCCTCCATAGAAAAGCGAGGATCTTCCGACCAGATGGTTGTTGAGCCTGGTGGGCAACTGCCCGATAGTTGATATTCGGACTTTGTATTTGTTCAAATCGCACGGAAAACTCTAATACCGTCATTGTACTTACATTATGAACAACTTTCAATCTGGGACAAACGCTGAAATCGCAAAAAAAATCAACTACATCAAAAAACATACTACGATTGTAAAAAAACATTAATAAAATGGATAAAATCACTAAATTGTAATGAAACGGAGGCACTTTTGGAGCACATTAAGTAAATACTAAATCAATAAGTAGTAAGAATCACAAACCACACCACACCAACAACACACAGAACATACCTACCTACACTACTATACATAACACTGAAAACACACCTGCAAGCAAGATTTCTTAACAATTAAACTTCTATAATTTTTATACATATTTTTCTTTTTTTTTGTGTTTGTAAATACCTAAATTTGCTTTGTATTTCTTTGCTATGGAAGAGCGGGGCTTCCCAACACAGGCGTTACTTGCTTAAAGGGAAGCTCCAAACACTAAACACATTCTGTATACTTATGAAGCAATAAAATATTTTGTATTTTTTTTTTTGTAACTGTCCCATACATTTATGTGCGCATAACTCGACAAAATGTACTGAACAGCTGATTTTTTTTCGCGATTTCAGGGTTGGAAATAAAGGATCAAAAATAATAGGATAGAATATAATTTTTAACACATTCGAAATCTGGCTGCTACCGCACAGCATTTAGACTCACAATTTTTTTCTGTAAAGTGTGATGCCACCACTTACTTGTTCAGTTTATTATCTACTTATATGTATGATATAATTATATTAGGCTGATCTTTCAATCTACAGGCCGCTTAAAAAGGTGCCTCTGTAATTAAGTTTTAACTCTTGATTTAAATATACCCAGGCCGTGGCTCCGTGGTCGAGTGGTTTAGGGGTTTGCCTTGTGACGGTGGTCGTAGTTTCGATTCCCACGAGACAGCATACTTTGTAAAGTCGTTTCCTAGTTTGGCTAGGACATTGCAGGCTTGAATCACCTGATTGTCTGATAAAAAGATGATTCCGTACTTCTGCAGGCACGTATAAGCCAGTGGTCCCGGTCGCCAAATGGCGGTCGTTAAATGAACCATGTCAGAGGCCCTTGATGCGGTTTAGAAACTATGACACTGGGGTGTGTGAGGCCGTTAGACCTTACTGCCCACACGATAAGAAGAAGAAGACACAGAATACGGCAGGGAATTTAACTTCTTAGCTGTACGCATATCGGAAGTATTCGCTAAACATTTTTATTCGCTAGGATCCGGTCTTATAGTCCGATGAATGCGCTTTTTGATTTCACCAAATTATGCAATTCCGACGCACGTTTTCCTAGGCTGAGAGTTCCATTCCTCGTTTTTTTTTTTTTTTCAGATTCAGATTCAATTTATTTGCTAAAACATGTGTAGATAATATACATGGACAATCATAATACATGCTTATTACAGGTGTTACATAAATTCTTTGGCTCAACATGTTTGACCATGGCTGGTGTACAAATCACATGATACAAATTAAAAAAATAGATAAAATACAGATTAGATTAATAACAATAAATACATCAACAATTAATATTAAAATTAAATTTGAAATTAGGTAAATAGTCAAGATAAATAAACAAATTTAGTCATTACAGCGATTTGTCATTTAGAAAGTCATTGATACTATAATAAGCTTTTTCTGTCAGTATTTTTTTAAAAGTTTTCTTAAACTGGTCTGTATTTAATTTTTTAATATGGTTAGGGATATTATTATAAATTATTGGCGCCATGCATACAACGCTTTTACGCAGCAGCGCTGTCTTAGCTGGCTGAACACGTTATGTACTATGTTTAACTTCTTCTCGTCTCCCTGTTCCAGTTGTGTCAACAATGCAGCAGCCTGCCCCTGGAGGAGGAGACGGTGGTGTCGGTATACACTACACACCCCACCACCATGGGGACCAACCCCCCTATCGATGTCTACCACCAGATCGCTAACAACATTGCTGAGAGGATCGCTTCACCGATATACAAGTAATTTTTTTTTTTGCTAGCCTATTCTGTCCCACTCTTGGGTAAAATCCTAGTTCTTCCACTTTTCGTGAGCTCGCATTTCCTTCTTATTGTTGCTGTACTTTTCTGCGTATTCGTCCTGCCATCTCCTTCGTAGTCTTCCGCGAATTCGTAGTCTCAGGGCACCAGCTCTGAACTCTTTGGCACACAGTTCTGTTTTTCCATGCGGCGGACATGTTTTGCCTAACCTAATTACTTAAATTCTGTGGATCCAAAAGCTTCTGATATTACTATGTAGTATTTGAATTCCCTTTAAATACAATTTGTATTTACTGATTAGGTCTTATAATGTCATCAATATTTTCCTATAACCTGCATTGTGGGTTTACTCGATCCCCTTTTTTGTGCTTAACTGATTAAAACTGACTAAACTATCAAGGTATTATATTGTAGTCCTATAAAAAGACAGAATGGTAGAATTTAGTATTACCTAATTGCTGATTCAGTGACTTTTTAATGACGTATTAGGTCTAGCTTACAGAAACTGAGGCTAACGCAAACTAAAAAGGATTATTTTCACCATTTCCAGGTTCCTCGGCATAAACGGTACAACACCAAAACCAGTACAAAAGATCGAGTTACAGGACGACCAGGGCTTAACGAAGAAACCAGAAATAAAACCAATCGACAACGACATATCCAAGACCAGAGACGTAGAAGAACTGTCCGTTGAAGGCCTAAGCAAGAAGCCTGAGAAGAAACCGGAAAAATTGACTCTGTATTCCAATTACTTACCAGCATATGTTGAGGGGGCTTCTAGCAGGCAGCAAGAAGCTAATGACACTTGGAATGAGCTGGATGATCCCTTCAAATGGGATGACGAGGAGACTACAGCCAAGCCTAAGGAAGGACCTTTAATTTATATTTTTGAGATCTTGGGAAGTATCGTTCAGTTAGTATGGGGTGGTATAATGGCTTTATTTAGACCTAATAAAGGTAGCAGTTAAAAAAGTTTTATATCTTTTTAATAATGGCCTAAGCATATCGGGACAGAGTGGCAAAGAATTTAATTTTTTACCAAAGGACATTCATACTTATCTAGTAGGAATACGACATAATACCAATGTTATAAATCGATTCCATGGCATCAAAAGAAATTTCTTGACATGGCATTAGCGATCCCGGGACAGGAGTCAGGACGCCACGGCACGTCGCGGGATGTCTAAGTAGGCCGCCAGAATGCTACAGTTAAAATTCCGGTGGTGCCACAGCATCCTACCACGGATTCTCTGCGCACAGCTGACCGGTGGCAAAATCCTGAGCCATTCCGTCCCGATGTGCGTCCTTAAGGTTCTGTCGGCCGCAATCTTACTATTATAAGTTTTTATATGACTCAAATAGCTTATTGTGATGTATAGTAATTATAAAGTAGACCATATACAATACATTGGTGGTTTAAAGCGAAATGGATACTAGACTCTTTTTTAAAAGCACTGTGGTACAGGCCACTCCACAAAATTGTTAAGTGTAAGATATTTACGCAGGCGTCGTCTTGATTAGCTAACGATCGTACGAGTATGCGATTTCGGCGTACGACGAGATTAAACACAAACATGTATTTAAAGTGTCCTAATTGAAGCTTGTAAATCATCGCGCGAGCATAGGAATAATTTCTCTCGCGACGAAATCGTATCGTCGTTAGCCAATTAGTACGCCTTCTGCAACTGTAACTGATATTTTGTTTTGACAGAGATTCCGCTCTTGATATCATAAATGGAATGTTTGTAAATAACTTACATTCTTAAAAATTCTGAGAGCCTTGCAGTTGATTTATTTCTGACAGAAATCAATTACAATTTATTTTTAATTGCAAAAATTGAAATGAATTGTGATAGACTTCTGTCTGATAGAATTACATCAAGAATAATTATTAAAATAACATCATCATCGTCTGTCAGAGATTTTTCCCTGTTTATGTACTTGTGTATATTTTTGTTTATCGCAAGCCGAATAGCGGTGTCCTCGTCAAAGCAAAATCCAAGTCAAATGTTAATGTATATTGAAACACTTTTATATGAACTGCCTTGCATAGTTCCGATATTATTATGAATGTCTTAGTAGTTCATCAATAGTAAATATGCATGTACTTTTTTATACGCTATATAAAATACTAATTAGGTCTAGTGAAGAATTATTATGAAAGAATTTGCAAAATATCTTCATCAGTGACGATGTTATAAAGAAAAAAAAGTCTGCCGTAGCCTCTGACGTTGAAAACTATGAAAGAAAACAGTGTTTTCGCAAATCGGACTGTCGAAAGGGATATTCGTTTTAATTCTCATATCTTGTTACTGGTTTCATTGCTAGTATTATATTTTTGAGTTATTCCGGTCGGAGCCACTGATTTGATACCCCGCTGGTTATTATTATGTTTTTATTTCTGTCTGATCCACTATATACTTTGTCATTCCGGTCTGATACCCTTATTTTTTTGACAGGAATGTACGGCGAGGGAAAAAGAGTAGTTAATTTTAAAATATTTGATTCCATTACAATAAGAATTACGAACTTGTGTATTTCAATAAACCAGAGACGTATATTTTGTTGCTGACTATGCCAAAAATTTGTTAAAAGATAACTAGAGTATCCAACCGGAATAAAATATTTAAATTTATTTGTGATACTCTGCACGGTGGATCAGACTGAAATAGAAAATATTATAAAAAAAAATAAAACTCATCCCTCAGGGTATCAAATACGGAGTATCCGACCGGATTAACTCATATTATTAATGCGTATTCTCTATTGTAGGTACCGTGTATTAAGATAAATATGTTGTCAGTTCTGGAACAGTAAATTAAGTTGATGATCTAGAATTGAGTTAAAAGGGAATCTTGGATGTTTGATTCACTTGTGAGGCTAATATTAACAGTAGGGTAGAGTTTTTGATCATAGACTATTAATATTAAAAATATTTTCACAAAAGTTTCTTAGAGGTAATTTAATTCTTCATAGTCTGGATTTACAACGAATGTGGTACCTATAATCTACTAAATTATTCTATAAAGAAAGCGTTTGTACTTTCATCCTCTTGTTTTATAAATAGTATCCATATTTTATAGTAACTGTATTTTGCTCCAAGTGGACACAATTTGATAGTGATAATTGACACTGTCAAACGACATTTTTCAAACTCATTTATAAAAAATCAACAAAACATAAATTATCCATACATTTAGTAACACATTACTGTGGGGAATTACAACCAGCCTATTGGAATATAATTAACTGAATAACGGGCTAACCGTGCACTTCGCACACTCTATGACACCGAGCTAGATTTCAAATGGGTATTAGTATCTACTCGAAAAGATTTCGTACATTTTTTCTATGGAAGCTGGCATAGAACCACCGCCATTTTAATGTTTTCAAAGTTACGGCGCAGGATATAATATACATATGGGTAGAGGACACTTCAACAAACAAAAAATTTTACCAACATGGTGCCCTAAAGTGTCACGTTGCCGAGATATTTGAAGGTAAAGTCCATTATGGCGGAATGCCGCAAATGGCGGCGGAGGGCTATGCCACAATGGTTCTATGCCCTTGGCTCGGTTTTTAAAAATAATATTTTTACACAATTTTGATGTTGTACCTACCACATCAAAATTATGATATAAAATATATATTTTTTTAATTGCATTGTTTTATATAAAGGTTAACTTAGTAATTTTTAAATATTTTTAAGCAGTTTCACAATTCCAAAATTGTACAAAAATATAAAAAGAAAGTGCCATGAAGTGGGAATTAGTCAAAAAAAATATTTATTTGTATCTATTGTAATATTGGAAATAATGAGATTTTTATAATTATTAATTTATTTAATTATATTTAATAATTATGTGTCCTTGTAAAAATAAAAGTGATATTCTACAAAATATTTTTTTTCTTATTTATATTAACCAGAAACTAGTGGCAACACTTGTATTTCGAATTTCACCCTTAATGTTACGTCAGAAAAACGCCTGACACTGTCAAATTGGTGACACTTATAGGCGGTTTGTACCTGCACCTAATTCGTGTCCAGCTTTCGTCAGGTTTTTGAACAGTCTATATATTATATTTTGATATTGTTTCTTTAGGTACTGAATAAGCTGCTGGTATTTAAGAGCGGTGTTCTATATATACTGTTGATGTCGAATGTTGTCAATACAATTCTACTAACTGTTTACCACTACACATGTCAGAATCACGCCAGGAACACACTGAACTCATGAATATTCACAGAGTACTGACACGTAGTACAGTGAACCAACAATGTAGTCATGTGTGCCCACAGTCTACAGACCACAAATTGTGCAATGCTATGATGTTGTTCACAGGCGCTACAGTGAGTGGAAGTTACTATGACTCATCAGTGGTTGCAATAGTTTTATTCCACAGTCCATCCTTACATGAAACACCTCATTGTTTTTTCAAAAATAACGAAGAGCCGTCTCCAAGTGTTGTGAAGTAAGTAAACTGGTAATTTCTTAATTATCCCTGAAAGATTATAGCTGAAAAACGTACTTTTTAAATGTCATCACAGTCGAACAAAGGCTTTTTTTAAATCTCATTCATAAAAGGTGCTGGATGCACCATATTTTCAGGTTTCGGATGTTTTATAAAATTTGGGACTGTTTAAACGCAATTTACAGTAGAAAACAGATGCCTACTTAAAATAATTTAATAAAAAGGAGAAAAATTACTTGGATGTAGTTCCATTATCCTTTAGGATACCAAAAAACGTTATATTTTCATCACAATGATCAAAACAAGACCATAATAAGAATTTATTAATATAAAACGAAAACTGGCGACAAAACCGATAAAATACACGACTCACAAATAGTTAGGTATAGACAGGACTCAGACGTCTAGGTCAGACAGTTTTATTACATTTACACTCGATACGAGTGCTGTAACTTTAAACAGTAATGTTTAAATAGTAATTCATTCATTCATTCATTTATTTATTTATTCAGGCAATTCGAACCCATTGCACAATAGCCATAATAAACAGTTTTAAACAGTATTGTTTAAACAGTAATAAACAGTTTTAAACAGTAGGTGATGATTAAACAGTTTTAAACTGTAATGTTAAAAACTATAAAAAAGTGACAGTAATATTTTAACTGGTTTCGTGTATCTAACAACGACCTACCAGCAAGGGTTATCTATACTTCTAGACTGATATATAAAGCTGAAGAGTTTGTTTGCTTGCACGCGCTAATCTCGGGAACTACTGGTCCGATTTGAAAAATAATTTCAGTGTTAGATAGCCCATTTATCGAGGAAGGCTATAGGGTATATATCATCACGCTAAGACCAATAGGAGCGAAGCAGTAATAAAAAATGTGACGCAAACACCTCCACACTTCAGTCACTGTCATGGTACCTTGGCAAGACTGGTATAAGATTTGCTGGCTTTTCCTCGTTTCTGGGTTCTCACCCGTAATGACTGTCGAGAGATCAGCAAATGGCTGCCAGAACCAAAAGTTTAGCGTGCTTTCTGAAGCACGGAGTAATCTCGGTGACTTAAGATGGTCAGGGTCACCCATCCACGGACCGACCTCGGAAAGCGTTGCGTTACTTTTAAGATCGATCCAATAAGCGGCTGTTATTATTTAGCCATGAGCATTTCTGTATCCTCACACGAAGACCATTTTTATTTTTTCAGAAATTGTTAGAACGCAACTGTACCAATTCGTGTATTATTTGTACCTTAAACGTTCTTGCTTTAAAGATTAAAGTAAATCTTACAGCTAGGGTTACGGAATTTGTTCGAAAGAGTCACCGCGGCCCTGGAACGCAAAGGGCATTAGGAGGAACACGGATGGGTTTTAGTCAGTAAGAGTGTGACACTCCCGTCCGCTCCGCTTAGAGCGTCGTCCGCGAGTCATTTGATGATTTCCCTTCAGTAAAAAAAGTACATTTTTAACTTTTGAAGAAATCCTTTGACATAGTGGTTGATTCCGGATTGACGAAAATCCAATTCAAAGGAACCTGTTCACTGTCGATCTGTTGCAGTCTGTTGCTTGGAGGACGCTTAAGCCGCGTACCCACTAGGCAACATTTGACGAGCAATACGTGACGCTCAACCTGTTCGGCAACGTTGCACAACAGCGCCAGCTGGCGCGCAACATGAAAACTTTTAATAAATAAGAGTTGCTTGTTGCCGTTAATCATGATGAGCAACATGTTGTGCGTCATGTCGCGCGTCTAATGTTGCTTAGTGGATACACGGCTTCAGGGTACGTTTTCATCAGAGATGTACGAGGATGCGACGAACCGAGCGATTTTATTCAAACTCAAAGCAAATTTTTCAAATAAACCATTTACAGGCACTGTTGAATTGTCAAGGTCCAAAACATGAAGCTATTTGCTCGTTCCAAATCGTAGATCTATATGGAGATTGGTATTGGTTCTTCACAAACACATCCCTCACTGCGCAATGCGTATCCTCGTACATCTCTTCAGGGAACACAGCCTAAAATGCTGTACCTGCAAGATAGATGTTTGTTTCCAATATTTTTGCCTCTAATAGAGGTCAAAATCTTCAGAAATTCCCACCGTAATTCTATCTTGGAACGACAAAACGGCGATTCTTATTTTAATTCAAGAACTATTGCATTGTTTCTTGAGTGGGTTGGCTAAAGCTATTTCTGGTGCCGATTTTCTCTAGGAAGGTTGGGAACCGAAGAAGTTACTAATCTTTTTCTACTTTCGTCTCCCAGTAGAATCTTTTTCCTACACATAGTAAAAAAAAACTGCATTCAAGACAAAGACCCTTTGTAAAATAAAATTAAAATTATTTCTAAGTCCTTGATCCTTTTAAAAAGTTGCGTCAAAAGAAGATTAAATCTCCTAATTAAGTGCTGTAGCATCAGATGGTAGGCTACGACTTATTGTTTGACAAGTAATAAGATCTTTGCATTTATGTTTAAAAATGGCTCGCCTGATTTATTTGTTGCCCTCAGGGAGCGAAGGTTGTGAAGGTGACACCGTTGTGTATTCGAGGGCTGGGGCGGGCTATTTATTATATTATTTTTGTTTTATTTAAGTTATATCGCAAAATCTAGTCAAAATCAAAATCAAAAGGCATTTATTCAAACTAGGCTGAAAATCAGCACTTTTTGAACGTCAAAATTTACATGAAGACAGTCCCCCAAATCGCCCAGCCCGTCACCACTTCCTAGTGTTTTAGCTGGGAAGAAGAAGTGGCCAACAAACTCCCCAGCAACACAATGTTAACAGACTGCCAAATTTATCTTGTTGATTGATTGTAATAAAATTGTATCCGACCAGTATTTAGAAATACTGTACGACAATATTTTGTACAGCTCTATCGTTGGCCTCGTTTAAATCCTAAAAGGTACCTACGGGTAGTTGTGCACGATGATCAACTAAGACGGTGATGCATATCCTGTGAAGAGGAGCCACACTGACACTGCGTTTGGGATGGATTGAGGAAGTTTAATGGGCCAAATTTTTTTACAGCCTTAGATTGCCAATCTCTTAACCGATTGTGGATCCAGGTTGGACGTTTTTTTAATAGAATTTGTTAGTCATCGCGGCCTTGGAACGCAAAGGGCATTAGGAAGAACACGGGATTGGTTTTTAGTTAGTAAGAGTCTGACATCCCCTTCCGGTGCGCCCAGAGCGGGAGGAGTCATTTGATGATCCTTAAAAAAAAGGTTGGACGTTTTAAATCACACAAAACACTAGTCATTTTAAGGTTGTAAACTTTCAAACCTACCATTCAATAAGCGAAAATAATAAAAACAGCTTGATCTCAAATGTTACAACAGTACAACGACTCCAAATTCTACCAAACCCCTGTTAAAAACCGTCGTAAATCTAAAACTCCAATTCTCTATCCTGGAATGAGTCGTTCACAGAAGAAATCTATTTATTTTAATCGTATAACCGCTTTCGATTGACTGGCTGCCAATAATTGGATTCAGGAATCAAGGCCTACGGGGGACTGATGGAAAACTGGATTAGTTTCACTCATTTCTTTTTTCTAATCGAATTTGTATTGTTGATTTATATTTTTGATTGTTTTTGGGACGGAATTGTTTTGATAAAAATAGATAAACTTGTTTACAAGTTTGATTAATATTTATTAATGGATAATAATACGTTTTAGCTAACTTAGTATTGTCTATTCTGAGTTTCCTTCTCTGCTTTTTTACACACTGTGTCTACGTTTGTTCTCCCACTCTTCTATGGCAGGTCTGCTGGAAGAAACTGATGAAATAAGCAGTACCTTTGTGGTCTTTTCTCTGTATTCTGTGTTTTTTTTTATAAGTTCACTAGATGACCCGCGCAACTTCGTCTGATCCGCTCCTATTGGTCTTAGCGTAATGATATATAGCCTTCCTCGATAAATGGGCTATCTAACACTGAAAGATTTTTTCGAATCGGACCAGAGTTTGTTTGTTTGTTTGCTCGAACGAGCTAATTTTAGAAACTACTTCCTAAAATTACCTCGTTCGAGCAAACAAACAAGCAAACTCTTCAGCATTATATATTAGTAATATAATATTAGTATAGTAGTATAGATATAGATTGTGTGTACATAAATAAATAAATAAAATAAGTCCTGACCCAAGCGTATTTACCCAAGGATATTTCTTGCCAACTGATCGACACATTGACTGACCAGAAATGGCTGGCTCTTTTTTGCCCAAAAATAAGTTTAACGTACCTAGTAAACCAAATTGCCTAAATCCAATACATTTCACTCAGATGAAACCCAATGCAAAAGCTCGTATTTAAAATATCTTGGGTTATCACTTTCAGTGGTTGCATATTAAAAAATCAAAACTTTCTCGAGCAAATTTCAAAAGAACGAACGAAAAGAAACGAAATAACAAAATTTAAATGACCAAATGTTTTATTTAGAAAAGTTTTAGAATAGGATAGTATAATCCTATATAGTATAACCTAACCTATCCGAGTCGGGGTGTTGTCATTAAACAATTTGGTCAATAGTGTAATAAATAATATAAACATTGATATTCCAGACTTTGGTCAGCTGAACTTTTGATCAAATGACCATCGTTATTTTAAACTTTGTTGATTTGTACGTTGTTCTTTTGAAATTTGCTCAGAAAGGTTTTGATTTTCTAATATGCAACCCTTGCAGTGCATCAGTCATTGAGGTACAGACGCCAGCACATTAAGCTGCCCGAAACTGTCAAATCATCCCAATCAACCTTGAACCTAATGCTTGAGCCATAAAATTGAAAATCTATTGAAAAAAAAAAATTACAGTTTGTAGTAGCTTGATGTAGTGACGTCTGTACTTGGATCTTACATTTAATAAAGTTAGTGAAATAAAACGTGAATTATTTTACATGTTTAATTGGTACTTGTATGTCTTATTCATATTACATAGTGTAATTGTCAATGTATCATCAGCTTATTAACTGAAATAATCCATTCATTAATAACACAGAAGTTGAGTATTTTAATAAAATGCATAAATCTACTTTAATTTTATTATTATTTCAATTGAAATATATTGCAATTTAAATTTTACAATCATTGATGCTCGATTTAACTGATTCTTAAGATCAATAAACAATCAACAATATATACAGGGTGTTTGGAAATTCAGTTTGTCCCTGTATACCTATTTCGCAACGATTTTGACCCCAAGAAATTGGGGACCAAATTGCGTTTTTTTTTTTTTCGAGTACAATTTTCAATCATCCTGTATTAGCAAATTAAGAAAGAAAAAACTTTTGATTTAATAATTTTATTGCGTTGAACATAATTAAAGTTTAATTTTCGATGAATATGTAAAATGGATTTTCTCAAATATAAATCCATAAGAAGTCTGGACGATCAAACTTATGCTAAGTACTTTATATCTTTAAATATTGTAATTTCTAAGCCCTGTGTCGCTTTTAATTACTTTTCCTAAATCAATATAGGAATACTAAGAGCGGAAAATGAAGTGCATTCATAATTTAAGTTAATGTGACATTAACCAATGACGATTTACGGGCTCGTTAAAATCTTGGTACCACAACCTCAAAAGTCGTCAAATTATTTTCAGAATACGCTAGATTACCCCGATTTCTGAATTAAGAAGAAAACTTGTTAAGAACCAATAGAATTGTTTCATTTACCTAGCCTCAGGTTAATGAAACGATTCTCTTGGTTGTTACAAACACATCCCTCGCTTCGCATCGCACATCTTTGGTGGAAACGCAGCCTTAGTGTGAAAACCTGTCATTTCCTGTTTTTGTCATAAACTGTCAAAGTAGTGTCCGACTTTTTATTTTTCTCTGAGTTATTTTATACTAGTAGACGTCACGCGGTTTCACCCGCGTAATTCCCATTCCCGTGGGAGTACGGGGATAAAATGTAGCCTATGTTACTCCCTGATAATGTAGCTATCCATTGCTGAAAGAATTTTTCAAATCGGTCCTGCAGTTTCGGAGCTTATTCATTTCAAACAAACAAACAAACAAATCTTTCCTCTTTATAATGTTAGTGTAGATTTTTAATGTGCGTTTTGTTTCGGGTAGAGTACTGTTTTTATTTTTTTCTCTTTTCAAACACTCAATTTAGAAATCGGCCCTATGTATTCGAACGTAAAATAATCACACAGATTTATAAACGTCAGTTAGCGAGCTTCTCGGATTTAAATAATACGACCTCAATAGCGATTAATTGAATGCACCGCATTTAGCTTTTTACTATCGCACTTTATATCTAAATACTTGCTAACTTCTATAAGTAAATATTCACTATGTATAAAATCGTATTTTCTTAAATATGTTTATCACGTACAAAAAGTAAAGTATGAAATAATTACATCTATGATAAATACTTTATTTCGTTTAAATATAAATGCACCTTTATACCTGTGTTCAACTCATTCCTCGCTTCGCTTAGCTTATTCATTAAGAGTTTGTTGTTTTTACATGATGTTGTATGGGATACAGTCATATGTCTGTCTTTGTTAAATTGGTTTGTCTATTTAAATTAGTTTTAAAAGCCTTGCATAAACTTTCGATAAGTAGAGTTTAAAACAGGGGTACATGAGAAAGGCTATTTTATTCATCAACATGCAACTTGCCCTTAACAATTTATTTGGGGTCAGCGAAATTACATTTTTTATGATAAATTGGTGCTTTTAATTCTACTGCTTACAATTCTTAACGTGGCATGCTTGATAGTTAGTATGACGTTGAAAGATGCTAGGCAACAGAGTGCCGATTCTACGCCCCTCAAGTGGGGTGCGCCTGCCATGTTGAGAACCCCATGTTTTAGAGTATCTAATACAAAAGACTACAAATCCGTTTAACAAAGACAGACTCCCTTCACAACTTAAAAGCTGTACACCAGCGGCTGCAGGTACCTCAGCTCAGCAGACATGCCCGACTCATCCTTGGACAGCTCGGCCACCATCTCCTTAGCTCTGTTATTGGCGTACTCATGGCCGCAGTCGTGTCGCTCCACCATCTTGGATAGCGCCATCTTGAGCTGCGCCCGCGCTCCGCCGCTCGATGAATCGACGAGTGCTTTCATCACGTCTGGGGAGAATCCCTGGAAGATGGGGAGAGAAAAATGTGAGTCTTCTAGTTTTTGTTTTGGGGAAATTGGTAACCAATTGGCATCGGCGAGATTTAACGAATAATAATTTGTTTTCCAGACAAACGACTTTAAAATGGCAGCTCTAAATGCGAGCAAAGGGAAGATCTTTAGAGCCCTTTGCTTAAGATTTAAAGCGTTGTAATTAAATAAATAAATAAATAAAGCAGCAAAATCTATAGGCTAAGTTGATTGGTTGAAAATTGGAAACTGTGGTTAATATTAATATGTGTGAACATTTGTGAGAAATGACATTAAACTATTTATAACCTAAATCCAAAAACTTCTACATTTATATTATGAAGAGGTCAGAGAGAAGGAGGATACTTAAACAATCAAAAAATGTTCGCAACATGGTGCCCTAAAGTGTCACGTTGCCGAGATATTTGGAGCTAAAGTTGTCGTGTCAGGAGAATGAAAATGAATTAAAGTGGCGACCGGGTAGCTATGCCACAAAGGGTTATTCCCCATTGTAAGTTTGTCTGATTGAGAAAATCTCTGTAATTCCTGGTCCGATTACAAAAACTCTTTCACTGATAGAAAGTTACACCATTGATGAGTGATAAATGAACAATTTCTTTGGGAAAAAAACTAGGAAATATTTTCTCTGATTCCTCTCTTTCTCTGAATTGTAACAGAACTAACAAGGAAAAAAAATACATATAGCCGAACATAGAACTTTCTCCTTTTTGAAAGAGTCTGTTTAAAACAGAGCAAATGATACCAAAATTAAATTTTCCTGTAGCTGTAATAAAAACAAATTCTTATGTTATAAAACAAGCTCATTCCAAAACTCATTTTGGTTCAGAGGTAAAGCCAGATACTAATCAGTATAAGAAGTGTGTGAAATACCACTTTGAAAACTTAGGTCTTGTGAATACAAAAGTGAGCTGTCAATCCATTTAATTAACTCGTGCTCACTCCGCATTGATTTTGACGGTGTGATGGTTTCAGAATAGATTGGCAGATTGTCAACATGGCCATAAACACCCTCAAACAAATTAGTTGCAAACAAGGTGTTTAGTAAAACGTAGGCTTCCGAGAAACTATTTGACAGCAGAGGTCGAAGACGAACAAAACAAAAACAAGTTCTTAGTAATGTTTGCCTTCGTTGTACGACGCCATAACTTTAGGATTCCTATCTGCTTGATTGAATTAGATATCTCGACCTCCCTAGCTTGTTTACATATCCCTCTAATTAGGTACAGTGACCTTGTTTTGGTACCAGTGTGATAGTTGCTTGTTTACAGTTATTGCCTTTACCTTGGTTTTTAGACCGAAAACACTAAAATGTAAACTAACAAATTGTCAAGCGTAGTACGTGCAAATTTCGAAAATTCTTCGACCACATCATCGCTTACCATCAGATGAGATAGTGGTCAAACGTATGCCTAATAATACAAAAAAAATGACCAATACCTACTATTTCAAAATTTTTAAAAAAATCACATTGTCTTATAAATGTCCAGTTCAAATTGGTCGTTTCTTGTGGAGAAAACCCGGCAAGAAACTTCGATTACCCTTTAAAAACGTTGATTGATTAAAAATAAAAACACATTCTAATATTAATAGGTATGAGAGGACAGTGTAGACCAATGAAGACCAAATAAGGCGATTCACACACTGCCCCGCTACACGCTGCGGGGTGCGCGCGTGGCGACGAAGTCAAAAACTGCGCGTGAATGCGTTTTCAGTGTGTTGCACTACGCGTGTTTTTAATACAAAGAGAGATACTTTCAAGCAACGTAAGATCACGCCCTCCCGCGCTACGCTGCGTGATGCGGTGCAGTGTGCAAATCGCCTAAGTGAGGTTATAATTTTTTAGGAATACACAGAAATCGAGCGAGAGTAGAGAAAGGTCTTTTCCTTACAAAAAATATCTCAAGATTCAGATCACATGAGTCAATCACAATATCACAAAATATATTTTTTTTCTTACATTTTTTATTCAATTGTCATTAATATGTTTGTTTTCTGTTCTTTGTCTTTAATTATCAAATTAAGTAAGTAATTCTGATGTTGTGTTTTCTTTTATATTATCTTCAAATAGTAAAGTAGTTCCATATATCTTTCACAGTAACAAAAAATAAGTTTGGTCCTTTTATTATATATTATTCAGGATCTCATAATTTTTGTGTATTTTTTTTATTTATGATTAAGCTGTGTACTTCTGTTAGTGACAAGTTCACCATAATTATATACATATGTATAAGTTATTTTATGTTATATGTTATTAGTGAATAATTCGTTGGAGTACCTTATATATAAATAAAAATAAAAAAAATCACTGACAAAAAACAAATTACAATAAGTCAAATCAAAGTTTACAACTCTGTTTGCCAAAATAAAACAAGTCCGTAAAATACCATTAAATCAGACGAAGATAACGTTATAAAATTGCCATAAAAACGACCATGTTTCAGAACAAGGTCTTTTAGCCTAAACAGCTTTATTGGTGCCATAACCAGGAAAAATTGTTCATAAATATGTTTGAGGACTCATTTTTATCATGACAAGACCTCTCAGCCCTTAGCAGGGGAGACAGAAGTTACGCTTATGGGATGTCAGTTAATTATTACAAAATACCTAGCCTACCTATGAGACAAAGGTTGACTAAGGAAGGTTTGTTTCACATATAATCGAGTGTATTCTAATATTTAAAGCTGAAGAGTTTGTTTGTTTGGTTGAACGCCTTTATCTCAGGAACTACTGGGTCGAATTGAAAAATCCTTTTAGTGTTGGATAACCCATTTATCGAGGAAGGCTGTAAAATCACGTTTCTACCAATAGGTGTGGAGCATTATTAAAAAATGTGGCGCCGACGAATTTGCGTGGGTCAGCTAGTCTACAATAGGAATGTGTCCTAGATAAAAAAAATATTCTATTAAGTCCGTCCGTAAAATTATCCAAAAATATTGGACAAGCATTTTTTACTTTATCAATTCAATAAAATTTACAAAGATAAAAACGCATCAAAGTTCAGGAGCCCCCTGTTGTTACGTACACTTTTTACGGAGACGTCTTCATGTGAAATTATAACGCACGTATTCCTGACGGACTTAATCTAGCCCTATTGACGGAATACCGGTGTTATTCCCCTGCTTCAGCCACGATGGCAGATATGTAGTAGGTAATCCTATCTATGGCCTACCAAGGACTACTTGTCTGCGTAATTCAGGACGCACTGAACCTTCTTATTTAGCCTCAGGCTCCTCAGATCTTACCTAAAGCATGTTATTTATAGTGTTATAAAGATATTCACGAGGTCAATGTATGGGAGCACAATTTAGGACCTCGTAAAGGCATAAAATTGGCCAAACTACGGCTAAGTAAAAGATTGGCTTGTTTTTGCTTGCGATTCAGGGCATCAATAATTTTATTATTTTGTTTTTATAAGAATAAAGCTTTATGTATTTTGGAGACGGGCTGGCTGGTGTTCATTTGATTAGGTCAAAAAACAGAAAATCTGGTGAATGGCATCAGTAGCCCGATACTGTAGAAATCTCATCGAAAAAACTAAGGTGAATGTGAAGTGAGCTGTCAATCAATCCTGTCAAAATGGAATCACAGTTGCCTTCAGCGGGCAAGGAGCGACGCGGCGGCGGCCCTGGTCGCGTCAAATGCATACATGTATAATGTAACTGCCCGCTCCGCCGCCGCGCCGCCACTCCTTGCCCGCTGAGTTCTTGTCCACGGCCTCAAGCTCACTTCGACTAAGGCTTGTTTCACACGTACCACAACAACACCATAACCGCAACACGAGGGCGGGTGCCAATTTGTGACCACATTTTTTTTAAATATTTTTTTTTGTGATTTTTATTTGTGATGGGTTCGCTCTTGACTCTAGTCTAGGTCAGAGAAGACAGAGACAAAGTCTACGATGGACTGAGTTACCCAGAAGGAGCTTGTTCACTCGAACTTTGAAGATTAGGGTTGTAAGCGTTTGGAAACACAGACGCAGGCAGAGTTCCATTCCTTTGCTGGCATTATCGACCGCATGTGTGATACCTACCAATTACTTGTCTTCACTTCCGCAAATTAAGGGCCGGTCATATCGCAAACACATCCAGATTTTGTAGGTATCACAACGCAACCGCAAGATGCCGCAGTGACTCTATTCATACGTAACCACAGCTTGACCACGGTATGTCGTGAGGGTGTGGTGTGGTTGTGGTACGTGTGAAACAAGCCTAACTTTTGACTGTGAGGTGTTAACAGAATTTTGAATGAAATTGATCTAAGAGCTAAAGGCTAGGCCAGGTTAAGTAATAAAACCAGCCAAGTGAGAGTCGGACTCTCACACGAAAGGTTCGGACGGACAGCGGAGGCTTAGTAATAGGGTCCCGTTGGTTAGTTACCCTTCTAGTACGGAACCCTAAAACTTATCAACCGTTAAAATTGTAGGTATTTTAAGACGTTCGATTAGCGCTTATTCTTAGAAATACCTTATAGGATGAGTCGTTAAACAACTCTGCTTGGTTCACTAGCCTTACCCAAAAAGATACCTAACTCGATAGGTTTATAAAATAAAACGATACGAGAACAAAAATTAAGGTTTTGCATTTTTTTTTAAATGTTGATAGTCTTGTGTTTGACCACAATTACTCCTAATGGAAAACGATGACTTGGTCAACGATGGAGTAAGCTTGCCTTCAAGATTTGACAGTTACTGTCAAATAGTGTTGTCATTAATTCTTACTTAGGGTTCGGGACTAATCGTAAGTCTGTTGGTGATTCGAAGTATAAAACGCCCGTAACTTAAGGCCGAAACTACGGACTTCGAGCTTAAAGAGTAGCCCCAGGTTGTAGCTATCAGAAAACGCAGATACCGGCAGGGAATTCCACTTAGTAAATTGAGCACAATAAAAGTATTCCAAGAGTTTTGTTCGTTGTCTACCATGTATCACCAGCATAAGCATAATAATGAGTCTGTAAAGTTTCCACTGCTAGGACCTAGGACACAGACTTCCTCTTTTTGAGCAGGTATACCTTTATTCGCCTAAGTTAAAGTGAAGATCAAAACATCATCACAAAAAATCATCTAATCAAAACCAAAAGTCGTTTATTCAAATTAGAATAGAATAGAATAGAATACTATTTATTATGTACACCATATAAGTTACAGAAAAGATAGATGAGAAACATTACATAGGGTGACACAATGGGCGGCCTTATCGCTAAAAGCGATCTTTTCAAGACAAGTTTTGGACGTCAAGTTTTACAAAAGCCAGTCCCCCAAAACGCCCGCCCGTCACCACTTCCTAGTGTTTTAGCTGTGGAGAAGAAGTGGCCAACAAACTCCCCAGCAACACATCTGTCTGTTACGTTTTAAGAAATTGAATCTATATAATAGTATGCAAAGTAATTAACACATGACACGAAAAAAAAAATTATTTATCACTTGTTAGCACACTATGATACTGATAGAAAAGTATTAAAAAAAAAATTGAAAAAAAAACGAATTGACCTACATAGTCAGATAAATAAAAAAAAATGTAACGAATGACTGAATGCCCGAAAACATCCCGAAGTAGCTTCAGAAAACCGTGAACCACTCCAAGAAGAATAATAAATTGAACAAGCGCCCAATAAAGATAAAATATTTTACGATATTGTTGTAAAAACTTTATCGCGGCGCAAAAGGCTTGTGTCCATTGACCGGGGGATGATTTAAACTTATTACCGTCTTGGTATCCCATAACTTTGTATTGGAGTTAACAAAACCTTTGATTTTATGTTTTAATCAGAGGTTTCGAGTTAAGTTGGTTGGTTGTTTTTGTCGTGATTTTTTCATCACAATCATGTTATGATAGTAAATGGATATGTCACTGGAAAATGACAAACGCCGTCAGATTGTAAAATGTCGGGCGAAATTGTAAACTATTTTTAACCGACTTCCAAAAAAGGAGGAGGTTCTCAATTCAGTGGATATTTTTTTTTAATGTATGTAAACCGATTACTCCGAGGTTTCTGATCCGATTTCTGTTATTCTTTTAGTTCGATGCAGTATACTTGCCATTTGGTCCCATATAACTTGATTCAGTTTGGTTTAGTAGTTTCTATTTTATGAGCATTTTTGCTTCTTTCAATTTCTGCGTTGACGAAGACGTCGTCCAAGTATCACCACTCAAAAGTGAAAAATAAAAATCTTTTTACAAAAAAATATAACCGACTTCCAAACAAAACACTGTAAGGAATAAAATTTCGGAAGTCGGTGTTAAAAAACAAAGAAACGAAACCAAAAACACCGACTTCCAAAATTAAGGTTATTTTATTCTTTGTAGTGTTCTGTTTGGAAGTCGGTTACTTATATTTTTTCGTAAAAAGTTTTTTTTAAATTGCCTTATTTAAAAAAAACTTTTGGAAAAAAAAGGTTGTATTGGAAACTATTGAATTTGGATGGGATTAATATATACAAAATTATTTTTTATAATATATCGACGGAGCCTGAAATTTTCCGGTGACAGATATAACAATTATTGTAATTTTCGTTCGCGCTATCATGGATTTGCATTTCAACCCTATTTTCGTAATTAACAACCCCGAAAACTATTTTTTTTTTATTTTTCTCCAGTGACATACATAATACATCGTTTGGAAAATACGAGGTAACAAATTAAAGCATCACAACTGATTCCAAAGTAAAGCATTAATGAACTATAGCAGGTAAGATGTTGGTATGCGTTCAGGATGTTGATGGGGTTGCCGCGCTCCTGTAGACCATCGCATGTAGCGGAGGCCGAGATTGATGGTTTTCACGCCATCATGCGCAAGCGATGCGCTGCCGCCATGCGCCGGGTACGCGCCAGCCCCAACAGCATCCTGAGAGCTATAGCGGACAGGTGGGACAGCCCCATACTGGGACATTGGATAGGCCTACATGTGACTGTGGCATAGGTAGATAATTATGTTAAAATTGGATAGAATTTAATTGTATTAAGTAACACGACGACGAAGGAACACGACGACGTCGTCGTAATTTCTATTCAATGGAAACATGTTCCCCACTTTTCTATTTGATTAGGAAATTCTGTTCAGTCTCGGAATGTGAGCTACTAATTAGATCGACTAACGCGTCGCAATCAGTTGGATACAAATCTAATATTTTATTCTCTACATCATTTTATTTTACAACTTTTATGTGCGAATAGAGTTACAGTAATTTGGTCTGATCACATTACTCTATATTTTGCTTTTATCTACACTAATATTATAAAGAGGAAAGATTTGTTTGTTTGTTTGAATTGAATAGGCTCCGAAACTACGGGACCGATTTGAAAAATTATTTCAGCATTGGATAGCTACATTATCAAGGAGTAACATAGGCTATATATTATCCCCGTATTCCCACGGGAACGGGAACTACGCGGGTGAAACCGCGTGACGTCCACTAGTTATTATTATTTAGCTTTTGCTTGTGACTCCGTACGCGCATAACCCGTTTTTTTCCGTTCCCGTAAGCATTTCGGGCTGCTCCCTTACACTCAACATGGAACCTACATGCCAAATTTTGGCTGTTCGTTGTTTGTCAGTCACTCTGTTACTGTCAGTCACCAGGGGGGCTACTCTCTAAGCCTGAAGTCCGTAGTTTCGGGCTTAGTTGCGAGTGTATTCTACTCCGCATCACCTAACCACTAAGAATAAATGACAACACGATTTGACAGTCGCCGTCAAATCGTGTTGTAATTCATTCTTAGTTCGGGTTCGGGACTAATCGTAAGTCCGTAGGTGATACGGAGTAGAATACGCCCGCAGCTAAGCCCAAAACTACGGACTTCGGGCTTAGAGAGTAGCTCTCCAGTAACGGAAGAATTTTATATATTGATTGATCAAGAAGGACAATTCAGGCGCAATATCCCTTCAGTGACAATGATGTGTTTCTGACAGTTTGCGACTATGATGTGAATGAGAACGCTTCTAAAGGCGAATACAGACATAGCGAGGCATGCGCCAGCTCACGGGCGCCATCGCCACAGCACGAACCCACACGCACGCACACGCAGGCACGGCTACCCAGGCAAATTTATATCGAAGCGTGTGCGTTTTTAACCGCCTTTAAAAATACGAGAATTGTTTCTGTGATATCATCTCTCCACTTTCTATCTTTACACTTTTTGTTCTATTTTTAGGGTTCCGAAAAAAAAAGGAACCCTTATAGGATCACTCGGGTGTCTGTCTGTCTGTCTGTCTGTCTGTCTGTCTGTCTGTCTGTCTGTCCGTCTGTCACAGCCAGTTTTCTCCGGATCCACTGGACCGATTCTGTTGAAATTTTGTACACATATGGACTTTTATGACCCAAACACGGATGCGTTACGAAAATTATTTAATTTTTAGTATGGGGGTCACTTTTGGGGGTCAAACAAGAAAATTTAAAAAAAAAGTTTTTTGAACAATATTGTGTGACATATCAAATGAAAGGGCTTACTGTGAGGATTTTAATTATATTTTTTTCATAATTTTAAAATAAATGATTTAGAAGTTATTCAAGAAATTAGACGAAAAATGACCATACCCCCCTTTTCTCCGAAACTACTGAGCCTAAAATTTTGAAAAAAATGGAGATAATAGATCTTTACCTAAAGATTACAGGAAAACCTATTAGAAGTCTGTAGTGTTAATATAACATGTTAAAAAAATTAAATTCGTTCGGAACCCTTTGCACGCGAGTCCGACTCGCACTTGTTTATACCTCCCTATTGAATCACATTATGTTTGTTAAATATTGAAATATGAGGCCAGAAATCTTTTTTTATTTTTATTTGGTTGTTTTCTTTGTGGTTTCGTAGTTTTGTCATTTCTATCGACGCTTAGTGTGAATATTGTTATTTAAATGTTGTAAGTCATTAACATAGATTTAGTTTGATGTCAATAACATCATCAAAACAAATGATATTTGAATGTTCACATTAATAACGATTTATCGTTTTAGGTACAAAGTTGTATCAGCAAATGGAAGAATATTTTTGTCTGTCTGTAAATGTACATTATAACATTCTATTCTCTGATAGAAAATGGCTTGAAATTTTGCACAATGAGACCTTCAAATAAGATGAATGTAAGCATTAAGGAAGGATTAATGAAAATATGCTCTTGCGCTGTATTTTCTCTAGTATATGCATCGAAACCTAGATACAGGGTAGAATAAAATGAAATCCCGAGAGAATTTGCGCCACCTAGTTATTTCCATCGATTTTTTTTTTTCAAATATCGTGCTGTATTAGTAAAATATTTTAACTGAGTTTTCCTTCATAAATATTTTTTGATAGTAGTCAAATACCGCATTCATATCTTGTGAGGTACAAAAGGGAATGAAAGTTTGTTTGTTTGGAAATTCGTCATTCCAATAGAAAATCGGGCTTGTTAACTTACTTAGTGGTTTACTCGGACGGTTTTAAATGGGTGATAGACGTACGAGCAAGTACGCGTACTTATGGTTCGACGATCTTTTCCGCCCGTGTGTCACCCTAAGTACGCGTACTTAAAAACAAGACGCGTAGAGAAAAAGGTTGTCGAGTCATAAGTACGCGTACTTGCTCGTACGTCTATCACCCACTTTAGAATTGCGCCATTTGACATTCTAATGCTTAATATTAAACATACGATCGATCACAAGTGTAGCGTAACGCGGCGCTTGGGGAAATTAACGCCCGACACAAAATCGATCAATCCTCGGTTTTGAACTTCCATTTACCAAAATGTTTCGGTAACGGGTATTAAAAGTTGGCCGGTTTTAGCTTGTGAATCGTATCTACTGAAAAATTCTCCACCTACTTTATTTATCTGTCTTTCCCACTTATTATTCTGCCTAGCATCTTGGAGTCGACTTCTAATCAGGGGGGCTACTCTCTAATCCTGAAGTCCTTAGTTGCGGGCGTATTCTACTCCGTATCACTTAAGGACTTACTACGATTACTCCCGAACCCGAACTAAGAATGAATGTCAACACGATTTCTTAGTAGTTAGGTGAGCGCCCGTAACTAAGCCCGAAACTACCAACTTCGGGCTTAGAGAGTAGCCCACTGACTGGATGTGGCAGAATACCAATATTTTACGAAGAACGTCTGCCTATCTGACACCCACACAACCCAGTAACTGTGCGACACGAAGATCGATACGTGGCATGTGCTATAAAATAACGTGCATAAAAAAATCATTACATATCATAATAATTCCTTATTTTCACAAGCTAAGCCACACGAATTCGCTAGTATGGCATATTGTATTGTACATCTAACTTGAGGTGGGTCGTCGCGGCGACGTGCAATTTGCATATTTTTAAATAAAACAGCGATTGGACCAATAAATTATGAAAATAAAAAATAGAGCGATGACCGCGCTTTGTTTACTGAATCCTGTGCTATTTTATATTACTGGGGTAGACAGTAAGGCTTACAAACTTTGTTCGAAAGAGTCACCGCGGCCCTGGAACTCAAAGGGCACTAGGAGGAACACGGATGGGTTTTAGTCAGTAAGAGTCTGACACTCCCTCCTGCTTCACCCAGAGCGGGAGGAGTTATTTGATGATTTCCCATCCTTAAAAAAAGGGGTAGACAGTAAAACTAACTAACCTGCTCTGTCTTCATTGCTGGGTATATTCATGAACTAGCTCTAAAAGATGTTCCACGCTTGCCTCAAACCTAACCTATTAAGTATTGACTTAGAAACTACCAGTTTGTAACTATCAGGAAACAGACTCTGGCAGGGAATTCTACTCCTTAGCTGTATGCACAATGCTTTTTTATTTTTTTATTTGAGATGGGTTTGCTCTTGACTCTATTTTATGTCAGAGATGACAGAGACAAAGTCTACGATGGAGCGAGCTTACCCAGAAGGAGCCTGATTCCAATTGATGTAGTAGTAGTAGTAAGTAAGTTAAGGTTGTGACAGTACAAGGGCCGGGATCAAACTCAATATAGCTTCACTGCTAATTTATCAGGATTGCTATAGATAACAGAATTATAGTTTGACACAGTCGATAGTTTCTTTAGTTTCATAATCGTTCGTTGGAAAAGCGTCAGTCCTGTCGCAGACGTCGATGTCACTTGCAATACCGCAAGTGATCGTTTGTGGACGGTTGTAATGTTACGGACAACTTTGTAACCAGATGAGAGAAGGGTGTAGGATCGGTCACGTGATGGGAAGCGATGTAGTGATGGTAGTGGAAAAGTGATACATTATGATAAAAAACAAACAGCTGATGCCCATGGATTTACAGAGAGACTATGACTCAAACATGAATATGTATAATAAAGTAAAAAAGTTATCAGTTCTAGAGTCGAATCAAGCTCCATAGATAACTCTAGAAGGCTTAACTCTACAAGCCCTACTTCTCGATAAAAAAGAATGGTTTGACCGTGGAACTATTGTATGATATAATATTCAACACCGGTAACATAATTTCTAACTATATATACATCCACGGAAGTGACAGCGAGTTCTAAAACTTAATATACTGCGCCTGTATCATGCAATAGATTCAGATACATTTAACCTTTTGACCGCTCGCTTGGCTAAATATCAATTGTCGTGCCCCTAGCGCGCGGCTACCAATCGATAAAATAATACCTACAATAAATACTCATTATTTATTGTAGCAATCGTTGTATCGATTAAAAAAAATGTTTTAAAAATATCTCTATTTAATAATGGTTTGAGTGGTACCACGCAGTTAATAGGATGAAAATAAAACGAAAAAAATCACGCATGTCCTCTGTCGCAGAAATACGACACGAGCGGTAGGGGCACGAAAATATGTGACACAAGCGGTCAATAGGAACATTAACATTGCACAGCCAAGCCATACTTTTCAGCACTGCCGTTCCTACAGATGACAAATAGAGAAGAAAGTCTAAGTAGTCCAATAAAAATACTCTTCCAGGTTTGAATAAATTTATCAAAGTGTTTTTCGAGCAGGTCAGGTTCTTACTTAATGTTTAAAGGCTGATACAACAGGGTCTATTCTGTTATTTCTGCTTCCATTGAGAACAAGTTTAATTATCTACAAATTGAAAGTTACTCACACTATACTCCGACAGCCTCTGCCTCTTCGCATCTCTGCTCAGCAGATCATACAGCAGCAACAGCCTCAAATTGGACGACGACAGCTTAGCCTTCGTAGTACCAGGCTGACTGCCATGCTTGACCCCGTCCCACACATCCACCAGCCTCTCATCATGAGGATCCTTCGCCATCTTGATCATCTCCCTTACATCATCCGACAGATACTGGAGATTATCTTCACTGATATCTTCGATGACGTACCCATCAGATCTGCTGCTGACTTTTACTTCGTAGTGTGGGGGAAGGTATGGCGCGGATTCTGGACTCGGTTCTACCAATGGCTTGATTTGCTCGTGCTGAACAGAGAGGAGAGGTTCTTCTGTCCTTGTCTGCTGCGGTTGCAGTATGGTGTACTGGGCGTGGTTCTCTACAGGGAGGAGCACGAAGCGGTGTTCCTGTGGGTGCCAGGTGAACCTGCTGATGGGCTTTGGGGGAGAGTAAGGAGCGTAGAGACCTGGCTTGTGGTGGGGGGTTGTCATTTCTGTCCTGAAATTTGAGTTTGGTAAAATTTAGTTGGTTTTTTGTGGGATAATTTGAAATAGTCTGTGCGAATTTTTATACTTCCTTCATGGCGTTAATTTTAACGTGCTTTTTGTAATTGGGAAATATCTCGTTTCCCGCTTTTTTTTTACGACATCTTAAAGGTTTAAAAACTCACACCAGACCTCTGATGATCTTAAAATTATAATTACAACAGAACTTAATAGAAGACTTTGTCTCTGTCACCTCTGACCTAGACTAGAGTCAAAAACAAACTCATCTAAAAAAAAGATGATGTTACAACCCCTTATTGTAACTTAGACTAAATATTTACAAATAACTTAATCCTAATAAATAAATGCCTAAAAAACTTATTCCAATATTAATAAATAAATACCTAAAAAACTCAATCCAATATTAATAAATAAATACCCGAAAAACTTAATCCAAGTATTTACAGTTCCACCCAAAAATGGATGATCCTAAGACACACCCACATTGTACAGTAGTCTATGATAATCTAGAAGTAACCGGTTTCTTTAGAAAAAACAGTAGGTATTTGATTACAAAAAGTGACGTCATGATCTACTTAGATAGCACCTGTTCTCTACCACCGTTAACTTAGCCGATACGTGACGCGAATTTAAATAGGAAAACTAACCGTAGTATCAGATTGACAGTGAGGTTTTTTGTTTTGGGAGTATAGGTATAGCAATATGTGCCTTAGTGCGAGTGTTTTCGATCTCGTTAGCGTACCGAAACGTCAATTTGTCATCATCATTATCATCATCATATCAGCCGAAAGACGTCTACTGCTGGATATAGGCCTCCCCGCGCGTGTCGCCACAACAACCGGTCCTGTGCGTCTCGCATCCATCGGCTACCCGCGACCCTGACCAGGTTATCGGTCCATCTTGTAGGAGCGCTTCCAACGCTGGTCTTCCGGTACGCGGTCGCCACTCAAGAATTTTTCAGCCCCATCGACCATCTGTTCACGTCAATTTGTATTGAATCTGAATAACCACCGTCTGGTGACAGTAATGGAAAACCTTTTTTCTGTACAATTTGATATAAATTATTGTTAACGCTAACGCGATCGAGTACTCCACTCAGCCTCCGTCAGCCCCCGAGGGGCAAAATCGTTTTTAACCATTAAAATCCGTAAGTCCCTATTGGGCCAAGTGAAAATAAACGCAAGACGCCAAAAAATAACGTTTAAATCGCGTCAGCGACGGCTTACGGATTCTGATGGGTGGGGCGATTTTGTCCCGAAAGGGACTAACGGAACCTGAGTGGTTAAATAATTCGCACTTAAACCTCAAAGAGGCTGCTGTTACTATGAAAAAAATCTCGAGATAGAGTGATATTTCAGCAGCTATAAGTATTATTGAAAAGTCATAAATGTATGGGATCGATATGCACTGCGCTATCAAAATATTATGTGAACTATTCCAAAGGTTTTGGACTTCAGACAATCGTTATTTTTGATAGAATGTCACAGTTCTCTAAAACCCATGCAATTCTTTTTGCTGGTTTTTTTATTTATTTTGGTTTTCTAATTTCTAGATTTTATGTTGTGAAAAAAGCAAACAAAATCATTTACTTTTTATTACTATTTATCTTAAAATGTTTCATAGACTTGCGTGTCCTGAATTGAAATTAATTATATTTTTCATATAGGTAATAAGTATTGTTTTTATGTGTATTTTTGTCCGTTATGATAGATATCCTGACTGACAAAAATATTTATATCAAACTAGAATAGTTGATCGCCCTGATAAAAATAGGAAACCATAAGAACCATTTCCCAAGTTATTAATTTCTTTTTATTTTTTCATTATTCCGAAAATAAAACCAACCCAGAAACCAATTTATATTAAATCAAATTGAAATACGTATTATATTACAAAAGATATTAACTTTTTGAAAAATGATATTATAGAGATATTGTCAATTTACTTTTGCTTTAGATATGTTTCGGTAAAGCTTAGTTGTTTTTTGAAACTCAATAGTCATCAGTTTCACTTTATTCCCAGGTTTTAACTTATATTATCTGAGATCCCTCCCACATTAGCCTTGTAAGTATGTAAAGTTAATCGTAAATAAATCGATAACTTATAATTATGTGTTATACCTACCCATTCCCGTTGCTCATATCTTAAAATTACTATCTTATAATATTATATGTACAAAACTGACTTTAAAATGGCACAACATGAAATAATTTTTAATAGCTGAATATACTTTCCTTTACTAACTTAAACATCGTTGTGTTTTAGTAAGTAATTGACAACAATCCGTTGATTGCGGTCAATTACAGACATCCATGGACCTCTATAGGTAATAAATAAACAACACACTTCAATAAAATCAAAGTATGAGTACTCAATTCGTATTGAGTCCTATGCATTGTTCTACGTAACAGAACTATGTACCTTTTCAAAGTCAGCCAAAAAAGCATTTATACAAAGCCACAGTAACCTCCTAGTGGTAAACCCTGTCCACCAGCTGTTAGTTGGCTTGAACGTCACATACGGCTTCGAAGTAGTGAACCATGATGACGGCCCAGTGGGCTTAGTTGTCGGCCGTGTTGTCGGCCGAGTCGTCGGCCGTGTCGTCGGCCGAGTCGTCGGCCGAGTCGTCGGCCTAGGAGTCGGTTTTGTGGTAGGCCTAGGTGTGACGTCATTGCTGGTTTCGAACGCCATTTGGTCGGTGAGATGAGCTATGATCTGCATCGCCACTGGGAGGTACGAGTCTGATAGTTGAACTTGCTGTTTTGCTGATTCTACCTGTAGGGAAAACATAATGGTGTTATTTACTATTATTTATTTAGTTGAGTTATGTTATCCATAATGAATTACTGCAATGTAATCCACGTTAAGGTTTTAAACATTGTAACAGCGCGGGCGCCTATCTTTAGACATCCTTTCACTAGATTAGGATCCTATATTAACTGTGTGTAATAATTCACATCTTAAGGATGATCACCCATGCACAGATCGAACTCAGCAAGCGTTGCTTAACTTTAGTGATCGACCCCGTTATTACCGTTTATTTTTTTACTGTATTTAAATATAACAAACACTAATTAAATAAATTAACTAATGTGTAAAAATAAGTATGTCACCAGTAAAAGTGAAATCATTGTGGTGTACAAAACAATGACAATACTTACATGAACGAAAGTGAAATTTAGTGAATAATTCAACACCTCTGCGATTCATTAGATTCAGTGTTTGTGGCTAGCGTAGTCTTAAATATAGGAGCTAAAAATCTTGCTTTCCAACAATATATTAACTTCAAAATAATTAGCAATCTCGATATAATATTGTTGTTATTAAAAGACGGAGAAGGAGTAACTGACTCTCTCTGAGCTCTAGACAAATGACAATAAGTTAGCGGTACCGTGGCCAACGCTATTGTCAGTATGAGATTGACAAACGCTTTCGAAGTGTCACGTGACTGGGTCACTCCCGCTACCGATCGGGAGCGTTACCACTGTAGCCGTGTATTACATGTACCAGGTACAGTCAGTATGCGAAGCCTAATTTTTAAGTATTTTGTAGTCTGTACTTATTATGTGTTTTATATACAAATATATTTAATTATTTAAACTTAGCAAAGAAAAAACAATAACATACGTTAGTACAAGATACAATAGGCAGACTTTGTTTGTTCGTCCCAAATATCTAGTTGTACCTTGGTATATTTCAAAAATAAAAACATGTAACTCATCATAAATACGGTAGTTGTAAAACATAGAAAACATAATGACTATTAAATAAATTCGGCACACCAGAAATGTTTACTCTGACTGTACTTTAAGGTGTCCTCAGTACGTACTATCCTACAAACATAACCAATGTATACGTAGCGTTACCAAACGGGAGTGACCCACGTGATCAAACCCTTTTATTTTGACATTTTGACAATCATATTCGCTGGTATAAAAAAGCACTTTTTCAATTCTTATACTTAAAAAGCTTCAAATTCGAGTGGCAATCACACCGCGTCGTCAATCAATGGCAAAATAAAATTGTCAAAATGTTAATTGAGGTGTTATTGCCAGTTTTTACAAAGAATCTGCACTTACTTGACTCAGCGACAATAAAGAAAGCGCCACGAAAACCGCGTGCCGAATCATTTTGATATCTGAAACAAAACAAATCTATACTTAATATATAAAGCTGAAGAGTTTGTTTCTCTGTTCGTTTGCTTGAACGCGCTAATCTCAGGAGCTACTGGTCCGATTTGAAAAATTTTGTCAGTGTTAGATAGCCCATTTCTCGAGGAAGGTTATATATCATCACGCTAAGACCAAAAGGAGTGGAGCAGACGAAGTTGCGCGGGTCAACTAGTGAATCAATATAAACGCATTGATATACAGTCAAATCAATATAAATAATTTGAGTGGAAATAAATACTCCACCGATTTACGTCCCAAGTTCTGTCAAATGTAATATCAATAAGTTTATTTAAATTCATTTTGAGGGTTTTGTTCCTCAAAAGGTAAAAAAGGAACCCTTATAAGATCACTCTCGCGTCCGTTGTCTGTCCGTGTGTCACCACCGATTTTCTCAGGAACGAGTGAACCTAGATAGATAAAATTTATACCACATACTGAGTTCTATAGTCCCTATTAGGCTTCAAGGTCCTGATTCAACACGATAAAAAGATATGGGCAAATTTAGTTTTTCGCGAAAAATTGTTAGGACCAAAATTTACCTTAATTTTCATTTTTTTTTTGTAATTTTTCCTTTATTCTGTGCTGTAAGACCTTGCTTTTTGTATTGAGTCAGGACCTTGATTTTTATACACCTAATAGGGACTTATATAGTGATACGGAACCCTTGGTGCACGAGTCGCTCTTGACCGGTTTTTTTACATTGTTCAACATATTTGTAGGCTTATAAATTTTCACAATACAAAAGAATTAAACATCTGTAGCCAAACTAAGCAAAAGCCTGTACTTCGGTTATCAGCGCCAATCACCTCAAATAATAAACACTAATGCTAGCCATTAAGCAGAACTGTTACATAAAATAATAATAAACAAAAAAAAAGAAGTAACAAAAATCATTGATTCAACATTTTAAAATGTTTGTATATTCTTCATTCTGAGGGCTTAGTACGAATATTTGGACGTATTGTAACGTTATCGTAAGTGAATTTTGAGTTAAAAAAAAACTACAACCCCATAATATTTTGGGTTTTATTTTATACGACATACACAATTTGTTCATTTAAAAATATGAATATAGTGTCCAATTCAAATAAATATAATGCGCGAAACAAGTATTTTAGCTGTAGTAAAAATTTACGTTACGTAACCAGTACGCCTAGCATGAGTTTTATTAATCTATACTCGCTAGCGACTGTAGTTAAAAAAATGTATGAAAACTTAAAAAAAAACAAGTTTCTAATTTATTTGTTTAAATTGTTAACTAATAAGCACGCAAGTTGCAAGTAAAACTTTAATTAACAACTAAAAAAATAAATTAGAAACCTGTTTCTTTTTAAGTTTTCATAATTTTTTTTAACTACAGTCGCTAGCGAGTATAGATTGATAAAACTCATGGTAGACGTACAGACGTACATTCGTGCTAAGCCCTCTGTTGACTCTGTTAGTGGCCAGTGCAGTTTACAAATAAATACTTTCTCAACATATGAAAACTAGCAGCACATCACAACGAACCACCCATAAAATTGGAATTTATTTCAGTCTGTCCAAAAACTGTCGGCTAGATAATCACTGTCAGCGATAAGACCGCTACTGAACCCATAAGATTATTTTTTTTGTAAAAGAATGTTATTTACTTTTGGTGTAAATTAAAGTCCGTTCTATTCTTTGTCGACCGTTTTATTTTGCACCCATATATTACGTCCATTAACAACCTAAAACACTTTCACAAGTACAGACAAACCATAACTTGTACCCACATCTAACATACAGACTGCTCTTCCAAGTCGGACCCCTTAATCTCCGCCCAGCAGAGTAAACTTGTCCGACAGCGTACCCACTCGCACGAGAGCTCGTAAAACGGCAGTAAACTTTACAAGCCGTAAGGAAACACGTAAAAATCAGACAATGTCTAAGTGAGAGTTAGGAGGACTCACATTTGTTGTTTTGTTTATATTATGGACGTCTTTCTATATTATTTTTCTTATTCTTATAGACTAGCACTTTGTCCGCGACTTCGTTCGCGCGGATTTAGTTGGTACTCCACGAACTTCACCTTCCCTCTACCCCCTTAATAGGGTAATGTGTAAATTACTTTTTAATAGACTAAACGAAGGGCAGTTCGCTCAAACTGCCACATTTGTCTTACTTAGAGTATTTTTATACCCGTCGTAACTTTTAAACGAAAGGTCCGATTTGAATAATTTAAAGTATAATCTACGTGTACATAACCAACGTTAATTATCAAATAATTTAAATGGATGAGGATTAATATCATGATACCAAAATCACCACTATTCTGTTCCACCCGGGTTTTGATTGAATAATTTGAACAAAAAGCGGTCATTGTGACTTAACCATGATAGTTAGATATATATCTTTGCGGACTTTTTTGTAGAGATTGATGTGTTCTATAAAACTGTTGACATCACTTTGCTCTATTGTCAATAGTTTCAACGTACGCGATATAAGGATATTTTTTGGTATATTTTTCACACCTTGAGTTACATTATCGAAGTTTTCATGCAGATCCCTAACGATTTTGAAAATATTCTATAGCCTATGTTCATTAGGGATAATGTAGTATTGTAATGGTGAAAGAATTTTTCAAATCGGTCCAGTAGTTTCGGAGCCTATTAATTTCAAACAAACAAACAAACAAATCTTTCCTCTTTATAATATTAGTGTAGATGTAAATAGAGATACAGAGCTCGTTTGACCATAATTTCACCTGATGGATAGTGATGATGTGGTCGACGATGAAGCAGACTTGTCTAGAAGTAACGTAGTCATTCTTGAGATATCTTAATATTTTATCTAGAGCTCGAGACCAAGGCAGGCTTTGCACGGGTGCTAATTTTAATAAACTATCGTTTTCCGTTGTTTCTTTTGAAAACAGTATCAAAATCTGTAAAAAAGCATGTATACAATTAGCCTCCTTACATAGGTGGCCTCTCCGTGATCGCTTGTATAGTATAGACTACTCAGTATGATGATGGATAATTCCTTATTTTAAAATCTATACTAATATATAAAGCTGAAGAGTTTGTTTGTTTGTTTGTTTGCTTGAACGCGCTAATCTCAGGAACTACTGGTCCGATTTGAAAAATTCTTTCAGTGTTAGATAGCCCATTTATCGAGGAAGGCTATAGGTTATATATCATCACGCTACGATCAATAGGAGCGGAGCAGTAATGAAAAATGTGACGCAAAAGAAGTTGCGCGGGTCAGCTAGTTAATTATAGACAGTATTAAAGCGTTTCGGTTAACTTTCTGTGTAAACTAATATCATAAAGAGGAAACATTTGATTTTATGTTTGTTTTTTTTTGTTAAGATTTAACTCAAAAACTACTAGACCGATTTTAAAAATTCTTTCACCATTAGAAAATTCATTATCTCTGAGTAACATTACCTATATCTGTTACTAAAAAAAATTGTGGTGAGTAAAACTGCACAGCTTTACATTTTAATCTGTCTATCGATATCTCTCTTCCCTTGTAAAATCATATAGACAAGCACCGATCATCAAGACGCCTCATTTATTTCTACCTAATCTTCCCAAATTCCCAAAGGTTATACAGGTCGAGAGGCCGAGTGGCTTCAATCGGCTGAGTCTCCGCTAATCACCTCGGGACCAGTAGTGCTATTCTCTAACAACATTTTCGTATCTCGACAGTAGAATTCGAGGTGAGTTTCAAATGAAGATCTTTATGTTGTGTGCAATAAAGCTCACTTTGTGAGTTTTATCACTCAGGTGAAGCTCGATATCGAAATAGTTTCTTACAGAATAGACTAGCAGTTACCGGAATCTCTCGATGAAAAGGTTTTCTACAAACCAAAGTCTTACAAAGTGGCTCCATATTCCCAGAGAGTTGAATTTTATATAACAGCGTAAATTCCTAAACCTAATCGTTTATTGGATGAATATGACCAATTTTTACCACGGGAAACTATGAAAAATCCGCAAAGGACGAGTCGGACTCGCGCGCGAAGGGTCTCAAGCGAATCAGATTTTTAGGGTTCCGAAAAAAAAAACGGAACCCTTATAGGAGCACTCGGGTGTCTGTCTGTCCGTCTGTCACAGCCAGTTTTCTCCGGATCCACTGGACCGTTTCTGTTGAAATTTTTTGTGACCCAAACACGGACGTGTTACGTAAGTTATAAAATTTTTAGTATGGGTGTCACTTTTGAGGGTAAAATTAGAAAATTAAAAAAAAGAAGTTTTTTGAACAATATCGTGTGAGATATCAAATGAAAGGGCTTACTGTGAGGGTTTTAATTATATTTTTTTTTCATAATTTTTAAGTAAATGGTTTTCAAGTTATTCAAGAAATTAGACCCCCCCATATCTCCGAAACTACTGAGTCTAAAATTTTGAAAAAAAAAATGGAGATAATAGATCTTTACCTAAAAATTACAGGGAAACCTATTAGGAGTCCGTAGTGTTAAAATAACATGTTAAAAAAATTAAATTCGTTCGGAACCGTAAATCGAACTTTGCACGCGAGTCCGACTCGCACTTGGCCAGTTTTTTTTAAATGTTAATTTTCCATTTGGGTGATTATATAATAGGGATATTTATAGAGGACAGACTCGCTTGAGAAATGTGTCTCTGCGCTTATATGTAACAGCAATTCCACTAACAGTATGAGAAGAAGTGGAAATTATAATTTTTTCCTACTCCTCCGCTGTGCTTTTCTGATTATGGGAACTCCTAATTCAAATTGAATAAATATTTTAGTGTTGGATAGCCTAGTTTCGTTCATAGTCTTTTTACAGACGTACAGATAGACACACAGACAGACAGAGTTACTTCCGTATTCACGACTGCGTACACGCATATCCCTTTTTTTCCAGTTCCCGCCGGAATTTCGGGAAATATACTCTAAGTACTCTTTATACACTCTCCAAGAAACCTACATGCCGAATTTCAGTTCTCTACGACATGCAGTGCGGTTCTGTTACAGGCGAAGTGAAGGCTTGGGTCAATTGATCACGAAGTGAGCTGTCATTCCATCTCGTTTGTATGGTTTGACAGCTCACATTGTCATGCACTTCGCATAAGTTTTCACTTCGACATGCTCACAGAATCGACTGGCTGAATCGACCGGCTGTAAACATATCGAAGTACAGGTAAAAGTAATTAAGATGGAATTATAGCTCACTTCGTGATTACTGCACTTAAGCCTTCACTTTGACATGTTTACAGAATGGTACGTATAGGGATCTAAGACAGTTGTATCGTTTCTCCGGGACTCGTGGAGCTTTATTGACTCGGCGATTTTCTAGTGGTCGCCACCGTTGATTGGAGTTGCAGTGATTGGCAATGTGTGGCGGGCAAATAGTATGAGAGTATTCTGATCGCAGAAGATAAGATGAGATAAAAGTAGAAAAAAATATTTTGATATATCTTCAGCACGTCTGAGTCAGCACGACCATCTATCAAACGAGTTCAGTACAACCCTAACACGCTGAAACGGAATACATTTAATGTGGCCCTTTATTTGTAGGCAGTTAACTCACTTTCATGTTTGTATTGTTACGGAGTAACTGCCTCATAACATGGACAATATTAAGGTATTGTCTGCCAAAGAGGGCAAAATGTTGTGGAATGTTTGAAAGATTAACCGTGGCCTTGGGACGCAAAGGACATTTGAAGGGACACGAATGGGTAAGAAGTAAGAGTCAAGAGTCAGACACTCTCTCCCTCTCCTACCAGAGTGGGAAAAGTCATTCCATGATTTCCCATCCGTAAAAAACTGGTCAAGTGCGAGTTGGACTCTCCCACGAAAGTTTCCGTACCATAATGGAAAAATACGTTTCTTGTATGGCCCTCTTTAATTTAATTTTTATTATTATTTGTTATAGCGGCAATAGAAATGTGAACAACTGTCTACCTATTCCGGTTTTTGTGATACAGCCAGACGGACGGATAGACGGACAGTGGAGGTTTAGTAATAGGGTTCCGTTGGTTAGACTTTTTCTTTGGGTACGGAACCCTAAAAAACCCGCCAAGTGCGAGTCGGACTCATACACGAAGGATCTTCGATTTTTTGCCGGGCATTTTGATTTTTTTTAGAGAATTTATCAGGAACACAATAAGCTATTAGGGTGCCTGTACATTACAGCGGAGCGAGGCAGCGAAGCGAAGAAACAAAGAAATATTAATAACCAATCATGTCAGTCAAAATGTCAGTGACTCACGTGGTGCGGAGAGTTTATGCAATTCCATTGGTTAAAATTTCTCCGTTTCTCCGAACCGCTGCCTCGCTCCGTTATAATGGACAGGTACCCTTAGCGTTAAGTCTTTTTCAGTTTTAAGTTTAGAACTAAATTACCTGCGGCTTCGTTCGCGTTAAAGTGGCCTATAAGATACCAAAAGTCACCAAAATCGGTTCGGCGTTTTAGAGGTGAAGTGTTACAAACAAACTTGCGCATTCATAATATTAATTTAGGATGTAACAAACCAGTCATGGCATTGTCTGTACAAATAAATTATCTAGCAAAACAACAATAAATATCACAGGAATCTTATCAATTTCAGATCAGCGGCCGGAGAGCAATTCTACACAAAGTGCGGCTATTCTGGCCAATTCTGGGTCATTCTAAAACAAGTTCGTATACAAACAAGGCTGTATCTAGCGATTCCTGTGCCGACCGTTAGACAGATCCGGTTCTTGTGATGTGGGCCAGTCCTTGTAGACTCCATTATTTTACAATGTACGAGTAACTTGTTTCCGATAGCGTGCATGTCGATTTTCTTGGGGATTAATCCTTGTTTATGGGGTGTGTTAAATGTAAGGCGTTAAATTTGTTATTTAAACGCTGCTAGTTTTAAGTTATTTATTGTTTTGTGTTGAAATATAGTTTTCTGGTTTATTAACCTGATTTAGAACTAAAAAAACAACAAATATAATAGGTATTCTTGTGACCGGCCGCTGCTTTGTGCAGATATTTTGACTTGATGAAAGATCAATATATTCTTTTTTTAATTTTAATTCTGGAATTAGTAAAAAATAGCATTAAAATCCGTTCCGTAGTTTGAATTAAGGCGACGACATATGCCAGCGACCTTGAGGGAACAAAACGCGTACTCGTTTCACACCCGCGCGACCCAAAATTGAGTTATTTTTTTGTACTTTCCTTATTATTCTATGACTAAAAAATAGCTGTATATCAAAATTTAAATACTTAAATTGTCTTTGAGATAGTGCAAATTCCATTAAAATACGCTCGGCGGTTTTGGTCTGACTGTCCATTTTATGTCCGTGTTATAGACATAACTTTACAAATTAATTGCACTATATTGCACAAATAACACTCAACATTTTTATGCATCAATTTATTAAAAAAATAGTCTAATGTAACATATATTCAGTCCAAAAAATAATGACTAGCCGTTTAGACGTGATTCTCATTTTAAAATCAGCTACTGAGGGTTATCTGCACCTTAAAAGATCAACGCGATCGCACAGCCGGACACAAAAGGTGGTTTTATTTTATAGTGAATCTATTTCAATTAATGTAATAAATTAATTTAGAAAACATTACCAATCATAGGGTCTTATTTGGTGTAAAAATGATGTCGAGGTCCTCATTTTTACGAGGAAACTAGTCTGTTGTATGCCAAAAAACCGATCTGAATAAGTAATTAACAACACTGAATCATAGAACCTAAGGCTAAAGAGTTAGCTATTTTTTTTAAGTATCAGTAGGATGAATCTGACCATTGAGGTAAGCTTACAATAGGAAAAAATCCCAAAAAAATATTCCGTTTGCAATGAGATAACCTAAACATATCGGACCGTAGATATGTCTTCTTTTTTTTACGTTAATAAAAATTTAATACGATACAGGCCTACCCATGTACGAGGTATATAAAGCCTGTTTTTTTTTAAGTATTTATATTATACCACAAAGTAATAGTTAAAGTAGAATTATATAACAGTTAATAGCTGAAGTAAGATGGTAGCTATTTTAAATAAAAAATTAAGCATGTATTAATTAGTAGATTATAGCCACAAAAAAGTATAAAATAAAAACTTTTTAACAAAAAAGTTAAACCTCCGAAAAAACTGAAAAGAAAAAAATAATAAACCTTTTTACAAAAAATAACTTCAGGTAATTTCGGAAGTCGGTGTTAAAATACGAAGAAACAATCAAAAACACCGACTTCCGAAATTACCTAAAGTTATTTTTTTAGGTTTAATTTTTTTGTTAAAAAGTTTTTCAACTCCTAAACAAGCCGCCACTAACTGATCCACGAATCCTCACTGTTCAGTCTTAAAACGCAAGTCATTAACAGACATTAAACCTTCTTCCTTTTGCCCAATTATTTAAAAAGTAAAAGGACCTACCATAAACTCGTTAATCGTACCACAGATTACCAAAACTAATTGCCAGGTCGTTGACAGCCTTATAGCCTCAAAAGAACGGCGGCAAATGCAGCCCAATTTACAAGGAACCCTAATTACAGAACGGCCATATTAAGAATACCTTTTCCCTGTCCCGAAATAAAATCGAAAATAATTACAATATTTATTTTTATTTCGTTCGCAAAATGGCGAAGTGCTGATTATTAATTAATTTCATGCCACGGCTGATAATTTCGTTTTGCGCAATACTGTCGGTACGAAATTTATTTAATTTCGCTTTTAATGAAGCTTTTAAGGCTTTGTTTCGTGCAATTTGTTTTAATTTTATAACATGTTGATTCAATATTAGCAGCGTTGCTACCCGAAAATGTGGTGTGAGTTTCTGGTTGATATCATGTTGGCATTTTAAGGTTTCAATTTTCCTACACAAAGAGGGAAATCCCACAGATAACTACGGCGAAGAAAAGATTTATTAGAGAAGACATCTTTGAATTATAGGCCCTGCTATGACATGCTAATACCATCAAGTTTCTGTTCCAGAAAAGGAAAGTGAAATTCGAACTGTATTCTTTTCGTCTCGTCGGTGTGGTTATTTCGTTTTTTGACACTGACTTCCGAAATAAAAGTTTTTTTATTTTTCACTTTTTAGTGGTACCTGCGTACCCATTCAGAGAGTACCGACGTGATGTTATGTCATGAACTGGGGCCTATGTAATCGAAATTACTTAGTGCTTTTGGTGTAAAGGTCTCGTCAGTATGAAAGAAATAAGCCCAAACACTTGGTAGTTCCTACATACCGATGTGGAGTTCCCTTGACTCTCTGTCATATCCATCATCAGGTCTGATCCAAACCTTCATTGTTTTGTAGTATCACCCGACATACACACGAATATCAAGTGTTTACCAGATAGCCTACAATTTTCGAGAGTTACCCTCGATTTCTCAGGGTTTCCATCATAGGGCTCTGGAGATGGTTATCAGCTTCTTTATTGCGAGCAAAATTACGAGAAAACGCTTGTTAACTATAAAACAGTAACCCTTTAGAATATTTATCATTTAATAACGACTTTTAGTAAGAAATCTTAATTAGTATGCACTTACAGCGTGTTTAGTGCTAAGACGTGCTTATGAATAGTACTAAGATAATTAAGTTAGAACTTTTACTTTGAAATACAACTTTTCAGAATTCGCCACAGGGTGATGTTTTATCTACATCTACACTAATATTATAAAGAGGAAAGATTTGTTTGTTTGTTTGTTTGAATTGAATAGGCTCCGAAACTACTGGACCGATTTGAAAAATTATTTCAGTGTTAGATAGCCCATTTATCGAGGAAGGCTAAACTATATATCATCACGCTACAACCAATAGGAGCGCAATAATGATAATTGTGACGCACACGAAGTTGCGCAGGTCAGCTAGTATTGTATATATTCTTCCGTTACTGACTGACTGAGTGAATGACTGACAGACAACGCACAGCTTAAACTACTGGTCGTAGAAAGGTAAAATTTGGCATGTAATGTAGGTTCGTTGGGGAGTCTAGGGGAGCACTAAATTCCCGAACTTCCTACAGGAACGGGAAAAAACGTGATATGCGCGTACGAAGTTGCGGGCAAAAGCTAGTAGATACCATAACTATGCTGGGTTTGAATCTAGATTACAAATAATACCTTTTGAAATAGGTATTTGTGTTGATTTTATAGAGGTTCTAAGCATGGATATACCTACTTATATTTCTTTGGTTCTAAGGGTTCCTAATGTCCGCGTAAAAAGACGGGGCCCTTATAGGATAACTCGACACACACACACACACACACACACACACACAGTCACTTTGTCACTTTGCTCCGAATCTACTAGATACATCCAGTTGTCGTACAGACATGAACTTCCTTGAAAACAAAAAAAAAACAATACTAATGTATTAACTGTGTTGTTTCAACAGTCTTAAAGTCACCAAAATCTAAGAAGTCCGATTTGACAGCTGAGTAGAGAGGGATAGAAGATTGCTTTACCACTAAGTGCGAAAGATATTTATTTTTATGTCTCTTTCATACTTACTAGTAAAGCAATGTTGTATCCTGCTGTCAAAACGAGCCTTTTATTTTTTGACCACTATCTAATATATAAAAATCTCGTGTTACGGTGTCTGTAACCGAACTTCTCCGGAACGGCTCGACCGATTTTCATGAAATTTTGTGTGTATATTCGGTAGGTCTGAGAATAGGCGGTAGGCTTTTTTTTTACAACGTTTGCCGAGTCAGCTAGTAATCTATATATTTTAACAGGAATACGTAAATGCTATTTATGTTGAATAGTAATATTATGTTACAAATATGATACGTTCGGAACCCTTTGTGCGCGAGTCCGACTCGCACATGGCTGGTTCTTTTATTTTGGGTTTTTCAAGTATATTGTCGTATGACAATCCATGGGTAGGTTGGCACTACCTACTCGTGTGTCAATACCGTCATACTCATAACACAAATCCCGAGTCAAACAAGCGAAAGTCTCATTAAAATTCGTACAGCATTTTAAAAGAATGTGCAAAGAATAGAATTTTACTTCTTTGCCAATATTACGTTTAGTTGAACAATACTTATTTACATACATTCTTCGCTTTCTTTCCGTATTGACATCAGCAGACACCTAAGTTGGAGGTCTAAGTTAGGCCAGTTTTGGATAAGTACACTCTAGTAATGACATATATTAAGTTTGTTTAAATTATCTCCTAAAAAAGTTATTCTCGAACTGATGAAGCAGTTTGTTTTTAACCGACTTGAAAAAAATGAGGAGGTTCTCAATTCGGTTGTATTTTTTTATGTTTGTTAACGATTTGAAAAAATCTTTTGTTTAAGGATATACATACTTCCCGATTGGTCCCATAAAATTTTATCAAAATCGGTTACGAAGTTTGGCTTTTAAATTAAAATAGCTGGAAATCGTTTATGAAATTCGTGATGACAGTTTCTTGTCATCCAAGTAAACGAAATAACGTATTTTGCTTTCCTGCGATATTCCAGTGGTGTTGTTAGGTGTGAGGAGGTACCTCTAAAAAGTGAAAGTTAAAAATCTTTTTACAGAAACGTACAACCGACTTCCAAATAAAAAAAAAACACTACAGAGTAAAAAATAACTTTAATTTCGGATGTCGGTGTCAAAATACGAAGAAACTACCAAAAACACTGACTTCCGAAAAATAAGTTTTAAAAAGTTTCTTAATTTATACAATTGTTTAATTCTGATACCAGCCTTGCCAAGAGATATAGTGTTACCCAGTTACTGAGTTGTATTCAGACATGCAGTTGCTCCAAGTAAAATACTGGTATTTACTCAGCTGCTTTTAATAAAAGATGTAAAATACTCGTATTTACTCAGCTGCTTTTGATGAAAGATGTAAAATACTGGTATTTACTCAGCTGCTTTTGATGAAAGATGTAAAATACTGGTATTTACGCAGCTACTTTACACCGACTTCAACCCTAACAACGTAATCGTGATTGGGAAAAAGCTAGGCGGATTGAGTTTTGTTACCTGACAAATTAGCTGGACAGAGTTTTACAGCTCTCACGTTGTTGTTAAATTAAATAGGGGAGCTGCAAAAATTTTATCGTGACGTCAACAAGTGTACTTATGATTCCCATAGCATTGTGTGTTTGAGCACACTCACCCAACGTCAAAGTACCTGCCTATATCTATATCTTTGCCCAAAGGTGAAAAACCGAAAATAAAACACTCACAAAACGTTTTGGGACAACTTCCATAGTGCGTACAGCTAAGGAGTGGAATTCCCTGCCGGAGTCTGTGTTTCCTGATAGCTACATCCTGGCGGTATTTAAGTCAAGAGTGAATAGGTTACTTTTAAGCAAGCGTCCTCCATCCTCGACCACATCATTACTTATCATCAGTTGAGATTGTGGTCAAATGCTAGCCTATCAATAAATACAAAAAATATCAAACACCGCACGGTAACCCCAAATATATGCTAAAATTAACACGATCTTTGTCAGCCATTGTAACACCGTTAGATATTATTAACACTATTAACATACATAAAGGAAAATGTAAACAAAAACGCGATGAATCATGCAAAAAATATTGATTCATAATAATTCCATTAACAGTATTAGGAAGATTTATAAGCATTAGCATAAAATTATCATAAATCAAAAACAATAATCGAATAAAAGAATCAATTTGACATTAAAATGACAAATTAATTGAACCAAAGACAACAAAACGCCGAAAATAAAGTTTAAAAAATGAGTACCAACCTTTTTTCACACAAAATAAATTCACTCAAAAAATTTCGAATATGGAAGGTTCGCGCGCGTGCGTCTTGCGCCGGCGCAGGTCCGCACTGCGCAGCATCCCGGGCTACTGACCCCGCCTCAAGCACGGTATGTATAGAGAGCTGGTGATACCGATCAATTTGCAACCTGTTTGAGAGTTTACAAAGTTTTTTATGGTACTTTGATTGGTGATTTGTACTTCATAATTTGCGAGTAGGTACTTTATATGAGCTGCCAAGGAAAAAAAAAATGTTTTCAGGTAGGGCCTCCAGTTAGCAATTAATCCAACAATTAAATGGAATTTATACATAACTGTGTTTATCCTTGCCTATATTCTTGTTTGAATAATTTGTTAATATTTTAGTTGTTTTTGAAAACATTAGAATGTCTTAGACGGTCAGCCAAAAAAAACATAGAAATAAAACTATATTCTTTTATTTCAAAAATGGCATACTTCTATTAGAATCAGTCTTGAGTATTTAAAAATTAAATTACAGCAGTTTAATTGAAAACATTTCTGCTTATTATCTCTTAAATCTAGAGCTTTTTTGTTAACTGTACTTTACTTCATTTTTTCTGTCAACCCCAATCAAAACCATAAAACCGTGATCGGTATCAACAGCTCTATACTCAATGAAGAACACACAGTTGATCAGTTCATCGACCAAGTATTAGCATACAGGTAAAATTTAGTCGTCTTACACTTTAGAGGCAAACACTTTAGATTAGCGCGAAATATCTTAAGACTGGCCATCTTTTGTTGGGTTTATTAGTCATTTAGGGTTTAAATCCTGACATATTAAAAGAGTTATTTATTTGGCCAGATAGCCGCCCATTACCTTTTTTTTTGAGACAAACACTACTATTAGGTACCAGACTATTATTACCAGGCGACTATTACCAGACTACTATTACCAGATTACTATTACCAGACTACTATTATCAGACCAATATTACCAGACTACTATTGCAAGACTTTTTCCAACCACTACAACTTCTGAAAGCCAGAATCAACATTGGCGAAAAGAAAAGTGCCAGTTATTGAGACTGTATGTACGAGTCCCAGAGAAACGACTCAACTGTTTCGAATCCCATAACGAAATTAATCAGAACAGAAGTAAAACAAAAACTAAGAAAAACAAAACTTCCACTTCCCTTCTTATCAAGAAGGAGAGAGAACAGAGCCGGCCAATAGCCTTTACTTTAAAACAGAGATGGAGAACATCGTAAGAAACATGAAACATCAAAAACGTGTATGTGTTCAACATCCAGCATCCCCTCTTGATCCTGAATCTTGACTGTAGCTCCCTCTCCCTCTACAGAGTGGAGACCTATATCCCAGCAGGAAACATATTATAGACGACTAGCTTACTCGGCAAACGTTGTTTTGCTAAATAAAAAAAAATTGCCTAACACCTATTCTAGTCCAGTCAACGAGGACATTTGTTGTATGGAGACTTCCGAAAAATTCTCCCGTCTATGAAATTTAGCATGTGATGAAATTAGGTAATACAGATTACAGATGTACAATAATCCAACAATTTTTTTTACGAAAAGTTAGGTATTTTTACCTAAACATGAAAATTGCTTATAACTCTTTGGGAAAAAATCCTCTGACTGAAATACTTTCTGTATACGTACGAATGTATTAGTTAGAATAATTATGTAAAGGTATCCAACATTTTTTCGATTTCGGAGATACCTCAAATTTGACTTTTAACATTCTGCTCTATAACTTCTGCTGAAAAATTGCTCTGCCAATTTTTATTTTTTAATGTATTTTTATATGCTTAAATACATAGCTTTGTTAAGTTATCCAAAAGATTTTCCTTTTCTAACTTATTTTTTTTTATTTTTGCTTAATTACGTAATGTGAAAAATTTCTCCGTCCATTTTCATGCCTTTGTTAATCATATAATTTTATATTAAAACAGATTTATCAATAATCCAACAAATTTTCGACCGTTCATTATATTTTTTAGAACAGTTCGCTGATTTATTATGCTAGAGCGTAAGTGTTGACCTTCACTTGACCGCTCGGAGCTGCTTTGCCACGCACTACTTTTGGAGTAGTGTAAGCTAGTTTAGTTGCTATTGTTATTATTACAGCAGCACAGACTGTTAAATTGTATAATTCGATTTTGAACTTAACCATCAAAATTTTCAGGTTTAAAATCATTTAGATTAATTTGACAGTATTGTATAACTAGATGTGGTGTTGACTTTACTACGGCGTAACCTATATTTGTAAAAAATATTTATTACCTATATGGATCTAAAATAAACGTTTGATACCTCCTTGAGGACTTTGTAAACTATGCCAAAAATCTGCTTAAAAAGTACCTACATATGTTCAGAAGGACACCTGTTGAAAAGATATCGAGTTAAGAATAAAAAAGTCAGTCAAGAAATCAATATCAGACAATATTTGGTTAAATAAATAACAAGGGCGGGCTGTATACATGGATAATCGAATAGGTATAAACATAATTTTATTGGGTTTACATATTTTGAATAAAACAACACATGCCTATAATCTTTTTCTTTTTTTTTTACTGTATCTCACCTGATGGGAATCGATGATGTGGTCGAAGATGGAGCACGCTTGCCTAGAAGTAACCTATTCACTCTCGACTTAAATACTCCCAGGTTGTAGTTATCAGGAAACAGGAACTCCGTCAGGGAATTCCACTCCTTAGCTGTACGCACTATGAATGTGTTCCCAAAACGTTTTGTGCGCATGGGTGGGATGTCCACCATGTACCGGTTGCGCATCGCCGTTCGTCTTGTGGTCCGATGATGGAACGGGCTTGGCGGAATTAAATTATGCAATTCCGTCGCACATTCCTCAAAATGCAACCGGTAGAAAACCGACAGGCCAGCGACTCGTCGTCGATGCTCAAGACTTTGGAGCTTCGTCGCGACGATCTGGACTGCTTGATATTAATGCCGATGATCCTCTTGGCTCGTTTCTCAATTGACTCAAGGGCATCAAGCTGGTATCTGGCAGATCCGTCCCAATTGGCTCCTTTTGGCGGAAAATAGACACGCTTGGAACTTAGCAGCATTGAACTTGACCAGTTTGGCATCGCTCCATTCAGAGACAGCCTGTAAGGACACATTCAAGCGCTCAACCATAGCCCCCGGAGAGACCGGATCTGCGACCCACCAGCTCGTGCGTCGGACACGTATCTCTCAGCAACAGTATTGTCGTCTGCATACCCAAAGGTACCGGGTTTAAGCAGATCATTAATATGCAGCAAGAACAGTGTTGCCGAAAGCACCGACCCTTGAGGAACGCCGGCATTAATATCAAGCAGTCCAGATGAGCACCCATCTATGACCGTTCGAATAGACCGATCCCTCAGGAAATCCGCGATCCAATCACACAATCCGGCGGACAGACCGAAGGAAGGAAGCTTACTAATAAGGCTATCATGCCAGACCCTGTCGAAGGCCTTCGTGATGTCAAGGGAGACCGCTAGTGCCTCCCCATGCTTCTCTATACTCCAGATGTGAATGGCATACGCAAGAAGATCCCCAGTAGACCGATTTTGGCGGAACCCGTATTGTCGGTCGCTAAAGATATCATTCGCTTCTAGGTATGCTAGGAGCTTACGATTCAGCACGCGTTCCATACTCTTACAGAGTATAGACGTTACCGAGATGGGTCTGTAATTCGACGGGTCAGATCGACTGCCCTTCTTGGGCACGGGCTGCACGTTAGCTTGCTTCGAAGCATTCGGTACTTTTCCAGTCTCAAACGAAAGGCGAAATAGGCGTGTCAAGTTTGGAGACAACTCAGGCGCACAAGTCCTCAAAACAATTGCCGGTATCCCGTTGGGGCCACTAGCCTTATTCACGTCTAGGTTACGCAGTACCCGAAGAATTTCCTTCTGGTGAATGCGAATGTTCGACATACTCGACTCGCATCCATCAGGAGAAGCAGGGGGCCTCGCGCCACCAGGATCCAGACGCGACGATTCCGCAAACATAGAAGCAAAAAAAAAAGTTTGCTTCCTGCTCAGCGGAGTGGGCCAGCAACCCATCGGGTCTCAGCAGTGGTGGTAGTGAGGGGCAGAAGTTCGATTCGACCGACTTAGCCAGGGACCAAAAAGCCTTACTACCCGCTGGGTATGAAGAAAGTTTGTTCCCTATTCGGCTAATGTGGTCAAACCGAGCCCTCCGCAACACCTTCTTGCAGGACTTGGCAGCCCTGTTAAAGGCTCTCTTCTTCTGACTCACGTCATTTGCTTTGCGCGTACGAGGGTCGACCCATGCTAGGTACGCCGCGTGCTTAAGCGCATCAGCGCGATTGCACTCGGCACCAAACCATGGACGAGCTTCGCCAGATATTGTTGCGTCACAGAACGGAATGTAGTACTCTATTCCCCTCCGCAACACATCCGTCACGGCGTCCGCGCACGACGAAGCATCAGTCGAAGAAAAGCAAGTAGGCTGCCAAGGATAACGAGCGAAGAAAGATCGCATGCCATCCCAATCTGCTGACCTGTATTGCCATACCTCTTGCCTCTTGGGCTGGGATCGGGCGGGGAGTAGATGAACACAGACTTCACCAGACAGTGGTCCTAACTAACCAGTGGTGCAGAAATCGTCACCGAGTAGTGGTCTGGATCTGTTGTCAGCAAAAGGTCCAAGCAGTTGGCAGTGTGCGAATCAACATCCGGCACCCTCGCTGCCCCCTGGACCAGCTGGGTAAGATTTAACGCAAGCGTAGGCTTTCGCGTCTCGCGTCCAGCATGGTCTGTGCACTGGAATGGGAAGAACCACTCCTGATGGTGGGCGTTGAAGTCCCCCAGTAACACTATTTGGGCAGAAGGGTACCGCTGCTGAGCCTCATCCGCCGCCTCACTCAGGTGCTGTATGGGCCCAGTTGTCTCCAAATCACCGCTGTGCAAACGATAGACACAGGCGTAGACAATTTTGTGCAGGCCTGTGTCTAGTATAACCCACAGCGTTGAGAAACTGGAGTCTTCAAGGTAGCGGAGACGCCGATAGCAGATGTCGTCCCGGGCGTACATCCATACGCCCGCGCGTAGACCAGTAGTCTGAAGTGGCGCACCAGGGTAAACCCTGAGTATGTAAGATACGACACGTCTGACGGACATCCGATCTGCGTCTCCGACAGGAACAAGAGCGCTGGTTTCTCAGTCTCTAGTTGGTGATGAACTGCGGCGAGATTTCAGTGCAGACCTCGTATGTTAGAGAGATGCACTTTGTGTGAGAGGGAGTGCTGCCGCTGTACAGCTTTGCTCTTATTGTTCCTGGTAATATTGAGTGAGTAAGGTAGAGGAAAAGGAAGTGAAATGAGGTTCCATGCTACTAACCCTCAGGCACGCTCTGACAAGACGGCATCATCGGGGGACGAGCCTGGAGACTGCGGAGATGCCCGAGTCACCCCGGGAATGTCCATCGGGCCCTCTCGTCTGGTCGCCAACCAGCGCGATGGTGCATTCCGGGATTTTTCGACAGTTGACGGGGCAGCCTTTCATGTGTGGCTAACACACTACTTGGGCCCCCAACTACCTGCGGTCGGCCAGCGGCGCACCGTGCTTCGGATCCCGTTACCCTCCGCGACTACTCTCCCGATACGCCCATGTCAGCAAGCCTGGTTTGTCTGCCTGCATTGGAGCAACTATTTCGACCCAACTCCTCTGAATTGGCTACACTGGGCATCATACCGGAACACAGCTAGGCCGCTTGGCGGTACGTCTTTGCCCAGTGGGTGGTCACAAGCCATCGGCCGAAGCCTACCACCAGTTAGTGTCATCTGATTAGCACCACCCGGGGACCACGTGTAGGGTCTAACATTAAGTATTCTCCTACGGATGCGGGTGACTCGGTCCCCAATCATTTTAAATTACTTATACAGTTAGACAGAGTGCAGTAGGTAACTAATATTGATAATCGACTAGGTATAATCACATTAGTTTTATTTGATTTTCAAATTTTAAATATAACAACACGTGCCTACAGTCATTTTAAATTACTTATACAGTATGGCAGGCTGCAGTAGGTAACTAACATAGATAATCGACGAAGTATAATCACATTATTTTTATTGGATTTACATAATTATTTGTAATATAATAACACGTACCTACAATCATTTTAAATTACTTATACAGTTAGACAGGGTACAATAGGTAACTATCTACACTAATATTATAAAGAGGAAAGATTTGTTTGTTTGTTTGTTTGAAATGAATAGGCTCCGAAACTACATTATCAGGGAGTAACATAGGCTATATTTTATCCCCGTACTCCCACGGGAACGGGAACTACGCGGGTGAAACCGCGTGACGTCCACTAGTGATAGATAATCGACTAGGTATAATCACATTACTTTTATTTGGTTTACAATTTTTTAATATAACAACACGTGCCTACAATCATTTTAAATTACTTTTACAGTTAGGCAGGCTGCAGTAGGTAACTAACATACATAATCGACTAGGTATAATCACATTATTTTTTTCAGTTGATTCAGTTGGGTTCAGTAATTTTTATTTTATGAGCATATTTGCTTATTTCAATTTGTGCGTAGACGAAGACGTACAAGCCACTTCAAAGTGAAAAATTAAAATCTTTTTACAAAAAAATATAACTGACTTTCAAGCAAAACAATACAAAGTATAAAATAACTTTAATTTCCGAAGTCGGTGTTAAAAAATAAAGAAACAAAACCAAAAACACCGACTTCCGAAATTAAGGTTATTTTATGCTTTGCAGTGTTTTGTTTTAAGCAAACGTTCCTTGCACAGGTAGATAGGTACACAACAACACAACTACTCCGTTTCGTACTTCGAGCGAGACAGTTAAGACGCCCGCGTTGACGACCGAACGTTGCTAAGCGACGGCAATGCTTGTACTTAAGAATTATCGAGATTGTAAAAACTTTGGTATTAGGCCGAATTTCCATTGGCGTATTGGAAAATCTATTAAAACACAGTGACTCATACTAATAAACGTATTAAAAGAACCTGAGCAAAATGAAATCAGCGAACTATCCTAAAAAATATAATGAACGTTCGAAAATTTGTTGGATTATTGATAAATCTGTTTCAATATAAAATCATATGACTAATAAAGGTATGAAAATGGACGGAGAAATTTTTCACATTACGTAATTAAGCAAAAATAAAAAAAAACAAAGTTTAAATAGGAAAATCTTTTGGATAACTTAACAAAGCTATGTATTTAAGGATATAAAAACATATTATAAAATAAAAAATGGCAGAGCAATTTTTCTGCGGTAGTTATAGTGCAAAATGTTAAAAGTCAAATTTGAGGTATCTCCGAAATCGAAAAAATGTTGGATAACTTTACATAATTATTCTAACTAATACATTCGAACGTATACAGAAGGTATTTCAGTCAGAGGATTTTTTCCCAGTGAGTTATAAGCAATTTTCATATTTAGGTAAAAATACCTAACTTCTCGCAACAAAATTTGTAGGATTATCGTACATCTATAATCTGCATACCTTACTTTATCATAATACCAAGTCTCACTGGCAGAGGAATTTTTCGGGTTACATATGCCCCGTTGATTGGACTATTCTCATACCTACCGAATATACACACAAAATTTCATGAACATCGGTCGAGCCGTTTCGAAGGAGTTCGGTAACAAACACCGTGACACGAGATTTTTAAATATTAGATTATGTAAGTGTTTGTTTGTTCTTGGCCAACCTTCTACAATTTCATCAAACTTGGTAGTTCCCTACTACTAAAATAACCTAGAAACTTTATCAAGACTGAGAATCGTTTAATATGTCATTAGCCCTAATAGCTCAAGGAACACAGATTAATCGTGGCACACTTTAAATCTATATTTAATCATATTTGTGGTTACTATTGCTTGAACCTTAGTTTAGGGTTTAGGATAATCTTCTTCTAATCCCTACTTTATCCTTACTAATATTATAAATGCGAAAGTAACTCTTTCTGTCTGTCTGTCGCACTTTCATGCCAAAACTTCTTGACCGATTTAAATGAAATTTGGTACACAGATAGTCTAGAGCCTGAGAAAGGACCTAAGCTACTTTTTATCTCGGGAGTATGTTCCCTAGGGACCACGCGGGGGAAGCCGCTGGCAGAAGCTAGTCTAATATATATGATTACGTTAACAATTAACAAACTGAACTAAAACTGAGTGTGTAATTTTTGTCGAATAGTAATTAGTAGTAATTGTTAAATTCTAAATTTAAATGGTGATTTATTTAAATTGGTTGAATATTAAATATGAGCGGGTAACCCCGAATAGAGTAGCAAGTGGGGTAGTGCGCTTACGCATGATGGATGACGATTATCAAGACCGCTCCGAATGAGAACTATGTTTAAAAATTAGTAGAATTGGCACTCTGGTCTTAGTACGCGGACTCCTAAAGCTCCCAGAGCTGCCAGTCCTTGTTATTTTCTACTACATGCGCTACAAAATTGTCACGTGGTCAATATGTAGTGATATATTTGAAGTTTGTCTAAAGTTATCGCTGTTAGACAAGCACATTCTAGACCCCAGTTTTAGTGTTTCTGCAGAATTAGTTTTCTCCTCAACAATAACTAACTCAAGCTTTCTAGTTCAAGATCATTGTCATAAAGGCTGCGAGCCCGCATAATGAACTTGACAAATACTATGTACATTTATTATGTAGAAAGTTTGTAATTCTCGTACATACACGGTAATACGGGTGTATGAAGTAGTATTACAAAATAGGCACCGATTTATGTAATGAGTGGTTTAGTTTGTTGTGGTCTAAATATTGATTACCTTTTTAGGGTTCCATACCTCTTAAGGAGCGGCGCCACCATCGAGTACAAAGCCCAAACCGCTGCCAAAAAGCTGGGCATCCTAAATAGGGTGAAGCGATACTTCAGGCCTGGACAGCTTTTAACCCTATATGTATAAAGCGCAAGTCCGATCCTGCATCGAGTATTGTAGCCACCTTTGGGATGGCTCAGCTAAGTATCAGCTTGCCGCGCTTGACTCAGTGGAACGCAGAGCTAAGAGGCTCATCGGTGACGAAAAACTGGTGGATGCCAAGCTACATAGCTTGGCTCATCGCCGTAAGGTTGCCTGCTTGTCGGTTTTCTACAGATTGTACTTACTTCGGTGAGTGTGCCCAAGAACTCCACGACCTCATCCCACCGACCCCCTTCTACCATCGGACATCCAGACGCACTGCATCTTACCATCCCTACCTTGTTAGTATTCCACCAATTCGCACTAAGCGTTTCCAAACGTCTTTTATAATGCGCACGGCAAAGGAGTGGAACTCTGCCTGTGTCTGTGTTTCCAAACGCATACAACCCTAATCTCTTCAAAGTTAGAGTGAACAGGCTCCTTCTGGGGAAGCTCGCTCCATCGTAGACTTTGTCTCTGTCATCTCTGACCTAGACTAGAATCAAGAGCAAACCCATCACAAATAAAAAAAAAAAAAAAAAGGAGAAAACGGAAGCCTTATAGGATCACTTTGTCGTCCGTTCGTTCGTCTATCTGTCAAGACCCTTTATCTCGGGAACGCGTGGAGTTATCGAGTTGAAATTAAAACCATATACTCAGATTTACAGTCCTTTGAAGCTGTGAAAAAATCAAAGATCTAAGTTAACGTAAAAAAAAAGATACGGCCGTTTATGCCGCAAAAAACGTATATTTCGACACTCTCAAGGGAATCAAAATGTATAGGGTATTTCCCGTTGACCTAGAACTATGAAATTTAGCAAGTAATACCGTCTTATACTACAAGTATAGGGAAAATTCTAATAATTATACATTTGTTATTTAACCATAAAAATATTAGTCTTTATTTAAAGTAATTGTAGCTACAAATTTGTACAGAACCCTCGGTGGGCGACTCGCACTTGGCCGGTTTTTTTTTTGAAGCCTAACCGGCTTACAAACAAAATTTTGGCTTGAATACTTGTCTGATTTCATAATGTAGGGTTGGGTACCTAGAACATAAAATCTAATTCCATTTTCTATAACAATATCAAACTGTTTCAACATTTATTTTACAACAAGAATTTTAGTATGGTAAATAACGTCATCGCAGTAAGAACCTGGATGAGGCTGGCACAGGAGCGGGGATTGGTACAAGAAAACAGAGGCCTGTGCTCAGCAGTGGGCGAAGACAGGCTGTGGATGATGATGATGATGAAGAAATCTTCTGAAAATCTTCAGAAAATATTTAGTGTCCACATCATCGCTCTCTATTAGGTGACATTGTGGTCATCCACGAGATATCAATAATAAAACTTTTTTTTGAAGTTGTTTATTATTACATATAGCGTACTGCATATTTGATTTATACATAACTAGCACTTCGCCCGCGACTTCGTTCGCGCTGCAATTTTCTTAAGGATCGCAAATTTTTCATAGTAATAAATATAACCTTGTGTTGTGTAACTCAAGGATAATGTAGCATTCTAATGGTGAAATAATTTTTAAAATCGGTCCAGTACTTTTTGAATTTATTCTTTATAAACCTACAAAAATTCAAATATTTCCACTTTATAATTTTATCATATTAATGTAGATGCGTTGAAATAATACAGTTGTTGATAAAAAAATAAGTAGATGCCACAAGTCAGCCTTGAAAACACAAGGACGGTAACTAAAACTTTCACACCGATTCTCGAGCAATTTCTGTACGTTACGATAGCACAAATGTCGCGTGGATCGATAACCGAGCGTTTAACTGCATTTCTAGGACAGAACAATAAATAACTAATTTAAAGAAAATACGTGAACGTTTCCGAGACAGTAAACGTTAGTCAATAAAGTTACCAGGAAAGGGCGGTTGACCATTATAGAATTTAAAATCAGTAATGCGAAGTCATTACAATAATCGATACCTACCCTGGTGCCTGGTGCACGCACAAAGTATTGGGGCACTGCCGTTTGGTACATATATGTCACCGGATAGTTGCAAACTAACTCTAAAAACAGATTACAAAATATCTTGAGAGATTGTAAACTCCCGATAAATTGTCAACTGAACATTTCATCATCATATCAGCCGAAAGACGTCCACTGCTGGACATAGGCCTCCCCCATGCGTCGCCACAACGACCGGTCCTGCGCGTTTCGAATCCAGCGGCTATCCGCGTCCTTCACCAGGTCATCGGTCCACCTTGTCGGAGGCCTTTCAACGTTGCGTCTTCCGGTACGCGGTCGCCTTACCTGAACATTTGTTCTATACGAATCGAAATCTTGTATCCTATAACATCTCCGTGAAATTATGGACTGATATAAGCTGGCGACCAATCAGCACTCTGGTCTACAATTTATCTGTTTTGGTTAGATAGTTAAATTGTAAACTTGCCCCTCAATGGTCTCTACTGGTGTGAGCTCACGTGAGAACAGACCAATGAGAGCTTTGTTTCCATATTTGCTAACTCACAAAATCGGATGAAGTAGACTAGACGATTGTAGACTTTGTAATTGCTCTGATTGGTCGCCATTTTTTGTCAGTCCACTATTTCTCGGAATGACTTCGAGAGATTATAGACTATCAAAGGAGGGTGGCGATATTAGGCCCACTAGCAGTGATAAGAAGTGATAGCGGCCACAAATGAAATACATACTAAAAAAAAAAATTATTTAATAGTTATTTATCGTAATTTTTATACGACTTTTAATCACGGGGTAATGAAAAACATAATAAAAAGAAGTTATAGCGGAAAACATTGTGAAAAAATTATCTGTGGAATTAGGAAATCCAGATGTCAGCCATGACATCTGCATTTCCTAATTCCAGGGTTGCCAGGGGTTAAAATTGAATAATATTTTATGAAAGGAGTCATGATTTCTTATTATTTTTTATATTATTATTAAAAATCCATGATCCATTTTGAAAGTCTAAATGTCAAACCGAAAACGTTGTAATTGACAAAAAAAATTTACGTAATGCGTTAGATACGCATTACGTAAATTTTTTTTGTCAATTACAACGTTTTCGGTTCATAATTGTAGCTTTGTTGATTTTGACAGTACATAAAAATGCTAGAATTCAATTCAATTCAATTTTTAAGGTTATGGCTCCATCGACGAACATTCGATGATTTTGCCAATGTCAAGGTACGAGATGGTTATAATGGTCGATATTTTCTCTCAATTACGCTAACTGTTTAATGACTATTGATCAGTTTTTGTAGCGATGTCATCCATTATTCGCCATGCTAAAAAGGACAAAACATTTGGTTAATAACATAAGACGGCACATAATATGAGTGTTAAAACATCAAACACATTTATACATATCAGTACTTAAATAAAAAATATAAATATAATTTAATAATAAAAAATTCTTACAAGATGATTTTATTTATATTAATAAACTTATAAAGGATTTTTACTGCGGGGGTATGGGCTAAAGATAAAAGGAAAGGAATGTTAATTGGGCGAGGAAAATCAGGAGGGAGTAAGTCGTAAAGGGGAGTAATTAAACGAGGACAGGAAAAAAATAAGTGCTCCAGAGTGTCCTCTAGACCGCATTCACACAAAGAACTGTCTTTCACGCGAATTTTAGCCAAAAAAACTGGTGTGCAAACAAACCCGAGACGAAGACGAATTATGACAGAGGTAGCCAGTTTACTTGAAAATTTAAGTTTGCTAAACCAACATTTAGAAGGAATAAGTGGTTGGATGGATCCATAAAATTTTCCCTTCTGTAACTGAGATTTTTGCCACTGTGTATTCCAACATTTCATCATCTCTGGTTTAACAAGGCAGCGCAAATCTCGAGCATAACAGGACGTGTGGGATTCAATGCCATTCCGAGTGGCTGATTTGGCAATCGAATCAGCATTCTCGTTTCCTATGATTCCAGAATGGCTAGGGATCCAGGCCAATGCGATATCGATGCCTAAACAGTAGCATCTATAAAGAAGTTGTTTAATCTGCAAAGTAAGGGGACAGTTATGACGAGAACGAAAAGGTGATTTTACTAAGTCTTGAAGGCAGCTAAGAGAATCGGAGAAAATAATTGATTTGTTGAGACCATACGATTCAACGTAGGAGACCGCTTCCAAAAGAGCTATTGCTTCCCCGGTATAAATGGATCCAAATGAAGAGCTACGAAAATTTAGTATTATTCTGAACTTTGGAATCCATACAGCAGAACCGACATTGCTATCATCTGACAGCTTCGAGGCGTCAGTAAATATCGTAAGCCAATCATGCCAGTCCTTTGCTAAAATCTTGTTGAATTTATCATTGGCAGCAGGGTCATGTTTCGAGATACCAAAGTTAAAGATAATTTTAGGACGAAATAGTAATGAATTAAAATCTACTTCAAATAAGGGGTTCAAACTTGATTGAGCTAAAGAAATGTGCATATCATTAAATTTACTGAAGCTATTAACGAGGAGGGGAGGATTTTTATGGGTCCAATAGCGGGACGATGGGATTAACTCAAAAAGAGTACGAAGAAGAGGAAGTAGGGGGTGAGATTTATGTTGGATGACTTTATAAAAAAATCTATCACAGAGATACTGTCTACGTAAATGAAGGGGGGGCTCCAAACACTCTACCTGAAGGGCATTAATAGGGGAGCATTTCATAGCACCCGTGATGATGCGCAAGCATTTGGACTGGATCTTTTCCAGCTTAGCAAGAGCTATTCTGTTGCATGGTTCCAAAAGAAAGCTCCCATAGTCAAAGTGGCTACGGACTATAGCATTGTAAAGAATTTTTTGGGAAGTTGGGTGGGCTCCCCAGCGAACTCCAGAGAGGGCACGCAGAACATTAACTCCTTTTTCGCATTTCTTCAAAATGTAGTCTAAATGATGAAGGCCAGACAATTTGGAGTCGAGGATGAGGCGGAGAAATTTTACTTTATCACAAATCAATATGGGTTCGTTTTCAACAAAAAGGTTTATAGGAGGAATATTTCGTTTTCGAGAAAAGACAACTGCGTTACATTTGGGGACAGACAAGTTTAGGCCGTGATCGATAAGCCACTGGTTTAAATACTGAAGGGCAGAGTTTAAGCGTAATGAGGCGTCTGAAAGGGAAGCTGAACTAAAATAAAGTGCAATGTCGTCGGCGTATTGTAAAATTTTGCAAAAACAACTAACTGAAGACTCCAAATCGTATGTGTATAAATTATACAGGAGAGGACTTAAGACCGACCCCTGGGGTAATCCTTTCCACACTAGACGAGATGGTGAGAGAGTGTTTTGATGGCGAACAGAAATAGAGCGGGACATAAGGAGATTACAAATGATGTTGACCATCCTCACAGGGATACTCAGCTGTAGCAGCTTTTGCCTGAGTATTGGAAGTTGGACATTATCATAGGCTGAGGCTATATCTAAGAAAACACCAAGAACGCTTTCATTATTAGAAAAAGCAATGCGGACATCGGATAAGAAGATACTGAGGCTATCTAGAGTGCCCATGCCTCTTCGAAACCCGAATTGAGACCTGGCTAAGATGCCTTTGGTTTCTAATATCCATTCAAGTCGATTCTTTATAAGGTTTTCCATGATTTTAGCCAACACAGAGGATAGTGCGATTGGACGATAGGAGGAAGAATCATGTGGGTCTTTCCCAGATTTCAAAATGGGTATAATAATCTGGGTTTTCCAGGACTCTGGGACTTGACCAGTAGCGAAAAAGGAGTTGATTAGGTCGAGGAAGATTGATTTACAGTTTGAAGAGGATTTGGTAATAAAGGAATAGGGGATTCCATCGACACCAGGAGCAAAATCACGAAGATGCTCCAAGGCACATGTCAATTCTGAATACAAAGGTCATCAAATCTATCAGAGGAAGTGGGAGAAGGGGGATCTGCAGTTGGAAAGCAATCAAAACTAGGGGCAAAAGGGGGGGCTAATTTTGTAATAAAGTCCTCTAACCAAGAACTAGGGTCATTGGTTGTGACTATGGAAGACTGATGGTCACAAGCTCTGCGATAGGTTTTAATTTTTTTCCAAACAAGGGAAACTGGAGAGCGAGGAGACAGAGATTCGCAAAACTTGAGCCAGCCAGACCTTTTCTTTTTTGCCAATAACCTACAAACTCTTGCAGATGTCTTTTTAAAATTCAGATATTCAGGCATGTCTAAACTAGACGCAAAAGTATTTTCTGCTTCTTTACGTTTTCGAACACCATCAGAGCACTCCGCATCCCACCAAGGTGGGGAAGATAATAGACGGCGGGCAGAGTTCTTTAAGGGGATAGAGGAATCGGCCGCTTTCGACAAACATTCAACAAAATCATTGTAGACGGTAATTGAATTGGAGGAGTTTATTGGGGGGAAGTTTTGAAGTTCTGAATCCAATTGGGAAGAAAAATGAGACCAGTCAGCTTGTGAAAGGAGATATTTTTGTAGGGGTTGAATAGAAGGAGAACGAGGATGAGTACTTGGAAACGAAATCAATATAGGAAAATGATCACTCCCATAGGAATTAGGGAGAACCGACCAGGAGAGAGATGACACTAAGGAAGGGGAAGAGAAAGTAAGGTCGGGAACACTAATGTTTTGGGTAGGCGAAACCCTACGGGTAGCAGAACCATCATTAAGGACGCAAAGGTTGCAGTCATCTAAAAGATCTAACAAAAAGCTGGAGGAGGGATCATTACAGTGAGATCCCCAAAGGGTGTGACGGCAATTGAAATCACCGAGCACAATCAAGGGGCTTGGGATAGAAGACAGGATAGAGTTCAATTCAGACAAAACATTGGCATTGGGATGAGGGATATAAGCAGACACATAGGATATGCCCAGGGCTCTAATGGCTACAACATGTAAACCAGAATCATGGTTGGGGAGAGGAATCTCGGAAAAAATTATAGATCTGCTAACCAATAGGGCGCATCCGGCCCATCCGTCCTCTCTATCATCCCGAAGACATGAAAAACCAGGAACCCTAAAGGGAGTTCCAGGCCTGAGCCACGTCTCCGACACGGCAAAGACGACGGGTGTGAAACGATTGATGAGATATATCAATTCGTGTTTTTTTCTGCTAATCGATCTACAGTTCCACTGAAGGATCTTTTCCATTTTGGCGAGTCCAGGATTCTAAAAGCTGTTGAACTAGTATTACGACACTGTCCGGTATTGCGTCACTAAATTTGGACAGCATATTAATGAGCGAGCAAGCCAGGAGCTCTATTAAATTGTCATTAGGGGTGGGAAGGGGGGTGGTTTCAACATAAGGGGAGTTCAAAGCACAGCCATTAGGTTGAGAAGAGGTAGGGGTATAAACCATTGACCTGTGGGCTTGGGTATCATAAGATTTACCCAGCTCCGGACGAGGTCTTGGGGAACGATAAACAGTCTTGGTGTAAGATGACTTAACAGGGCTTGCATATGGAGAGGAAGTAGGGCTATTTAAAGGGGCTGAGAAGAGATGGGGATCAGAAGGAGGATGTTGAGATGGTTTAAAAGTGGTGGGACCTGCAGTTACATTGGAGTATAACATTTTGGGGCGGGGAAACCTAACTGAAGCCTGACGGTAGCTTAGGTTTTCTTGGGACATTACCATTTTAATTGACTTCTGTCTAGAGTGTTCAGGGCACTTGTCATCAGTAGCCTTATGGTTTCCACCATCACACAACAGACATGTAGCTTGTGGATCCGGAACATTGCAGCTATCACCAGGGTGTGGTTGAGCACATCGGTAGCAACGGGGCTTAGATCTGCACTGGGTGCTAATATGGCCAAAACGAAGACAGTTACGGCATTGAATTGTGGGAAGATGGTACACAGAAACGGGAAGAGAAGCCTTATAACAGAATACTTTTTCTGGGAGTATTTGGCCAGAGAAAGTCAGCACTACTGTTGTTGATGGAGACCATGAAACGGAACCCTCTTTTCTATTTTTAAAATTCAGTCTCCTAGCCCTAATTACTTCCCCTCAGTTACGAGGAGTCTCTATGCCTAGTACAAGCTCCTCAAGAGTCCAATCTGTGGGTACATCCTTAACGACTCCCATGCGCGTAACATGGAAGCGTGGGATAGTCGCAACATATTTGTTTTCTATTAAAATAGGATTGTTGACAAATTGATTGGCATCATTGAATGTAACATAATCCACAGACATCCTATTACGACCCATTGATTTGACACTACCCTGCACAACACCTCTAAACCCTTTGTTGTGAATAAACTGTGCAAACCTAAGAGAGTTTAAAATGAGGCCTTGCTTAGGGTCTGTTTCCATCTTAGAAATAAAGACAGTGAAGGGTGCTCTGTCGCTCTCACTATAGAGTACTTTGGAGTCACTCTCAAATCCGGGTCTAATATAAACTGACTGAGTTGAGTCAGACGGCGGCTTATTCCTTTTTGCGTCTACAAAAATCTCAGGTCCTCCTGGGCGTTTTCTCATTTCAGACCTTACGCGACCATCATCGGAAAATTGCGAGCACTCCAAAATATCTATATCAGGAGGTGTCCCTCCACCCCCGTCAGGGGGTTCTTCGGCACTCATTTCCAAGGAAATGAGCGCTAATAAAGCTTAAAATACTAACCTTACAACTAGTTTCCTACACCAGACAACACAAAACAACAGATACAACACCAAAAACAGATTTTGATACCAAAACAACTGGGAGGTTAAGAATCGCGTGCTTAATCTCACCAAGACAATAGCAAAATCCAAATGCTAGAAGCCAAGTTATAAATCTCAAGAAACGTCAAATGAGCTGAAAAAATCAATCAATGTCATGTCAAACGTCATTCACTTCGCGAACTCGTACAGACTCATGTGTTTGTACTCTTACGCTGCTGTGAATAATCCATTTGTTTTTGTGAATTACTTGTTTTGACCTGGCTATTCTTTTGGACTCTGGAACTGCTCAAACGATTGACCCGGCTGTGTTATAATTGGATTTTGTTGTTTAAAATGGAAGGCTTACGGTGTTTGAATTGTGGTGCAATGATAACCACCAATCGAAGGCACCCTCCGGCTAATGCCGAAGCAATTCGACAAACTATATCACAATGGATTGCTCCACGCACTGTGAGTGTTAATTTATATATTTTTAACTTTGACTCGGGCCTTTGTTACAAAATATATGCTTACCAATTTGAGAGCTTTGATACTGACTACAGATCGATTAATTTTCAGATGACTGCTAGTGATCATGTTTGTGACAGCTGCTGGCCTTGGCCTCTGTACTCAACATCGACACCTATGCGTCAGTTGTGGCCGCTTTCCATGTGTTGAACATGGATAATGAGCGTGGATACGACATTTACAGACTTGTAAATGAAAACGTACAGAGAAGACTTGGACGTCAGGTTAGTTAAACCATTTATTTACATAAGAACTCCCCAGTGAATTTAGCTAAAGCTATGTAGACAGGCGGCTCCCAGCACCGAGGTGAAAGCCAAGGATTGTAACACGAAGATGATGATGTAGATATGTAGACATATTATCATTTATTTATTTTCACATTTTTGTGCTTACACTATCAAAAACCTTGACTGATTACAAGCAATAAATCCAAGTCCGTTTCATCATCGGACCACAAGAAGTACGGCGTTGCATCACCGGTACATGGTGGACATCCCACCTATACATACAAAGCGTTTTGGGAGTACATTCATGATGCGTACAGCTAAGGAATGGAATTCCCTGCCGGATTCTGTGTTTCCTGATAGCTATAACCTAGGGTCTTTAAGTCAAGAGTGAATAGATTGTTTCTAGGCAAGCGTGCTCCATCGTGGGGTGAAATTGTGGTCAAACGTGAGCCTATCAAAAAGAAGATACAAACCCTTCAAAATGTTTGTTTACCGTATTTAGACACAATAGGTGTGTGCTGGCGGCTTGGGGCTTCAGTGAATATAATATATTTTATTTAACTGGTTAACTATCATAATTACCTGTAGATTATAAGGTCATTGTGTCTTGCACCACCAAGGTATGGCTGGACTAAATTGGTTTAATAAACATATTCTTATACATATAATAATTTTTGTTTCAGGTTAGGTCGGGCCATGACAGTATTTGTCATCCATGTTGGCAGAGAGCTGATCGTTTGCGGAATAGACAATTGTCTGTTGCTTCCACAAGCACCTCTCAGTCTATGTCAATTAATATTGACGATACTGGGGTGGAATCTACACCAGTAGATGATGAAACACGAGCAGTACATGAAACTCCAGCAGTGAGTGAAGTATCTGCAGTGGATGAAACACCAGCTGTGAGTGTAATACCGGCGGTGGATGAAACTGCAGCAGTGGATGAAAGCCAAAGTATAGGACGATTGCAGCTTCCGTCCTATCTGCGTGCACCTGATACCCAGCGACATTGTGTTTTCCAAGGTTGTAGAAATCCGCAGAGAAGGGTTATTCCCACCTCTATTAGAAAACGTGTTTTGTGTGATTACAATTACTATATACCTGCTAATTGTCGTGTATGTAATGAACATATGTCTGCAGCAGTTTGGCATAATTTATCAGAAGCAGAAAATGCATTAAATTCTTTTAAGCCAGAACATCTTGAAGAAATCATAACATGGTTTCAGTCTAGTCATATGTCTACAAGCGTTTTAGATTTTCAGAACATTGATAGGTTGAATGATGACCACCTTCATTATTGGATCAGATTGTCAAGAGATCAATTTAATGTTATTCTTGCTGAGGTACCCCGTATCAATGATATGGTTAGAGGGCAAACAGGACTTCTAGCTTATTTAATTAAAATGAGGACAGGGGACTCAGGTGACCGCTTGTCACAACTATTTAATACTAGCACTTCGCCCGCGACTTCGTCTGCGTAGACTTTAGAGGTGGCGCGCAAATTTTTTGTCCCATATTCCATCTACTTCGACATTTTTCTGGTTTTAAAGATAGAAAAGAAACAAAGAAAAATGTTTATTTGGGACTCGCACAAGACATATATCGTACATATATAAACTATAGCGCTCATAACTCAGCCCAGAAAAAACTTCGATATGTTTCGTTACTCCTGGTATTTTTTAATGCTAACCACTCACAATTCCAGCTTCGAAAATACTTCGACATGTTTCTGGTATCCTGGTACTTGTGAATCTTTAACGCTCATAATTACAGCCCGGAAAAAACCGCTATATGTTTCTGTTTTCCTTCTTCACTTTTAATCCTAACCACTCAAAATTCCAGCGCCGGAAACATTTAAACATTTTTCTGGTCTCCTGGTACTTGTGAATCTGTAGCGCTTAAAATTCCAGCCCGAAAATACTTCCACATTTTTTGTGGTTTTGGTAATTTTGAATTCTTATCGCTCATATATATCTAGCGCGGAAATATTTTGACATGTTTCATGCTTATTGGTAATTGTGAAACTTTAGCATACACAATCCTAGCCACGATAATACTTCGATTTTATTTTGGTCTCCTGGTACCTTTGAATCCTAGCCGCTCACGTTTCCAGCGCCGGAAATATTTCGACATGTTTCTGGTCTCCTGGTACTTGTGAATCTTTAGCGCTCACAATTTCGGCTAAAAAATACTTTCACATGTTTCTAGTCTCCTGTTACTTGTGAATCTATAGCATTTACAATTCCAGCCCGGAAAAAACATCGACATACATATTTCTGTTTGACTGTTAAAAAACAAAACAAAACTATTCTATCTCAAAAATACTTTTACATCGTTCTGTTCTCCTGGTACTTGTGAATCTATAGCGCTCATTATTCCAGCCCAGAAGATACTTCTAAATGTATCTTCACCTGGTGCTTTAGAATCCTAACTGCTCACAATTCCAATCCTGGAAATATCTCGTCATGTTTCTGGTCTCCTGGTACATAATGAATCTTTAAGGCTCATAATGCCTGCCCGGGAAAACTTCCACATTTTTCTGTTGTTTTGGTATTTTTTTTTTTTTTTTTGTTTTGGTAATTTTGAATTCTTACCGCTCATATATCTAGCGCGGAAATATTTTGACATGTTGCTGGCCTCCTAGTACTTTTGAATTCTAACCGGTTACAATTCCAGTGTCGGAAATAATTTGACAGGTTTATGGTCTCCTGGTACTTGTGAATCTTTAGCGCTCCTAATTTCAGCCAAAGATAAACTTCTTCAAAATGTTTCTGGTCTCCTGTCACATATGAATCTTTAGCATTTACAATTCCAACCCGGAAAAAACTTCAAAATACATATTACTTTTCGGCGTTTAAAAAAAAAAAAAACAAAAAATATTCTAGCCTAAAATACTTTGACATCGTTCTATTCTCCTGGTACTTGTAAATCTTTAGCGCTCCCAATTTCAGCCCCGGAAATGTTATGACACATTTCTGTTCTCCTGGTACTTGTGAATCTGAAGTACTAAGGCAGCAGAAGCGCTGGGTTTCCACTTCCTCCTCAATCTTCATTAAGCCATGCCTTTTACCGGGATAAAAAGTAGCCTATGTTTGATTCCAGTATGTGGACTATATGTGTGCCAAATTTCATCCAAATCCCTTCAGCCATTTTTGCCTGATTGAGGCACAAACATACAAACATACAAACATACAAACATACAAACATACAAACATACAAACATACAAACATACAAACATACAAACATACAAACATACAAACATACAAACATACAAACATACAAACATACAAACATACAAACATACAAACATACAAACATACAAACATTCACATTTATAATATTAGTAGGATTCCAAGAAGAACACTTGAGGGTATGATGAGTAAGGTTAGGGAATTACTTAAACAGGATTTTGTTCCTCGACATTTAGGACTAAGTCACATATCCCGTCAAGAGGTTGCTAATCGCAATTTAATTATACCAAATGGATTATTTGGTTCTGCTGATTATAGTACGGCAATTGCTATTTTTGATGGTACATATGTGTATATCCAAAAAAGTAGCAATTATAAGTACCAAAAACAAACTTATTCACTACACAAATACAGAAACCTTATAAAACCATTCCTCCTTGTATGTACGGATGGTTATATCATTGATGTACTTGGGCCATATCCTGCAACTACATCAGATGCAGATATTATGCGCAATGAGTTTGCAGATGGTCGGCCATTAAAAAATTATTTTGCAAGCGGGGACACCTTTATATTAGATACAGGGTTTCGGGATGCTGTACCTTTATTAGAACAATGTAATTTCCGCGTATCCATGCCAGAATCTCTTGAAAGTGGTCAACATCAACTAACTACATTACAAGCTAATAAGTCTCGGGCAACTACAATATGTAGATGGGTCGTTGAAATTGTGAATGGTCGATTTAAAAGAGATTATAAGCTTTTCTAATGTTGCTTCTAAACATGTAATTACTGACTTTACTATAGCTGCAGCTATAATTAATAGTTTTCATCCACTTTTAACAGACAGAGCAAATGCTCAAACAATATTAAATATAATTCAAAATAAGATGTACACTGATAATTCTCTGGCTACTTATGTAAATAGTCGTGATTTAAATAGAAGGCGAGCCCAATTCGAAAGAATTAATGTTAATAGTCATAATGTTAATGATTTTCCTAGGCTGGACTTTGAAGAACTTATTTTAATATCGTTAGGGCCTTATCAAATCAAACAAGCCAGATCGTATTATGGTGAGCATATACCAACTGGCGGACAATATATTATTGAAATATACAGAGAAAGCAACAGCAATTTAAAAGGCTTGTTTTCACAAAATGACAATAAATGGTTACTCAGAGGGAGAATCCAAAGTTAGCAGAAGAATGTACTTTGTATATATTGTTATAAATAATAACCTTAGTGGGCGTGATGCTATAGAGCAATATTGTTGTAACTGTTTGGTGGGAAGACGCACAGTAGGGTGCTGTGCTCATGTCATGTCTATTATATGGTATTTGTCATGGGCGCGACATGCGCCTAATATATTCCCACTAGCTCAATTTTTAGTGATGATTTATTAATTATTTATGAAAATGAATAAAAGAGAACTTCATTCAGACTAAAAGTGATTTTATTTTTAATGAAATTAATACAATATAATAATATATTCCACAACTATCACACAACACCATCTAGTCTCAAGCTAAGCAGAGCTTGTGTTATGAGTACTAGACAACTGATAAACATACTTATATATTTCTAAATACATAGTTATTATAGATAAATTACTCCCAGACACAGAAAAAATGATAGCGCTCATCACACAAACATTTGTCCTGGGTGGGAATCGAACCCACGACCTCCGGCTTAGTAGTCAAGGCCACTAACCACTAGACCAACAGGCCAGTCTAATCAGGTTTTTTTTTTTTCATTATGTCAGTCAGAAAAGTAAAAACATGAATTATGTTTTTAGTTTTCATAACCTAAAAATACGTTTTTGCCATCTCTCTGTTATCTCGGTATTCCCATGATCAATATTGATACTGATGTTTTTATAGTAAATAGTGTTTATTACTAGTCAATTTAGTGTTCATATTATTATGGTCCGTTGAGTTGAAAAAGTGGGCCGGACGAAGTATGGGCCGTTGCCGGTGTCCAAAAAGTATCCCACATGTTCAGTTGTCAATTTTTCGAGAGTTAACAATCTATCAAGTTATTTTAAAATCGTACGGAGTTTGCCATTTTCCGGTTTTGCTCCGCTCCACAACGACTAAAGTGCCCAAACTTTGTTTAAGATGCGAAAAAATTGTTGGACCTGCTCAAGATTGTAAGACTATTGCATTGTATAGGTAGACTCAATCTCTTTAGCATTATATAATTTTAATCATTAATTATTTTATAACGATTGTAACCATGATTTTGTAAAACTGGTATAAAATAGTATCCATGGAGTTTCTTGCACGTTCTTCTCCATAGGATCTACTCTTTGGAGCGTGCAACTGCCGCGCTGGAGATAGGGTCGGTGAGTGTTTTGCTGCAGAGCAACTTGCTGCTCTTGTCGCTAGCGCGGCAGAATTAGCTTCATCTATTTGACTGACAGACCTTGACTATTCAAAAGTGCCTGTAACTGGTCTATTTGAAATAATGGATTTAGTATTTGTTTACAGATATTACGTACTAAGCACACCTTTAAGTACAGTCAGAGTAAAAAGCTCTGGTGTGCCGAATTTATTTAACATTCATTTTATTTTTACGTTTCAAAACTACCTACCGTATTGATGATGAGTTCCATTTTTTATTTTTTATACCAAGTCACAATTTGACACACTTGGAATGAATAATGAGAAAGCCATTGTAAATTACCTTCCTTCTGATCACAGTGGGCTACTGGTATCTTTTGAGTCCAACATTACAATTCAACAAGTGCAAATACAAACTAGACCAATAACATCCGGTAATTTAAATAAATTTAACCGCACTTTAATCGGGAAGTTAAGTGATTGGAACCTTACAATGAACAATGCTAATATTTTGTATACAGATTTTTTTTCTTTAGTCCAAACCGAATTCAATAATACTTTTAAAAAGAAAACTAAATCTATCTGCCCTAAGTTTTTATTTAGTGACTGGGCAACTAAAGGACTCAGAAAAAGTAGGGAAAGACTTTATGAGTTGTATGGCCTTAAGCCTTTTATTAACACTGAGAGACTTTTAATAAGTATGTAGCTACCTACTCAAAAATTTATAAAAACACTTGTAAGGTAGCTAAGGCTTTATATATAAGTAATAAGGTAAAAACAGCAGACAATAAAATAAAGACGGTTTGGAAAATTATAAACAATGAAAAAAATAGGAACAAAAGACATAACACTGATTACGGATTGGAGACTTCTCATGGACTTATTAGCGATAGCAAACAAGTTGCTCAAGAATTTGTAAATTTATTTACGAGTATCCCTATTAAAACTACTGAAGCCTTAAATTCCTCGCCTTCACTTGCTTTTGATTTATTACAGGCGAACGTTTCAGCCAGCCCGACTGAATTTAATTTTAAACATATAAATGCCATAGTAGTAATAAAAGCTTTTAAAGAAATCAAAATTAAATTGACCGAAGATCTATGGGGATTGTCTATCAAAGTTTGTACCTCAATCATCGAGACTGTAGCGCCGTACTTAACTGTAATATTTAATTTGTGTGTGGATCAAGGAGTCTTTCCGGACCTAATGAAATTCAGTAAGGTGATACCACTTTTTAAATCTGGGGATAGTAAAGACACAAATAATTATAGACCAGTATCTGTGTTGCATGTGTTTAGTAAGGTATTTGAAAAAGTGATGCTAAATCAGATGCTTAATCATTTTAACACGAATAACATCTTTCATGATAAACAGTATGGTTTCACCAAGGGACGTTGTACAACTGACGCTGGTGTTACCTTACTAAAGCACATTTTTAATGCGTGGGAGGACGTACAGGATGCCATAGGTGTCTTTTGTGATCTCTCGAAGGCGTTTGATTGCGTTGATTACGATACATTACTCCTGAAGCTCGGGCATTACGGACTGGTCAAAACAGCGTTAAACTTGGTCAAATCTTATTGAATGATAGACGGCAATTGGTTCAAATAAACGGTGTCAATTCGTCGGGATTAAACGTGATAATGGGCGTTCCCCAGGGCTCGATTTTGGGTCCTTTCTTGTTTTTGGTATATATCAATGATTTACCCGATTTATTGCAACAAAAACTTGATATGGTTCTGTTTGCCGACGATACCTCCTTAATTTTTAAGATAAATAGACAAACAGACAATGTTGATATCATAAATAATGCCCTAATGCAAGTCCAAAATTGGTTCACGGCGAATAATTTGGTTTTGAATGAAAAGAAAACGAAATGTATAAGATTTGCTTGACCCAATGTCAAAAGCAGTGATTGTGACATAGTATTGAACAGGGAAAAACTAGAATTTATAGATAAAACGGTTTTCCTGGGAATTACGCTTGACCCAAGGCTACAATGGGGCCCTCATATAACATCTCTTTCTGGACGGCTAAGTTCAGCAGCTTATCCTGTTAGGAAAATCCGCCAATTAACGGATGTCGAT